>OX463829.1:16720714-17970714 GCA_949825045.1 Argyresthia goedartella | reverse complement strand
TGTTCCCCCACTTTGGGAAACTTCGTCCACAATCTCTTCAACAGCTATCTGATCGGATTTTTCAGACAGACGCTCCACTATCGATGCATTCGTTTGTATTCCAGATGTAGATGCCACATTCAGGTCTTGATTTTTTGTTGTGATATATTTATCTATATTCATAAACTTTTTTGCTTTTTTTAATTCCTTTTCTTTTTTTGCTTTTCGTTTTCTATAATTTGCCCCAGATAGTTTTTTTTTATAAGATCAGCGTTTTCAGACATTTTATACTAATTGGATAGTAATTAATAAAATCTGCAACAAAAGAAATCTTTGTGAATTTAAAATCATTTCTCAAATACATTTAATAAGTACTCATAACAAAACTTCATTATAATAGCGTTTCTTTTTTGTCTTATTTTCTGATTTTTTTAAAATCATTACCTACCACGAAAAATCAAGAGCTCTTTTCAGTCCACTATGAGAAAAAAAGTTGGGACACATCTGGACGAAAAAATCACGATCACCCACTCATTCCCATGGGAATGAGACTTTTTCTCGCATTAAAAAGTAGTTAAGTAATCTATGTATTTCCTACTCGGGATCTATTTATCTCCGTATTAAAATTTCATCAATATAGTATGTTCCAGAGATTATACCGCCCCAAACGTTTAAAACATACAAACAAAATGTCATTAGAGATCGATGGATAAATAGCAGAGAGAGAAAAAGTTAAAATAGAGTGTAAGATAGTTAAAAGTTTTGTGCTTACCTTATGAAATGATCCGTCAAAAAACGTAATTGTACACTGTTATTTAAACTTTCCAGGTAAAACTAATGTCACTCGGTACCTACTCCGACTCGGAACCAAGAGTGGAACGTCTGATTTACCTACTGCGTTTTATTGTTTTTAAATATTTGGAATAACTGTTTTAAGTGCGTTTACTCGTTTATAAATGAGAATAAGCTGAGTGCAAGTTGTGTGTTTCGCTTCGCTTTGTCAAAAATAGCGCCCACTCTTTTAATAAGCATGTTAAAAAGAGATAGATAATGTGTTTCTCTATGGTCGGGGATTCTCGGTAAAATGAACTTTGCGTCCAGGGCTGGGTTCAGAAACATCGCAATGAGTGTTATTATTGTCGGGCGAATGTCGCCCGATGACAGTTCCCCATACAAATCTATGATCGCACTGACTTTCTGAACGGACTGGTGCGTCGGCGGGCGTGAGCGGGCGATGTTTCTGAACTCAGCCCAGTGCTCCATTCTAGTGTGGCCGATATAATTTTTTTTCCCTTAACTTAGGGAAACTGGGAGTAATTCGGTTTGAGCGACTGAATAAAAAGGGGCGCCTGCGGCGCCCCCTCTCATCCGGCGCCCCTGGGCGGTCGCCCAACCGCGCCCTACCCTAACGCCGCTTCTGCATGTCCTACAAGGTAGTCTCGCACGCTTTTAGATCAATTGAAACGGTATGCAATACTAAATCGATTCAACTAAATCGATACCATGACAGTGTCACGTCACTATCGCTCATCTAGAAATCCCTCATTCTTTTAGAGTTTACCCAAAAACTTTAGTAATAGGGTTGTGGAGGGAGGGTTCCTATATATTCGAATGGAGCTATTCATATAATAATGATTGAATTTCACTTGTGAAGTTCGTTTAATCATATATTATATTATCATAGCTCCATTCTTCATATATAGGAAGTGTTATAATTTTACTAGGTAGATGTTTAGAGTACTACCTATTTTTGTCTAAAGTTTTTGATATATTTCTTAGACTAAGGGTTGAATGCAATTAAACATTTATTTATATATACTATAAATTAGTATCTTTATTTATGTGTCTTATCTTAATCATAATCAGTAGGTATACAAAAAGACTTAAAGCATTTAGGTTTGCTAAACTTAATTACCGTCTTATTCTAAGATAGATCTCGCAAAGTTCTCAACGATAATCGGTCGATTGTAGAACTTGGCAAATGCTTGCGAGTTAGCAGTCCAGCCGGCCGACTTGCGGATGACGTCAATAGAGAGGCCAGCTGCGCGCGCTCTCGAGGTAGCGGCGTGTCGCGTGCTGTGCGCGCTGAAAGTGGCTACATCGATGCCGCTATTTGCTAACACATCTTTGATCCATCGACTGATGGACAATCCTTTGCGTAAAATGGGTAGCCAGCGCTTAGCTATATCGGCATGAATATTTTTGCCATAGGTTGGAATTTATTCAACTGGGTCTCCCAGTGCGAGCCGTATTTCAGGATCTAGTTCTAAGGCCGCATCGTTTGTTCCTTCAGCAGTCGCTTGGAGGGAAGTTTGATTTTCCGTCGACAATGACTCGGGCGGTATTTCGTCTAGAAGTGCTGCGTTTTCTGTGGCTGCCCAGGCAACTTCAACAGGAGGATTGGAATCCATCAACTCGTCATTAGCTTCTGCTTCGATTTCTATAAATAGAAATAAAATGTGTTAAAAATATTTAACGGCATTTTGAGGGTACTTGTATAAAAAAAATACAAGCAAAGTTTTCTTGTATTTTTACTTTTATGATTGGCATAATTTTATTTATGTACTTTTTATGACCTTTGTGTATGACTCTCGGTCAACCTCCAGGTTTTTATCGCATCATGTCTCGCCTTCGTGAATAACCCGCAGTTAACCGCCCGGCAGACTTATAGATGGTTTCACGAGTTTTCAAATGTATGATAACGAATACTTATTTATCACAATGTGTAGGTGCTTACCTTCATTTTGCGAATCTGATTCTGAATTAGAGGAAACAATTATTCGACGTCGTCGAACAGCATGTTGTTTTTCAAGCATTTTAATTTTTGCTTGATAAAGCTGGATCAATTGGTCTTCATTTTTCCGTTTCGGCATCCTTCAATACTTTTTGCACGTGGTAATTACCGAACTTGGAAAAGTTTGTAGGCGCGTGCGTTCACTACCTCGCACGGAAAATAATGGGGGATTTCTAGATGAGCGATAGTGACGTGACACTGTCATGGTATCGATTTAGTTGAATCGATTTAGTATTGCATACCGATTCAATCGATCTAAAAGCGTGCGAGACTACCTTGTAGGACAAGTTACTACCTAGTAAAATTATAACACTTCCTATATATGAAGAATGGAGCTATGATAATATAATTATTATTCTGGTGTTAAAATGCAAAAAAAAATCTTTACAGAGCACTGCTATTGGTGATACAATGTACGAGTCTATGTGGTATAATAGTGACACCAAAACAAGGAAACTAGTTTTGTTAATTATCATGAGGTAAGTACGGGACCCGGCAGTAAAGAATAATAAAAAAAAAGTTATAAGAAAGAGATCTGACCTGAGTTTCTGAGATAAGACATTGCAGACAATTTGGATGTGACTATGAAGAAATTGAGACACGGTGTTTTTTATTGGATCAATTTTATTTATACAAAGGATATTTTTATTAATTGGTTATTGTAATTTACAGATCCCAAAAGTCGTGTTACTTGAAGGCCCTGGGATTTACCAACATGACATTGGAGACATTGGCAAAGGTATACTAATCTACTTGCATACAAACATATATGTGCTGATGCCTTCTTCTCGGAGGAAGACCACCACTTGCTTCGATCCTGGCCTGGCATCCATCTCTCGCTTCCCTAATCGTTAAAACTAATAACTCGGTTCGTTGTGGTTGATATTTTGGACACAACCATATGAATATAAAGTTCCTAACAGCTCACACTACAACATGGCTGTTAGGTCATTCGCTGCTGCAGAACACTGCGTTTTTTTTTGTGTTTTGTTTATTGTTGAAAAACCATTGATTATTTTTTAATGGAGTGAAAAAAAACTGTCCTATTGGATCCCCTATATGTAATGTTATTTGTTTTTGTTTTGATGACAACGGATATGTCGCAGTTAGTTGGTTAAATCCGACACTTAACTAACTCTCTAGGCCGTTAGTTAAATACCGACGTTTAACCAAGTCACTAAAATTCCGTCAGACAAGTGAGTCAACGAAACGTTTAACGAGTTGTCTAAACTTCCTAGGCAACAATACATATACAGTATAAATATTTTTTTATGTGTACTGAATTTATGTTTTAAGTATTTTTTGTTGTTCTTACATGTTCAACCTAACATGAAGGATAAAAGGCGCTTCGCTTTGCTCACCCTCTTTACCCTTGACCTAGGCCTTTGCCTTGTTATAAGCTGTGCAAATCTGCTGTTGCCGTGACGCCATCTTATTTTCCAACACGGCGGATTTCGGTAAGGTGACCGTGTTCTAGCAAGAAAGTACGATTTGGACAGATTCTGAGTATGCACATTTTTAGTGTGTTATTAGTGTTTATAAATGTGATGGAAAATTTCAGAATTTCTTTGTACACGGGGCTGAAATATTTCCCAAAAACACTTCCTGCTGGAATCACGTTTCGAAACGTGATCCTAACAAGAAACCTGAAGACCTGTTTGTGAGGTCAGCAGACGAGTCTTTCCGTAATTTCACTCCCTCCGAAGATTGCAGTACTTTCTGCCACGGCAGACTAAAATTACTCTTGCTCAGTCCCTCCTACTACCTTTAATAGACTATGCGGATGTTTGTTGGGTCAGCGCGAATGAAGAACAACTGAACAAACTCGAACGACTTCAAAATCTCGGGATTCGGTTTATCTACGGGTTGCGCAAGTATGACCATGTCTCCCAGTATCGCAAGGAGCTGGAGTGGCTCCCGATCCGTCTTCGCCGTGACATGCACATTCTCTCCTATCTGTTCAATATTTTGCGAAATCCCCGATACCCCACATATCAACGCCAACGTTTTGACTTTCTTTTCCCCAGGGATAACAATCCGAGATCCCAAACGGAGTCTCTCCTTTCAACTCCTCGGCATAACACTGCCGCTTACGAACACTCGTTTAGGTTAAGGGCAATCCGACTGTGGAACGCACTTCCCTACGCTATTAGGGAAAGTCCCTCAATTTTCACTTTTAAGAAAAGATTGAAAGTGCATTTCCTTTCTCTTCCGTAAAAGGTACCATATGTGTGTAGGTATATGTATGATTTATTATAGTTTATATATGTTCATGCTATATATTGTATTTTATGTAGTTGAAGTATATTTTTTATTTTATATTTGGTATAGTTTATATATATTTGAAAGTAATTTGTTTGCTGGAAGAAATCTCTCTTTAGAGATAAGCTCGCCTTTGCTTATTACATTTCTTTTAATTGTCTGTAACCCTATATTATCTATGCAATAAATAAAGAAGAAAGTGTGAAATCGAAAGTACAAATACAAATACAAATACAAAATCATTATTTACCAGATTGGGTTGAAATATACAAGTTGCTTGTGTACCCCACACTAGGTTTAACCTGTCACAAGGAGTCCTGGCCAAATTACAAGTTTACATACACTTAATTAGTTGCTAACTACGTATTCGTAAAAACGAAAATGATTTTGCTTAAGTTTTAGTGAAAAAAAGGAAAACGATATAAAACTAAAAATTTAAGCTAAGTAAGACCAACAGTTATACAAATATGTATATATCACAAATAAGAGTGGTATTGTGTATGTATGCAGAGAATGTTAAGGATAAATACAGATAATTCATAATCAGTTTAATTTTATGAGGGATGTAATGTGGATAATGTGGATATAATGTATAATAAATATATAATAAAAAATATGTATGTGTGTTTAGATTTGTGATTATGTAGGAATATAAATAAATATGTGTGTATGTGTGTGTGTAGTTATTACTTAGGTACAAACGGATAGGAGGGCTTCAGTTTTGTCATAATCTAGAGTCGACAGCTATTTCGTTATTGTAACTTTAGCTTCTGGGATGCTGGAGTGTTTAATGTCTGTGTTCTTACAGACTACGTTGTATGTAAAGGGGAAGGAGAAGAAATGGAATCTCTGAGCAAATGCCGTACGGACAGTGACCGTTGTCACTCTGTATACTCTACTAGCCATCATTGAGCTGTATTCGTCCGAGTTTAAAATTAACTTATGTTTGTACAAGGCTCTTCTTAGAATATACAGTTGTCTAACGTACAGAGTACTGTACGTAGTACGCTAAGTAGGCATTCTCTTAAGACCTCTGCAGTGGGATAAATGAAAGGCTTTTTCATCATCACCTTGAATATAGACCGCTGAGCCCTTTCCAGTGTGATCATAGCAGTTTTTGCTGCGCTACCCCATGCTATGATGCAGAATAGCAGGAGCGATTGGCCCAGGGATATGTATACTAGTCTTAGCACCTCAGCACCCCGCCTAAGAAGCTTCATAACAGGTATAAGCCTTCTGACACGTCCCGCCATGATGTTAATATGGGGTCGGAACGTAAGTTTTTCGTCGAGCGTGAGACCCAGATATTTTATTTTATCAGTTTTAGTGATTACGGGATAGCCACAGGGACTATCCTTAAAGTGGCATGTGTGCATCTGCAGTTCGTTGAAGTGGGTAGGTGGTTGGGGCGCCGGAGTTTTGTGAAGCAGACGAATTTGGTCTTATCTACATTAAGCGTCAGAAGATTGTCATCAAACCATGCTCCTATCAGCGACATACACGACTCGGTGCGAGTTTTTGCCTGATCCCAATTGTCCTGGCTCACCAAGAGAACACATTGACATCGTTTCCGTTTTTTACTGCGGTCCATATGTCGTTAATGTAAACGATGAAGAGGGTTGGGCCGAGGATACTGCCCTGGGGCACTCCAAAATGAATTGGCTCCTGGGAACTAATGTTTTTACCTATTTTCACGTGCTGTGATCTATTCAATAGATAGCTCTCAAACCAGTCAAGCGCCGTGCCACAGATGCCAATGGCTTCCAGTTTCTCTAGAAGTATCAGTGGGGAGACGGTGTCAAAAGCCTTCGCCAGGTCCAAGAAGACGCCTATAGATGCTCTGCTCTTGTCCATCTCTTCGCCAACAACTTTGAGTAGTGTAGTGACGGCACCCTCCGTGGATCTTCCATGACGGAAGCCGAATTTACTGTCTGAGAGAAGCCTATGTGACTCTAAGTAGCCAACGAGACGAACACTTATAATTTTCTCTAAAATTTTGGAAAGAGTGCTTAGCAACGAAATCGGTCTGTAGTTTGCAGGCTCGGATTTGTCCCCGCCTCTATGTATTGGAATACTGCAGCTCCTTTCCAGCATTGAGGAAAGTTGTTGAAAGGCTGATTTAAAAAATGTGTACTAGCGGTAAAAGTAGGGGTTTGCGATTGATTTCAACAGCTTGCTATTGATGCCATCTAATCCAGATTTCAGATTTCAGATTTCAGATTTCTTTATTGCAATAATCATGTGTCATTACAGTTCTTATATGTAATTCAAGAGGTACATGACACCCTGTAAGGGCACTACAATATGATTAAACTAATTCCTTAATTGCTAGCTTATAATTGTCTATTTCTAGTATTATTTAATTATACATATTTTCTTTTCTATTGTGTACTTTAACATTAATTATCACTGAAAAATTCTTGAAGAGAATAGTAACATTTCTGGATCAAGTACTTATTGAGGGTTATTTTGAATAAAGTATTGTCTTTTATATTTTGTATGTGATATGGTAGAGCATTGAAAACTTTTGCTGCCATTGAGTGGGGACCAGAGTTTATGATTTCTATTTTAGCAATCTTGGTGGCTAGGCGTTGTTGTGATCTAAGGCCCTCAGGGCGAGTATGTTGTGGAAAAAGAGGCATATTATTCCTGACAAAGACGCTGATTTCTAAAATATAGAGCGCTGTCATAGTTAAAATATTATATTCCACAAAATATCTTCTACAACTCGTCCTCGCGTCTATATTAGCCAGAATTCTAATACATTTTTTTTGTAATATAAAGACGTTTTTTGCGTCTGTGCTATTGCCCCAAAGAATTATACCGTACCTAAGCCAGGCTTGTGCATACGCATGATAAGCGCATGTTGCCGTCCTGAGGTCTGTAGTTTTTTTCAGCTCTGATAGGGCATATATAAAGCTTGACAGCTTACCAGTTATCTTTAGAATGTGGCTTTTCCAATTAAAATTATTATCTAAATTGATACCTAGGAGACAAGAAGTCTCTACATTTTCTATTACAGTTCCGTTAAATTTATAGTTTATAATATCTAGGGGTCGTTTTTGGTAAGGTCTAAATTCCATTAATTTGGTTTTGTTAAAGTTAAGTTCTAAGTTATGGTCATCTAACCAAGTTTTAATTCTATTTAGGTGTGAGTTTAGGTCTATAGTTAATTTCTCTACGTTTTGACTAGGAAAAATCAGGGATATATCATCTGCAAATAGCGTACATGGTATATTAATAGTATTAGGTAGATCATTTATATATATTAAAAAAAGTAAACATCCGAGCACGCTACCCTGCGAGATCGATTTGGTTAATTCTACTTCATTTGATCGTTTTTTACCGATTCGCTTGGTAGTTGAGTTATAATGTTCTATATCAACATATTGTATTCGGTTGCGCAAGTACGATGAAAACCAGTTGAAAGCAATACCTCTCACTCCCACACCATAGAGTTTTTCCAAAAGAGCTCCGTATAAGACTCGATCATAAGCTTTGCTCATGTCTAAGAGAACTCCAATGGCATGTTTTTTATCGTTCAGTATTTTTAAAATCTCGTTAACATATGTAATTACTGCTAATGTAGTCGATCGACCCTTACGGAAACCATTCTGATTATTGTTGAATATATTAAATTTTTCGCAAAAATTGTAGATACGTTTGTACATAGCGGATTCAATTATTTTAGAAAAGGTGGGAAGAAGAGCAATCGGGCGATAATTATTACAATCGCTACGGCTGCCGCTCTTGTGTAAAGGTTTTACTATAGTTATTTTTAGTTTTTCTGGTACGACGCCTTGTGTAAAAGACTGATTAATAATAAAAGACAAAGGTGGGGACAGTTCCAATGCACATTCCTTTATCAGCGTTGGAGGTAACTCATCAAAACCACAACTTCTTTTGCTTTTTAGTTTCCGTATTAATGAAAAAACTTCAGATGGTGTAGTTGGATGGAGAAATACTGAGTTATACGTTGGAGATAGTATCGGTCGTCCCTTGGGTGGGTTTATACCAGGAGCACCTACTGATGAGAAATATGCATTGAAATAATTGGCAATTATGAGGGGGTCATTGGTAGTTTTATTATTTATATTTAGTTGTATGTTTGATCTTACTTTTTTCTTGGTTTTATTAGTTCGAATCTTCGAATCCCGGCGCACCATCTGTTCTAAGTTGACTTATTATTTTGTTTACTTCGATCGCATATGTTAGTCGGATTTGTCCCCGCCTTTATGTATTGGAATACTGCAGCTCCTTTCCAGCATTGAGGAAAGTTGTTGAAAGGCTGATTTAAAAAATGTGTACTAGCGGTAAAAGTAGGGGTTTTGCGATTGATTTCAACAGCTTGCTATTGATGCCATCTAATCCCGGCGCGCCATCTGTTCTAAGTTGACTTATTATTTTGTTTACTTCGATCGCATATGTTAGTCGTAGAAAAAGCGAGCATGCATCAGCATCAGCACTAGGCATGGCAGAGGGTTTGATTTTCTCTCTCAAGGTATAATGATCGATTTTGAGCTAATCCATGGTTACAACCATTTGCTAACTTTTGGCCTATGTTGGAAAAATATTCATTATAGTGGTTTAGGGATTCTTGTAATGTATTTTTGGCCTTAAGTAAGTCGGTGGAACCTTCTGATTTTTTATTCGGTTCGGAAATATTCTTAAATACTTGCCACATATTTTGAGGGTTATGACTACTTTTAACTAACTTATAATTATTGTATTGGCTTTTCAATCTTTTCAAAATATCGTTGCAATAATGTTTATACCTGTTGTAAGATATTTTTAGTACCTCATTTTTAGGCTCTTTACGGATACTTACATGCAGCTTATCCCTGTGCTTCATGCAGCGGATGAGACCTGGTGTGATCCAGGGCTTCAGTGTGCACTTTCTACGGCTGAGTGTTATGGTTTTAGAGTGGGTGTTGATTACTCGTGTAAGAGTCTCCGAGAAGATCCTAGCACCCGATATGTAGTCCAGACATGACCGCCCTCTAGTAGCCTTAGTTATTACCGGCCTGAGGCTCGATTCTGCCATTAATGAAGTGTAGTCAGCGGTATCAGTTTCATCCAAGAGGTTAATATTTATATCGCCAGCTATTATTAAATTAGTGGTTATGCGTGATTTTAAAAGATTATCTAACGATTTTATAAAATGTGTTTTGTCGGAGAATGAGGGTGTCCTGTATACCGCTAGTACTGTGAGCGACGACGATGGGAAATATATTAGCAAGCTATTGTCATCAACTATATCCGGTTTAAGCACATCTACTGCCCAGATATCACGAAATACAACTACGCCACCTGCCTTATAATATACTTATAGGTGTTGAATGCAGCATATCCCTGTATTCACCTGATGAGTGAGGTTTCGGTGAGAAGGCATTCTGCGAGGATAATGATGTCGAAAATAATATTAAAACGTTCTAAGGTTACATAAAATTGGTCAAAGTTATTTTGTATGCTTCTTATATTGAAAGACAGTAATTTGCAGTTTGAAATAGAAATAGAAATGGAAATACGTGGCACGGAGTGTCAATTGAGGTGTCTATATCCGCTTCTAGACTTAGGCCCGCGACAGTAGTAAGATATTTTCCAATGTTCAATTTTTGCACCATGAGACTACCTGCTCCTGTGGTTTACTTTTGTCACGGGATGGATAACTTACAGGTCCTGTTTCTATCACATGTGTTTTATTGGGTTTTGATCGTGAGTGTAGTGTATAAATTGCCGATATGTGTAAAATAATTATATGTGTGTAGGTGATAACATTATAGGGGATTGCGTTATTAAATAAATATATATTAGCTCAGGATCGGATAGAGTGGAAGAGGGGGAGAGAGGCCTTTGCCCAGCAGTGGGACATGGTGGGCTCGTAATAATAATAATTATAATAATAATATTGCGATGTAAAAAAAAATAAGTGTGGATGTTGGTCGCACATAGATCTATAAATTCAATTAGATAAAACATTTCACTGAGTTTATGTCGTTTTAGTTGAGTAGTATTAATCAAGTTGCACGTTTGCTGGTCCGACAAGCTTATCAAGGTCTTCGTATGATCGAACAGGAATGGCCGGCTGTCCCTCGCGCTGGCGGTCGAGTATGACGCCGTTGCTGATCCAGCGGTATCTGTGGGTCTTCTTAGTTTTAAGCCTTGTTGCACGAAATAACAACCGATTTGTTATTGTTAGCCGTTCGTTGAAGAAGATGTCCTCAGGTAGGCCGCAGAATTTGAGATCGTTAGAAGTGAGCCCTCGTCGTGTCTTTGCAGCTTACAGAATCTCCTCCTTTTTGCGCCTGTTAAGCTTGATGATCAGTGGGCGGGGGAGTTTTGTTTTCTCACTACCCGATGACTCCGACCGTCCGACCGGCCCGACCTTGCTCGCCGTACGTTTCGAAATGAAAATCTTACGAAAGATTTCACCTATATGGGCATTTAGTGTGTCGTGACTGGTAAATGTGACCGAAAAGCCAATTTTGGGTTTCAGAGATATTCCATTTCACGTTTGACCAAACGCTGGTTTGATCACACCGTTTGGGAGTTTTTGGTAAATCTTTGAAATACCTAAATGGCTTAATATATTCATAAAAAGCAACGCAAAGTCAAGCGAGATACAACTAACAATACATCTTACTCAATACTATCGCTACACCGAATTTCAAAAGCCTAGGATAAGCTGTTCCACCAAAACTTTTGTGAATAATTTGGATGATTATATTTGGACCCCAAAAAGCAGGATGTTCTTTGTATACAGCAAAAATTGTACTACTAGCATTTAGTGTGTCCCAATTAGTGAGTAATTATTAATTTTAAAACCAAAAAGTCGTAGAGATACAGTTGTTTTTTGAAATGTAAATTTCGACAATAATACGACCAAATTAAAGTCATGATCCAAAAGCCTCCGATCAGTACTTGAGACATACCATCATCATTTTACAGAGTTACGTTACTACGTAATGACTTAAAATTTACAGTGATGTGAAAAAATGCGAAGATTATTTTCAGTGTCAGACAGTGGGTAAAATAATCTTACTAAACTAACCTAACTAGCTAAGTGCAGCCTACACAATAAACTATTATATTCTAAGGTATAGAATAGAATGATGTTTAGCTTAGCCGGTTGTTGGACACTGAAATAGCATTCTGCCCGTACTTCAACTTAACACTCACCACCACCCTTACATTGAAACATTATTCAGAAACTACGAAAGTTTTTGGAAGCACTATATAAGACCCGCCTAATTGTTTGTTGTTTCCAATCCATACAACATAGCTAAAGATGACTATTACCCACGCCGCAGTGTTGTTTTTTTAAGTTCTAGACATAGGCTACTCAATTTTAGGAGAAATAAGATATCAAAGTTTGCCAAACATGAAACAGTAAGATATTTCGAAAATTTTGCTTTTCTGTGGAACTATTTGAGATCGTCAATACACCTTCTCATATTATAATGAATCAAGCACATACATAGCGACGCTCTAGTGCCTCCAGCTACGTTGATTCTGGAAATGGACAATGTTTTATTTTAATCTGTCTGTGGCAAAGTGACCTTTAGCCACGGCAAAAACTAGCAAACAACCGATTTTAAGTCCCACAGAGGCTTCATGGGAAATATATATTACTAATAATAAATCTATTATCCCAGCATCGGACTCGAGGTTTTTGGAAAAATATCGCCTTTATTATAACGGCTATCTACGTACCGTTTTTACGAATTAGTGTGACTTTCTAAATCTTTTGCTTATACTTACACATATGGAGCAGAAGTAAAAGTAATACTCGAAACTAAATACTAATTAATTCAAATATAACACTATTCTTTGTACAAATTCTACGGAAAAAATCGCAAACAAAAGGTAGGTCGGTAGGTAAAATAACAACATGTGACAACAAGGCAAAAACAAAAAAAAACACGGCAAATAAAACATAGCCTCAAAGTAAAGTCCTTTATTTAACTATTAAATATTACAGCTAAACAAAGAAAAATAATGTAAAGGAGAAGTATCAAAGCAGGTAAAAAATTTGGGCCAGATCGCTTCCGCTGTCGCTGGGCAAGGTGCCCAGAAGACTTGCGGCGTTGCCTTGCTGTACAGCGAGGCTCAGCCGTTACCCAAGGTAGATTCCTGCCTTCCGGTCATTAGTGGCGTCGACCAGGCGCGAGGAAAGCTCTTTGAACAGCGCTCGTGCCTCTGGACCCCATGGACCGAGGGTTTCTACTCCAAAAAAAAATGGCACATATTTGCGTCTTGATCCCCTCTGCGGTGGACGCTGCTGCGCCAGCCTTTCGGGCGGTCGCCTGTATGTGGGACTGTGCCAAAGTATCGACACAAGTCGCATCCCACACAAGCGACCGCCCGTTTTTCCACGGAATGAGTGTCTTCCCGTCCGGTCTTTTACCATCGTCCCGATGCCTGCTGGCTCTAGTATAGCGGGGACGCCAGCGCTGGCAATATCCCGGCAGATGACATCATTGAGTGCTGCGTGGCACGACAGGCGACCCGCACTGCGGCGACATGCCAGTCCATGGTGGCCCAGTTGGTCCACACCTCCCCCACAGCGGCAGCGATGTGGCTCGTTTGTCTTGGCAAAGTAAATAAATATCAATATCTCCATTAAAAGGCCTGGGTTGGGTATAGAATCGTTTGGCAGGGCGAGAGGGTTCAAAGGGGTTAAATCTGGTAGGAGCAAGGTAATGCAAATTTATCGAGTTATTGATAAAAATTGTTTTTGACCTCAAATCAGATAAAAAGCTATAACGAAACGTACAAATGCGCAATTGAAGACTAAATTGGTGGTGTAAAAACAGTTAGTGGTAGACCACTGACTTTTTACGTTCTGTTTCACTGATTTTGCGTGACATTTTAAAAACAACGCCATTTGCGTCATGTGACATGAGTCATCATCCGTTTTCATTCATTCCGTTTCTTCTAGTTTCGTTAATGTTTTGTGTTTCGTTTTGGAATAGAAAATCCAGATCAGGGCATCACACTTCCTAGGCAGTCTTTTGGCTAGACTCTACAGTATTTTTCATGTGCCGGAGGCGCGGAGGGACGCAGGGGACCGTGCACTGCTGCGCACCGAGTGAGACGTAGCGGCCGCGGCTGCGGAGGCATGCGTGATTGCGCTGCGGTACGAGGGCATCCCCGCAACCCCGTAGTAGCCGGAGCTTAGGCCATTTCTAAATATTAATGCCAAATAGGTCACTGTCGTAGCGAAAATTGTGTAAACATAACCTCAAAAATGAGGTTAAAAAGTTATTGATCATCTTCATCAATCAGCCCACATTCACCCACTGCTGGGTATAGGCCTCTTCTTTTCCACGCCATCCACTCCGGTCCTGAGCCTCCCACATCCACTGCCTACCCGCTATGGCGATGATGTGATCCGTCCATCTGGTTGGTGGTTTTCCGGCTGGTTGTCGTGCGGTTCTGGGTAGCCTCTCTGTCACTGCTTTGGTCCACCTTCCATCATCTATCCTTGCCAAGTGTCCTTCAGACCCCCACTTCAGTCTCGTGATTCGCTTGCCGACATCGACGATGTTAGTACGACGTCTTCTTGCTGTATTGCGAATACGATCCCGAAGTCTAGCATGAAACGCTCCATGGCTCTTTGTGCGACTTTAATTTGGTGCATATTAGCCTTTGTTAGCGTCCATGTTTCGGCACCTTGAAGCTTTCCGAATGCGGCCCAACCCAACTGAATCCGTCTGGTAATCTCATTTACTTGAGAGTCTCGGCCAACAGACAAACAATGTCCAAGATAAACATATCTAACAAATATTATATCTAACAACACACAAAATATATGCATACTCAGAATTTGTCTAAATCGTACTTTTTTGCTAGAATCACGGTCACTTCGGTAAGACAGATTGTTAAACGTTTTCGACGATGCTTTATTTAAATCAAAATGCTAGTGACTTGGTTAAACGTCGGTATTTAATTAAACGGTCTAGAGAGTTAGTTAAGTGTCTGATTTAACCAACCAACTGCGACAGAAACACCGCGAGTTAGCAATATTCTCGGACTTTGACATCTCCGTACACATTTATGGAGTCGTCAAACTTAATCCGAGATTAGTGCCAACTAAATTTCAATCAAATAGGATAATCAATTGAGAGATCAACTGTGTAAAAACAATATCTGTAGAAAGCAAGCTATGTTTTGTACGTGCTTTGTTAAATTCTGTTAATCCTTTCTTTTTACAGTTCAAATTTATAATAAAATTAGGGTAATGTCGAATTAAAATATGTTTATTTCAAAACTTCATTGAATAAGGTCAATTCATTGTATGTCGCTCGACGGATATTGTAAAGTATACTTTTCATTGTGTTTTCAGTTGCGAGTTTTTTTTTTGTTGTTTTATAGTTGAATTTCAACACATTTTAACATAATATATTCCCCACAAATTCCTATAAACTTTTGTAATCCTGATAAATTAAGGGATATTTTAAATTTTATAGAATAAGACATAAAAGTTTGATAATTTTCATCCCGTAAAAAATAAGCCCGTATAAGATAATATTTTAAACTGCCAATTATTCTATTTTTTGCAGGTTGCAAGCGGAGTCTTTTCCTATTTATCATTTCTGCGTTGTGTTTACACAAACCAAAATTAGCACTCTTAATAATCTAAAAAGAGGAACAGATGTTAGAAAAAAAAAAGTTAGTCATTGTTTTTTTTTTCATTTTGGTAGTCATTATCACCATCATTATCCACAGCCAGCCTACATCCACCCACTGCTAGGTAAAGGTCTCTTCTTTACCACGACATGTAATTATATATTAAAACGATAAATCGTATTTTTTTTTGCTTTCTAAAACACTCAGATATGATAACTGTAACCAAATTATTGCACAAGGCATAAAATATATTCTACCGTCTACCTTGATCTCTTATTTATTACCGATGATACCTTTGTAGTATGCAATATGGGCGTTCTAACTATGCCAACAATGTGAATAAATGTCACGTGATCACGAAACTCGATATACCAAAGGCATCACTCGATTTTAGTTACCACATTCAGTTGTAGAGACAATTTAAAAAACAGAAATATTCTATATTTCACTAAAAACTGGTCTAAATTTTGCTTTGAAATAACATTATTTCTCAAAATTCTAAAACGAAAATCTGAACAAAGAACATAAATTAGCAAGAAATGTCATAATTCCTTTAAGTGATGGGCATGATTTGACGAAAGAAGGTTTGCTAAACATCAATTCTGAGTTGTGGACCAAATGCATCGAGCACGTCTTAAAAGAAGAATCGAAAATGATGGAGCTCGATGGTCTGTAAAATAATAAATGATTTTAATGATATGTTTTTGTAGTGGCTAAAGCTAGAGCTCGGTTAAAGCCCTTAGTAGAAATTACAATAATAAGAACCACTTTGGGTTTGAACGGCTTAACCTAGCTAAGTAAGCTGACTGGTTGGTTGACGTTCGATTTTAGGTCGATAAATAAAAATGACATGTTTTATAACTATATAGAATGATAATCATTAGACATTTTGGTGATAAATATTAAATACGTACCTACTTATAATCAGTCAGTATATCTTAATGTTATTTATTTAAGCAGGACAAACAAACAGGCCATATCACGAATAAATATCACGATAATATATGTGTCAAATATATAACCTATTATATTTTTTAAGATACTCTCGAATCACTACCGTTTCTGAATTTTCGACTTAAAACTTACCACCATAAGCCACATTTTAATCTTTCATATTGATCACGATATATCGGGAATTGAGACAGATATGGAGAGGTCGCGGGCGGAGTCAGCAGGATGAGGCGCTCAGCTCGTACCTCGACCCTCGCCTGACCAATGAACGTCCGACTTCACCGGACCGGAGACATGGAGTTGCTCTTTCTCTCGTTCCTCGATCCTCTTCGTGGATCTGACTCCGCCGGACTATGGGGTATGTTAATTTAGACAGATTGGATCGGAATGATGTCGTTGCAGGTTGCAGCTCGGATACGACTACTGGAACTATAAAGTTCCGGAACGACTCATCTTTACACAACACTATGAACGTCACATTTTATAAAGGTCATTGCAACCAGGCCATAAAATACAAAAAAATGGGCCTGCATTTCTGTTATTGATATTGGCCATATATACGCCTCGACTATAGCTATAATTATCCTAATAAATGACGTTTTGAATTTCATTGTTTTATCTATCATTTCATATCCGATGCTGAAAATAAACTACTGAGATTAAAGCAAATTACAGGTTTGTGCGTGAGACGGTTTGGCAAATACATACTTACAAACCTCTACATGGAAAGTAGTGTTCCAGACAAAACAGTGCAACTAGTGCCAAGTAATAATTGCTGAGCTTAGCGTTGAAGACCACGCGAAGAAATCAATGTG
Organism: Argyresthia goedartella; assembly: GCA_949825045.1. Lineage (NCBI taxonomy): Eukaryota > Metazoa > Arthropoda > Insecta > Lepidoptera > Argyresthiidae > Argyresthia > Argyresthia goedartella. The sequence goes on along the minus strand of OX463829.1, from coordinate 17,953,281 downwards.
ACCATAGCGTAACTATTAGTGTTACTACAAAAAAAGTTACACATATGTAGTTTAACCTCAAAACAAACGTCAAATCCTATATCCATTTTTGTCTATAGACAAGTGTTGAATAGGTCTTTATTTTTTTGTGGTAAGACCCATAAGGTCTAACGCTGATCTGTAGCGGGAAATCGACTACGTCATTCTCATTATTGAGAAAAAAACCGATTAATGTAAATTACGCAGCGTGGATTTGCCGCCAAAACTTATCTGTATTTACCTTGAATCTGTCTAAGCTTGCCATAACAACGGTGAAAAATCAAAAACTTAAAATAGTACTTTAACTTCACCGCCCGGACTCGACAGGGGAAAAATCTGAAAATAGTTAATTGATTTACGATAAAATAAAATTAAGTGTCGAGCAATAGTTAAAATAATCGTACTGTACCTACGTAAATAACATGGAATCCTTATCTTACACAAGGAAGCAAAGACTCAGATTATCTTTATGCAACATTACCTAGTCATATCATTACATTTCCTTTCCATAGCGTCACGTCTTTTCCCATACAGGATGGAGGTACAGTTGCGCCCACATTTAGCTAGTTATACAATCCTCCATTTTGCTTGAGGGCTAGCCCATGGCCGGCAGGTCTGGAGATATGAAAGTGTCACAATGTTTTCCGTCACCGCTGGGACGTTCGTATAATGCGTATTACATTTTTACTTTCATTAACATAGACATGAGCTCCGTGGTCTAGTGGGTTTTACGCTCGCTGCTCACGCGGGAGGAGCGGGTTCGAATCCGGTGTTGACCATGTACCCATGAGATAAGTAATTTATCTTAAGTACTATTGTACTTAAACGGTCCGTTAATGATGTTCCGTGTTTCGGATGACACGTCAAGCGGTAAGGGCCAGCGTGCAGCGTGGTGGAGTATGGAGCTTTATTTTACTCGTATCCGGATAAAGGCCTGTGCCATTCGGTGGGGACATTAGTGGGCTACATTTATTATGATTATTATAAAGTTTAACTTTTAACCCTTTGATTTATCAAAAGGTTAACAGAACCCTCAGGGCACAATTTCTACACGTGCCTTCTTAAATGTGTCATTATTTATGCGAATGGCAATTATCTGTAAAATTCGATGGAAAATTGCAGGTTGCATTCACAAAAAAAAACAAGAAATGCTCACATAATAACGTCGGTTTCATTTCTAACATAATTTTGTTAGATTTCCAATTAAGTTATTCACTGCATTTATTGCCTCGAGGGTTTGGGTCAATGGAAAATTATGAAATATGTCAAAACTAACAATAAGTGCCACTTCTTCGAAGGCGAGTCAACAATATTCTCTGAATAACCTTGATCTAAATGGAGTAGTCAAATTTATTTAGATAATAGCGTTGAAAGTAGTGGGTCCAAGTGAAGTGTTATTTTCTACATTTTACCTCTTCTCCGGTTACCATATGTTCTATTTTCAAACTCGTTTAACTTTTAGTTTATTTGTGATGCCTCTGGAATCAGTTCAGTATTAGCGTTAGCGCTTAATCAGGCCGGACAGATGAAAAGCGAGTAACCACTATTGTCGGACTATTTCTAATAAAATCACATAAATTAGTATTGAGTTGAGTTGTCTAAGTTATTCAGAGAATTTAGTTGACTTATGTTCTATCTGTTGTCGGGCGTCTTGGGCCTAAGTTAGCTTAAACGCTAAGCGCAATTCGGCCATTACAAATGTTCCCAATCTATAACAAATAAGTGTCCATTGCCGAATGGAGAGTACATAGCTCAGTATGCAATTTTAGTTTCTCTCTACCGAAATGTTGTCAGGCGAACGAACAACGACAATAGACGAATTTGCATAACTGATTACCACCCAGTGCTAACAGCTAATTAATTAGTAGGCATTAGCTAATCGAGTAAGTGTCCTAATTATTCGATCTCCGACGATTGATTAGCAATTAATAGTAATAAGATAGATAGCAATAGAGACAAAATATTTCGTCAATGTAAAATTTAATCGTTAAAATTCGAAATAATTTTAAGATAAGGTCATGTTGCATTTCGTTAGACCTCGCTTACTGTTTTATCCAGTAATGCAAAATCTATTCACAAACCAGATTAACAAACCCAGCACCTATAAATATATGCCATAGAACAACATCAATATGCAGGAAATGTGTTAAAATATGGGTGATTTATTTGAAGACACTGTCAGTATTATCAATAAATTGAGATTACTGACACTAAGCTGAATTAATGTGAAGAATAAGTTACTCACTCGACTGAAAGTTTCACGAATAAATGAACCAAAGCTATCGGGTGGCCAAGTTTAAGTAAGCTGCTTATACACCGCACGACTATTCCGAATTCAAACGATAATGAAAGTTATCGTGATTACGATTGACGAGGATTGATGGCTATTTCGACCCCCTTCAAATTGACGTTTCACCACTCCGATAGCCGCTTTACATGACAGCTCGTATAAAATAGTTGCTTCAAAAGATTAATTAAAGAAATAGGCAAAATGCAAGAGGTTCTGAATCGCTAACTGAACTTACGACAGTGCTTATTTCATGCGTTTCTGAAGCGATCATCGTACTTTAAGGCGAGACGCATAAGGTCTATAAAGCCTTTTGTAAATTTCAAGTTACGCAAAATAGGATAACAATAACATTTATATTATAATAACATTTATTTATTTATTCTTGACTTACTTAACTTAGCTTGTTGATCATGAGTGTCAGCAGGGATTTGCTAACGTGTAAACATGTTTTAATTGCTTTTGCTCGATAGAAAAGTCTCCCAAAGGTAACACAAAATCTGTTTTTCACAATACTAGTCGGGCCATAAATTTTGTCACATACAATAAATGAAAAAATGACACAAAAATCTCTTTAATATTATATATCAAACGAAAGGTTACAAAATACAGATTTAAATGACATTTAAACTATCCAAAATGACTTCCCCTATTTTCAATACAAACCTTTAATCTGCGCGGCCAGTCATCATTAGAAGCACGCACGACACCCATCTCAATATTGTACACTGCTGAAATCAGGGATTTCAGCTATGTAATGACCAGTCTTCGTGTTTGATAAAGTCGATTCCACGGGAGGAGAGCCAATTTCGAGTGATTTTTGCCTTATGAGCTAGTGTAGAGACCTGCTGGAATACCCAGTGTTTATTTTTGAACATTGTCTGTGAAAGAGATTTCTCGAGGTTTTTTAGGACTGTGTTTTGATATTTACACGAGAGCACTTGTTTTAATTCCTTTTTTTTTTAAAAACGCCCCAGTTGAGCCCGAATAGGAAACCCCATATGTCGTATGATGGTAACCACGCTGAATACGTAAGATACGTGTACTCGCTTATTCACTGCTATGCGCATACACTCTATCATTCTGTTTTTTGAAGCTTTCCTCGAAATCGAAATTGTTTCGTCCTAAAATAGGATTTAGCGGTATTTCTTTCCCGCGTATCGCTTTAGAAAGTCTTGGGATCCATCGAGCCTGATTTTCTTTAGTTCTTTCTTCAATAGTTCAGTTCTTTTTCCTGTAACCTCTTAGTCCAAGGTCTTTAATGAATACCCTTTTAACTGTGGTTCCATTTAACCTTATCTAGAGAGGCAACAGTTTTTATTTCTAACGGGATTTATTTGTATTCGCGCCTTCACTGCTTTGATTTCTGCTGGAGTCCGAACAATACGAGGACGACGGCTCTTCTGCTTATCGTCTTATCTCAAATCTCACCTGAATTGTTTGATAGTACGATGTCAATTTTTTCAGCAGTTTGAAATTCGCGTGAGCGAAAGCGCGTGACCTCAGCGATGCAATGTAATTACCGCGACTCTATCGTCTTTTCACGTCCACTTTGAAAATAAAGAAAAATACAGAAAATCTATGAATTTAGTTTTTTTTTAATAATCGTATTTCGAACGCCCAGAACTTTTTTTGGTTCACGTTCTAAATTCGAAATTTTAGTGTGTGACTAAACTTATGGCCCGACCCGTGTATATATATTTTTACAAATTTGTGTTTATGTTCATGTATTTATTTAATCGTAATAAAAATATTAAATTATGTTGCTCTGATAGTCCACTATACGTCGGTAAAGAGCCTTTTTTAACTTTGAATTCCTATTCCTCTAAAATTTTGCTGAAGGTGAAATTCTTACTTCCGCTTTCGGGGTACCCAGCTTTAACTAGACCTGACCTGATAATGACTGTAGCAAAAAGTAGACAAAAAATCTATTCATCTAAATTCAAACGTACATACTTAATGATCACTTGTCATTTCGATACATTTAATTTTTAGCCAACGTAGATGTTCGTCATTTCGTTACCATTCCAGTGCAAACGTTTGATAGTGAAACGGGCTCTGGAGGTACTTATTTCCTCAAACTTTTGCCGGCTTCTCCGTTTGTCATTCACATTTAACTGTTAATTCCTCTCTCTGATCATCTGGCACACCCAGTTTGCAAGTACTAGACTTGAGTCCTGTGTACGTGGTATAGAAACGGGAGGTTCAATATTATTCTTTTCGATTACCTACATATATAGAAACTAATCATTGACTATAGAACAAGTCTCAGTTCTGCATCCCAATTTACTTTCTGTTTTAGTAATAAATGTAATGTAACGAAGGGTGAAGTCATATCGAGCTGTTCTGGAACTTAATTTAGAATTTTTTCACCTAAAAGTTGCCACCATATACATTATAACCCCTGTAAAATCGTTATCGGTCCCCTTTTGCTGACACAGTATTATAAACTTCTACTACGAAACCCTTAAAAGCTGATATTACTACTATTAACAGCAATAATTATGTAAACCCACATTCATGATGCTGTGTAATTTTAAACCTCGATTTAAATTTTAAAACCTCTGTCATTTTTATATGTGCGACCATAATTCTGCGTGGGTGGGCGGACAAAGAAGAAAAATCCACGTTAATTAGTCCGTCAGCTATAAACCCGGTTGCTCCTGCTATCTCATTTAGTATGCGTGACAGGGGCCAGAATATTTTTTGCCTTTTTCATAAAACACAATTAGGTAAACAAGTACAAGAGTAGCGGGCTCAGAATAATTACGTGTAAAAACACAATAAACAGGTGTAGCTTAGTTTAAGTACAATAAGTAAGAGCATTGCTCACAAACTGCTTTCCGAATGATATCAGTATTTGCGTGATTCACATTCGTTTTTAAGCATCATTTTCATTTAGTCAATTTAGCCAACAGGCTCCTGCTTGATAGAGGGTTAGCCGATTGCCAAATAGGGGTTTATAAAACTTGATAATGAAGTAAAATAATTTTGCCTCATAATCGCTCTAAGTTTCAGTTTTCCCTATTCCCCCGATAATACCAAGTCGAAGTCACCATTAGACAAAACTCAAGATCAGTTTCTGTATGTATATTTGGCCAAATACCGACTCTCAAGAGCCCAAAAAGGTTCCGAATTCAAACTCATTCGTATTCGCTGTTTGCCCATAAAGTGCACGTTTCGTCTGGATCAATAGTAAGGGCTCATTTTGTTTTATTCCCCTACTAGAAAAGCTTGAACCCTTTCAAGGGTGCCATATTTACCGGCGTCTCGACGAGGATGGTAAGAATGAAGTAGATCGGTCAATACGTAGACTTTATCAAGATGGTAATAGATTAGCTAAATAGAAAAGTATCTATCGAGACGTAGGAAGGTATTTTATGGGGTAATTAGGTACTTCATTATGACCAGTTTTTCTTTCGCACCATAAGGCCCAAGTAGGTTACCCCTACCAGGGCCGGCCTTAAAACCTAACCTTACCAAGATGGCGCCCCGGTCGAGTCGTCTTGCATTAGAGTATGGCTCAATCTTACTCGTATCTTACTTACATTATCATGGGCTACATTAACATATATTCTGATAATGTTATGAACGTAAAGAGTAATCAACGAGAATTGTTATGAATGGGCCGCGTAAATGCTTCTGGTTTGGTTTTAGGCCATCGAAACATGCAGACGCGTCCCTGGTTGATTTGTTTTGTTTGCTGATGATACTTCACTTATTTTTAAGATTGACAGAACCCAGAACAATTTTGGCGATGTTAATAAAGCAATCACGCTAGTTCTTAAGTGGTTTACCAACAATTTAGTATAAATTCAAAAAATAAAAATGTAAAATTCTCGCTACCGAATGTCACTTTAAGTATTTTAATGAATGACGAGCCTTTAGACCTGATACAATCAACTTAATTCTTGGGTAGGTATTAATCTAGATTCACAATTGCAGTGGAGTCGTCATACAACGTCATTAGCTGGAAGATTGAGCTCTACAGCTTTTGCTGTACGAAAAATTAGACAGTTTACTGATGAAGCCACTGCATGATAGTATATCACAGTTACTTTCACATCATTGTATCATATAGCATTCTGTTGGGGGGTAAAGCCGCAGATATACAGTTGGTATTTGGTAACGTATAGTATGTTCGGAAAAATATTAACACCTTTTCAAAAATTGCGATTTACATAATTTCAACACTAGAAATAAAAATAAAATGAATGTATTTCGGTTGCAGAAGTTAATGGTTCATTTATGGGGAACTGTATAAGCTTTTATTATAAGTTACCAGAGGGAATCGATCAATTACCCATGCAAAGGTTTCAAACAGTTATTAAGTCTAATTTCATAAAGAAAGCCTATTACACTATTAATGTCTATGTTAAAGACAAAACTTCATGGCCTCAATGCCCCAAGCTCCATGATTATAATAATTATAATTAACGTAACTTTTACAAATGCAATAAGGTAATTTAATAGTCTGGTAATATAATTAAGTGTACAAAAGTAATATGTAAGGTAACATAACAATTTATAAGTTTTAACGTAGAATACAAGTATGTTACCAAGAAACCAGAGTTTATGGTCATACTCACTAAAATGTCTTTTCTTGCGGCTGCTCTGTGTAGCGGGTTGCCCCCTCCATCAAATACGGCGAGGGGGGTGATGGCTGGTGCACAAGTCATACTCGTGAACGGGTGCTGCTTGGGGAGACTGGCCCAGACCGGTTCCTCATAATTTATGTTCATCACAGCTTGTCTTTGTCCTTATTTATTTATTTTGTTAGATTGTTATTTTGAGACATCTCAATTAATATCATATATCATATTAAATAATCAGATTAATATTAAATTTCATGTCTTAAAATTAGATGATTTGTATATTGTACATTGTATAATAACAAAAAAAAAGAAAATGAAAATTAAAAAAATGACATCTCCGTAGAGTTATATTACTTAAGATCTACAAATACTGTAATTTATCGCAATAAAATTAAATGAAATGAAATGAAATGAGTTTCTTGGTGCTATCTTCTCTGACGGGCGTATTTCCGAAGCACTGGTAGAGTTTATGGAGTCTCCTTTTCCTGTGCGAGATTCAGCCATGAATAACCACTTGAAAGGGAGATTTCCTTTTTCAAACTCAAACCTTAATCAGTCATGTACGCATTAGTTTAGTTGATCATATTTGATTTATTTTTTATTTTTATCAATGTGTATGAGACTTAAGTAAGTGTTTGACTTGTAAAAGTGAATTATTTTGGCCTATTTGCAATAAAGTTTTTGAGTTTGAGTATGAGTTTTGAAATTTTATAACTCCAACTTTACTAAGACTTAGAGCATTAACCCTCTATTAAAAAATAGTAACCCCATCAGTCGGGGGATTTAAATAAAGTCATGGTCCTTAGTATGAAGCTAACGGAAAATTCTTCGCGGGGTTCTCGTAGATAGAGATAGAGCGGATATGGCCATAATAAACCTCTCGTAGGTTTTTCGGCGTTTATAGCGAGGCTGCGAGTGGCAAAAAAGCGTGTAAACACAGACTCCGCTCGTAAATTCTTTTGACATGGTAATACACGACTTGCCACCAAAAAATACCTAGTCGTAACTTACCTACTGAAATATTATGACGTGTACTGTATAGATTTTTGTAGGTGCTTATAGTGTGTAGGTGTATAAAGCTTGTAAATTCCACACGAGCATTTATTTCCTCCAAGCATAGTTTGTGATCGTAAAAATCTTACGAGAAAGACATATTCACAAAAACTTTTTATTTATTTATTTATTTTCTTTATTTGGGACATCAACAGCATAATACACATAAATTCATACAAAAAAAAAAATACAGTAAATAAGGCCAATTACAGATATCCACAGAAGTACAGGAAACTTATATGTAAATAGGAGCTGACGACGCTATGCTTAAAATTAGTTATTAAGTAATTAAACAAATTGCGTGTTGTTATTATGTAAGTTTGTGTGTGTGCATGTGTGTGAGGTAAGGGAGGGTGTGTGTGCATGCGTGAGGGTGAGTGCGTGTGTAGGTATATGTGAGGGTGTGTATGTGTGTGCGTGAAGGTGTGTTGGTGCTTGAAAGGCAAATTTAGGTGGGGAGGAGTAGTAAAGGAAATTATATGCTTAATTATTAAGTACCTTCATTATGCGACTTTTGAATGTATTTTAGTGCAATCAAAAGGGTCAACACAACTATATATATATATATAAATTCATAGTGCAGATAATAGGTGAGTTCTGGGCGTAGTTGGTATTTACACGAGGTGTGTAAAATAAAAGGTTTGCTGAATGGCGTGTGCGTGTGGTAGTAGAGCGGTAGCCAACTAGCTCAACAAGATTAGGACCATCGATACGGCCGCTCAGTATATCATGCAGGACAGACATATCAAGAGCCATTCGACGATCCTCAAGATCCATTATATGGTGATGAATGCACGAAGAATAGTAGTCTTGTCCTCTGCGTTTGGTGCGATAATCTAAAAATCTTACAAAAGACTTTTGAATGCGCTCTATTTTTTATTTTTATTTTTACTTACTTTATTCATTAAAGTGCTATTACTTTTTGTTTTAAGTTTTATCGGCAATATAGGTACTTATTGATTTTCACGTCCGTCTAGGATTGCGAGAATATGACAATTCTTTGTTTATTTACTTTGAACTTTTTTCTAACTTTTTTCCAAAAATCTGCAAAAAGTGACCTGATCAAGTGATAAGGGAGTAGTGTGAATAGAATCGACCGATTGATGCAACCTTTAGCCAATATAGAAAGTTTGGACAGGGGAGGATATGTGATGGGGGAGCAGAAAAAATGTTTCTTCATGTATCCTGATGTTTTGTTTCATGTGATTTTCTGTTGATGATTGGGTTGATTTTCTGGGTTCTGTTGTCCGATGAGCTTTCAGTTTTGCTGTCTATTTCGGGAACCCGGTATATTAGATTTGAGGCAGCCTTTATGTTCAGGCTTCTCAACACCTAATGACCTCGTAGGGGCCCATCAGCTACGAGGTCATTAGGTGCTGAGAAGCCTGAACATTTGGTAGCAGAGCGTGGTTTCCTAAGATTTGCAGCCGTCAAGGGCTCCAGGAAGGCACGATTTGGGACTATCAATCTGTAGGTATAGGCGGTTATTAGGTAACTTGGTTGTGTTCCTATATCCACATAGATTGGTAGTATTGTAAGCTATAGGTCTATTGCTGGTAGTAGATAGACAGATATTGAATTGAAAATTGCATTGAAGTACCAGTTAGTCAATCTATTAGTGGTCTAGTAATGCTATTGAATGAATGTTTTGGTTAACATAAGTAGTTACATCTATTGATAGCAGGCTATTACATTGTTTTCAGTTTATAGCAATTTATAACTTGAACTAATATTGACTATCTGTGTGTGTTATAATGATAAAGGGAAACTAAATTGTATTTACAGAATTTATATAGATATAAACCTCGGTTCCTATTGTTTAAGGAAAACAACATTGTTTAAGTTGTGGTTTAGGGTTCCCTCGTTTGGGTTGTAGACTGGAGGGTCCAATAAAATTGAGTTACTGCAAATTGTGAGTAAGTATCGTTCCGATCATGTCGTTATCTGAAATCCAGAAGGGTGTTTCTAAGGAACTCAGATGGTTTTCCTCCGCACACGGTCTGATAGACCGTTTAGATAGGCATGATGTGGTATTGGAGCGGTCTATGGACGTTAAGGAACGTTACAATAGGGTGCTCGAATTGTCCGCGCAGGCGGAATCAGTTGATGGTTGCGCACCTGACAGGCTGTCACGGTTGATAGGGGATGTCGACCAATGTATGGAGATGGCAGCTGCTATCACGCAGAAGGCTGCGGACATACGTAGACAGCGCGAGTCCAGCCATGGTGGTGACATTGAAGCACTTCTGCCGCTTCAGGGCTCGGGGTCCAGGTTACCTGCCATAACTATGCCTACTTTTGACGGCGTGTCCGGTGAATGGCTTCATCAATCTGTTCGACAGTTTGGTGCACATGCGATCGGACATTACCAAGTCTGTCAAGATGGCTCAACTGGTGGCAGCATTGAGGGGTGAGCCTAGGGAGCTGGTCGCTCATTTGACAGTTACGGAGGGTAACTATGAAACGGCCAGGCAATTGTTGGTCAGACGTTACCATAACAAACGGAGGTTGGCCGATGCCCAACTGAACCGTTTGTTTAGTATCCCGGTTGTGAACAAGGTCGGGGCCATACAGACGGAGGTTTTGAACCCATTGTTGTCCGTCACCAAGGCTCTAGAGAATCTTGGACTTCCGGTTGGTGAATGGTCGTACCTACTGTTGTACATTGTACTTTCCCGCCTACCCGCTGACGTGCAGACTCGTTTCGAACAGTCTCACGGGAGGTCGGCCGAGGACCTGCCCGCCTTCTCCGACTTGGTCGGATTCTTGGAAGAGGAGGCTCGACGGGCAGAGAATTTGGGGTTGACGGTCACCCATCCTTCGGAGCCACAGAGAGCTGCCGGGAGCGCTGTGAGTAGGGGCCCTCCGACGAGGAAGGACCGCACCAACCGGCAGTCGTATGGGACTGTGAGTGAATTGACCCCACATGGTGAGACCTGCCCATGTTGTAGGCAGATTGGCCATGCTGTGGCCAATTGCAATAAGTTCGGGGAACTTAGGGTTCAGGGACGGCGCCGGATGGCCAAGCAGCGGAGCTGGTGTTTCCTGTGCCTCGGGCCACACATGGCTAGGGACTGCACGCGCACAAAAATGAGCGGATATTGTGGTGGGGCCCACAACAATCTGTTGTGCATGAACCGGTCCGGCCAACAACCTCCACAGGGCCGTATCCAGGGTGACACGGCATGGGGCCCTGAGAATTCGTTTGCGACTCGGAGCGCAACTCAGGGGCCAACGTCCCCACGTCCACAGGGCCGTACCCAGGGTGACACGGCATGGGGCCCTGAGAATTCGTTTGCGACTCGGAGCGCAACTCAGGGGCCAACGTCCCCACGTGCACAGGGCAGTACCAGGGTGCAGGGCCGCACTCAGGACCATTACATGGGGGGCCCTGAGTTTTCGGTTGCGACTCAGCATCCGACCCAGCGGGACATTGGGTGTGTTGAGCAGGCCGTAACGGGCGGGTGGCATGGGACACCTTCGAGCTATGCGGGTGCGGTTCGGACGCCGCCTCAGTTGTCGCCCCGCTCGTCGCCTCGTCCTCGTTGGTCACATGTGATGTCCCCCCCGCTCATGGAGCGGCCACGGTTGAATTCACGCCCACCCCCCTTTACGGGGAATCGTAGGTTGGGAATGGAACCGGCGCGTGGGCCATTTGTACAATGGGACCCTCTGGCGTATAGCTGCATACCTGATCGGTTACAGGCACAGTGGGGCCCCGGGGGTCCTCGCTAGGAATTTGCGGCCCAACCATTGGTTGCCCCCCAACCGGAGACGGTGGTGTTACCGATCGCCTCTGTGCTTGTTTGGGATTTGGCGGGCAACCCAACATACGTTCGCGCCCTATTAGATTCTGGAGCTCAGGGCTGCATTGTATCGAATGATTTAGCAAAATGGTTGGGCCTCAAGGTAAATAGGTATAATAAATAAATACGGGGCGTGGGGAATGTTACGGTTACGAATGTAGTTGGTCAATCGGTGATCACGTTCTCTCCACGTTATGACATTTTGACAAAAACATCCGTGCAAGATTTAGTAATGACGCATGTCATGGGCAGACACCCCTTGGTGAAGTTGAATCCGGCCGTTCGATTCCTGACATCAGGACTCAAGTTGGCGGATCCCGATTTTGACACTCCAGCCCCGGTCGACCTGCTACTGGGAGCAGACGTTCTGGGTAGGTTTCTGTTGTCGGATCAGCGAGTTCTTCAGCCGGACGGGTTGATTGCTGTGGATACTAAGTTTGGTCACGTGATCATGGGTCCGGCATTGCCAATGGTTAGGCCTGCCGAGTCAGATGGCATACTTATTGGCTCAGCGTTGTCAGACGTTATCCAACGTTTCTGGGAGATAGAGGAACCTCCCACCGTTCGTCGAGTCAACGCAGACGAAGAAGAGTGCGAGTTGTTTTACCAGAATAGTACTGGTCGCCTTCGTTCTGGTCGTTTTGTAACTCGACTGCCTTTCAGGGCCGATCGACCGCCACTAGGAGAATCTAGGAAGATGGCTGAGACGAGATTGATGTCGATGGAGCGTAGGATGACAAGGGACGCCGTATTTAAACAAAAATATGTTGATTTCATGAGGGAGTATGAGTCGTTAGGACACATGTCGGTATCGGGTGTGGACTGGAGATCTGAGGATCATTGTTTCCTTCCACACCATGCCGTCCTACGAACCCCTACCGGCAAGATTCGAGTTGTTTTTGATGGGTCAGCACCTACCTCGAACGGGATGTCCCTGAATCAGTGTCTACATTCGGGACCCAAGTTGAGTCGTGATATTTCGGATATTCTCACGAGCTTTCGGAGGCACCAGATTGTATTTGTCGCAGACATTCGGATGATGTTTAGGCAAACGGTAATTCATCCGGCTGACAGAAGGTATCAGTTGATACTTTGGCGTGAGTCCACGGCCGAGCCAGTCAAGGTCTATGAGTTAAACACGAACACGTATGGGTTACGGTCTAGCCCGTATTTGGCGATGCGTACCCTGCGGGAGTTGGCGTCGCGTGACCGTGTGAGCTATCCTAGAGCCGCCGCTATCCTGGAGCAAGATTTGTACGTCGATGACGTCTGCACAGGGGCAGCCAGTGTAGAGGAAGCTCTGGACCGACGTGACGAGCTCATTCAATTGCTGGAACGAGGCGGCTATGAACTACGTAAGTGGATGTCCAACTCCCCTGAGTTGATGGCTGGTCTCCCAGATGAGTTTCAACAAGACCCGCACGTTTTTGAGAATCCTGACAACCCTAAATGTTGTCAGTACTTGGAATTCAGTACCGGCCCGTCCATGATGAGTTTACCTATCGGGTGGTTTTAGAAACACCGAAGGCCTGGACGAAGCGGTCAGTACTGTCAACGATTGCGAGAACGTTCGACCCGAATGGATGGATTTCTCCAGTCACCTTTGCTCTCAAATGTTTTATGCAAAGGCTATGGGCGGCTCAGTTGACCTGGGACACCCACCTCTCAGGTGATTTGTTGACTGATTGGACGCGAATGTTCACCTCGCTATCGGACATAAATAATGTATCGCTGCCGAGGAAATTGGTCCCTGCTGGGGATTACAGGGCAACCCTTCACGGGTTTTGTGATGCCTCTGAACGAGGGTTTGCGGCAGCGGTTTATTTGCGAACCGTCACCTCCACCGGGGAGGTCGACGTGCGTTTGGTTTTGGCAAAAAGCAAGGTAGCGCCTATACGGACAAGGATGACGATTCCAAAACTGGAACTGTCCGGGGCTGCTCTTTTGACCAAACTTTTGAATCACACTCTAACAGTGTTGCGTGGGTCAGTGGTTTTGGAGGATACGGTGTACGCGTGGACGGACAGCCAGATTGTTTTGTGCTGGCTGAAGGCTTCGGTCCATAACTTAGAGGTTTTTGTTGCGAACCGTGTCTCCCAGATTGTGTCGTCTGAGGTCCCACTGACCTGGAGACATGTACCAGGAGAATGTAACCCGTCTGATTGTGCATCCAGGGGATGTCGGGCTCCTGAACTCGTTAGACACCATTTGTGGTGGGGACCACCCTGGCTTGCCAAGAGAGAATCGGACTGGCCCCACAGCCATGTAGTAGTATCTTCGGATCATGGCCCCAGAGCGGCCGTGCATGTTACCCAGAAGGCTGAGGACCCTGACGCCGGGTTTCTGCTGGACCGGTATAGCTCACTTGACAAGTTGATAAACGTGTCCACTTGGATTAGGAGATTCGCTCGAAATTGTCGTACTCCTCGCGATCAGCGAACGTTGAACCCTATTCTGACTCCGGCAGAGCGAAACGAGTCGCTATTGAATTTGGTCCGGTTGGTACAGTCCTCGAAGTTTGGGGCAGAATTGGAGATTATACGAAGTGGACGTTCGAAATTGAAGGGAGCCGTCGCGCGTCTCAACCCCTTTGTTGATTCGACCGTGTTACTTCGGGTAGGAGGGAGATTGCGCAGTGCGAATCTGTCGTATTCGGCTCGTCACCCACTTCTGCTCCCCAAGGGGGGACAGTTAGTTGAATTGCTGGTGACTGATTGTCATATTAAAAACGCGCATGCCGGCTGTAACGCGTTGTTGGCCACGCTCCAGCGGGAGTTTTGGATCTTATCTGCCCGCCGTGTCATACGGAACATCGTATTTCGGTGCATGCCTTGTTATCGACTTAAGGCTGCCACGATGCAACCTCTCATGGGGGACTTGCCCCCTGATCGTGTGAATGAGGTCAGACCGTTTTCAGGTGTTGGTACGGATTTTGCAGGACCGTTTATGGTGAAGAGTTCACGATTGCGTACCGCTAAGCAATACAAGGCGTACCTATGTGTGTCTGTTTGTTTATCCACCAAGGCGGTACATCTCGAGCTCGTTGCTGATCTCTCGACAGAGGCTTTCATTGCTTGTTTGGATAGGTTTGTTTCTCTAAGGGGACTTCCAACTTTGATCCGCTCTGATAACGGCACTAACTACGTCGGTGCGGAACGATACTTACGAGAGATAGTCAACTTTTTGAATGTAAATAAAGTGGATATTGGAACGGCCCTCTCCCGTCGGGGTATACAGTGGACCTTCAGCCCACCGAGTTGCCCCCACTGGGGTGGGATTTTTGAGGCCGTAGTTAAGTCAGCTAAGACGCACTTGGGGCGTATAGTAGGTCAGACCGCGCTGACTTTTGAGGAGCTCGCGACATTGTTTTGTAAGATCGAGGCCGTTCTCAATTCGCGACCGTTGTGTCCGCTCAGCTCGGATCCAAATGACCTGGAGGCTCTGACCCCAGGCCATTTCTTGATAGGACAGCCACTTAACGCATTGCCCGAGCACCCCTTCAAGGGAGTGAAATTGTATCGGTTGTCAAGGTATCAGATGTTGCAGCAGTTTACTCAGAATTTCTGGAAGCGTTGGTCGCTCGAGTATCTGCATATCTTACAACAGCGCCTTAAGTGGACTGACAAAACTAGCCCCCCTAGTGTTGGTGACCTCGTACTGGTTAAGGATGCTAACCTACCGCCACTACGTTGGCGCAGGGGGCGCATTGTTAACTTGTTCCCTGGCAAGGACGGGACCCCCCGGTCTGCAGAGGTTCTAGTAGGAGGCTCGGTTCTAAAACGAGCGGTAGCAACGTTGTCTCGGCTGCCCGTAGATTAGGGGACAGGTGGGTGCCTGTCCGGGCGGGTGATTGTTCGATTCCAAATCGATATTCGATCGATGTTTTATGAACGGCCATTTTGAATTTGACGTTAGCTGCCAACCTGGCAGTTTTGACATCTGACAGACGAAAGCCCTCGCAAAGTAAACGTGTTTTGGTTAGGGTATTGAAATTAAATCGCAGGCCATCTGGAATGTATTCGGGTTTCCCTCAGGATTGTCAATATAGCTGAGTGTGTTGTGGTTCCCCGAACCAGATAAAGTTCGCATTTTCGTGGCCGATTGGTTTTTACCACGTAACATAACCTGTGTTGGAACACTGTGCTCATTGAAGCTGGCCCGCCAGTCATACCTGGTTGGCTGAAGAACCTGTCTACCAAGAAGAGCCTAGGGTGCACCCGGGCCTTGCAGAGAGACAGGAGGTTGACGGGACCGAAGCACAGACCAGGTTAGATCGACCCCAATTACTTCAGCTCGGTGAATCGCCGACGTTCACACTTCTTGGCAACTGATCGTTACGCTACCTCGTAGCTGATGGGCCCCTACGAGGTCATTAGGTGCTGAGAAGCCTGAACACTTTACGTTATCCATATTGTGTACTATTTCCATCCTGTAGCTAGGATTCTTGCCGTAATATTTAATATCGTTTGAGTTAGAGTAGTCTTTCCAGGTATATATTCACCCAATAAAATGTCTACTGGGCCCGGAATATCAAACTCCGGGTCAGCCAGTGACAACCCAGCGACCAACTGTCGCACCGAGGGCGACAACCTTACGTGAGGGTGTGAGCCCATCACATTAGGCATGACTAATGCCGTGACCGTCAGATTCACCGATGAATTCACCCGTGACGAGAGAGAAATCCGACATACTCCCTTAACGGAACCGACTTCCGTGTTCCCAATTCCCCGAATGGAATGTGGATACTCCTTTACCGAAATGCCCAACCGTCTTACAAGGTTGCACGAGACTAAGCACCCCTGGGCCCCCGAGTCCAATAGTGCTCTTGCCACACATGACTTGCCGTCCGAACTCCACGCTATCACAGAGGCGGTGGGGAGCATGACCGTCTGTGGAGTGGCGGCACCCTGTAAGTGGGCGGGAACTTCCCTGAACTATCAACTTGACCTTTTCCGACAGCCACTACGACAGCGCATACTTAATAGAGCCCCAAAACCCATTCACCAACCGATCAACAACAGTTTTGGGGCTCTATTAAGTATGCGCTGTCGTAGTGGCTGTCGGAAAAGGTCAAGTTGATAGTTCCAACTGCGTAATAATCTTGTTGGAGGCTGTGTACGATTGATGGGCCATTGTATTGATGGATTGCTACACTTATTACGTAGAACCCCGCGGCTGCTACGATAATTTCTTCACCTCCTCAAGTGCCCTGTTTGTGGAGATTATTTATGTACTCAGTGAAAGCTTCTCCGTTTGGTGAGTCGATACTATACAAGTTTGATGCAAGGATAGTTGCTGTTATCTTCCATGTATCTGGCTAAGTCGCTTCTGATGTTTAATATTTATGCTTCGGAACGCACCTCGGTTTTTTGTTGCGCGGATCGACCGCGAGTGAACGGAACATAACTAGCTAGCTGTCACTTGCATAGATAAAAATGTCACTTTGCACATGGTAAAATTGTCGGCGTCAGGCATCGGGGCCTTGGCTGAATGTTAATTATAATAATCTCGTAATAATCGTCAACAAATAAGTTGATTTCTCGTCATCGTAGTGAGTGCTTCGTGCCGTGAAAATTTGAAGTGATTCGGTGATCAATTCGTCGCGCTCGGATAGCGACCCTTGTAGTCGGCAGCATTAAGATGGCACCAGCAGCGGGCTACGACACGAGTAAGATTCGTTTCCCAACACCCCCCACCCTTGTGTTCCTCATCCCGAATTGAGCTTTCGAATGGCGGTCCACGGCGTCAAGGTCAGTACTACTTTGTGACATTCCACTGTAAACAACCCTACCAAGATTCCACCCCTTTTGGTTGAGGCGTGGATCTAATCAGTGGGTATGGTTGAATGTCGCTCCAAACAGATGGTTGATTTGGTCTTCAATTGCTTAGAACAGGTAGTTTCCATCTCTGGGTATTGGTAGAGTTTCTACTATAGGATATTACTGTAGGAGAGAGCCTGGTGCTGTTGTAGCTAATGTGAAAGTGTGGTGGGTTGTTTGTAAGTGGTGTGCGGCCGGTATGGTGCGAGACGCTGTTGGCCTTTTACAATCTATTTTTATTCTTATGTACTTCCCGGTGTTTCCAAGATGGGCTGGGACCATGGAATGGGTGCCAGATATGCGAGGGAAAGCTGTATGCCTTTTATGGGGGTGGCTTCGAAGTTTTCTCTATTGTTCCTATATTTTTTTATTTTTTTTTTATTTGCGATCAGTTCTTATGAGCAAATTTTTTGAGAGCTGGGCGTCGTTTTAGAGGTCCTTTCCAATGAAAAGACCTATTTTCTTAAAAGTGGCCCTCATTGGCATAGGTCAGATATAGCAGCTCTCTTGAGCCTTTTTTGGTGGTTAGGCTGAGTCAATAATGTTGCCAAGGGATTTGGATGCTTTTGCAATCTGGTCTGGTACTTGAGAGCACATGACCTAATTTCTTGCTCTATTGTGTTGATCTTGAGTATGTCATATAGTTCTGTGTTTCTCAGAAACCATGGTGCATTGGTAAATGGCGTTGCAGAATGTTGATATTTGAGGTCTTTGCTGCGCCCCACAGTTGTATTCCATAAGTCCATATAGGTTTTATGATTGCGTCATATATCAGTAGTTTGTTGTCAACAGACAGTGCTGAGTTTCTACCCACGAGCCAGTATAGGTATCGGTATTTAATTCTGATTTGATCTCTTTTTGCCTCGATGTGTTTTCTCCAGGTAAGTCGCCGGTCTAGGTGAATCCCGAGATATTTAACCGTGTCTTTATGAGGTAAGGCGTGTTCTCCAAGCTTTACTGATAGGCAATCTCCAGGGCGTAGTGCAAAGGTGACATGAACTGATTTGGTCACGCTTGCTCGGACACGCCATTTTTTAAGCCAGCTGTCAATAGCATTAAGACCCTGTTGCAACAACTCTGAGGCCTTTGAAGGGCTTTTGTGACTAGCCAAGATGGCTGTATCATCGGCGTATGTTGATATTGTTACAGAATCAGTCTGGGGTAGATCTGCGGTGTATATGGTATACAACACTGGTCCAAGAACAGATCCCTGTGGAACACCTGCCTTAATATCGGATATTCTGGATAACGCGTCTCCTTCTCTGACCGCGTAGGTTCTGTTCGTAAGATACGATTCTAGTATCTCAAAGTACATATACGGCAAAAGAGTCTTGATTTTAAACAATAATCCTGTATGCCAGACTCTGTCGAAAGCCTGCTGAATGTCTAGGAACACGGAGGAGCAGTATTCTTTATCTTCTAAGGACTTTCGGACCTTGGCATATACCCGATGGATCTGTTCAATTGTAGCATGCTTCGCTCGGAATCTAAACTGGTGACCAGGTATAACAGATCTGCTAGAAAGTACAGGTTCCATTCTTGTAAGCAGAAGTTTTTCAAAGAGTTTTGAAGGGACTGGGAGTAGGCTTATGGGTCTATACGATGTAACTTCATGTTCTGGTTTGCCATCTTTTAGAATCATGGTCATAATTAAAACCTTCCAGAGATCCGGTAAAAATCGAATTCGAAGAATTGCGTTAAACAAACAAGTGAGAAATACCTTTTCTAAGTAGTTCTATTAGAACTTTTTTACTAATTAAGTCAAATCCAGGCGCCTTCTTATTTTCAAGTTTTTTCACTGTGTTTAGTACTTCTCTAGGTGTAAAGTATCTAATTGGAAGGTCTAATTTGGAATGGTGAGTTCATCGCTAGTTCTATATCGTTATCACTGCATTGTGGGTCTGCGTCGTTTGGCACAAATACTTTTGTAAGATGCTCTGCAAAGGCATCAGCTTTCTGCTGATTATTGCGGGCCCAATTGCCATTAGCCATTCTGATGGGAGTTTTCTTTTTTTGTGGTTGTTTGGTTGACTGTGTAGCTTTCCAGAGAGAATAGTCGGTGGCACTTGTTGCTGTCAGAGCTTCTAGCTTGGCTTTCAGGTTATAGTCTCGAAGTTCCTGCAGTGACTTTTTTAGAATTTCTATGCCTTTGTTTAGTTTTGCTTTATCCTCTCTTAAACGACTAGTGTGCCAGACACGTCTAAGTCTTCTTTTTTTGAGAACCATTTCCTTTATTTGTAACGGAACCCAAGTTTTGGCAATAGTTGTCGGTTTCTGTTGTGTACATTGCCAGCATGCATTTTGCACGACAGTCGTGAAGTGTGTAACAGCTGCATCAATGTCTTCTCTGCATTTAAGAGGCACTTTTAGGTTAAGTTTGTTGTTAATTAGGTCTCTAAAAGAATCCCAATCAGTTCTCTCATTGTATAAAACTTGATTTCGTGGCTTCCGAAGAAGAAATGTGCTTGCAGTAAGAATTACTGGGACATGGTTGGAAGATCCATCTATACAAGTCTCAACTACGATGTTCATTCGAGAAAGCCCTTTTGCTACGAAGAAGTCTATAAGATCTGGTAATCGGTAAGGGGCTGTAGGCCAGTGCGTCGGATCAGACGAGGTGTGTGTGGTGAGCTTGTTGGCATCCACACTAAGCTTCAGTTCTCGTCCTCTTGTAGTGTTAAGTCGTGGTCCCCAGAAGGTATGTTTTGCATTCCAATCTCCGCCTGCAACGAATCTGTGGCCAAGACTGTGAAAGAAGTTTGTAAAATGGCTTTCCTTGATTTAATGTTTAGGTGGACAATATACAGATGATATGTTAAAGTTGCCATCTTTGCTTCAACGCATACAGTTGTGGCTTGTAGGTAGTCTGCCGAGATTGATGGACATTGGTGGTTTTTCAGGGTAGATCTGATCAAGATACGATTCCGCCGTGGGCTGTGCCATCAGGATGGTTGGTGGAGTAGATACTTTACCCAGGTATTCTAATAAAGCTAGATTCTGTGAAATGTGTTTCAGAGATTAGCATTACATCTATATTTTGTAGGTCAAGAAATGTTTCCACTTATTCCTTGTTCGGGGCTAAACCGTTTATGTACCAGGTGGCAATGCGTAGACCTATTTTGAGAGCCGAGCGACGACGGTTGTAAGTATGTTCAGAAGTGAACTTATTTGTTGTAGGAGATTGTCAATTTTTTCGCTTTGCTTTTCGATAATTTTTTCAAGATGTGAAAATTATTGATGGTTTTGGTCATATGTCATATTAAGTCCTTTGCATGCTTGCGAGTATGAATGTTGGTCGTTCTTTCGTTCATTTAGCTCTGGTGTGGTGGTGGCATCTTTTATTGCAGTAGTGGTAGGTATCTTCCTGGGGTATCTTTGATTTGCCTTTCTAGCGGCTATTTCTTTGTAGACCTGGCAGCCTCGGTAGTTTGCGGGATGATCAAGTGTACACAAGGCACATTTGGCTGGTGAGTTTCTATCCTTTTTCATGCAGTTTGATGTTTTATGACCTTCACCACATTTGACACATCGGTACGGGCGCATGCAATTGTTTTTAGAGTGGCCATATTGCTGGCACCTTTGGCACTGGACTATCGATTTCGATTTCCTTGGTCTTCAATTTGCACCCGTTGATGATAGATATATTCTATAGCTTTTGCTGCTTTATTTCTTTTACTTGGCTCCAGGTTAACAAAAAATGTAGATGATGGAGTTTTATTGGGTCCATATAAGGCATTCACGATTTCTCCTCTTACTGTATTGCCTGATTTTTCCATTTCTTCCTGTATAGCAGATATTGGGGTTGTGTGATGCAAGTTTTTTATCACGATTCTGTATGCTTTCGTCTCCTTTCTGTAGAATGTATGTCCGATTAAGCCTTTTTCTCTTATTAGTCCAATCAGGCTTTTGTAAGTCTCTACTGTTTCAGCCATAACACGTAGATGGTTTTTGTTTACAATCTTATAGGTGAATTGGCCAGGCTGTGCTACAGATTCCAAAAGTTTTGTAAGCTCATTAACGTCTTCTATACCATAGAGTATTATGGGAGGTGGTTTGTTAGATTTTCTTATCGGAGCATCTTCAATTTCATCAACTGGAAGCGCTCCATACTTATTTTGCGTTGGAGTTATGACTGTTGGCGGTGATTCCGAAAGCTTACGCTTCTTGTTTCCTGGTACTCTCTGCCACGAGGGAGGGGCTTTACTTGGGCTTGTTAAGCATTGTTGATCTTGAATGATGTCACTTTCAGATGTTTCCTTGTGTCCTGGCATTAAGATGCCAGGCACAGAATTGGCTCTTGGCCTATTATCAAAGAGGCTCTTATGAAACACTTGTTGTGTTATACTTTTCCACTATTACGTGAAATAGTTGAGGGTGATGAGTTTTTATTAGAATTTTCCATGTTGTTCCCTCGAGAAGGGTCGATTTAATACGTCACTTGCAGGGTAACGCCCATTCCTGCAAGAAGGTTCTATACAACGGTGTTGACCGGGTCCACCGAGGTTGATTGTTCCTAAATAGCAGTCGTTTGTTTTGTCTAGTTTCTGGGAATGCAGTGAGAAGAACTTTTTATGGCATGCACGTGTTTAGTTTCTGTTTATTGTCGGGTTTAGTATATATGCAGTTAGCTATGTAATTTGAATGGTCTTTAGGAGATGAGGAGAAAAGAGATGCCGAGGAGAATTCTCTCGAATTTATTTTCAGACAAAGCTGTATAAGTATATGTAGCTATTATAATGTTTTGGTAGTTGATTTTGATAATTTTATATTACGTAGGTAAGGAATTGTTATATCCGCCTATGGCGTACCTGTAAATGTGAGAATGGTGTAGTCAATAGTGGCGACTGTGGCCGCGGTTAGTGGTGGTTTACTAATATGAAGCAGGCAAGTGGTTCTGAGAGAAATACAGTGAGTGGGAGGTAACCACTATCAATGATGCCCTGATCGGATGGATCTCACCAGGTTGGTGTGATGAGCTGTGGTGGTGGTGGAGACAGTAGAGCTGAGGGTGTCCCCGGCTGTGTTACAGTAGGTGTCGCTTCCTGCCAGCCTGTCGCACCTGGCCTAGACTTCTAGGGCTTGCACAGATGGGGTACCTAAGCGGATCGCGCTCATTCCCTGGGTATGCGCTACAATGGACCGCACTGATATCACCACAATCACCGAAACGCGCGGTATTGTCCTAGACTTCTAGGGCTTGCACAGGTGGGGTGCCTTTTCAGATCGCGCATATTCCTTGGGTATCCGCTACAGTTGACCGCGGTAATATCACCACAATCACTGAAACGTGCGGTATTGCGCCTATAAGCCAGGCTCGTTATCGGGCGTTCAGAGACAGAACAAAAGACGCGCGGCGGGGCTCAAAACTATTGTTTGTTTAAATGCGTTTTCGAGATCCTGGGGGGTGGATGGGTACTAAAGACACGTCCGTTCGGTCCGGCAACACAAACGCCGATACTATATACTCTATCTAAGCCGGCTTTATTGGTATGACATTTTTAAATGATGTTGCCAGTATTAGTGCGTTGTTTTTGGCAAAATTTCAGACATTACCGATTTGGGGCAACTTGGGACGGCTAGTCTCAACTTACCCTGCTTGTCCCAACTCAGAAGATACCAGACATTATTATTTTTACGTTTATAAAGTTTTATTACACATTTTTTCCTCAGAATAGCCTCGTGATCACACGCGCGCTATTAGTAAAGTTATTTGTGTCATTACAAAAATAAATATTTCCCAAAAAATATATCCAAATATATTTTTTAGGAAAAACAATAATGTTTTTTTTAAGTTGATTTTTAAAAATGATTGGATAAATTGGATAATTTGCAGAATTTGATTTGGTTACTTTTTAAATATTATACCCCTTTAAATGTTATCTAAGAAATTATATTTTTAGTTGTTTTTGTTTTAAATTGACTTTTATATATAATCATTCCCAAAAAAAAACTGAATAAATTTTATGCAGAAAACATATTTTTTGGTAACTTTTGTATTCGTTTTATACCTTTTTATTTGTCTGAAGTAGACATTTTCGAGTTAATTTGTTGATTTACAGGTGATTTACAGACAATAAAGAAGTTTGCGAATAAAAAATGTCCTAATTTTGGTTGTATTTTTTATTTACCGGTTTAAAACATGATGTTTAACATGGCACCCCCTTTTGTAATCTTATCTGACTCAATATTTACAATTGACTTTTCAAACTCGAGATACAGTGGCATTATCTTCCCTATCGCAAGTTACCACGAAATGACAGGTAACTTGGGACAACATGTGTCCTTCTCGCTTTCCCCCACTATTACATCAACAAGCCTTTAATGATTCGAGGCGCCGCGTCGTCGGTGCTCTGAAATTATGTGCCGATGTTTACTAAAGGATAGATGACTTCTCAAGTAATATGTCTAGAACTTTGAAAAAATGTGAGCTCATATTTATTTTAATCAAACATTAAACTTTCCCTAAGCTTTGGAAAGGAAACGACAGTGTTTCAAGCTGAGATACTGAGCCTCCTACATGGGGTAATGCACATGACGAATGATGCAGAGGGGAATGAATTTATCTATAAAACTAATAAATACTAGAAGACTAGAATTATACAAGAATGCCACAAAGCACTCAACACTAGGTAAAATGTCACCAAGGAGACCAGGGCAACAATGAGACAGACAAGCTACCAAAATTAGGCGCAGGTAGGCCAGCAATTGGCCCTCCACCATTCTCGCCCATATCAGAGGAAGTTCTACGGAAAAGGCTCAAAGAAGCCAAAGTACTGCAACAAAATGAATTATGGCAGAGACTGCAGAGAAGACTGCGAAAACAAAAAACTATTCATAAATAAGTATGTCCATAAATTTACTAACTACCTAAATGAGACTGCCACGCAATAAAATAAAAATACTAACAAGCCTAATTAACACTACTAACTACTACTACTACTAACAGGCCATTGTACATTAAACAAACACTTGAAACAGGTGATTACAGGTGCAACAGACAGGTACGCCCCTTTGCAGTAGAGCACATGCTGCTGTCATGTCCATCTACAATAGAAACCAGAATAGCACATGCTGCTGTCATGTCCATCTACAATAGAAACCAGGATAGCACTTGCTGCTGTCATGTCCATCTACCATAGCACATGCTGCTGTCATGACCATCTTCAATAGAAACCAGGATAGCACATGCTGCTGTTATGTCCATCTACAATAAAAAGCAGGATAGCACATGCATCTGTCATCTCCATCTACAATAGAAACCAGGATAGCACATGCTGCTGTCATGTCCATCTACAATAGAAACTAGGATAGCACGTACTTCTGTCATGTCCATCTACAATAGAATATGCTGCTGTCATGTCCATCTACAATAGAAACCAGGATAGCACATGCTGCTGTCATGTCCATCCACAATAGAAACCAGCATAGCACATGCTGCTGTCAGGTCTATCTACAATAGAAACCAGGATAGCACATGCTGCTGTCATGTCCATCTACATTAGAAACCAGGATAGCACATGCTGCTGTCATATCCATCTACAATAGAAACTAGGATAGCACATGTTGCTGTCATGTCCATCTACAATAGAAACCAGGATAGCGCATGCTGCTGTCATGTCCATCTACAATAGAAATCAGGATAGCACATGCTGCTGTCATGTCCATCTACAATAGAAACTAGGATAGCACGTGCTTCTGTCACGTCCATCTACAATAGAATATGCTGCTGTCATGTCCATCTACAATTGAAACCAGGATAGCACATGCTGCTGTCATGTCCATCCACAATAGAAACCAGCATAGCACATGCTGCTGTTAGGTCTATCTACAATAGAAACCAGGATAGCACATGCTGCTGTCATGTCTATCTACATTAGAAACCAGGATAGCACATGTAGCTGTCATATCCATCTACAATAGAAACTAGGTTAGCACATGCTGCTGTCATGTCCATTTACATTAGAAACTAGGATAGCACATGCTGCTGTCATATCCATCTACAATAAAAACCAGGATAGCACATGCATCTGTCATCTCCATCTACAATAGAAACCAGGATAGCACATGCTGCTGTCATGTCCATCTACAATAGAAACCAGTATAGCACATGCTGCTGTCATGTCTATCTACAATAGAAACTAGGATAGCACGTGCTTCTGTCATGTCCATCTACAATAGAAACCAGGATAGCACATGCTGCTGTCATGTCTATCTACAATAGAAACTAGGATAGCACGTGCTTCTGTCATGTCCATCTACAATAGAAACCAGGATAGCACATGCTGCTGTCATGTCCATCCACAATAGAAACCAGCATAGCACATGCTGCTGTCAGGTCTATCTACAATAGAAACCAGGATAGCACATGCTGCTGTCATGTCCATCCACAATAGAAACCAGCATAGCACATGCTGCTGTCAGGTCTATCTACAATAGAAACCAGGATAGCACATGCTGCTGTCATGTCCATCTACATTAGAAACCAGGATAGCACATGCTGCTGTCATATCCATCTACAATAGAAACTAGGATAGCACATAATTTCTTTATTGCACACAAATCAAACAAAAAAAACAAGAGTTACATAAAAAAAGTGTACAAAGGCGAGCTTATCTCTAATAAGAGATCTCTTCCAGCAAACCAGGCAAACAAGGGAAAAGTTGATGGTTGAGCAGGGGTAGACCTATGTGTACAATATATAAAATATTAAATTAAATAAATTAAATAATAACTATAATAATATACTAAATACTTATTATATACTACAAATACTATTTTATACACTATACTAATACATACTTACATGCATACTACCTATAACTCTAAAGGGAGAGGTAATGTCTCTTCACACGACTTTTAAAGATATTCAGATTAGGACTGTCCCTGATGGTGCAGGGGAGTGCATTCCACAACCGAATGGCCCGGGCTCTAAACCCGTTCTCATAGTAAGCGGTGTTATGCTGTGGAGTTGTGAGCATGGAAACTGCGTGAGTTCTCCGAGGTCTGCTGGAAGAAAGAAATTGAAAACTGTCTCGTAAGAAAGTTGGGTAGCGTGGATTACGTAAAATGTTGTAGAGGAAATTGAGGATGTGTGAATCCCGACGAAGACGAATCGGCAGCCACTTCAACTCCCTGCGATGTTGTGACACATGGTCGTATTTGCGCAGCCCGAAGATAAACCGAATCCCGAGATTTTGAAGTCGTTCGAGTTTGTTCAGTAGTTCTTCGTTAGCACTGACCCAGCAGACATCAGCGTAATCGATGAGGGGTAGAATGAGAGATTGAGCAAGAGTGATTTTGGTATGTCGAGGCAAAAAGTACTGAAGTCTCCTGAGAGAGTGAAAGGTAGAAAATACTCGGCGACTTACCTCATTGACATGCGATGACCAGGACAACTGGTTGTCGAAGATTAGACCCAGGTTTTTAACTTTATCGCTATATACGATTGTGGTACCATTAAAAGTGACAGATGGAATGGGATGTTGCTGCAACAAGTTAAGAGAATGTCTAGTACCTATTATCATGGCCTGGGACTTGCTCGGGTTGACCAGGAGTCCGAAGGATGAAGCCCAACTTCTTATTCCCTCAAGATCAGCGTTGAGTGCCTCCACAGCAGAGTGTGCATCGTTGAGAGAGAAGTGGCGATAAATCTGGAGATCATCAGCGTAAAGATGATATGAGGAGGACAGGACGTCCGAGATGGTGTTGATAAAGATCGAGAATAGAAGAGGAGAAAGAATACCACCTTGAGGGACGCCTGTAGAGAGGTCACACCATTCAGTGGATATCTCTTCCGACCTGATACGCTGTTGCCGATCCCTCAAATAAGAGTCGAACCAGCTAGCAGAGAAGGAGGAGACGTTCAGAGATCTGAGAAGCTCAACGAGAATGTCAAAATCTACGCAGTTGAAGGCACTACTGAAGTCAAGTAAAGCAAGTACGGAAAGCTGTTTGCGGTCCATGGCTACCTGGATATCATCTGTGACTTTCATGAGAGCCGTGACGGTGCTATGACCCGGTCTGAATCCTGACTGGTACATGTTCAGCAGATTGTTTGAGAGAAGGTAAGAAGAGAGCTGGGTATGGACAATGGATTCAAGGACTTTGGAGAGGATGGGTAGGATTGAAATAGGTCGATACTCTTTAAAAGAGGTGGGACTGGAAGTTTTAGGGAGCGGGATGACTAATGCTTTTTTCCACATGGTGGGGAAGATGCCATTCGATAGGGAAAAATTTATAACATGTGTAATAGCTGGCAGTAGTTCATCCAGGATTGTTAAAAGCATTTTAAGGCAGATTTTATCATCACCTACGGCTTTAGAGCTCACTGCTAGTACCGCCTTCTTGACCGCATAGATTTCAACATTGCTCAAGTTGAATGGTGTGGTGTCGGGTAAGGACTTAGAGCGCAGGCTCTGAAGAGTGGCTTGTTTGACAATGGGATCCATCACAACAGGTGGGGTAGAAAGGAACTGGTTGAGACCGTTGAGATCTACATTACCAGCATGAAAGTCCTGAGTCTTACCTATGCCAAGTGTTTTTAGAAACTTCCACACCTGAGCTGGTGTATAACTTTCAATACTCTCGTGGATGTGCCGACGCTTAGCATCACGACAGAGACGGTTGCAGCGGTTGCGAAGACATTTGTAAGAAAGGAAATTGTCATCTGTCGGATTCTTACGGTATTTACACTTGGCTCTGTTCCTCTTGGCCATTAGACGCTTAATAGTATCTGTTAGCCAAGGGGCGGGTAGGTGTTTCACTCTCACTTTTTTTATAGGTGCATGCTTGTCGTAGAGACCTAGGACTATGATATTGAACTTGTTGATTTTCTCGTCCATGGTCTCGCTGGATATTACAGGGGACCAGTCGATCGACAAGGCATCCGACCTAAGAGACTCTAGGTTAATATCCCTAAAGTTACGAATATTAAGAAATTTTGCCCTGCTCTTGAGAGGCCTGATCTTATACGAAAGATAGATAAGGTCGTGAAACGAGAAAGGAGAGTTGAGTTGACCATGTACAGCAACCTTATCCAAGTTAGAGACGATCATAATATCGAGGAGAGAGGGAGAGCAGTGAGGTTGGAAATGCGTGGCATCAAGAGGCAGAATATGCAGATTGAAAGAGTTGACTATAAACTTGAGTTTGGTAGAACGGGAGTCGTTTTTGAGGAGACAGGTGTTGAAGTCACCTAGAATGAGGGTATCGTTATACAAAGGTGAGAGTTCATTAAGGAGGGATTCTAATGTGTCGAAGTAGTCGATGCGAAGAGAGGGGCTATAAAGAACACCGAGGAGGACCTTACTATGGTGAAGAAGCACATGTTGCTGTCATGTCCATCTACAATAGAAACCAGGATAGCACATGCTGCTGTCATGTCCATCTACAATAGAAACCAGGATAGCACATGCTTCTGTCATATCCATCTACAATAGATCATACTGCTGTCATGTCCATCTACAATAGGACATGCTGCTGTCATATTTATCTACAATAGAAACCAGGATAGCACATGCTACTGTCATGTCCATCTACAATAGAACATGCTCCTGTCATGTCCATCTACAATAGCACATGCTGCTGTCATGTCCATCTACAATAGCACATGCTGCTGTAATTTCCATCTACAATAGCACATGCTGCTGATAACATGAGTCCGTCTACAATAGAACATACTGCTGTCACGTCCATCTACAATATAAAATGCTGCTGTCTTGTCCATCTGCAATAGAAACGAGGATGGCTATCCTGGGTGATACAATAACCACCCACGAGCTCTTAGAACATCCAGGCCTCCTTCTCCAGCTAGTGCAGGAGTTCGGATGGCTGAGTTAGATGTGCTGGCGAAGGGGACATGCACAAAGGCTCCGCTCAAGTGGGTCAGGTGCAGGCGCTACACCCTCTATAACTTCTTATAGATTAAAAGATAGAAGATAGTGGCAGTTTCGATAAAAACCACAAAACCTTTATTGCCCGTGGTCCCTTTATGTCATGTTACCCAACCAAATTGAAAATACCGACATCTTGAATGAGCACCGACACGGGTTTTCACAGATGGCATGGCAGAAGCACATGCCAGTCGCATAAACATTAATTTTCTCAGATAAGGTGGCAGAGACACATCTTCACAAAATATGACAAACAACTCTATTATTTGTTCTAACGGTGATGGAAAACATCGTGAGGAAACCTTCATTAGTCCATAGCTGTGGCGATGGGCTTGCCCACTGACACGCAAAATGGAGAATTAAATCACTGGCTAAAAGTGGGCATAGTCGTGCCTCCGCCACCTCGTGTGGGAAAAGGCGTGACGCTACGTTAGATGTGACGGTGTGTGTGTGTGTGTGTGTGTGTGCGTGTGTAACTAAGTATTATTTTTTAAGCTGCTACGAAAAAAAAAAGGGGGTTTTTTTCGAATCCTTTTACTCCACTATGAAGCCATCTACAGATTTGATTTTTGGGTTAACGTTTATTGAGTATTTGATTAAATTTCTCACTAAAGGAATACGCGATTGGATGAAATTTTCTCGATAGAATTTAATTACGAAAACACCTCTAAATTCTAAAAACACCTTAAATAGTGTTTCACGAGGAAATCTAAAATTAAAACGATAATATTTAATAACACATCAAATTTCACATATCAATGTTACTTTCTGGAAAAATTTCATAAATATAAAGATCAAATAATTGCAATTAAGCACTATAATTTCTTGCTATATAATTTTTTAAATCTCAATCGATATTTTTTGGACAAATTTGTAAAAGAAAAAATATTGTAAATTCGCTACTATAAACCTACTTCTAATATTTCTGGGCCGAAATAATTTGGGAAATCTTCCGCTATCCCTAATGTGTCCAATAAAATCTATAAAATACAAGAAAATCTACGAAACAACATCGATTAATATTTACCTGTGGTAGCTGATGAATTCGCCTAAGTTTATATAATTTCTCATGTAAATTTGACTCTGTATGATAGCACACTGAAACAACCCCCCCTCGAGTTAATTGAAATAATATGAATAAACCCCACGAGTTAACCGAACGATTCTATGAAAAGTAAATTTAAAGATATAACCAGCTAACTATTAATTTAATGTCAGACGGAATTTAACCCTTACGCATTTTTATTGGAATATTTCTCCAATTGGAAAGATTCTAATACCAACGATTGCGAGTATCTTATTTAGATGATTTGGCCAAAGTCGTGATCGTCTATGGGTAGGACTGCAGACGTTGTGATAGTAATAACCTAAAGTTCTTTTTAGAGTGGTTTTGGTTAAACAGTATCGTCATGAGGTTCCCCAGCCAGTGATGAATATAAGTGACATAAAAATATTGATAAGCATCGAGTCCGTGCTTATTAGAATAAATTCCAAGTAAATAACCATTTAAAAGACATTTCGATTACATGTGTTTATAAAGGAGGGTTTGTGCTAGAGCTCACGGCCAGAAGGGATACGGGCCCTAGGGCCCACGACCCCGCCCAACACCAGTGGAGGTCAACCGAGTTCTACGGACCCAAGACAGATGAAGTTAGATTAAGCTAAGCAAAATGAGCTTAAATTTTATAAAAAGTGTTTTTTACTCACTCAAAATTGTAAACACAATTTATGAGAAAACATAGGGTTAACTATGTGTTCATTAGTACGCTTTTGGCGTTATCTTTCATCTGTTTTGGGGCCATCCTCCTCCCACACATTCCCATATACAATCTACGTGACTGCATTATTTAGACTGCTGAAGACCTGGAAATAGCCAACTGAATACACCAGCACCTAGAGACCATCTGAACCTACTCAAATCCCTCTCGAGTTAGTTTCCCTGCCAATCAACTACATATAGACTATTTGGGTTTTTTTTTTTTATATGATTTGATATTGTGATTTCTCTCATCCATCAGTCCAACATGTTTGTTGATCGGTTACGGGATATTTTTATTTGCACCTACTCAGTATTGAGGTTATCTTAAGAGACCCGTCTCTTAAGTTTTATTCCGTAACCATGTGGATGTTCATCCAGATATTTTATATATAAATTAGTTTTAAGACATGTAAATTCAGCGTAACTACTTAGGTCACTAGATTGATAATGTAGCGTGTGTGTAGGTTTGATTCTATCGGATTTCAGGCCATCCACAGGCATTCTACAGCGAAGTAAACTTCACTCTAAACAGGGGCGATGAGCGTCCCTGAATGATGCGACCAGGGTCTGTACTACAATGTCAAATCAATCCGAATTGTACAAATCCATCTTTTAATCGGAGTATGCGAGTAGTTCTCCAGTCCATGAGTAAGAAGAAGTCTAAGCACTACGTGCTTACGACAAAGGTATGAACCAGATAGTACTAAAAGCAGTGACAGCCTTTGGAAAATGGAAAGCACAAGTTCGTTCGAATTCCAATGCAGTAAGAATGATCGACCTTCTGAATCGGAGGCGTTTCAGAAGGGGAGAATGACTGCTAATAAACCTTAGGCCGTGTAGAATCTAGTAGAGTGTTCTTATAGTAATGTCAGCTTCTTGTAGAGTAAATTTGTATGTGTGTGTTTTGTGAATGACCAAGTAACCACGTCAATCTACATTCTATATGGAATTAGAATATGTTTGTCATTTAATGTAAAGTTAGGTAGGCCAACCAACATGATATACGGTCAAGAAAAGAAAGATCAAAACAGCCACAATCAAAAAAAATTAGTTTGTTAGATAGTTTTATAAGTATTTAGGTATTTCAAGAGTGAGAAGGAAATAACGTAATTATTTGTAGTCATACGAATTTCAGATACTTGTTTGTTACATAAACCTAAATAATTGTGTTTGTCTCCGTAACTACATAACCTCGATTACGTAATTTAATCATTTAGCTAAAAGACAAACAAGAATAAGATCAGAAAAAGAAAGCCTGGTAATTTAAAAGTCTGCGCAAAATGCATTTAAAGTAAATCACGAGGACGAATTGATTGAAAACTCATCAAATTGACGAATCCGAATACCGCAAAATAAAACCCGCGGCATGAACGCAAAACAAAACCTAAAATCACAAGCCTTAGAATTAGGTATAAATAATCTTTCTCGTCGATGACTTGCGCATGATCGCTTCGGCAGCCGGAAGTCTAGGACCTAGGTCGCTTAGGTCCCTCTCCATCTATTCCCGGGACATCGGAGGCCACAGCAGGAAACAACACGCAGCATCGCCACACCCCAGCCTCCACCACCCCGCTCCGAAAATACAATCTGAAGCTTAACTCACACTTCACTCGACGACCAGCAACAAAAAGCCCCCTTTCAATCAATCAATCAAGAAATCATCTCACGCACCCATTCTGGGGCGTGGGGAGTCAGGGTCAGATCATCGGATCACTTCCTGAAGAAGCGCCTCTGTCCACTCCTATGGACAGGTCATCGGGGGGCCCTCGCGGGCGGTGGAGATCTTCTCACGAGGGGTGTTCCATTGGATGATCGCCGGCTAGGCAACCAGGTCGCGTGGCAGGCGGCGGCGGTCGGGCGGGCGCGCGTGGTACGGCGCCATGTCGCGGATATGCGGATGTTGAGAGCTATCCGCACGCGCGAACATGCCCTTCGCCAGCCTCTGGACAAACTGGTCCACTGGTTCCCATCTGAGGTCCCTCTGGATCGTCGCATTCCTCACGTAGCGGGGGGCGTCGACGATGGTACGCAAAGAGAGGTTCTCTTGGGCTCGGAGTCTCCGTTTGTTCGTCTCCGAGCACAGGGCGTACCATGCCGGGGCCGCGTAGGTGAGGCGGGATCTCACGTAGCACTTGTAGATCCCGAGCTTCGCCCTCAGAGGGAGGCTGGAGTCGAGAAGTGGACGCAGCTTGGCGCGTGCCACCTTGACCTGGTTGACGACGTTGTCGACATGTTGCTTCATGGTGAGCCGGCGATCGATGGTCACTCCCAGGTACTTCACCTGCGGAGACCACGCGATGTCCTGTCCTTGGAGCTGGAGTGGTGGTGGAAGGGGGGACTGGCCTGTGATGAGCGCCTGCGTCTTCCCAACGTTGACGGACAACCGCCACTTGGCGAGCCAGTCGGGCAAGATGTCCAGGGTGCGCTGCAGTTTGACGGCAGCGTGCCGTGCCTGGATCGACGACGCGTAGTAGGCAGCGTCGTCGGCGAAGAGTGCCAGCTGGGCACCCGGCCCGACGGGGATGTCGTCCGTATATTGGGAGTAACAGGCTGGAGACAGGCAGGACCCCTGAGGGACGCCGGCTGCAACGGGGTGTTCCTCGGAGACGGCGTCTTCCACCATCACTCGGAAGCGGCGATTCTTCAGGAAGGAGGCGATGATCTGGACCAGTCTTTTTGGGGCTGGAGACGTCGACAATTTGTACAGCAACCCCTCGTGCCATACTCTGTCAAACGCCTTCTCCATGTCCAGGAGTACTGCGACAGTGTATTCCTTCTTGTTTAAACAAACCGTCATGTCATTCAGTACTCTGGTGAGCTGAAGCGTCGTAGAATGCTCGGGCCTGAAGCCGAACTGTTCTGGGCGCGGCTGGATGTGGGGCAGTAGCTTCGCCAGCAGGAGTTTCTCAAACACCTTTGAGATGGTACTCAGTAGAGTTATCGGCCGATAGCTCTCAGGCAGCTTGGAGTCCTTGCCCGGCTTGGGCAACATGATGACCAAGCCCTCCTTCCATTGGGTTGGGAAGTGGCCCGTGCGCAAGATACCGTTAAACAGGCGCGTAACGGCCGCCACAGTACGTGGCGGCAAATGTAGCAGCGCCATGTTAGGTATGCGGTCTGCGCCCGGGGCTTTCCTGGGCTTGGTACGTCTGAATGCACGCATGATCTGGCCGGGCGTGACGACGGTGGGGTCCTCTTCGGGAGCTATCGGCGAGGCGAAGTACTCTCGCAGGTGTCTCTCGACTGCTGCGACGTGCTCCACATCATCCGTAGGGTTCGGCTTGAACTAAAATAAAAAAAAAAACAAAAATCATTTATTTCCATAGGATGTTGTTACATCACTTAGATCCGTCATTACATTTTTTTGGGTGAGTTCACTAACCCAATGGCGGAATCTGTGGAGAAGAGCTCACCGAAGAAACTCCACAGTCGTCGCATCTTTTGCGTTTCCTTTTTTAAATAAAATATTGTCAAATTACAAAATGAATGCTAATTATATATCGAAACAGCCTGTTACTCAAACAATCTATTCCCATGGACATCTGTCCTCTAAGTAATCAGATATCCTGTAGTAACCTTTTTTATACAATTTCTGTTTTATTATTATTTTAAACTTGTCTAAAGGTAAGTTTTTAATATCAGTAGGGACCTTATTGTAATAGCGTATACAATTGCCTTTAAAAGAATTACTAATTTTATGTAGTCGGCTTACATAAGCAACCAACTTGTCTTTATTTCTAGTATTAAAATTGTGTATATCACTGTACTTCTGAAAATTAGTTATATTTCTTTTTACATACACAAGATTGTCATAGATATATTGAGACACAAATGTCAGAATATTGATTTCTTTAAACTTTTCCCTCAGTGACACTCTAGGCCCTAATCTATAAATTGCACGAACAGCCCGTTTCTGCAGAATAAATATACTATTAGCATTCGCAGCGTGACCCCACAATAAAATACCATAGGTCATTAGACTATGAAAGTAACTAAAGTAGACTAGTCTAGCGGTGTCTACGTCGGTAAGAGCTCTAATTTTTTTAACTGCGAACGCTGCCGAACTCAGTCTGTTCGACAATTTATTTATATGAGGATCCCATCGTAGTTTGGCGTCTAAAGTAATGCTCAAAAAGACAGTCGACTGCACAAGGTCCAATCTCTGTCCTTTTATAAATATGTCTGTAGTTACCGGGTTCACATTGGGTAACACGAATTTAATACATTTAGTTTTCTTTTCATTAAGTAATAAATTGTTAACAGTAAACCAGTTCACTATACTAGAGATAGCATTGTTTACCTCGTCATAATTTGATTGCTGTCTTTTAACTTTAAATATCAAAGAAGTATCATCGGCAAACAATACTAACCCATGTTTTGCTTTAACAAGGTAAGGTAAATCATTAATATATACTAAAAACAAGAAAGGACCAAGAATTGAACCTTGCGGTACGCCCATACTTATTGAAGACCCAGGTGATCTTTTCCCATTAACATCGACCATCTGAACCCTATCTGTTAGATATGACTCCAGAAGGCCAAGTGCCTGATCTTTTACACCATAATGGCGTAACTTCCTGACAAGAGTGTCATGATGGACGCAATCAAAAGCCTTGGATAGATCGCAGAAGACACCTATTGCATCCATTGCGTCTTCCCAGGCATCAAAAATATTGTCGATTAGTTCAACACCAGCATCGGCTGTTGAACGACCCTTTGTGAAACCAAACTGAGCAATATGAATTAAATTATTGAGATAAAAATGACTTTGCAATTGATTAAGTATGAGTTTTTCAAATATTTTGCTAAGCGTTGGTAGTATCGATATGGGTCTAAAATTGGTGGGGTCTGATGTACTACCAGCTTTGAATAAAGGTATAACTTTACTTAGTTTCATCAAGTCAGGAAACACACCACTATCTATACATTGATTAAATATACAACAAAGGTGAGGTGCAATACAATCTACAATGGAACTAATAATTTTTACTGATAGACCATGGGCGTCAGCTGTCTTTTTCATTTCCAGGGATTTAAACGCTTTTACAATGTCTTCATTATTTACGTGCCTAAATTTAAAATCTGTTTTACATTCCTCAAAGTTTTGTTTAAGTATAGATTCAGCAGCAGCGGGAGATGAATTTAAAGACTTGGTTGTTGAAACTGGAATGTCCGTAAAGAAATTTTCGAAAGCTTTTGCTACTTCTAGGTCTGTACTTAGCAATTGATTATCTATCTTAAGCTTGAAGTTATTATGTGTAGCTTTGGCCTTTCCAGTCTCTCTGTTTATAATTTTCCAAGTCGTTTTCATTACATTGCTACTAGATTCAATTTTGTTTTTAATGAAATTAGATTTAGCTACGGCACAAACGCGTTTAAACATTTTTGAATAACTACGAACATAATCTAGAAAGGCCGTATTTTTGTTATATGATTTCTCTTCATAGAGTTCATATAATCTTCGTCTGCTCTTATGAATTCCAACTGTCGCCCAATCACTAAACAAAGCTTTGTTATTAACTTTTATAGTTTTTGATTTAAATACCGTATCATATTCATTTTTGACAAGGTTAAATACTGAGTTGTACAACAAATTTGGATCGTCACTAATGTATTTGATAATTAAACCACATATTTGTAAAAATATAACCCAGAGTTTATTCAGCACATAGGATGAAGAATACGACAATCACAAGAGTGACAATGACAGTTAAGTCATAACACTACGAAGTTGGCCAGGATTAAAGCAAGGAGGCTACAATGAAATCTCCAACACGCCCTCTTAATCTTGGACGACTTCCAGCATATCTTGAACAAACGGCTGGTGCTTACAAGTAGGCAGTGCCTTCGTGAGCACATCAGCAGTCATCTGCTCTGTAGGCATATATGACAACTTAATGACTTCATTGTCAACAGCCTCACGAATATAGTGATACCTAATGTCTACGTGCTTAGACCGTTTATGAAAAACCGGATTAGTGGCAAGCTTCGCCGCAGACTGATTATCACTATACAGGGTTACAGTGTTGCTCTGACCTGTTAATTCAGTAAGAACCGCACGGACGTATACCGCCTCTTTGGCCGCTTCAGACAAAGCTATGTACCTAATGTATTTGATAATTAAACCACATATTTGTAAAAATATAACCCAGAGTTTATTCAGCACATAGGATGAAGAATACGACAATCACAAGAGTGACAATGACAGTTAAGTCATAACACTACGAAGTTGGCCAGGATTAAAGCAAGGAGGCTACAATGAAATCTCCAACAGTCACTGTATGGTATTTCCCATAGTTTATCCAAAATATTATTCCTGTAGTGTTCAAGCCGAGTGTCACTAACGGGCACACATGTAATATCCTCTTTTTGGTCCTTTTTTATTTTAATATTGAATATACCTATCTGACCAGAGTGATCAGAGGTGAATTTATTGATGACCGATTTGAAAATGGGCGTAATATTAGTAAATATATTGTCAATGCAGGTAGCAGATGTTGCAGTAATTCTAGTAGGCTCCAAAAACAGATAGTTCATGTTGTGACATAAAAATAAAGATTTTAATCTAGTACAAATATTATTATCCTCTAACAGATTAACATTAAAATCACCACAAATTATAAAAAAATTGTTTTTATCGCTGATTTTAATCAACACTTCATCCATTTTCTTTTCGAATAAATCAAAGGATGAATCTGGTGGTCTGTATACGCTCATTACAATAAGTTGTTCAAGTTCAATACAGGCTATTTCCATGGTACGCTCAACAGACAGGCTCACTATGTCAACTCGTTCCTTATATTTAAAACTATTATTTACAAGTATTAAGGAGCCACCGCAATCAGCTGTTTTTCTGTTCAACGAACTAGCAACGTGGTGGTTATTAAAGTTGAACATGAACTGATAACTCTTTAAAAAGTGCTCTGTTATACATAAAATATCAATATTATTACAGTTCATGAATAACTCAATTTCCAGTTCTTTACTTAACATGCCCTGTATATTTTGATGAACCACGTTTAAAATATTCTTACTTTTACATTTTTCATTACTAGTAACTTGATTTAATGGGCAAGATGAAGGTATATTTATACAAATATTAATATTACTGCCAGAGTTACTCTCTGTTGTCCTATGGGTTAATTTAAAGAGCTTGGAACAGATTCCAAGGAGTACATGTCATTATTATTACACTGCTCAATAGAAGCAGGCGTTTCATTAGTCAAAAACTTGACTGAGTTCAAAATAAAATAAGATAGTGACTGTGCTATCTGTTTTGTATAAAACCTAGATAGGTAATACCTATCCTTAGTCAAATAAAAATATTTTCCAATACAAATATTGGTGTCTATGAAATGAAATTTTTCAGTATGACGACATGTCAATGTGTGTATAAATGTATTATAATCATGTCTTATATGATTTTCATGTTGTGACAAAGATTGGCTGAAGGGAAACGCAAACAAGATTATTCTATCTACATTTTGTAAAGAATTTAATTTGGAAAAGTATTTAGTAATTAGTTTTTTAGATACATTTTCCCTTCTAGGTACCAATTAAAATAATTAGGGTGGTTGTTTCTAAAAACTGCGATGACAACACTTTGTTTAATATTTGTGAATATGTGGCGCCAGGCATACAGTTATTTAATATTGCCTGGCGCTGACTAAGTTGTAAACCCATATTTTTTCCAAGTTCATCGCTGTACATTATATACCTATCCTTTGTCCGAGAGAAGGAGGCGTTATTGATAACACTATTAGTACTCAAGTCGACTGACGGCGGCGCCTGGGTCAGTATCAGCTGTTCGGCCGGCTGCTCGGCGGGACACACGGTCGGCACGGAACAGTCCGCTGGAGCTTGTTTACAATCACAGATGTGATTGTCGGTCAAAGATATGAAAGTGTCATAATTATACTTACACGTCTCCAACAAACTATTCATAGCCGACACATGTTCCTTAATTTCGTATTGTGCTGACTCATATTTACGTGTAATACTTTGTAATGATGAGTTTAAAATATGCATATCTGACTGGAGTCACCGTGTGTCACATTCGTACTTTTCTGTAGTTTTTTCCAAACATAATCTACAATCATCGATTTCCTTAATTAATTCGACACGTTCCTTGCTACAATTTACATTTTTACAAAATATTTTATTTCTATTAGCTAGTTTTTGTGTTTTTTTTGTATAATTATTCAATTTAACATATTTCTTTAATTTATTTTTACTACAGCTCATAGTGGTTACTGATTGCGATCTATTAGGACTATCACACGTGAGATCACAAGCTGTTAGGTCAATAGTTGGTATGCCAGTTTGGCTCATGACCTCATTATAGAAGGCCCTGGTTGTAGCACTGTCTCGCTGTTCCTCCCGCTCGCTGAAAACTTGAAGCTCGTGGTGTGCCTCTGCAAGCTTTTGTTCAAGTGATTTTATGTGTTGCAATGCTACGTGGTGGACATCATGACACTTGTAAAATGAGTCGATTTGGTGTTGTAGTTCATCTCTCTGGGCACTGAGATCCTGGCATTGGATGTCCAACTCACTGAGCTCTTCTTTTAGCGCCGAATTTTTCTTAATTTGCTTTTCTATCTCCTCTTCACACTCATCTCGCTCTCGTAGAAGTATTTCACAAAGCTCTTGGCTCTTCTTGAGCTCCAGCAAGGTCGCTTTCAGCTTCAACTCCACATCGCGTGTGCTCATCTTGCTTCGGGTCAGCATTGCACCCTTTTTCGCCCGAAAAAAAAACCGCGAATAGGTGTCAGTGTATGACCGGGTGGAATACTAGCGAACACTAGGGAGTTTATTGCACAATGAAGGTGTTAAGTGTGTGTTTTTGTTGAATGTGGCAGAATGTTGCGTCTTCAACTTTGCTTCCGCTTTTGCCAAGTAAAGAGAGACAAAACGGTACCTGAGTGAGTGTACGGCAAGTGTTTCACTTATATGAAGGTTTGTTTAGTTTGTTACGGGTGTGAAAGGTGAGATTATTGATATAAATACAGAAATAAAACGATACTTCCCCCGTTTACGTCGTTGCTATTTGAACTGATTTTGACAGTTCAATCGGCCGGTACAATCGGTCTTGTTTTTTCCAAAGCTTGTATGTTTGCACAGCTGTTTCTTATCTACACATTATTTAATCACTAATTACTACTTAAATTAAGTTTACTCGTGCAGAAAAGCAATTTTGACTAATTTAATTGAAATAAAAACTACAGAGCTGTTTACATCGTCAGCTATTCGGTCTGGGGTTGCCAGCCGACCCTGCTTCTCGAGGCATTCGGCGAAGATCTCTGCACGGTCTTGGGCTCGAAATCTTGGTAGGCCGTCGCTGCCCAGGATTGGTCGGACGGGAGTTGGAGTAGTCGACAAATCCCGGCATAGGCGATGCACGGAGGGGACGTGGTCACCCATGGACTCGACGTGGCGTTCCCAAGATTCTTCGGCGTGGAGATCAAGTCGGCGCTTCAGCTCTGCCGTCATGGCGTTGAGCCTGGTCTTCATCGTTGGGCAGCGGGTTTGCTGCCACTACTTCCGGAGAGCGCGCTTATCGCGGATGAGTGCGCGTAGCTCAGCAGGAAGAGGATTGGGCTTCCCCCCGCGAGCTACGGTGTGCGATGATAGGTCGAGCGCGTCTCGGATCTGGGTGGTTAGCAGCGATGCCAGGCGGTCAACATCTTCCGGCTGGTTGACTGGACATGTGGTCGAAGACTGGTCGAGGGCGGCGGTGAAGGCGCCCCACTGGTATCGTCGGCGTGATGCTGGCGGAGAGACCCGGGTGGGCAGGTCCGCCAGGACGAGAAGTACTGGCCTGTGGTCCGATGGGAGGTCAGGGAGAACCTCCTGGCTCGGCGGAGTCCGGAGACCTCTGACGACTACGACGTCGATGGTGTCCCAACCGGCCCGCGAATCGAAGTGGGTGGGCTCGTCGGGACCGATGACATCGTAGTTGTGGCTCACGGAGTCGGCAAGGATGGCGCGTCCAGCTGGGCACACCCTGGTGGAGTTCCAGACGGTGTGCTTGGCGTTGAGGTCGCCAGCGACGAGTGTCGGATGCGGCGACTGTAGCAACCCCCGTAGCTCGGCGGTGCGGATTGGTGTACTGGGGGGCTTGTAGGCGGCGTAGAGTCGCAGCACCTGGCCGGCGACCTGGAGGTCGACGCCCAAAGCATACAGGGATGTATACTCCTGGGCGTCAACGAGCTGGTGGACGATCTTCCTGCCGACGATGACTGCCAAGCCTCGAAAGGCCCGGCCGCTGGTGGACTTCTCGTCCTTGCGGTAGACGAAGTAGCCGGGCAGCGACAGCTTGTCGCTTCCGGCTAGGAATGTCTCGCTGATGAGCAGCCGCTTCTTCCCTGTCAGCGACTGCGCGTTCCAGTGGACGACCCTGAGCGGCTCATGCATTGCGGAGCAGAGCGGTGAGTCTGCCCAGGGCAGTGGGGTCGCTGAGGTGAGGAGGGCGAGCAGGGCTGTGAGGTGCCCCAAGTCCTGCTGCCCTATCGCCGCAGCCGGAGTGGCGGCGCCAGCGGCGGCCGCAGTCTCGCTAGCGGCGAGAGTAGCCGCCGCGGCGCCGGCGGCAGGTGGAGCCGTCGCCTTCTTCTTCTTCCCCCCCCGCTTCGTCTTCTGCCTGGGGACTCCGTCGTTCGCCTGCATCTTCTTGGGCCCAGGCGCATTAGTGAGCGCCACAGTGCCGGCCTTCTTGTTCCGCGCCTCCTGGCGGAACACGGGGCACGTCGCGTTATTGGCCGTATGCGGGCCACCGCAGTTGGCGCACGTCGGCGGCTGGTCTTTCGGGCGAGGGCACTCCCGCGCCGAGTGGGGACCGCCGCAACGCACGCACGCCAGGGGGCGGTGGCACATATGCGACGAGTGCCGGAACTGTTGGCACCTGTGGCACTGGGCCGGGCCCTGCTTGGAGCGCCAAGCCTCGATCTTCACCCCCGGCATGTACATGAGCTCTGAGATCTCATATACTGCACCGGGGGCACGGTCGGGATTCTTCCGCAGGGACGCGTAGAAGATGCAACCGGGGCGCCCCTTGCGCGCCCGGATCTGCTTGCAGTACTCGGCCTCCACACCGAGTTCTGCAAGTGCCGCGACGATCTCTTCCGGCGTGGTGTTGGAAGGCAGCCCGCGGATCGCCACCTTCTGGGTCTTGTCGGCCGGCAGCGAGTAAGAGAACCACCGAACTCCGTGGTCCTTCTCCAGCCTGCACAGATAGCGCTGTACAAGCCGGTACTCGTCGTCGGCCGTGGGGGTGAAGCGCACACCCTTTTGGTAGGCGCGCGCGCTGGGAGCCCGGCCGAGCTCGCTGGCTATCGCCCTGAAGTGGTCGGCCCAGTTGGGGAGGACCTCCACAATAAGGGGCGGATAGCGCGGCTGGCGGGGCTGCTGTGGCGTAGCGCCTCCCGACGGGGAGGCGGTGGTGGTGGCGACCGCGGCTGCGGTTTGGGCGGCGGCAGCGGCAGGCGGCGTTGGGCGGGCGGGTGGCATTGGGCGGGCGG
Organism: Argyresthia goedartella; assembly: GCA_949825045.1. Taxonomy (NCBI): domain Eukaryota; kingdom Metazoa; phylum Arthropoda; class Insecta; order Lepidoptera; family Argyresthiidae; genus Argyresthia; species Argyresthia goedartella. The sequence continues at coordinate 17,910,540 of OX463829.1, read as the reverse complement.
GCCCTTTCGCGGGTGCGGCGGCGTGCGGGTTCGCAGGCACAGCGGCGGGGCGCGTAGGGCGGGCGGGCACAGTCGCGGCGGTGGGCGGGTTCGCGGGCGCGGCGGCGGGGCGCGTAGGGCGGGCGGGCACTATCGCGGGCGCAGCGGCGGAGCGCGTGGGGCGGGCGGGCACTCGCGACGTGGTCGCCGACGGGGCGGGCGGACGCGCGGTTGGCGGCACCGGGTGCCTCACTGGTCGGGGGGGGGCGCGGTGCTGGGGCGCGGTGCCCCAGACACGGGAATTGCGGTCGCGGCCGCCGCGGCAAACGACACTGCGGGAGAGCACTTAATAGGTGAAACACTCGTACCTGTCATTTGTGTTGTAGCACTCTCACTGTCTATTTCACACGCGGCGGTCGGTCCAGGGGCGGGGGCGGGTGCCTGAAGCGCGCCCGTCCAGGGCGACAGCGACGGCATGTCGAGGCCCGTCTTCCTCGGCGGCGGTTGGTTCGTCGGTGGCGGGGTCGGCGAGTCCGCAAGCTGGACTCGCTTTCCATCTCCTCGGAGACGCAGCTCGTCGCTTGGGCTTTCGCTACGCGGGCGCCTCGTCCCGCGGGTTGGTGGCAGCACCAAAGGCTGCATTTTCGCCTGCTCCACTAATTGCGCGTCGAGGAGCTCGGCGCCGATACAAGCCGTGGGCTTGCCCGACAGGGCAGCGCGGCTTGCGGCGACGTATGCCTCCATGGCACGAAGTAGGCCCGCCGAAAACAGGTTGGCTTGAGCGGCCCGAATTAAATATAATTCGTCCAGCTCAAGCTCTGCCCTCGGGGACACAGGACGCCGCACCACGGGCGACCCGTACTCCGTCGATGTGGAGATAGGGAGCAGGCCTTCTAGTGATGCCGATCGCTGCGCGCGGCGCCGGCGCGGGGTTTCACCCAGCGGCGGGCTGTTCGCTATCACGGCATCGTCACTGTCACTAACACAAACACTTACAATGTCACTGGCACTTTAGCCCTTAGAAGGGCTTTTGGGCTCGTCCATAGCGGCGGGCTATGGACGAGCTGGCGTCACGGAAAGGGTTACACACCAGGCACGACCTTAGGCAGAGCCGGCGTCCGTCCCGATGTGGTAATCCCCTCCGTGAACACTCGCGGCGCGGGTATCGCGATCGCGGCGCGCACGGGCGCGTGTTACACACATCCGCTTCGCACGAAGCGGCGGGTGAACTGCAGCGGGACGGCGAAGTGGAGATCCGTGTGCGCGACGGTCGAAACTATCTGAAGCCCCCTTTCATCTCGACCCATACTTTTATATTTTCTATTCCCACCAAAACGTCCTACTTCAGGCATGCTCGCCAAACCACCATGTAAAACTCTGCGAGTCATTCTCATTGGTTCGTTTCATTTCCTTTCGAAACTCAGTGCTCTGATTGGTTACTGGTCTACACCGTATACACACTTTATATTTTAGATCACACAGTTCAACTAGAAATATACTTTATAACATCATAAAATAATCTAAATAAAATAATACTCATTTGTTTTCTATATAGAACATCTTATTGCAATTATAGTGAATAAAGTTCTACTTTGAGTTAAACCATCTGGAATTTAAAGGCGATCGACCGCCATCTGTATTTCCATCATTGAACTAACTACGCATCTGTTTGACCTACCAAACTATATCGTAACTAAACACCCTTACGTGTGAGTTTCGATTGAATGAGCCATGGTAAATGCGACATTTCAAAACAACATCATAAATGTGTAAAATGGTCATAATTCGATATCCACTGAAAGCAACGGTGAAGTTAAACCATATTCATTTTAAATTTATGATTCACAACTTATTTCATAGCTCTCAAAGTTTATCCACATTTTGGAGATTGTTTAAACAAATATATTTCTACCTACTGAGAAAAAAACCAAATGTTTGTTTCGTCACAACACTACATGGCGAATGACTTACTAATGCAATTTTATATTTTTTTTCACTGAAAGATCACTTTTATAATTAAAATAACGTTTTCCCTAAAGTTTCGATTTGAAATATTCAGTCTTTGTTTAAGTAATGACTATGACAGATGCTGTTCGGTGCAATTGAATAGTTCGTTGTTGTCTGATAAACTTTACCCATCATTTGTAAAGTTTATCAGACAACAACAAAATTAGGAGACAGGAATATTACTTACAGGAAACAAATAATGCTCTCTTGCGAGTACTAGACTGGTTTACTGCCAATAACTTGCTTCTGAATTCAAAAAAGACAAAGTGCATAAATGCACTTTACTGTAAGGCAAGTTGAGAGTAACATTGTATTGGGGAAAGACAAACTTAAACTGGTAGATGAAATTGTATTTCTCGGCATCACTATTGATGGCAAACTACAGTGGGGTCCCCATATTTTAAAATTGCAAATTGCAAATTGCAGCATATGCAGTTAAAGAATCAGGGAATTGACTGACGTTGCAATGGCTAGGCTTGTATATTTTAATTATATCCATAGCATTATGTCCTACATACAATTTTCCGAGTTACACGGCGGTTTTTGCTACTAGGTCGGTTATGCTAGCTAAGTACGTTCGAAAAAGAATCAGCGACCATCGTCCGTCTCTTTTGGATACATCTCAATCATCTCATTGTCTCAACCTACCTAATACACGCGCAAGGACAAAAGTACGTTATAGAAACTGCTTTTGGTATTTGGTAGCTGCTACCGTTTAGTTATTTCAAAATCCTGCTATGACCTACTACTAACGTGTAACACATGGCGAGTATTACCTAATTCTGTAGAGTAATAAATAAACCAAAGAAACCAATCTATTTAAGCAAAGAGTTTCGTTAATCTGTGGGGCTCGGCCACCCACGACTCGTGCGTGGGCTTCGTGGCAAATCTTAGCCTAAGAGCTCATACAATGTCAATATTTTTCATCAATCCTTTGTAGAACAAACGTTTATGGTTCCACTTCATAAACATGCCTGCCTGTCAACATGTTCCGAAACTACTACTAGCTGGCTTTGTATAAGAGCACTAACTGATTTTGCAATACTTTCTAATTTTTTTGACAACATTAGAAGCATCACTAGGCACAAGCTTATTATTTTTTAATTTACCAGCCAATTTATCTATGTGGGGTCCCCACTGCAATTTGCTATCAATGGTTATTCCAAGAAACTTCGTATCATTTACTAATTCTAACGTGCTGTTGTCTAACACTAAACTGGTCTCAACTTGCCTGACATTTGGAAGTGAGAATTTGATACACTTGGTTTTACCAGCGTTTAACAATAAATTATTAACTGTGAACCAATTCAAGGTTAATTCGACTCACAAATCTATGAATCTATCAGATGATTTGGCAGCACAATAAAAATAACTAATGGCACAAGCTCAGTTCGGAACCAATGGCGTCAAACGGAATGCTTCATTTTTGACATGTCCAATCCGACTCCATCCATGAAGTTGCTTGTCATTGCTGTTAGCTTTTGTCGGCTTTAATTGCAGTTCTTTTGTAACAGATACAACTAAAAACAGATTCAAAATTCTTCATTTATCCACAATACACCCTTGACTGCCGCTATGAGTTCAATCGGAACAGGGGTAATTTATACTTTAGTATTTTTTTCAAGTCATCGCTGAGGTTAGAATATTGCAAACATCAGATTTACTCCGTCTCTAATGATCTACCGTTTCTTCTTCCAGTACGATTTGTCAGCTTCTCAGTTCTCCCCGGACGGGCGGGTGTTCCAAGTAGAATATGCTGCTAAAGCGGTTGAGAATTCCGGTACGGTGATAGGGCTGAGGGGTAAGGACGGCGTTGTCCTTGCCGTGGAGAAGCTCGTAACTTCGAAGTTGTATGAGCCTGCTGCTAACAGGAGGATCTTTCAAGTCGACGAGCATGTTGGCATGGTGAGTAAATCATATAAACAAAATTTCCATACCATAATGATTGTCTTAGGCAACTTACAAAAAGAATTGAAATCCCACCAAAGACATTTTCATGTAAAATGCTGCCAAGACGAGACCATATGGCTCGCACCGTCAAAAAGTTATCAGATCTTATGTAGAGCCAAGCTTCTACCTCTAGTCGCCTTAACTATGTGGCTTGGCCGTTTTGCTATTGGATGGTAGGGAAACTTTCGACTAAGGTGTAGTTTGTAAAGCTAGGGCTTATAGAATTAGGGCATCTAGAGATAGAGATAGAAGCTTAGCTCTACATGAGATCTGATAACTCTTTGACGGTGCGAGCCATATGGTCTCGTCTTGCCAACATTTTACATGAAAATGTTTTTGGTGGGATTAACTTAAATTGGACGCTCACAATTTAACATAAGCCTTCAAAGCATATTTTATCAAATACATTTATTTACTATACTATCCAGTCAGGTTTGGAACTAACAGGGAACAATGTTCTATAAATGCTCTTGTCTAAACTTCCAGGCTGTATCCGGTCTGATATCAGATGCTCGGCAGATAGTCGAGACTGCCCGCACAGAAGCCTCAAACTACAAATCCCAGTATGGTGTTCCAGTGCCACTGAAATATCTTAATGAGAGAGTCTCCATGTACATGCATGCATACACTCTCTACAGTGCTATTAGACCATATGGCTGCTCAGCTGTCTTGGGGACATGGTCTAAACATGATGGCCCTCAGATGTACATGCTGGATCCTAGCGGTGTATCATTTGTAAGTAATAAGCTCACCTTGTACATTTTTGTTGTGTGTTTAATAGAGACCAACCGAAGGTCTAATTTCGGTTTTTGGCTAAAAAATAAGTTGGGGCCAAGGTTTTGGTATGGCTTGGCCAAAATATATGTTTTACATCTATATACTTTCATTAAACTGAGGAGTTGAGATAAACTAGCAAACATACATTATGAGAAGTAATAACATTTTTTTTATTATTATTTATTATACACTAGCAGCTTGAAGCTGATGTTTGTGTGTATATCACTGCAATTGTTCTTTTTAATATATTTGTCCAATGAGTTTTTGAGATGATTATGCATTCATTGTCCATGAGAGGTTTGATTGATATGTTACACGAAAAACGCTGCAATAAATACTAAAACCCATTAGATGAAACATCCCTAAACCTTCTTAAAAACGCTGTGATAAACTAGCTTCTGCATGTTGTGCAGATTACTTGAAAACCCTGGAAGACAATATCTCCTCGAACCCAAAACTACCAGTCTTACTCATTATGAAAGACTCTGGTCTTTCATAACAAGTAAGTTGTTAACCTGCTACCATGACCAATGGATTGGCTACCTCTGCAAATGCTGAAGAAGTTTATGAACTATTTGCAGCCTTCTTCATATCTGTCTATAGTGCACGGGTGTCTGATACGCTCAATATGCACAAAACCGTCCTCCACAGTGATAAATTTGTGTCCTTAGAACTAGATAGAGCATCAATATATGCTAAATTCAAGAATCTGGACCCCAATAAGGGTCCAGCGCCTGACGGAATACTACCACTAATTATTAAAGCAACCACCGGCAGCCTATTAGAGCCGCTCTATCTTATTTTTAATCAATCTCTAAAGACGGGCACAATTCCTTAAAAATAAACATAAACACATTCATTGCTTCTGGACCCACACTAGGATACCCTGTGCGTGAGAACCAGAAACCGCGACGTCACACACATATAAACATCCAAGTCCTGGGGATGTTTTCTGTACCCCCAGCCGGGGATCAAACCCGGGACTTCTCGCCAATGGAAAAAGGAAAATAGGAAGGAGGAGAGCTGGCCTCTGTTAAAGGCTACCAACCTATCTCTATGCAGTTTCGTGAAGGAACTAGAGTCTTTGATCTGTCTGTACGTCCAGAGATACTGCAGGCAGGTTATAACAGATCACCAGCATGGCTTTGTGGAAGCTAGATCTACCTGTACCAATCTGGTTATCTTCGAGGATACACTTGTGGAGGCATTGTATAAGAGTAAGCAGGCAGACTTTGTATAAACGGACTTCTATAAAGCCTTTAATAAAGTCTCACATCAGGTCTTATTTCACAAGCTGGAACAGTTTGGTTTTGTGGGACCTATGCTAAGATGGCTTGAATCCTATCTAATAGATCGCGATTTTCACGTAGTGAACGGATTCTCGTATAATTCCATAACTTCAGAGTCCCACAAGGATAACATTTGGGCCCAATTTTATTCAATATTTTCATCAATTACCTACCGGAATACTTTCTTTATTCAATCCCATTTATGTAGGCAGAGAACCTTAAAGGTGTGAGAGTCATAGACACATTGGAAGACTCCATGCATCTTCAGGAAGATTTCAACCGGCTCAGCTTCTGGTGCAACAACAATATAATGCAACTGAACCCAACAAAATGGTCGCACATGAGAATTCAAATTCGAAACGAACGCAGATCCCCACTTGACAACTTAAAGGACCAAGGCGTATTGTTCGACAGCACACTCGCCTTAATTCCTCGTATCGACAATAGCACAAAAAGGGTCTCAAAGATGTGAGGATTCATTATCCAGAACAGCAACGTATTTAGGAACCATAAAACAAAAATCCTATTGCTTTACTATCTGGTGCGCAGCATCCTTGAGTACGCTAGTGTTGTATGGCGACCAAACGACGCCATGAGCGCATCCAAAAGCGTTTCATGTGGCACTTGGCCTACTCGAAAGGTCTGGCGATAAAGCTCGAGTCTTATGGGGACCGCAACATTTTAAAATCAATTCTTTATCAAAATATTTTGAAGAAGTTACCCAGTGCTGTCTTCTGAGAATACCAAGAAGTGCGGTTGTCTTAGGGTGACTGTATGTCTTATGGTAATGAATAATAAAATCTTGAACAGCAGGATAAATTGCCCCCCTCTGTTATCAAAATTTAAGTTTGAGGCTCCAAGTATACCCTTGATATCCAATTGATCCACTTCACTTGCCTCTCCGTTGAACAGTTCTTGGTGTCAACTCTGCTATTCCTCATCTTTATACTCTGCTCAACAAATACAGTGAATCTCTTGATGTTTTCAATGTCTCATTAGGCCAACTAAAACCCCTAATATTAACCTTAATATTTTCATTCTCCGAACTTTGTTAAATCTATGTTTATAATCCCAACTTTTTTTATAGTTTTATTACTTGTGGTCGGGTGAAGACCCAATGTGTCACTTAATAAGGCAAGTGGTGTTTACTTGTAATTAATTTATGTACTCAGCAACCCTGTATCCTAGAATAAGCAATAAGTAATTGATGCATAGATTGTTGTTAGCAGAAAAAAAAAGTCAGTAATGACCTTTTTTTCATAAATTTAAAATGTTTAAATTTCGGTTTTGACTTAAAATCCAGTTGCCGTTGGTCACTATACTAAGGCCAATTGTAACGGTTCCGATTTGACAGTTTTGAGTGCATACAATATTATATAAAAATAATTTTATGCAACTCATGATGTTCGAAGTCCATATTGATTAATTAAATTTTATTAATGTTTTTAAGCTGGTCCTTAACTTAACTTACCTTGATCTTTCAATGAAGCTAATTCTAACAGATGTCAAAAGGGACTGTTACAATAATTCTACAATAGTAATGACTTCTCACTTTATGCTTTATTATTGAATATTCAGTAAAAATAATACAAATTGTTTTTTTGCAGCACATATTTATTATCATCATTTTTACATTAAACTTGCCACCACTGCCTTATGTTGTAGTTCTTGAAGTATGGTTTCCCATTTCAACAGAGCAAAGGATGCTCACCCTTGTGAGTCGTCGCAAACCTGGCAGATTGAATTGAGCCAGCCCTCATGTTGGTACCTATGATCTTGTAGCTGCTTAATTCAATTTAAAATAATAAAATCTTCTGTTCACTCCAGTCTTACTTCGGTTGTGCTGTCGGCAAGGCCAAGCAGGCTGCGAAGACTGAAATTGAGAAGCTCAAGCTGGCTGATATGACTGTCAAGGAACTAATCAAGGAAGCAGCCAGAATGTAAGTACATATACAATAAAAGTGTAAAGATTGTCATTCACTGAGTTACTCTGGTATTGAATGAACTTTGACCCTATGATACACGAAATATATACTATAGCTAGGATCTGCCAGTTCAAAACCCTCCAAAAAATTTGACGTCGCAAAGTCATGACGGCAAACGCTAAACATTTTCTTAGCGGGTCAAAGAAATCATGCATATTTGTCTGGCAGTAGCTAAAGCTTCATACCTGGATTGGAGTATTGAATAGTGAGCACAACTTTTTTTTATGGTTTCCACAATGACTCAATATATTTTTGGGTTTCGTACCTTAAAAGGAAAAAAGGAACCCTTATAGCATCATTTCATTCCGCATCTGCCTGTCAAGTCAAAATTTATAGCAATTACTCAAGCTGCATAAAGCTCTTTAAAAATTTAGATCAGAACGCAATCAAAAGATACGCACGATTATACCGCAAATTTGCTTGATGTTTGCAAGGGAATCAAAATTTCAAATGTCTTTACTACTGTAGATATTTACATCTACTTAGCAATCGTCATTTTTTGCCACTTCTCTACATTGGACCACTGTGGGAGAAGAAGGGCGTAGAAACTCCCACAGATTGATTTTTAGATCTCTTTGAAAATTAGCTTGTGCTTAACTAATAAAAATTTTATAATATCATTATTATATTATATTATAATTATTTATTCCTACTTATTTATGAATTAAGTAGGAATAAATAATTACAAAATTATTAACAACAAGGTCTGTGTTGAGCCAGATTAACCCCATACATTCCCGTCATTTAAGTAATCTTGAACATTGTAATATCCCTTTTTCGACAAAGTCGCTTTAACATGGTTTTTAAATTGCTCAAATGGCAATTTCAAGATCTCCAGAAGTATCTTGTTGTAGTAGAGAATGCATTGACCCTTGAAAGAATTGCTAACCTTCGCGGGTCTCAACCGGGGTGCAAGTAGTCTGTGATTATTTCTTAGGTTAATATTACAGCTATCGCTAAGTTTGGCAAATGTTTTAAGGTTCTTGAGTACATACATTATGTTTTCGAAAATAAATTGACTTGCTACAGTGAGTATGTCAATTTCTTTAAAAATCTCTCTTAATAAGTCTGTGCGTTTTAAATTATAAATTGCTTGAATAGCTCTTTTCTGTAAAATAAAAATAGTTTGAATATCCGCTGCTTTCCCCCATAACAAGATACCATAGGACGTGACACTATCAAAGTAACTAAAATATACTAGCCACATCCGTGTTTTGTCTGATGTTCCTAACAGCGTAAGCCGCAGAACTTAATTTACCAGCTAATTTATCTATGTGGGATCCCCACTGTAATTTGCTATCAATGGTTATTCCAAGAAACTTCGTGTCATTTACTAATTCTAACGTGCTGCTGTCTAACATCCAACTGGTCTCAACTTGCCTGACATTTGGAAGTGAGAATTTGATACATTTGGTTTTACCAGTATTTAACAATAAATGATTAACTGTGAACAAATTCAAGGTTAAAGACAATACTCCATTAACATCATCAAAATCTTCTTTTTGTCTTTCAATTTTGAAGACCAGTAAAGTGTCATCAGAAAACTACACTATATCAGTCAATTTCTCCACCATGAAAGGCAGATCGTTAATATATACCAGGAATAAGAAAGGGCCTAATATGGAACCTTGTGGAACGCCAATTTTTACTCCCGATCCATCAGATTTAACACCGTTGAAATCTGCCTGTTGAATTATATTGCTTAGGTATGATCTTAGTAGATCCAACGCTTTATTTCTAACTCCGTAATGATTTAATTTCATTAGTAGCGTATTATGATCAACACAATCGACAGATCGCAAAAAACTCCGAGAGCATCCTGTGCGGCCTCCCATGCAAAATAAATATGAGATATAAGATCCGTATCTGCATCCGTAGTCGATTTACCCCTAGTGAAATGGTATTGTTTGGCGTGGAGTTGTTTTGTACGTTTGAAGTGTGAGAGCATTTGATTGGGTATATTCTTTTCAAAATTTTTACTTAGTGCTGGAATAACAGATATTGGTCTGAAATTTGAAGGTATCAGCAGCCTTATGGCGTAACTCGTCTGAGCTATGAACTTCATATAGGCTTTTACGTTTGACACCTTGCACCAGCTTCATCTGTCAAATTGATATCACGCAAGTAGCATCATAATGGGGGCCAAACCCAAGCTCATTGAATGAAGCCTAGAAGCCTTCGGTGATACCCCGCAATCGATGAAATTGTATGAACATGAGATGAACCATAGACACACGCTATGAACTTCAAAAAGTTACGCCATAAGGCTGCAGTTTACTGTTTCATGAGGTCTGGGAAAGCTCCATCGGCAACACGTTTATTAAATATATAAGCTAGGTGTGGGGCTATAACTAATATATATATATAATAGTATTATTCAACCAATGACTTTGAATGAAATACCCCACAGGTCTTCAGTATTTTTTAAGTTAAGTAATCTATACGTTTTGAAAATATCCTGGGGATATACATGATGAAATTTAAAATCTATATTACTGATGCTAATACTGTTTTTTAATAAAGTCTCTGCTTCATATGGAGATGAGTGGCGGGACACTCGTGTTGGAGTGCGGTGCGATACACGTGCAAGCGGGCGGCGCGGCATTCGTGGTAGCGAGCGGTGCAACGCGCGTAAAACCTATAGGGAACAAGTACCTACGGCAAGCCGTTGACCTAGAATCATGAAATTTGGCACGAAGCAAGGTCTTAAGGTTTAAGCTTAGGTTGGGTTAGGTTTAAGCAACGAAAACAATCCGAAAACATTAAATTGGAATTTATTCACAAAAAAAGCGTTTCGTGCGGAGTCCGAGTCGCGCTTGGCCGGTTTGTTTTTGTTAGTCGTGATTTGCTGCCAGGAAAATAGATTGCCACTGACATAAACTCTGGATGAACATCCAAAATCTTATATTATTGCCTAGACTATAGGGTCAGGATATCTTGACCCGACTTTAGGATAGAATGTCAGATCTAGAGTGCGTTCTAGCTTTAAATTTCCTTTCGCCGTTAAGTTGGTTGATTGTTTGCACAACTGTCACGAAAAAAATGGGCACTTGCATATTACAACTCCCCGCTTTCATAAATAGGTTAGCCAGTTTGTAGGATACCTACAAACTCGTCATAATGCGAAATACATAGATTATATACAAATTATACCTACGAATATCGACATCGTATATGAACATTTATAGTACGAGTTAGTTATGATATTTTCTCCCTAACTTTTGGGTATCACATATTTCAAAAGCTAGCAACACTTTCATTGCTACCAACTTAACGGCGAAGGGAATTTAAAGCTGAAATGCACTGTACAACAGACTATGCTCTTATAGAAAACGCTTTCCCCCTCCCCCAGAATCTACGTGGTCCACGACGAGCTGAAAGACAAGCAGTTTGAGCTGGAACTTTCCTGGGTGTCACGTGATACCCGAGGCAAGCATCAGTTGGTCCCCAAACAACTTGCGACTGAGGCAGAGAGTCAAGCTAAGCTGGCTCTGGTTGATATTGAAGATTCGGATGAGGGTGATATGTAGACGATAGTGATTTGTTAATTATATGCATTTTTAAGTAATTTTATTTGTTTTATTTTATTCACATACAGTTAAGATCTAATGTTCGACCATGCGAGAGGTCCTGGGTTCGATCCCCTGCTGGAGGTAAAGAAAAGAAATAACACCAGGACTTGGATGTTTATATGTGTGTGATGTCGCTGTTTCTGGTTCCTACGACACGAGGTATCCTAGTGTGGGGCTAGCCCCACTTCTTTGCTTCTAGAAGCAATGTATGTGCTTTTGCCTGTATATAAATGTTAGTGTCATCATCGCTGCTTCATCCCATGGTACAGATATAGCGACAGTCTATTAGAATTAACATACGAATCGGACATTCAACGGTACAGAAGTTTTTATTGTTTTATCTACACACGTATCATAAACCCTCTTTACTGCGTACAAAAACCGCACGTTACGATCAGCATAATGTTAAACTACTTGGTAAAAACTCATTTATTATCTGAAAAATTACACATTATGACCATAATGTGTAATTTTTGTGCATATTATGACTTTCAAATTTCAAACGCTGACGCCCGCCTGCGTGCGCCCCTAGTTTGTCTTTGAAGTTGGTACTGACATTCAAATTTCGAACGCCGACGCCCGCCTGCGGCACGTTGGTACTACAGAACAAGCTGAACAACTGCAGAGCCACAATGCCGGTCAAACATGCGGTTCCTGAACACATCAAAGAGAGCTTATGATATGTGTGTAGATAAACTAGTGTATGTAACTGTACATAATTAGGCATTATGTAACAGTCACATAAACTACTATTAGAGGCTTCATTTGTAGCCCATTATGATTTCCTCCTTCGCGGAACTAGGCTAGGTACCCCGGCAGCGGAACTTAGGATTTCACCTTCAGCGACTTTTAGAGGAATAGGATACAAATGTCAATAACTATAAATTTAAAACACTCCCGACACATTGATGAAACCTTACGGCTAAAATTTGATTCACTTGTGGATTGGGATCTGTGTAATGAATAAAAGTGAATCTAAAATGGCTAAATAGTTTCTGAGAAGCCTCAACGTGAGTGTTGCAGCGTCCACGGCTGTCCCGACCAAGAAACAGCATCGATGACAGTTTGATGAGTAAGTAAAGTAATAAATAAAATAAATAATTTATTTATTTATTTTATTTATTACATCAATATTGTAATTGTGGTGGGAAATCATTCAAAAATTAGTTGCAACGATTTGAGTAAAAGTGTTGAAACACTTCTAGACTTACATAGTAGGGTGAAATGCAAATCGAGGGAGGGAGAGAGCGCTCACTAATCTTTGTAATAACAGAAAAAGGTTAATTGTTTATGGCGATCTCAATATAGATTTGCTTGTAGATACAACAATGAAGCAACAATTAATAACTTTATTCAAATAAATTTATGTCATGTATTTGCAGTCGAAAGCTCTGCGAATGATAGCTAATGCCCCGTGGTACATCACAAATGAGAACATCCGTAAAGACGTGAGGATACCCACAGTACAGGAAGAAATCATATCCAGCCTTAAAATATACAAAACTAGAGTGGGAGGGCATACAAACTTATTGGCTACAAACCTGATGGCAGAGACATCAACATTTAAGAGACTAAAAAGAAAAGCTCCGCAAGACCTGATCTAGCCACACACAATTTAAAAAACCCAGGATGGGACACTAGTTCCATGCCTACAAGTCAGTCCATAAAACAAAACTACCTACTGATAGTGATAAATGTCCCAGATGACAGATTTCAGTGAGAGATCAACAAAAAAAAATGTATATCTAGAGCCGATTAGAATTACACTTACAAGCCAAACTTGCAACGTTTTTGTGACTTTGCATTCACAAGTAAAAATATAATTAACTGCTTACCCTCCGATCATAGCGGTCAAACAGTATCATTCCAAATTGCTAGTAAGGTTAAGACTGATCGATTATTATTACATCCCACAGACTAGAGACGTATACGAAAAACTTTAATATAAATTCCCCAGTACCGGATTTGAATGAAAAGAACCCAAATGAAATCTATTCAAACTTCTTCATTATTATTGAAACAAAATGAATTTTATTAAAATAAAGTTTCTAAATTAAAGAAAATCAGTGACTACAACGGTAAATCTAAATTTAATGACTGGGAATTTAACGATTGGAATTCCTAAAAGTAGAGTTATCTTGTATGACCTTTATGAACAAAAAACCTATAACTTTAATAGAAAATTTCATGACTATGTTAAAAAATATTCCAAAACTTTCAAGTTTAGTAGACATGCAAAAACTTTACACATTATTCGAAAAATACACAATTCAAACAATAGTATGAAAACAGTTCGGAAAATAATAAACCGTGAAACTGGCAAAGTTATACCAAGGGACAATGATTTCTGCCTAAAGATAGGTGATTGATGATGTTGTTAAATCCAACGCTGAGGTTGCTCGAGCTTTCGAAACATTCAACGACCCGAATGGCCGAGTCGGCAGTGACGCTGCCTACGAAACCAGGGGTCCCGGGTTCGAGTCCCGGTGGGGGCAAATATTTGTTTGATGAGAACGAATGTTTGTACCCTAGTCATGGTTGTTTATCTATCTAAGTATAATATGTATCTATATAAGTATGTGTACCGTTGTCTAGTACCCAAGATACAGGGAATCCTAGTTTGGGGCTAGATCAATGTGTGTAAAATGATGTCCAAGGTATTATTATTATTATTATATTCTTCACCAATGTACCCTTACTCACGACAGAGCATCTAAATTTAACTCCATGTGAAGCAGACAGAGACTTTGTTTTAAAAAACAACACTAGCGTCAGTAATGTATATTTAAAATGTCATCATGAGTATCAGGCCCATTGAACTACTATTACTAGCGAATGGAACCGACACCGCGAACCATTTCATTGCGCCATGACCTAACGCCAACCGGCTTTATTCCCTTTAGTCCCTCGCCAGCCTCGTTAATTACATTTATACTTGTGAATGCACAGTCACAAAAAACGTAATCTAAGCAAGTTCGTCTGGTAAGTGTAATTCTTGTCGGCTGTAGAAAACAACGACATGAATTTAATAATTGGAATAACGTTATTAATCGTTATTTCATTGTTGTATCTACATTAAAATCGCTACAATTAATTAACTTTTTTCTGTTATCACAAAGTTTAATGAGGGCTTCCATCATAATTTTCTCAAATAAGTATTTCAAAATTGCCATGGCCTTTTTCTTCTCTCGGAGGTCTGTAGACACAAACAATAAATGGCTATCTAACTCAACACAGGTTACCTTTATTTATAGAACCAGCAGTCTTTTTATTGTACAACTGAAAATTTTGTACATGCTTTTTAAATTGCTCAAATGGCAATTTCAAAATCTCCAGAGGTATCTTATTGTAGTAGGTCTGTGTTGAGCCAGATTAGACCCATCATTTAAGTAATCTTGAACATTGTAATATCCCTTTTTCGACAAAGTCGCTTTAGCATGGATTTTAAATTGCTCAAATGGCAATTTCAAGATCTCCTGAGGTATCTTGTTGTAGTAAAGAATGCACTGACCCTTGAAAGAATTGCTAACCTTCGCGAGTCTAAACCTGGGCGCACATAGTCTGTTAAGGTTAACATTACAGTTATCGCTAAGTTTGGAAAATGTTGTAAGGTTCTTGCTAAAATATAATGTATGTACATTATATTTTCGAAAATAAATTGACTAGCTACAGTTAGTATGTCAATTTCTTTAAAAAGCTCTCTTAAGGAGTCTGTTAGTTTTAAATTATAAATTGCTCGAATAGCTCTTTTCTGTAAAATAAAAATAGTTTGAATATCCGCTGCTTTCCCCCACAACAAGATACCATAGGACATAACTATTAAAGTAACTAAAATATACTAGCCTAGATATAGCCACATCTAATTTATATTGGCTATGTGGGGTCCCCACTGCAATTTGCTATCAATGGTTATTCCAAGAACCTTCGTATCATTTACTTATTCTAACGTGCTATTGTCTAACACTAAACTGGTCTCAACTTGCCTGACATTTGGAAGTTAGAATTTGATACACTTAGTTTTACCAGCGTTTAACAATAAATTATAAACTGTGAACAAATTCTAGGTTAAAGAAAAAACAACATTAACATCATCAAAATCTTCTTTTTGTCTTTCAATTTTGTAGACCATTGAAGTATCATCAGCAAACAACACTATGTCAGTCAATTTCTCCACCATGAAAGGCAGATCGTTAATATATACCAGGAATAGGAAAGGGCCTAATATGGAACCTTGTGGAACGCCAATTTTTACACATCTTACCCTTAACATAAGTAGGTGTCTGATTAGTCTGTTCAATAAAAACAGCTGATGTCAAGTTGTACTTGGTTAAACCAACTATAGCTGCGTCGTATGTATTATACGCTAACAATGTAGTTACCAATTTTATATCTTATTAACAGGTAGAACGTATCCTGAGTCAGAGTAAAGTTATGAATAAAATTATTCATGTCGAAATATAAAATAGCATCGCTGTGATGACACGTTAAATTAAATAAATGAATATTCATTCTATGCACAGATTTTTTTGTTGCTCGGTGAAATTACAGGCATATGCAAAATTGCATACTATAAATTTGCATTTCATCCTGCTAGAAGTGTTTCAAAACTTTTATTTAAATCGTTCCGACTAATGTTTGAATGGTTTCCCACCATAATTACAATAGTGCGGTACTTACTCATCATAGATACCACGACTAATTATTTTTACAAGATCCACAAATGAACTATTTCGACAGCAAATGTTCATTACTTTTTGGTAAAGCCGGTAATGTAGTGGAGGTCCAAGCCCTGCACCTAATCTTCCGCCCCCTTATCGACACTCTGACCAAAAAAAGGGTTTTTCTCTGAGCACTTATTTCGAAGCACTGGTAGAGTTAATGGAGTTTATTTTTCCTGTGCGTGATTCAGCCATATAACATATAACTTCCTCAGGCTCAGCGCGATGTAAGTACCTAGATACCTTTACACAATTTACATTGACAATAGATTGGTCGGACGGTAATCAATTTGCGGTGATACTACACTGATTTTGAGGTATTTTTGATGTGGAATGCGGTGGTTCTGATTATTTCTGTCTTAAATATGTGAGCGTGATTAGATTAAGAAACAAAAGTACTCAGCTGGTAAATTCCTTTGTGTTATTCAAATTCACATTCGAGTGATGGCTCGGTGGATGATGCAATCTTCTTTGTGACGGAGAAAACTGGCCGCAAACACTTGTCCCACTTCCCAATTCTTTCTTGTCCCAAGAAACTGGATGGGTGTATAAACACTCATCAAGTTTCTTACTAAATGTCTTTAGATAACTCCACAGTGAGTCCATTGAATCTATCTTTCTCGACATTGAAAATCCACAGGTCGTAAAGCATGAAAATTGACGAGTCATCGGCGATGGCTTTCCAACATATTTTGGCCACCCTTAGCTCCTTTACACCTTCTCAGATAATAGTTCAGCACTTAGCGAGTACATGTCCCTTGTAACTTAACTAGGAATATATTTATGTATAATCGGATCTGAGAAAAGAAAATAATGTTTACATTTTTCATATAATTGTTTTTACATTTGATTGATACCAACTCTATCAAAGATAGATGCCACCACCAGCAGATTCCCCACCACCCGCAGATATATTATTGCACCCCCGCTGTCTCCAAAAATACAGAGTCTAAAATTATGAAAAAAATACAGAATATAGAACCTAAGCCTAAGATTACAGGAAAACCTACCCGGAATTGCCAAGGTTTTTTATTTATCTGTAAACCACATACAAACTTATAAATGTACCTGGTTACGTACATGGAGTATGAAAGTAGCCGCACCAATAACTTTGTAAACAACATTTTCATTCACCCCACATCATCCCTACAATGGTAGGTTACTCGCGCACGAAGGGTTCCGTACAAAATGGGTAAATGCTACCCAAAATGGGTAAATGGTCACCAAAAGTTGCAGAAAATATCAGGATAAAATGCTGCAGTAGCTTAGGTGAAGGGTGATGGAAAGGGAGTGAGCGAAGCGAAGCCCCCTTTATCCTTCATGTTAGGTTGAACATGTAAGAACAACAAAAACATAAAAAGAAGTTTGGTGATCATTTATCCAAACACAATTTGGTGGTCGTTTACTAATTCTGGCGGTCGTTTCGAATTTATTGGTAGTAAAATAGGTGCGTTTTCTGGTGATCGTTTAAACATAAGCCTTTTTTTCTTTACTTGAGCTATAAGTATTTCCTTGCTCTTGCCAAATGCTATGATTGTAGGAAGTTCCATGTGAACTACGATATAAGATACATTTTGCTTCCCGAGGGAGTGTCGAAATATTTATTTTTTCGCTTCGTGGTACGGAACCCTAATAATGCAAAAAAACATGGCCACCCTTCAAAATTACCATGATTTTGGGGACCACTTTTTCACACGCAATTTAAATTGTTTTATTTCCAAGAAATTAAACTTTCTAAATCAACAGATTCATAATTTAAGTACTTACATACTAATACACTGCGAAAAATGTACTACTTAAGAAGACGAAATTTGTTATGTGCTATCAGGACACAGACCAATGACTCGTTAGGATGAAGCAGCATGCTCAGCAATATGAACATCACCGAACGACTGATAATGTTGTTTCATACGTACGTAGTAAGTAAACTGCATCATGAAATCAAAGAGTCTGTATCCGTAAAAAATACGTAGTACATATGCTTAAAGACCCGTTACAAAGACCCGTTATAAGTCTTATGATAAAAATATGAAAAGATTTTTAATAGTATTATTTTGTCCAATAATTAAATCCGGGTGTTTTTACACCCACTGTAGTCTTAGCAGTATACAAATTAATGGAGAACCTCATAGATAGAAACGCCGACTGTGACCAAACTTTAATCCAAGAATCGAGCAGTCAGGTATCAAAAACCAAGTTACGTCACAGCCACGTGCCCAGCGAAGCAACAAAGCACGCCAGCTCACCATCAATGGCTCCAAGCCTGAACTAGACAAGGTTTACTTCATCAGTACCAGAGAAGCACGACAGGTAAGCGATCAGTTCTACATCCTCAAGAGCACGTGTCCAGCAAAACATGTGTCAGCGCGAACACCAGCAAGAGTCACATCATAAACTGCGTGTCTCATCATCGAGGAGCTACGCCAGCAGCCACAGGAATTTTGGACAACCAGGTGCAGCCGAGGCTTTTAGGAGCAAAGGGAGTCTCAGTGCGTCAGAATTGCAGCACATCGCCCCCTTCCAGTTCAAGCCCATCGCCCTGACGAGTCACGACTCACCGAGGGGTCACCAGAGGTGCCATCGACCGAATTCTCCATGAAAATGAAGCTTAAGATTCTTGAAAGAATCCGTATGCTTTTCATGGAAGATGTTTGACCGCGTACATAGGAGTAGGAGGGGTAGCCAGGAGAGCTGCGGGGGTCCAACACGCACGTTTTTATAAGGCACAGGACACTAGGTCCGGCTTCTTTTGCATTGTATTCAAGCTATCTAACGTATCTCGACTCTGCAAAACAAGTATATTTTGTTTATCTGCGTTGAATTGAGAACCTTAAAGACACTAGGAAACCTGTCAGGCAGTTTAGCAACTAGGTCTCCTTAGTTCTTGATCGCATCGTTCCGGCCACAGCTACAGCTGGAGGAGTAGACTGCTATTCAAAAGTTATTAGATCTGAAAGCAAAAAAAAAACATTGCAAAATTTTCACTTTTTTACGATTAACAACTTGTTGAATAAATCTAGGAATTGATCAGATAAATGAATGAATGTAGCCCATTGATGTCCTCACCGAGGGGCACCGGCTTGGATTTGAGTGAGATTAAACCATACTCCACCACGCTGGCTCAGTGCGGGTTGGTGGAGTATGGATATTTATATATTTATTCGAAAATGATACCAAACCTGCCATAGTAGACTGCTGGAAAAGAATAGATTTTTGTTAAAGGTGGGCGGGCGCCTTTTTTGTTTCACCCTCTCTCCCCAGCAACATTATTTTTAATATGGCCGGTGCTGGAAATGCTTTCAACCAGTACATCTGCCATTTTGTAACCTACTGCCTCATATCGTTCTATTTAACCCTGGTACGTTACTTAAACGCCTTGCCCAATTCATATTGCACAACTTCCGTTGTTCCCCAGGGTTTAATGGTTAACAAGAAAACCAATCCAGAAATCTTAAATTCTTTATGTTTGTATTGTCGATTTATGTATAATATCTCACAATATTTGCAGAAACCCTATGATAATATACAAATTTATAGCCAAATTCACATTTTATGATGACTCGTATTTATAAAATATACAATATACATAATCTCATTCATTTTGAACTTAGGTTGTTATTTAAATATTTACAAAATATCAGATCTGATAAAACTGTGTACATCGTCTAGGCTTTTTAGATTACAGTGAATTTAAATACACAACTAAAAATAGAGACTATTTACAGTATCAGCTCTTTTGTATGCCCTCTTGATATTGCGACCTTTTCATTCTTGCTTGGGGGTTACTCTTGGATATAACTGAAAAACAGATACACAAACATTAATTATTTCAATTCATTTTCCAATCAAGGGACACATAACACATTGTTGAGAATAGACTTGATAAATTCAGTATAAAATGGCAACACTCAAAATATTTCTGACATCAAAATAATTTCAGAATAGGTCAGATGGGGGGAGGTATTTCTTTCACGTGTGCGTTTGGTATTCACGTTGTTCATTTTCAGGGTGAAATCATCTAAGCGACAAACCACTCTCAAGACGTAAATGTCGAGAACCTGACCAAAGTCTGATCTTTCAAATACTTTTAACACTGGTAATATTAACCTCAAAAGCATGCCATTAATAAAAAGATAAAGAAGAAAAACATGGCTGTGATGCCTTACACTAGGGTACCCACCCCGAGCAGATTCCTAGGCACGTATCCCTCGACGCCTACATTCTCGCACCACCACCACTCCCGCTCGGCGTCATCTCCCTTCCTCAGCACGCGGAGTCTGGTCCCCACGGAGAAGGAGAGTTCGTCGGCGCGCGCGGCGGTGTACGAGAACACGGCGTACACTGCGCCGCCGTTCATGATGCCCAGCTTCTCTTGGACGCCTGTGAAAATAAATGTAAATATTATAGTACCATTATTTTCTCGCAGCAGTTTTGTTCATCAACGAATCATGTTATGGCGCGCACTCTCGCAGTCATAGGGTGATTATGAGTGCGATAGAGCGCGCCGTTTTCAGGTTTCATGACTAGGCTCAGAATTTATTCCCTCTGCCGCGCGTCTTTATGCCGTCGCGCTCAAATGTATGCCTTGCGCCGCCATTGCCAGTCCCTTTCTCTATTAGCATGGCAAACATAGTTCGTTTTAAAATAATAATATAAACGTATTCAAAATATATAGCAACAAGCTCAGTTAGTAAAACAGTGGCCAAATTAGTATTTGGCCTCCGCACATGACGCGACTTTGACTTCAGTTAGATGCGCATGCGCACCACGCTACGACAACGCTTTTCACGTCTGTATGTATTACGAATACATACAGACGTGAAAAGCGTCGTCGTAGCGTGTATTAATCACTCGTGATCAAACTCGAGTATTAATCACTTCGTCGTCGCGTAGCCCCACGGCCTTTCCGTTAAGTCACGTTGTATTGTTATTATAAATAGCTGTTTTAATTCATAGGGTAGACCATGATCATCTGTGAACGGAATGGGTGGAGCTGGTTTTGACACTTGCAATAGTAGTAAAGTATTGAGAAAGCTAGGACACATCTCCAGTGTGTGTAAGCCAAGCTTCAAATACTAGGACAACCTTGGAGGAGGGCGAACGCGATGAGTCTCCGGAAAGCTCCTGTAGCTTGCCTAATACGGGTCACTGCGTTCGCCCTTCTCCTCCAAAGTTTCTTAGCATTTGATATATGTTGAGGGAGATACCAGCGAGCCTCTCACACTGGATAAGTGTCATAGCTAGCCTAATACGGTTGAGGGAAATGACAGCAAGCCTCTCAAGACCGGAAAAGTGTCCTAGCTTGCCCAATACGGTTGAGGGAAATGCCAGCGAGCCTCTCACACCGGAAAAGTGTCCTAGCTTGCCCAATACGGTTGAGGGAAATGCTAGCGAGCCTCTCACACCGGAAAAGTGTCCTAGCTTGCCCAATACGGTTGAGGGAAATGCCAGCAAGCCTCTCACACCGTAATAGTGTCCTAGCTTGCCCAAAACGGTTGAGGGAAATGCCAGCGAGCCTCTCACACCGGAAAAGTGTCCTAGCTTGCCCAATACGGTTGAGGGAAATGCCAGCGAGCCTCTCACACCGGAAAAGTGTCCTAGCTTGCCCAATACGGTTGAGGGAAATGCCAGCAAGCCTCTCACACCGTAATAGTGTCCTAGCTTGCCCAAAACGGTTGAGGGAAATGCCAGCGAGCCTCTCACACCGGAAAAGTTTCCTAGCTTGCCCAATACGGTTGAGGGAAATGCTAGCGAGCCTCTCACACCGGAAAAGTGTCCTAGCTTGCCCAAAACGGTTGAGGGAAATGCCAGCGAGCCTCTCACACCGGAAAAGTGTCCTAGCTTGCCCAAAACGGTTGAGGGAAATGCCAGCGAGCCTCTCACACCGGAAAAGTGTCCTAGCTTGCCCAATACGGTTGAGGGAAATGCCAGCGAGCCTCTCACACCGGAAAAGTGTCCAAGCTTGCCCAAAACGGTTGAGGGAAATGCCAGCGAGCCTCTCACACCGGAAAAGTGTCCTAGCTTGCCCAATACGGTTGAGGGAAATACCAGCGAGCCTCTCACACCGGAAAAGTGTCCTAGCTTGCCCAATACGGTTGAGGAAAATGCTAGCGAGCCTCTCACACCGGAAAAGTGTCCTAGCTTGCCCAATACGGTTGAGGGAAATGCCAGCAAGCCTCTCACACCGTAATAGTGTCCTAGCTTGCCCAATACGGTTGAGGGAAATGCCAGCAAGCCTCTCACACCGTAATAGTGTCCTAGCTTGCCCAAAACGGTTGAGGGAAATGCCAGCGAGCCTCTCACACCGGAGAAGTGTCCTAGCTTGCCCAATACGGTTGAGGGAAATGCCAGCGAGCCTCTCACACTGGGAATGTAGAGGAGTAGCTTTCGTAATACTTATCACAAGTGTCAAAAAGAGCCCTACGCATTCCGATCACAGATGATCGTATCAATCGTCCGTACGTGGTCTAGCGGTTACTCTATAGTGTAGAAGTTACACGCTTTTATGGCACGCAGGAATACCAGGTTCTATTTAACCATCTCAATAGCCATAAAAAAAAAATATGGCTATAAAAAGCCAAATTGTCGTGGTGGCCTGCCACATTACCGATTATTTTATTTCTTTCATTCACTCTGTCAGTCGACCAATCAAGTGTGAGATACCAGAGAGAAGGTACATTTATCCTCTATTTTTGGTCAGTATTGCCAGTAATAAAAAATAATAGTGGGTAGTAGTAATTTTATAAAAATAAATATAAATATTATTCCAAGTCCATACAAGGTTTCATGCGCGAGTGGATGGTAGGTAAATTAAAATTTAATGCAAGTCCATACTAGGCGTTCATACGCGAGTGGACAGGTTAAGGCGATACCAAAAATATTTATAAAAGGAATTTCGTGTGAACGAAAGTGACAGCGTTAATTACTTCCACATAAAAAAGAAAAGAGAGCGTAAACAATGCGCTCGACTCAAACTAAAATAACCACATAAAAATTGTTTAAAAATAAACTACGCTATTTTGTCAAAAAGAATATCAAGGAGATTTTACGAATACATAATATCCACATTTTGAATGCAATTCCGCAATTAAATTAGTTAGGATTTCATAATTACAGGAAAAAATAAAACAATTTGGAGGTCTTTTTTTAATTAAATTTTATCGCGAAAATTTCATCCAATCGCGTTTCCTTCAGTGAAAATCTTAATCAAAAACGTTGACCCAAAAATCAAATCTGTAGATGACTTCATAGTGGAGTCAATGGATTCGAAAAAAAAAACTTTTTTAGGGTTCCGTATCCAAAGGGACCCTATTACTAAGACTCCGCTGTCTGTCTGACTGTCCGTCTGTCAGCAGACTGTATCTCATGAACTGTGATAGTTAGAGAGATGAAATTTTCACAGATGATGTATTTCTGTTGCCGCTATAAGAGCAAATACTAAAAAACGGAATAAAATTAATATTTAAGGGGCTCAGGGAAAAAAAATCTTTCATACCACATACAAACTTATGAATACCGAATACCGAATATGAATACGGCGATATGATTTTGCACTGTTACAGGTATTACAAAAAAACTATGCTATGCTTCTAATTTTTGAAACAAGTTTCTTAAAATAGATTAGATAGTCGTTATATGAACATGCATTGCTATATGAATATCAAAATGTGTGGTTTTTGTACGATATGAATGCACCTGGTTACGTTACATGGAGTGTGAAAGTAGCCGCACCAATAACTTTGTAGACAACATTTTGTTATGTAAAATCCAAACTATTTACTCCACACCATTGTGTTAAGGACCCCTTCGTGCGCCCTGAGCCTCGGCCACTCCGGTACGAGAAAAGTTGTGAAGCTATGTTTTGATTTGGTTCAACTCAAAGACCATACACAGAAGAAGACACTGTAAGCGCCCCATTATGTATGCGAAATACCGTGTCAATTTTAAGGCTTCCGTACCCGAAAGATGCCAAACGCGACCCTATTACTAAGCCTCCGCTGTCAGTCTGTCTGTCTGTCTGTCCGTCACCGGGCTCTATCTGATGAACCGTTATAGGGAGAGAGTTGAAATTTTCACAGAATGTGTATTCCTGTTGCCGCTACAGCAACAAATACTGAGATTTTATAAATAAGAGGAGAGGGGACAAGAGATTCAAAGACAAAGTGTTTCAATATCTCTGCCCCAGCCATTTGAGTTAGCAAATCAACGTCATTCAAACATAATCGATAATTTCGTGATATCTATTAACCGTTTCAGTGGCACAATTGGTTTGACGCCGGATCCGCTATTTGTAGGGTAACGGACTGGTGCTTGGTTCGAAATCTAGTCTGGACAAAAACTTATTTGTTTTATTATTTTTTGTCCTTAAGTTGTAGTGTACGATGATACGGAACCCTTCGTGTGCGAGTCCGAACCGCACTTGACCGATTTTATTTCATATCAAACACGTCTGTCTAACTGACATACAGCCAGTTGCAGAAAAGATCTTTAAATTTTAAAGCTTTAATAAACGCTCATGGGCGTAACGTCTTTTGTGAAGGGCCATTTTTATCAAAAAAAACTGACACGCCATTAGCATTTAATGGGGCTTTGAAAATTAACGATCGTTTCTGCAACTGGCTGTAATACACTCTAAACTATTAGTCAAAAGAGCGACTGAGCGGTGGTGGTGCAGTACACCAACCTATGACACGCGAAGTAGGTGCATTCGCTGCGCTCTGCATTAACCTAGAGTTAATGGTCTGTGTGTAAGTTTTTGCGAAGACACTCACTGTAGAGGTACTCAGAGCAGCCGTCGAAGCCTTCTTCGTCTTCCTCGCACTTCTCCGCCGCGGTCTCGTGGTCCGAGAGGGTTGTCGCGAATATGCACGCGCCTGGAATACAAACACGAACATTTACATGTTGCTTCTGGCCTTACACTCGGATACTCTGCGGCGTGGGCACCAGAAACAGCGAGTTCACGAACAAACTTTAGGGAAGCGGGGATAAAAAACATGGGAATTTTGTTTTCATTCTTCGCGGTTGGGATTATAACCCGGAACCATCTGTCGAGATATATGAGCCCTATTATGTCAATGTTAGGGTGAGGGTGTTATAAGTAATTAAGGTATCTCAAGTACATTTTACAGTCGTTCTAACAGTGATGGAAAAACATTGTTAGGAAATTATCATAACTCCATGGCGTAGGCCACTGTGAGCGCGACTCGGCTTGTGGCAACACTTGTGGGGCTTTTGGTCGAGTGTTGCAAACGATATGATGCTGTTTATACCAGACAGTGCACTTATATGGGAGGACTTAGCAAGAGATTAGGTGTACACTATCATTATTTTTTAAACCGAGAGAGAAATGGTGATGTATGGCCACATGAGGCGGTTGCCCTTGTTTGATATTTCGCGCGCTAGGCCTGGCAGTGAGGCCTACGCCCGCGGTCACTCAAAATTGGACTATTGAAAAACGTCGGCGCAATTGTGCATCTCTACCTCATTTTGGATAATGCGTGACGCTACGTTTGTGTTGTTTAGACTCACTAGGCGAGTGCGTCTAGAGATCTCCCTCGGTTCGCAGCCCGAACCTTCGAAATAGCCCTACATTATGAAATAATCACAGACTAGTTGCATGCACCCCGCTTTACACTTGCGAATGTTAACAACTCCTTCAAGGCAATAGCATTCTCTACTACAGTATGATATGTCTGAAGATTTTGAAATTGCCATTTGAGCAATTTAAACTCCATGTAAAAACTACTTTGTCTGTAAAGGGATATAATAGTAGTATATCTACATACGTACCATAAATCCTCTTTACAGCGTCCAAAAACTGCACGTTACGACCAGCATAATGTTATACTACTTGGTAAAAACTCACATCTTATCTTAATATTGATTAATCTTATGACCATAATGTATCGATTTTCGACAAATTATGACATTCAAATTTCCAACGCCCACGCCCGCCTGCGTGCCGCCCCTAGTTTGTCTGTGAAATAGGTACTACTGAACAGCTAAACAAGTGCAGAGCAATTATCAATGCCACCATGCCGGTCGAACATGCGGTTCCTGAACACATCAAAGAGATATTATGATATGTGTGTAGATAAACTAGTGTATGTAACTGTACATGTAAACTAGTGTAGTACCAACTTCACAGACAAACTAGGGGCGGCACACAGGCGGGCGTCGGCGTTCGAAATTTGAATGTCATAATTTGTCGATAATATATATGAGTTTTTACGAAGTAGCATTATGCTGGTCGTAGTAACGTGAGGTTTTTGGACGCAGTAAAGAGGGTTTTCATACGCGTGTAGACAAAAATATTTACGGTTACATAAATGATAAGAGTGCCTGCTGTTACTCCACTTGTAACTCAACACAAAACTCGTTTAATCATTTTGTAGTTATTTATTGCATAATAATATTTATAATCATTTGTATGTACAATATGTATGAGTTTACCACAACCTATTTTTAAAAGAGATCCAAAATCAATCTGTGGGAGTTTCTTCACCCTCCTTCTCCCACAGTGGCCCAATATAAGGTAAGGTAGACCCAAAAAAAAATATGTTTATGTCAATATCTACAGTAATAAATAAATGTTGACTTTGACTATGTAACCGTAGCACAAGCGATAATGCACAAACCATTGTCGACTAGGAAGCGCACGCACGGCAGATTGTTGCAGGACGCGGCGCAGTGGAGCGGCGTCCAGCCGTCCGAGTCTTGTGCGTTCACGTCGCAACCGATCTCGACCAGGAACCTGCAATGTGAGGAATTCTTATGTAAATACGAGGGATTTACGTAAGGTACGTACAGGGTATTGTTTTGTAAAGTTAAGCCCGATTCAGGGACGTTAGTTTGCGTATCGCTTGCAACTAAATATTAGTTTATTTATCCCTTGCATAGTTTGATTCACAAATTGCCGTGTCTAAATTATCCTGAAACAACGCAGCGTGCGGACACGCCCGGCCGGTCCCCGAAGGGCCGAATGCCACCGGGCAATACCGATGGGGGCGCGGTAGCAAGCGATAGTACTAAGGCCACAATTTAATGATTTTTAAGTGTTTTACTTTATATATTTTTTGCATCAGTTTAATGGGGCCTCACCTCTCAATAGGGCGTGACTTTATTAAACAACAACCTCTAAATGCATAACAGGAGATGCTAGAAAATAAAAGATGGCAACATTTGCAGACTAATGCGTGTTTATTATAAATATTTGGTTCGGGGAGTTAGAACACGTAGTAGTCCGCTATATGTCACATATATTGCTAGCATTTCCTGCCAAGGTGTACGTACATACACCGATATGTTCACCCCTTTTTACCTGAAGAGGAGAGCTCCACTTGCTGTGATCTTGCATGCATCTATGCATGCTGATCATGCATACATCTACGTCAGGTATTATGTGGGTATAGGTGAAGTAACCTAGAGGTTTAGTCTATTCGGTAGTATAGAGAAAAAATAAAAGCTTTCTAAACTAATTACAAATTGCGAATTGAAGGAGGAGTTTCATGCGTTTTGCCTGCAAGTTGTCGGCTTATAGTAGAATTTCCAAATTGATGCCAGAAATCATCTGTCATTTTCCAGTACAAAAAATATAATATGAATGTCAATGTCCACGGTTTTGTTCTAGAAAATGACAGTTGTTTGTTTACATTTCTGGGCTCAGATTAAAAATAGTACTTTAGTTCATTAGTTAGTTTTGACGCTTTCAAAATTAGGAGTAATACCTGTCAACCTCGTACCACCAAACTCTGTATGTGTGGCGATAAACCAACCCCGTCCTACGATTCTGCGAGAATCCCTACTTGCTCAACTAATAGTTTCTCATACTAACTTGACAATTTCGAAGTGTCCTGCACAAATGGCGTTATGTAGTGCTGTAATGCCTTCGTCGTTGGCTGCGCTTGCATTTTGAACCTGAAAAATTAATGAGAAATTATTTTAAAACTATCTTTGTACAATAACTATTTATTTTTATGAATTTCACAAGAAAATTTCTAATTTCTATCTAGATTTTGTTGTTCTATGAAGTTGTTGTTGTAGTTGATAGTATATTTATTCAGCGGAGTTCGGTGCGTCATACAATTCTGATCCTTTGATTTACATAATGCTTATTTGGTTAGACACAATACCTAAACATACCATAGAATTATGATGTACCGCCTTTGTAAATCATCATTCTATGTTAACTCTATTGGGTAACGGTACAGAATGATTACCTGAGTAGCAGTTTTCTTCACCAACTCTAACTCGCCTTCCAAGCTAGCGTCAAGAAGCAAAGCGAGCGGGTCAAAACTGACTCGTCTCGTCAAAGGAGGCTTCCCACCTTGTTTCAAGTTCCCTTTCTTCGACCTTCTCAGCACACCCTCATTCAACTGCAACTCCTGACCGTTCAAGTCCACGGAATTCACTTGCTCTGACAATTCTGAGACTTCCTTGCTCTCTTCTTGATCCTTAGAGATGGATATGTTGTTATTCAGGACTTTGTCAACCTCATCTTTTTGTACTGTGTCTTTCGGTCTCAGGCCGTTGATTTCACTTGGTGCTTCCCGAGTTAGGTGGTCCATTTCTGGGAAGAGGAATGCGGGTGGCATTTCTATCCGGCGGTTCATGCTGACGCCAAGACCGTTTTTGGAACTATTCATGTTTCTGAGTTTGGGTTGCTCACTGAGCGGTGGTTTTCTTATAGTCAGTGGCCTTGCTTTTATGATCATTTCATTGCTGCTGGTCCCATTTGTTTCTTTCTGACCTTGTTGGGGCGTGTCTTCACTTGACGAGTCTGGTATTGGTATGGTGGGGAGTCCATCTTGGTCTTTTGGAGTTGTGTCGTTGGGTGCTGTTTGCCGCGGTGGGGTCTAGAATTTGATAAGGCAGAATTTAAGATAATTATTCAATAAAGGTATTCAAGAATGATGTCTTGTACTTGATGTTGGCAAAATATGACTATCAAAAGTTAGGACGATGTACGAGCGATTGGTAATTTCGTACTTCTTTTCACTAGTACTAGAGTGAGTTAATAATGTAATTAATATCTGTACTTGGTGCAAAATTTATACAAAATGTCTTAACAATCTTAAAACTAAATCCATCCTATACACTGAGTGAAATAATCTCTTACCTTGACTGTCGGCTTAGGAGGCAGAGCAGGTTTAGGGGACTTGTCTGTGCTAACATCGGGTGTCGACAAGGGAGTACTGGCACATTGTGGCGGTGAGAGCAAAATGCTGCTTTGTGACGATGCATTAGTGAAGACACTGGCACTACTCGATAGCCCTGACGCCGTGTTCCTAACAATCTGGGGTTGGGAGACAACCGGGTTAGGGTTACTTGTTATATGGTTTGTGATATGATTGGATGATTGTAGGTTTTGGGCTTGGATGGTTTGTGGTTGGACGGGTTGAATCTTTGTCGACGATGTCTGATAAAAGGGCGATGGTCGCCCGGAAACCTGGACTGTTGTGGGTGCGACACTGGAGACAGGTTTCTGGAAATGAACATGAATGATGATGTTGATATTTACAGGTGAAGTGTGGTGCAGCAATATGATACAAGCTATGTGTAACGCCAACAAGCAAGTCAATAAAAAAAAATAGCAGCACTTAACACTTGAATTATTTCAATGCTCAGCCCTGGTCAGTCCTGTTCGTTAGAGCAGTTATTTTGTTGGATATTTGGATGGAATAATTGTTTTACAGATAGTAACATTATAGTGGAGTTATATTATAGTGGATGATGAGATGAATGACAATTATTTCTTCGGTATATAACACTAATGAGAAATAAATGAGTTTATTATTTATTTTAGACATAGCACTGTTAAGGTTTATGTAGGTAAGGTAATAATGACAATGGAACATGATTGTGTGTTATATTTATCTATTCAGTATAGTAAACCATGGAAATAGTGTTCCAACTCACCCCAAAAGAACTACTATTCGCTGTAGAATTTGATCCCAAGCTCGGAGAGCTGGCTTTGACATTTCCCTGTAGATGCTTCCCTCCATTGCTTTTAGCTTCATTATTCTGACTAAGCCTACTGTTTTGTGGATATGCATGGTTCTCCTTCCCTTCCTGATTGCATCGACTCGTTGAATCTGATTTCTGCAATTGATATGTATTCTGTTCTTGTTGATATGCAGCTTCTGTTTGACTTAGAGGTGTCGCTAGGCTCTTGTTCACCACAGATAGTGGTGTTGAATGTACAGTCATATGATTTACGTTGACATTCATGTTTGCATTTTGGTTTTTACCATCTTGGCTTGGATCTATTGTGGATTTGGACTCTTTAGTTTTGCCTGTTGCATTTTGTGGAGGAAACTTAGTGTTATATGGCAACGTCTGATACTTGGGGTCTGACTTGCTGGCTGCAAACTCAGGTAGGAATTCTTGTTCATTTATCTTGGGTTCTTTACCTGTTTGGTTACTGTTAGAGCTACTTGTACTGTTTGGACTATATTGCTGTTGTTTTGAGTATTCTTGAAACTTATTTAGATGATCGAACATCGATTTCTGATCGTATACATTACTAATACCTTGTTGAACATGACTAAATGTGTTGATATCACTATGTTTGTTTGGGTATTGCCCTTGAAAGTGTCCGTCCTGGGCTCCCAGAGGTATGTGAGTGTAGCCACCGTTATATAGAGGGTTTATCATTTGTTTTTGTTGCAAGTAGTGAGCTTCTTGCTGCGTGAGATGATTTTGTATATTGTCAGGTTGCGTTAGCTGTTTCAATGGCACGTTGTTTTGTATGACGTTCTGCTTCAAAGCCTGGAATAGGAAAATATGTATGTAGTAATATTTCATTCATAAGACGTGCCGATGGCAGAAGAAACAGAACAGATTAGCACAACAAAACATTAAATTTTCTTTTGATTGTTTGTTTACATTTTTGAATTTTTAAATTGAAAATGGCAGACAAGTTAATATTGTCTATGGAAATGGAACGAAAGGTTCTGTTGAGTTTTTGTGAAAAACCATCGCTTGTGCTGAATGCTGAGCTCAACTTGGCTTTTGTTATCTCTAAAATATTTTTAGAAGAGTGAGATTAATTAATCTGAATTACTTTTGCCAATTTTTGGCTTTAAATTTATTAGATTTCTAAAAAAATAAAACACACATATGCCACTTTTATAAACACAGTTCAAGCCAAGCCAAACAAATATTGTTGGTAATTTATAGAAACACAATTCAATTGAATGAAATAATTCGTTTCAAGAATAAAAATTGTTTCGCAAAAGACAAAACTAAAAGAAGGAAACGGATATCATGAAGTCAAGTTGACAATTAAAGCACGTGTAGCGAAACGAAAAATAAAGTTTTGTGTGTATTGTATTATTACGTGTATATAAACACAAAAAAAGGCAAACGTTACAAACGCGCATGTATCTGCGATTTTTAGGGCTCCGTACTGTCTGTCCGTCCGTCCGTCTGTCCGTCTGTCCGTCTGTCCATCTGTCCGTCAGTACCTCAGAGGGGTGTATCTCATGAACCGAAATAGGTAGAGATTTGAAATTGTCACAGAGATTTGAAATTTCTGTTGCCGCTACAGCACCTACACCTACAAGAGATTTATTAAATTAAAGAGGGTCCTCATAAAAAGAGACACCCCCAGCGATACAGGTAATATATTAATATATAACGAACCATGTCATGATTCAAATATGATCGTAGATTTTGAGAATTATCACTTAGTTGTGGTGGCGCAGTTGGTTTGTGGTTTCGCAATCTTAGGAACCTAGGTTCGAATACCAGTTCGGACATAATATTGTTCTCATCTATGTTTTATTATTTTTAGTGGATAAGTTTTCTTGTGCACTGGTACACAAGAAAACTTCCCTTGGTGTATGCGAGTCCGACACGCACTTGACCGATTATTTGGTCAGTACCCCCCGAAAGTTGAGTCCCCAGTTGACGTCAGTGATGCTCGAAAAACTGCGAAGTTCGCGCATTAACTGGCATAATTTAACCCCCTCTTTTTCCCTTATGGGGGGGCAAAGAAGATGGCTAAACGACTGCCTCAGCAGTATCTATTCATATAGCATTTAAATATAATTATAGCATTTAAATAACTGCATCTCTATTTATTTTGTAGAACTTGTATGAAATGATTGAATAATGACTATGTGTTTGCTATATTTTCCCCGTAACGTTTGTAAACAAAAATGACAGCATAACGTCAGTCGGACAGAAACTAGCGTGTGTATAAATATGCAATCACGATGTCATTTGGGCAAAACCGATTATTTACGTTCATCAAACTTGATGTTTTTATAGGTCCATGATATTGAAAGAGTTTTAAAACTGTAAAAAATAAACAACTTCTCTCACAGGATTTTTCAATTTTATTTTCAGAATTGTGAAAATCTTGAAATCTTAAAACTTTTGAAAGATGAAATATTGATATTCAGCCATTCAGAATTGAGTATGGCTAGAATTGGGTATAAGCAATGACTGTTCATCTCTGGGGAAGTGGTAAATTGATAGGTTTTCCCATCGTTTTTCGAAAAATAACTTCACTGAACTGACGTCTCATTACTAACAAGCTACCTGCCAAATTACAGCTTCATTGGTCAAGTAGTTTTTTTATGTCCACACGAAGTTCATCCTCTCCCGGGAAATTTGAATTCGCGGCCGATTCATACCACGTGTAGCTCAAGTCGACACGTGCGTCACACACTGAACTGAACTGAAGTGCCAGAATTTCGCAGTTTTTCGAGCACCACGGGAGTAGCACAGGGTTTTCAGGGTTTCAAACTTGGGAATAAATTACTCCCTGGGGTAGTATAACATGGGGTTTTTTTATAACAACATATTTAAAATATCGCTGATACGTGTGCGCTTGCGATGTTCGATGTTTTTATTAACTGTACAAATAATTTTACCTGAAAATTCTGATTATGGCTAAGGCTCTGGGCGTGCGGCACATGGTTGTAGGGCTCGACGGCTGCAACGTTGCCGCGCTGCTGCTGGTTCTTTGGTTGGCTGCTTCCGTTGGTCCCTGCTACTGGGTAGTTCGGCAGCTGCTGCATTGGTGCCGGATTGTTTACCCTGAAAAATAATTTAAGAGGTATCCAATTATACATTCGTGACAACCAAGTAAGATTAGCAGCATGCGCGTCGGAAGAAGTCTACGACGGCAGTTTCAAAACGATGACTTCGTGCGTCGACGCGACTAATTTTGGTTTCTGGTAAACACCAGCACTTTTAACTTTAGTCTTATACCATTTTGAATTCTGTGGTAGAAATTCTTACTCCGTATATGATAGCGTCAAATAAGAGGTATGTCCCCAGCTCTATTAGTCACTGACATACCGTATTTCGTGAGAAAATCTCTTATCTCCATAGCTGCGGCGATGGGCTAGCCCCCTATCTAAACGTGGGCACAACTGTGTCTCTGCCACCCCGTATGGGAAAAGGCGTGACGCTATGTTTGTTTGTTAGTTTGTTTAATGCATTTATAGAACGAACAGCAAGGGATAGTGGATCGAATTTCGTTGATAATTTTTAAACTCTAGCTCCATGTCTCCTCATGGGCATTCACACAAAGCATTTATTATACATCGATAAATTGGTGAATTCCGAAGTGTGTGTCACACAGCGGTTTGTTTATAACCGCCGAGGCAAGCCAAGGTTTATTTGCGCCAGGCTATATTTTACAAGAGCGACATGATTTATGATCCAAACAAAAATCCGTTGTTTGGTAAATGTCGCTGGTTGTAAAGCCACGCTCCAAGTGGCTGGGCACTCCTACAACAGTAGATTGGCACATTGTTATTGTTATCCGCTTTATGCAACATGAAATATACTTTGCAGTTCTTTAAATTTCTCATCTGGTAGATCAGAACTTAATAAATAAACGCACGATAAGATACCTATATTTTTTAAGTCAACACTGGAAGTAAGAATTTCAAAGGCAGGTTTGTGTGTTTTGTTGGCAGACCAACTGCCATATGATCCGATGATATACCGAGGCAGGACCGAGGTGAATGGCGTTACGGGAAGAAGCCTAAACTCAACTGTGTATCCCCTAGCTGGTTATGACGAGGGTGATCTGAATCGCCACGCGCACGAATTTCGTCAAATATCTGATATCTTCCTAGCTATATTTCAAACTTTCAGACGTCAGTATGAATGATCTCAAAATACCTGTTATACTGCGTATTGAGCTGCCTCTTCCTCAGCAGCCTGGCCTGCAGCTCCGACACGCGGCGGTCGATGCTCCTCATCTCCTCCTGGCGAGCGCCGAGCGCGCACCGCTGCGCGGACAGACGCCCGTTCTGTTGCTCGTTCAGCTTGTTGCGGTACTGGGGAAGACGGAAACGGCTTATGTTTGTCTGTTTACCAAATTGAGTAAAAAAGTGTTATTTTCCAAAATGTTCCCTATTTTGATCCTATCATCTCCGTGGTCTAATGGGTTTCACTCTTGCTTCTCACACAGGAGATGCAGGTTCAAATCCTGACCAATGTGATAGTTAATTTATCTTAAGTACATTATCGGACGTTCAATGTTTCGGATGACACGTTAAGCTGTAGATCCCGGCTACTATCGCTATTTGGTAGTAGAAGTCGTAAAACCCCTCCATCAACCCGCACTGAGCCAGCGTGGTGGAGTATGGCCAAATCTTACTCGTATCCGGGTAAAGCCCAGTGCCCCTCGGTGGGGATATTAATAGGCTACCAACACCCTGTTTTATTCTAAACTAAATTAGATCGCCTTTCTCCGCCCCGTTTCACTTTAGCTCCAGATTGTATTACAAAGTCCGAAACTTATTGCCTATAGCAACCAATAAGGTTGCGTGAAACTACATGTGGCTCTAAAGTTAGTGAACATTTAACATATTTGGGAGTCAAAACTTATATTGGTAAACAATATATTTGTTGCCGAAGAAAATTAGCGTTAGCAGCTGTCTGATGGTCTAACGTCAGCGAAGATAGAAAATGTTTACCCTACCGGCGCGTAGACTAAAGTTTTGGATGGCAACTGCTCCCAGTTGACCTTTCAACCTCCCAACCTACTTACTATTTCCGCATTAGACTACATTGTGTCTACTAGATGCTTTAACCGGGAATTCATAATAAGATAGGGGAATTCAACTAACAGTCTAATTACAACTTCAAATAGCATTCGGGGTAACTGCATAATAATCCCGGTGTAACATATAGGGTCATTTTAAACCACCTGAATAAACTTTTGGGAAATCAGACACTTCGGTGAAACATTTCATCGTTTCAAAAACACCCTATATCGGGAGCAACTCTAGCAATTTATGAAAATATTTTGTAAAGGTTGCTTGTGTGTTTCAATAAACATGATAAATTCTTTATAAAATAAAAGGGATTTCACATTTTTTAAGATTAAGGAAATAACAGCGGTAGGTATATCTTTTGTATGACTTTGATAGAAATTACGAACCAAGAGAAAGCCACTCATAATGTTATATAAAACGCAATGCA
This sequence comes from Argyresthia goedartella, assembly GCA_949825045.1. Taxonomy (NCBI): domain Eukaryota; kingdom Metazoa; phylum Arthropoda; class Insecta; order Lepidoptera; family Argyresthiidae; genus Argyresthia; species Argyresthia goedartella. The sequence continues at coordinate 17,874,808 of OX463829.1, read as the reverse complement.
ACTCAAAATCAGAGTACACTTTTTACAGACTACAGCATTACAACAAACTATAACCCTGTAAGTAAATCCTAATGAAGTTTGAACACTCATTATAAATGCAGAGTGAAATTACGATTATGGCACTGCCACAGCACCGGGAATAATTTACGTAACAAAGGTTTTCGTTCTACGTTAAAAAAAGGTTTAATTAAAGCTTCTGCGTAGTTATTTATCTTATGATCATTGTTGCCGTCCTCAATCAAGTGTTAGCTCATCGACGCAATTTTGGAGATTAACGGTTTCCTCAACAAATAAATGTTTCATAATTCTTTGTTGCACACAAATATTTAAGAAGTTACATTAAAAGAAAACGCATACAAAGTCGAGCTTATCTCTAAAAAGAGATTTCTTCCAGCAAACCAAGGCATTATAGGAAATAGTATCATAAAAGGGGCAGGCAGCGCATAATAAATACTATAAATAAAATGCCTAGGAATAAGTGAAATACCTATAGAATCAGATAGTAAATACAAAATAATTACCGACGTATACTACATCAACTTGGTTTATTCGCATGGCGTCAACTGGCACAGCGACAATCCGCTTTACTATGCCCCGTACTTTAGCTTCGCGCGACGTCAACTTTTCTGATCACTCCATACTAGACTTCGCGCGACGTCAACTTTTCTGATCACTCCATACTAGACTTCGCACGACGTCAACTTTTCTGATCACTCCATACTAGACTTCGCGTGGCGTCAACTAATTCAGTTTGGTTCGTTTATTCCTGATTATACCTCTGTGGCTTCCTCCATCAATGCCGAGGGAGTGATATTTTGGATAATTACCAAATATTTTTATGCTATTTGGAAAATGTAATGTATTTTTATGTTGTTTAATATACACAATACTTATCCTGAGGACATATGTGCTCCTAGTACTTTTGGATTTGATTGTGAGGTGCCGAAATTAAAGATTATGATGGATCCCACTTTGCTTGTTATTGCTATACATTTTCTATCTCAGAGCCAATCGTAATGTGTAAGAGAGGGACAAATATTGCGTACCTACTCAGTTACTAAGTTTAATTATTTATGTATTAAACCATACTAAGGAACGGGAAACTATATTCCAACCACATTTTCAACCTCATGGCTTGGTAATAAATTCTAAAAACAATGAAAAATTTTGCATACTCGCGCCTTATTAAGGGTTAAAAACCTTCTAAGGAGACATGTGTTCCTAGTAACTTTTGTATAAGATTTAGAGATGTTTTGCTATAACAAGCAAAACTTAAAATATCTCCGTGTAACTTCTTACAACTTCCTACTCTCCTAGGACTTAAGCGTAACAATATGATTGATTTATTAATTCGTGATGAAAATATAAGCCGCAATATTTATAATAAGAGCAAAGGGTCTAATATTATTAGTACCTTAGAGGTGAAGCCAGGCAAAAAGCTTGTCATATTTTCAACTGAACTAATGGGACAAAAAATCCCACTAGTTCATTCAACTGAAATGTTCAATTGAACCAGTGAAGATAAAAGGGTAAACCAATAGGCCGACTGTGAGACCATTAAAATTTATTTTTCTTCATTATTCCAGTTCCATGTTAGCTAGCAGTAAGGAATAAACTAAAAGTTGAGAAAACGCGAATGAAATGTATCGGGCATCGTAAAGCGGGTTGATGCTGTGCCAGTTGACGCCATGCGCATAAACCATAAACTTTATATATACGGGACATAGGTAATAATATAAATATAATAACTTTTACGAAAGAGAGAGTTAGTGCTCTTTAATACGTTTCTTAAAAGAGAAAACAGTGGGACTGTCTCTTATAGTGCAAGGAAGTGCGTTCCAGAGTCGGACCGCCCGCAACCTGAAAGAGTGTTTAAACGCGGCGTTGTTATGACGCGGAGCAGCTAAAAGTGAGACAGAGGGAGATCTCCGATGCCGATCTCCCGAAAAGAGATACTCGAAACGGTCTCGAAGGTAGTTGGGTGCTCGGATTTTTCAAGATATTGAACAGATAATAAATAATGTGAGAGTCTCGGCGACGACGAATCGGAAGCCACCCTAACTGTTTGCGATATTGAGAAGCATGGTCAAATTTGCGCAGTCCGAGGATAAACCGAATCCCGAGATTCTGAAGTAGGTCGAGTTTATTCAGTTTCTCTTTGTTCGTACTCGCCCAGGCAACATCGGCATAGTCGATTAGCGGCATAAGAAGGGAATGTACAATGGTAATTTTGGTTTGCCGTGGCAAGAAGTTCTCCAGTGGCCTGAGGGAATGGAAAGACGGAAAGACCACTCGTCTGCTGACCTCGCAGACATGTGGAGACCAACACAGCTGGTTATCAAAGATTACCCCAAGGTTTTTCGCCTTAGCAGTGTACTCTATTGTAGTACCATTATAAGTTATAGGAACAATAGGTTTCCGTAATAAGGAACGAGAGTGCTTGGTTCCAATAATCATTGCTTGCGATTTTATCAGATTAACCAACAGCCAAAGAGGCCCAGTCCTTCACATTCTCGAGGTCAGCATTCAACATCTCCACGGATGAAGTCGCACAAAATCGCAGGGGGGAAAGTGACGATAGATTTGGAGATCATCTGCGTAGAGATGATACGAAGAAGGGAGGACGTCGGAGATGGAATTGATAAAGACTGAAAACAGGAGAGGAGAAAGAATACCACCTTGAGGCACTCCCGTGGTTAGATCACACCATTGAGTTTCAGTCTCCTCAGACTTAATGCGCTGCTCGACGATCTCTCATGTAAGAGTTGAACCAGTGAACCGCATATGAGGAAATATTCATGGAACCCAGAAACGTAACAAAAATTTCAAAATCGACGGGGCTAAAAGCATTGCTGAAGTCAAACAGGGCCAACAAAGTGACTAACTTCTGGTCCACGGTCAGCTGGATGTCTTTGCTGACTTTTAAAAATGCTGTGGTAGTACTGTGCCCTGGATTGAATCTAGATTGGTACGGATTGAGTAAGTTGTTTGAAGAAAGGTAGGAGGAGGTGAGAGTGGACTATGTATTCAAGGACTTTGGAGAGGATAGTAAAAATAGAGATGGGCTGATAGTCTTTGAAGGAAGAGGGATTGGAAATTTTGGGCGCGCCCTTTTGACGAGCGCTCGGTTTCACAGACCAGGGAAATAGCTGACCGATAGAGAATGGTTAATAATGTGGGTAATAGGAGGGAGCAACTCTTTAAGGACACATTCGATGGCTGATGTTGTCGCCACCAGCAGGTTTGGAGGTCATAGCTAGTACTGCTTTTATAACTGCACCGATTCCATCGAGACTAAAATTGAATAGTGAGACACAGACTGAAGCCTTCAGCCGCAGACGACGAAGGGTTGCCTCCTTTGTGGCGGTTTCATCGCAACAGGGGGAGAAGAGAAAAACCGGTTGAGACCGTTGAGATCAACATTACCTGAAGCAGATTCCTGGGACACCAGGGGTTTCAAGAAACTTCCAGACCTGGGCTGGGGTGTACATCTCTACGCAATCACAAATGTGGCGGCGCTTGGCATCGCGGCACTTACGGTTGCACAAGTTTCGGAGGCGTTTAAACGCAAGGAAATTCTCATTTGTTGAAGCTCTCTTATAACGGCCTTCGGCACGGTTTCGTTTTGCCATTAACGCCTTGATTGCATTAGTCAAACACGGGGCAAAGAGGCCTGACCCTGACCGTTTTTATTGGCGCGTTCTTGTCAAAAAGCCCCAGGACGATGGAGTTGAACTTCAGGATTTTGTCCTTAACGGTTTCACTAGTGACGACAGGGTTCCAATCGACAGATGAGGCATCTGCTTTAAGCAAGCCGAGGTTCATACCCTTGAAGCTTCTAATGTCAATAAATTTGGCTTTACTCTTAGGGGGGCCTAATTTTGTATAAAATATAAACCTTATGATAGGAAAAAGGGGCATCAAGCTGGCCATGAGCAGCCACCTTTCCTCTGCTGGAGATGATAATGAGATCAAGAAGAGAGGGAGTACATTGAGGTTGACAGTGAGTGGCTTCCAGGGGATGAATATGAACATAAGTCAAATGAGTTTGCGATAGATTCTAGTCTGGCAGAACGGGCGTTATTTTTTATGAGACAGGTGTTAAAATCACCGAGGATGAGAGTGTCACTATAGAGAGGAGTCAACTCACTGAGTAAAGTTTCAAAAGATTCAAAGTAATCGATACGAAGTGAGGGGCTATAATACACACCCAGAATAATTTTGCTGTGGTGCAAGCTGATCTCAAGAAAGAGATGTTCAGCCGAACCAGAGTGTACTCTGGTTCAGCTGAACATCTCTTTCTTTTCAAAGTCATTAGCCTCTCTCGCCTAAAGGCTAATGACTTTGCAAGGAATGTCAGAACATAAGTAGATAGCAACGCCGCCACCAGCTTTATCCGTCCCATCGTTACGATAGAGCCTGAACCCTGGCAGAGAATACATGGAGGAAGGAAGAGATGTTTTGAGAAAGGATTCGGAGACAAGAACTCCATGTATACTGAAAGCTTCTAAGAGATCAGCGAAGCTACTAGGGATGCTTTGGGCATTAATATGCACGACGTTGAAGTTTAACTCCAACCGCGTGAACACGCTTTTCAGGCTGCTAGACAAGGGCGCGTCCGCAAGGGAAAATATCGGCTCAACGTGAGTGTAACTGTGCCTGAACCACCTCGTACAGGAAACGGCGTGACGGTTTGTTTTTCCCCACGACCAGGACACAGATACACACACACACACACACACACACACAGAGACAACCTCTTACTCCAAACGCATATACCGCCTCCGTTCCGTTCCGTCCGTCGTGGTGTCCGTTACCATTTTCCTCGAAACCTACTGGACCGATTTATATGCAGTTTTTTGTATTAAGCGGCTATAATTTCAGATCAGGTTCATAGATATGTTTCACGGTTGTAAAGCGCCAGTGGGCGCTGCAGCAGTCAGGGTGGTTGACACTTGACTTAAACTATTTAGCCATTTTGATGCGGTTTTTTGTATTGTATTTGCAGTAAGGTTTTATTAATGGTCGGGGATGTTTTTAATGTTTAATTTACCCATATACCTAGTTATGTTCGTTTGGTTCAACTCTTGTAGTTGTGTTCCCTGATTTTTCCGTTTTGAGAGCAAATATCTCATTTATTTCTCGATCAATCGCCGACATAAAAAGAACTTCTCAGACAGTCTTCGATCTCCAGCTGTCCATGAATGAGTGGGAAACTTTTGATTAGATTACATCTGCGCGGTCGAGTGACATTGATCGTGTTCGTGGGATGAAAATACGTAACCTGAGCTTGAGCTGAAAATATTGAAGTTCAATAAGCACTAGTTCGCAAAATTTTGCCAACACGAAATTTTGCCTAAATTTAGAAACGTTAAAGAATTATTGCGTGTTGATTTATTTTGAAAAGGGTAGTTTTTAAACGATTGGCAAACATTTTACTGATTTTGCCTGATAATATTACTGCATTGAGCAAAAAACTAAACGCTAACTAATAGAAACACTGGTTTTGTCTCACAAAATTACTGAATTGAGCGACTAGAAATCTGAAAATCAGCAACTTGAAACCCTTAAATCGAGTAACATAAAATGAAGGGTCTTTTGGAAATGCAAATTTCAAATGAAATGCATACGACGCGCTGAAAGGTTGCGGGCGAGGGAAAAACAGTACGTTCGGTTTCTGGAAATTCAGACTTTAGTCACCATGGAGCGTTTCAGCGGGAGGACCGTGCGCAAGTTTTATCTATTATTTATTATAACAATATTTCGGAAACCATTGCGCCACGACGTAGTCAGTAGAGTACGATGTAGTGAATAATCCTTTCCTATCGGCAAAACTCGGAACAACGATAACACCCGAATGGTGCCGATGTGTCTATGAATTACTGTATTATTAAATTACGTGTAGGTATCAAATAAATCGCATACTTTATTTATCAATGTCAAATGTCAAATTGCCCGTTTGACGTATATTACACTGAGATGTTAAAACCACCACGATTCTATCATATAAAGAATTCGTTAGGTAAACAAAAATATAACTAGTTACTGAGGACGTTTTATTTCAATAAAACGTACTGATAAAAACCAAATTCCGGTTGGGATGATCTAATGATTCTATAAGGATTGGAACCCCAAAAGTCTAACTATAAGTCAAAACTACAGTAGGATTTTGCAGATCTTTTTTATAACAATAAATTTTTGTAATTAATTAAAAATACTATGACATAACAAAAAAGACACCTCAACATAAAACAAAACAAACCAGCAGAGAAATGAATATAAATAAATATTATTTTCTGATTGGATGAACGACTTCGATTATGACAGCGGGATAAGAGGAGGAGGAGCGGGGTGGACAGTGTGATGCGAAACAATACTTCCAACTTCCCTAACACAGTCAGAATCAGAACTATTTTCTGGTGTATCATTGTCAGAGTTTTCATGAACGGTGATTACAAAACTAGCCATATAATTTTCCAACTCAGGTTCGTGTTTTCGGTACTCGTTTTCGCATTTGATGGCGTGGTCACATACTTTGGCCCAAACATCGGAACCAATCATATTAACCTTTTCCTGTACCAATTGTTTCACAGCAGTCATATTCATACTGATGTTTCTTTTGGATACGTATCCCTTTATTTGAGACCATATGTTTTCAATCGGATTGAAATCAGGATGATATGGTGGCAATCTTAGTACGCTGTGTCCATATTCGTTCATAAGTTTATCTATAGAGTATTCTACAAAGTCTTGTTTGTACTTGCAAATAATTTCATAAATTTCAAGTTTTGTTAATGACGGATCAATCGGAACGTTATGTTTGGATAGCCAATCAATCATGTCTTGCTTCCTGGTATTTGAATTAGGAGGTTTTTCTACGTACTTATTATGATATGCAGCATTATCTAATACTAGTACCGAATGTGGAGCTAAGTTTGGAATGAGTTGATTACGAAGCCCTTTTTCATAGTTTTCATTGTTCATCGCGTTGTGATAGTCACCTGTTTTATCAGTAGACTGATACATTAACAATGCCAGGTAACCCCTTTCTACTACCAGCGTGCACTATTATAAGACGTTGTCCTTTAGAAATTAACTGTTTCACTCCGTTTTCTGACGAGTCAGCCCAGCTTTTACCTGCCAAATGTGAGGTATGGATGTATGTTTCATCCATATAAACAATCTCTCTCCCTTGCAATCTGTACTTTTTTATCGCGGCTAAAAACTTTACTCTTTTTAAACGAACATCATCTTTCTCGATAAGTAATTTTCTGTTGTTTTCAACTTTTTTATACCGAAATCCCATTTTTCTAAGAATTTTTCTTAGCGTACAGTCACATCCCTTAAAATGTATGGCTTCGGATAACTTGGACTTCAGGGCTTTAATTGTAGGTACTTGTTTGTATATTAAATGGAAATTATACACTAATCAGCGTATAACGTTGTAGTCAAGATCGTCAAGACCTAGACAAAATAATTTATTTGGTCTACCCAACTTTGCCGACTTCGGACTATTGGAGGTGGATTGATTTATGTATTATTTTTGCAATATTTTATTTACTGTTCGTTGAGGAATTCCACTGGCCTCCGAAACTCGTTTTTGGACTTTACAAAAGTAAGCAGTATAGTTGGTATGTTTGAATTTATCATTTTCAGTTAAGAAATATAAATAAATATTGAAAATAACTTCGCAGGCTTGCCGATCTAATTTCCTTCTGATTCCCTTTTCTTAGTGCTTTCGGCATGTCTGTTATAAATTGTTAATGTGGATCGAATAAAATCAATGTTTATTATTTACAAAAATGACAGACAAGAGTGAAATGTAAAGTAAAAAAAAAAAAAAATAGGTGGCCTGCATTAATACACGAGTCCATGAAGTTTATCACAAAATCTAACATAAATATCAACAAAATATTTCTGTGGTATTAACTACTCTATATAGATACTTCCTCTTGCAATGCGACCGTTCCCTACGTTGTCTCGATGGGTACTGAGTGCGGTGAAGTAGTAAGACAAAAACGAACATTTCCGAGAAAATACGAAAGGAAAGGATTATTCCTTGGTTTGGGGCTAGATCAATGTGTGTAAAATAGTGTCCAAGGTATTATTATTATTATTATTATTATTATTATTCACTACATCGTACTATGCCCGAAGTAGTCTAAAGTAACACGTACCAGACGAACCCGCGGCTAATTGATGTTCCCCTTTTAGGCCCCACAATTTTCGAAGTTAAATGGACATTGAGACATCACAGAATTGACTTGCCGCGCAGTCATCGAAAGTTTCAGACATCGCTTACAAGAGTGCCGTGATCGTAGCGGGTTACATTTAATTGTTAACAAATAACAGAGAATAATAATAACGGTTCCGAAAAACAAATTAATGTCCAGCGGTCTGCGTCCGACTATTATACTAATTAAGCTGCATTATAATTAATAACCGACAAATAACTCAAAACATACTGAAAAAATAATGACAAACAAACAAATAGGAGCTTCTTCAAATTACAATTCTACAAAAAAAAAATGGATTTTCGAATAACAAAACTATAACATTACTAAGTTACCGACAACAGTGGTTTTGTCAAAATAATCATATTTTTACGACTTGCAAGAACAATTTTAATTTCTATTATTGGTTTACGAATATATTTTTAACCGTCCGTCAGTAGTAATGAAAATATGAACATATATTTTTGCATCACAAGCTTGTTTCTTTGCGTTTTTGGACTTGTGCTTATTTCAATGTGTACTTTTAGATTTACTGAGATTCAGGTTTTAGTAACGGAACGTTATTGTGGCTAGAGTAGATTATTGTGGCTAAATTTCAATTTAATTATAGGTTAGGTTGGAACTTAGAAGAAGCAACCCCGGAGCGTAGCGGATCGGAGCGTATGCAAAGAAAAGCCAAATTTGGCCAGAGTAGGTTATTTTAGCTAAATTTCAATTGGGTTATATATAATTTAGATACTAAAAACTACCTACCTACCTATTTAGTTCATAAGTACAAAATGATGTATAGGTATAACATTTTCTATTACCTATTAACATATATTTTCATAATAAACTGAGTTTTTTTTTATTTACTCTTAGTTCTCGTTAACATGGGACCGAAGTTACTTTTTAACGCATGAAATAAGTACTGATACCTAAGCATACCCGCGGTTAGAAAAATTCATGATATAGGGTTGCAAGTAAAAGATCATGGGGGAATGCTAGTAAAAATATATTATTACAAGTTAATTTTTATATTTTTTATATGTTTCTGTAACATTATAGTTAAAATAGCACCACAGTCTATGAAATATCAAAGGTAATTTATGAATTAATAGTAAGCAAATAAGATAAAAATTACAAAGCATAGTTTTCAGTAGAATGTTATTTAATCTGGTAGAAAAGTATTAAAGCAATAAACAGTCATGTTTATTTTTCGAAGATTTCAGTATCTTATCCGGTCGTTTCATCATTTTTATTCGGAAAAAATAGTCGGGAAGATAGTATTTTAGTCAGTAGATTTAATATTTTGAGTACGGACAACTCATATTTTTTGTCGTAGCTTTTATTACTACCCTTTTATAGATATAAATAATTATAAATTATAAATATTGTTCCTACTATAATTCGTTTTTTATTTATTAACTATTTAAATTTTCAAGGAAACAAACACAAACAATCACAAACGGCGTCACACTTTTTCCCTTAAGGGGTGGCGGAAGCACATTCGATACTAGGAATTGCGTAATTAGTAATAACACTGGACATCCGATACTAGTAATATATAATTAGTAATTCCACTAGACATCAGATCGTAGGAATTACTCAATTTGTAATTACACTGGAAATCCTATACTATTGAGCTCCGTGGTCTAATGGGTTTCACGCTTGCTTCTCACACAGGAGATGCAGGTTCGATTCCTGACCGTGTACCAATGAGATATAATTAGTTTATCTTAAGTACATTATACTGACGTTCTAATGGTGATGGAAAACATCGTGAGGAATCCTTCATTACTCCATAGCTGCGGCGATGGGCTGTCTGTCACGCAAAATGGAGTATTTAATAACTGACTCAAAGTCGGCACAATTGTGCCTCTGCCACCCCGTATGGGAAAAGTTATCCTATACTAGGAATCACCTAATTAGTGATTACACTGGCTGGACATGCAATACTAGCAATTACGTAATTAGTAATTACACTAGCTGGACATCCGATACTATAAATTACGTAATTCGTAATAACATTGGCCGGACATCCGATAAAATATAGTCCAAATTTAAGCTAATTATTATCACAAAAATCTGCTTAAAGTTTCGTTTCTAATATACGTTCACATCCTGATTAACCACTATACCCTTATAGCCGGAGCACTGTTTCCAAGAAATAAGGTATATTTTATAACCCTAATATTATTTCATACGAGTCTACTTAATTAAATTAAAACAGTAAACCTGGATTAGGTTCATTTTAAGGGTTTGTAACTTTCTATCCTACCTTGTATTGCAGGGCTCGAGATTCAAATGTGTTTATTACACCTGGGGCAAGTTTATAGTTAATATCTTAGATTTAATTAAACATATTTATCTCAAAAATCTGAGAGACTTTTACGTTATTTTATTTCAGCGAACATTGCGGAGGGACTGCAGATTCCACTAGATTCTAATGACTAGAAAACAAAAGGCATTGTTATAAACAGCAGAAAAAGGCAGAAAAATATACAGCATCACGGATTTTCCCATACGGGGTGGCTGTGGCACAATTGTGCCCACTTTTAGCCAGTTATTCAATACTCCATTTTGCGTGACAGAGGGCTAGCTAATCGCCGCACCTATGGAGTAATGAAAGTTTCCTCACGATGTTTTTCATCCCGTTAGAACGTCCGTTTAATGAACTCAAGTGCAATTATTTATCTCATTGCTACATGGTAAGTAGTAGTCAGCACTGTAATGCGAGCCTGCAACGCAGCTTTTGGCATTGGTAAAAGTAGAGTTATCTTTTATGGCCTTTATGGACCAAACCTATAACTTTGTTAGAAAATTTCATGCCATGAAAATATTTCAAAACTTTCAAGTTGGTTTGTTGAACTGAAAAAAAAAATACAGATTAATAAAAAAATACAAAATTCAAATAGTAGAATGAAAACCGTTTGGCAAATTTTAAACCGTGTAACTGGTAAGTTATACCAAGGGACAATGATTTCTGGTTAATGATGTTGTTAAATCCAACGCTGAAGTAGCTCGAGCTTTCGAAACATTCTTCAGCAATGTACCCTTACTCAATATATATATATGAAGCAGAGACTTTATTACAAACAACACTAGTCACACTTCAGTAATTTATATTTAAAATTTCATCATGTATATCCCCATGACATTGTCAAAAAGTTTAGATTACTTAACTTAAAAAATACCGAACACCTGTGGGATAAATCAGTCAAAGTCATTGGTTCAGTAAATCTTATTACAGCCCCCACACTTAGCTTCTATAATCAATAAATGTATTGACGACGGAGCTTTCCCAGACCTCATGAAACACAGTAAACTGATACCTTCGTTCCAAGTCGGGAGACAAGGAGACAATGTCTGTTCTTCCAGCAGTAAGTAATTAATTTGATATGATTAGTATATGATAAGTACTCAATCAAGTGCTCTCACAATTCAACCGTACAAAACAACTCCACGCCAAACAATACCGTTTCACCAGGGGTTAATCGACCCTTATCTCATATTTTATCTGCGTTGGAGGCCGCACAGTTTTTTGCGATCAGTCAAAGGCAGTTGATCGTGTTGATCATGATACGCTACTAAAGAATTTATCATTACGGAGTTAGAAATAAAACGTTGGATCTGCTGAGATCATACTTAAAGAATGTAATCTAACTCAACAGAGAACTCGTTTTTAATATTTTTTAAATTCATTTCTGCTTATTATCTATAATAATTAGTATCAAAATAATTGTATTAGTCAAACAGAACCAATTTTTAAAAGAGTTCAAAAAATCAATCTGTGGGAGATTCTTCACCCTTTCTGCTCCCATAGTGGTGCAATGTAGAGCGTGAATAGTTTATAAAAACTCCCGGGTTAATTGAAACCTGCCAAACAATAACTTGCAGCACCAAGATAGAGAAAATAGAGCAAAAGAGAAAATTATAAGCGCGCAAAAGCAAAAAGGATGAACGCTCTAAGATGACGCAGTGGTAGCCGGGACTTCCTCAAAGCCATACTAGGGCGCAGTAATTAGTAAGTGGAACAGGTACTGAATGTGAGCTGCTTAGTAAAGGGCTACAAGGGGTCTCAAGCACTAGGTATCTAACTAGCGATGTAGCATATATGGCATGCATCCCTGACTCCGCCTGTAGTAAGCCGGGATTTACACTATGAACTGTAGAAACAAGCAGTGACTCTGTACTATCAAATCAACCGGTGGGGATTCGGAATTATAATGTAAAAAATTATGTTTGTTAAATTAAAACATCCGAAATGATTGATTTGTATTTTGTTTGGTTATAACAGCGGTTTATTACCTGGGTGGCCAAAGATATTATATTAAGCTTTTGACGGACCAGACAAAACTATTTAGAAACGAGGCGGTGACTAAGTTTTACGGATAATGAACAGGAAATAATGAACAAACATGCTACATAAATTGTAGGTTGTTTAACTGAGTTTATTCTCAGGATTATAGTCTGTAAATCTACATCTGCGGTATGTCAGCTATTTCGTTAGTTAATTAGATAAAAGTGCCACCGTCTCAGTTTACAAGATCTACGTCTGGATATGCATGCGTGGTGTAACCACGAGCAAAAACTACCTACTTATACTTAAAATATCAAAGCAAAGTTGCCATTGCAGCTGATTTAATTCCAATTTACGAAGCTCTACAAGAATAGTCGAAAGGGTAGAGTCGGGAGTAAAATCTTTGATCATGCTTCTGTAATGTGAAAAATTCCGTAACATACGAAAAAGAATACTTTGTCGCTGATTATTTGATCAATCGATAATTTTCTGAGGTTTCAGCAGTAAATATAGAGAGGCTACTTTATGGCATTCTATGGGTAGTGAAGGTTTTGCATCTTGCATATGCATTGCTGTTAAACCATTCATATCTTTGCGTCTCTTCCCACACGTAATGGCATAGACATAGCGTGATGCTTTATTACACCATACTGACAAATACTTACAAACACTGATATTTTACTGTATAGGATTTGAGAACGAATTGTCAAATTGGCCTGAACTGACAGAGCAGACTCAGCAGACTAGTGATGATGATAAGTCTCAATGACATGAAAGCGATAGTCATTCAGTAAATCTCTGTTCTCAAAAAACTTGATCCATTCTTGAGCAGAATCAATTCCATGTGGATGCTCTTTCCATTCAATCGCGTTTTCAGCTTACCATTAAGAATGATTTGATATCCATCAAAATCGTAATGTGTGGCGTATGAGGGTGAGATTTGAGGAATAACAAAAAGCCTTTTCCTTTGAAGAACTCCGAAATTAAACAATAAGTAACGTGCTCACGATTGAGGACCTTAACTGGAATTGCGACTTTTCAAAAATAACAATTTATTAGAAAAAATGATGGCATGTATAGCCTTTTCGGGTTACCATGGAAATAGCGGGCACTGACTCCTGTCTTTTAATTTCAAATCGACTCCTGAAAACGTGTTAATATTTAACCATATTTAACTAATGTTACACGGTATGATTTTCATGTTTCTCTCTAAATTTTATTAAAAAGAGGATCAAGTACCTAGATATAATTTATCACTGAGAGAAAAAGGATACATCTGGAAGATTCAAAACCACCTTTTTCAGCGACCCGGAGCTTTCAAGCACAGATGCCTGCAAGTCGTAACTGCCAAGGGCACTATTTCACTAAAGGTTTCACCAAACTCCGACAGAACTTGAAAACTATTGTAATTTTGTTCACAGAATATTGTTTACGCACAATAAGGTCACCGAGCTCCGAAAACAAATGGAGCAAGAGGCCGTGCGAAAGTCGTACATGAAACTAATCGGTGCACTAGAATTGAATCAAACAAACGCACTTTTGGCAGACGCATACGAAAAACGTTTCGACGACGCGTCTCCGGATAAATTTATCTGTAGGCCATATCTTTATTTGCTCATGGCCTTATGAATGGGATGATGGAGCTTGTAATTACTAAGGCGACATTGAGTCTAATCCAATCTTGAGTGGAGATAAATAAAGACAGACGGCATCGGCAGGGCGAAAATGGAGAGAGGCGATATTCCATTGAAATTTCTAAAATATATTTTTAATAGAATAATGTACAGTTGCACCAAATATTTCCTGTTGTTACAGTATAAAAGGCAGCAGAAGGCAAAGGAGTCTACAGGAACTTTTAACTAGGCAACGTTTTTAAGAGACGGACAGCGCTTTCTTGGAAAACCTTTGTGCACACAATGCTTTGATAAGCCGAATTTTTCGAAGTCGTCACTCGAATATTTCGAACCCATAATCTTCAAACTTATCCTTGGATGGACTTATATTAGATGTATAGGTACTCGTTTCCTGAAGGGTTTATTCTCGGATGAAATTGTATTAAATGCTTATCTTGATTTTTATTATGTTTATAAGTATTATAACATATTTTTAATTCGTAGGTTTCATTTAATTTCATCTGTTAATTGTTTGTTTTACAATTATTATTGTATTTGTGTGTTAGTTTTATGTGTTCGTGTAACCCGTGCTCTGACGTGCCCATAGATTCCACTATTGTTGACTTTGAACTGTATCGTGTACAACACGATGCAATTTAATAAACCAACGAAATCTTTGAACGCAGACCGTATTTAAAAAAAAATAACTTACTGTTGTTTATCAAACACTGCAAGTTACCATGCTATATCTAAATATCTATAAAAAGATATGATGACGATTAGTCTCCAATGTTGGATACGAGATAGTGTCTACCGATATCTAGAATACAGCACCAGTTATCAGATCAGACTCGAGCTCTCGCAGCTCGCGAACGTCGCCCAAACGCCCGCAACCTACTTGGCAAGCTACCTATTTGCTATGTAATCTGTAAATAAAGTGTGTTAGCTAGTCGAAACATTATGCTTATTTGAGCCTAAAGAAAGTCCGCCATATTGCTTTTTGCGGGCCAAAAGTCTTTTGTATTTTTTTGCGAAATAGCGAAACTTTAATCATCGTATATTTAACATTTATACTCGTATTGCTATTGTAGGTATATCTCGTTACTTTCGTTTCAACTTATCTCTCCGCCTTTATGTCTCATTCAAACCTATCAGAACATGAGTCAGTAAATGAAAACAATGATATTTGAAACTAGAAGGACAGCAAGAACTTGATGAAAACCACAGCTGCTCTCCAATCTCCACATCATTCCCATTCCATATATCCTATATTGGGTTAAGCTGAAGAGTCGGTCGATTGAAATCACCATCCACTCCATCATTACGAGCAGATCACTCGCCCTCCTATAAAAATTTGTGTCCTCCGGTATACCGCAACAGGTTTAAAACGGGAAATATTAAACTGCACATTAATAATACTGATTTGCACAGCAAATATACTGATTTTCACAGCAAATATCAGGGCAAAATACTGCGGTAGATTAGGTGAAGGGGATGAGTGAAGTGAAGCCCCCTTTATCCTTTGTATTAGGTTGAACTTGTTAGAACAACAAAAATACTTGAAACATAAAAGTATTTTTGCTGATTTCTGTGAAAATCGGTATTTTTGCTGTGCGAATAAAATGTTGCCGTTGAAACCCGGGCTGGAGAAGCACCATTCATTCATTCGAATGTCACCATTATAGTTTTCACCGGACGGACTTTTCATTCGATTCGCAGAGTCAGGGCCGGCCAAGTCTCGAAAGGTTAAGTAGTTGTTGGCCCTCGACTTACAGGTAAAAAGCAGACAATATGGAATGTGGTCAAAATAGGAACTTATCAGTATGAACCTTGGCATAATGGGAACTTGTAGATTCGGCACATAAATGAAAAGCTGACAAAATGGGAAGTCGACATAATGGACGTATAAGTTTTGAGATAGATAACCTCCCTCTTAGCAAATCAATAGTTTTTCTTACAATCACAGCTTTTTATATGGCTTCTTATAGTCTTACTTTCTTTCATCCATAACATGTAAAGTTATCTCGGAACACAACAAAAAACAATTTCGCAATAACCGCGATCAAAATTCACATTCATCTTTCTGACGTTTCGGCTTACCCGCTGACGAGGGGCGGACCACTCGAAGTCTGGAATCATATTGACGAGGGCTCGCATCATCTAGTATTAACTATTTAAGAATAAGGCCGAATATGATTTCCAAAACTTGTGGTTGATTTCTTGGAGCAACTTTAAATAGATACTATTATACACTCAGTGGCAGAAAATGTGGCCCAGGTGTGCTCATCGCAAGATTTTACACGAACTAAGCGGCAATTAAGCGATGTTTTGATGAGGTTATGATATAAGCGACCCCAAAAAAACAAAATTGCCATTACGACCGGAGTACCTACCTCTGTCACTAACTAGTCGCCGCGTAAAGGGTCCAGTCCCTCGATATCTCTTGAGTAAAAATCTTTGGGGTATACACGGTACTTTATCAAATGTATCCACCTTACATTAAGTTAGACCCTGATCGGTTAACAATTCAATTCAATTCAATTCACATTCAAACAAGATCGTCTGAGTAACTTGAGTGATCATAAATGGCATTCAAGCATTTTCTGAAATCGGGGTAGTGTTAAATTTAATTTAAATTGAATGCACTTCAATCTAATGCAGTGGGTTTAGCTTGCATTTTAATTCAATTTATTTTAACACTTTACCATATTAATTTTATCGAATCTCAATAATTATGTAAAGTATTGTCTGCTTGTTTTGTTCTTTTAGTATACCGCGGTCATGTTCTTCAGTTTTTTTTTAATTACGCAATTTTTAAGAAAATACTTTATGGTAATTTTGTTAGAGATAAGTTTTTCTCTAAATATCCTCTTAAATTAATAAAAGGGGATGCTTACATCCTTTCCTCATCAAAACATCCCTCAATTAATTCTCAGTTTGTGTATAAACTTGCGATGCCACATTTTCTGCCGCTGAGTGTATTATTCAACATCAATGTCTAAAATTTGGTATAAATCCAATGATATTTTGTACTAAGCCGTTGGCGGGTACTACTGTACTGAAAGGACTACTCTATCTTTTAAGACCACACTTAGTTTCGTTGCATGTTGGTACCGCATATTACGGAAATAATTGTAAGCATTTCTAGAAAATCAGCCTCAGACAGATCAGCGCCCCCTGTGCATATCCCTCCTTAAGCCAGGTCCAGCCGTGCGTGCATGAGTAAAGTGAAATGTAATGTGAACTTTGTGTGTTAACAGCATTACTTGAAACACATATGGCATATTACAAGTTACGGAGGTCTGGGCCCTTATGCCACTGGGCATTATAAAATCACGAGCCCCACTCACCATGAGCTCCCTTCTCAGCTTGTCCGTGTCGTGCTGCGGCGGTGGTTGGGGCTGCGCCCCTCTCCCCCGCCGCAGTTCCTCCAGTTGTCTCGTCAGCTCCTCCACCTTGGCCACGCAGACTGATAACTCCTTTTCTTTCTCATTGAAGAGCGCTCGGATCGACTCGAGGTCGCTTGCTGTGGGGGAAAAGTTGAATTTGGTTAAATAGTCATTCTAATCCCGTATGAAAAAAACATGGTATAATGACCCCACACTCGAGTGGGAATCTAAGTGATTTCCCCAAGTTTGGTACGTCACTATCAAACCAATTATGAACCTACTTTTTTAGGTACTACTTCTACTCACATACAGTATAATGTCTCCATCTCTATACATGTGGTGATGGCAAAACAGACTTATATTATCTTTGAAAGGAATATGTTCAGTCCACAGAAATCAGTGTCTTGGGTGTCTTGCAAATATAGGATTTACGGCGGTACTACCTCATTTTAGTGGAGGTAGCTGTTTTAGTCACGTGATCATTTAATTGTATCACATTCGGAGTCTCAATCTCTTTAGTACTATTAAAAGTTATGCTCTGAATTATCGCGCGGGTTTAGCACCATTGTGCAGCTTGTATGTGTGTGCGTGAGCGCGCGGGTTGTTGAGCAACGCTCTAATACATAGAATCGGCGAATAGCCTTAGTTACCCTTGTAAATGTTATTCTTATTACTTTTAATTGTGTTTAGGAATGTAACCATATTTACTAATGGCCCTGTGGGCAGTAGACCTCGCTAACAGGGGGGACTGTGAAGCAATTTATAGGTAAGTATTATAGATTCAATCAAAATCAAGTAGTAAAGTAGCCTCACCAATAACTTTGTAAACAAAATTTTGGAATTTAAAATACAATCTATTGATTTTTCAAGAAAATAGCAATAGTCTATTTCACTCACTCTCATGGTCTGTATACATACTTTTTACTAATCCGTCTGCTACTTCGAGGAGTCCAAACTTGGTATGTTTTGAAAATATTTCTTGAATGTTAAGAAAACAGGCGGCCGAAAGATAATGGTGTAGTATATTTTTAGAACTGGCTCATGAAGCCCTTTAATTTTATACCCCATACGATAGGTTTGAGAAACAAAAAAAACTCATACAAAAAATTAATGACGCCCCCACTCGTGTGCCAAGTTTTGTGAGGATCGCTTGAAAACTGTGGCCCCTAGACCGGAACTGACAGACACACAGACATAGAGACAGACGAAAGCAAAATCGGCCTCCTATCTTGTCGAAATGGAGCCCTTCGCTCGCTGTGCTCGCTCGGTCAATTATTCAAGGTGGCTAGAAAAAAAAAAAAAGGACAAAGAACTTTTATACTTGAAACCCAATCACCGAATTCAAATTTCTTCAACAAAGCAAACAAGTGTTCTCTCACAAAATATATAGAGATATTTCCTTTGTCCTAAACCTCACTGTCAAATAACACCGCGTGTTAATAATCTAAGGCATCTCGAGACCAATTTCATTAATAGCATACTAATGAACGCCCTATCGTGTCCGTTGCTCTTTTAGCGTGATGAAATATGGCGACCAGACAATTTCATTTATTCTTTTCCTATTTATTTCCGTGAAAGGAAATGATTTCCAGCTTTTAATAGCGCCTGAAGGTACTGTCTGTTGCCCTTCCTATAATTACCTTTGTTATCTCTATTGTGTTATGTTGTCTGCCTGTTTCATGAAGAGAATACTACACGGCTTTATGAAATAAAAATCATGGAATTAGATTTTACTAACTTGTCCCAAAACCTTTAAACATTAATTATTCGTAATTCTTTATTGAACACAGTTATTTAAAAAGATAGATTAAGATAAAACTTAGGTATGTACAAAGGCTAACTTATCTCTAAAAAGGGATTTATTCCACAGACCAAGGCATGGAAGGACAATTTATCATAAAAGGATAGGCAGTGCAAAAAATCTAATCTATAATAAAATACATATAAATAAATTAAATATCTATAAAATACGGAAAACAAAATACATACTCATATATACCAAACTAATAAATAATTACCAATACCTATACTTACATAAACCTGTTCATACAGTTGAGATATAATAATAATATAAATAATACAACATGATATAACTATCACAAAAGAGAGAGGAAGTGCTCTTTTGCCCGGTTTTTGAAAACAAAAAGAGTTGGACTGTCTCTTATCGTAAAAGGAAGTGCGTTTCACAGTTGGACCACCTGCAACCTGAAGGAGTGCTCATATGCGGAGGTGTTATGCCTTGGAGTGGCTAAGAGTGAGACCGTGTGAGATCTCCGGTGCCGATCTTCTGAAAAGAGATACTCAAAGCGGTCTCGAAGGTACCTGTAGTGCGTATTTTTCAATATATTGAAAAGATAAGAAAGAATATCCGTCTCCGCAACGACAATCGGAGGCCAACTCTTTGCGATATTGAGAAAAATGGTCGAATTTGCGCAGATCGAACCGAATCCCGAGATTCTGAAGTCGTTCGAGTTTGTTTAGTAGGTCTTCGTTCGCGCTCGCCCAACAGACATCGACGTAGTCAATTAGCGGCAGGAAAAGGGGCTGAGCAAGGGTGATTTTGGTCGGCCGCGGCAAGAAGTACTTGCCTGAGGGAGTGAAAAGACGCAAAGACCCGTTCGCTGACCTAGCTGACATGTGGAGACCAAGACAGCTATGCTAGCAGCAGGGTTGTCAAAAATAACCCCAAGGTTTTTCGCCTTATCTGTGTACTCTCTTGTGCTGCCATTATATGATGCAGGAACAATGGGTTTTTGTAACAAGGAAAGCGTGTGATTAATTAACGATAGAAACATATAATCATATAGGTATGCAATTTTCTTCCAGATCTAATGTAAAGACGTAAGTTCGTAAAGAACCCGAAAACTCAAACAAATAAGTTCTTGTCCTTGCCGATTCCTATTTGGTTCTTCTCACAAACTTACTAGTTTGCTAAGAACTATCTTAAAGATTTTCTCAGTGTGTACTATACAATATACGTATGTGGAAAGGTCGATGTGGCAAAGGTACAATAAATAGGTTGTTAAGTACTTTTTTGTCCCAAAATTAAAGGCGATCTATCCATGAATGCAAAACATAGAGACCCATAAAAAAGTTTTTTTACAGTCTCAGCTGGCAAAAGCTCCGTTTAAAAGCTTCTGGGGGAGACTCACGACCTTTCAATTACAGAAGACAATAAAGTGAGCTTCCCAAAGCTTGCCGTCTGCGACAGGCTGAATGAGAGTAATATCACTGCCTCGTTAGGTATCACTCCAAAAAAACGACAAGTATTCTCTTTGTTTAAAAACTGAACGTGCAGCAAAACCCACAATTCTATTTCACCACAGGAGATGAACCGACTTTTAGAAAAACCGAACAAAGTATTCACAACTAGAGCAATTATACATAAAACCTAACTTAGTTACCTTCTTATAAATTTACATTCCATTCCAGAGGATGAATTGAATACCAAAGTACTTAGTCTCGCAATTTCTCGGTTGGTGTTTTATGTATTGTATATCTAATATACCACTGCATCTATGGCCTATCACCTTTGTTTTATTTTAAGCTATGAATTGACTAATAAGTAAGTATTCCTTTTTATGTTTTAAACAATTTTTGCTTTCACAGCCACCTTTCTACCTGACACTAAAATCACCTGGGAGCTTGCTGCCAAGATTTGCATAAAAGCCTTTTTCCATTGTAAAATAAAACTCCGCGAAACTAGTAAAAAGTCCAACTTAGTTTACATTCCCAACTTTAACTATCACTCTATCCCAGAGTTGAGTCCACTGTAGTTCCGCAAAGTTTCCACTTTGTGTATCTTTCAATGTTTACTAAAATTATTAGTTAAAATTCTTGAAACACAAACAAGCTTTGGGTCTGAAAGTTTCAGGTCTCTATTAAGTTGAAGAGTTTTGCACGAAAAAGATCAATAATGAGGAACAAGGTAGGAGTTGGGAAGTTTGGCTTAAGTTTGCAAGATGGGTAACTCATCCCTGTGACAATACTATGGTTCCCGCGAGATTAAGGTTACAGGAGCGCGGGCCAAAGATTACCACGGAAACTTAAAACATAGTTTCGGCTGTGCTCCCAAGACGGGCACAAAACTCAAAACTCAAATCATTTATCGCAAGTAGGCAAAATAATGCACTTTTACAAGTCAAACACCTACTTATGTCTCATATATACTACTCAAAAGAAAATAAGGGCCACTTACATATTTCTGTTTTTGAGTAAATTTTTAGATGTAAACTAATTAATAAGTGACTAATTAATGATGTCCGGCCTCCTTCAGTATCCAACCTCTTTAATGCTGGTGTTTAAGTCTTACAGCTGGCCAGAAATTGAAGCAAATAAAAAAAACGAGTTTCAGGTCAAATTCCTTTCAGATGGAATCACAATTTTATTCTGTTAAAAAACTATTTCTGTCCATCTTTTGCTTCTTTTAACATCTTTTGTTAATAATGCCACGTCAACGAAGGCATATGGATACCATTACTGCCACCAGAGCCGTTACATTGATTGCTGAAGGTCATTCACAGCGGTCTGTAGCTTTTTCGTTGGGTTTCTCTCGCCGAGACATCCACAATGTGTGGGATCGGTTCCAAGAGACTGGCAGTGTTGCAAGAAGGCCTGGATCGGGCAGGGTGCGAGCGACTACGGCACAAGAGGATCGCTACATCCGATTGAGTGCCCGTCGAGAGCGCTCTGTGACGGCACGTAAGTTACAAAATCGCCTACGGTTGACAACGGGGACTCGTGTTAGTGACCAATCGATACGTAATCGACTGCATGAAGACCAGCAAAGGTCCAGACGCCGAGTAGTACGGATTCCTTTATCTAGGGTTCAACGTGGAAATCGTTTAAGTTTTTGCCGCGAACATTCAGATTGGAGCATCCAAACCATCACACTAGGACCTCCAAAGCGGTCACTTTCCTTGATGCAGACATCGGAAAATCTCTCACCCTTTCGTCTCCATACTCTAATCCGCCGATCATCACTACAAAGCTTCACTTTACACTCATCTGTTAAGAGCACCATACCCATTGATTCATGCTCCAATCTGAATGTTCGCGGCAAAAACTTAAACGATTTCCACGTTGAACCCTAGATAAAGGAATTTGTACTACTCGGCGTCTGGACCTTTGCTGGTCTTCATGCAGTCGATTACGTATCGTTTGGTCACTAACACGAGTCCCCGTTGTCAACCGTAGGCGATTTTGTAACTTACGTGCCGTCACAGAGCGCTCTCGACGGGCACTCAATCGGATGTAGCGATCCTCTTGTGCCGTAGTCGCTCGCACCCTGCCCGATCCAGGCCTTCTTGCAACACTGCCAGTCTCTTGGAACCGATCCCACACATTGTGGATGGCTCGGCGAGAGAAACCCAATGAAAAAGCTACAGACCGCTGTGAATGACCTTCAGCAATCAATGTAACGGCTCTGGTGGCAGTAATGGTATCCATATGCCTTCGTTGACGTGGCATTATTAACAAAAGATGTTAAAAGAAGCAAAAAATGGACAGAAATAGTTTTTTAACAGAATAAAATTATGATTCCATCTGAAAGGAATTGGACCTGAAACTCGTTTTTTTATTTGCTTCAATTTCTGGCCAGCTGTAAGACTTAAACACCAGCATTAAAGAGGTTGGATACTGAAGGAGGCCGGACATCATTAATTAGTCACTTATTAATTAGTTTACATCTAAAAATTTACTCAAAAACAGAAATATGTAAGTGGACCTTATTTTCTTTTGAGTATATACATGGAAAAAAATAAATCAAATATGATCAACTGAGCTAATGAGTACATAACTGATTATGGTTTGAGTTTAAGGAAATTTTCTCGTTCAAGTGGTGATTCATGACTGAATTTCGCACAGGAAAAAGAAATTCCATTAACTCTACCAGTGCTTCGGAAATACGCCCGTCAGAGGAGATAGCACCAAGAAACTCTACGGGGATGTCATTTATTCAACTTTCGTCATATATTTTTTTATTACACGATACGTAATGTAATGTACGATAAAAAAATATCTCATCTAATGACAATATTATAACATCATATCCATAAGTGCTAATAAGATGTCTCAAAATAAAAATCTAACAAAATAAATAAATAACAACAAATACAAGCTGTAATGAACATAACACAAATAAGGATATGGCAGCGATAGATAGAAGAAGATATCATAATGGGTCTAAAGGGAATTTCGAAGCTTGTAAAAATTAAAAACCATTAGTCTCAAGCAGCTATCTCTTCGACTGACAAATAACTGGCAAAAACCGGAGAACTTAAATAGAGTGAAGCACAAATCGTTTCCAAAATCGTAAATTCAACAGTGATATTTTGTCCTCTATTTTCAATACTGAAATACCACACGTCGACCTATCGGCAACTGAATAAAATTCACATCCAATACCCGTATATTATGTCGAAGTTAAGCCCATACCAAAGGAGAATGGAAACCTTGGGAGGAAAGTACGAGCGAGCGCGTCATAATAGAGCATTTGGCACAAAGTGGATGTATCGCGATCTTCTGTGACCCTGCCAAATTGATTTATGTAAGTGTGGCCTTGCGTTTGTTGTTACCTAGACTAGAGCGAAGGTGGTAAAGTAGTTGTAGTATTTAACCGGTCAACACCTGGACCTGGTTATGAGGCATCGCGATTTTGAACCTTATGCAATGGTAATAAAATTCAAAACCTATAACGGTACCAAGGGGTAAATAAATGATTTAATGCGTTATCTATATGTTGTCTTATAAGAGAGAGAAAAAGAGTTATTAATGTTAATTAATGATAAGGATTAAAGATAGACAACAATTTAAATGATCACCAAAATATTTTTTTCTTACCCATACTGGGTAAATGATCACCAAAAATTGCAGAAAATATCAGGGCAAAATACTGCGGTAGCTTAGGTGAAAGGTAAAGGGGGTGAGCGAAGCGAAGCCCCCTTTATCCTTCGTGTTAGGTTGTACATGTAAGAACAACAAAATAAAACTTAAGTACACAAAACAAAAAGAAGTTTGGTGATCATTTATCTAAACACAATTTGGTGATCAATTACCAATTCTGGCAGTTATTTCGAATTTATTGGTAATAAATTTTCGAATTTTTTGGTAATAGTTTAAAAATAAGCATAAACATATCTTGGTTTTTAACCTGAAATAAAGTTTATTAATTTTACTTTATGTTAAGTTGGTTATTCCAAGACCTGACTAACCCCAGAGTAGGAAGATAATGCAGGAATACTTATACAAATACGTGCCTACAAACTCATACTGACTAAACTTCAGTATTAGAGGTATTACGTAAATTATTCTCGCATATACCTTGCCTTTCTGAAGTTGAGGTGGGATAAACGCTTTATGCATATTGAACACTTAGACAGGCAATATTCATTGAAGCTGCAATTTTTGGCTTCATGCGGCAGCGCTTGAAACAGCATTGAAATTTCAATTTCAGCTTTCTTCACATCCATTCCGACAGTCTATTGAAATTTCTTTCAGCTTGAAGTATTCAGAAAATACAGTTTGCGCCGGTTACATACAATGCCGATCCTGCATTTGTCTGCATTAGCAGTTCTGTGCGCTGAAACATTTATTTTTAAACAAAATACTTCCTTCGAGGAATAACGGCAAAACTTTTCTAGTAGGCTATGGACATGGACAAGCAACCAAGAAAATTTAGCGAAATTCCCATGAACTTTATACACGGGTGATACAGTGATACAAAGACCTACCTTGATATCGGATATGGCCTAAATCTAGCAGCCGGTTTCTACAAATCCTTAATACACATTGAATTTGAGATTGACAAACAGTTGGCCTTACATGCGGTCTACCAGCACATGTTCAGTTATATTTTTGTTTTATTGCTTGGACACACAGGTTACCAAAGATTTCCTTTCGAGTTATCTACATTTATAAAGCCCTACCGAACAACAACCAATACAAAAGGAGGTAACATTGTTCACGATAATCGCTTCTAGTCTCCCGGGTGCACAGTTTCGCCCGTTTTCGGCGGGAACATCAGTCTGTGTCGGTGCTGAGAGCTGGCTGTTTTTGCTGAGCAGCCTCATTAGCTTTGACCACTTTAACCTTACGCCCCGTGAGGATAGGGGTGAGAGAATCAAATCTTCGATGCGATGGTCTTAGGTAACAATAGCTCTTAGCCAAACTTACCTTAGCTACGTTACTTAGAGAAATAAATAGAGCATTCATAGTTCAAAAACGGTGCATTAGAGCTATTTGCAATGCCCCGTGATTCTTGCAAACTTCTCTTTATAAAATTTAAATTATTGACCCTGCCAAGTCTCTATATTTTTGAAATGGCCTGTTTTGCGCACAGTCATCAGAACCTATTTACAAAATACTCCCAACTTGAAAGGTCGTGGCATACGAGATACCCAAACACAATTATATACCCACCATGCAGAACAGTCTTCTGCCAAAGAATATTTGACAGATCGAAAAAGTGTTATGTATTGAGCAAAAGAGTCACTGACGGTTAAAGATGCGTAAATATCCGTGCTTTCGACTCTAGTCAAATCTGGCCAGAACCAAAAATACAGTTTTTTATCTACTTCAGGAGCTCTCGACAACGATACCACATTCGATGGTGTAGGTCATTTTTTTTCGCACCCCTCTTTAGCTGTATGGGCCTTAAAAACATTTAAAAATATTTCTTGATAATTTGTATGGCTTTAACCGTTTGGCTGTATAAACTGTTTGACAGACGACGGACAGACAGACGGACACGTCGGTGACAGCAATAGGGCTTCTATTGGACGGTCATCCTTTCATCCATCCTTCGGGTACGGGACCCTAAAAACTAAATTAAAAATGCCTTAATAACTAGTTTTATACAATTTTTCTAGCTCAAGATACAAAGATAAGGTGACTTAGCTCAGGCTGTTTTCGTTATTATATTTTAACTTCTCTTCTCAGTTGAACTCCAAGGTTCGTATTCACAAATCCCTAGAGACAACGCTAACAGCGCAAATTAACCGTTAACTAATACAAATGAGACCAAAATACGTGAAATATATTTTTGCACGGTCTATCGAATTGAATGGAGAATGCGTTTCGTTTCTATCTAATAAATAATCCAACAAACGCAAAGAAATGCCAATGTATGATTTATCCTTTTTGAACAAGAAAATATAGGTATTTGTAAAATATTTAGACCACAAAAACTATACCCTAGATCACAAACAAATTGTGAATTTTATTTAAGTGTTCTTCATGTGTTCAAAAATACTATTAAATAGAATGAGCGCACCGAACGATCAACTTTCAACAAAGATGAATGAATGAAACGGCAAATCGAAAGATGCACTATATTGAAACTAACTACTTAAAACAAGAACGTGAACGAACGTTCCAGCGACAAAACATTGAATATTCACTCCCAAAGGATTCCAATTTAGCGAATGAACTGTATCGGAAAAGTTTTAATTAGGGAAGGGTTATTTTATTT
The DNA here is from genome assembly GCA_949825045.1 of Argyresthia goedartella. Lineage (NCBI taxonomy): Eukaryota > Metazoa > Arthropoda > Insecta > Lepidoptera > Argyresthiidae > Argyresthia > Argyresthia goedartella. Next base: position 17,847,821 of record OX463829.1, on the reverse strand, counting down.
ACTCAGGTTTCCATCCGAGATCTGATCTTTGTTGCGAATACAATAAAGTCGAGGTTCTTGCCCGATATCGAGGTCAGAGAACGCCGATAAGCGATTTTCTCACACCTCATTACCCTGGAATAGGTGGCGAGTGTTATCACCTACTTTCTGACTCTTCGAATCGAAACTTCTCTCTGAATACGTTATGTTCAGCACAACATAGGTATACCATGTTTGCTACGCCTACGCCATTGAAATGTTGGGAGATATTTTTTTCGTGTGACTGAATAATTACTTCAGCCAGACGGAAAGATTAGGTATTATAATGGGGTTAAATGTTATTCTTTCTCAGATTGGTTGAATGTTTTCTCAGATTAAGATTAACTGTAAATAAATAATGTGGACCGAGGATTTGGGTTAGAATAGGTTAAATGGTATTATCTTCTTTCTCAGATTGGTTGAAAGTTTTCTCAGATGAATATTAACTGTAAATAAATAATGTGGACCGAGGATTTGGGTTAGAATAGAACATAACAAAATTCTAAGTTATAGAAGCACAAAAAATATATCAATGATGAGTTCCAAGGCGTATCCGGCCACGGCGACTGCTTTATAAGGTCCCTGGTTGGTTTTTGGAGCGTCGATCATATGCCCTCATATGACTTACATAGCCAATCTTGGCAGTAAAGGTACATGCACAATGTTTGCGCGTTAATACATCGTTCTGGTATTTTTAACATATGGCTGCAGGTGGTTTAGCCTTCAAGTTTTCTTGGTCCTTGTATAAATCTTTGGGTTTCGAAGCTGTAAACATTTTCTTGCACCAAACATCAGCATTCTGGACGATTCTCTGACTGACTCTCCGATACAGAGCTTAATGTTGCATCTCTTAATGTGTCTCTTCGAACATCCTTGTACCTGAGGAGCTGGCCGCCTAATTTCCGCTTGCCTCAGGAATTCGTTGTATAGACAGCAGGAAACCAATGTATAAGTCATTTACTAACACGCCCGATTGTCAGTATTGTTATTCGAAGGGACACATTTACAAGGTAAATTATATAAGAGATATTGATTTTTACAAGTTTAGATTGTGACTGGTGGTGTGTCAGTGTACGACTGGTACGAAATAACGATTTAGCTTTGTTACTTGACTTTCGAAGTATCTATTCGTGAACTTCGTTCACATCGACGAGCGTCATATTCTCGGACAGCGTCGAGATTGATTGACTGCTTGAAAATAGTATAATTAGTAAATAAACGGTCAAGCGCGGGTCGTGATCGCGCACCAAGGGTTCCCTACATATTTGTAGATATGAGTATGTATGTAATGCATATTTAAATAGTTTTGCCATCACGCTCTTACACTTCTTCAGAAGAAGCTATGTACCCAGAACCCAAAATTCAAATAATTTATTGCAACTAGGCAAAAATAATACGATTTCACGAGTCAAATGCCTAATAGGTACATGTAGAAAAATAAAAAATAAATCAAATATGATCAACAAATTTTGTTATGTTTTTATATTTGTGTGACGTCTCTGTGACGTAAAGCGATGCCTGTGCCTGTATGTAAATGTTAAATGTTAAGGATAGTCTAAGCCAGGATTGATGGCCAGAGGGGAAAGAGGAAATCGCGAAGGGGGTGACGTCCCGCACACCGAACACTTTAAAATGAATCCCCGATATCAAATGATATATCTAGGAATAGAAAAAGAGATGGGAGATTTTATCATAGAAGTCGGAGTAACCAGTGACGAACGAAGATTCCTCATATAAAATATAAGTTTAAATAAAAAGGCGATGGTATTAAACCTTAATTTTGTCATGTACCGACATCGACTGCCTCACAAAAAAACGAACATTAAACTAGACTTGGACAGTTACTGCAAATTCTCATTTACTCTTTATTTATGCTATAAGACCTTATTTAGTACCAAATTTCATGATTCTAGGTCGTCGGGCAGTACCCTATATTTTGATGCTCTTGCGAGTATAAAGAAAATTCAGCAAAATTTTGACATAAATGGCGGTATATTTTGATTGGGCAACTTCAAGGGACCCCGGATATGGGGCTTAATGCTCTTATAGGAAACGCTTAGCTTATCAGCGGCGACTGTTTTGTTTGGAGACTTACTGCCAATACGGCATTTTGCGCCCTTTAGAGTAATAATAATAATAATAATCGTTAGATAGATCCCTTTAGGGAAATCGATAAGCCATCGCTAAGCGATTTCCATATCAGAAAAGGGCCCATGAATAATTGATATTAATTTCAACGTGATACCTCCACGCGTTTCTGAGAAAAGGGGTATTGACAGACAGACAGTCAGGCAGGCAAGCAGACAGACAGGCAGGCAGACAGACAAACAGGCAGATAGAGTAACTCGTGCTTAGAATACTTGTCAGTTAGGTAAATATGTGTAGTTATTCTGAGCCCTATAAAGCCAAATAAACTCATTTAATTCAATATAGCCCAAACAAACTCTTCAGTTAAGTTTAGCGTGTAACATTAAAAGTAAGTCGCTAAATTGTAAGTATATTATTTTCAATCTATTTCGAACTTCACCTAAAACATGTTACCAGCTGCATCTATCTACAAAAGCACTTTCTGAGAAATAATTAATTATTTATTATATTGTTTGGAAAGTCGATCGTTTTGAGGAAAAAAATTAGGCCATTAAACACAGCTGACTTAACACCGTTAATCTAAAATAGATCAAAGACTCAAGAAAAAGCAGCGACGAAATATCTCAAACAAAAGAGGTTTATATCGATATATCGAGCTTATTTTAAATATTTTTTATTTATTTTTTTGAAACTGGGCAAATGTAGCTGTAAACGAAAGGTAATGTGTTAAATAACCTTTAACACAAATATAACAAATATTCTCCATTTTTAACATCAAACGAGTTTTCCTTAGGGGCAGATGCCTTTGACCTGTGATTAGGGAAGTTTCCCTTGCTAACAACTGAGGAAAATGTCGCCGTGAGGAATTCCTCATCCGATACCAATGCCTCTTCTTCAATCTTAACATGGTTATAGAATTATGGAGTCATTTTGCAGTTTAGGAGAGTAAGTCTACGTTGATGATGATGGGAGCAATCACACCGCCGCCGGTTAACCTTTCAAAAACCGAGGGCAGTTGGGACGGGTCGCCATTTTGAACCTTATGCCATGGTAATAAATTTTAAAACCTATAACGGAAAAGTGGCGTTAGCTAACGTTAAAAGAGGTTTAAAGGCAATAATTATTGCCCCACTCCAGATTTGTAGTCTTGCAGGTAAAAATCCAAATGTTCTATTGATCATACGTATATTGTAAGATTCGGTAAATATATACCTATTTAGTCCATATGACTTATCTATTTAAAGTAAGATTGGGTACGGTACATGTCTACAGGAAAACGATTCAGCAACCCCTCAATTCGAGGACAATGAGATACAATGAAAATGTAACTAAATCTGATAGGAATTCCATCCCTCGTAACGACACTCATCAAAAGAGACGATATTTGTTTCGATTCCCTTAAGTGATTGGGTATTAGCTTCAATCTGATCATAAAATAGAATGCCAGCAAATCCTAAGGAAATCTTATGAGACCGAATGAAAATTGAAATACTCCTTGTTTAGGTATTTGGTGACAGCTAGCAACATGCAGAGGTATGACAGTGCGCTTGTATGTGTAAAGTCTGTTCCATTACTGAAAACACAGACTATGCGAATCTGATACTTTCTTTGCTCGTCACCGTTCGCCGTCACCTTCATGCAAGTTCTTGCCTTTTGTATGTGTATTAACATATTTGCGATATGCATTATGTATCTATAGTCAAGACAAGTAGAAATTTAAAATAATGTATACAACGTTGACAGTTGCCGATTCCGCAGGCAACAAACAAAATTAAAATACTCTATTAAAAATAAATACATGGTAAGTTTTGGCTCAGGAATTTGGACAACTGTCACTTCATACATGGTTTGATTACATTCTTTTAAAACCTACTTGTCTATAGTGATTTAGAATAAGCTCGCCTTAAGTATTGTTATAGTCATTGAATGTTTCATAAACGATATTTGTCTACTCAAATGTATTTTAGGAGGAACGAAAAAAAAAAGTAGGAAAAAGACGATATATTTACAAAAGTGATACATTTAGTTTTTCTACATTAAAGTGTTTCTCCCGGAAACCTCACAGGCGAGAAATTTTAATTATTTTTCTTGTATACTTTGAACACCTATTAACATAGGAGGGAACCACCTATTCCCGCCTGGAGGAGGGAAAAAAAAACACCAGGTCTTGGATATTTCCAAGGTATCCTAGTGTGGGGCTAGAGGAAATGTACGTGCCTGTATGAACATATCGTGTTATGTTATGTTAAACCCTCATCAGTGCCAGCGACCATGAGACGGACAAAAAAGCATAGGGTTTGAACTTTATTACCAAGCCATAAGATCGCGGACCATTTTTGTGTGGCCTCACTGATGACTGGTTAGCATAATTTATTCACCATAAGTACCCACTACAACATTTAGTTATCCTGCCAAAGGAAAATTTAAGATACCCCCCAAGAAAGCCAATCCAAGAAACTTAAATACCATTGTGTGATAGTACGGAAGCCTCTGTGCGCGAGCATACTCGCTATGACCGTTTTTTTCAATAACTACAAAACGGTTTTCGGATTATTCCCTTTACTAGTGATAAAAGACCTTACATCGTGTTAACGGGAAGCACTCTATAGGTTTTGATTCCCTTGCGAATATCAAGAAAATTCAACAAATTTACGATATAAACGGTCAAATCTTTTGTTTGTACCTAGAAGTTTGTTTTTTTCACAGCTACGGACCACAGGCTTGAGTAATCGATGTTAATTTCAACTTGATACCTCCACGCGTTCCTGACAAAAGGGACGGACAGACGGACAACGAAGTGATTCCACAAGGGTTCCTTTTTTCCTTCGGGTACAGAACCTTAATAAATAAAAAGGAAGAAAGATAAAAAACGCAATCCTAAGAAATTAAAATAAAAGACAATAATAAAACTAAAAATATATATATATATATTTTTAGTTTTATAGGTTCTAAAATATTGCGCACTAAAGAACTTTAATCAACCGAAGGTCAATACGCTTCTGACGATTCAACTAAATCGAGTTCTAGCGGGTGCCATATTGAATTTAGTGTGCCGTATAGCCTACAACTAGCGAACGATCAAGACGCTTCTAACGATACTTCATTTGTCAGATTCAGAACTAGTTTAGATGTTCTACTATATAAATAGCTTAGGTTTTTTCAAACGAATATCGTGAAAGTGTACCTCAATCCCCACCTCTGTAACTCCTTCCGGATAGAGTTTCGGGGTACATATGCTGTTGAATATTTTGGGGGAAAACCTGCGCGGAAATTTACATATCACTTTTGGAAATACACTACGCAAAATATCTTATTTACAGCCAAAGTAAAGACAAAACTCTAAATGTATTTTTTTTAAAACGACAGAAATTTAGCAATGCAAGTAAAAACCTATTTAAATTTTGAGAATAAGTGTGCTGGAAATTGAAGTATGAAAGTAGTATGAAGTATGAAGTGACGTTTTATTAAGAGCAGTAACCACATCCCAGTTCTATTTTAAAATGTTCCCGAGAAGAGCGTTACATCCACCTTTTAGAACCTCGGCCGGTACTGAATGACCGTGACCACAGAGCACATTTGGTACTGACCTGGGAATTCGTTAGCAATAGACACGCATCCCATAATTTAGGGTTTTTAATTTTAATTTTAGTAATTATTTTAGAGCCATAACATACTGATGTTTTTAACTATCACTGAACGTAATGAGTTGTAGTACATTGCGAGGGAAAAAAATCCTATGATTTACTTTGTATTGACGTCGCAATGACACGTGTTTCACCGTGAAAAAAAATAATTTCTTGCAACTGTATAATGGTCATATTAGTATTAAAAATGTAATAAGGCGATCGATTTAACTTTAAAACTATATAAAAGAGGAGTGTATCCATATATTGTATTATCCATATATGTATAGAGTGTATTCACTGTATCACGAGAGTTCAAAATGACGAAAAAAGCAAAATTCACAAAAGGCATCGCAGTAATACTGCTGTATTTGACATTACTATTAGGCAATTATCTAATATGTTTTAACAACTATATCATTAAATAAATTTCCTGTAAGTAAGTCCACATCACATAAATCAGATTCAATATTATCAGGCTTCACATCAATCTTGAAAAGTACGATTTTGCGTCTTGCCGATATAAGACGTCTTACGTTCCAAGAAGTATATTATGTACTCGTAACTAGTGGTTTAAAGTAGAACCCAGTGTCCAGTAGGTGTTTCCAGATATTAACCAACAACACTGCATATTCGAAAACGAAAATATTAATTACCGGGGGGCTAAATGAATTACATTTAATTACGAATCAGGAAATTTCATTGCTGGTAGCTAGTCGTAGTCCAACGTCGCTAAAAATCTAGCTCGCATAATGAAGGACATTTAATGATATCCCAGAAAATCTCTGTCCAATAGCAGCAGTCATAAACCGCAATAACGTCTCATTTCTAATAAGCCCATAATAAAAGGGCCGTCTTGCCAAAATAAGGGTAGGGAACCGTATAACTGCCCACCTGGCTGCCGATAAACGGGTCACGGAGTTACCACTATTGGATCAAGTATGATCTATTTTGATCCACGCTGTGGCACTGTGCTTCTGTCGATGTCATTTAAAAGATAACCGCCGTTTTGTGATTGATATTATTGTTTTTGTGGGCGCATCGTCCTCGGAATGGGTTCATTTATTATCGTGTATCTGGACAGGTGTTCCTGGGGTGGTTTACGGGTTATTTATGTTGTCGTGGGTTGGAATGAGTAGCGGAGGGCACTTTTGTGAAAAGTTTTTTTTTTTTGTTAGGCGCCAAACCAATGTTTTGTTTTAATAGATTGCTCTAGCTAGCTAGCGACCCTTGAAATCCTGGCGTCAATGCGTATATGTATATTCGGTCACATAGTATCTAAGTTAAGCACACATGGAGAATTCGTCACTGAAATGACACATTTTATCCAATTTCAGTATAACCAGTATTAGCCGTTTGTTACGAGATTGCCGTTACCTCCCGCCTCTCTCCCCCCACGCAAATATCGGTAGTAGCAAACGCTTCCTGTCTAAACATTGCTGGAATACCCTTCTAACTACTTAGAGGTCCAGAACCCTAAGTGCTACTTCATGAAAACAAGGTCCAGTTGTTTTGATACCGACCCGTATCGATCTGCAGTGCTGCGTAGTACTATCTATTACTTATTCTGTGGTACTGTGGTGTCGACCCCAGGAGGAATACAATCAGCTCAAGCATTCGGTTGTCGACCAATCACTTCTAGGGCCATTTGTACCATTCCGACTATTCTGATCTTAAAGCAGGGTGACTCTTAATCATCTACCCCATATTTTTACAGTACAATAACTTTTATACTATAATAAAATACAATAAGTTTTACAAAGAGAGAGGTAGTTTAAGAGAGGCTCTTTAATACGTTTTTTATAAGTGAAAAGAGTGGGACTGTCTCTTATAGTGCAAGGAAGTGCGTTCCAAAGTTGGACCGCCCGAAACCTGAAAGAGTGTTTTTACGCAGCGTCGTTATGCCGCGGAGCAGCTAAAAGTGAGACAGTATGAGATCTCCGGTGCCGATCTCCCGAAAAGAGATACTCAAAACGGTCTCGAAGGTGGATCTGATTTTTCAAGATATTGAATTTACAAGATTGATATTCATCATGTACATAGCAAATTTGCGGTATTTTTATCATTACTTTCTGCGCCCTCACACCCCCGACCCCTTGAAGTTTATAGGATGAACAAGTGGAATTATTATAAAAATAAGTAATCCGACTGCAGCTGGTTACGTTCATAATTTTTTACGCTAAATCTGAAAGAGCCAGCCAAAAAGTTAAATATATATCTACTTATAAAATTCGAAGTGCTGACTGATATCAACACACAGCCTAAACCGATGGACCCAGAGACATGAAACTTTGTATGAAAATCAGAAACTACTCGACTTGCAGATAGGAAGTTGAACAAAGCAGGCGATCAGCTCAGTCAGAGCTCAGTAAAGTTTGTATGGACCGGCCATTGTTAAACGACTTTAAGCAAACGAAGCCGCGGGCAGCTGTTTGTAATGCTATACATCGATAATATATGTCACTGTATTAATTTATTACTATGGGACCATAGTTGTAAAATTATTTATTTAAAATGGAAACTGATTTGTAATTTATATGTAAATATGCTTTATGTACCCTTTACCTCTTTTTGTTGTTTGTTTAGCGCATTGGTCATTTGCCTATAATAATAATTATAATAATTCTTTATTACACAAAAAACACAATGGAAAAAATATAATGAACAATATGCAAAGGTGAGCTTATTTCTCAAAAGAAACTTACTTCTTACAGCTAACCTGTGAGGAAAGGAAAAAATATTTATAGAGAGTATACAGTTAAGATTTAAAAGAAAGAAATACAGTCAATATACTATCAGATAAATCAAAATACATCCCACACACTTACTATAAAAGAAATTAATAGAATACAATAAATACATAGATACACATACATACTAAGATACCCACTATACGGAAGAGAGGAGATGCTGTTTAATTTTTTTCTTAAAAGCCTGTAATGCTGTACATCATACCTATGAAATAAATAAATAAAAAAGAAAAAATAAATAAATGTAGTATAACATTATTTTTGTTCATCCGGCAATTTCAGACTTATCCCAAAATGAATGATCTCATTTGGCCAGCTAATTAATGTCACGATGTAAAAAGCAGCTTTTCAAGAATATCGAGTGACCTATGTACTTATTCACTAGTTTGTATAAAGTACATAGCTTTGCCATAATATTGAGTTGGCGTCGGTTTAACTGCTTGGGTCCCCGGTAGATCTTGCTAAGATAAGACAATTATGTTGCTGCTAGTTAAGCGTAGTTAAATCTTGTTATACATAAACTAAGTTTCGGGACGTTTGAGAGTAACTTCGCTGATAGCGTATTGTTTTAGGAAATTGTCTCAAAACAATCTGTGGGTACCTCATTTAGGCCGCTATCAATCGAATCTAGATAAAGCCTCAAAATTTACATGCTTTTCCGATATTTCATTTGTCATCATCTTTTCAGATGTTTGTTACAGCTGCTGCGTATTTTGAGAGCTATTGAAAATACCGATACAGGCTCTATAATGCTAGCACAACTTCTTCAGTCACTCTATTGATTCACACCATTTTAAGGTTTCAGCAGCTAAGATCAATTATCTTAGAAATATCACATAGTTATTGACAATCAAATTTAAGTGCCAATGCAACCCCTTTTCACTTTGACAAAAGGTCAAGTCCTCGGTCTCGTGAGATCCGTCGATTGTTCTAGAATCTGATCAATGTTAATGGAGGCCGTTGGGGATAGTACTGGATTAATAAGCGACTGTCAAGACACTGCAATGCGGAATTGCAGTCGGATTAATCAACTCAGGTTGCGCCGATTTGATAGGTGCCTTTGTATACTTATTTGATAGGTGCCTTTGTATATATTTGCCGAAACAACTTAATAGAGCGTTGTCTCTGTTACACAATTTCACATAAAAAACAAGGGCGAAAGACGCTAGTGGGCGTCAACCAAACTGGTTAGAAGTAAAGACGCCTTCTGTTTTGAGTAACTAGACAAATACAAGATGCTAAAATTAAAATACTTTTACAAACAAAAATACCCGATTTCATATTAAACTTTATTTAGCAGCTTTTTTCTTAATCTCATATAATACATACATACCTAATAAATGCATACATATGCTCACGCTTCATATAGGCAGATAATTAAGTATAAGATAGTTAATCTTAGTTATATTTAATTAAGACTCGTTTGCGTTTTCTTTCCACAAAATCATTTTCGCTTATTCCCTCAGCCAACTTCAACTAATAGTCGACTAATCCGTCAAACAAGCGCCAACTCGTCAGGTATGCACTCTATCAGAAAGTCTAATTAACAAGCCGGGTCATATGAAAAAGCTATCAATTGCACTAACACAAGATAATAAAGGACGTCTGAACGGTATGAGTAACACGAAAAAATTTAAAAAATCTCTCACTGTGAACGCGGTCTTAACGTCGTGGCTCTACCAATCAGATGCCAGTGCATTTATTTCCCATTAACTTGTTTCGGCAAACAGAGTATAGCGATGGACATAGATGAACTTAAACACAACATAGTATCACATGTTTTAACAAACGTGGAGGCGCATATATGTATCAACATTAAGCCATAATCCCTTTTGGGAAAATATTAAATCAGGCGTATAAAAACCAATTGTGCAACTAAAATACTGACTGTGCAACTAAATTACTGACTGTGCAACTAAATTACTGACTGTTTAACTAAATTACTGACTGTGCAACTAAAATACTAACTGTACAACTAAATTACTGACTGTGCAACTAAATTACTGACTGTGCAACTAAAATACTGACTGTGCATCTAAATTACTGACTGTGCAAGATCGTCGCTCAAGGGGCGGTTGCTTAGTTAGAATTTCGCTTAGGTTAGGTTAGAAATTTTTGTTTGCTCGTTGAAATGCTATTTATTTCTAATGCAGCCAATAGCTGAAGAATTAATCAGAACTCATCTAACTCAATGACATCACAGGCTAGACATTATTATACTTTTTCCACTCTATTAATGGTTTTTAGACAGCTCAAACATTTTACATTTGTGACGTTTCCAATGAAAAACATTGACTAATAAGTACGCAATGAGGAAGTGTCAAAAGATCATTAATAGAGTGGACAAAGTATAAACGACTGGTATAATTATGAAATTAAAATTTATTAGGCGGAAATTTCACGAAAGTTTCTTCCGACAACACTTTTCCCAATCCTTGGAGGTAGTAGAGTAGAAGAAAATGAGACAATATTACCTCATCGATCGCGTCTTTTCGCTCAGGTGCGTTTTACAGCCTACCCCAACATCCAAATTAGGTTTTGAAATTTTCACTAATTACCTAATTACGTCGCAAGCGTCCGTGGCCTAGCGGTATTCGCACATCGGAAACGATCCTGCGGGTAGCAACATCTGGCTGAGACGGTTACTGGATGGGTTTCCGTTACTATAAGGCATTTGTTTCGAGCGATTCCGTGTTTTGGATGACACGTACTGTAAGCTGTAGAACGTCCCGGTTACTATCGCCACTCGGTGGCAGTATTCGTAAAGCTAGTCGAGGCCCTTGTAGGGCAGCTTGAAAAGGTCTGACGGTAGGTTGGCCACTAGCCCAACACCCCTCCATCACCCGCAATGAGCCAGCGTGGTGGATTATGGCTCAATCTTAGTCGTATCCGGGTAAAGGCCCGTGCCCCTAGGTAGGGAGATTGATACAAAAAAAAGTATTACGTTGAGGAAGCCGGAAAGAGGTCACTAACTCCAATCTACTTGTATGGGAAAATTGAATCTTACCCCAATTTTCGGTCGGAATAAGGCGACTGAAATGGTTTTATGAAGTGATATCTACAACGTGATCATTTTGGGCAGTGGCTCAATCAAACCTATAGGGATCTTGAGTGTTATTGGATAAATTTCGAATACATATTTACAATTGTATTTATAGCCTATAAAATTAGTGAAACCTTTGCGTGGTACCTAACTCAACGAGGGAACTACGAGCTATGCCTTGTCCCTGCATAATAAACGAATTGAATATTGATTTCTACAACAGCTGTCTAGACAGACAGACTTTTGCAGTTAATATCTGAATTAGTTACAGCTGAGAACCATAAAACCAGACTGGTCTAAACAAATAATCCCCGACTTATTGAACAAATGAGGGATCATATGTTTAATAAATCGGGGACTATTTGTTTTACTACTTTTGTAAAACCGTTATATTAGGTAATTATCTGATATCACAATGTAAACCTGATATTTATTTTATGACATACAAAAACTTAATCCCAACTTTTCTTGCACCAAGCACCTATTATAATAGAATGAGACTTACGGGCCTCAAAGAATAATTAATCTTTGAGGCGCAAAAGTTTTAATGAATAAAACACCATCTAAGCAATCATTGTTATCTAACCAAGCATTCACAATAATCAACTAAATGAAAATATGTACATATATATGTACTTAACATTGCAACAAAAAAAGATAACTCAACTTCAACTCAATTTCAATTTAAAAAAATGCAATAATAAAAGATAACAAAAGATAGGACTTAAGAAAGACCGCGGCTTCAGATGCTTTTGCTGGTTTTTCCTATGCGTCATGAAAGATTATATATAAAGACCATTTCAAAATGAGCGAACCGTCGAAAATCCATAGTTTTGACGTGATAAGGTCTTATATATCGATGAACGCCGGCTACACATACGAAAAAGCATGACTCATTGTCACGTTCCGCCTGAGCCGAGCGTGCAAGCGAGAGCGCGGAATACAGAGAGAATTCACCTTACGAGGTTATCACGTAAAATTATCGTCCGTAAACTGACTTTACAGACTACCAATTTTTATTTCAAAAATCTCCATTATAAGCATCCTTGGAGTTGTGGTAGTATGAGGGTGGGGGACGCACTTTGCTGTTTTTAATATTGATGTCATTTGAAGTTCATTGGCCTCGACGTTATTGACCTTGACCTAAACCCTTGTTCATTTTCCTCAGAAAGTTCTCGTTTTTTGGCCTACAATGATTTTTGAATAGTTCTTTATCTTGTCCTCGAGGTGATCGACCTAGACCTTTTGTGCATTTTAGCAGATAATATTCTTATCATTAAATGTTGTGTTTATTTGCATACGCTCCACTCCTCTCCACTCTGCTACGGTCCGCTTTTGCTTCTTCTAAGTTCCAGCCTAACATATATAACCCAATTGAATTTTTCAGTTAATATTCTTAGAAAAATAATTTGGCGCGGAAAGAGCCAAAATAATTTTAATACGAAACTTTAATTAGTGTGGTGCAGAAAAACACACGAATTTTAGATATTCCGTAGTAAGGATTGGGAATTTTGAGTGCAAGCCAGTAACTTAGTTTTACTAAGAATATTTAGATTTTAAAACGGAATTGGTGATCTTAAAGCCAGATATTTGTTGTGAACTGTGTAAGAAACAATTTGTTTTGATAGTGTTTACGATTTTGTTGGTTGTGCTTCTTTTTTTTAGTATACGGTAGCTTAATCAGTGAAGATAATTTGTTTGCTTAATTTTACAGCACAGTTAAATATTCCCCGATAAATACTACCTCAGAAATAAATTAGTCTTAGCACATAATATGGCGCATTGAGATTACTCAATGCACCATATTATGGCCGAATCCATAGACCCCTGCTCAAATTAAGTGCCGCTTAAATGGTTCTGTCATTTACCGAGTGACGGGTTGACTTTGACCAGTGACCAGCATCCAAGACACACCTATAATATTGCAAAGAATCATGTAGCTTACGATGTCAACAAAAGTTACTACTTTCCTAGCTATGGAGCATTCTCTAGTAAGTAGTCCTAATCAAACCTTACTTAATCCATGAACACCGATTAACTTCACTCGACGTTGATAAAGCCAGCTTTAGAGTAAATTCACCAGCTAATATTTGCTTTTACAATCCGCCTGGAGCTTGATATTTCCTTTCAACTGACATTTAATCTAAGTCATAGGAAATTGTAACACCACAGTTATGCTGGCAATTAAATCTAGTTATGGGCTTTAAGCTTAGCTGCAATCCAGCTGGCAGCAAGTTTGAAATGTGGAGTGCTTAACTTATCCAATTCTAAAATGTATATACTCAATAAGGAGACGCTAAGTGCAGGATCATACTTGGATACCACTACCACCTCCATCCAAGTGAAACAATAATAATTAAATGTTTGCAATTGACTTACTTAACTAACAATTTTCGAATTTCAATTATTCCTTTGCGTCGCTTTAAACCTCCTGCACATATGTTCCTGATACCCTTGTTCCAAGTTTTTATCAAATTGGTACTCTCTCTGATTAGGGGTATTTTCTCGCTAATTGAATGAAGGTTAACAAGCTCTGATTAGCAGACTAGCTTTAACAGCCGATTATTCACTCGCCGGGATTTAGTCTTAGGTTGTTAATAAAGATGTAATTACCTGTACTAGACGGGTTTTAATGGTGCACCGGGTATTCATATTGTTGAATCGTGTACTGAAGTGAAACGTGAACTTTATCGGATAAACATTCTTCCGAAAGCAGTTAATTTTAATTGGACACATTTTTAGGATTATCGGTGTTTCTCGATTTAAGATAAACACCACCTACTCGTAATATCACACACACCACCTAATATCTGATTTGTGATTCGATATGTATTTGTGATTCGATATGTATTTTTGATTCGATATGTATTTGTGATTCGATATGTATTTGTGATTCGATATGTATTTGTGATTCGATATGTATTTGTGATTCGATATGTATTTGTGATTCGATATGTATTTGTGGCGACAGAGGAAGGTAGTACTTTCAAATATTATTATTATCTACTATGTGCCCTGTCACGCACCATGGACTATTTAATACACAGTTTTGCCTCTGCCAACCCGTATGTGGAAAGGCGTGACGCTATGTTATGTAATGTATTATGATTTGGGATTTCATTGCTTTTTACAACAAACTTGTTTTTATATATGTCACCGCAAGATTGTCTTTAGTTGATAAACTAAGGTTTTTTTTCTTGTTAGTTGGTCAACTATCGACAGATAGTAAACTGTAGCGTACTGCTTACTATACGACGCGTTAGTTGATAAACTAACGGTGAAAACCGTTAAAAAGTAAACTGGTTTAAACTTGAATTGCTATTGAAATACCAGGGCAAACACTGCGGTAGCTTAGGTGAAGACTAGAGGGGGCGAGCGCAGCGAAGCCCCCGAATAGTCTTCGTGTTAGGTTGACACGTAAGAACAAAAGAAACGTAAATTCCAAACCCTGTGGGTCTGGTTTACTATCTGTCGGTAGCTAATGCGTTAGTGTATCAACTAACGGTTTTGACTATCTTACGGTGACATATATATATTTGCGACATTTTGAATACGGATATTTGTGTCGTGACTGTCTTGCCCTCCCACATCACAGGAATGTGTATACTGTGAATGTGTTTGATTCTCAACAACTATGTAGGTATTTACAAGATCGAGCGAAGCGAGCCCACCACTAGGCCACAATCGGGCAAATCGTTTAGTACCATTTATGAAGAAACTATGATACCTGTAGGTTTAAGCTTTGACATTGAAGGGTTTGACCAAGTGCTGTCCAAATCAACACATAGTGCATTTTGTTCCTCAGGCCAACACTAATCGGACTGATCTGTAAACCGAAGCGTTCCAAAGCCTATCATCCCAGGATTTAAGAGAAAAACTAATGCGCAATTTCATTTGCACGGATGATATCATACTTCCAGTATTTTTTATTTTGAAACAAACTCTTAGACCGACTTATTATTTTTTCAATGGGGCCAAACTGGAGGTACTCTTTCAAATATACAGCACAGTGTCAATCTTGTCTAACTTACTGCATCTTAGTGTGGGGTAGCGCTGCCAAAACCCACCTAGTGCAATTAGAGCGAGCCCAAAGGTGTGTTCTCAAAGTAATGTTACATAAACCATAACTTTTCCCAGCGACTTACTTTTTCAGGAAGCTGGAGTTCTGACTGTGAGACAGTTGTACATCTTCAAAGCCGTAATTACTGGCCACAGAGACTTCATCGCGTCTTCTGCCTTCGCTCTCCAAATTAATAAAAGCCGCCGTCGTGCAGTAGTACCCAATGCCAGGACCATACTTGCACGTTACCCTGCTTTTGCTTTTGCTTTCCCTACTCAACTTGATCCAAAATACCCATAATTTCGCCTACAAACCCTTTCAGGAAACAAAAAAGGCTTTGAAAGAGTATCTGTTGTCGCTGAACTATGATGAAAATGAGTGTCTCTTTCAATAGTCCAAGGATGACTTCAATTTTAAATCATATGCATGTTAAAACTGTGATATTTATTTACCTTTTCCTTAAATAACTTTTATCTCCGCCTTCTATTCATATTCATTTATCTATTGCTTATCATTAACAGATACCCCGAGGAGGTACTACAATGTGAGTGTTCAAACTAATTTTCTATTTATATTAATGTCATTTTCAATTTTATGTAACAATAGTCACTTTTCCTATTAATAAGTCTTATGTTAATTTGTCGTTTATGTATTCATTTCTATGTAGGTAACTATAAAATAAACCGTCTTGTTTGTATAACTCCGATCCGCCATTTATCATGTAGACATTGTACACAGGTTGACATTTGATGAGCTGACCATATTTTGGGGAATGATAGCACCGATAATTATAAACATCACCCAAAGAAACATATGGTCGCAAATGAAAAATGTTTTTCGTCGCTCAGTATATTAACCCGATCGTTGATTTGATTACAAGTTACTATGGAGTTGATTACAAGTTACTATGGAATACCCAAAAAATAATTTTGGTTACGACCATATGATTCTTGGTGAAAAATGCTCATAATAATGGGTCCTATCGTTTCCCAAAATATGGTCAGGTAATAAAATTTCACCCTGTATAAATTGTCAATGCCCTTTGTATGAACCGCAATGCTAACGTACTCTCTACCTCTGTTTTATTTTAACATTACGTTTGTAAACAAACCGAAGTCGGTGTGAATGGTTATTTAAATAATCGGTGGATTTTAAATTTTAATTCCTTTAGTAAATCGTTGGTGGTAAATTAAAAGGATTTTTACCTAAAGTAAAAATCTCGCGAGCCCTTTAGCTGCGCTTTCAGCTAGTTCACTTTTCGAACCCTTGTGTGCCATTACCAAGGTTAGTCAGCTTCGTATTTTTGCCAATTTTCCAGCCACGTAAATATTTAATCTAACGCAAAAACAACCGGCAAAAAACGAGTGGTCAACACATGGCGTTGACAGTACCCTTGTTCGCGTGGGGATTGTTCTGTTGGAGGGTTCCGCCGATTTGTATTTGATTGACGTTTCTGCCTCTAGGGCGATCCTAATTTCGGCCAATTAAATTCGGCCATCGCATTATTCGACGACGCCTAAATCTACCGCATGAAAATCCAATATCTGTCTAGATTCGACACGCGGTCGGTAAAGTTCTGGAAAAACTAACGAGAGGGTATATAGAAGTTCACTTGTCAGCTTTTCACTACGGCTAGAGCGAATAATGGCGTCTCCTATACTGCTGTCTTCTTGTATGCCATTTACGTGATGATAAAATCGTATTCAGAAAAAGTTTCTCAAACCCTGTGCTTTAAACAAAAAAAACATATGTATCCTCTAATTACTTAAGCACATGTAAAAAGCAACGCGGATGGATGTCCGGATTTACTCCATAAACTTTCATTTAATACGCCTACTCGATCTAAAAGGCTCTTTCCCCCGACTATATCACTTAAATGTTCCTCGTCTAATTACAGGCAAAATATTGTCCTGAGTCGAGCTAGTTGTACTTTGAATAATTTGTCAAGAGATATGGATATTGATGTATTCAACTGCTCAATTCCTTCTGTGAGGCGATAACTAGCATGTCGTTTTCTTCATGATAATAATTCTCCAATCTAAAATTTTAAATTTGATACATTTGTTCAGGTGTGTGTGTTCAGTCATGTAACTTGTAATATATTTTTAGGCTAAATAGCCTAAAACAGCAACTAATTATTTGCTATGATGTTGTAATGTTTTTTTTCTGGTGCACTATTCTGTATTAATAGTGTAACATAGTGCGATATTATGTGCTAAGTGTGTAACTTTTTTCTTTTTTCTATGCCACTTCTATCTGTGAGTTCCTATAATTGGCTTTGTATTACTAGTATCTAAGACTAATATCGTGTGTTTGCAGCTTGGTACTCCTTAAGTATAAAAACATAAATAAATAATTATTGTTAAAAACTAATTCGGTATTGACGGTTTAACTAAAATAGTAAAGCAGTTAATATCAATCGTTTCTGGTTCCCACAACACGACGCAATCTCTACTACAATAAGATTCCTCTGGAGATTTTGAAATTGCCATTTAAGCAATTAAAAAAGCATGTTAAAGCGACTTTGTCGAAAAAGGAATACTACAATGTTCAAGATTACTTAAATGACGGGACTGTATGGGCTTAATCTAGCTCAACAAAGACCTTGCTGTTAATAAAAGTGTAATTATTTATTCCTGCTTATTAGTCATAATAATAAATATTGTAATATTTGAATTAGTTAAGCACAAACAATTTTTAAAAGAGATCTAAAAATCAATCTGTGGGAGTTTCTACACCTTTCTTCTCCCACAGTGCTCCAATGTAGAGAAGAGGCAAAAAATGACGTTTGCTAAGTATTTGTAAATATCTACAGTAATAAAGAACTTTGACTTTGACGTTTCTTGTTACCTATTAACACTCCATGTGGCCACCTAGATTTCTCTAAATGGTAAGATACCATCCGACAAGAATAACTGTTGAATCTATACTCACTGAGCGCGATATTCGCCTGCTTGTTCCTGTCGAGTTGTCCCCGCAGCGCCCGTAAGCGTCTCAGTTTCAACTCCTGCGCCTCCACCCGCTCGCGCAGGCGCCGTAGCCTCTCGCCTTCCACTGCCACCTGTACAGCAAGAAGTCACACTGAGAATATAACTTCATATATTCTTGGACGCGGATGTGGGCAAACTTAACGTCATGCAAAATAAGTAAAGTACCTATTGAATATATGGCTAAACGTATACAAAACCGTATGTGAACAACTACGACATAGTTTAAAATCATAAGTAAATATGGCCTCACGCTTTCCCATACGGGGACACAGAGGCTCACCTTTAGCCAGTATTACAATATTCCATTTTATGTGATTGGGGGCAATCGGCCTTTGCTTCGTTCCGCTCATGTGCTGAAGAATGGCGGGAAAACAGATAGTATAAATGCATTTTGCAAATTTGGGTGGGTGACACGTGACAGCGAAATTCTCTTCTCTCACAGTCTTCATATGTGAGAGAAGAGTTCCGCGCTTCAAGCCGTGGAGCTGTCACTCACACGCATCACGTGATCACACAATCGCAATTTTCAGATACTTGTAGCGAATCTTTCGAATGTTACCCTCGAAGTATCCAGAACTTTAGCCAAAATCACAACCTTGGCAGGTATGTAGAAAATACTGAAAATAAATTGCTATTATTTATAGGAAATAAATCCAGAAACCACGCTGTCGCAGGCAGCCCGTGTTTTAGCTACCAGCAATTTTGTTTATTTTATGGGTCGCCGCTATTGCGTGCAACGAGTTTATTTCCATTAGGCAAGTGATAAATATCGCATTAGGGGCAAAACGCCCCGCGCCCGTGCCATTTTGTCCTTCAAATTTATTAGGTACTAGAAAACTTTTTGTCCCATCTATTTATAATTTTTCTTGGAGTTTCTTTTGTATTAACAATTCGGATTAGCGGGATCCTCTTGTTAGATTATACATAATTCAAGTACGACAAAGTTCGGTTGGGAACCAATTACAGCAACTTCTGAATATGCTCAGCAAACCTTCTCAAGCGCGAATGATTCAAATCGCAATTTGCTTTTGCTTATTGTTTTATAAACTTGTTTAATTAATATTTGATTGTAACTAGGTTTCGGGTTATTAAGAACGAAAAAAGTCTAAGTCAGAGTTATAAGGTCTTCGTCGGCCGAAATTTCAGTCGAGGTTCCGTTCGTCATTTTTGTAGGGCGGCAGCGAGGGCGGGCGGCTCCATTATTTTGGGCTAAATTTAAATGAGTTTTAGCGCCTGTTAACAACAAACGACTTCTTTGACAAAAGCGGGTGTGAAAATTGCGTTCCCGTTAGCGGATTATTTATTCGCGAATAGAATTAAGGTGGCCCTGCAAAAACGGGTTCCTTATGTGACTTTAAAAGTGATTTGATCGATTTTCATTTCACCGAACTGATCGATTGCTCAGTAGTGCGATAGTATTTCTACAGCCTTAATTAGCCGATGTAACGTTTCATTGAAAAACCACTTGCCGATGTCTCGATTCATCGAAACGATTATATTGGAAGCATTACGTCATCAGCCACTCTGTGTCCCACTGATCAATTTACTTAAATTGCCATGCCTTTTTCTAATATTATACACATAATAATATTGTAGACACTGTACTAATTCGCATAAAACATCCGTAGGGGGAGGAGTAGGTTTTGATGATGCAATATTACTTTTTCAGGGGTTCCCTATTTGACTTTGAAAGTCATTTGATCGATTTCCATTTCACCGAACACCTAAGCTCAGTCAAAAAATATAAAAGAAAGAGTGATTCTAGTATGAAAGTATCATCTCATAAAAAAAACTTTAGATCACACCATACTCCAGCTTCCAATATTACAAAAATATTTTGATCAGAACGCTCTTCTCAGGGCCCCAATGCAACTTAGATGCCCATTCGCGATGCGTCAAAAAAACTGGGGCTTTGAGAGAATGAAATATATAGATTTTGTGTGCGAATTGGTACAGTGTATTATAATAATAGTGTAAAATATAAGAGCCTAGGCGTAAAATAAGCTATACCTAATTTTACTAAAATTTCGGTTGAATAAAAATATTAAATAAAGAATGATCCTCGGATGAAAGTATCGACTCATCAAAAAACTGATGATTACTGAATCCTCCACTATAAAAAAATATTTTAATCAAGAAACACGTTCTTTAAGAAACTTGCGTCTCCCAAAACAGCTGAGGTGGCCTCCGCCTAACTGCGCCCCTCGAAACAAACTAGATTTATGTTGAAAATAAAAGTAAGGGTAAAAATGTCCCCCTCGACATTCTGCTTTGCTTATAAAAAGAAAATGAAAAATATTTTGGTAAGAATTTCATTATGAATTCCTCGCAAAAAATATTAAATTAGACGCTCCTTTGCTAAGATACCTTTGCGTACCCTAAGACTCTACCTACTGCTTTGGAATGACCGGTTTTTTGCCTCGCTTGAAATCTTAGAAAGATGTAGTGTAGTGTATCTATTGAAAGTATGTATGTATGTTCCGTCATCATCATCGTCGTGCTCAGTCCACATTGACCCACCGCTGCACATAGACTTCTTTTCTAATGCGCCAATCCTTATAGACCTGTGCCAATCGCATCCAGTTACATCCCATCGACATGATGATGTCGTCGGAAAATCGGGAAGATGGTCTACCCACTGGCTGCGGCTCCACTGTATGTTTCTAGTTATTTTTTGAGTGCCCTTGCACTACTGCAGGTTGGCGGTCAGACCTCCATACTCCTCCCTGTATTTCGCCAAGCGCATTCTGTTCTACGCTGGCCACTCCGGTCTATTCCCTGACGTTGCGGTAAACAATTGAGTCCTGTGCCATAAAATACAACTTGCCCGACCTGGATAGAAATCACAATGTGTCAATTGCGGAAACAGACAGTCCATCTAACATTGGTCCAAAATGTAAACGGTGAGAGTTTCAAAATGTCCAGTGGACGAACCACCAGCCAGGTGGACTTTTAGAATCATCGCCATAGTTTGTAGGCAGTGGATGCGAGATACACAGAGCCAAGGAAGATGTCGTGGTAAAGAAGAAGTCATACCCAACCCAGCAGTGGGTGAATGTGTGCTGGCTGATTGATTGATCGATGATTGATGTATTGCTTGACTCACTGACTAATTTATTGATTGATTGAAGAACATGCCGAAGAAGCGCAATATGTTACCTGGTGTTGTCTCGCCTCTTGCTGTTTCAAGTAGCGCAGCCGCTGCTCCTTCGCACACAACAGCTGGTGCTGTGTGTCGATCTGCTGTTGCTGCCGGAGCGCCATCGCTCGGAGCTCGCCGAGCGTCAGCTCCACCCCTTCCCCCAACTGTTGACAAAAAGAAGGACAACGTTATTGTTGGGAAGAGAAGGCATGTATTTGATACACCCATGGCCAAATGCTGCGAAAATAAAGTGCTGCTTAAATGTCCTACCGGCGCTGTCATGTCCCGAGCGAGAGAAGTATAGCATTTGATTGTCTGTCAAACTTTGTGTTTTCGGTTGTGCATCTGCACTTGAGCCATCAATTTGGGCTCTTTATACATATGCATAGTATACACCTTCTATATAGGTACATTAATTTCTCATAAATAAAAAGTAAACCGTTTGAGAACCAGCCAGAATCCCAAATATCATTCATTACCACGATTTTAAATAACCGAGGCACTTACTAGACATAAATTGAATAAATTATATTAGGAATAGTAAGTAAGGTCTAAATAGGCAATTTGTCACGGCTTTTAACTAGCAAAAATACACACTTAGAGATTCATTATCAATATAATGTTATTACAGCAAAAAGCTAACCTTTTAAGATCATAAATAAAACGATGAAATCAATAATTTAAACAAAAACTAAAACTTGGAAAAAACCGACTTCAATTTAAACCCTATTTGATTAACAATCATTAGCCAAATTCCAAATGTCTTTATTACCGTAGATATTTACATATACTTAGCAATCGTCATTTTTTGCCACTTCTCTACATTGGACCACTGTAGAGAAGCAGGGCGTAGAAACTCCCACAGATTGATTTTTAGATCTCTTTTAAAAATTGCTTATGCTTAACTAATACAAAATATAGACATATCATTATCATAATTAATAAGCAGGAATAAATAATTACAAAATTATTAAAAGCAAGGTCTGTGTTGAGCCAGATTAACCCCGTACAGTCCTATCATTTAAGTAATCTTGAACATTGTAATATACCTTTTTCGACAAAGTCGCTTTAACATGGTTTTTAAATTGCTCAATGGCAATTTCAAGATCTCCAGAGGTATCTTGTTGTAGTAGAGAATGCATTGACCCTTGAAAGAATTGCTAACCTTCGCGAGTCTAAACCGGGGCGCAAGTAGTCTGTGATTATTTCTTAGGTTAACATTACAGCTATCGCTAAATTTGGGAAATTTTGTCAGGTTCTTGCATATATACATTATATTTTCGAAAATAAATTGACTAGCTACAGTTATTATGTCGATTTCTTTAAAAAGCTCTCTCTAGGAGTCTGTGCGTTTTAAATTATAAATTGCTCGAATAGATCTTTTCTGTAAAATATAAATTGTTCGAATATCCGCTGCTATGATGCTATCGTTTAAATGATTACTTATTAAATAGCCAGAATACTCATAGTTCCGATGGCAATCTGTAGTCTTTATCATCAGTTCCACATCACCAAGTAATGCTTCCCGAGAGAGTTCCCTCGATTTCCCCATGATCCCGTCATCAGGTCCTGACGACGGTGATAAATTATTTAGGAGCTCTCCTGGTATATCACCATCACATCCACTTCACCATATGCATAGTTTATTTTTTATTGATTATAATAAATAATAAATAAAATAAATTGTGACGATAATTAATTACTTAGCAACCGTAATAAAGTAACCAGTGCATCGCACCTACCTGGGATACCTAGTATTGAGCAGTTCTGGTGACCATCTGTAGTCTTCATTATCAATGCCTACTGAGGGTTAATGCACGAGTAAAAAAAAAAAAAAAAAAAATAAAAAAAAAAAAAGTGTTACTATAAAAAATACAAAAATATGGGTCTGCTTATAATATAAAGAGTTTCCTCGATTTCTCCAGGATCTCATCATCACATCGTGACCGTTAATTAGCTGACCAAAATTTGTAGTTCATAATAGTAGCCATTATTATGAACAACTTTCCCCTAGTAACCTCTGGCCGCCAACGGAAAAATGATTAGGGTCTCCCATAGTAACTTGTAATCAGCTGATCAGGTCAGCCTTTTTCCTTTATTTCTGTAGATATTTACCTAAACTTAGTAAACTTAATTTTTTGCCCCTTCTCTACATTGGACCTCTGTGGAGTAGTAGGGCAAAGAAACTCCCTATAAATATTTTATACATGTAATTGGTTGTTTTTAACTAACACAAACATAACAATATTAATTATTATAAACAATATGCAGAAATAAATATTAACGATTTTTTTTCACAGAGAGTCATGTGTTGAGTTAGATTAACCCCATGCAGTCTATTTATCTTTGTAATCTTGAATATTGTAATATCCCTTTTTATACAAAGCCGTTATAACATGCTTTTCAAATTGCTCAAATCAATTTTAAATTCTGCAGCGGTATCTTGTTGAAGTAGAGAATGCACTGACCCTTGAAAGAATTCGTAACTTTCGCGACTCTAAACCGGGGCCCAACTAGTCTATGATTATTTCCTAGCGCAAATTTTGGGAACTGCTTTCCCCCACAACAAGATGACACTATGGAAGTACCTACATATATTTTCCTATCTAATCCATGGTCTCCGATTTTACTGTATAGATTTTCATAATACTAGGAGCTACAAGCATGCAACAATAAAATAAAAAAGGGCTTGTGTTTAAACGATTACCAAAAAATTCGAAAATTTACTACCAATAAATTCGAAATGACTACCAAAATGGATGGATGTCCACCAAATTGTGTTTGGATAAATGATGCCCAAACTTTTTTTTATGTATTGTGTACTTAAGTTTATGTTTTAAGTATTTTTTGTTGTTCTTACATGTTCAACCTAACGCGAAGGATAAAGGGGGCTTCGCTTCGCTCACCCCCTTTACCCTTCACCTGAGCTACTCTGCCATTTTGGTCCAGTTATTTTAATTTAAGACAAATTTTATGTTGTTTCCCCACAAATACCCACAATAGAATCTACAGTACTCTAGCAAGGTGATGTCTGTCATAAAGTTTCCGTTTTAGGGTTTAACCGAGTTTACAGGTTATATATGTTCAAGAGCTCAAGAGCTTCGTTCATCTGGTGGGTTACTACAGATCTGTCATCTAAAGCTGGCACGTTCAACACATTTACACGTTGCGCTTGGGCAGTGTCTGTGAATAAGCGCGCGTGACGTTGCTCTGCATGGGCATCAAGAATAGTCCGTCTGTCCCTCTCGCGTGAGGTCAAAATTATGAGTATGAAGGAGACAGTTATTGTTTTGTTTTTGCTACTGCTTATAAATATAGAGTGATATTTTTGAACTCGTGTCACGTGTCAATCGATTTTGTGATTGTTTACCTTTTTCGAGGTAAGAATAAATAATTTTTAAACATACAAACATAGTGAAATTGCATTAGTGTGATTACTGTGAACGTGCCGGCTTTAGTTAACCGATCTGTACCAACTCTTATAGCAGGACTTAAACTGAACTGCCCTGCTTTTTCATAATATTCTTAGTACGGAAAAGCAGGGCAGTTCATAAGCTGCTATAATAGTTAATAATATCCCCCCTGAATACGCAACCAAAATTACGAAGCCAGACGCAAAATAGATTCAGATCAGCACTCGATAAACTCCTTCGCTGTATCTAACCTCCTTGGTAAAACCTATTCACATTTGAGATTTAAAGCGCGACTATTTCCAGCTAAGAGAGCTGGATTAGTGGTTCTCAGGAAAATATGAGTGCTTCAACGAGATAGATATAAGCAGACGGGACGCGGGGCCCGTGAACAATTCGCACAGGAACGACTCTCCGAATGAAATTTCCGATACAAATATCCGTATTTTTTTGCATGGGAAGAGGTAAGCACAAATATAGATGCATTCTTATCTTATAGCAACAAACACACACATTACAGCTAACTCTAGAGCTGACTTTTAATGTAAGTTTTATTATTATTAGCCAAGATTTTCCCAGTCCTGTATTGTTTCCCACCAGTTCTTGTCGTGGTCCCTCAGCTCGTCGCTTCAATGCTTTATGGGGCAACCAGGGATCCAGAGAGATGTTAATTTAATTATTTCAAAGCTTCTAAGCTGGCCAAATTCAACACGAACATAAGCAAACGAGAAAAATGGGTCTTCCGAAGTAACTTAGCAGATCAGCAGTAAATCAGCAGATCGGGTCAATGTACTGAGTCTCTTTCTAGAAATAATGGTACATAACTATGGGTACTTTATTTTCCCAAAAGGATAGCTAATTAACCTTTCGAAACCCGCCGTCTCTCTGGGAGTCAAACTAAATCTCCGTCAAGCCCCACCGCCTCCCCAGGAAGCCAGCATTTCGGCGATTGAATTTCTCTCATAATTGAAAGTTTTTAAGGTTGCTAATAGAAATGTACATCGCTAGAGAGTGAAGCTAGCTACATATAGATGTAAATTTTGTAGCGTCATTGGTCAATTGCACGCCATTAGCACTATTTAAGTGAGGTAAATTTTGTAAATTTGTTAAGTGTTTTGGAGAATAATCGGAAGTAAGTTGTGTTATTACATTATAATGTAGTTTGTGCTAACTACATAGGCAAAAATAAGTGTAATATTAAAAAAATAGGCGATGAAGAAGCAGGTGGTATCATTGTTTTGACCACGTCAGCAGATTCACTGTTGTCCAGTTTATTGTTACTCAGCAGTGAAATTGTTGTTATGCTGTAAATTTTGTTTGTAGGAAATGTTATCACAAATCTGATCACAAGACGACCCGAATGGCCGAGTCGGCAGTGACCCTGTCTACGAAGCCAAGGGTCCCGGATTCGAGTCCCGGTGGGGGCAAATGTTTGTTTGATGAGAGCGTATGTTTGTACCGTAGTAATGGTTGTTTGTCTATCTAAGTATAATATTTATCTATATAAGTATGTGTATCGTTGCCTAGTACCCAAGATACAGGGAATCCTAGTTGGGGCTAGATCAATGTGTGTAAATTGTGTCCAAGCTATTATTATTATAAGCTATCTTTTTGTGTATCTGTTTTCTCATCAAAATCAATACAAATAAAATCATTTCAGTTGTTATAGCTTGAAAACGTTTTTTCTTTTTTAATGCAACCCGCAACCCGCTGGTTCCTGAGGACATCAGTATATCTTTATTTTTACCAGACTGCACCAGAAGGAGGGTTATGTCTTCCGAGTGTATGTATTTTCGTTTGTATTTATGTATGTCTACCAATTTCATTCGCACGGGCGACACCCCAAATAGCCTGACAGCTTTTTAGGGGCATAGTTTATCATTTTTGATACCTATTTTTTAAATATTATAAAATAAATAAATATATTATTTGTGTCTTTGAACTATATTCTATATACTCTTGAGAATTGTCGTGGAATATATATATACTACTCAAAAGAAAATAAGGGCCACTTACATATTTCTGTTTTTGAGTAAATTTTTAGATGTAAACTAATTAATAAGTGACTAATTAATGATGTCCGGCCTCCTTCAGTATCCAACCTCTTTAATGCTGGTGTTTAAGTCTTACAGCTGGCCAGAAATTGAAGCAAATAAAAAAAACGAGTTTCAGGTTAAATTCCTTTCAGATGGAATCACAATTTTATTCTGTTAAAAAACTATTTCTGTCCATCTTTTGCTTCTTTTAACATCTTTTGTTAATAATGCCACGTCAACGAAGGCATATGGATACCATTACTGCCACCAGAGCCGTTACATTGATTGCTGAAGGTCATTCACAGCGGTCTGTAGCTTTTTCGTTGGGTTTCTCTCGCCGAGCCATCCACAATGTGTGGGATCGGTTCCAAGAGACTGGCAGTGTTGCAAGAAGGCCTGGATCGGGCAGGGTGCGAGCGACTACGGCACAAGAGGATCGCTACATCCGATTGAGTGCCCGTCGAGAGCGCTCTGTGACAGCACGTAAGTTACAAAATCGCCTACGGTTGACAACGGGGACTCGTGTTAGTGACCAAACGATACGTAATCGACTGCATGAAGACCAGCAAAGGTCCAGACGCCGAGTAGTACAAATTCCTTTATCTAGGGTTCAACGTGGAAATCGTTTATGTTTTTGCCGCGAACATTCCATACAGCCGGGTTCGGATGGGTTAAATGTAATGCTTAAATGATTAAGAAGTTGTACTTCGGCTTAAGGGCAAGAGTAAGGACGGCGGTTCCAGTGCTGATTGCTGTGTAGAGCCTCGTTTATCCGTCATATTTATGGGAGCGCTTATTGCATACAACGTGACTTTTCTCTTTACTTTGCTCTCATTGTTTGTAGAAAATGCGCTTCTCTATCGAGGATATATCCTTAATAACCAACTGTGCGAGAATAAGTATTTTATACATCGAGTACTCCTATGCTATTTTTCCATACTATATTACATTACAATTTTTATCAACTTTGAATCAAAATCAAATCAAAAGTTTTATTTAACAAATAACATTATAGTTGCTTGGAGACTCCACACTAAGTATAACCAGTCTCGTGGAGTCCTGAGCAATTTAGAATTGACAGATTAGAGTTAGTATGCTAATCGTGTGCCGGGTATAAGATCAAGCAATGATTGCACTTTTACGACGACCCGAGTGGCCGAGTCGGCAGTGACCCTATCTACAAGCCAAGGGTCCCGGGTTCGAGTCTCGGTGGGGGAAAATATATATTTGATGAGAAAGGATGTTTGTACCCTAGTCATGGTTGTTTATCTATCTAAGTATAATTTGTATCTATATAAGTATGTGTATCGTTGTCTAGTACCCAAGATACTGGGAATCCTAGTTTGGGGCTAGATCAATGTGAGTAAATAGTGTCCAAGGTATATAAGGTACTGTAGCGCTCTTGGTGCTAATACCGTACTCTTGAGCACTATCTATTTAGCACTATCTATTTTGCAGCCCTGTGAGGGATATATTATAAAACTTTATATTTATGGGCTTGTATATTTTTATTTGGTTTCTAGTTATTTACACTTTGTATAAAAGGGATCCACCACTGGCTCGATAGCCATTAATCTAATCCTCACTATAATTTAGCTCAGTCACTGGCCGAAGCCTACGGTGAAGAGTGTCACATTGACTTCTCACATCCAATCCTCTTTCTTTTAAAACTAAATATAACGTGACAGTGTCCAACTGAACACCCACTCTAAAGAGGCCCGTATACAATATACAACCTACCTTACAGTACATATAACTAAACTAAACATAAGGACAAAAGTAAAGATTAAAAAAATCAAATATAAGTGAGATACACACTACAATAGCCTAATATGCGAGACCCTAAATTGATGCCAACAATAGTTCAACGACCACAGGTATCGAAATCATATCAACGGGTTTTGCCCTGCACATTGTTACCAAGTAACGAACGTGATGCTCCAAGAAACCAACAAAAACCAAGATCTTCACCCACCTAGAAATAGACGAAGTAAAAGCTTCATTGTCGGTGCTAGACCCTTCTCGGTAATGAGGACTGAAAGTAAAGAGCTGGTACGACTGGTAAGAGCTCGTCCATGAATAAACCATATAGGAGTCGTCGTGTGAGCGGGGCCTTACGAGTCTTACGACACAAGTAACGAATGAATCACGCTGTATAGCGCGGTTGAGCTCATTGGGCTCATGAATTTATTTGTTAGAATCAGGCTCGGGGTGTGAATCGCATTATTGTGGATGTACGACGTAAGTACTGTCGGCAGTGTAACAAGGTCACATTTTGGACTTACGTTGTCTGTCCTAGAGCTTTTTCTGTATGTGCGGATATTGGTATAAAAGGATATTGTTAGCTTGTTAATGAGGACAAAACTAAACCACTTATATGTAGATATATATGTGTTAATGACGATCTATGTTACCGGAAAAGTAATAAATCTACGCATTCTATAATAAACCAAGGCATTGTGCCTATTAGAATACTGGGCCTCTTCAGTCATTGACTGAAGAGGCCCAGTATGAAATATTATCTCAAATGATCTTCATTACTTTAATTGCCTAGGAAATTCATAGAACGCCTAAGCATTCTATATATACATTAACAACCGATGCCACTCAATGTATGAAATTAAAATTATACCGTTGAATTACTTTGAATTACAAATAAAACACATTATGTTAAGGGTATTTGGGTAGCACATTGTTCTAATGGTAGCACATAGAAGGATACCTTTATTTTCAACAAAAAATCTCTATAACACAGTAAATTAAAGGAAAAGCCTTTAATTTGCCAGATTTAGATAGCAATTTATGTCTTTTCACTCTTACATGTCCATCTAACATGAAGCCTAACACCACTTCATCCTGATAATATTCAGAAAGTGCAATTCAGAATGTTCAATCGTTCAGTCATTATATGGAAAACGAAACTCTTTTCTTAAATTGCCTATTACGGCTTAAGCATTGTATAGAATGCCTAGGTAAGGTGTGAAATAAAATTCATACATTGACTGCTAATTATAGGCATTGTATACAATGATGGATTTCATACTTTGCCGTTGACATATATATCCAAAAGCCAATATTACCGAAGCTTGCATGCTCCGTCCATTGATTTTCTTAATCAATCATTTATAACATAACTGTAACTAAAGGCAGCTCGGTGCAGAACCCAGAGTTCCCGAAGAAGACTCATACTTAGCCTGTTTTTATGAATATTTATATCGTCGCTACGTGGGAAGGGAGAGGGCTAAACTTTATCAATTAATTTTCCCGCCGACGAACTAACAACGGACTACGAGTATAAGTCTATTGGTAGGTACAGCTACAGGTACAGGTATAAGTCTATTGGATTTAAGGGTAACTTTGGTTTTAATCTTTTATACTTCAGTAGTAGAAACCATATTAAACCGTGCTATTACCTGATCCCATCACCACCGACCGTACTTATTCGTTGTGTAAATCAAAGGTAATATGTCGGACAATTGTTCTATATCTAGGCTCCTATTGGTGTACGAGTATACTATGCATGTACCCACTCACCCACCACCTGTACCGTACATAAATAAACATACATACATAGAAGAACATCATGCTCTCGCTTTTTCTCAGAATAAGAACGGGCAGGGAAGCAAAAACCTGCTACGATCTTAGCATCTCTTGCTAGTCCCCAAAAGAGACAGAGATCTGAAATATTGGCCAAATTATAAACATTTAATCTAAACCTTAAAAATTCAAAATTTACATAAATTGCTTCTGGCCCCACACTAGGATTCCCTGTGTCATGGAACCAGAAATAGCGGCATCGAACACGTATAAAAATCCAAGACGTGGAGATTTGTTTTCCTCCCAAGCCGGGATTCGAGCCCAGGACCTCTCAGTTGGGAGACAGAGCCTCCAACCGCAACGCCAAAAGGTCGTCAAACTTGGGCATAACTGTGCCTCTGCCACCCCTCATGGGGAAAGGCGAGAAGATATGGTGGCTCACCAGCATTCATGTGTACAAATTTGATTACGATAAGGGCGAGGGAAACCAAACGGAGGTCCATCAGTGTCAGGTTGAGTCAGGTCATGTGAATTTATCTTTTGAAAGATTTATCTTCTTTAACCAACTTACTCCGGGAATCTGTATTATTCGATTTAAAAATTTGTACCTTGTCCGATGTGTACCTGAATTGATATTTATTGTTTACTTTAGATGTTAACAGAATACAAAAACGTTTGAAAAATATCATCGTTTCTTTTCAAGGGCGATTTCATTCAGCAGACCAGGATGGAAAATTTATACCTAAATAAATAAAAGAATACTTACATAAACGTTTTCAGAAATAAAATCGTATCTTTTCACGGGCGACTTCTTTCAGCAGACTAGGATGGATAAAATATACTTATATAAATAAAGGTATACATAAATTGCATAGTTGCCCAGTCATTAAATTTAGGATTACCGTTGTAGTCATTGACTTTCTTTAATTAAAAAACTTTATTGAATTCTGTTTGAATAATATTGAAGAAATCTGAATTGATTTTGTTTGGGTTCTGTTCATTAAAATCGGTTCTGGAAAATTTATATCTAAGTTTTTCGTGTACGTCAATGGGATGTATTAGGCCCATAAAATTATGGATCAGTCTTATTCTTACAAGCAAATTGGGAATTAAACGCTGTGATCGGATGGTAAGTAGTTAAATACATTTTTACTTATGAATGCACAGTCACAAAAAACGTTATCTAAGCAAGTGTGGCTGGTAAGTATAATTCTAGTCGGCTCTTGTATAAATTAAAAGATTTGAATAAAGTTATTAATTGTTGTTTCATTGTTGTGTCTACAAGTAAATCTATATTAAAATCGCCACAAATAATTAACTTTTTTCTGTTATTACATAGTTTAGTGAGGGCTTCCTCCATAATTTTCTCAAATATTTCGAAATTGCCATGGCCTTTTTCTTCCCTCGGAGGTCTGTAGACACAAACTATAATATGGCTATCTAACTCAACACAGAATACCTATATTCTTTTAACAGCAAGTGCAATAATATGTCTCCGTTGTTTCACCTTAATATTATTTTTGCTAATATTAAAGAACCACCTTTATCAGCAGTCGTTCTATTGTTTCAACAATTTTGTAATTACTTATGTTAAAATACATCATATTTTCCTTTAACCAGTGTTCTGCAATACAAATAACAACGATGCCAGTTTTTTTTAGAAATAATTCTAATTCTCATACAAATTCTTTGCCAGGTAGCCCCTGGATGTTTTGATGGGTAATATTTAAGTGGGGCTTATTGACATATTTAGTGGCTCTTATATGCTAGAGATTTTCTCTATTGTCTTATGGTCTAATATAAATTACTTGGAACAGATTACAATGTAGCATGCAAAGTATTATTAACAGGAGAATTCCCAATAGGGGTGAATGTCATCTTACCATTAACATGAGCAGGTTTTTGATAAGTCTGTTCAATAAAAATAGCTGATAACAAGTTGAACTTATTTAAACCAACTATAGCTGCATCGAATATATTATGTGCTAACAATGTAGCTACTAATTTTCTATATTTATTAGACAGGTACAACGTATCCTGAGGCAGTGTATCAAGCCAAGTTCGAGCATAGATACAGGTGATGAACCACCCGTGAATATTACTTACATGAACCACTTCGAGCTACTTTTGAGCCCTTGATAACTCAAACACAATTTTTTAAAATATTACCCTAGGAAACATTAATGTTACCGTTATTCTGAACTTTTGATTCGAGTTGACTTTCCAAGAAACCTTAAAAGCATTGCTTTTGATTCGAAACAAAATCACACGCTCGCATAAAAAATAAGGTGTTCTTAGATGTCAGGAAAAACATATTAAATGAAATATAAAAGATTGGAGTGACATAACAGCACGCACGCTAAGCTAACACTCGCATTAGGAGGTGGTAGGGTAACAAACAGCCTTGGCCGACTTCAGCCCTACCCATTACCCATTCCCACAGTTCACGTGTGTTACGAAGTGAAATTAAAAAGGTATTCTCTTCAATGTTTGTTTCAACGTATCGCCTTTGTTATATATTTCATATCCATTATTTATGTTTTTTATTGCACAAAACATTACAATACAGATGAATAAATACAGAAAAGAGACGTGGAAAGGCGAACTTATCGCTAACAAGAGCGATCAGAAGTCCTAAACTTATTTGTTTTCATCTTTTGTAGATAAAATACATAGATTGTAGATAAATAAATGATTGTCCACAAGTAAAGGCAACAAATAATTGTTTACACAAATAAAAGTTTTGAGTGAGGTGACTAATGATCAAAATTACCATTACTGGGCGGATAAACGCGCCAAATTTCGTTTAGCCCACTTTAAAAATTATCATGTACGGTACTAAAATCCAAAATGGCCGAAAACTACGACAAAATAGTACTTTAAACCCGATCTTCATTTTTATATGCTCTCAGCTTTAAGATAATTAAGAACATAGTACAGACCTGACTTGGGTAGTCAACATATTATTTACATTGAATTAAACACGTCCATACAATTTATTTTTTATTTTTTAGTTATCTAAACAAAAAATATTCAATTCAATTTGGTACATATGCAACAGTTATATTAAACTTGCAAATTACATTTGCACGTACGAAGTGGTGCGCAGTCCAGATTGGCTTTCCCACATTTGCAGTTCTTGAAGCCTCCGTTGCAGGACGTTTAATAAATTCCCTGCATGATCCGAAAACCTGAATTATCATCAAAACTGGTACCCAAGACTCTTGAATCATGAAACTTTATTACAAGCAAAATTCTGGGAGAAGGAATCACCTGCTAAAATTGTGTGCGGGGTCGTCAAAATACCTGCTTGATAAACTGACCTTCGGATATGTAGAAGAGCAACTTATAGTCCATTATAGGATTCTTTTGACAGAAAAGCTCTTTCATAATTGATTGATACTGCTGAAAGGAGTGGGTTTATCATATACAAAAAGTCGTTCCAGCTTTTGGAAATGTTCAGAGTCGGCTTTCAGCAGTTGGAATGGATGAGTGGCCATGCACAAATGTATCAATGATGTCTGGAAATGCTTGCTATGCTTCCCAAATTAACATCTTATTGCCGTTTCTCGAGTCTATTTCAGACTCTTCATCATTAGGGCACTCAGAGTGTAGGAACGGTTCATGTTGGAGATTGTGCAGGGCAGTAAGAGTGATTTGACGAGCATGCTTAGTTCTAGCTAAGTGTATGCTGTAAGACTCAGCCCTGCCTTGGGGAAATGGTAATATAAATATAATTGATTGTGTGTTAATGATGGATGGATGAATATTTATGTATTTGTATATAAAAAAATATACCGACTATGTAGAAATCAAAGATTGTCATTGCAATAGAACATCATTAATCCTATTTTAGTCTTTGTAGTGGTGGTGTCTTGAATATAAATGTTTACTTTGATATTTGGTCGTGTTTTGGATTTTAGTGATGTACATGAATATTTATGAGCATTCCAGAAGGCTCCTCGGCTTACATTAGTAAATACACCCTCGGGTAACTTCATACCAAATTTGGTGCTTTTATTCGCCCGTTAACGGTAATCTCTAAATCCACTTCACTTTAAATGTCCACCAAATGTAGTGCCACCATATAGTTCACAGAACCGTTGCTAAAGGCCAATTTCGGTCCCAATATAAAGTTAGGTTTGTTAGGTCTCAACTTTAAAGTACGACCTGGAAGCGAAGCGGAGCGGAGCAAGGCGATCCCACGTAGTTCAGTATTTAATGGGAAAAATGTATTATTTGGATGCAAATTTTTACCTAATTTGGAAACAGTAAACAGTTATTATGATGTGATTTGAGAGCAGTGATAACTTCGCCCAGTGAAAGCGATGAGATGGACACAAGATCAGTAGCTTAATTCTGTATCTTTTGTCATCCCGATTCCATTCAAATGCAATCGCAATGGGAAGGATTACGCATAAGTTTTTGGTAGAGGGCACCGTACGACAAAGGGTTTTATTCATCTTAGGTTTGTAAACTGCTAAACATAGCCAACAGAAACAAAGAGTTTCATTCACCTGAGGTTTGTAACTTGATGAACATTGCCAGCAACAAAGAGATTCATTCATCTGAGGTTTGTAACTTGATGAACATTGCCAGCAACAAAGAGATTCATTCATCTGAGGTTTGTAACTTGATGAACATTGCCAGCAACAAAGAGATTCATTCATCTGAGGTTTGTAACTTGATGAACATTGCCAGCAACAAAGAGATTCATTCATCTGAGGTTTGTAACTTGATGAACATTGCCAGCAACAAAGAGTTTCATTCACCTGAGGTTTGTAACTTGATGAACATTGCCAGCAACAAAGAGATTCATTCATCTGAGGTTTGTAACGTGATGAACATTGCCAATAGCAACAAAGAGTTTCATTCACCTGAGGTTTGTAACTTGATGAACATTGCCAGCAACAAAGAGATTCATTCATCTGAGGTTTGTAACTTGATGAACATTGCCAGCAACAAAGAGATTCATTCATCTGAGGTTTGTAACTTGATGAACATTGCCAGCAACAAAGAGATTCATTCATCTGAGGTTTGTAACTTGATGAACATTGCCAGCAACAAAGAGATTCATTCATCTGAGGTTTGTAACTTGATGAACATTGCCAGCAACAAAGAGTTTCATTCACCTGAGGTTTGTAACTTGATGAACATTGCCAGCAACAAAGAGATTCATTCATCTGAGGTTTGTAACGTGATGAACATTGCCAATAGCAACAAAGAGTTTCATTCACCTGAGGTTTGTATCTTGATGAACATTGCCAACAGAAACAAAGAGTGTCATTGAACTGAGATTTTATGGATATCTATATATTGACAATTCATTCCTCTCAATAACAAACCTCTTTGCATTACTTACTTTTACTCTGTTTTTAATTTATAAGCAACCTCAGATGAACGAAACTCTATGTGTATTATCTTCAAACTTTTAGCGCTCTCTACGTGAAATTAGTTCGACAGCTTGCTTTTCCATTGCAATTCAATGACCCCTCGTGTGAAATAATGACGTTCTGATTGGTTGACGTCAGTAAGAAGAGGCGTAAAGCTTTCAAAAGATCAATTAAAAAGCAATCAGGATTGATACAGCATACAGACACAGGTCGAAAAATCGTATCGTACTGTATATACGACGACCCGAATGGCCGAGTCGGCAGTGACGCTGCCTACGAAACCAAGGGTCCCGGGTTCGAGTCCCGGTGGGGGCAAATATTTGTTTGATGAGAACGGATGTTTGTACCCTAGTCATGGTTGTTTATCTATCTAAGTATTAATATTTATCTATTTAAGTATGTGTAACGTTGTCTAGTACCCAAGATACAGGGAATCCTAGTTTGGGGCTAGATCAATGTGTGTAAATGGTGTCCAAGGTATTATTATTATTATTATATAGAATGGTTATAGAATACCTAAAATGATGATAAAATACTTAAAATTAAAGCCACCTTAGTAGAATCCTTAGCCACTTTAAAATAACCCCATAAAATTATACCCCTTTTTATGTAAAAGTTTTTAAATGAGAACATTGATCTTACAAAATTGTGTTTGGCTTTCAAACATTTTCAACAATATTTCTTAGAATAGTCTTAGAATACTTAATTGTACCTCACCCACCAAAACCCGTAGAAAACACTTAGGTACATAGTATATCTATACAGAAAGGGTATTCCGGTGACAAATGTTAAACGGAGAAATGGTCATTAAAACAAAGGAGGTTTTTGTCGTTAGATGTTCTGGGATTTTGGGTGCAATAAACTGCAGTATCAATTGACTTAAACAGACAATTTAGAATAGAATAGACCTTGATACTTTTACTATAAGTCTAGCTTGACTAATTATTTAACATAAATAATTCAGTTTGTTTTCGGTGATAAATAATGGAAACTTTGTACTTTAAAAAACTACTATGGTGTTTTAATCATAGAACAAAATTGAGTGTACTGCAAAACAACAAACTTGAATTTTACTAAATTTCCCAGCGGAACCAAGCTACGTACGACTCTAGCAGCCAAGGAAAGCTACACCAGTATGTAAAGCATTCTGGTCCCTATGACCTGTGAAAATAATAACTTTACAGAAAACTTGTAGTTTACGTCACGGTTTTTATATTCATGATTATAGTTTAACTCATTTAGACACAGTTTATGTTGCCTTCAGGGCTCATATAAGACTGTAAGGCCCACACTTCGAGCGCGAGTCAACGCTATCTAACTTCAAAAAAGAAATAAAATCAAAAAATCCTTATAACTGTAGATATTTACCTTCTTATAAAATTTCCTTTTTTTGCTTTTCTACATTGGACAACTGTGGGAGAAGAAGAGAGAAGCAACTGCCACAGCTTGATTTTTAGATGCACTCTTTTAAAAATTGATTGTTTAACTAGTACAAATATTACAATATCCATTGTTACATATAATTACAAAATTATTAACAGCGAGTTCTATGTTGAGTTAGATTAATCCCATTCAGTCCCGTCTTTTAAGTAATCTTAAACATTATCCCCCTTACAGACAAAGTAGCTTTTACATGGTTTTAAATTGCTCCAATGGTAATTACAAAATCTCCAATCCAATAACTTTGTATGGGGTTGTCAAAGTTATTCATAAAATAATGTTAAGTCGCATTCGAAGTAGTGGGTCTTAGTGTGAATGTGGCTTGTTAGCGATCATAGATTGTCGATACTAAATAAATACACGTGGAAGTTATTTTTATCATGAAACTTTAGCTAATCTTAAGAAACTAATTTGAATAAGTATGCCAATAACAGATGTATAATTACTTTTTTTAAATAATTTAAAATGACACCTCTCGTGACGTCACTTCATCAAACATTTTTAACGGTTACTTGCGACTGGTAACAACAAAAACATTTCCGAAAATTGAGCAAAAGAATTTAAAAATAGACCTCTTCACTATATAAAATGATGGACTTCTAACATAGTTAAAACAGAGTTTTTACATATATTTAGCACAAATCCCAAGTGATATCAATTGTAAAACTCTTAAAAACTCACGATGAATGTTGCCGAAATGTTAAAGGTTTGAGGTGGCTTATTATTCTCCCTGAATTGGCCTTGTACCCATTTATTACAAGACCTTATTATAATCTGAGATCTTATCAATTTATAAAACTAAAAAACTATAATATGAATATTTGTTTGCTTTCGAGGAAGAAAAAAGTAAGAAGATCATTATCGAAATAGAGAATGATCTTTTTCCTTCAAATATTACATGTAAAAGGTTATACTTTTCTCACAAGCATATCCTGTGTCGTGGGAGCCAGAATCAGCGACGTCACACACATATAAACATCCAAGACCTGGAGTTATTTCTTCTAGCTCCCTGGCTTTTCACTTGCGGGATTCTGGCTAACTTTGGCGAACATGTAAATCAAGCATTAGAATTTGTAATTTATTCTAGCCATTTATGCGTCTTTTGAGGTTTAAGAGTTAATTAATCTACTCACGGCCGCGCCATCCGACGCCATGGGTAGAGACAAAAGAGTCGAGACCGAAACTAACCAGTGGTCCATTGTTTAAAGCAACAAGCTACAATCTCACAAGTCCAAACCGGCAACATAGGTAAGAAAGCATATGCGATATTTATCTATGTTGCCATTAACCCAATAATTAGCAGGCATTATTTTTTCAATTTCTATAGTGTTGTTTTAGGGTGTCAAAGGTATGGGAAAAAGTAATAAAATTATATTATGATTTTATTTTTTTTATTATGAAATGTATCTTAAAATGTACAATGCCAGGTGCATCACAATCTCAGGAGTTAGGAGTTATACTGCCAGGTTAGTGGAGTACTCCGACCTATGTTACTTAAGGTGATACAGGAACACAAAAGTACCCATGTATTGATACAGTTATACATGATTACTGTTTCACCATAGATAAGCCCATTATCAATATATATAATGTTTTACGAACCCACCAGCATCAATTTGTCATTTTTGCGAGGCCTTACTATATTAGGTAACCTCGCTAAGACAGTAAGATGACAAAACTATTTCTAGGAAGGACACTAGAGTCTGATAGGATTTCTACTATCATATAGTATGCCTTCTGTGGTCATGAACATTTTCAGCATGGTTATGCTGAAGATTTTTAAGTTCAGGACCAAAACACAGTAGTGCTTGTAAATTTCTAACTTGTTAAAATGGGCCACACACGGCCCTTCACAGCGCCAGCCCTTGACAGTCTTTGTTACAAGCCCGTATTCTTCATGCTGACGTTATTATTTCTTTCCCTTTGTATGGAACTCTGCAGCTCTCTGAGATAGGATATAGGTATATGCGAGATACAATGTTCTTATCAGTATCGTTGTGAAAGAGAATAGTTTAGTGTTCGCAAGTATTGGCCCTAAAACTGTCTGAGAATGTAAATTGAAATTTTAGCTTTTGGAGCGTGATGTGGCGGAATGTTTGTGGTATGTTTGCGGAGGGTTAAATTTAAGTCAAATGAAACACATTTGCGGTAAATAAATACGGTACAATTTTCTTCCTGACTCCTGACCCTGACTTTGATGATTTAATCTACTGAGTACGTAGTGTTTTCTTAGAATTTTGTAAATATTCACCATTTTGACAAAATTTCAATTAAGAATTTGAAAATATGAGCATTTCTAATTTTAATTGCATAAAACAGTGAATAGGTACAGAAATATCCTATTCGAAGGTGAGCTAGACTACATATCTCTAAGAAGATATTTTAGCAGAACTAGGATGGAGAGGAAATAACG
The DNA here is from genome assembly GCA_949825045.1 of Argyresthia goedartella. Lineage (NCBI taxonomy): Eukaryota > Metazoa > Arthropoda > Insecta > Lepidoptera > Argyresthiidae > Argyresthia > Argyresthia goedartella. Next base: position 17,807,878 of record OX463829.1, on the reverse strand, counting down.
CATTGGAACTGTCTTAAGAGAAGCCAGGGGTTCCAAGCTTGGGGGCGTGAAAAAGGAATGTTCCAGAAGCGTGACAAGGAAAAGCTTTGTGCGGTCCACGACTTTCTATGTCCGGGGGCATTTTTCAACACTTGAAGCTCGCTATTTGACGTTGTTTTACTCAAGCGACAATGTGTGGCGTCCCGCAATTTGTTGGGCAGCTAACTGGAAAGCTTTTGTCAAGAAAATAAATGGAAAAAGTGCCATTTTTCCCCTTCGTTAAGTGGAAGGGCGGTTGTAAATTCAAATTACTTCTTTATCGATATAAGTCCCTCTTCTCAATAAATATGGAGTTATCCTAAATCCATCTTTTGTTTTTGAAATATGTAAGGTAGAAAATTGAAAAAACATAAAAATAAAATATATAAGTAGGTAGATTAATTACGTATTCAGTTTTACGAATATTTGGTATTTTAGTCGACAATGAAAATATTTCCTAAGTTTTTCTGAAGGTATATTAGCTGAATTTGTATCCCCTTAAATGAACTATAGACTTTTGAGGAAACAAGCGCTATTTTTTTTTAATAGGTAGGGAAGCAAGCATGCAAGAGTATCCAACTGGGGCCTGGTAGAAACAAACGATTTATTTATCTAACGGAAACATACATCATTACCAGACCGGAGATATGAGCGCGCACTTCAGATACCCTATCTGAATTTTGTCTAGCACCGTCGTCTTCATCTTCATCATATATATGTGTAGATAGATCGATTCAGCTAAAGTAAGGGATACGTAACGACAAACACTATCTACTATAGATCTTTCTATTTTGTGTAATCGACATAACTCCTCGTTCTCTCGGCCTCGTTTTCTAATCTACATTTGATATCGCTTCTCGCTGGCCGTACTTTTCGTTTGACCGGCGACCTTCCTAGACTTGTATTAGTTTCAATGTCACTCATAAAACAGAGCGGTCAATCTATACGATAGTTATGTGCCCGATAGCTCATTTGACGCGGCTGAAAAGTGACTTCACTAATGGGTTGGTTCACTAAGGTTTCACTTCAAGACGAAGTGGCGAACGCGGATCTATACTTGTAAATGGACGCGCGAAAATGACATGAGAATTGCTTCATTCAACCAATCATTTAGGAGGGCGAGGGGTGGTCTTATCATCTCTGGCTTGTGCTGCAATATCGCGAATATAAGAATCACTAATACTCCGTTGGTTTAGCCTATACTACACTATAGTATATTTTACTGTCTCGCCAGTAGCCGCATTAATTGTAACGACAGAATTGGAGTATCGTAGCATATTTCAGCCCCACTGCGAACGAGAATAGGATACCATATGACTTGAAATGTATTGAATGAGTGAGTCTAGCGCGGTAGTAGGTCCATTGTTCGCTGTGTGCATAGCTAATAGAGGCGCGCCCAAGCGGCAGCATTGCCATTTAGTGTGGCATAGTCTCCTCTTTGCTCTGTATTCCTAGTCAGGTGTGCGCTACGAACGTAGTTTCGCGATTAATGCTACAGCTAAACACGCTTACTGGAACAATAGTGTTTGTATAACGGAGGGGCTTGCCAAATTCTGTCATTTCATTTCCTAGGTTATGTAAACATTCAGAATGATTCTAAAGGCGCCACAAGTGACCTAACGAATGAAATATCTATCCAGGTTCCTGCAACCACTGTTGAGTAAAGGTCTCCTTTTCAGTTTGCCATTGCGAACCCAGTCCAACCTGATCCACTGTTGGCCAGCAGTCTTGGAGGTGCCATCCGTCCATCGAGCGGGTGCTCTGCCTCTCGGTGGACGCGAGACCCTTGTCATCATTTCTTCACCGTCTTGGTCCATCTCCCGCTGTCCCTCCGAGCCCAGTGTCCCGCCCATCTTTACTTTAATCGATCCGCATTCCCATATCTGCGACCTTAATACGTCGTCGTGTTAATTAGTTTTGATGCCTTCAGAATTCCACGATTGACTTTCATAGTATATATAAAGCTAAGTTGCACGTTTCACGGGTCGACGCGTTTAAATTACTGGACTTAAGGTACCTTTGGGTACAAAAATGCAGCATAATAAGCTGTACAGGCGGCCATTTTTTCAGTAAAAAGTAATATCTAACGCGGCAGTCTCTGGAGCATAACATTTACGTTTTTAATTTAATGGTACTAAGAACAGTGTCGCAATAATACGTGTAGGTAGGTAGGTGAGTATTTTTGCATAATTAATAACCGAGCGATTTCAATAATACCGATGGAATTTATGAAATGCAAATCTTTCGGTTATTTAGTTAGGTTAATTAGTACTTATGCGGTTTTTAATATAAACTGTCAAATTAAAATGAATGTCCTTCGCGTTCAAAGTTGATAATGCATTATATTTACGCGTATTTCACTATTATGAGTATAACACAATGCATAATTAGACATAGCTTGTAGTCTAGTCATAGTAGTAGTCTAGAAGTTAGTCTAGTTGATATAAAAAAACCATCGTAATCGTCTTATCTATAGTATAGTTATCTGTATCAAAATCGAAACGAACCGATTAAGAATAGTCACACAAATAAACATAAACGAAACGTAGCGTGCCTCCACACCAAAAATATATCCCATCCAATAGGAGGTCCATCTATGAATGGTTTCAGCAGAATAGATGAATTCCCTTTTGATTTGATTAGATTGGATTACCGCAAAACATTACAGAGCATAGTCACTTCTTAGTTTTAAATAGCAATTTAAAAACCGGTCTAGTGCGAGTTTTAACTCGCGCACGACGGGTTCCGTACCACCGTATACAATGGTAGGGATGGTGTGGAGAAAATAGTTTGGATTTTACATAGCAAAATGTTGTTTACAAAGTTATTGGTGCGGCTACTTTCACACTCCATGTACGTAATCAGGTGCATTAATTGGTTTGTATGTGGTATTGAAATAATTGTTGTATGGGTGCCCCTTTGTTTATTAGTATTCTCTGTTATAGCTGCAACAGAAATACATCATATGTGAAAATTTCATCTGTCTAACTATCACGGTTCATGAGATACAGCCTGGTGACAGACGGACGGACGGACAGCGGAGGCTTGGCAATAGGATCCCGTTTGGCACCTTCCGTGTACGGAACCCTGAAAAGCACATTTTATTTAAGTCACAGTGTCACAACTAAAATATTTAATTACTCGCAAAAGTTACGTGTGCTAACAAATATGGTAATAACATTAATTTATTGTTAAGTTTAATGTTTCTCTGTAAGTGGACTAACTATTATTCTTTTGAGAAATATAATTCTAATACCCTAAACCTTATACCTTATCTTTACGACGACGTTAAATAAATAGAGCTGATGGAAGCTCACAATCCGAGTATACAAAGATTAGCGGAATTACGATTAAGTGGTTGTAATAAAACACTTGAAAATTGTTTTGGAGTAGGTAAGCTGAATAAAAACAGCATTGGAATAAATAACGAAATTTTTCCACTTGACATTTATTTTCCTGGATACCACCAGATATGAGATGATATAAATAATTTAAGGATATGAGAGCCTGAAATGTTTAAGAGGTGAGAACCTATGCATTTACTTTTAATAGCATCTAGGGTAACTATCCCTAATCTTACTTAAAATAGCTAGTTTTTAAAATACCTTCACCATGAACATTATCGGGAAAGTAACCAAGGGCGACAGTAGGCAATCCACAACAAAATCCACTTTTAAGCTACATTTAAGTCAGCAACTGAATACCTACTTAGAAATCCGTTAGTTAAAATGGTCCCATAATTTATTTACGTCCACCTACGTCAATAACAATTTTCCTTTCTCACATTTGAAGCCCGCCAAACTTTTGTGGAACTCGCCACTTTGTTTTCTCGGAAGTCATAGAAAAGAAAAGTTCTTCAAAAAGAACGGAACGTCAATCGAGTGCACAGTATAAGTTATTTTTAAATTGGTATTTCTTCCAAAATTTTACGGCGTCATAATCAGCCAGAATATATGAGATCGAAACGAATATCGTATAATATGAAGCCAACAGTAATAAGTAAGTACATAGTTTGTTTTCTACTACACATTTAGGCTCGGACCGCTTTGAATAGCCCGCACAAAAGTCAGACGAGGCAAAATAGAAACAAGCATGGAACACAAGGCCACAGCAGCTCAACAAACGGCTTGGACGTTTCGTTACACGGCGACATTTTCCATTCGTCACTGGCCTTACTTGAAACGGAATATTTTTTGAAAAGAAAAACAGAATTCTTTCTTTTCAAAAAACATTCCGTTTCAAAAGCGAGGTGACTGTGCGCTTTGGCTGGCACCCTCAAAATAGGCTGTAATCATACGCGTATAAAAATAAACATTTAGAGAATTCTCCGCCGCTCTCGTGCTCTCTTGATACTGAAACTCGTTTATTATATGGCGCTTTTAGGGATCTGTGTTCGAAGGTGACAACTGACACACTGAAAGGTATCTTGCGCTTTAGAGCTAAGCCTGCTATGTACAACCTTCATAGTTACCATAGTACCTTTTGCTACTAGACTTGTACCGAATAATAATTGTCTGAGTGGAATTTATCTCGTTTCACAATTGTAAAAATCTCCGATGTAGCGCTCCCGGCTTCCTTGTCTTCGGCCCTTTGCACGCGTGCCCTCTATGGTAAACTCATAAACCCACCACTGCGTGCGCCGAGGTCACGTGTCTGGCCAAGGCGAGCAATGCTTGGGCGAAGCCTGTTCGAGTCAAAATTTCCCAATAAACCTAAACTCTCAAAAGCTGTGGTACGAGACGCTTTGAATCAAAACAGAGAAGATCTGGTGAACTGCGCTTTCAGCAGAGTGCGCTCTCTCAGCACGCAATCCCTTCCAAACACATTAAACCCTAACCCAAGCCGTCTTCCTGCGACTGCGTAAGGACGAACAAATCCCATCGCTGCCCCGGCGGTGCTGGGGTGGACCAAATAGAACACCACGGCCTATCCTGCCAACGCAGCGCCGTCATCATCATCATCATGACAGTCTTAATGTCGTCATCCGTCGTGCCCTTGCCAGCTATGGCGTGCCAACAATTCTTGAGCCCAATGAGCTGACACTTGACGATGGCAGGAGAGCTGGAATGATGCTCATTCCCTGGCAGAACGGGAGTTTGTGGTGTGGGACGTGAACTGCGTTGATACGCTGGCACCGTGTCTGAAATAGCGCAAATACGCCACACTCGGTGACAGGTAGCGTATGGCGTTTATGCCGTTCGGCTTCGAGACCCTCGGGACGCTCGAGGAGTCCTCCTAGAAGCGTCAGGGGACAGCAGAGCTGGCACCGACCTTTCTCAAGACAAGGCATTGCTATTTATTTATTTATTCGTATGGCCAAACAGGAGTAGTTTTGGCTAAATAAATAATTTTGAGGACCCCATAGACCTCTTTAATGTAACTGATGAAGCAGCTGAATGGAAGACCTTAGAATTGTATAGCATTGAGATACAGAAAGGTAATCAAAGGTATCCAAAATTTATACGGAACCCAACATTCACCAATACGACGCACAATTTGACCGGTTTTTTTTTGTTTAAAGTTGACTCTACAATGGAGGAAAACAAATGGAAGGCTTTTGAAATGAGCTCCATCAAACAAGTTAGACACCATTGTCATCCTCGGCGCTGCTGAATTGTCTGTTTTGCCTTTTTCCAGAATACTCCTTTAGGTGTAAAACAGTTTTCACTCGCCGCTTACGGCTAAACTAGTTACGTAGCGTGGAACGACCACAACGTAACTTCATTGTCTAGCCAACACCATGTGGCGGAAAATAAAACACCCTTGCGGTAGAGGTAGACGACATTATTATGGAAGAGAAAATGAAAAATGACGCGGTAAACTATGGTAACTATATTACGAAAGGTGTGAAAATATACAGCACAGAAAGGGTTCGGGCTTAGTGATGTATCATTTTTGAATTTAACTCGGGTTTTAATGCATAAATAGTTCCTTGGAGAAGAATGATATAATTTTGACGACCGGTTTAGCCTAGCGGGCAGTGAGCCTGCCTAGTTAGCTGACGGTGCTGGATTCCAATCCCGGTAAGGGCAAATATTTGTGTGATGAGCATGATTATTTGTTTCTTAGACTTAATTGTTTTCTATACATTTACATAAGTACTTATATATTTACAAAAGAACTTATCTCTATTAAATACATCGTCGTCTAGTACCCACAAGTTATAATTATAACACAAGCCTTCTTGACCTTACTATGGGCCGAGTTCGATTTGTGTAAGATTGTCCTCTAATATTTATTTATTAATAGAAAACATTAATCATACATAAAACATATAGGCATAGTTTGACGACCTATGTTTTCTATCGGTCGAGGCTGTGCTCCTAAGCGGGACGGGTTCGACTCCCAGCTGGGAAAGAAGAAAAATACCCTCAGATTTTGAATGTTTAAATGATTTGTAACGTCGCTGTTTCTGGTTCCCACGACTCAGGCAGAGTATATCCTAGTGTGGGGCCAGAATCAATGTATGTTCCTGTATGTAAATGTTATGTTATGTAAAATAAATGTAAAGTGGCAAATACTATATTTATAGGTGCTTAACCTTTGGTTACCGTGCTACATTGTTTGACTATTAAGAGTGTCGGAAGAACGAAAAGGTCATAAACATAAAATGCCTCGTAAAATATGGAAAACTTTGAACGGGGAGGATGCCGTAAACTCACCGACCAGAATATTTTCGACGGTGATGACTTTGGTTTGGAAGTTAAGACGACACTTACCTGAAAATAAAGTAAGAAAAACTTGATAAAAATGTCCAGTAAAATGTATACTATTAACATACACGAATTGAGTCCCCTTAAAGATATATATGTATACTATATTGTGGGTACTAGTCGTATACTGAGAGAGCAGTAGTTAGAATAGCAGCGCAACCCGAGTAACCAATATACAAAAATAATCTTCCTAAAAGTACGGGTAAAAACGATCGCTCATTAGTTTACTCATCGTAATCAAACTCCTCCGAGTTAAGTCGGGTTTTTCGTAAGGCCAGCACCGGGAAGACTGTTCAGCACCAATAAATCGCAGGATTAGCCATGCAGGCTGACTAATTGAGGCATGAGGAAGATAATTTGTCTCTGACTCTCAAATTAAGCGAAATATTTATTCGGGATCGGAAAGAGATTTGGATGTTACGACACTTTAGATGCTGAAAAAAAAGCATTCGTAAGTAAACTGAAAAGTCTCTCTCTGTCAATCTCTACTCAAAGATAGAGAATAACGGAGCAGAGAGATAGAGAACTAATACCTGTATTTAAAACACAGTTATGAAGTCAAACATCATGTAAATTTTGAAACAAATAATGGTACAAAATCATTCATAATCTCATACCATATAACAATGTATTAATTATTCGGTGACACAATGCTGATATTGTAACAGCTATGCATTGACCTATTGACTGAAGCTCTATTTGTCAGTAGACAGGACATTATTGACCTACCGTCACAGAATAACTAATAAAGGTAGGTCTAGTGGGTTTCACGCTTGCTTCTCACACAGGAGATGCAGGTTCGATTATTGACCAATGAGATAATTATTTTATCTTAAGGACATTATACGGAAGTTCTAACGGTGATGGAAAACATCGTGAGGAAACCTTCACTACTCCATTGCTGCGGCGATAAAATAGGCTTGTAATGGAATTGTTGAATTTGTAATTTGACGATGCAAAAAATATTTACGTAGCAACTCGAACCTTAAGAAACTCATTTGAATATTTCAAGTGATATGTATGTATTATTACTTTTTTAAATAATGTTTTAAATAACACCCCTCGTGACTTGATAGAAAACGGTCACGTGCGGCTAGTTGTTTCTGAACGAAAAGATCATGATGATGTTATGAACAGATCTTACCTGACCCTCAACTGCAATCTTTTGTACTTCTTGAAACAGATCTAAGTGAAGTGCACTCCGTTCTTGTGAGCCTTAAAGCTGATAGTGCCCCGGGGTGGGATGGTATTACGGTCAAATCCCTCAACATGGCAAATAGGCTTGTTGTCCCAATTATCTCCCATCTAGTAAATCTTTGTTTTGATAAAGGTTTGTTTCCGACAGTCCTGAAAAAATCGATTATCACCCCTGTTTATAAGGAAGGTGACAAAGACGATTGCATAAACTACCGGCCAATCTCAGTCCTGCCATCTATCTCAAAAATTTTAGAAAAAATAATAAAAAATAGACTACTTAAATATTTGAATGCGTACAACATCCTCTCTGAGAAGCAGTATGGCTTCCGACAAAGTTTATCAACTGAAGACGCTGTCATCTCTTTGACCTCACTTATTGTGGAAAATGTTGACAAACAGAAAAAATGGCTCCATTCTTGTCCAGAAACTAGAAAATATTGGCATACGGGGTAATCCGCTTGATTTACTAACTAGCTACCTACATGATAGAACCCAGCGTGTTAAAATAGGCCCTTATATTAGTGAGGAGACTTCTATATCCTATGGTGTGCCACAAGGAAGTGTCCTGGGCCTGACACTCTTTCTAATATATATTAACGATTTGTGTAACATGAAAGTAAATAATGGCCAGATATTCACTTACGCAGACGACACAGCTATTGTTTTCACAGGAAGCTCCTGGAGTGAGGTCAAGGAGATGACAGAAACTGGTCTTTCTAGAATAGGTAACTGGTTAAAGCGTAACCTCCTCACGTTAAATTCCTCTAAACAAATTATATCTGCTTTACAACAACTGTCAAAACTCAACCTGAAACTGACTTTTATATAAAAATTCATGAGTCCACAAACTGTCTGAACGACGACTTCCCATGCTCTTGCCCTGTGATAAACAAGGTGTCACACATAAAATATCTTGGTGTTATACTTGACCAAACATTGACCTGGAAGTTACACATAGATCTTATTATAGGTAGAATACGCAAGCTAACCTGGGTTTTTAAAATACTACGACACATTGCTACAAAACAGATTCTAAGTAAAATGTATGTCTCTCTAGTTCAATCCGTGATAATATATTGTATTCCTGTCTGGGGAGGTGCCATTAAAACAAAATTTATAGAGATAGAAAGATCCCAGAGATCACTTATAAAAATCATGTACTTCAAACCCCGCCTATTTCCCACAAACGAAATCTATCAATCCTGTAGGGAACTGACAGTAAGGAAACTTTATATACTTAACATTATAATGAAACTACACAGAAAGCTGGAATTTGATCCTTATTTAACAATTAAAAGAAGAAAACACAATGTAGCCCCTACACACATAGTGAGCAAAGAATACGCCCACAGGCAGTATAAAAACCAATCATCGCTGCTATACAACTTGGCAAATAAAGAACTTAACATATTACCGATGACATTCTATCACTGTAAAAACTAATAACTGATTGGCTAATGGAAAAAAGTTATGATTAAACAGAAGTTCTAATCAGAAATAAAACAAAATGAGAAATCAACTCTTAAAGTGGCAACCCAAATTTGTACATGTGTATGTACAAATTACACACTACAAATCCACACCCTCAGACAGCCATATCCACACACTCACACCCCTACCCAACACATACACACCCTCTCTCTCTCTCACACACACACACACACACACACACACACACACACACACACACACACACACACACCCTCAAAACCTTCCCCACACTCACACACAAAGATGAAAGTTAATAGCCTAGAATATTTACATTATTTATATTTTTATTTTTATTTGAATAACAATGTAGGTACCTAAGTAGTTTCAACATCTACTAATTTTGTTACATCAATGCAGGTACTTACCTAAGCAGTTTCAACAGATTCTACTAATTTTATTACGTCGCATTGAAGTCAAACTTATATAAACTTAGATATAAATTAAAATTAACTTTACCTACTCAAAATCAAAAGATTGCTATCCACATGCTTAACATAATGTTACCCAGATATGGAAGAGCGGGGCTTCCTGGTACAGGTATTTTTTACTTTAAAGGAAGCCCTAATCAACTTGTAATCTAAAATTAAGTTTGTTGGTGAATAAAGCTTTTTGTATTTTGTATTTTGTATTTGTATTTGTATGTATTTCTGTTGCCGCTATAACAACGAATACTAAAACAGAAAAAACAATGTAAGGGGGCTCCCAGACGACAAACGTGATTTTATTGCTCGTTTTTGCTCGATATTGATGACGGCAATAGGTAGACCCTTAAAATATTCACATAATATTGAGTTATATTATTCAGTTGAAAATAGATAATTAAATTAAAATCCCACTAAGCCCCCCTTAGTGGGATTTTAATTTAATTATCTATTATCTGTCCCATACAACAAACGTGATTTTTTGCCCTTTTTATAGATAATGGTACGGAACCCTTCGTGTACTAGCCCGACTCGCACTGGGCCGGTTTTTTATTTTTTTCGTTTTGTCATTTTACCCCCTCCACTTTTTTGTAGGCAATATTTTTTTCATATTAGACTTGAATTATTTTGTGGTTATCAGGGTAAGTATTTTTGCAGAAGATTTCAAGACTCAGTTCCTGAGAAAAGTGCCTATGACAGACGGACGGACGGACACGCGAGTGATCCTGTTCCTCCTTTTGAGGTACGGAACCCTAAAAACCAACATAGCACTCACACATTTTTCCCGAAAGTTAAATGGTGTTAATTGGCTTTTACGTATTGACAACGACGAGGTATTGTGAGGCCGCGTACACACGCACGCACACAGGCACGCTACAGTTGCATGCACACGCATGCGATTTTCTCATTTCCTATCGATTTGTCTAAATAGTCTGAGTCTATTCATGCAATATCGCTGAACGATTGGAGTAATTTAAGTATCCTTATTCATTGTAATAATTAATGTAGGTAATATATTTATTTATATTTTCATAATAATTATAATAATATAATAATTGATAAGTGCCGTATATTCGTTTAAGTTGTGTATTATGTGTGGTATTGATTGTCAGAGGACATGTTTAGTAGGTAAGATTTTCACATTTCAACATGGAATCATTCCGATCATTTTGAATCGATGCCATAGCACTTACTTTTTCCCATGAATTAGTCTTTCAAATAAAATATCTTTATTGTTGTACTGGAGGTTGGTACCAGATTTAGTACATTTATGCATATCAACCTTTGTTTATTCTTACTAACTTACCTAACGCGGTGTGAAATCGATAAAAAGAATCGAATGGCGGTACTTTTAATCGATTTGACGTGACGGTAGTTGTGTTTCTCACCCATATCCTACTAGTGAATACATCTTCATCTTCTCATATTCGCGATGCACAAGCCGCGTCAGTCGCGCTCGCCACAGCTCCTAGCAACCGCTGAATCGGAATCATCGCAGTGTACAGTAACTATTTAGATAAATCGACAGAAAATGAGAAAATATCATCCAACTGTGTGTGTTTAGTGTGAACGCGGCCTATATCAAATGGCAAAGTGACAGTTATTTGCAGCTTATTATAGGCATGATTGTCTTGATCTAATACGTATTAGGATTTCATTAAGACGTATATAATCTGAGATCTCAAAACTTTATAAAACTAAAAAACTGATATCAATATTTGTTTACGTTTTGACTGACAACTGAATCATTGACTGACAGGCAAACTATTGACACTTGAAAGTTTTATAGAACAGCTAACTTAACGGCGAAGGTAATATTACAAATATGTATGACGTTTGTCAAAAAACCATAGAACCCGACTGCGGTATACTAAAAAGCACAAAACAAGCAGATAAGACTTAACGTAATTATTGAGATTCATAATTTCTTTATTGAACTGCAATTAACATATACAGAAATCTTTTAAGATAAAAGTGTACACAGGCGAGCTTATCTCTAACAAGAGATTTCATAAAACTATTATAGTACTACTGTACTAAATTTAATTTAATCAAATTTAAATGCAAGCAGAACCCACTATATTAGATTTAATTGGTGCCGCTTGCATTAAAATTAAATTTGATGTAACACTCTACTATTTTATTCTCAATCGAATCTCGATAATAACTTTGAGTGTTATCTGCTTATTAGTGAGATTTTTTAATTAAGACATTTTTTCCTGTTTTAGTACAAAATTACGAAAAATCAGTAAATACTTTAGTTGAAAACTACGGTTCATTCATATTTTGTACAATTTGTATAGTTCCATACTCGCCTTCGCCATCGAGAGGGTATTGAAAAAAGTTTCTTTAGCCCGCAGATAAAAGCGCATAAAATCCGCCATTTTTTTATTGTAGTGACAGTCCTATTGCCATCAAGATTAATCTAATGACGTCGTATCATTTACCAAAACCGGTTGAGACGTTGAGTAGTTACGAGAGGTTACAGGAAAAGACATACATACATATATACATGTAGGTCAAACACGTTACCCTCCTCTTTTCCGCTTCGCTGCAGTCGGGTAAAAAATCGACAAATTACGCTGTAGAGGACAAACAAAGGACATTCTGTTTTTACGGAGATTTCAGTAAACTTTTTATATTTTTGGATAGGTTTAAACAATTATCTCGAAATAGTTTTCTCAGTTTGGTGCCCTTGAAAATTTTCTATGGCTGATTGGCAGTTATGGCAATCATAGCATTTAATACCCAAATCTATGCGAGGTAAATACATACATCAGTACGGCAAAAGAATAAGCATATACTTCAAAGTCAAATCAAATTCAATGGCGCATACTTCTAATCTCCAGTGTAAACTAGCCATCCACATCTGTTAGATCCATTCAATAATCGTAATTAGAAGTGTAAGTTGCCGCCATTCAATGGAGGGTTTTAATGAGAATGAGACTGGCTACCGAGGACGTCGCTGAATTCTCCAGGCGTCCCCACTTCCTCTCATTTCCATACAGATTGATTCGAACAACAGTCTTTGAAACAACCTAGACCTTCACTTGGTTATCGATTGGATCGTGTCTAAGGAAATTGCATGGCGAAAGTTCTTGGTGATAATGAAACGTCTTGGTTACTGCGTAGTTAATTCGTTATCGAGATAGGTTTAGTTTCTGCCTGTGATAGCATAATGTTATCTGGAACAACTGATACTGAGAAACAAGTGTGAAAAAAATCACCCCAACCTAACTAGTAACTAAAACTTATCATCCATCTCGAAAAGATCACTTATTCGTCTAAGAAAAATGTTATACCCATGCGGTTTCTAAATATTTACACTGAAGAAGATTTACGATAAGAATAACCCTACTATTTGGAGTAAGCCTAAAAACTTACCTCAGAATCGTCGCTTTTTTTAACACTATCAGTCTTGTCCATACACTTTTGGTCTGCCTTCGTCCTCGAAGGCCCTGTCATGGTACCCACGTCGATCAGAACCTCCTTTTTCGACTCAATAACTATGTCCGGATCAACGCTGTCGCTCCTCCAATTACTAGAATTCTCATTTGTGCAATTCTCTTTCCCCAATCTGCGATCGTCGTCGGAACACGATTTATCTTCGCGACTTTTGATTTTGAAACAAGATATTGATTTCTTTTCTTCTTTAGCTTCGTTGCGACAAATGTCGTCAGTTTCGTCGTAGTTAATTCGTTCATCGCATCGCTTGATTTTCTTTTCGTTTGTTTTCAGCCCATTCTTCTTGCCTTTCCATTTGGAGTCTTTCTTGGGTTTGGTGATTTCTTCGCTGGAGTCGAGACTGTCGGAGCAGACGGGGTTGACTAGTATCTTGGTGGATTTTGCTTTCCTTTCTATCTTCCTCAGGTTTAGTAAACTTCCTGAGGTGTGTACTGATGGTGATGAGGCGAGGGATGTGGAGCTTTCCTTAGTATCGTCGACACTGTATCGGCGGCTGTGCAGCAAGGTGATGGTTTTTACAGCTTCTGGGTTTTGTTGTTGTCTCCTGCCATTGGTCCCCAGAGGGCCCATGGCGACGGGTGGTCCTCCTTTTAGCAACAAAGCCGTTTCCGTAGGCTGGCACACACAAACTAACATTTTCACTAAATCAGTTACTAGTTTATTTATCACTAGTATCACATTATTTTCTATATAGTTGGTGTTATGATATGTTTATTTAGCTATTGAAATGAAATCATGTTTATTACTGAAATCCATTGACTAATTCCAAATCTCTAATAAATCATCTAAAAGCAATAGGATCCATGTGAATTAACATATTTTTGCTGATAATATGTTATATCTTGAGTGGTTTCTGTTCTAAACCTAGTAAATCCTTTTCACAGGCTATATTACCAACGGCATAAGTAATCGGTTTCCAAGTGGATTGTACCATCGACGAAGGTAGTAGTATATGTATAGTAGATGCTTATCTATGTAATAGTGATCAGCCTCTCTAGACTATTAAGTAGAAGATATCATATATGAATGTGTCCTGTGTATTAAAACTTGTAAATGGATTGAAATTTGAAATATTAGTAAAATTATATAACATGTTGAAAATACTTGTAGGCAATTTTTAGGCTTCCGTAGTTTTATAAATAAATAGGAGATAGACCGAGAGTCGGACAACAGTAAGGGTGATTGTTGTCCGTCTCTCTGTCAAGCAAGAGACTAATTTGCTGAATTTGCTTAGTACTCGCAAGGAAATCAAAACCTGTAGGGTACTACCTAGAATCATAAAATTTTGCAAGAAGCCCGGTCTTATAACAATAAGCAAGGTCTCTTGCCTGTCCCGCAAGTTGAACAGGTAAAATACCTGGGCTTCGTCATAGACTCTGCGCTAACATGGTCACCACACATCGACGCCATGTGCTCCCGGCTATCATCAGCGTGCCATAACCTATGGGATTGACCTCTGGGCAACGACAGCAGACAGAGATAGGGCTTTCAAAATGCAGAAGCGTGCAGTCCGGATCATTAGAGGCAAACCGCGAGATTGGCCTGCACAGGAACTTTTTAGAGAATTAAACATCTTAACACTACCAAGTATGTATATCCTTGAGGCAGCAAGTTATGTCAGACGCAACCTTAGCATGTTTGTAAAAAAATCTGACCACTATAATGTGAGGACACGGCAAAGAGACAACCTGTGCATACCTGCGAGGCGACTTGCAAAGTCAAACGGGTGCCTGCGAGTGATGGGTCCTAAACTATATAACTCACTATCAACAGAAATTTAATCTGCCAGCAGTGATGCCACATTTGTAAACAAATAAAAAAAAACACCTGTTACATGAAGCTTACTACAGCATCAAAGCATTCCTTCAGTCGTTACTCATGCAAACACAATTGATACAATAATGTACACAATAATATAGGATAATTTAATTTAATTATTGAATCGTAACATTTTTTAACAGCTCATTCGAGCACCTAATGGTAAAGATGAATGTAAATACTTATAATTACAAAAACCAATATAGATAGTTACTACCTATATTGATATAAGATGACATGTAAATTTTTATAATTTATTAATAAATGCTATCTATCTATCTATCTATCTATCTATAGCACAATTAAAGGAAAACATCAGAAACTTGTAAAGGAGTTCTAACACAAAAAAATATGACATAGATCGGAACCGTGCACTTGGATCGTATTTTTTCGACTGTAAGCGGTACATATTTACTGCAAGAATAATTAAAATATACTCGTAGTATATCTCTGTAACTCAAAGGGATGACAATCTAATTATCTCTGCTTTGAAAGTGGCCGCTCTTGTAAAAAGTGGAATGTTTTCGTAAACTCCTAATATTAATCAACGTCAACCTTATTTTGTTTTTTGCGACCACAAGTGGCGCGTCGCTAAGGAGCAGAAAAAGAATAAGTTAATTTTCCTGAAACTGTCCGCAAAACAAGTGAAGTTGAAAACGAAGTTGATTTCCTACATGCCTAAATATTTAATTATCTGCTATCAATAACGGATTGCAATCAAACTTATATTTTGCAGGATGACCTTCATTGTAAATTTTCATTGCGATAGTGACTGTTGTTTGAAGGATTTTAATGAACTAAATCGCTAGTTTGTCGGTTTTTATTTCACAATTCCAATGCGATTATGAGTTGCAATCCCTATCAGTAATTCAGAATCGAGCTATTGGTCAATTCGCTTGTTGCATCCATCTCTCGCGACATAATGTCACACTCGTACATCTGAGAAAGAGGTTAATTTTAAAGATCAATAGTTTTGTGTCGAATAAGAAACGCGAAGCAAGTGATAAAAGCGACATACCAAAGTTCATAAAATGTACAATGTAGATGATTATAAGTTAAATATGATTAAATATTCAGTGAATCGCAATTGTTTGAAATCACTGAACGGCGGTATTGTTTCATGTCGAACGAAAGAAAAGATACGAATGGAATGAAATGATAATAAGGCCCAAAACAAAATAAACACTATCTATATCGAGTGTCAAGAAACTGAAGTCGGAATGGCGGCAATTGACGTTTAAGAGGGGGGATGTTTATTACAAGTTATTGGAGGGATTTAGATTTGACTATTTCAAATTCCGTATATAAATCGGACACGAGAAAGTAGAATTGAATTTCATACTTTACATACAGGCTGCATATATGCATATATGAACGCGCAAGCTACTCAAATGGAACTAGACTACCTATCAATTAGAAAATATGTAAACTGCGAAAGTTTCAAATATTGACGCAGATAATGTTATGCTGCTGACCCTTTGGCTTTGTCGATATTATTGGTATATATATTACGGCTAAAGCTAGGTGTGAAAATAAACTTAGTTTAGCCGGCTAGTCTTAAGATTAATTTCGAGCCTCGGCTAATGTCCGAAATAATGTTCATTGCGATAAATGATTTCAACATTAGTCGGCTAAACTGCAGTTTAGCCTCGACGCTGTTGAGGCTAAAGATGGGTGAGAAAATATGGTTGACATTAGCCGACTAATCTTAAGTTTATTTTTCGGTATACCTAGGCTAATGTTGAAAAATTACCGTCTTAATCTGGAATAAGTGATGTTAATGATTCGGTAGCCGTAAATACTGCGGTAGCTTAGGTGAAGGATAAAGGGGGTGAGCGAAGTGAAGCCCCCTTTATCCTTCGTGTTAGGTTGAACATGTAAGAACAACAAAAAATACATATACTCGTCTTAATATAGTTTTTGTTGTGCTTACATGTACAACTTCGCTCACCCCCTTTACCCTTCACCTAAGCTATCGCAGTGTTTTGCCCTGATATTAGAAATAGTTTTCTCATCTGAATAAAATTACCCCGCCCCGCTCCCCGCAGTCGCTCGAATACTTCGTTTTCAACATTAGCTAACTAATGTCCAACATTAACCCAAACGCATCGGCTAATGTGCAGTCTAGCCGATTAAAGATGACATCCGTTATCAAAAACGAACATGACTTCGGACATTAGCCGAGGCTCGAAATTAATCTTAAGACTAGCCGGCTAAACTTAAATTTCGTTTCACACCTAGCTTTAGCCGTAACATATATATATGTCACCGGAAAATAATACGATCCGCAAGTTTATAAATTTCCTAGGAAATTTATAAACTTCCTTCTAGATTATGTTAGGCTAGGTTAGGTTAGGTTAGGTTATGTTAGGTTAGGTTAGGTTAGGTTAGTATATTTATAAACTTGCGGAAAAAAAATTAGGAAATTTATAAACTTGCGGATCGTATTATTTTCAGGTGACATATATATATTTGATATAGATATATTTGAGTAGCTTGCGTGATATTGCATATATGATGCTGACTAACCTACTTACTTACCTCTTACATAATTTTGAACGAGTATAAATGGTGTCAATTATTAGGATCAGGCATCAGATTACTTTCCAGATTACTGCTGCCAAAAAGACTATTAGGTTGTTACTGCCTTTTTCTTAAGTCACGAGCCGCCTTTAATACCAAACAAAGAAGACGCATTTATTCCTAAGAAGACGCATTAGACCAAAAGAGCGTTTAGTAAATATAAAATTTTGCAAAAATAATGGCTGTAGTTGTTTTTTACTAGCTTTTTGATTATTTATTCACTGACCTTTAAACGTTATTTTATTTTATTTTTGGTTATTAGAAAAGTCTCCCGAAAAAATCACCAAACCTATTTATCACAATAAAAAAAACATTCTCACACCGCATTCGAATTGACGTACTTGTTATATATTTAATCGTTATAAAAAATATGTTGTTCTCTAAGTCCTCCTTACACTGATTGTCATCCTTTTTTAACATTTTAAAGTCAATAAATGTAAGATGAAATCCAAATTCTAAGTTCCGCTGTGGGGTTTCCCCACCTTAACCTTCACTTGCATGGATGGAGGTTGAAAGTTCAGTGCAAATATTGCAACTCCCTTATAACTTAACTAAGTGCAAACTAGTACTGGTACATTAAAGGCGTATGACGCCGCATAGCTGTCGGCAACAGAAACGGAAGTGCAAAGAGGCTGGAGGCTCCCTCTACACGATCTTACTTGAAATCGTGGCAGAATCGTACATCAAGGTTTGAAATAAGAACGGAGGCCCGAGGGTCGAAAACGATTTTAATAATGTTCTAAAATAACTTTAACATTATTAATGGGGGTTGATCTTGTTGCTACATCAAACGGTTATGAGATGGCTGGGTAGGACTCGATACTTCTGTAAGTTTATTATAAGATATTAAATTAATTATCTTTCGTTTTATAATCGGTATTGTTGAACCGTAGGTAACGAATCCAGCTTAGTGTAGTCTCACATCTATTTGATAACATATAAATTAGTATTCTGGCGCAAAACCTTGTTAGAGAATCTTTGGGAATAAACAAAATAGAATGCAATTATTTGTTCTAAATCAAAAAAATCCTCTTTGCTAACCGAATACACCTGTATTTATAAACCTCCTTAGAAATGTCCTCGACACTCCGTGTTGAAACGATCCAACAAAGTAATAGCAAATCTATTTTTATCACACCTGCTCTGAAAATACATACTAATTATACCAATTAGAGGGAAGAAACGCCTTTATCCCGCCCTTCAAATCCTTTCATCCCAAGGTATGGAAGTTTGTATGAAAATCCTTCCGACCCAAGGGTGGGAAGTATGTATGAAATTCCATTACATACCCGGTTTTTTTTTTTTTTATTTGTCAGCAGTCATACTGCAAAGAGACTTTAACTGTCTACTAATTAAATTTCAAGTAAATTGTTACTGGCCACATACAGTTTTTTTTTACCAGTTACCAACCTCCTTGGTGCATACAGAAAATTAAAAACGAAATTATTT
This sequence comes from Argyresthia goedartella, assembly GCA_949825045.1. Classification (NCBI taxonomy): domain Eukaryota; kingdom Metazoa; phylum Arthropoda; class Insecta; order Lepidoptera; family Argyresthiidae; genus Argyresthia; species Argyresthia goedartella. The sequence continues at coordinate 17,788,722 of OX463829.1, read as the reverse complement.
TTGTATATAAAACGCGCGGAATCACGGAAGAAGTGGCTGCATGACCTTATGATCTTAGCCTACTCCAGAAACGGGCGAATAAAAAAAGGAAAAGCCCGCGCATTTTCGCAAAAACTTCGATTGATTTAGCATTTGTCTTTGTGTTTTTTGTAAAATATGGATGCATTTATGTCTATTATTTTCCTCGTAGGTGTAATAAAAAGCACTATACATACCTCAGGATAAAGTACAGTTCCATACCTCAAACGGTTTGCGCCCCTCGCAAGCTCGTGGCGCAAATACCATAATCTCGGTATGGAACTGTCACTTTCTTCCCTCTGAAGTAATGTACAATTACTATTACATGACAACTACATACTTCGGGTATATAGGTTTATAAGAGTATAGTACAATATCCATAATTACTCTGCCTCTTCCACCACGTAAACAAAATTGGTGATGATACGTATGTATGTGCAGTTCAGAACCCGGCAGTTAAGAATACACAACAATCTTTGAAAAGAGATAACGACAAAACGTCACCAGGAAAACTCGGTGTCAGCCATGACATGAGCCAGCACGTGTTAATTCCCCTTTGGAGATTTGAAGAGACTTATGCGATAAAACAAGGAGGCTGTGTTGCTGTGACAGCCTGAATCTAGGGGTATGTTGTTTGGTATCATGTAACGAGGAAGAGATAAAGATATTTGCCCCAAAACTGATTTTTGGTTCAATAAGTACAACAAAATTATATATAACGGTTACAGGAATATCTAATGGTATTTTTTTATAACTATGTTACCCAAAGAACTACGTAAAATAAGTACTTAATTATTGACTTAAAACTCATTCTAGGACTCATTCTTTATATTGAGAAACAAATTAATATTCAACTCTTCGGTCCCCTGCCTGTTCACACAAAAAAAAATCGTACAATAGCTGAAGAAATTGCTTCTTTATCCGTTTCAACAGGACTTTCTCAACTCGCAACGGAAGCAAAAACCTTTGGTATTATATACGAAAAATCTGTGGGAATTGTTGTCCCAAACCTCGCATACCAAAGTTTATTATATGAACCAAACGAAAAGATAAGTCGCAAAAGTTTATTCATCTCCGATAGGCAAAATAACAGAACCGCGTGGGGCGTCCACACCGCGAATCCAATTTCATAAGAATATGAATTATGTATTCTCTATGTATAACCGCCGACTCTGCGCCACAAAGCTTTGATCGTACTGAGCTTCTTATATTTTCGCCAAAATACGACATCACGCATTTGTGGCATTTTATAATACTAAGGGCGGCGGCGGAGCGCCACAAAAATTTATCCGGATTCAGCATCTCGACCCTCCCTCGGTTTTCTATTCAACGCGCCCAACATATCTGCATCGGTGAAGATGTAAAAGGATATCTCAAAAGAGATTAGCTGCGCGGTCCGAAAATTGCGAATAGAGAACTTTTCATTAGGGAAAGGCCGAGTTTTCTTTTTAGAAAATCAACAGCTACGGGGAAATGTGTGCGATCCGTGCGCCGGGTATTTACTTTAAACTCGCATTGTTGAGCGAAGTTGCATGAAACAGTGAGATAAAAAATAAAAATAAATACTCATAAACCCCGGTTCGTGCGCCTTTATAAATGGATTTTTCTGTCACGCCTAAACGAATGTTTTTCTGTTGTCAGCGGATGGACAGATATTGTATTACGCTACAATGAAAACATGACTCAAATTTCCAATATAAGTATTATCTTGTATGTTTGATCAGTTTCATCACGCACGGAATTGACGTGAGCTCATAAAATATGAAAGTCATACAACGCCTATGTACTCCCAATAAGCGCCGGATTCAATCGACTCTCCTGTACTTACATGTGTCGCGTTTGAGTTTGTTCGGTGCTTTGGTATTGTCTGCCCTTCCTCAAGGTCATCATTTTTCTTTTACCGAAATCAAATTGTCGTCACAGGATTAATAATTTGTAATTTAGATATATTTGAAGTCCCTGCTGGACTACAATTGCAAAAAATATGTTTTGATACAGTTTTAGATCTGACTAATCTGATGTTCAATCAAATCAAAAAACAAAGTATCTGTTTTTAACGAATGCTAACCCTATTTTGACGGGCAAACATTTACATTAGCAAAATTCATTATTCCAGAAAACTCATCGGAAATTCCGGTCAATTCCACTAATTGACCCCAAACCAAAGAATCCGCGCCTCAGTTTTGCCGTTATTCACAATTAAAGGAAGTCAGAGGAACTCTAAAAATTCAATTTTAAATCCAGAGGATTATCCGCTACCGTAATAAATAATTGGCATCGATCACAGAGCGGCCTGTTTGGTGGTTGGGGGTATAATCTGCGGACCATTAACTTCAATAACGTAATATGGAAGGGCTTAGTTTTAAACTGCTGTAAATCAATTTCGGCAAAGTCAAACCTCAAATCGAGTTAAGTAGAACAATTCAGATGGAAGATATTAGTTCGAGACGATGGAAATTTTGCTAAATTTCAGTTTTGGGGGCGGATTCTGCGCTGATCCTCAGATTGTATTAATTTTTCGGATAAGGGGATTTATTTGTTTGCGCGGGCTGAAAAGTTTAGCTGAAAAAAAATCACAAATCCGTTGATGAATATTATATAGATAGAGATGACCATTTTAAAGGCACATACTCCGTTGTTCGTAGCTTTGCGAAACCAAAAGTTACATTCAATATTTACAACCCTCCCTCCGATAAATTAATGAAACCTTACGTCTAAAATTTGGTTCACTTGTTTCCTATTTAGCCTGATAACTTTTGAACCACTGAACCGATTTTAATAAATTTTATCCAAGCACCATCGCAGTGAAGTCTGAAAAACCGGTCAAGTGCGAGTCTAAATCGCGCACGAAGGGTTCCGTACCACCGTTCAATGAAAGCGATGGTGTGGAGTGAATAGTTTGGATTTTACACAGCAAAATATTGTTTACAAAGTTATTGGTGCGGTTACTTTCACACTCCATGTACGTAACCAGGTGCATCCATAAGTTTGTATGTGGTATTGAAAGAATTGTTGTATGGGAGCCCCCTTAAATATTTCTTTTATCCTGTTTTTTAGTATTTGTTGTTATAGCGGCAACATAAATACATCATCTGTGAAAATTTCAACTGTCTAACTATCACGGTTCGTGAGATACAGCCTGGTAACAGACGGACGGACGGACAGCGGAGTCTTAGTAATAGGGTCCCGTTTGGAACCCTTTGGGTACGGAACCCTAAAAACGCATTGAAATCCCTCCACCCGTTTCAGAGCTAGATCGCCACGGACAGACAGACAGGCGCTTCACACTTTTAACACCCCTCTTTTTCGTATGGGGTTATAAAGGATACATTCAAAATACTCTGGAGCTGAATGACTGAATTACCCAGAAAAGTGGGGGATTTCCAAAACTTCAAAGATTCACCCCATTGCCAGAAACATATTATATCACACAAAAAGTTTTTCCATTAAGAGATATCACCTTTATTTCGAAGGAAATGTCAAGTCGGATTTAGATGGAAAAACCCGGCACTCGGTAGACCCTGACAACTGACAAACTGCTAGGCAAAGGTCACGACAAAACTTTGCTTTCAATATCTTCATTAACCCTTTGATCACTTATTGATGATTGATGACGACAACTGCAAAAATGAACGAGAGAGGGGACAAACTTATTTTAGACATACTCCATCGATTTGGAAAGAGTTGCGGAGTTTATCTGGTTATTTGTTTAGACATGTCTGTAGTACTTTGTTGAACTTTAGTTTGGGAGACAAGAATTAGGGTACTGACCGTCTTAATTGTTATTGATGATCAAAGAGAGACCTTCTAAGGAGTAATTTCTATAAAAAATACTACGAGGAAGAGATGGCAAAGTTTCAGGTGAAAAGTTTAAAATAAAAATTATGATAAATGATAGTCTAGTCTGGAAATGAAAGCAAACCTATCACCATCATTAAGTAATACTAAGGATTAGTGTTAAATGATGATAAAGCGGAGGATACAATCTAGCAGACGACATCATCGCTTATAATCATACAATTCCGTAAAGTTAAGTAAGTGTGTTAGTTCATTGCCCCGCCGACCTCCTCCGAAGTTTAGCATCAAAGTGGCTATACCAGATTACATAAGAGATTGTTTCTTTGTCTTAATCCTTACAATTTCTGCCGCCTTATTGATAAAGTACTTTTTAAATTGTAATGAGTGAATAGTCTAGGACCGGGGGGAATTTCGCGTCAGAGAAGAGGCCTATGCCCAGCAGTGGCTCGATGTCGGCTGAGTATGATGATGATGATGCTGATAAATAGTCTAGTATATTATGATATAAGGCATCGCAAGCAGCAGGAGAGAGGAACATTTTTATGTCATATTTGCGTTCATAGTTTTGCGAAGTCCGTTGTTACTTTTTGGTTAGTTTCCATTCTGACAATGTAAAATACATTATGACGTACGAAGCCATAGCCAATTATTAGTATTATTTTTACATTGATCCTGGAAAACTTATTTAGAAGGTTGTCACGCAAACGCCCGCAACCTGTTCAGGGCATGTTAATTAGAAAAGTTATAGGTACTTTCATCTCTACATTTAACTGTTAATCCAGCAATATTATGCCACTGTTGACTATAAAACAGATTTACTATTAACTGAGGATTGTTATGATTTAGTTTTCTCCATATACTGACGGGAGGAACAAGAAGGTTATTTTCTCAATAGGAGTCTACAGGTGACACACTAATGTGTGACGACCTCCTCCGCAATGAACACCCGCGAGGCTCCTTCATTTGCACAAATGCGAAATTAATAAAGCACTCGACAGTGTTCTATTCAGGATCTTAAACTGAGAATATTTTTATTCGGATTTTGAACTGACTCTACCAAATTGCGGTTTTCGGGCGTCAGAGGAAAGTTGTTGGAAGCTTCAATGGCAGGGACCTTTCCTAGGTTTTCTATTTAGGAAACAACTCAATCACATTCACTGATTGCGCCCTATTCTTCCACGTTCGGTAAGATATATTGTGACGTAGGGTTTACTCCTAATAAGTATTTCTCGCTGCCCCAAACTATAGCATGAAGTTGAAGACGTACAACATTGGAGCGGAGAAGGTCTTGCCCTACAAATAAATCGAGAAGGTACAGGCCGTGCCAAGACTCTGACTAAGTGAGCTGTGACCTCTCTTTCTCGCATATGGTAAGGTGGTAGGAGAGAGAGAGGTGGCAGCTCAATCAGAGCCAAAGGAACTTGGCGCGAACATTACCAAGAGCTCGGGATTTTCCCGAACTCCCAAAGCTCTGTTAACATCTGAACAAGCTACCTGTTGGTCGTCGAGGTGGGAATATTAATGTAACTTTTACGACTTACATTTGTTACTGCGCTTAGCACGTAAAATAAATTGGTCCTTTTTGGCGCCCAACCCGTAGTCATGTTGGATTAGCGTTTTGTTTCATACTGTCGATGGCGTTTACAATGGCGATGACGTACTATGAAAAGCTTTTAGAAATGTATATCAAATCATTTCCTTGATATTAATTTATGGTGTCTTGTAGAGTGGTGTAAGGCCAAGAAATGGCTCATTTTGTAACAAAAATATCTGATTCGCGATATATGAGTAATTGTGTATTAACTTAAAATCAGGGTCACAATTCACTTAATTGTATATATAATAAATTAATATTCTGTCATAACATACGACACAAAGTTACAAAATAAATAAAACATAGCAGAATATTAACAAAAACTCTCAAACAGTAGTTTTCAAACAGGTAGGTCAATTGGATCATCGTTTCAACAACATAATCTCTTCAAACAAAACACAGCAAGGTTGTTTGTGACAATAAACCCAGCATCGAGCTTACGGAGTTTCTTTATTTTTAAATAAACATAAAATACACTTCTGGAGGAACTGAGTTCTAAGTATAATTTCTCATAACCTTTGAGAGATTTGTCTCCTAATATAATCATAAATATCATAAAAATACTGAAAATATTGCCTAGTCCAGAAAATCGAATTGAATTGAATTGAATTGTTTATTCGCTGTAATAAACCTTTGGGCCGAGCGATTCTTGGAGCGGTTTGTTTGTGTAATTAAGTTTGTATAGTTTGTATTATTTATTATTTTGTGACGAAGCTTTGTGTGGATTTTTGAAATTTTGTATTTTATTTTGCATGTTAATTTCAATCTAAAAATAAATTGTCCTGGCACTATTAGCCTTCTCCTATACTAATACTACTATTATATACTAAAAATATGATCAGAATCAGTTCAGTGTCTCGTTTATAATATTACTATTTGACAGTTGACAGAACAGTTGTGTGACACATTTCTCCGTAGAAGTTTATGGCTAACAGAGTAGATGTAGCCACCTCATTAAAATATATTAATATTTACTCCTCAGCGTCTATTGGTCATAGGCGTGATAAATGATAATATATATACAAAGTGTGATTGAGAAACAAACATCCAAGCATCGTAACGGGTTATAATATTCACATATAATGTGTTAATAAGCGATGTGTAGCTGTACTGTCCCGCTTATGGAGTCATAATCCAACTATTTACCAGCCTTATACCACATAAAGAGTAAGGCAATGTGTTGTGCTACTGTACCGCTTTAGGAGGGGGGAGTATATAATCCACTTATTTGGAACCCTAATAGAACTGGTGTCAGTCAGCGCTATTATAGCATTATTATAGAACCTTAGGCCATTTCGGACGACCTTCAAGCTGTAATCCTTACCGTTGAAACCTTCATGAAAATGAAATTTGACACTGCCAAAAAATAGTCCAGAAATAGTCCTAAATAGTCCACAAAGAAAGAAAAATAGTCCTCTTATAGTTCCGAAGTTATAGCTTTAGGTTGGTGAGGATTACAGCTTGACGTCAAGCTGTAATCCTCATCTCTCGTGCAAGCAAACGGAAGGGCCTATCGACTTGGTTTGGGTTTCAAAAATTAGTCCAGAAATAGTCCACACGGCATGCCAAATTTCAGAAATAGTCCTTCAACGATTCCAGAGTTATTAAGACATCTTGGTGAGGATTACAGCTTGAACATTTGATATCATCAAATATCTTCGGAATGCCTACGAGAAAGGAGATAAACCAGCGAACTTTTTTAAAAACTTTCAAACGAAAAGCCTCGTTGAGTTTTTTTATATTGCAAGTCAAAGATGAGATTCGTTACAGAATTTCACTTCTTGAAAAAACTTTTGTGAGAAAATAGAATAATAAAAAACTATTAATTTCCAGTATTTTTGACTAAAAAAGAACCGTACAACATTACAGAACCAATAACAGTAAATAATTGCAAGTTTTATTTATTAAAGTTTAAAGGAGTAATTCTGGAGGATTTTTCCAAAAAGTTAAAAATAGCCAACTAGCTTAATAGGGCTGCATAGCCTTGGATTTTGTTTTTCTTACAGGTTCAACTTCGTTTCACTCACCCCTTTAGTCTTTATTTAGCTAATACGCATTGGCTAAGCCATTCAGTAAATGACTAAACGGAGACGGTCAATGAAATAGCTAGGCTGTTAATTGATAAAGCTAGTTTTCTGCGACATATCTATATCATGAACTGTCTACCTATATACAATACAAGTTTAATGTTCAAACCGTACTTTTCAAAGTCAATATGTCTGGGAAGGCAACCCTTTATGTAAATTCACTACATAGGTTCCATTTCGTTGCGAATGGAGAAAATGCTTCTCTGGCCGCTTCAGAGCTCAGAACCTCTATTTGCTCCATCGACATACAGTATAGGTCGGCGGAAGTTTAGGAGGGATGTTTCCGCGAATGGGTGAAATGATATGGAAGCCGATCTGTATCAGAACGCTGTCACCCTATCCTTCAGTTGACACTCAACTACAATTACTGTTAAATATATATTTGTGGAAATGGTTAATGTCATACAGCATTGACTGAAAAGATAAAACCCATATTACTGTAGATATTTATAAATATGCTTAGTACACGTATTTTTTTTCCACTTCTTTAAGTTGGTCCTTTATATTTAAGTAACACAGCATTAACTAAAAATAATAAAGTAAGTCGGAGGGGGCGACGGGTACCTTGCTTATATTTAATATTTGCCACTGTATTTTATTTTATTTGTCTTACCTTACTAATTTACTAATTTATTGGGGAGGAAAACCTTCAATTTTTTTCACTAGGGGGGCGCAAGTGCAAGGGACAACACAGAGTAAGTAAAGCAAAGAACTTCTTTCATCTGAAATTACAAATGAATCAAAGGTAAACTAAGTGAAGCAAGTTTATGCAAAAGAAAGTATTTCGATCATCTGGGGTTACAAATTAATCACAGAGTAAGAAGTTACGCAAGTTTAAGCAAACATTTTCGTTAATCAGAGAAATTATTCATCAATGTCCATAGAACTTTGCTGTTGACAATGTTTGATATGTGTGAAACACACAGCGAGCCCTCTACCAAAAAGATTTGTGTAATATTCCCTATTAAAGGCAGAAACATCTAAGAACTTTGTGAGTTTTAGTTTGAGTAGGATATGGAGATAAGTTTCGTAATTCAAGAGATCGATGTAGGTATGTCAGTTGGCTGCGGCCGATCAAGTATACGTATAATAGTTTCTATTCAATATCTTTGTCCTCTTAGTAAAGGAAGTAAACTACATCGACTGCATCGACTTTAATGAAACTATAGTCTTTGACTTTTACACATTCCTGGTGTTTATGAATATGCTATTTGCGTGTCCACGGTCAATTACCAAACTACCAGTTATACTCGCGACTGGCGGCTCTAATGAATAGCAAACCTTCAAAATTACTGTGTGTTGTATTGATTCGTTTCAAAATGGAACAACACACGTCACAAAGACCTGTACACAGAGGATATATTTGTATACCCTCGGTCAACTGGTGACGAAGGTATACACGGTATGATGACGGTAGAAAAATACGTGTCCTGAATCAACTACCAACGAATTCAATTAAAATCTTTATTTACAAAACATGTTTCGATTCATTAGGGAGACTACGACAACTCAAACTAAATTCTCAATTTAATTTAGTCACAGAGAAATCCCCAGAAGTCCAATAAAAACTGGTTTTAATTTCATCTAGTATTGAATTGGTAGCAAGTGAAGTTTTCTGAAATCTTTGACTAATGAAGACTCAAACTTAGTTTTGACTATAGATCTGAAACTTAGAGCCAAACTTAGTCAATCTTGGTGAAACCTATAAATCATAATGTATTAGCTCAAAATTAATGCCCCTTTAAGCAATGTATAAGCCTGTATGTAAATTTTGTTTTATGTTATGCTTTACACAAATAAATAATCAGCACTAGAAATTATATAAAAGTTTGTAATTGTCAATATTCGCATAACCATCAAAATAAAAATCGTCAAATTCTTCATGATTCATAGAAATCTGTCTCGGTCGTGGATTCGTGGTATTGTTAAGATGTTTTATGATATGACGGTAAAGTTTGGATGTCGACTGTGATTCAATGCCTATAGTTGAATACAAATAGCAGGTAACCGGACCCAGGAGGGGGCTGAATCCTCTGACGGCTAACATATTTTGTACATAACACATCGTAACGTGATTTTGGTTATATCTATCAAGAGTACGTAGGTATATAAACTGAGCCGTATTTGCCATTCATGAAAGATTATATAGATCATTGTCATAGACCATACATAGAATTAGACGCCGTAAGCACCTCCATTTTTTGACGTGATAACGTCTTATAAATCGATGAACGCCGGTTGCACGCACAAAAAAGTGTCACGTTCTTCCTGAGCCGAGCGTGCAAGCGAGAGCGCGGAACAAACGATAAAGAGGCACGATCGGCCTACGCGTTTCTTTTGGTGTTATTATGTAAAATTATCGTCCGTAAACCGACTTTACAGACAACCAATTTTTTTAACATATAAAAATAGTCTGTCAGTTAGCACAGTTCTATGCAAATACACTCATAACTATGAGTCATACACAACAGCGACTGAGAGTTGGTGCAATGCACTAACATATAACACGCGAAGTCGGTGCATTTACGGTGTCTACCTAGAGTCTGTGATCAATTAACATAGTAGTGACTAAATATGTATAATTATTACAAAACAAATACCTATGTGAAACTATCCTTACATCGAAGGCATGAATTGTATAAATATCAATTTATGTTATTGATTAAGTTGTGATAAAGGTGCACCCGATTTCCAAACTAGTTCCACCTTTTCAAATTTAGTGGAATCTCACCTTTATCGATATGGCATACAATGCTTTTGTATGGCTGTATTGTTTTGAATCGAATTTTGTTTCTTTTTCTTTCTCGTATGTACTCCTTGACTGTTGCATAAACTGGCATAATGTTTATTTAAAAATTTGAAAAGTTCCTAGCAAGTTTAGACACAATATATTTTGCTTGATAAATCCTTGGTTTAACTTTTAGATTCTCCGCATTTCCGGCGTTTTGATCTAATGATTTTATTAGGTTTTTAATGAAATGACAATCGGATATACTCGTAAATGGCTTCATGGTCATAATTGCTTTGATAACTCAAAAACTGCGCCATCTCTCACTATCATATAATTTAAAAAAGCAGAATTTGCCGAGTCATTTATAAAACAAAAGGCGAACTCAGCATCCTGCCCATATGATTTCCTGGCTTGTCTCCAAGCAAGCAGGAAGTTTAAAACTATTCCTCTGATGGAATGTGTCGAGGATATGTTCACGTCCCCACAATATTTCAAACTGAGTGTCTCCACGGTGGAGTCTCGAGTCACGTCCCCGACCATGCCCAGCGTACCGCACTAAGTGAAGAGGTTGCACATGATCGCCATCGAGCAAAAAATACCCTCAAAACACTGAATTTCACTTAGTGACGTCCCTGCTAATAATAGCACCGAATTCAAGACATTCGGAAGGTAGGACTTGAACAAATTCAAAAGTTTCTTAAAGTTTCAGTGAGGACAGAAAAATATTATAGAATTAAGATTTCTCGCGTCTATTTGTAGAATATTGGCTTAGAAGGCACATAACTGGCATCTTAAACTATTTTCAACGGACTGACTCAAGAACTAGAATGGAAACCACTCAAGCAAATTATCACAACAAAAAGTCAAAGGTTTCCAGCTCTCACAAGTTGTGACCTTTTACCCTTGCTATCACACTTTGGAACTGTCAAACCACTTTTCTTGAAGACTCGTTGAGTCAGCGATGTTTGTTCATCAGGCCGAGATCAGGCATCGCGACGATCTGCCGACAGCGAGCGACACGCACGACCGACCCTCCCGAAGGGTAAAGCCGAACTGCCGGCCGGCGCGGACGGAAGACCGAACCGAACAAAAACTCCCACAGGGTGCCTCCAACCCACCCTACTGGGCTAAAAATGCACATATTGAAAGCGAAATGAAAAAACATACCCCAAAAAGGAATGTGTGAGAAGTGTTGCACGTTCTTATAATCACTTAAGGCAGAGTCTTGTTTCTGGATGTTTCTAATGAGGCGGTCGGTGGCATCGTCGGACGGAATGCGCTACCTGTGGTGATTTGGAATCCGTTGATCTATTCCCCAGGCGGATTGCTCAGAAACAGACTCCGACAGTCATGGTTGTTTATCTATCTTAAGTATAATATTTCTCTATATAAGTATGTGTATCGTTGTCTAGTACCCAAGATACAGGGAATCCTAGTTTGGGGCTAGATCAATGTGTGTAAATGGTGTCCAAGGTATTATTATTATTATTATTATTATTTGGAAGGTGAGATGAGGCTGAAGGTCTGAATGACAATGATTTGAAGACATGGATCGGATGAGGCAGAGCTATGGGATCCTAATGATTATGAGTCTCGCATTTGTTATTGGCTGGTATTTAATCGCACAAAGGATCAGCAAAAACACTTTTTATGTTTTAAATATTTAATGAGTACTTAAGTTTATGTTTTAAGTTTTTTTTTGTTGTTCTTACATGTTGAACCTAACAACAAGGATCACCTCAGCTAACGCAGCAAATATAAGGGATATTTGCCGTGCAAATCAGTATTATTGATGTTCAGTTCAATATTTCCCTTTGTTATTATGTTACATCGACAAAAGTTATTCAGAATGATATTGTTGGCGTATTTATTTATAAGCCGGTTCATCTCGTATCAAAAGCAGCTCGTTTATGCAATAAGTCGTCTAAAATTAAACTGGTCTAAGTACCGTAAGTTTGAACCGGTATGTATATACATACATCTATATAAATCAAACTATTCATGTTCATCTATTGTCTCTAAAAATACTTACCCATCAGATTTAGAAAAATCAGGTCACATTAAATGTATTGTGGATTATTTCATTAAAAGCACCCTCTACGGAGCATAAGATCATGGATTTAAATAAAATCTATTTCAGGACAGGATCGTGTTGGGTATCAACATTTTTACGGCGTTATTAAGTAGATCATTTATCAATCAGGATTATCAACAGGAAGGCTTAATTTCCCCATAGCTGCGGCGATGGGCTAGCCCGCTGTCGTGCATAATAGAGTATTGAATAACTGGCAGAGCGTGGGCACACCTGAGCCTCTGCTACCACGTATGGGCAAAAGCGTGACGTCAATTTTATGTTATGTGTCATTTATTTTAATCAAAAAAATATTTTTGAATTGTAGACTAGACTCGTTGCCCGCGGCTTTAGCCGCTTGAAGTTCTATTGAAATAGCCCAGTGCGAGTCGAATACAAAGGGATACATATATACTATACCAAGATTTTATAACATTAGTCTATTTATCTGATAATTACAGCATCTCCGAAAACATCGAAAAAAAACACGTTTCTTCTTACTTTCGCTAGATACGTTGAGAGTCGTTTCGTTTCGTTCGCTAGAGACGTATCCCTTACCTACCTTTTACTAAGTACCTACCTGCCTTTCAGCTTCATAGGTCAAGATTTAGATTTTCATGCAATCATACTCCCCCCCCCCCCCTGTCATCTTTGGGCAATTATGAAAATAACACTGTGAATGAGGTCTCGTAACAACCTTCAAAATATTTTTTATTTTTTACCGATCTTACGTTTTGGTTTCTTAACTTCCTACTAAGTTTTATCCTATTTTCAAACAAACTGTAACCCCCCATTTCCCCCATATTTAGGGGAGTAATTTCGCCAAATCCCTCCTCAGGAAATACCTAAAGAAAGTCCCTATATCCCTACATGACTCTAGGTCCAACGGTTAGGCTGTGCGTTGTCTGACAGTCACGCAAATACCGTTTTACTAAGTAGATGATACCAACCCGTATAAGCAATAAAATAATAATAAATCGATTTACTCAGAAAATTTTACGTTATTTTCTATATTGAGCGCTCGAAGATATTATTCCTACCCTGTTTCAGACAAATAAATAATGTATAGACTCCAAAAGTAGTTAAGCCGTATTTTCGCCGAATCAATATTTTTATCCGCAATAAAACTTATGTTCACTAGCTGTAGCTAAGGTAGGTAGCCAATAAATATTGCTGCTGAGTTACACAATCTTTTAAAATCATTTTCAAGTCGATATTTCCGAGTGCCCGTCGCTCCTGCAAGTCGCAGCTCAAGGAGTAAGATGTTTCTGGGGATGACGACTTTTGAATAAGAATGGATATTTTATGAGCTCCACAGCCGGCGTCCAGCTTGCATGTGACATAATTCGGGATTCGTCTAAAGATACTAATATATTTCCGGATCCGAACATTTACTTTCGCGAAGCTTCTTCGATATAGTGCCGCTTTGCGTACAGCCACCTCTTCAAGCGCGAAGTCAGAATACCTGCATACAAAGAGCAAAGCAAAGCCTTTGAGTGAAGCATTTCCACTCAATCAAAATTATTACTTGGCCTAAAAGGTTTATTAACATTTGTATATTTAATTATGTAAGGGCCCAGCAGCTCCGCGCTGTTTGGTTGAGGTTGAAATATTTGAAATTCGTTTGCCTTTTTGAAATGGTAATTCGGTATTTTTGTTGCAAACAACTGTAACCGACCTGCTTGTAAGAAATGTTGGGTAAAATTATTTTATGCTTAATTGTTTTTAACTTTGTTCGCACAAATATTGAATTCAAAATTAGAGTGCAGGATGAACCTAACAAACCAAGAAAACCTTTACTATCTATCCTATTTAGGTTATAATAAATCACGCTACGCATACCTTCTCAATTACGTATTCCACGGATGAAAATATGCATATTTTTAATCTTCACTCCGGCAGATAAAGGCACGTTATAAGAACTATTCTGGAATGAGTCGTACCTTCAGAAGCGTCTCCAGCCTCAATGGAATTCTTGTCGAGGTCGACCCAGAGGCGAGGCGACAGGCAGTGTGCTTCACTTCACAATGAATTCTGAATTCTTACGGCCACTGCTGAATCGGCGGAGTCACAACGAAAGGAAGTTTTCTCCTCTGTTTGCATAATACAGCGCCGTTCACAGCTCCAATCTTCACCTGTTTACACTAACACATTTTTGACAAACGCTCCAATTTCCTTTGTTATGTCTTTATCAGGCATTTGGGGAATTCGCAACAACAAAGCTTACATGTACAAAACAGAATTAAACATGACCAACATGGTCAAATGTACTAGATAAAGAGAATTGTTAATTGACCAAATCACGCTAAAAGGTGTCCCACATTGCGCAAATGCTAAGCCTGAGTAGCGTTTACATCCCACGCAATCGTAAATAAGAAATCCTTTCCAGACAAAAAATACCTTACTGTCTCGGAAAGAGGGTTAGCTATTGTATGGCAAGAAAGCAGGTATCAATCCTGGTCCAAGGATGTGCTATTGAGAAAAGGGTGCTTGCAGATAAGGGCTTTATCGGTGCATAAAGTATGTTATTATGGAGTCGGCCGCTCTGGGTAAGAGGAAGAATGCAGGCATTCTACGGTATTCCTTTATTTGCACCTGCCGTAAATTTAGCGGATTTTGTGAGCGATTGGGATATTTATGTGACACATTGTGCAGGGCGACAGCGTCAGAATTCGTGATTGCGGGATGCCTCTTGCGAATTGCTTATGCTCGTGAATGCTCAAATTCAGCTTGAGGTTGGACTATAATATAATTTATTTACTGATATCATCGTATCTCCATAGCTGGACGATGGGCTTGCCTCCCGCCGCGCAAAATGGACTATAACATAACTGACTAGACGTGGGCCCATCTGTGCACTTGCCACCCCGTTATGGAAAAAATCGCTATGTTTGATTTATCTACGTCACAACAATCATAATTTACCAATGATTCCGAAATTTGTATACGTTTCTGTTGGAAAGAGCAACAGAAAGAAGAGAGTTTTAATCCATTTTATTAAATGTTATAGCTCAAAGTCATCGAATAAATGCATAATGAGAAACTTCTTTGTAAATAATCATGAGCAGAGTCGATTTCCCTGACTTCAAATATAGGTCATATTTTTGAAGAAAAATTGTTATTGTTTTTGCTGTCTCTTTATAGCTAAGCTAACTTAGGCGCGACTGTCCAGTTTAACTGACCCCTGCCTACACTCTACTCGCGCTGAAACGAAGCTCACACAGGTGGCCGCCCACCAAAATTAAACCTGATTTCTTTTGCTTTACTAAGCAAAACGAAAAGATAATTTCGTAGGTACGCTTACTTTCTTCATCGATATTTTGTAGTTAGTAGGTACCTTACCGAAATTTTATATTAACCTCGTCTTTCTATTGATTTATTTCTAAATATGTAGTTACTTACTACTATGATGTTGCAATGGTAACCTTACTAACTTAAAAAACTAACCTACCTTAAAAAGTGTGACGGATAATTTGATTTAACCCGCGGGCCGCGGCAGGCACGCACCACTAACTAACATGTGTAACTACTGTGCTTTGCTGAGACGGGTCAATAAAAATAAGTGTCTGTTAGTTCTTTACTTTAGAGCGAGCGACAGAGATCACGCATAAACCATGTAGGTTTCCGTGATCGCTCCGTAAACATTGTATAAAAAAATAAAACAATTTGTAACATGGATAAATAAAATAAATAAAAAAAAAACACAGAGTTGTGAATTTGTCAGAAATGACACAACAACTAAGTCTCAAATATACACATATATCTACAATATTAGGCAAATCTTTCTTTTTTATTTCTCAATATTTTTTAATATTAAAAATAAGCTGGGGTGTATAAGTTATGCGATTACTCAATGACACGTTGTGTAAGTCACCGTAAGATAGTCAAAACCGTTAGTTGATAAAATAACGCCTTAGTTGATCAACTATCGACAGATAGTAAACCAGACCGACAGGGGAATTTACGTTTCTTTTGTTCTTACATGGCAACCTAACATAAAAACTATTGGGGTCTTCGCTGCGCAGTGTTTGCCCTGTTATTTCGTTTACAATTCAAGTTTAAACCAGTTTACTATTTAACGGTTTTAACCGTTAGTTTATCAACTAACGCAGTATAGTATAACTATAGTAAGCAGTACGCTACAGTTTACTCTCTGTTGATAGTTGATCAACTAACGAGAGAAAAAAACGTTAGATTCGACTAACGGTTTTGACAATCTTACGGTGACATATATATCTGTAAATTGTACCGCAAAGCGATTTTCGTGCTTACATTACCGGAATTATTCAGAGTAAAACACATCTTTGTTTACCTGAAACAAAAAAAACATGTTTTATGTTTTCGCAAATTAAAATGTACCTTCAAGCAATCTCAATAATTACAGACCCTTATGTTAAACATACATAAAATCTCCCCAAAGATATTTTCTTTCAGACATATCTATCATATTTATTTATTATTTGCAATCGATCTGAAGGTTGAATCATGAGAATCAGTAATTACCTGTTTCATATCAAATCTAAACCAGGTTTAACGAATAAACATTGTGCACGTTATTATAACGTCACGGCTTTTCTCCACATATTAACCAGAAACATTCATACACAGGCACATACTATATGCCTTAGTCTGGGGTCAGAATAAAAATTCTAGCCCCGAACTAAGGCAACACAGGGTTTGTGAGAACCAGAAATAGCGACCTCATTTACATTTTTTTTCCGACGGCATCCGAACTCAGATACAGGGTAGCAGAGACAGATTCGCTCCTACTTTAGTCGAGTATTTTAGACAACACTCCGGGAAATAGATAACCCATCAGCCCATTTTAATTAGTCACTGTATCCAATAATTTGTCTGGGAACGAGTCAGCGTTAAACAATTGACTTTATACACAACAGACGGAAAGAAAGCACTTTCAAAGCAGCTACTTGTAATCATTTACAACATAGCTTCAGTGGATAATACTCGTACTCATAAAACTAAGGAAGTCATCTAACTTTGCTACCCCTGAACCACCATTATGGTCAAATCTAGAGACCAGTGTAAGGATTAATCACAGCATAATGAGCGTGAACAGAGACAATTTGCCAGTGTAGAGCACTGCGTTAGTTTTTGAGGTACCTTTTTGACCAAGCCCTCAAGAGAGTGTGACCGCGCCGGGGCTGAACCATTACTTGTTATGTCTTCTCAGTTCCTATTGTTTAATTAGTAGTCATTCATGTAACGTAAGAGCTCCGTGGTCTAATGGGTTTCACGCTTGCTTTTCCCACAGGAGATGCAGGTTCGAATCCTGACTGAGATAATTAATTTAACTTAACTTAACAGTATCGGATGTTCAGTGTTTCGGATGGCACGTTAAAGCCGTAGGTCCCGGCTACTATCGCTGCGTGGTAATAGTCGTAAGACACCACATCCAACCCGCACTGAGCCAGCGTAGTGGAGTATGGCTTAATCTTACTCGTAACCGGGTAAAGGCTCGATGGGGCTGTTAATGGGCTCATTTATAGGGTACGCTAAAGAAATAAGGAACCGTTATAGTTTCGTCAAGTCTGTCTGTCCGTCTGTCCGTCCGTCCGTCCATATGTCACAGCAACTTTTTTCCGAAACTATCAGGACTACACAGTTAAAACTTGGTATGTAGATATATTCTGTAAACCGCTTTACGATTTTTTACAAAAACATTGAAAATAAAATTAAGGAGTTTCCCCTATACATGGAACTGAAACCAAAAAATAGTTTTTTGATCAAACCTATATGTGGGGGGGGGGGGGGGTGTCTGTAGATGGGTCTTTAAATTTACATCGAGGGTCCTGAAACCATTTTTCCTCAAAGTAAATTGTTAAAAAGATAGACCCTTCCAAAGTGGAAAAATGTGTGTGTGTGTGTCCCTCTAACTTTTAAAGTAAGAGAGAGAGAAAAAACTTAAATAAATATATGTAGTTAAAAAAAACTAAAAAACACGCTTTTAAAGCACTTCGAACTAAAAAGTTAAAAATATTTTTTAATATAACCTTAACACAATAATGAATAAAAAATACTATTATTATAGTGAAACAAAAAGCGTCGGGCGCTCGATGTACGAAAGATATGGAACACAGCGCCCGACGCTTTTTTTTTCACAATAATAATAGCATTTTTATTCATTATTGTTTTAAGGTTATATTAAAAATTATTTTTAACTTTTTCGTGTTTTTTAGTTTTTTTTTAACTATATTTATTTTTCATTTTTTAGTTCGAGTGCGCGAGCCGGAAAGTAAGTAGACTGTTTTGTCAATCCCCCAAATACGAGAAATTAATTAATCCTGGCGATCCTAATCAGGATAATGAGATAAACTTATGAAATTATTACATTGTCGCTGATTCTTGATAAGTGTACAAAGTTTGAATTGAATCTGTCCGTTTAAAGTGGGTCAAAATCGAGTCCAACGGAGTCGGTTACATACAAACAAAGAAACATACAGGTGAAGCTAATAAAAGCGTGATAAAAAAAATGTTGTGTATCTTAATAAACACTTTCAACGAAAATTTGTTTGAACAAAATAAAATAAGCAGTTTTAAGATATAAAACATTTATTCAAAACTGCAAATATAACTTTGTCATTCATACAAAAACTATGAAAAACAAAGTAATTATTTGATGGTGAAGAATGGTAGTGATATTTTGGCTTGGTGTATCAGGTGTATGTGAAGTGTATACCTTCCTAATTTATTTTTTGGCTTATATTCTACATTTATTAAGGAACCCTAAATGTACGAAGTCCGACATATTTATATATCCTGTACGTATCCTAAGCTTCGTGGACTTAGTAGACTAGCTTTTAATACTTGTTACGATAAAAAAGCTGGTAAGAGTTCATAACATCTGCTTAATAATGGATACTTCAAGGATATTCGATAAGTGTACTATTACTATTACTACTATTCGATAAGATAAGTATTCATATCCCTGTGATATTATTCTTCTAAAGCCAAACCTTCTTGCTTAATACTAGTTTTCCCAAAGTGTCATCGTGACTGGCGAAATCCACGCCTAATTCTAGTTTCGACCATTTAATCCGACGATTAGTTTGAAGTGACGACAGGGGGGGGGGGGAGACAAGATTACACGCGACAAGAAATTACGGCCCTTCCGAGACGAGCTTGTTATAGAGGTGAATATTGCCGTACCTACATTTTTCTGTGGCAGTGATATGAGAAAACGTAGATAGAGATCGATTTAAGAGATATACCATTTTTAATACAGAAGAAAGTGATTCGCCGAATTCTTTGAGCACCGTGGGACACCCCTGCGAAACCATTATTTATAGAGTTAGCTATATTAACCACTGCGTCGTTATAGTAGTTTATGTGACTGCTACATAATGCCTAATTATGTACAGTTACATAGACTAGTTTATCTACACACATATCATAAGCTCTCTTTGATGTGTTCAGGAACCGCATGTTTGACCGGCATTGTGGCTCTGCAGTTGTTTAGCTTGTTCTGTAGTACCAACTTCACAGACAAACTAGGGGCGCCACGCAGGCGGGCGTCGGCGTTCGAAATTTGAATGTCATAATATGTAGAAAATTTACACATTATGGTCATAATATGTAATTTTTCAGATAAGAAATGAGTTTTTACCAAGTAGTTTAACATTATGCTGATCGTAACGTGCGGTTTTTGTACGCAGTAAAGAGGGTTTATGATACGTGTTTAGATAAAGTGTATAATAAATTACCTCAAACTATAAAAGACACCAACTCTTATCAACCGTTTACACGCCTACTAAAATCCTTTCTTATTAAGAAGGCATATTACTTTGTAAATTAATTACTTATTGAAGCAAATGTGTTATAATGATAATTCTTATGAACATTCAATGATATTTTAATTGACAAAAAATAAATGAATGATATTATAATGTTCCTTAATTGGTACTTACCTATGTAATATTATGACATAGAATATATTTTTGGGTAACATGAATTTTATCTTTCCACTAATATATATATATATATATTAGTTATATATATATATATATATATATATATATATATATATATATATGAGTGGAATACTCTAACTTATATATATATATATATATAAGTTAGAGTATTCTGATAAGAATAAATAAATATAATTCATGTAACTACCCAAAGGACGTGTGACAGATGTTATCAATAAATGATTATTATATTCAGGCACACTTTCCGCAGATAGGCCAGATGAAGTCTGATCCTAATACCGAGGGTTAAACTGGGTTAACCTGTCCTTTACCAGGTCCCGAGGACGACGAAGTGACGCATGTACCGAGCCCGGCAATACCCAGCGGATTTTTTTGCTCGCGTTTGCCGCTGCCCCCCCCCCCCCCCCCCCCCACACTGCGCACGACGAGACGCCTCGAGTCGCCCGCGCTGATCTGAGTTGACCCGAGCTAACTACCTAACATAAAGTTATTGCTCGTATTTCTCAAGTGTTTATACTTAGGAAAAAAAACTTATTTTTTTTTTAGAATGAGCATGGAACAGGCTTTAAATCATGTCCAATCAAAATACTATACTCACCATATTTCATTAAATACACCATGGCTCTTTCACAGGATGGAAAAAATATGATATTCATTATAAATACGCTCAAAAAGTAAAGATTTCTGTAATAATCAAAACATCTTTTATTTATTCTGTGTGTAGATAAAACAGTCTATGCATTGACACATAATTAGTGTACTCTTTCCATACAATAAGAAAAAGAAAAATATCCTAAAGTTCATGAATAGCATCACAGAATTTGTATGTTCCGAGCGGGGCCAACTTTTTTCTACTTTTTGAATGAAAATATCAATATTTTGGTATAGAAATGTTGGTACCAATCTGTTGCTAGTTCATTGGTGTTTGAATAAGAACAGGCTCCAACGAATACTATTATAAAACATACTTTATATTTCCTTGACTATAAAGTATTTTTTCGGCTGCAGGTACCTACCAGGCCGGCAATACCCCGGCGTCGGGAAACAAAATCGCCACCGGCAATATGCGGCCTCGTCAAATGCGATGAAATTTTTCTGCGAGTTTCTGTCAAACATGTCATGTCAAACAAGCGTCAAATATACACACTATGTATATATTTATAACTAGTATTCAGATTTTCGCATTTAATAGATACCCACCTATATAGCGCATTAACATTAGTCACGCTCAGGAATTTATAAGTCGAACACACCTCTGCAGAATTGTCTGTGAAACACATTTGCAATACCCCTACATCGATGACCCGACCCAAGCCCGAGGAATATTCATTTTCTGTGCCGTTGTACAAATAAATACATAGAATAGGGTCCCAGTAGGTAGATGCCAACCTTGGAGGGATAAGGAATCGCATCTTGTGACTAAAGAGAACCAGGTTACGTACTGATTGTATAATTTCTGTGTATTTATGGTAAGGTTAGGTTAGGTTGGGAGGTGTGAGTTCGTTAAGGACAATATTTTGGCATAAAACGAGTGATATTCAGTTATCTAGACCAATTTTAAATTTCACACCTACAAGAGAAAACAGCAATCTTTCAAGAAGTCCTGTCAAACCTTTTGAAGAGCGGTAGTCAAATGTACAGCTTAGATCTCTTCTATTAACCCTTCAGGACTTTGTACTATCTCTTTGTATTTTATGGTGCTTATACCCTAATCTGTGGAAATGGCGGAGCATAATGCATTATCAGGACTATAAATAGTTTATGATGAGACAAGATAACCAGCGAGTCAGAGCCAAACAGGGGCAATTTGACTATGGCATCACTAGCTAGTCTCGTATTTACACAAAACTCTATTTACACACAACGATAACAAAGCATCCTACACCTATCCTTCCAGGTCATGTTTGCAGGTCGTTAGGTGGCTTACGGGAGGTCACAATTGTCGTTCAGATCTGAATCGCGCTGATCTCGGAGGGCACATAGACAATCTCGACCTGGGAGCATTATCCTTGTTTGTAAACATTTCTAACCGTTTTCGGTCGTTATTGCATTAGATATCGGGATTTAATCGGGACTACCCACACTTGCAAACAAGTGTGTGTCTAAAAGCTAGATAGAAGCCCTTGAGCCTCTTGCGATACTTATGTGAGATTGGAGAGGCTGACTGATAAAGTAGCAGTGTTATACGGAAAGTCGTCAAAACTAACTAACTAATCAACTAACAGCTTGAAGCTGACAGCTTCAATTCTGACATCTTTTGTCCAGTTGCCATAGGTTCTAAACTCTTTATTTAGTTTAACTTAACTAAATAATATAACATAACTATGTGTGAGTATTGTGACGCCTCTGGAATCGTTGAGATTGTTGTTAAAATGCGAGTCAATCACAAATTGCGTTTTTTTAAACACAATTAACAAAAATAATTTCCATAATCCCGGATTGTTCCACCTCTAAAATGGTATATTGAATATAGTTTTACAATCAGTGTTCCAAGTATTATACAGTTTCCCACGACCTTTAGGCTTATGAGAAAATCCACAGCCCTTAAAGAGCAGATGGTGTACCCACAGTGGATAATTCTCGATATCGGTCTCCACCGGGCGGCGGCGGCGGATTCAGAAAAGGTTTTATTTCATTTACGATAGCCTGTTGAATATTTTTATTGTACTCTTATTGACTTTGAAGCTGCTGGCACTTTTTACGTTCTAACCGTTATTTTTTATTTTAGTTAGAACCAATAACTTGAGATTTTGCTCACCAAGTTTAAATGTACCTATTAGTAGTTTTTAACATGTAATTATCGACTTGTAGAGTCTCTAGCAGCGAGTAGGAAGAGCAAGAGTCTAGCTTCACCTTCTCGCATACTTTTTCGATAGGTACTACATGATGTTGTTCCTTGTCCCTCTGAATGAGGGAGTTACGTCACCATTTCCCGGTGCCTTAAACCTGAGTACAGTCTACCAACAGATTGTAACGAGATGCGAAAATTGTGTCTTCGGTTATGTGTGTGTTGGAAAAAAAAACTTTACTTTTTAACAAATAAACAACAATGATAAGCAGAAGCACACTCTTATAATTGCCAGACTTTAACCAATTTATTTATTATGATTTATTATATCGACTTATCGACTCATTCAGGATAAAGCAAATGTAAAGATATTGAAAAAAAAACATCACAATCTTCGGTAAATAAATACTTGTCAATACTTCACTCGGGAATGTAAAAAATCACTATTTTGTTTCCTTTGAAAGCAGGACTTTGCTTTAGATAAGGGATTTTAAGGTTGAATGTCTTAGAGCACTTTAGGGACAGACATTGATAGAGTCAAGTGGTTTGGGTAAAAAACTTAAAAAAAATATTGTTCAGATGGTCCTACCTCTCTAATACATGCTATTTTTAGGCTACTTCAAGTACTTGCCGCAACATTTTAAAGTGATACGAAAAAAAATGGGGTTTTCTTCGAATCCATTTACTCCACCATGAAGTCATCTACAGATTTGATTTTTGGGTTAACGTTTATTGAGTATTTGATTGAGATTCTCACTAAAGGAAAAGGCGATTGGATGAAATTTTCTTGATAGAATTGAATTACGAAAATAGCTCTAAATTATTTTACTTTTTCCTGTGATTCTGAAATCCAAACTAATTTCATTGTGGAACTGCGTTCAAAATGTAGTTATTATGTTTTCGTAAAATCTCATTAAAAAACTTTTTAACAAAATAGCGTAGTTCAGTTTTAAACAAATTTTCTGTGGTTTAGCACTACGTTATGACATTTTTTCCCGATTCCGTTCCTCTCACACTGAGGGTCTTTCCGCCTGGAGTAACGGGGACCTTTGCACGGACGAGTTATCGCCTTAAGACATTTTGTCTTGTGCAAATGTATTAAATACTGTTAAATCTCTTTGGAGTGGTTTATTTCACCACTGCTGCGTACCGAAATGTAAACATAAAGTTGCGGAGCCTAGAGCATTCAAATGGGGATTTACCTTCTTTAAGCTTGTGAACGTAATTAATGAATTCATATAAAATAACGTTTACGGGTAAAATTTATGAAAGGAAGACGTCAAAATATGGGTATTTTCTATGCTAGCTTCGGAAAAAGCTGTATAAAGTTCTGTGAGTTGTGAAAATCGATTATAAATATGTATTAGAGAACGTTATTAGCTAGTCCATTCAGCATATTTAACTGCGCGTTTGAATTACTTTTCTGTATAAGTTTACACTATTAACGATTACGCCATGGAACAAACCTTATTTGTAATTTTTTATTAGTTCATAGTTTGAAAAGAGATAGATAGCTATGTAGATTTAACTAAAGTGGTTGTAAGAAGTCAGGATTTCACAAAGTCAAAAGGTTTGTAAAATATGACTTTACTCATATCTTGTTAAGTCAGACACAAAAAGCCGTAATTTATTACCAAAAATTGCATTTAATTAATACCATTACACCTAAGACAGTTTTTCTCTCAAGTAACTAATTTCTAAAGTCCATTCATACATAGCATAGTTTAAGTATGTCACGGGACGTCAACCATAATTACATTAGTCACACTCCACAAAACCAGAGCGGCAAAACGGATAAAATAATTGAAATCGCTAAGCTGACACAGTGCTAGAACTAAGGCTTGAAAAGCTACGAGGAAGTATAAAATTAGGAGCTGATCCGTGAAATTCCTCAGATCAGTCCGTCTATACAGTATGACGGACTTAACATTCCTCTCATACAGACCGACCATTCATACAAAGCTCCAGAATCCGTGCTTAATGGAGCAGGTAGGTGGGTAAAAGACAAACCGACAAAACATGATTTTGTGTTTGTTTATGGGTTCGCTTGATGGGATGGGAACAAAGATGGGAACGGTATTAAAACTTGTAACAAGAAACAAGATGAGGCGTTAACAAAAAACATATATAAGTACTGTGCATTTACAGTTATAGTTCAGTTCGGTCTATAGAGCAGACTTCGATTATTACCGGAAATAAGCTTTACCTCATTGCATTATATCTATTATCTGATTGTTGACATGGTTTTGTTAGGCTTTTATGAAATTTCAAACTTCAATTTTTTTATCCAAAATCGATTCTTACGAACACTTTTTCTCTAATCTAATAATAATAGGTATAATCGAATCTATATAATGTAAGGAGAACTACTACCGCTTCGGAAAGTGTTATGGCAGCGGAGAAGAACCGGCGCAAGTAACTCGTACACTGCAACACGGATTACTTTTCTTTTGTTTCTTTTTTTTTTTTCAAATGTCATTAGGACTTAATAATTCGTATGGTTCCAGCAATAATCGTAGCTGGCTCTGACGACCGAACTCATCTCAATTGTTAATTCAAATGCACTGTAACGGTACCTCTTTGTCACTCCCAGCCTTTGAGTAATAATGTATAAATACTAGAGACGCTAGCTCGAACAAAATATGTGCCCGGCCTCTTGACGAGAGCGGGCGTGTCAGTTGTCATAGATAAAAATCTTGCGCTCAGATGCGACACGCCGAAGACGTACAGTCGCCTTTGCCCAAAAGTATACCTACCTATCGAGTGAATCCTGCCTATGTTGCATACTTTTAAGCGCAGGCGACCTATTATGTGTATTTGGTAATAAAATAAAAGAGAATATGCACATATCCAATATTTTAATGGGTTTTTTTTTCATTGGTTGTGATGTTGTTAGTCACTTTATAAATAATATTCAGAAATGACACATCTGCATGTAAAAATCTTGTTACTCTTTGATTTTCAAAGAGAAAACATGGCTGTCGCTTTGTTGATTTTTATAATTCACAAAATATTATTGAATATCGTATTTTACTGAAATTACAGGGTAATTAACATGAAAAGTTATTCCTTGGCTTTTTTGGTCTGTACGGTGTAGTTTTTTCAGGACCGCAGAGCACATGACGGCATTATTTAGTGACTTACTCTCGTATCAAAAGCGTCACGGCTCGGCAAGCGCTTGGCACAGACTGAATTGGTGTTGAGTGAATTAGCTCTACTTAAAGCTGCAAGAAAGTCAGTTTGCGCGCCTAATCTAGTATTTATACATTATTATTACTCAAAGCTCCCAGCACGTCATGCGTGTATTTATTTACCGCTACGTGCGGGTGTTGTATAAACATGTTAAGGATATTAGAATATCTCGTGTGGTTCTTTAGGGAAATCTTACTAAATCCCGATAAAAGCCGAGATTTATCCGGTACCTAAGCCATCCTCTCTCTTCTACACCGCCACTTTTACTTGCGCTATCCTCAATCACTGGTGTTCGTAGGTGTCTCGGAGATATCGTCCAAAGCACTCCAAAGTCAAAGCCTGTTATGATTACTTGTCTATGACTTACAGAATATGTATGTTTAAAAATGCAGTATTGAATAACTGGCTAAACTTCGGACACTAATGTACCTTTGCCAACCAGTATGGTAAAAGGCGTGACCCTAGGCGATATGGCGTGTTGTTATGAATGTTGAAATATTTGTAAATATCTACAATGCATTAAACGACATAACACTAAGAATTTAGATTAGACGTTCGATTTTTCGGGCATTTTCTGAGAGCCTTTACATAGCAGGCCACTAACTATGCCCTGCGGCCCCTATGCTGATCACCCGGCACATGCTATGGTCATAACCATAACATGATATAAGTACCAAAGCTCATAACATGCTCCACTTCGCATAAATCACCTATTGTGGTGCTATCCGCTGCTCGAATCGTAAAATACCTATACATTAAGCCACCATGCGTCCCCAAGGGAGGATTAAGTTGAGATAAACAGACCCGTTTTAATACCTCGAGTCTCTAGCCGACTTTGAAATGCTTTATAGGCAAAAAGTTGGATAAGTCATAAAAATATTTCTCTTACGTAGGGCACGTTTTTGTGTTATTTTAAACATTACAGGATGCCTGTCTCTGGAAGATTAGTAAGGTGTAGATATAACTTCAGACTCTCAAAGAGAGAATTAAAGGTTGAACAAAAATGCTAAAACCGTGATCCCATAATGGATAAAGGCGGGTCGATATTCGAGGTATTTGCATTTAGCAAACATTATACTCTAGGCTGCTCTAGATATTTGTATTTAGCAATCGTTATACTCTATAGACTGCTGTAGATATTTGTATTTTAATTTCGAAAAATATTCGTACGCAATCAAGAAATAAAAGATGTAACAGATTATCCGCTGCGGTCCTTGAAGCTATGTGTTTATCTCGTCCATACTAAGCTACTATTAAAATGTCATTAGAGGACCATTTGGGATATTATCGTGACGCCAGTGCCTGCTGCCTTGAAACATTAGCGTTTATAGGTAAACTCGCGTTCAAGGAAAACTACGCGATTGCAGTATGATTATGGTCTCTATTGGCTATAAAATTAAAAGTAAACAGACGAAAATTCAACCATATTTTAACAATTAAAAAGCTGGTTATATTCTTATAAAGAATAAATAAGAAGCATGTAAAAAATGTCGGATCTTATTTATATTTTATTATAACCGCTTGACCTGAAACGAGACGTATGCTTTATTGGGTCTGAAGCACTTCAATACTTACTGGGGAAAGATTGAACGAGCTTTCGGCTGCGCGGACAGCTTAATCTACATACGTGTATAATTGCCATGACCTGAAGTGCGCTTTGATAAAAATAGCTTTGAATTAAGATCCAACTGCTACTGAAAAAATCGTTTTGTATAAAACATGATTAACTTTTTCTCTAAACACAACTAAATCTATTTGATATCATATAGATCATGAACAAAGGATGCATATGCATATCATGTGTAAACAGTACGAGAGAAAACTGCAAGCATCTACTCGTATTGCACATGCATCGCACTCCAAGTTCAAACAAAGACGATGAAATCGTTTTCAACTAGGAATATCAGAATTGATGATATAAGCCGCAAGCACTGCTCGTATGTATAATCACACAATTACACGACCAAATAACAGCAATATCTTACTCCAGCAAGTCAGTAAATTCCAGACGTACCCTTCCCCAATTTTTTCTTAGTAAATCCTTGAGACCGATTCCAGAAGCATCACGGCAGCCTATTAAAAGCGAGTTAGAAAATAGAACCATTGGCAACCGGACAAAATCTGTCGGATTTTTAGGTGTTAGTTTAGAGTTTATACCGTTCGTTAATTTGTTTTGACGCCTTCCTAATTACCCGCACTATCTACACGAGTAGTAGATAGTAGAGGATTTACTAAGTAAATAGGTACGAACCTATTTACTTAGTAAATCCTCTACTACCGTTGCAATTCTTCGCATGCTCAGTACACATGCTTGCTAGTGCAGGATGCGACGCAATCAAACCTCGGTACATAGCTTGATTTCGGCTGTGACATGACGATACGAGAATATTCAGATGGATTGCCTGTGGCGCTTCGGCAAAACGTCGCCTCGATGATCTACGACGGGTTAGGTACAATATCGCTCGTCAGATCAATAATTACACCATTCAGTGACCGACAATTTGTTGACAGATTTTAGCGCTAGCACTACAAATTAAATGCGTTGAATATAAGTGAATAGCCTGGAAAAGTATAAGATAAAGATAGATGTGGCTGGTGAGTTGTTATCTATTGAAATAATAATTTCTGCTAGGTTACATGTGCTTTTCGGTTTCAAAGAGCTAATATCTCGTTTTATTTTGTGCATATAGAAACTGTGATCGTACCATAAGGTAATGGTAAATCAAAGATCTGGAATGTAGATGTAGAGAGATTAAAAGCACTTTAAATTGCGACATGCGTCGAGATGAAGGCGTTTCTTGAATGTGGCTACATCTAGCTAAACTAAATATAAAACATAACCTCAACGCGACATATCTTATGATTTGAAAGTAATGCCTCGAGCAGGCAGCTTTATTT
This sequence comes from Argyresthia goedartella, assembly GCA_949825045.1. Classification (NCBI taxonomy): domain Eukaryota; kingdom Metazoa; phylum Arthropoda; class Insecta; order Lepidoptera; family Argyresthiidae; genus Argyresthia; species Argyresthia goedartella. Next base: position 17,759,596 of record OX463829.1, on the reverse strand, counting down.
TATCCGGAGTAATCCGGACACATTCGTGAAGTTACGCTCTCACTGGGTTTCAGGTTAGGATTTGATTCGGTGTGGTTGGCTTTTATCTGGTTGACACCAAAATTTTTGAGGAGTACAATTCGGGCCGCATTCTGGATGGGCAAATTTGGCTGCATTATTGCGGTATGGACCATCGAGCGACACGCGCAAAGTTTAGATCTATCTGGCGATGCATAAAAAACATCTGCGATGTGGAACCATTACGACAAGGTGCTATAATATAGCTATCTATTAAAGCTATCACCCAACACTGGCCCTAGTTCTCTTTCTACGACATGCGAGATGCAGTGAGACTTAGCTTTATCCTGGATCAGCACAGAAAAATAATAAATGTGCAAAAATATTGTATTTTCGGTTGTAAAATAGCCCGTTCTGAAATTCGCTTTTTAAAGAGGCGTATGGCGTATAATGGCGTTCCTAAATGGAGCCCCCATTATTGGATTGAGTTAGTTTTTTGTGTCATCAGTCGCCAATTCAACGCTGATTCATGAGGTGAGAACTTTTAGCGGTTGGAAATTCGGAAGTGATTTTTGAAAACTGTTTTTGTGGTATTTAAAGAGGCCTATGTGGGTAAAAACGTCCAGGAAACTCGTAAAACTCGTTATAATAAGACATAGTAGTTGTCGATATTGCACCAGATTTTTTAATCAAGAGAGAGAGGTCAAAACTTACAATAGACATTCAACCAAAATGCTGGGCAAATGGACCATTTAGTGGCTGTTTGTAGATAACTCATTATTTACTTCCATTTAATCCGCACCATTAGGAGCTGTTACGTTACGACTGGTCACCGAGAGGGTAGAGTAGGGGGCGACGACATGACAGGACAAGATGTCGTCTGCACATGGGGGGGGGGGGGGGGACTGGGAGTCTATTGTATTTGTACAAGTATTAGACAGTTCAGGAAAGAGGTGCTGGTTTCCCTAAGTAAAGGGTCTTATTGGCTAAAAATGAGCCACTCCAATGGGATGGGAAAAGGTTAATGAATAGGTAACTTTGTTATAGGTTTGTATGAATTTACTGAAAATTCTAGTACCCAATCATTGGATTAATAATTTAAACAAAAAGTATTTTTTTATTAATTAGAATTAAAATCGTATCGAAAACAATATATAAATAAATGATAGTTTCCGATACGCAAGAAGTTAATTACGACACAAACTAGGGTAGGGAACGGTAGGAGTTTTCTATTATTCAAGTAAGTATATTATTATGTGTCGCTGTTTCTGGTTCCCACGACACAGGGTATCCTAGTGTGGGGCCAGAAGCAATGTATGTGCAAAAAAAAAGTCTAGCAAAATATTACTTTCCACCTTAACTTACCAATTGACACTCAAAATAAGTTCCCGGCGGTAAAGCCTTCCGTTATTTATCGCGGACACAAAATCGATGACGTGTTATCAACTGATAAGCTTTGTAAGTAACGACCTACAGTAAAGTTTAAAAACCGGTCAAGTACAAGTCAGACTCGCACACGAAGGGTCCCGTACCATCGTGAACGATATAACATTTTAATATCGACCAAAAAACATGTCACATGTATGGAGACCAACTTTGTTAAAAAAAAACTTCAACGTTTCATGAGATAAAGAATTCAAAATTCTTTATTTCCTTTAAATATTGTTATATGTATTTTAGATCCCTTTTAAAAATTGCTTGAGTTTAACTAATACAAATATTACAATATTAATTATTATAATAATAATAAGCAGGCATAAATTATTATACAATTATTACCAGCTAATTCTGTGTTGAGTTAGATTAACCCCACACAGTCTTGTCATTTACGTAATCTTGAACATTGTAATATCCCTTTTGAGAATAAGTTGTTTTTAAATCGTTTTTAAATTTTCTCTAATGGCAAATTTCCAGTGGAAAATCTTTAGTATACTGTAGGAGTATAGAATGCTTTGTGAATTGACCTTAAAAGAATTGCTTACTTTCGCGAGTCTAAACCGGGGTGCAAGTAGTCTGCGATTATTTCTTATATTATATAACTTTACAGCTATCGCTAATTTTGTAGAATGTTGAAAGGTCTTGCGTATCTTGCGATCGACATCGACATCACACATTTATTATATTTTTTATATTATCATAGACCTGCGGTTTTTTTTCTTCATCCCCAGCCTGGGATCGAACCCGGGACCTCTTTCATGGGAGAGCCACTACCGCGGCGCCACAGAGGTCTTCAGTATGTCAATTTCTTTGAAATGTTCCCTTACGGAGTCTGTTCGCTTTAAATGGCTGTTTTTTAATCGCACATAAAAAATACTGATTTGCGCAGCAAAAAAGAATTAGCAAAAACACTTTTATGTTTGAAATATTTTATGAGTACTTAAGTTTATGTTTTAAGTATTTGTTGTTATTCTTACATGTTGAACCTAACACGAAGGATAAAGGGGGCGTCGCTTCGCTCACCTCCTTTACCCTTCACCTAAGCTATTGCAGCAAATATAAGGGATATTTGCTGCGAAAATCAGTATTTTTGATGTGCATTTTAATATTTCCCGTTTTAAATTGCAAATTGCTCGAATAGCTCTTTCCACTACAACAAGATACCATGGGACATGACACTAAGAAAGTAACTAAAATAGACTAGCCTATAAGCTGTAGGCCACATCCTCGTTTTGTCTGGTGTTCCTTACAGCGTAAGCCGCAGAACTTAATCTACGAGCTAATTTATCTATTTTTGGGCTCCCACCGCCCGCTGACAGACTAGCGCGGAAGGACGGACTTACAGCGGAGGTATAATAAAAGGGTTTTCAGCAACCTTCGGGCACGGTATTCTAAAAAGTTTCCCTCTATAGGAGTAGCATCGTTTCAACTTAGACACCCGATCGTGGGTAAAGCGCAGAAGTTTTGGATGAAAGAAACAAGTTACTCGAGTTTAAGGAGGAGACATCGAAAGAAAAATTGGTAAAGTACGGGCTTGGCCCCGCAGAAAAAAGGTTCCTTACCATTGTAAAATCAATCTTAAGGTCTAAACAATAAAAAAAAAACAACAAAAAAATCTCCGAACTTGGTATCGACACCAGTCCCTACATATTGCGGATCCGACGTCAAACCAATTGCGCTATCGACAAGGTATCATGAAATTTTCAATAGGATATTAACTCGCTAACTTATATGTAGGTATTACACACTCTTGTATAACCCCATTTAATTTATAACTTTTCGTGTAGTTGATCATTTGGTGAAAATTTCCACTCTCTATACCTCGCGCCACGCATTGAGTGCGCTGGGCGACGCTGGCGGGAATTACGGCGCATATGTACAGGTATTCCGTACATAGGCGCTCGAATATGATAGCCCATAGGTTCTCGCGGTGTACAGTCGGGGTGAAATTAACACTTTTCAGGGCTTACTGCACATCGCTTTACACCTGCAGCCTGTGGACTGATTATTCCAAAAAAGCTTTCAGCGCCCTTCGCGTCCAATTCAACAACGCATTCAGGGTGCTGCTGCGGCTGCCGCGGTGGTGTAGTGCGTCGGGGATGTTCGCGGAGGCGCGCGTCGACTGTTTCTATGCAACGTTACGCAAGCGCTGCACCTCGACGCTCGCCAGACTCCGCGCCAGCCGTAACAGCATACTGGCGGTGATCGCAGACAGATGTGATGGCCGCCTACTGAAGCACAGTAATATACATGTAAATAATAATAAGTCCTACTAACACTATCTATAAAAAATATGAATCTATGCGGATGCTTGTTGGGTCAGTGCGAACGAAGAACAACTGAATAAACTCGAGCGACTCCAAAACCTTGGGATTCGGTTTGTCTACGGGCTGCGCAAGTACGACCATGTCTCCCAGTATCGCAAGGAGCTGGGATGGCTTCCGATCCGTCTTCGCCGTGATATGTACATTCTCTCTTATCTATTCAATATTTTGCGAAATCCCCGCTACCCCACATATCTTCGATAACGTTTTGAGTTTCTTTTCCCCAGGGATAGTAATCGGAGATCCCACACGGTGTCTCTCCTGTCAACTCCTCGGCATAACACTGCCGCCTACAAACACTCTTTTAGGTTAAGGGCAATTCGACTGTGAAACGCACTTCCCTGCACTATTAGGGATAGTCCCTCAATTTTCACTTTTAAGAAAAGATTGAAAGCGTATTTCCTTTCTCTTCCGTAATCGGTATCATATTTATGTAAATATATGTATGATATTTTGTAGTTTATACATATATGTGCATGCTATCTAGTGAATTTTATATAGTTGAGATACATAGTCAGGTCATAAGTTCTGTCACATGTGCAATATGAAATTATTTAGACATGTTTATTATTTATGTAAACATTTATATAGCAAAATTAACTTAATAAAACATAGATTCTTATGGTAATAAAGTTTATTCAAAATGACCCCCGCGATTTTGAATACAGGCCTTTATTCTGCGCGGCCAGTCGTCTATCGCAGCATGAACGAGGTCCATGTCAATATCAGCGGCTGCCTTAATCAAGGATGCCTTGAGTGACTCCAAATCAGGATGAGGCTTTGAGCCGGCCTTTTCCTCCAAGTGTTGCCATATCTTGTAATCTAATGGACTCAAATCTGGACTGGAGGAGGGCCAGTCTTCGTGCCGGATGAAGTCGATTTCACGCGTCGCCAGCCAGTCTTGTGCGCTTTTCGCTCTATGAGCTGGCGCAGAATCTTGTTGGAATACCCAGTGCCTGTTATTAAACATGGTATGAGAAACAGGTTCCACAAGGTTCTTGAGGACTGTATTTTGATACACAACTGCATTCGTTTTTACGCCTTTCTCACAAAAATGTACCTCAGTTAAGCCCCAATAAGAGACTCCCAACCAAACCATGAGCGAGGATGGAAAATGACCTCGTTGGACACGCGGAATACGGTTGCTCGCTTCTTCACTGCTGTGTGCGTACACCTTATCATTTTGTTTGTTGTAGCTCTCTTCCACGGTGAAAATTTTTTCATCCGAAAAAAGAATTTCCCGATGCTTTTTTCCCGCGTACCGCTTCAACAAAGCGCGGCATCTCTTCAGTCTCAGGTCCATTAAACGAGCGTCCAAACGATGTCCTGTTTTTCTTCGATATGCCCTAAGCCCTAAGTCTTCATTTAACACCCTTTTCACCGTGGTCCTGCTTAACCCCATCTGAAGGGCCAACAGTTTCTGCTTACGTATGGGATTTCTTTGAATTTGCGCCTTCACAGCTTTTATCACAGCTGGAGTCCTAACAGAGTGAGGGCGACCACTTCTTGACTTGTCATCTACACTAGAGTCTTCATTGTATCGTTTTATGGTACGATAAACGAATCTTTTGGTTATATTCAAATTTTTCAGTAAGTCGAAAATCTGAATTGGTGCGTAACCGCAACGATGCAACGCAATAACTACGACACGGTCTTCTTTAAGTGTCCACTCCATATTTAAAAATGAGGAAAATTCTAAAAAGTACACATTTTTATTTTCATGAAAAATTCGAAATTCGATTTCAATAAACTTTTCTGTGGCCAACGTTCTAAATTCAAAAGTTTTTATTGTGTGACAGAACTTATGACCTGACTGTGTATATATATTTTTATAAGGTATATTTTATTTATATTTTAAAAGTAATTTTCGTACGTATGTATACAGTTTTATTGCGCACTAGGACTGTCCTTTTTCATAAACACTCCTGTCTTGCCTAGGTTTGCTGGAAGAAATCTCTTTTTAGAGATAAGCTCGCCTTTGCCTATAAAATTTATTGTAACTGTCTGTTTATCTATGTTTTCTGTGCAATAAAGAATATGAATATATGAATATGAGTAGTTTTGAATATGAATATGAATTAACTACTAACAATAATGGATTGTATTATCTGAGAATTAAATAAATTATTATTATTATTATTATTATTGAAGTCACTACTGCGCATTCAAGGACACCGCAGGAGATACAGGCCGCTGGCGGACGGACGGATCGACAGACAGACAGCGGAGGCTTAGTAATAGGGTCCTTCCTGTATTGGTAACCTTCGAGTACGGAACCCTATAAAGTAGCTAAAGTCAAAGGCTATTATTATTCCGAAAAGTTGCAACCTTGTATACTTGAATGAGGATAGTTAAAGGTAATAAGATAAGATATAAAGTTGTTCGATTGTTAAATATCGATAATTTTGTTTAAACCGCTTTATGAACAAACATTGCTTTGTTTTATAATTTTGGGGTGAAAAAATTGCTCAATGGAATTACAACAAATAAAATGGTGAGGTAACATAGTTATTTGTGTCTCGAGGGAGCAAAATGATGTATTTACGGCGAGGGCGGTACATTGAATCTTGAGCGTAATGAAGGATTCAAGCGTTAACGCTCATGACGAAAAAGATTTTGCTCCTGAGTGACACATACAACTTTTCACACCAACTATGAGGAAAATGGAAATAAAATGCTCTAAAAATAACTAAATTACTATACTTTGAATTACTAAGCTTTCACCTCCAACCAATCGAACAACGAAAACAAAACTTTTTTTTTATATTGGCGGATAGTGAAGTATTAGGGAAAGGTCACCACAGATAAAATATTCCTGTGCTACTTTTACCGATGTGTAAAAATAATCGAATCGAATATTACAATTGTATCGGATATCAATATTCATTATATATCACAATAACAGTCATCGATAGTTTTGATTTCAGTCAAACATCTAATTTATTGTGACATTTTTTTTTAATATTACGAAAAGTTCATGAATTTTCATATAACTTTGTTAAAGTTAAAACTTGAAACATGTAAGTTTTTAATCGATTACGATGAAATTACAATCGATTATTTTATTAAGATCTGTGTTCAATTTGCACACGCTCCCTCTCGTCGTGGGGAAAAACTTACTTTTCCTAATGAAAGGTGAAATAGTACATTTCCCACGAGTTCGCAAAGGCTTATATCTACGAACCGAGAAGTTTACGGCACGAGCCGAAGGGGTCGTAGCGAGGTTCGTAAAAAGCCTTTTCAAATGTGTTATGAATAGAAATTTTCCGCCTTAGAACCCAAAATGAAGCGGCGAAGGTGCTTTTTAGCTCAGAAATCGGAAAAGATATGTAACACCCAAAGCGGCAATGTCTATACTCAATATGCCGGCAGCGGCTAGTCGACAATAACTCCCGAATGACTTTTGTACTTAGTGTTACTACAAAATAAAAGGCCCGTTGACAGCGTCCGCGTCACTGACGTCATAAGGTTGAATTCAGTTTGGGCTACCGGGCCTTTTATTTTGTGAAGACTGTAGTACAATACTAGATCCAATAACTATTTCAATACCCCAAGCGCCAGTTGTTCAGGAGCTATCGTGACGAGCACAATGGACCAACCGGGGAAGTCCCTGGGCAAATCTATGCAAATCCAGTTTATGAGAGATTGTGGGTTTAATCCCAACGCCATCTTTGAGTATGTAGTAAAAGGAGATAGGAATGGCAGGGCCAGGAGTTTCATTACTCTCTTACTTGGAATTTTCATTTGTGACCAATTAGTCATAATACTTATCACCAGCATCAGCTATATTTTAGGAGATCAATTGAAATGACTACTAAATTATTATTTTTTTCAAAATGGGTATATGATCACCAAAAGTTGCAGAAGGTGGTTTAGGTGAAGGGTAGCGAAGCGAAGCCCCCTTTATCCTTCGTGTTAGGTTGAACATGTAAGAACAACAAAAAATACTTAAAACATAAAGTTAAGTACACAAAACATAAAAAGATATTTGGTGAGCATTTATCCAAGCACAATTTGGTGATCATTTACCCATTCTGGCAGTCATTTCGAATTTATTGGTAGTAAAATAGGTGTGTTTTTGGTAATCGATTAAACACATGCCATATTTTAGCCAGATTTAACTGCTCTTCCATCATGAGGGGGGGGGGGTATAAGTTTGATTAGATATGTAGAAATTTACCAACACTTACTATTCAAAAGGTATTTACGATCAGGTATTTTGCGTAGAGCTGGTGTTTTTTTTGTTTTAGTCGGTGAAAAAGCCCAAATATTAGCATGATGACCAAATATTACCATGTACCTACCATGCCAGAGGTCCCAGGTTCGATCCCCGGCTGGGGTGAAGAAAAAAAACCCAAGACTTAGATGTTTATATGTGTGTGACGTCGCTGTTTCTAGTTCCCACGACACAAGGTATCCTAGCATGGGTCCAGAGGCAATGTATGTGTTAATATGTAAATGTAAATGTTTATGTTTATTCCCAAAATGCGCTTCCTTGCCATACGACGTCACTTGAGTCCAACGCTCCTTGAAGTTACCTTTTGTCACGGGACCGCTCAGTGGCTAACGTTAACTATTTCAAAGGTAGTTTGTAATCCACTTTGTTATCTGTTGGATAGAGCAATTGGCAGCGCTCTGTAACCGGCTTTATGGCCTGTTTGAAGAAGTCCAGCCGCCAAATTCAAGGTACATTTCAATGAACCTTGAGGCTACAGATACACAAACTTACCTGGGGGGTCACCACAATCTTTTTCCGATTCAAATTAGGTTCAAAACAAGAACATCACCATGGCAACAATTTCCATTAAAATTCGCCATAATGGGTTTTATTTAGGTTCAGATCAAATTAGGTTCTTAATCTGAATCGGCATAAGACGTTGTGGTAGCCCGCCTGGCCCCCCTGGCCCGGTGGCGAAAGCTAATTAATGTCATTCGAGCCATTGACACTAGCGCCAAACGCCGTCACCGGGTAAGATAAGTTTGTGAGTTTATAACTTCGACAGTTATGACGGTTTTGTGTGTGTTTTGTTGGGTTATTCAAAATAATCTCCGGTTCCCACCATTTTGTTTATGAACATCAATAACTAAAATAAACGTTTTGGTCCTCAATTTCTTTTTCAAAATGAATGAAACTCCTTGTTTACCAACTCTGGGTGCAGATTGCTCTTTTTGTCGAATGACAGTGACGTTTGTTTATATTATATCTTAAAATTTGCAAAGGAACGTTACAGCCAGTGCTACCACCGCAACCAAAATGATTGATGATGCATCGCCTAGACTCCATCTTCTTCGAGGTGGCCTCTGGCAAACCCGAGTCAACAACTGAGCATACGATGTGGAAACCTCGAGGCATTAATTGAGGACGCCGCGAAATTAAAAAAAAACTCTCCTTCAAAAATAAATTAGGATTGGCTGGCTGGACCATTATTGCAAATCAGCTTTGTAAAATGGCATAAAACTTACGCCTAGACTTTGTCCTTACAAAGTTATTGCCATTAATCTGAAAAGTGGCGCTAAATTTAAATAAGAAAATAAAAAGTAAAATGTGCGTTATACTGTCTGCCTAAGAGCCCTAAGTTTGATTCCATATGTTGCAATTTAAAAAATAGGTTATTTTAATTGACGATGCACTTTGCGGATTTCTCATTTTATTTTGGTTATATTTACCTACACTTACTCTTCAAAAGGTATTTACAATCAGGTATTTTGCGAAGAGTTGGTGTTTTTTTTTGTTTTAGTCGTCGAAACACCCAACATATTAGCATGACGACCTCTGTGGCGCTGCGGTTGTGGCTTTGCCTACCATGCGGGAGGTCCTGGGTTTGATCCCCGGCTCTTGGTTGTTTATATGTGTGTGACGTCGCTGATTCTGGAACCACACAGGGTCTGTTTTTATTTTTAGATCTAAATAGTTTTAGGAATTTAGGTAAGCTGTCTTCTCCTTAACATTGGACCATTATTTACGAGAGACCCTCTATATAATTAAAAAAAACGGTCAGTGCGGGTCGGACTCGCACACGAAGGGTTCCGTACCATCATACAAGAAAACTCAACCACTAAAAATAATAAAACAAAAAGAAAATAATATTATGTACGAATGTAGTTTTATCTTAAAGATTGCGCGACCGATATCAAACCAATTGCGCCACCATAACCATGTGATAAGACCGCGAAATCTACGTCGATATTTGAATCATAATATGGTTTTTTATATAGCGAGGGGCGTTAAAACACGTCTATTGTATGGGGACCCCTTCGATTTATAAACTCGTGTAGTTTATTTATTGATGCTGTAGCGGCAATAGAAATACAGTCTGTGATAATTTCAACTCTCTACCTGTTACGGTTTATGTGATACAGCCCGCTGTCGGACGAACGGAAGAACAGACGGACAGCGGAGGCTTATTAATAGGGTCCCGTTTGGCACCCTTCGAGTAGGGAACCCTTAAGGGATTTAATATGGCCAGCGCCAGGGGGCGCGAACAAATAAATGCATCTTTAGCTTCAATTCTAGGCTAAACTAGACAACATAAAAAGGTAGGATAAATACATGTTATAAAAGGTATATTAGAGATAAGAATGGACTTTTAAAATTACCGGGTATATGTTATATTTAAATACTTAAAAATATTTTTCGCAATGCATTATTATTCAACTAAATGAACAAGCGCTCGGAGGCGAAATCAGTTTCCTATATAAAACTTACACGCAAAAATAGGTAAAAAAAGGGAAAATTTTTAGTTGTTTTATTTTATTTTTAATGTTATTATTACAGGAGTTCAGTAATATTTTCTATAATTTTCTTGGTCTCGCAGCTTGGGCTGCCCCGCGGGAGCATGCGTCAGTCTGCTTCGACGCGATGCGACGGGTATTTGTTTTCATTGGCCATTGGCCCTTATTCAGCCCTTAATGTGAATGGTTAAATATGTGGGTAAGCGCTAAACTATCAAAGGGCTGAATCGAATTCGATGATCTTTTTTTAACTATTCGTTGAAGGAAGTTCTTACGTAGAGAAGATATTGAAAAACGCAAAGGGTAAAGCCAGTTCATCCTTTTGTTAATAGATGGCGTGAATGATATTCAATTATTCAGCCATTCAAACAAACAGCTAGGCAAATGTTTTGGATTGATAACGTCTAACTACTTGTCTAAAACCCACACACTGTCAATAAGGCGTCGTCAAGCAACAAAAGTGTTGGTATGTCTCACAGTTTGAGTGCGTTTATGCAAAATAACATTATTATGTTTATAAAAAAGGTAAGGAATAAAGCCAAGTATATTTATCAATGTCTCAGTCTGTAGTCGATAGAGAGAGAAAAGAGAATGTAATACACTTTTATTTAAAAATATGAGGCGTCTGTGATATACACTTGGCTTTAAATCTTACTTTTTAGTACAATGTACTAGCCGCCTGTCACGCAAAATGGATAATCGAATAACTGAGTAAAAGTGGGCACAATTGTGCCTCTGCCACCCCGTATGGGAAAAGGCTTGACGCTATGTTATGTTATGTTATGTCAGTACTATTTTACAACTAATAAAAGCCGGTCAACGTATTGTATGAAAAGTCAAAGCACCAGCCCGTCCCAGTTTATTAGATGTTGTATTAGACGCTCCGGCTTAATATCATTCAGGTCGCTAGTTGATCGGCGCCGTTCAGTAAAAAGGCTAGGCTGTTAATCGAACGGCTAATTACGCTAGTTGGCTGCGACCCTGTTGTAATAATATCGATGCTGTGACTGCTTCACTTAGACCCAGCACTCGCATATTTCCTCTGGGAAACGCAACCAGCGTTGTACCGATAGCATGGAGAGCAGAATTGAAGACTCGAGAATGTGATGCATTGTATATGAGTGTGCTTGAAAACGTTTATCTTTTAAGATGGAGCATGACGATAACTGAAAATCTCTATTCTTTGACTACCATTTTGTATAAGGAGAAAGAGGACCCAAAGAGAGCCCAAGATCGGGGCAAATGGACAACTGTACTGAGGGCACGATATCCCTGCTGAACCCCTTCAAACAACTAGAATCGATCATCATCTTCTACTATGTTATCTTCGGATACCATAAAAACGTTTGAAAGATAATAGCATCTTATGCATTCTCTGTAATACTCGGCGTAACAGCAATAGCACCAACATCTTAATGTATAATACCATAAATTCATTGGATAAAGCAGCGAATATTAAAATGTTCTCGGCAAAAGCAATTAATTCTTCCGGTCGAACACAACTGGTGGAATATCGATACTGTTGCTTTATCATATAATTTAACATTTAGGAATTTTAATCACGTTTGAAAAATTGATCAATTACAACAGGATCTTTTCACACGAGTTGTTTTTATTGCGACTTTGTTTAAATTCATTGAAATACCTTGATGTCAGAATTATAATTAGGCACTGTTCACACGGGCTGTAGTAAGAAATATTTCTTATCTTGGAGTACTAGGATAGAAGGTCTACTTCCGGTGATAGTGTGAGTGACATTTGTTTTGGGGCACCTGTATATTCATTCAAAGAAAAACCAATAGTAATTTATAATTATAATACCTTAGACACTATTTACACACATTGATCTAGCCCCAAACTAGCATTCCCTGTATCTTGGGTACTAGACAACGATACATATACTTATATAGATATACTTATAAATATTATACTTAGATAGATAAACAACCATGACTAGGGTACAAACAACCGTTCTCATCAATCAAATATTTGCCCCCACCGGGACTCGAACCCGGGGCTTCTTAGCTTCTTCTTTTCTCAAAATAATCAAATCATGGCTAGAGACAGTTTATAAAAAATCTATTATTTTGTCATGGTGCATTAAGAATGTACCTGGAGATGCTGGGTAACGTCGAATTCGGTCAAACAAATTCGGTCAAAAATATATGGTGAGGACAGCCCATTTCTTCAAATCATATTGGTACATAATCGGTGTGTTTGTAAAAATCATTAGTCAACATCTCAAAAACTACTTTTAATAGGTTTTTTTTTGTTCTCCATAGTGAAAGTTGGTAAAATTCTCTACAACTTTGATTCTATACACTTTTTACCTACTCAGAAAAAATAAATGTATGTGTTTTACCTAACTTACTTTACCTTAAACCATGACAATATATATATATATATGCTAATTCGTCATCTTGCGTTGCAAAGTTCGGAGCTCATTATCCTAGACACGATTGGGAATAGGTTAAAAGTATATTTAAAAACACGAAATAGAAGTTTTTCACCTAAAACTTGCAAAATCTTGCTTTTTATTGGGATATAAGCGGAATATTGATATGGTTCTTGCGTCAAAAGCTAGGTATTCAAAATATCTTAAAACGGCGTCTCTTGAATTCAGAAATATTCAGTTTTTTTCGGAGAAATCAATCAAAAACACACAATTTTTACAATGTTCTGCCGCAACGACTGACGTAACAGCCATGTTGCAGTGTGAGCTTTTATGAACTTTATTTTATTATGATTGTTTGCAAAGTATCAACCATCACTAATCGAATTGCAAAATTTACCTATGCACAAGCCTGTGATCCATGAAAATTTCAAGAGTCTTGCGTTGATAGCACTTCTAAAATCGGTCAAGTACGTGTCGACCTAGCACACGAAAGGTTCTCGTTCAAGAGAACTGACGAAGGATCCGACGTCAAGTTGATTGCGCCACCGACTACAAGTGACATCGCGAAATTTGCGGTTATACCGATGCGATGATCTCACTTTAAAATAAAATACTTACTTTTTTACTTTACTTTAATAGTAAATGTTGTGTGGTTCATTATTTGTTGCTGTAGCGAAAATTGAAATTATCACAGATTGTATATTATTGAATATGTTCGTGGACTACCTCAGACCGACGACGGGTGGACAGACGAATACCGGAGGCTAAGAAATAAGGTCCCGTTTGGCACCCTGCATGTACAGAACCTTAAAAACTATAGAAAAAAATAATTCAGGAGAATTCGCGCTGCAAAATTGTGACGCTGATTGCAAAAACAACGACGTATGTTCGGGTTAGCGTTGCAACAGCGGTCATCGACTCCTGTCTACCACTTAGCTTAGCTTAGGGAATAGAATAGAGCTTGGGAATAGGTACTAAGTATATTAGAAGCAAAGTTGTAGAGAATTTTATCAGCTTTCATTATGTAGTACAGCAATATTACCTTTGACGCGTCATTGAGATGCAAGCAAAAAAAAACAAAAACGGGTCTTTCTATGGGACCGTTTGGTTATCAATGTTATCATATATGATTCGGTAGCAGTCGGGTCAATGACCGCTACAGAAGTAAAATTATTTCCAGAATTTTCGATTAAAGTTTAACAAAAACTAGAGTCGTATAAAAGCGTTAGCTACATATTTTATTTTATTTATATCAACTAACCCGACCGCATTCGTACTGTTATAAATGCGAAGCAATCATAAATCATAAAGAACCACAAGCAAGTGTTGAATCATTCAGTTGGATGTATAGGTAAGTCCCACTTTAACAAGGTTACTTTAAATAGCGAAGCTTATTTGGCTAGTGTTTTCTTCTATTTGCGGCAATTTTTGACTTGAATCTACAACTTCGTTAGCGAAGCGTATCAGTTTTACGTACAAACATTAAGCTTCTGTGTAATTAGATGTTGTATAACTAGAACTAGTATATGCAACGACGCTTCGTCTTGTTAGTTCGTTTGGAAGCTATAATCGTAAATTGAGTCAAGTCATGAAATCGGTGCAGAACATTCTCCAAACTAAATGTGCTGTACCTCAGTTTCCAAATAAACAAACAAAACGTTAAGCTTATAGCGTTACGTCTTTTCACATACGTGGCCGCAGATGCACAGTTTCGCCCACGTTCTTGGTGGCGTGGCAGAAAAATATGTGTCAGTTTAGGTTTGGGTGGTCTCTAGTGGCCGTGGACAACAGCCTATTACCTAAAAAATGGGTTTCCTTCCATAGGTGAATAGCACATACTAAATATTGCTGTTGAATACTTTAACTTACACGTTTTGGTACTTTATGACCTGTGTCAATAATCCACTTAATAACATACCTGAAACAAAGAAGAAACACAAAATGAATAAAGAAAAAATAGCGCTCAGCAAAGCAGTGTACCAGTGTACTAAATAACCAATAATCCGCACGAATAAATCAATCATGGCACATTTACCCACTGATGGATATAGGCCTCTTCTTTACACGCCATCTACTCAGGTCCTGAGCCTCCCGAACCCACTGTCTACCAGCTATGGCGTATGGCGATAAAACCATCTGTCCATCTGGCTGGTGGTCTGCCTACTGGCCGTCTTGCGTCTACATATCCTTGTATACGGTGTGAGAAAGTAATCAGAAACCATAACCGTCCATAAAATGCTCCCAAGGGCAACATTTAATTGAGGCACCTACAAATTTATTTAGCCGCGCCAAAGCAAACTTCGTTTACTTACTCTTGTGTCGACAAAGACAAAGATAATTTAAGAGGCCAAAACGTTAATGTTATCATAAAGAATGGAGGAAAAATGCTCGCAATAGAGGATAAGGAGTTTCCTTTCCCGAGGGCTCCTTTTCGTGTCGGGCGAAATTGTGCGAAGGGACAAATTGTGACAGACATCTATATAGTTTACATGGTTAGTTCACATTGTTTCTATTGGTTAGTCAGCAGCACGTTAAGTTTACTCTGTTTGACGACCTCTGTGGCGCAACGGTTGTGGATCTGCCTACCATGCGAGAAGTCCCAGGTTCGATCCCCGACTGGAGGTAAAGAAAAAAAAAACCCAGGTCTTGGATGTTTACATGTGTGTGTCGTCGCTGTTTCTGGTTCCCACCTAGTGTGGGGCCAGAAGCAATGTATGTGCCCTTATGTAAATGTGTATGTTTACTCTTGCAGCAGAAATTGAATTACTCTGTCAAGCAGAAGTAATGTAAATTTTATTAGTGAGGAACGAATATGATATGTAGTTCTACAACAAATCGTTTTATCATTTGTAACGGCAAAAAGCATGAAACATAATGTTCTTGTTTTCTATGTCTAATCTGTTCTTGAGTATTTGTATTCACAATAACTCATTCATCACGTATTTCTTCACGTGTGTTTGCCATCACATAACTATAATTAACCGTCACCAAAAATATGTCCCCTTTGTTAGTGTTCCTGTTGAACCCTAAAAAAGCTAAGCACCATCACTAACGAGCGGAGCATCTGTGAATGACGCCTGCATTAATCCGAAATGACAGTTTGCAGTTCGCGACCCTTGCCGAAGGCCCTCGACCTACGGAGGTTTGTTGAAACTTTTTATTACATGATTAGAATCCAGAAGGTCAAAATTGACGAATTAATGTTGATGTTAGCAGCCCAACAATGCTTCTCACAATAAAACTTTCTTAACCACTCACAACCTCACGCATCGGCCTCCGAAGTGAATGTAAGTACCCCAAAACAATTACTTAGAAGAATCATTTCCTCCAAGGATCGTGTGAGGAGAAGAGTGGGTAATCTCGTTTCATGCTTCAAGGAGCACATTTCGGCGCAAACTCGGGCTAGTGTCAGCTGGTCCAAGACGCAGGTGGTGTTGGCAGTAGTAACTTCAAGTCTCAAATGCTGGAAGTTGCTCTGTTTTTTTTTATCTTAAGACATTTTCATGTGAGAGTTTTTATTGTGCCCATTGCATAAGATTCATTGTTTTCTTTGGCGAGTATCCAGTTTGAATAACTTAAAATAAAATAAATATCCCCGACATAGTAATGAAAATTTATGGCTGAAATTTGGTTCAGTTGTTTCCTAGTTAGGTTAGGTTTCACTTTGGAACTGCTCGAACGATTTTGATAAAATATATTTTAGATCCATCGCATTAAAGTCTGCTACCAAATACAAAAACTCGCATTAAATCCGCTCTACCTGTTAGACCGCTATTTCTTGTTAAGCTGATAACTTTCGCTACTACTACTGCTACTACAACTACTAAACTGATTTTAATAAAAACGCAGTGAAGTCCACTTCTATTTAAAAAACACATTAAAATCCGGCAAAACGTTTGAGCCCTAGAGTGCCACGGACACACAGACACATAGACCGACGCAGACAAACACTTCAAACTTATAACACCCCTCTTTTTTGCTGTCAGAGGTTAAAAAAACAGGATTCTTCCGGATTGGGTCTGTACATAATTTGTTTAGAGATTCGTCTAACTATTCAAGCACGTCATTTACACCGCGGAACCTCGAAAAAAAAACAGCCTATCAATTTACACTATACTTTATACAATATTGTTCCAAATACTATGCTAAGCAAATTCGTGATTTCCCTAAAAGACCAGTTGATACTAGCCCAGTAAACCCCTGGGGTGTGGTGCCATGTATCACTTGGAATTCAACAGAGCTAAGGCCCGAAATCCCTCAACTTGAACCGTTTAATAATAGAATTGCATATGCGTAATGTGTTTTGGGGCTTAGGGCTCATGATCTAGTGCATTTTGTTGTGACGCGAGATAAAACATTTTCGGGAAAAAAGGAATGTTGGCTAATAATCTTCCGGTGGTAGTCAACAATGTTTTATGTGTTGTTTTATTGCTTAAAAAGGGATACGAACTCATGAAGAATTGCCTCGATGAGGGCATAAATAAGCAAAGTTTGATGAAATGAAATTCCTATTTTCGGTTTATTATCATCCCCTCTGTATCTTTCTGAAGCGTTTCTGCCTGTCGTTGATGGATGAGCTAACGGAAAAGCTATTAGCTGTTTTGTAAGCTGGTGTGCGTTCCCTATGTTCTGTATGTGGGTGGAAAAAATATTCATATAATGTTCGAATATGTGTGTCAAAAATGGGGGTAAATTTTGAAGAATTCGCAAATGATAGACACATTTCTCCCCTGACAAAAGACAAAGTAAAGACTGACAGCTTTCTTATATTCAGCATTTATAACAAACATACCGAAGAGCGTAGCATGAATGGGATTTGCAATTCCTATAATAAAATAGGGAAATGATTCAAACTTTTATAATTGTTGCATTTCAAGAAATCGCTTAATTTAAAAATATTCCCGATGTTCCTATTAAAGTTGATTAATACTTTATCAGCTTCTGAAAAAACTGTCCCCAACGAGATCATGAATGGAGAGAAATGTCAACGATTAGGTGAGCACAGAGTCGAGCTAGCATAAGCCATGCCGACTTAAACACTTCCTTTAACTTGCTGATGAGGGCATTACTATTCGACCAAATTATCTCTACAGTGTTGACGAAAGACATGCAGCCGTATTTTCTAGGTCGCAGGAATATTTTTTGC
Organism: Argyresthia goedartella; assembly: GCA_949825045.1. NCBI lineage: Eukaryota > Metazoa > Arthropoda > Insecta > Lepidoptera > Argyresthiidae > Argyresthia > Argyresthia goedartella. The sequence goes on along the minus strand of OX463829.1, from coordinate 17,741,565 downwards.
GTACGGTACCTTGAAAAGCTTTCACATGAGCATTGTTAACTAAACGAACGCTGAGTTTAGATGTTCGTAATGCCTAATGTTTACATATTCTCCGTAGATTGTACTGACTTTTATAGTCTTGCGGGTACATAACTAAAGGAAACGAAGTCAAAATCGATGAAGGGTTTTCAAAGTTGTATCGGCCGGTATAACTGAGTTTTACAGACATGCATCTAAACAAACAAGATCAAACTATACTGTTATATGTCACCTGATATTAAAGTAGACGTGTGTGTGTGTTGTGTGTGTGAGTGAGGTTGTATATGTGTGTGTGTTTTGTGTACCTATGCGTGATAGTAACTGTTCCTATGCCCTACGGTTGCAATGTATATGTGTGAGAGATCATAGACTATTACTAAGCCTGCGTTGTCTGTCCGTCTGTCCGTCAGCGGCATGTATCTTATGAACCGTAAAAGGTAGCGAGTTGAATTTTTCACTGAGTCCATTTCTATTGACGCTGTAGCAACAAAAAATAAACCACACGCGATTTAAAAATAATAGGGGATTCCTATGCCAGATACGGTTTTTTTTGCGATTTTTATTGTGCGATAGTACGTAACCCAACGTGTGCGTATCGACTCGCACATGATCGTCCATGGTGACATCAATGAAACTCCGTGCACCGAGCCTGGACAAATATGTGTAGTTCTCCCGCATATCAAACATTTCAAGATCTGCAAACATATTGAAAATACAGCAGATTTTTCCTTTCCCTATGTACCTATGAAAAGGAAAAATCTGCTCTCCTTTCCGTTAGTAATTAATTACGGAATACGGGCAAATAAATAAACAAAAGCGACTCTATTTCTTCCGGGCTACGCTTAATGCACTAATTGCAAAGTAATAACTTTGCAATTATTGCAACCGTTTTATTTGTTCCAAAGTTTGTGTAAATAATTTGTACGGTAATAATCAGTTTCATATAATATTTTTCAAAAAATCGCTATAATAAAATTGAAAATTAGTAAATACTTTATGCGGCAAACGTATACAGAGTTTTTTTATTGGTTTTGGACTTTACTACCAAGTCATAAAGTAAAAAAAATGATGGGCATATAGTGGAAAGAGCCTTATAAAAGTTTAGTTTTCTCATCACGTTAGCTGATGGCCTCACGGCATCACAATTGAGTGTTTTTAACACGCTTTTATTAGCTACACCTGAAACTATGCAAACAAATCTTGCAAGTTAAATTTTACCCACTTCCCGGTTTCCGATTGAGCTAAACTTTGAAATTATTATGTAAGTCCGGCAACAATGCAATATTATGATACCATCGAGCTGAAGATGATGGAGCCGGATGGTGGTCATAGGAGTTCTGTAATAAAATAACGCAAAGCTACCGAGTTTAGGCGAGTGTGTCGTCGGAGGGTCGAGCTGATCTAATTATGGGACCTGAAGATCTCTTGAAGAGAAGGAACTCTTCAACGGCTACTAGTAGACCCCACGAGTTTGGACTCGTTTGATTTGTATTAACGTGACAAATACAATGCTACTAGTAGTGAGGGTATCGAGCTGTTCTATGCTACTAGTAGTGAGGGTATCGAGCTGTTCTATGCTACTAGTAGTGAGGGTATCGAGCTGTTCTATGCTACTAGTAGTGAGGGTATCGAGCTGTTCTATGCTACTAGTAGTGAGGGTATCGAGCTGTTCTATGCTCCTAGTAGTGAGGGTATCGAGCTGTTCTATGCTACTAGTAGTGAGGGTATCGAGCTGTTCTATGCTACTAGTAGTGAGGGTATCGAGCTGTTCTATGCTACTAGTAGTGAGGGTATCGAGCTGTTCTATGCTACTAGTAGTGAGGGTATCGAGCTGTTCTATGCTACTAGTAGTGAGGGTATCGAGCTGTTCTATGCTACTAGTAGTGAGGGTATCGAGCTGTTCTATGCTACTACTAGTAGTGAGGGTATCGAGCTGTTCTATGCTACTAGTAGTGAGGGTATCGAGCTGTTCTATGCTACTAGTAGTGAGGGTATCGAGCTGTTCTATGCTCCTAGTAGTGAGGGTATCGAGCTGTTCTATGCTACTAGTAGTGAGGGTATCGAGCTGTTCTATGCTACTAGTAGTGAGGGTATCGAGCTGTTCTATGCTACTAGTAGTGAGGGTATCGAGCTGTTCTATGCTACTAGTAGTGAGGGTATCGAGCTGTTCTATGCTACTAGTAGTGAGGGTATCGAGCTGTTCTATGCTACTAGTAGTGAGGGTATCGAGCTGTTCTATGCTACTAGTAGTGAGGGTATCGAGCTGTTCTATGCTACTAGTAGTGAGGGTATCGAGCTGTTCTATGCTACTAGTAGTGAGGGTATCGAGCTGTTCTATGCTACTAGTAGTGAGGGTATCGAGCTGTTCTATGCTACTAGTAGTGAGGGTATCGAGCTGTTCTATGCTACTAGTAGTGAGGGTATCGAGCTGTTCTATGCTACTAGTAGTGAGGGTATCGAGCTGTTCTATGCTACTAGTAGTGAGGGTATCGAGCTGTTCTATGCTACTAGTAGTGAGGGTATCGAGCTGTTCTATGCTACTAGTAGTGAGGGTATCGAGCTGTTCTATGCTACTAGTAGTGAGGGTATCGAGCTGTTCTATGCTACTAGTAGTGAGGGTATCGAGCTGTTCTATGCTACTAGTAGTGAGGGTATCGAGCTGTTCTATGCTACTAGTAGTGAGGGTATCGAGCTGTTCTATGCTACTAGTAGTGAGGGTATCGAGCTGTTCTATGCTACTAGTAGTGAGGGTATCGAGCTGTTCTATGCTACTAGTAGTGAGGGTATCGAGCTGTTCTATGCTACTAGTAGTGAGGGTATCGAGCTGTTCTATGCTACTAGTAGTGAGGGTATCGAGCTGTTCTATGCTACTAGTAGTGAGGGTATCGAGCTGTTCTATGCTACTAGTAGTGAGGGTATCGAGCTGTTCTATGCTACTAGTAGTGAGGGTATCGAGCTGTTCTATGCTACTAGTAGTGAGGGTATCGAGCTGTTCTATGCTACTAGTAGTGAGGGTATCGAGCTGTTCTATGCTACTAGTAGTGAGGGTATCGAGCTGTTCTATGCTACTAGTAGTGAGGGTATCGAGCTGTTCTATGCTACTAGTAGTGAGGGTATCGAGCTGTTCTATACTACAAGTAGTGAGGGTATCGAGCTGTTCTATGCTACTAGTAGTGAGGGTATCGAGCTGTTCTATGCTACTAGTAGTGAGGGTATCGAGCTGTTCTGGTGATGGAACTGGGTGGAGTTCACAAGAACTCTGTGATAAAATAACGCAATCCCTCCGAGTTTGGGCTCTTTAGAATCGTCTCGGCGAGTAGTTGATAAGCGTGTTTTTAGGTTTTTAATTTGGTGATTATTTTAACTTTAAGATTTGCTTTAGAATCATTGATACATTCTCTATCAAACGTCAAAAAGTTACCTTAAGTAATTTAACTTTTTTAATGACTTGTCCTTAAATTTTGTAAAATTATGGATATATAACCAATCACCATGTACACACATCAACACTGTCTAGGGATATTTTGTATTTCTTATTTTTTTTGATAAACTATAAATATTTTGTTCAGAGAAGTATATATGGAATTAAACCTCAGTTAATGCCCAACTTAATTATATAAATAAAAAACATTTAGGATCTTCAAATATTTTTTTTTAAATAAAATAACAATGAACTAAAAATGGTGCTAAGTCTACGAATGAAATTCATGAATAAAATGGATAATTTTATTTAAAAAAAGAACTTAAAGTGAGACATTTTAACTCTTAATAATCAGTGTTGCCACCCCTCACGTTAATAAGAGTTTGGCATCGGTTATTCATACTGTGAATTAAGGTGTCGATGTCTTGCTGTGGTATGCGTTCCCAGGTTCGTTGCAGGTGCAAGAAAAGTTGCTCTTCTGTGGCCAGATTTGGAGGGAGGGCATGCATAGCCCTTCGCTGCAACATGTCCCACGCATGTTCGATGGGATTCATATCGGGCGACTGCGCAGGCCATCTCATTACTGTGACGTCGTTGTCTTGAAGTGCGGCTGATACCAGCCTCGCAGTGTGTGGACGAGCATTATCATGCATGAGTACGAATTGCTGGCCGATTTGCACCCTATGCGGAATAATAACAGATTCCACCACCTCATCACGGTATTTCTGAGCATTCATGTTGCCTCTTACAAAAACGAGGTCGGTTCGCGCGCCTATACGAATTCCTGCCCATACCATGATTGTTCCTGCTTGGTACGAATGAACCTCTTGTGGATGCTGGAGCCGGCTTTCCCTGCCTGGAACTCTCCAAACTCGTGTTCTTCGCGAATCTGGATGAAATCCAAACCGAGACTCATCCGTAAAGAGCACTGTCGACCACTGTTCATTATCCCATAACACGTGTTCTTGAGCCCACAATAGTCACCTTCCGCGATTGCCTCGTCGCAAAGCAGGAACACGAATTGCCCTGCGATAATGAAGATTAGCTTCATGTAGCCTTCTTCTGACAGTTTGGTCGCTAACCAACAGCTGATGCTCCTGTTGGAGCCTCTGTACCATTTCCATGGCCGTCAGAGTAGGTTCTCTCCTGGCGGTATTTTGGAGAAAACGGTCCTCTCTAGGGGTGGTCACCCGAATTCTGCCAGCATGCCGTTCCGCCACTTTCCCAGTATCACGATAACGTGACCAGAGCGTTGATATCACATTCTGGCTGGTGCCTAGGGTCTCGGCAACAACGTTTTGGATAGCACCAGCTTCCAACATTCCTACCGCTCTTATCATCTCGTCTCTCGTCAGATGTCGACGTTGCATGGCACCAACAAGATGACACAAACAGTAAAAATCACCAAAACAATTGATAGAGTTAGTTAATTAATGTTTTTCTAAATAAATCTCCACACAAAACTAGCACTGTAAACTGAATCAAATGCGTGTTCCCGCGCTTTCTTTATTTTCATAAGTTTTTTTTTTTTTCAATGTCAGTTTGAAAATGGAACAAGGAGGTTTAATTCCACATATAAACTTTTTCCTAATTCTGAGTAGTTTTTCTGAAAAACTAAGAAATGCAAACAAAAATCTAATATCCCTAGACAGTGTTGATGTGTGTATTTATTCACCAGCTCTTTGTCTTTATTGATGTATAGCCATGTGTAAAACTATATCTGCAAACAACATAGTCCTATGTTGGCTATGTATTTACATAGCCACCTATCTGCTTATATATAAATATGTACATATGGGTATTTAACCTTACTTAAACCAGTTAGGATTCAATTTCAAGTTTTGTGACTCTTTCTTTCTTTACTATGACTCTTTATTAAAGACACCTGTTTGCTGAATCAATTCGGATTTCAGACTCGTAAAATAAGAAATGAACTTTTTAAGCTATACGGAAGTTTTCACGGTTCTTATTTCATATGGCATAAGCACGGAAATTATTTGTGATAGTATAGCTAATCTTGATCGCCGCTACGAAATGGACCATTCAGTGACAAATAGGTTTTAAAGTGGAGACGCCATACTCAGGCGCTGTCTACCGAAATAGTTTTTTGGGTGCGTCAAAGTATCAGTCATTGTGTTGTTTTGTTGCGATAAGAAATTAGTGATACCTCCTCCCCACGGCAAACGAGACTCGCATATACGCGAATGTATCTAGCATTTTTTTTGCTGCACTATCCCCACACTAGTTTTCACTGTGTCGTAGGTACTACGCTCAACCAAAAGAAGAAGAAATAAAATAAATACCTGCGTGAAATAAAATAAACAAAGAAAGTATTGATTATAAATCTTAATTTCCGTTGGAAATGAGTATTTTTACAGTGTGGAGAACATTTTCTAGCCTACGAAGCCAAGGGTCCCGGGTTCGATTCCCGGTGGGGGCAAATATTTGTTTGATGAGAACGGATGTTTGTAGCCTAGTCATGGTTGTTTATCTATCTAAGTATAATATTTATCTATATAAGTATGTGTATCGTTGTCTAGTACCCAAGATACAGGGAATCCTAGTTTGGGGCTAGATCAATGTGTGTAAATAGTGTCCAAGGTATTATTATTATATTATTATTATTTTTTCAGTAGGACAGGTATACTTAACCCTCAGTTACCAGTTTCCGTTATAGGTTTTAAATTGTATTTACTTATGACATAAATAGCTATCCGTCCCAACTACCCTCAGTTTTTGAGTAGTTAAGTAGATACAAGATGTATTATGAATTATTCACAATTTTCTTGTATACTAACGCAAACAATACGATATCGATCTGGTAGACTTAGCTATTATTACATAGCCATCCAAGAGTTCCTCAGTACCATCACAGTCAAATTGCTTTGCTTCGCTTTGCAGCCATTGGTTAAGTGTTTGTTTTTAATCTGGTTAGTTGTCTAAGGTTACTGTCTGACTTTAACAGAATGGTGTAAACGTAAAGCCGGGGGCGATGGCATTGTAATGCCTACTAGCAATTAAGCTTCAAGGCTATCGAGGATTTCAGTGGGAAGGCGCTTTCAGATCAAATTAGTCTGAGCTCACAGAAACTGCACAGTTCTTTGCTTTCTTTTTCACGGACCATTTGCTCTGTTTTGGGCGAAATATACACTCGTGAGCTTGTCGAGATTTACGGACTTGTTATTTTGATTTGCGCTTGTTTTGTCTATCCTGACGTTAATGGTTATATTTATCTGCTGTTAAGAATGCACACTTGTGTAGGAACGCTGTATTTATAAAATACTTGAATCTTCAGAGATTGTCCTTTTACCTTTATTTTCTAAACTTGGGATATTTTGGTGATCATCAATTTGAATAAATCAAAATGACGACGCAGTTCTGAGCACCCTGAACTGCATTGAAATTAAATGATAGGCTACGACGCGTTTTGGGGTTATCTGTTATGGCTTTGCAATTGGTGTTTAAAATTATCTTAACCCTTTACTGCATACTAACCCACACATGGTTTCATAGGTTTTGAACGTTATTACCAAGCAATAAGGTTGAAAATCGCGATCCACTTTGGGTCAAGCCATGCATTAAGGGTTAAGGATATCTCTGTTTTTGTAACGCTGTTGATAACCTAAACAAGTCAATAAATAAAATAAACGACCGGCAAATGCGCCAAGCAGTTGCTAAATAAGTAACTTGACACTGAGGCCGCCCTAGCGGCGTCCCACCTAAACTAATTACAAACAGGTTTGAAAATAGAACATATGTGAACCGGAAAGGAGCTGCAGAACTTCTTACTACTGCTTACATATAGGAATTTCAATTGCAATCGGTTTAAAAAAATACCATTCACAAACATCGCTCAGACAACAAAGTCGCATTAAAGTTTTATAAATTAATAATGAATTTTATAAAAATAATAATTATTCGATTTTAAAGATTTTCTAGTGTATAATACAATATTAGATTTTTAATAGAATACTTGTGTAGCATGCTGTGTTTGCCTATAATTGCGATGTACAACTAGATATCTATAGATAATGTAGATTCATAACGTAAGAAGTATTTTGTATATTGTGCTGGCTTCCCAAATAAACAAAATATAAAAAATAAAAAAATGACCGTATAATTTACTCAGTAACTACTAGTAACCCCAGGGAACTACATGCTTCTATGTGCGAATACACTTCACGCAATTTAGTTGGGCCTCAACGAGAGTAATCGACAGAAGCGGCTCTGATTACAGGGAAATCGAAATAGGAAATACTAAAAATATCGGCCGTCTTTGGCATGCTGTAGCAAATAAATCGCAGTTAAGTCCGAACGGGGCCTGACGTAAATAGCCTACTCTAGTCGGTTGCTCTACTTAGCTACGGCGGTATCTCGAATATAACTCGAACTATTGCAACTGTGTCGACTGCAATATTGCGACTGCTCATCAATATTATTCGTTTTCTGTATATATACAATTGTTTATTTTTTATTCGTAAATTATCTTTTTTTTTAACAAAAATACATCCACACAAGTTTCGTCAATTTAAATTCAACATAGCGTCACGCCTTTTCCCATACGGGGCGGCAGAGGCACAATTAAGCCCACTTTGAGCCAGTTATTCAATTCACCATTTTGCGTGACAGGGGGCTAGCCCATCGCCGCAGCTATGGAGTAATGAAGGTTTCCTCACGATGTTTTCCATCACCGTTAGAACGACCGTATAATGTACTTAAGATAAATTAATTATCTCATTTGTACATCGAACCTGCATCTCCTGTGTGAGAAGCAAGCGTGAAATCCATTAGATCACGGGGCTCTTTAAATTCAAATGCAATAAAAAAACAATTAACCAATAAAAAATCACGATAAAAAGCAATTAACCGAATAAACCACCCAGGGGCGTCTGTATTTAATATCGCTGTTATAAGTCGCGCAATGCATTAAGAGCGCTGGGCGACTGGCGGGAATACTGCACATATGTACATTGGAAAGTTACTACTTCGCATTCAAGGCCACCGCTCATTAGGTATGGCTAACGTGACCATTTATTTTACCGCCGGAGCGGGACGCATGCGGATATTTGAAAAAAATAAAAAAGTCAAGTGCGAGTCGGACTCGCGCACTAAGGGTTCCGCACAAATCGCATTTTTTGGGATAGAACTACAAATTTACCTTTATAGGATTTTGTCCTTCACTTGTGCTATTATAAATTACTTCTTGCCTAATTTCATGATTCTAGGTCAACGAGAAGTACCCCATGCCATGGTTTTGATTCCCATGCCATCAGGTAAATAAAACAAATTTTCTACGAAAACGGCCGTATCCCTTTGCTGCGTTGGACTAGAAGTTTGTTTTTTTACATCTCCAAGGGACCACCGACCTAAATAGGTAATTGATATTAATTTCACTATTGCTGAGAAAAATAGACAGTTATGGAACCCTTTTTCCTTTTACGTTTTAACTGATTTTTAACCAACTTCAAGAAAGAAAGAGGTTCTTAATTACGTGTTTGTAGTTGTGAAGTAACAAACATACAAAAGTATGTTTGTTACTTCAAAACTTTCTTTCCCAATTCTTGTAAAATATTAAATATAGGTCCAATTAAAATAATCTTTGATCTATTTGCTAAAGCGGGACATTTTTGCTCTTTCGGGGGACAGCGGGACAGTGAGTCTGAAAGCGGGGCTGTCCCGCCCAAAGCGGGACGTATGGTCTCGTTAGGTATGGCGCGACGTATACTACACTTATAGCGCTTGTACGTTCTGTGGAAGAGAAGTAGTGCGGAAGAATAACAAAGTTGCTTATGATTTCTGGACCAGCCCATGTTTTGCAACTTGGTTAAGCTTTAGGCATTTTGGGAAATGTTGGATTGGGAACGAATGGTAGATACTTTTGTCATAGCCTTTTGCAAGGTCATAATTTCAAAGCGTGTGTGCAAACATCGTAATAAAAATTTCACGTCCGCGGCGATGGGCTAGCCCCCTATCACGCAATATTAAGTATCGAACAACTGGCTTGGTTGAAGGCGTGACACCGTGTTTGTTTTTCGTTTTTTGAGTGCAGTCTGCCGATATCAGATTTCAAGCGAAGATGCATGGTACCGCATTTGCTTGGAATTGTTCAAAATGCGAGTTGATTAAGTGGCGCGAGCACAACTTCCTCGTTCAAGAGAGTCTTGTCTTGTATGTGGACAATGTACCATCGAACAAATCCTTGCAGTCCCTCTTATTGGCTATATTGCGTAGAGATAAAGTGGAAAAATGGGAGAGTTCGGATTTTCTCGAGTGTACCTAGTGGAGACGAGCTTGTATGTCCGTCGGGTGCAGACAGCAGATTTCTAGGAACTAAAAGTAACTAACTTCAATGGAATAGGATCAAGGAATACGGGGTGTCGCTGCGAGGACACTTATCGTATTGTAGTGTACGCATTACTGAATACTAAGTGTGCTAGCTAAGAGAATGGCGACGGAAGTTTTTCTATCGATCAATGGAATAAACTCGATTACAGAATACTTAATAGTACTACGTAGTACTTAAAGTAGTACGTTTAAAAAAAATGTTGCACCAATGTGAGACTTTGTTGAAGTATAAGTTCAAGGAGTCAAGATGGTCTTTGGTATGTTAAAGCAAGCAACGCATCAAATAGAGATTTCTTGTTTACATAATTGTACACGCCGGCTAAAGTGAAGCGGTAAAGGAGAGGGTTATTGTTTGACCTGTGTGTACAGTATGTGTGTCTGTTGCTGTGTCCCCTCGTAACTACTTAACGGCTCAACCGATTTCGATAAATGGTATGTCATTAGATTTGTCCTGATGGCGCGAGTGTCCACTGGGTACATAATATTTGAAAATACTATTTTCTTAACCCCCGGGTGGGGTACCAAATAAAGTGATTTTACAAGGCGAGTACGGAAATACTTGCTAATCTTTAAAGCGTAACCAACTGTATTAGATTTAAATGGTCCCGCATTTAAATGTAATTTAAGTCTCTCACTGAAAACTACCAGATTGTAGCAGGTATTCATTTTTCCAATACAACACTGTCACAATACAATGTCTGTTTGTACACTCATGCGGAAGTTTATAGCGGTTGAATGAAAATGAAACGCTTCTCGTTCTGTTCAACTTTGGCTCAGAAGTTTTTTTGCCAAACGCAATGGCGCGTATTTGATCACCGTGCTGGGGCCGTGGTTTTGATAGTGCCTCGCATCATGGTTTCCGATACAACTCATCGAATTCAAAATGTAAATAGATGAAAGGAAATAGATTGACAAAAATTAAAAGGATAGACAATATTGTCAGGCTATTTCCCTGGTATTTGGTATTGGCATTGTTCCAGAGTTTGTTGTTTAAAAAAAAGTTTTCACGCAAGATGGCAAAGCGATGGCAAATCAATCTTAACAGACCATGCGTAGATGTCGTTTAATTTATTTATCACCAAATTAATAAGCACCCGGCTGAATAGAGCTGACAGCGCTCGATGATAACTGGAAATGTTTAATTTGTTCGGTACTTTACTTTATTGCACGTAAACATTATTGGACAATTACAAACACAGTTGGTATACAAAGGCGTGCTTATCTCCATATAGAGATTTCTTCCAGCAAACCTAGGGCTGACAGGAAAGGATAGATTCATTATAAGGGATATACCTATTATGCACATTGTTCTTTGTATTGTTCAGATACAGAAAAGCTTTGCCACTTTCCGTGAACATAGATGTAGTTAGACAGGTCGCCGTCTGACCTATTTAGATACGAGTACAAAATATGTAGGTATACATATTAGTTAACTCTGAATTAGATTAAAATTGATCTCTTCTATGTCGCTGGCAGTGCGACATGTTTTTGAAGATTTACCTTGAAACGTCAATCTGTATCCGATTTGTGCCGTAAGCCAAGAAACAACGACTGCGCCAGATATAAACACAACATAAACATTTACATACAGGCACATACATTGCTGCTGGCCCCACACTTGGACACCCTGAGTCGTGGGAACCAGAAACAGAGACGTCACACTCATATAAACATCCAAGACCAGGCGTTTTTTTTTTCATCCCTAGCCGGGGATCGAACCCGGGACCTCTCGCATGGTAGGCAGAGCCACAACCGCTGCGCCACAGAGACTGAGGGTAATGTTTATTCTATGAAACCTGTCAGAATGCTTTTACTAACAACCGCCACGTTCTGATGTTTTAAGCTAAAGCACAGGACATGTATGTGCTGTCGTTGTCGAGCGAGAGATACTTACAGCATGAGAGCCCGTCAAATTTTGAGTTGCCCTCAGTCCGGGATACTAATGCCCGATTTCACCAACAGTTAAGAGACACTTAGTTCTTTTTCTTAGCTGTCTAGCGAGTGTTTCGGTGGCCGGACTCTTACATTTAAGGGGTCCTAAAGGAGCCTACATGACCCTTACACTTAGGGCAAATCGAAGCAATTGCTAGGTGGCCCCTGAAAGAAATAAAGTGTCCCCTAAAAGATAGGGATCGTTGGTGAAATCGGCCATAACCCCATCAAAGAATTTGAGTTCGAATAAACACAGCGGCTGTCTGTTTCAGGCTAGCTCAAACAAACTGCAGAATTTTAGACTGTTTTCAAAGCACCAGGCAATTTCATGGACACCTATCTGCTGTCTACAGGCTGACACAAATACGGTGCCAACTGCCAGATATCAGCACCTTATGCACACGCAATAGAGCGTGAAATCGAACGGGGGAATGTATGGTAGGCACTGAGAGGGTATCAATTTTCATGACCAACTGGACGATGCGCAACAGTTACGATAAAACATGGTTCCGTAGCGTTATGACGGGTGAGCCGTTTCTATGTGAAAGAAAACAGGGGTTGTGCTACTGTTTGACAAGGCTCGCACAAGCATATAATAATAATAATACCTTGGAAAATGCGCCCTAGATTTCCCAATACTATAGTACTGAAATTGACGATCCGAATGGCCGAGTCGGCAGTGACCCTGCCTACGAAGCCAAAGGTCCCCGGGTTCGAGTCCCGGTGGGGGCAAATATGTGTTTGATGAGAACGGATGTTTGTACCCTAGTCATGGTTGTTTGTCTATCTAAGTATAATATTTATCTATAAAAGTATGTGTATCGTTGTCTAGTAACCAAGCTACTGGGAATCCTAGTTTGGGGCTAGATCAATGTGTGTCAATAGTGTCTGCCCGGTATCTGAGGTCGAGCCTAACACCGCTCCCTTCGAGATTACCGCCAGAGAGGTCACCATCATCACATCTGACACAGGTAACACACCACCGGTGGAGTTGGAGGCTGAAAATGTAGGTTTACAGTCAGACCTCCAAGATGCCCGAATAGAAATCCAGCATCTACGTGACCTCCTGTCAAACGCACTCCAATGTTATGCCAAAGAACAGAGTGAGTTAGTCGAACTCAGAGCTGCATCATCTGAGCTGCTACAACTACAACGCCAGAACGCGGAATTGGTAGGCATTCTAATTGAGGACAAGGAGGATGAGACCAGCAAGGAGGATGACACCAGCAAGAAGGATGAGCCCACATCACAAACTCTGGTCTTGACCCCCCTCAACGTGAGTGTTGCAACGCCCACTGCTGTCCCGACCAAGAAACAGCGTCGCCGTCGTCGTCGAGGAGGCACCTCACAGCTCATCAGCGCGAGCGCCGCGCCGTTAAGTGACGCGCGTGTCGCGCTGCCTGCTGAGTCGTGTGTCATGCTGCACGCTGCCGCGAGGGCCGCGCCGCTCGCCGTTACACGCGTTGCACCGCTCGCTACCGCGACTGCCGCGCCGCCCGCTGGCACGTGCATCGCACCGCACTCCAACACGAGTGTCCCGCCACTCACCTCAAATCAGAACAATAAGAAGAAGAACAATAGCAAACAAAAGAACTGTAGTTTATTCAGATAAGATAGGTGTAGATTTTGGTATGTTAATGTTGTTTGTTGTTGGCCTTAAGCAACAAGTGACAAATAATTGTTGTCCTAATAGTTCCTTTGAGGATATTATAAAAAAGGTAGCTGTAGGGAATTTTGATGAAAATACTACCATTGTTATTATGGTAGGAAACCACTCAAACATTAGTCGGAGTGCATTAGATACCGGTATAGAGGTACTGCTCAATTTATATAATAAGACGAAGTGCAGGTTTATTCTATGTAACTTTCCTTATTGTTCTAATTTATCGGGGAAACAAAATAAAAGTGTACATAGAGTGAACATGCATCTATACAATATAACGTGTCATCATAGTGATGTTATTTTATATTTCGACATGAATAATTTTATTCATAACTTTACTTTGACTCAGGATACTATGTACCTGTCTCATAAAACAAAAAAACGAGAAGCTACATTGTTAGCGTATAATATATGCGACACAGTTGTAAATACTATAACGCAGTCGCCTTCAGTTTTAGTTAGTATTAGTACTAATAGTAGTGTTTTAAACTAGATAGTTCGAAAAAAGAGGACCCCTCAAAACATAAGAAAATTTTACAAAATAAGCAGGCGTTTTCTGGCAATCAAATGAAAAATACTAGGACAAAGGATAAGCCCCACTTAAATATTTCCCATCAAAACATGCAGGGGCTACCTGGCAAAGAACTTGTATTAGAATTATTTCTTAATCATTCAGACACCGATTTTATTTGTATTACAGAACACTGGTTAAAGGAAAATATGATGTCTTTTAACATAAATAATTACAAAATTGTCAGTTGTTACAATAGAAAGACTGCCGATAGAGGTGGTTCTTTAATCTTAGTAAAAATAATATTAAGGTGAAACAACGGAAAGATATTCTTGCACTTACTGTAGAAAGACAAATAGAGGTATCCTGTGTTGAGTTGGATAGCCATATTATTGTTTGTGTCTACAGACCTCCGAGAGATGAAAACGGCCATGGCAATTTTTAAATGTTCGAGAAAATTATGGAGGATGCCCTCATTATACTTTGTAATAACAGAAAAAAGTTAATTATTTGTGGCGATTTTAATGTAGATTTGCTTGTAGATACAACATTGAAACAACGATTAATAACTCTGTTCAAATCATTTAATTTATGTCATATATTTCTAGAGCCGACTAGAATTACACTTACCAGCCAAACTTGCTTAGATAACGTATTTTGTGACTGTGCATTCACAAGTAAAAATGTAATTAACTGCTTACCCTCCGATCACAGTGGTGAAACAGTTTCATTCCCAATTGCCAGTAAAAATAGGACTGATCCATCATTTTATAGGCATATTACATCCCATAGACTAGAGACGTATATGAAAAAGTTAGATATAAATTTGCCAGTACCGGATTTTGATGAACAGAACCCAAATAAAATCTACTCAGACTTCTTCAGCATTATTCAGACAGAATTCAATAAAGTTTTTAAATTAAAGAAAGTCAGTGACTACAACGGTAAATCTAAATTTAATGACTGGGCAACGTTTGGAATTCGTAAAAGTAGAGTTATCTTATATGACCTTTATGAACAAAAAACCTATAACTTTGATCGAAAATTTCATGACTACGTTAAAAAATATTCCAAAACTTTCAAGTTGGTTTGTAGAACTGCAAAAACTTTACACATTAATAGAAAAATTCAACATTCAAATAATAGAATGAAAACAGTTTGGCAAATAATAAACCGCGAAACTGGCAAAGTTATACCAAGGGACAATGATTTCTGCCTAAAGATAGGTGATGATGTTGTTAAATCCAACGCTGATGTTGCTCGAGCTTTTGAAACATTCTTCACCAATGTACCCTTACTCACAACAGACCGTCTAAATTCATCTCCATATGAAGCAGAGACTTTATTAAAAAATAACACTAGCGCCAGTAATGTATATTTAAAATTTCATCATGTATATCCCCAGGACATTGTCAAAACGTTTAAATTACTTAACTTAAAAAATACGGAAGACCTGTGGGGTATATCAGTCAAAGTCATTGGTTCAGTAATTCTAGTTATAGCCCCACACTTAGCTTATATATTCAATAAATGTGTTGACGATGGGGCTTTCCCAGACCTCATGAAACACAGTAAACTGATACCTCTGTTCAAGTCGGGAGATAAGGGTGATCCTTCAAATTTCAGACCAATATCTGTTCTTCCAACACTAAGTAAATATTTGAAAAGATTACACTCAATCAAATGCTCTCACACTTCAACCGTACAAAACAACTCCATGCCAAACAATACGGTTTCACTAGGGGTAAATCGACTACGGATGCAGGTATTACCCTTATATCTCATATTTATTCTGCACGGCCTGCACAGGATGCTATCGGAGTTTTTTGCGACCTGTCGAAGGCGTTTGATTGTGTTGATCATAATACGCTATTAATTAAATTAAATCATTACGGAGTTAGAAATAAAGCGTTGGATCTACTAAGATCATACCTAAGCAATAGAATTCAAAAGGCAGAAGTTAACGGCGTAAAATCTGATGGATCGGGTGTTAAAATGGGCGTTCCACAAGGTTCCATATTAGGCCCTTTCTTATTCCTGGTATATATTAATGATCTGCCTTTCATGGCGGAGAAATTAACTGACATAGTGTTGTTTGCTGATGATACTTCACTGGTCTTCAAAATTGAAAGACAAAAAGGAGAATTTGATGATGTTAATGGTGTATTGTCTTTAACCTTGAATTGGTTCACAGTTAATAATTTATTGTTAAACGCTGGTAAAACCAAGTGTATCAAATTCTCACTTCCAAATGTCAGGCAAGTTGAGACCAGTTTAGTGTTAGACAACAGCACGTTAGAATTAGTAAATGATACGAAGTTTCTTGGAATAACCATTGATAGCAAATTGCAGTGGGGACCCCACATAGATAAATTGGCTGGTAAATTAAGTTCTGCGGCTTACGCTGTTAGGAACATCAGACAAAGCACGGATGTGGCTACATCTAGGCTAGTATATTTTAGTTACTTTCATAGTGTGATGTCCTATGGTATCTTGTTGTGGGGGAAAGCAGCGGATATTCAAACTATTTTTATTTTACAGAAAAGAGCTATTCGAGCAATTTATAATTTAAAACGAACAGACTCCTTAAGAGAGCTTTTTAAATAAATTGACATACTAACAGTAGCTAGTCAATTTATTTTCGAAAATATAATGTATGTACGCAAGAACCTTACAACATTTTCCAAACTTAGCGATAGCTGTAATGTTTACCTAAGAAATAATCACAGACTATGTGCGCCCCGTTTTAGACTCGCAAAGGTTAGCAATTCTTTCAAGGGTCAGTGCATTCTCTACTACAATAAGATACCTCTGGAGATTTTGAAATTGCCATTTGAGCAATTTAAAAAGCATGTTAAAGAGACTTTGTCGAAAAAGGGATACTACAATGTTCAAGATTACTTAAATGACAGGACTGTATGGGGTTAATCTGGCTCAACACAGACCTTGCTGTTAATAATTTTGTAATTATTTATTCCAGCTTATTAAATAAAAATAAATCATAATTGTATTAGTTAAGCACAACCTATTTTTAAAAGAGATCTAAAAATCAATCTGTGGGAGTTTCTACGCCCTTCTTCTCCCACAGTGGTCCAATGTAGAGAAGAGGCAAAAAATGACGTTTGCTAAGAATATGTAAATATCTACAGTAATTAAGTACTTTTGAGTTTGGGTTTGAGTTTGTCCAAAGTATTATTTTAAAAGATGAGAGAGAAAGCGACATTTAAAATAGCAACGAATAAATAGCGTCTTGTCAATTTTACACACCACAACCTTTATCTAGCAAAGGCAGCCTTTACCACCTCGTTATAAGAGTGAATGAAAATGAAGTTTTGGTATTTCGCTTCGTCGAGCGAAAATTTCCACTTCCGTATGTCACTGAAATCAATTTCGACCGCTGCTGCAGTGATTGGTTGATTTTTTAAGTTTGTGATTAGAATGCACTTTCAGTTTCGTTTGACGAAAGTTCATTCTGTGATTGAATGTTCTCTTTATATTACTTAATTTCCGCCAACGTTAACTTGGCACCCCGCTCTGATGATGTGTTAGCGTCCGTCACTGCCCTGCCCTACTCACACGTCGAGGGCAAGAGAGAGCGAGGAACGGAAATTCGCATTCTTCGCGTGTGCCTATTATCTCGCGGGCAGTAGTAAATTATGATTGTACAAAACAGGGCACAGGGTACCCTAGTGTGGGGCCAGAAGCAATGTATGTGCCTGTATATAAATGTTTATGTTTATGTTTATAAAAAAAAAAATAAAAAAAAAAACGTACACGTACACATAGATAGTCCTATGTACCATACATGTAAGTTTGAAAAAAGTATTATATTTTTTGGTATTTGATAATTTTATTATTGCACTAGACTACCCTTTTCAGTTTTACGTATCTTATTCTGAGGTTTTCTGGAAGAAATCTCTGTTGGGAGGAGAGGTAAGCTCGCTTTTGTCTTTTAATTTCATGTACAATGTATTTTTGTAATTTTTTGTGCAATAAAGAATTGTAATGTGATGAAAAAACTATTACGCTTTTTATCTTTGTACAGACATTTGAACTAATATCATATAACATAACATGTTGAACTTGACAAGCTCATAAAAATGATGTAGTAAGCTCTTTGTAAATCAATTGTCCAATACTGTGTGTGTGCATGGGGTCTTGGCGCGGTGCAGCAAAAATCGACTGGAGAGAGCCAAAAGAGCCTTACTTAACCTCTCAAAGACTGAGGGTAGTTGGGAAGGGTCGCGATTTTGAACCTTAAGCCATGGTAATAAAATTTAACCGCCGCGCGCCGGTGGTATTCAAGAGGTTAAGGTAGCTTCATATTGACCGTATCGTAATCCTACAACCGATTTGTATAAAAACTGCAATGTTTAAACCGTACGACAACTACCTACCGTGCCTCTTTTGTTATTTAACTGTACATAATTAGGCATTAGAAATCACCATGTATAAAGTAAAGTAAAGTAAAGTAAAGTAAAGTAAAGTAAAGTAAAGTAAAGTAAAGTAAAGTAAAGTAAAGTAAAGTAAAGTAAAGTAAAGTAAAGTAAAGTAAAGTAAAGTAAAGTAAAGTAAAGTAAAGTAAAGTAAAGTAAAGTAAAGTAAAGTAAAGTAAAGTAAAGTAAAGTAAAGTAAAGTAAAGTAAAGTAAAGTAAAGTAAAGTAAAGTAAAGTAAAGTAAAGTAAAGTAAAGTAAAGTAAAGTAATGTTTATTTGCATGAACATAGGTGTACATCAGGTATTATGATAATGATAATTAAATATAGAACGCTATGTTCTGCCACGCAGACGTGCAAATTTTATGACACAAATTAAATGATAAATAATCTGAAATGTCTACTCATCACAATTATTTCAATATTAATATAAGAGTAACACAGATGGAGCAGGAATACTTTGGTGACAGCTTGATCTCCTAAAACAGAAATACCTACATAGGTTTTATTTATATTTACTTATATATACTTTACAAATTATAGGTGTGTTATATTCTATGCCTACTTTCGTATCTTCTAAGTTCTATTTGGTGTATTATTTGTATTGAATAAATTCTTATATAACAGTAATTCCCTGGGTAAGATATTATTATTTGCAGCATATAAATTAATTGTACATTAGTTGTTCCTCTAAGTAAGCCTGTATTTTGTAGAAGGATTTTTGGACAAAAATCGCCTTCGGCTCACTTCATAATCCCACTCTCGAGTTTTAATGCCCTTCATTATGTATCAGTCACATAAACTACTATTTGACAGATCCAGATTCCATTAAAATTTAAATTACAGTCGCTTTAAATGACAGCCTGTTTGAAATATAATCGCGCTTTTATTGGTCAAAGCTTAAATGATCGTGCGGGTAGCAACATCTGGCCGAGACGGGCACTGGATGGGTGTCCGTTCTATGTGGCATTTGTTTCGGATGCTTCCGTGTCTTGGATGACACGTTAAGCTATAGGTCCCGGCTACTATCGCTACTGGGTGGTAGTAGTCGAAAAGCTGTATAGTCGTGTTGCCACTAGCCTGACACCCCTCCATCAACCCATCCTGAGCCAGCGTGGTGGAGTATGGCTCAATCTTACTCGTATACGGGTAAAGGCCCTTGCCCCTCGGTGGGGAGATGGATGGGCTACATTTACTTATTATTATTATTGGTCAAACGTAATATTGAAGAAAGCATACATCCTTCAAAATATCAATTTGAAATTGATTTTGATAGCTATTTCTAGATGTCAGAGATAAAGAAAACTGCAGTCTGAAAAGATCTGGAGAAAAATCTGTTAACAACAATTTAAAAATACTTTTTTTTTTATTCTATATACTATCGGATGAATCATCATTCAATAGGATGGTCGAGACAGCACATTTTGTTTTCTTCTTTAATTACATGTGCAAAGCACTTTTTCCGTTTCTCGAGTGATATAAAAGGACGCGAAGTGTCGGAAATAAATTGTTTACAAGTTTTAGTTTTAAAGCGCCATTTCTAGCAATATTTTTAGAGCAACCTACCGTAAAATTTTAGAGGTGGAAGCCAGCGTAGAGATAATGGTGGAGGCGGGGCGGGGGGAGGGAATGCCACTGTGACACTGTGAAGTCACTCCCTGTGGGAAATGTATCGTTTTTTTTTTGTAAATTCATAACCTAACATTTCCTGACACTTTTTTAGTTTCACTTGGTTTTGGTAAAGTTTTACAGGTGAAAAATTACCTACAGCAATAAAATCGATTATGTGAAATTACGTGGGGTTGCCTCGCTCCGCTCCTCTTTGACTCGGTCACCGGTTGTATTACAGAGTTGTGACCTAATAGACCTAACTTTAGTATTCGGATTCGGACAGAAAGTGATTAAAGCAACTAATTCGGTTTTGTGAAATTACTTGAAAAAAAAAACAAAATGACGTCACGTAAACTCAACCTAAAAAAGTTCGGCACCTTCACAGACTTACCACCGAAATGCAAGTGATTTTCATTTCGTTGTATTATTATTTTTCAGATTTTCCATGAATCATATCTGGAAAACTATTCAGTTCCTACATCTGAAACTTTTTAAATCGTGTTTAGAATGACCACTAAAAATCGCGAAAGCCCTGGCGAACCTTATTATTAATACTCTATTTATATTATCCAGTATTTAGAATGAATGAGTACATTACTATCAAACTGTAATAATAATAATAATAATAATAATAATAATAATAATTATTATTATTATTATCACAACCTCTTTATTACAAGAGTGAAATGAAAAATTCATAAAAATATACTAATAATAATAATAATAATATTAATAATAATAATTGGACACTATTTACACACATTGACCTAGCCCCAA
Source organism: Argyresthia goedartella (assembly GCA_949825045.1). Lineage (NCBI taxonomy): Eukaryota > Metazoa > Arthropoda > Insecta > Lepidoptera > Argyresthiidae > Argyresthia > Argyresthia goedartella. The sequence continues at coordinate 17,720,852 of OX463829.1, read as the reverse complement.
ACTAGGATTCCCTGAACCTTGGGTACTAGACAACGATAAACAGCCATGACTAGGGTACAAACATCCGTTCTCATCGAACAAATATTTGCCTCCACCGGGACTCGAACCCGGTACCCTTGGCTTCGTAGACAGGCACACTACCGACTCGGCCATTCGGGTCGTAGATGGGAACATTATTTCAAGAAGTGACATTTTGAAACTGTCAGTTTCCTTCGTTATTTAAATAATTAGGGTATAGTGATTTGACTCTACTTAATATAATCTACGCAAGCGTAGGTTCGCTGCTGGTCAAGACCTGCAGCCTTATGGCGTAACTCGTCTGAGCTATGAACTTCATATAGACTTTTACGTTTGACACCTTGCACCAGCTTCATATGTCAAATTGGTATCACGCAAGTAGCATCATAATGGAGGCCAAACCCAAGCTCATTGAATGAAGCCTAGAAGCCTTCGGTGATACCCCGCAATCGATGAAATTGTATGAGCATGAGATGAACCATAGACACACGCTATGAACTTCAGAGAGTTACGCCATAAGGCTGCAGCTCTGAGCCTGAATAGACGACTGAATACGACCATATGTTTCCTTGCGATAGTAGTTTATAATGTTCGGTGCTATCATTCCCCAAAATATAGTCAGCTAATTAAATTTCACCTTATATATTGCAAGTTGAATAAACATTTTAAATTTTAAATATGTGGTGCCAAAGTGGTGCTAAAATTAATACATTTTAAAGAGACAAAACTAACTTAAATCGTATTGTTGTTATTTGCGCTAAAAATCCTTTCATTACCATTTTACTTTTCATGTAGCTAGGTACTCACACCAAACACGCTGAAAATAGTGTTTATTCATACACATACCTATAAATACAACCTAGTGCTTGTCCTACGAAAGCCAGCAGCATTTTGAGAACAATATGACGAATAAACAAAAAAACGGGAAAGTGTCATCTGGAACAATGGTCCACGGGCCTTGGACAGGTGTGCACTAATTGGACTGGCTTGCTGCTGCTTATGTTTACTATACTCCCAGATCTATGTTGTATGTTGTTGGTTGAGTAGAGCGCATGTAGTGGTTCCCTCTCTCTGTATACATGTTGCTCTGCTGGATGTCGGGAGAGCACCTCAGTAGTCGCTTTAGTGGGCATAGTTGGTCGCACGCTAATTTGTGGAAACGTTTTGTTACCACATTGCAAAGTGAATTTGCGACTTAGTATAGTGTAGGTACAGTGTCGTAGTTTTTCTAGTGTTGCTAGATCTATCTAGAGTACCATAGTAGTTTTTGGGTGTAGGTGAATTATTCGTGAGGTATCCACCATTTTTACAGCCAAATTCACTTTCTATTCATTTCATTATTTACAAATAACAAACAAAATGATAGATGACGTAAGGGGTATGGAATTACCGGCTGTACGGCAGGTACTATTTGTAAGTCTGCCTCTTTGCCTCTTTGGATGCATGTAGTTATTATAGATATTGAATAAAGGAATACCTAATGATGTAATGATTATCCTTGAATATATATGTTTAACTTTATTTCATCTTCTTCTTCAGCATATTTCTTTGTCCACCCTCAGATATAATATGCTTCCCATATTGGCCTGCAATTGCCTGCCATTCTGGCCCAGCGTTGTTTCATTGTGAGTCAATTCATTATACCTACGTATGGTCTTTCGTATGTTCATATATACACAGGTACATATAATTCATAATTCATAATTCTTTCTTAAACACAAATATTTAAGAAGTTACATTAAAAGAAAATGCATTAAGATAATTACCGATAATACTACATAAACTTTAAATATAATAATATAAATACAATTACTGCTCTATTATACGTTTCTTAAAAGAGAAAACAGTGGGACTGCAAGGAAGTGCGTTCCAAAGTCGGACCGCCCGCAACCTGAAAGAGTGTTTATACTCAGCGTTGTTATGCCGCATGTCTTCAAAACATGCACTAATCTTCAAAACTCAGTGGAGCCTTAGCGCGATTTGCATGGTTAACTACACTCGAGCAATCAGCATTACACATACATTAGCAAACTTAGTGTATAACGAACTATAAAGGTGTAACGTAATTATTAAATGCGAACAAAGACGCATTGTGAATAAAATTTGCAGTGAAACTACTCTAGTTACTCTAAATGAAAGGCAAAGTTGCCACCTCGGTTTAATTACACCGCGGTATTACTCTATACTTATATCTGAAGTTGACTAAGTTCATGGACGCTGTTAATAAAATTTGGGAGTGCCGAATCAACAAGTTAATTCAATAAAATTTCCGGTCCGCAAACTAAATGTGAGCGTAATATTCTCATTTGGGGAAATTTGCTGAATTAGGGTAAATGTTAATTTGAATTTCAGAAGGTGCTTTGTGGAAACTTCGGCGCACTAATGTTGGTAACAGCATTCGCTGAGTCTAGTTAACGCTGTGTAGTGCACGCTACTAATTAGACTTCAAATAGGCGATGGAAAATTATTCAAAATTAGCTGTTACTTATTTGAAAAAAGTATCGTTCTTTTAGGGACTGAGCAGTGAGCTGTTGTTATTATCATTGGCCAAAAATGTTATGATTACGATATCATGCGGAAATAACTTATAATGATAACGGCAACAACTACGCTGATACTCGTACTGATTTTGTAAGTTGTACTGCCGTGATTGTTTAAGCTTGTAATTAACCTATAACCACAAACCTTGTTAAACCCAGCCAGCTTCAGCGCCCGCTGCAGCCTCGCCGCCTTCGTATTTGACAGGTAAACCACTGGCACCGCCTCTGCACCCTCCAAATTAATATCAAAGTCATTCACCGGCGCCACAAACTTGTTATACCCATACTCCTTCTTCACTCCACTATCATTGTAGAGGGGTAAAACTAGTCCACTTTGAACTGGTGATAACTGAACAGGATTAAGTTTTGCCGACAGCTCGTTTTCGCTGTCCAGCTCTTCGCAAGTCTTGGTGTCATAGGCGGAATCGATATCGCTCTCATCGTCGGGGAACGTTATCAGATAATTGTCGTGAACTTCGTCGCTGGCGTTGGACTGCAAGGATTCAGCTGTATAAGCGCGCCACATAAGTCCGTTGTTCAGACGTCCGTACTCCATTGTCACGAATCACTCACTGTAGGTATTTGTATAGTTAACTGCGAATGTAATGCTTCAGTGGTGAGTCCAACTGTGGGCGGAGGTGGGATTTGGTTTCACCGCGATCTGCTTATCATCAGTGGTCGGCACACGTGATAATAAATGTCAGCTAGACTCTGATTTGCACAATAGTATTTACCGATACACAGTCTTGTTCATTTTATTGAAAACAAAATCACTGTAGCAATCAGTGAATGTTTATATTTTAATGTAGTTAACTTCGAGGGATTACAGAATTGCGGTAAAATAATGTCGAAATGCCCAAATGGTATTATTTTTCAGCGACTATATTTTACACCCGAATATATGGTTTCAGTGGTCAAGCGTTTCCGAGAAGCGTTAGCGGTTTGTGATGCTATAAATATGCCTCAGACAAAACGCTGCAAAAAGATTGAACGAAACAAAAGTGAAATGTCAAATAGCGCGCCAAGACAATCTGAAAAGTCAATGCACTCTTGTATAATTATAATTACTATTATTATTATTATTACTATTATAATTACTCTGCGAAAAAACGAAAACTAGTGCAGATTCTACATAATACCTGCAGCAGCCAATGCTGCTCAATAGTCCACCTATAAAGTATACAGTATACATAATTAATAATGTATTTGACCGAGCGAGCGAAGCGTCTCCGTTCAGCTTGGGCAAAAATTCTGTCGTATGTCCGGATTTCTGGATTTGCGGATTTCCGGCGGTTCACTCCTTTCTCAACCGATTCTCGTACAATTTTGTGCTTTATTTGTTTAGTTTTTTGACAATTCAGATTTGGTTTGTTTTCAAAATGGCAGAGTTACAGAGTTACAAAATTATTGGTGCGGCTACTTTCAAACTCCCTGTAAGTTGCCAGGTGCATTCACAAGTTTGTATATGGTATTGAAAGAAACCGCACTCGGCTTATTTGTCTTACAGAGTTATGGGTATTTTCGGAAAAATATTGGTTCTGAATTCCTTTTTTTTACCCAACAATGTCATTTTGCATATTTCATATATATAATCAGAAAAGTGAACTATCAAACTGCACATCAAAAATACTGATTTGCACAGAAAATATCAGGGCAAAATGCTGCGGTAGCTTAGGTGAACGGTAAAGGGGATGAGCGAAGCGAAGCCCCCTTTATCCTTCGTGTTAGGTTGAACATGCAAGAACAAAAAAATATACTTAAAACATAAACTACACATAAAATATTAAAAATATAAAAAGAGTTTTTGCTAATCCAATATTGCTGTGAAAATCAGTATTTTTGATGTGCGATTAAATAATAGCTATCAGAAAATACCCTTTACTTCGACTATCGTTGTAAGTAGCCTTGATATAACGGACCCTGAATTTTGACAGGTCTTATTTCTATACCTGTATGGTTGTATCATGCATGAGTTATCTGAAGATGATTCAGGAATATGTTATTTGCTTTACTAGTTGGGTAATAGCCAAGAAATCATATTATAAAAACAATTTTGTATCCATGCTTTCATAGTGCATATTGTTTATAAACACACGCCTACTATTATATTTAGCCGATGTTCACATTAGTCAGTCCTATTGTTTATGTTTGTCCCGGAATAAAATATCAACTTGCAATAAGGCAATATGCAGTCTCTCTCTCATATAAATGCATGACGTACCAGACTCAGATGTTCCCTTCTATCTCTACAATTTAATATTGGTAGGGCATTCGTTTCGTAATACAGTCACTTTGATAGGATTCCTAGGCTATAATAATTATGGTATGAATATTTTATACAACCTATTTAATTTGCAATATGTATTAATAGTTAAGCTCATCACATGTTTTGGAGAATTACCAATAGGTAGGTAAGTATATTGACATTTTAAACACTTCAACACATCACATTTCTAAAGTAACACTTCAAATTTTTAAAGAACCGATTTTTTTAAATCCTTAACCTTTTTTATTCCTGCTGTCGGATTAAAACCCAGGGACATTAGGCACAAATGATATCACTTATCAGTCACTTGGATTTAAGAGCTGAGGAATTTGAAGTTGTCAGTGCGCGCGCGCCGGACCGAAAGCAAATCCAGACTGTCGCGTTCTAAATTTGAAATGAAGTGCCTTTAATAACATTGCGTATATTTCTACGTTTTCACGCGCGCCGACGACGGATAAATGGCGTAGATCTTCTGGGTTATAGAACGGTTGGATACGTTTTGGATATGTGGCAGCAGAAGATGTTTCGGTAGTAGTGTACAAATTGGTCAAGATCAAGTTTGCTCTCAAGTTCTATAGCAAAAAACTCTTTTCACACCTTTCATTCGGAAAAGTAAGTTTTGCTCCACGACGAGAGGGAGCAAAATGCTACTTTTCTGTTCAAGCTACTTTTTTAATTTATTCATTGGCATGTAGCATTTACTCAAAGTGCCAATTGAACACAGATTAAAATAATAGAATGTAATTATGCAATTACATTATCATCGACTACGATGACGTAGTCGATTAAAAACGAACATGTTTCAAGTTAAAACTTTAACAATGTTATATGAAAATTTATGAATTTTTCGTAACATTAAAAAAATGTCAATGAATTATTTGTTTTACTGAAATCAAAACTATCGATGACTGTTATTGTGAAATAGTGAATATTGATATCCGAAACCATTGTAATATTCGATTCGATTATTTTTACACATTAGTAAAAGTACACAGGAATATTTTATCTGTGGTGACTTTTCCCTAATCCTTCATAATACACCATTATAAAAAAAGGTTTTGTTTACGTTGTTCGATATATTGTAAAAGTGGTGAAAGTATAATTCAAAGTATAGTTATTTATTTTTTTTAGAGCATTTAATTTAAATTTTACTCATAGTCGGTGTGAAAATTTGTATGTGTCACTCAGGAGCAAAATTATTTTCATCATGGGCGTTAACGCTTGAACCCTTCGTTACGCTCAGGATTCTAACTTAGAATCCCTCGCTACGCTCTGGATTCTATCGTAGAATCCTTCCCTTCACTCTGGATTCAATGTACCGCCCTCGCCGTAAATACATCATTTTGCTCCCTTGTGACACAAATAACTATTAATAAACCTTCTATAGGTCAATAAATCCTTCTTCTTGTACCCTTGATAGGTTACACACATCACCATGGCGATGAATACTTTATCATTATTATCAACTTTACTATATCCATGACTCCATAAATTTGTATTATAGTGTTTATAAAAAGAGATAAATATCCCTATAATTTATTCTGTACTATTTTATGAAAATATAACCTAACCCATTGCAGTGCATCGAAACGTTATAAGGGCTAGATTCAAAACCGCAAACCGAAACATAAAACCATTGGCCGTTGGTTTCTATTTTCCACTGACTAACTCATATTAAATATCGATTATACAGACTTGTCTTTTGTACACCAGAACGACCATGAAACATGTAATTCATAATCCTAGTAAAATTAAAGTTAATTATGTATCCTGAGGTGTATGCGTATACAATGACAAACCGTAAGATAGTCAAAACCGTTAGTAGATAAACTAACGCATTAGTGATCAACTATCAACAGATAGTAAACCAGACCGACACGGTTTAGAATTTACGTTTATTTTGTTCTTACATGTCAACCTAACACGAAGACTATTCGGGGGCTTCGCTGCGCTCGCCCCTTCTAGTCTTCACCTAAGCTGCCGCAGTTTTTGCCCTGGTATTTCGTTTGCAATTCAAGTTTAAACCAGTTTAGTATTTTACGATTTTAACCGTTACTTTATCAACTAACGTGTCATATAGTAAGCAGTACGCTACAGTTTACTATCTGTCGATAGTTGACCAAGTAACGGGAAAAAAAACGTTAGTTAATCAACTTACGGTTTTGACAATCTTACGGTGACACATATAAATATTTGGTTGGTTCGAGTATACTATAGTAATACTATTATTTATTTACTAATATGTTTGTGAATTAAGTGGATGAACAAATTGAGGTTGTTTTTGTATGCATGGATCAAAATGTGAGTATTGGTAATGGATCAACATCTGTTTACAGTTTATACCGAATATGATTATTATGCGATTGACGAAATAGACAATATGTGATGATGTGACGATAAATCATAACATAGAGGGTAGCTGGGGCACAGTTGTGCCTATAGTTGTTGTTGATGTGACGATATGATAGAATTAATGAATGCATATTTATTTCAGTCTCAATGACCCATAGGAAATTACAAAACACTTACGCTTATAAGTATAACAAATAAAAATCTCTGTTATGTTGTTACTATTTAATAAAATTATAAGGCATCTAGGCACACTCCAGCTCCCCTTCACCTGGGCCCCCCTGGGACCCCCAAAAATTAAGTGTAAAACACTTTGTAACTCATGCCCTTGATAAAAAGATCGTGCACTGAATACACTGGCGACAGTTTATTCAATGCATTTCTGCTACAATCTTTTGGCTGGCACACAATCAAAAGACAAAACCGGCTGTTGTATGCACAGTTCCTTTAATCCTCTATCTCTGTCGCATATGCAAGGTTAGAAAGGGAGGCAGTAATAGTTTTCCGTAAATCTTCTCATTAAATTTATGAGATAAGGGGGTTTTCCGGTAGATCGCTGGCAAGCAGATGTACGGTCAAGGTTGTAAATGTGTGGTTACAGATAGTTGTAATAATTATTATTTAACTGAATAATACTGATATGATAAGAGAGTGACCTCTTGTGTTTGGTTGTATTATTGTAAAGTACACTTATTTCTCTATGTTAATGTTGAAGCCATTTTCACGCCCGAAATTTGTTTTTAATTAATTATTTGACCGAGCGACGAAGTGTCGCCGTTTCAGCTTGGGCAAAGATACTTTAATGTGTCAGATAGCATTTCTCAAACAATTCGCGTGAAATTTTGTGAGCAGGTTCGATAATTATATGTTTTTTCGCATTCAGTTTCCGGTAATTTTTCAAAATGGCGGAGCTATGGGGTCACGAAGCTATTGGTGCGGCTATTTTCATACTCCATGTACGTCACCAGGTGCATTCATAAGTTTGTATGTGATATTGAAAGAAAGGTCGTATTTGTCAACCGATTCTCGTGAAAATTTATGAGCAGAGCAGAAATTTACCATAATTATATGGAGTCATTATCGATTCAGTTTTTGGAATTTTTAAAAATGGCGGTGATATGGGGGTTGAAAATTTTAAAATTATCGCATTACTCAACCGATTCTCGTGAATTTTTGTGAGCAATTTCGTCATTTATGTGTTTTATTTTTTGTCGGTTCGTTTGTCGAATTTTTATAATTTGATATTAAGGTGAGCGGTGAGCTTTTATTCAGTTTTACTCTATGCAAAGACAGACTCGCGAGGTCTACAACTCATAAAGCCACTAGTTATTATTATGGTTTTGTGATAATTACCCATTATTATTTACTACCATCACACACACCATGGGCTTAAGAGTTCTTGGCATACTTTTAAATCTTGTACTTCCAGCAGAGGATTTAGCTGTTAAGTAGCGGAACCCGTGCCAATTGTTTTAAGCGTACTACAAGCTCTTAGACGTGATGTTGAGTATCTTAAGACGTTTCGAAACACAACTTATATCAAGACGAGATTGGTATGGAATTACCGACCAGATGTCTCATCTTATTAGATCCCGTAGCTTCTAATTCGAGTTCATAGAGATGATTTTTGATAGTATTAAAGGTCAAGTTTAACTGGTAGTCGGGTTGGGACATTTTGGGTAGAGTATATATATGGGAGTTTTAGAATGGAGACGACACCGTCGCGATTAATCCTATGTTCAATAAATTAGTCGCGATTATTTGCGAGTGTTTATAAAAGTATAAATGTTTCGACGAGAATTGGTTTGCACTGCGCCGTTGTGTTTTTTCGTAGTACGTTAGGTACCTCTAAACTTGCAAAAATTTCTTTTTAACATTCCGTACCTTACAATAAAAAATAGGAACCCACACTTACTTATAAGATCACTTCGTTGTCTGTCTCTCTGACCGTCTGTTAAGACCATTTTACTCAGAAATGCGTGGAGGTTATCAAGTTGAAATTAATATTGTTACTTGAAGTTGTGAAGAAATCTAACCTAAAGGTCAACACAGTTAAAAGATGCCGCCCGCCGTTTATGTCAGAATTTCGTTGAAATTTCTTGATAATCGTAAAAGAATCAAACCTGTAGGGTACTTCTTGTAGACATAGAACCATGACATTTGGCATGAAGCAAGGTCTTAAAGCGCTTGTGAAAGGAATAATCCGAAAACTGTAAATATATATCTGTCTAGATATGTCCGTCGTCTGTCTGTGAAGACCATTTTACGCGAATTATTAACGCTGAAATTAATAGTGATTATTCAGGCCTGTGGTCTCTTGAAGCTGTAAAAAATCGAACTTAATTATGCGTCAACGCAATCAAATGATACCGATATTTATGTCACAATTTCGCTGAATTTGCTTGACACTCGCAAGGGAATCATAATCTATAGGGTACTTCCTGTTGGCCTAGAACCATGAAATTTGGCACGAAGTAAGGTCTTATAAGTAAAATCCGAAAACTGTAAATTTGCAGTTGAACAATCGTAAGCGTTAGTAAGAGCGTGATGGGCCAACTTTTAAATACCTATAGGTATACATTACACACATACAGATACCTACAAGTGTGTAGGGAACCCTTGGTGCGCGAGTTTATTATATTCGGAAGGCGCTTTGACTCCTAATTATACTGAGGCACAGCATAAATGGCCCTTGAATGATAGCAATGTTATGTTTGGTCGGTTCATGATGGGATCTTCGGAGTAATCTTGAGCGATGTTTGCATACACACATTTGTGGGAAGTGTCGGGTTGAAGCCTGTATAGAACACAAATATCATATGGCAGTGGTGCTGCTGAGAAATATGAACAGAGAACGGTTAAATTATGTGAGTAAACATTTCAAGGCGTGGTCGGTTACCGGCGATCGCGATTAATGACAGATATTGCTCAGGTATAATAAGTATTTAACGAATCTTACATAATTACATTCTGAAATGTTACAGTGCAGACCTGCCTTTCCCAATATTTTTGATACTAAGAAAGCAAGTTTCTGGTTCTCCTCTCAATAAATCCAAAAGTCACTATTTCTTCCACCTGCCGAAATTGGCGTCACGCACCGAAGGTATTAAGGCGACGACAGTACAATCTACCCCAAGGGGGAAGAAACCCGGGAACTCTTATCCCAATCGAATTAAGGGCTAGACTGGACGAGTATGCCAATTCCACCAGTCGGCTGAAAGTATCCAATTTGCGCTCAATATCCACTTTAATGGTTGGGCCCAATTAGACACGTCACCTTCACTCTAAATTAAAAGCCGCCTCAAGATTTAAAGTTAGATTTTTATCAGAAGGATGGTAATGTTTTTCGAGTGTACTGTGTTACTAAACGGCTTGAGGAATTGTAACATATGTTTAAACGATCACCAAAAACGCACCTATTTTACTATCAATAAATTCGAAACGACCGCCAGACTTAGTAAACGACCACTTTTATGTTTTTTGTACTTAAATTTATGTTTTAAGTAGGTATATTTTATTTGTTCTTACATGTTCAACCTAACACGAAGGATAAAGGGGGCTTCGCTTCGCTCACACCCTTTACCCTTCACCTAAACTACCGCAGTATTTTGCCCTGATATTTTCTGCAACTTTTGGTGATCATTTACCTATTTTGGGTAGCATTTATCCATGTCGGGTAGGAAAAAAATATTTTGGTGATCATTATATTTGTTGCCGTGCCGTAATAAGAATGATGTAGTGCCGTTGGATTCTCAATTGGGGGAGAGACAAGGCCTGGTTTTTCTGCAGCATCTTCCTTCCATCAAAATGCAGGCCGGCTTTCTGGTTTTCATACTAATTGCTCTTGTTATAAGATGCAGATCCGGTCTAGACATTTGCGTGCTCTCTCCAATCAGAAGTAATCACCAATCTGCATGCCATCAGCTTCCAGACAGTAGCCGTTCAGGAATTAGCGAGGTTAAGTGCCTGCCTCCTGACTTATTAAATTACCCGAAGATTTATTGATCGCTATTACATAGGCCATAAGACCTAATTTCGTTTTTATTTTATGTTAATTTGATGGGATGTTCGATTCTTCTGATGATCACGCAATATGATACTGCACGCGGCTTTCACACGCCACGGAGATGCAGAAGCAATCTTGTGTTGTGTTAGGATTTTTCGTTGTAATCTCTATTTGTGTTTTGAGGGTTCCATCCAAAAACATCAGCGAGGCCATTTTGTTATTCCGTTTGCCAGTCCGCGGTGATTTGGTTCATACCTTTATATTTCATCTGCTTACACGCCGGTTGCCCAAAATAAATTAACTGAAATGTGAAAAATGTGTTTCATGTTTCACTTTTCAGGTTTTATTTTAATCATGTGTGCGTATTGATGGAAACACTTCATAAATGTTTAAATGAAGCGCCAGAATGACGTCACAGTCCGGTAAATATTTATGAAGGTTCGCGACGCTCTGCGGTTGATGGTCGCAATCATTTATCAGTAAAATGACACTTTCGCCGCCGAAACTCAATGGGCTAGCTTTTAATATAAAGGCTCAGATACACTAGGGGACAAATTTCCCCAGCATGTCGCTGCTACGTGACGCTGCAAATTTCACAGTATCCCGACTCCCGAAGCATGCCCTGCGACATTTTTTTTACTATGGTAGGTGGTGGTTTTTTACAAATTTCGGGACACTGTGCAACTGTGTGTGTGTATTTTTATTACCGCGATAACAACAAATCAAAAAAACATACCAGTTTTTAAGAATAAAAACAAGTACCCATACAATAAATCACTGTTATGGCCATTTTCTTAGCCATTTTGTTTTATTTGTTTAACGGTGAAAACTGGACTCTCCCGATCTTATCGGAAAAGATCTTTAATTGCAGGTATCGAGTTTTGTGCTTAATTAATTCTTATTATACGATTATTAATCGCTCATTCGAATCATAATCAATATTTTAAGTTTTTTATCATATTGGATTTTATTTCTGTAAATAAGATACTCAATTTTCATCCACATCCGGTTTCAAGAGTTCCTTTAACCTGAATACATAGTTCGATATATATACTACATATACAAAACTCTTTTTCATGGCCTTGAATGTAGTCCTACCTAGTATTTAATATTTTTTTACGAAAAATTGAAAAGGTATACTCGTACAAGAGACTGTCGTTTCACGTTTTTCCGTGTACAATGGTATGGAACCCTTCGTGTGCGGGTCCGACGTCCTACTCGCACTTGACTGGTTTTATTACCATAGGTGTTGGCATCTCAGGGACGGTAGCGGTTTTTATACTAAGGACGCTATTTTCTACTTTTCCACGATATAAAACTGAAATTTGAGGCTTGTACAATTCATTATATTAAGGATGTGGCGTCGTACATTACAGCTGGGTAGACAAAAAATAAGTGGATGTTCAACCAATCAACTTTTAGCCGTTAAACCCGAGGTGTGGAGAGCATTAGTGTGTTTATCTACACACGTATCATAAACCCTCTTTACTGTGTCTAAAAACCGCACGTTAAGACCAGCGTAATGTAAAACTATTTTGTAAAAACTTATTTCTTATCTGAAAATTACAAATTTTCAGATAAGAAATGACCATAACGTACAAAAATTTGTCAAATTATGACATTCAAATTTCGAACGCCGACGCCCGCCTACGTTGGTACTACAGAACAAACAAAACAACTGCAGAGCAATGATCAGTGTCACAATGCCGGTCGAACATGCGGTTCCTGAACACATCAAAGAGAGCTTATAATATGTGTGTAGATAAACTAGTGTATGTAACTGTACATAATTAGGCACGTCGGCTCGTTTTATAAACCCACTCTCGAGTATTTATGCCCTCAATTAGGTAGCAGTCACATAAACAAATAAATATCTGTATCTAATTTGTACAGGGTAGTATTTAAACGTGTTAATTTATAAAAAAGCCAGTTTCTGGTTTTGCCTGACTGAATTACGGAATAGCGATAAAAAATTAGTGGGACTAGAATGCTATCGTAGAGCTATGAATTGAATACTAGTGTTTCACTTTGTTCCAAAAGTCTCAAGTCTCATACCATTGAGACGCAAATATATTCTAGGTTTTTAATAAATTACCACAATCCCCGTAAAGTCACTGTCGGTCGGTATAAAAGAAAAATAATAGGCAGGTCCCTTTCGCATCACATCATAATATTTTATGAATATTATTATAGGTGACTTATCATTCATTATTCTTACCCACCTATTTATTTTTATTTTTTTCACAGCACCACTTTGAACGTGGGTCAACACTTCTCTGAATAATTTTGACACACCATTAAAAATATGGCCTTGTCGTATCTACAATGTTGTCACATTATGAAATCAAATGAATAATCCAGCTAATGGCACTGTATACCTGCCATGGTATGTGTGCTTCCCAAATTGAGTAAATTCCGTCGTGGATGCGATAGTTCCCTACTGAATAGGGTCGCATACTTTAGCGAACCATAAGTTATTAGGGAGACTTCCCAGTAACTATCCCAGCATAGTAATTTAATTAAATACTGACCTCAAATTTCTAACTTGATTGGAATGCCGAAAAATGTATGTGTGTTGAAAAATCTTGCCTAGGAGGTTAAAAATGCGGCTCTCAGAAATGCCTCTGTCGACGTATATAATTTGTGAATTTAATTAATAAAATGATCGACCTCTGTAGCGCACGGGTTTGGCTCTGCCTACCATGCGAGAGGTCCCGGGTTTGATCCCCGGCTGGGGGTAAAGAAGAGAAAACTTCAGGTCTTGGATGTTTATATGTTTGTAATTTCGCTGTTTCTGGTTTCCATGACACAGGTTATCCTAGTATGGGGCCAGAAGCAAGGTAAGTGCCTGTGTGTAAATGTGTGTGCGTGTGTTTAGTGTAAGAAAAACTGACACTTTGCCACGATTTTAGTAACTGATTTACGCCGCTGTACATGTACATTGTAGATGTATCCACCGTTGCAGACTAACTGTGTCTGCCAAATGTGACAGATACATTTTGTGAGACACCCACTTCTTTTCAGTTTATAACCGATCCGAGGCGACGACGTAGGAACGAGGCGCCAGCCGTATTATTTGTCGTCTGAAGCAGTGTTGTCGGCTCGTGGACTGCTGATTGATTGCCGCTGGACCTTTGCTATTGAACATTTTGATAGATCGCTTTCTGATCATGCAAGTGGGTAGTGCTGCTACCACCGTATTACATATTTCAAGCAACTCGAATAGAAATGCCCTGAGGAACTACTACTTCCTAACTACTACTAGATAACATTAACTAACTACCTAATGATTTCCTGACATTTTTTGCTTACTTAATAACATAAACATAAACAACACAAACATTTACATACAGGCACATACATTGCTTCTGGCCCCACACTAGGATGCCCTGTGTCGTGGTAAACAACCGAAACAGTGACGTCACACACATCACCACACCCCTTCCTCCCTTTTGTATACTTAACTTAGTGAAAGTAAAACACACACAAATTAATAATTTATTAAAATCTAAGATATATTTTCTTTTTTGGTAATTAAGTAACTATAAATGTTCCTATGTAACTATAAACAGAAAACTATGTTCCGATTTGGCTTCTAGCTCCTGACACACAGGTCACCCTAGTTTGGGAGTCAGGTCCATTAATAATTAGGAAGTAAGAAAAAGAAACAATAATCATATTTCATTTCATTTCCTTACACATAAACCTCCAAGACCTGGGGTTTTTCTTTCTTTATCCCCAGCCGGGGAACGAACCTGGGACCTCTGGCATGGTAGGCAGAGCCACAACCGCAGCGGCAAAGAGGTCGGCAAATAAATGAACTTGATTCTCCTCCCACTCCTAACCAATGGTATAATTCCTCAAAGCAGAGCACGGATGATTTCACTTTTGCCCCTGCCCCCAACCGTGAAAATAATTGACGTCCACCCCCGACGTCTTTCCCGATTCGGCCCTGTTGATTCGATTCAGCAGAAGCACCGCAGTCGGACTGTTTCAAGTGTTGGGGCTGGTGAATCATTGTTTGTGCGCAAATCTGCGTCCCGTGAACGCCGACGTCAACATGAAATGCAGTGATCCATTTCTATTTAAGTTTTCCCTCTGACTTTGCAACGAACTGAAAGTTTAGAAATGTGACTGTGGCATAGGGATTCATTGAGCTACAGTCCCATACATTCATCGTCAATTTACAGAAAGTCAGAAAAAACGCAGGAGTTGAAATGAAGAATGGTGTGATGTTTATGAGATGACGAGACAATACGCTCATAAGTTTTTGACAGCACTGGGAACTGGGATACCGTGTTTTCAACTTAAAAAAAGTTTGTAATATTTTATTAGTATCTATCTATAGCTTACTAACGTCTTCGAGTTGTACTATTTTATGAAGAGTTGATAATCTACAAGCAACATTTGTCACCCAGATCGATACATTTTCCTGATTCGTTCTCAAGTTAAAGTAATTCATTCAAACATTCTTTGGAAGGTAAACTAAGTAAGAATCACGTAGGAACAATAAATCAAGAAGTAACGCATTCCCAGCCTAAAAACACGAAAAAACGAAATATGCGTATTTGAACGAATTCTGATACCACTTGGCTCCCTCCCAAATCATGCTGTGGCGACAAGAATTATGAATTTGAAATGAGCGCAGGAAAGTCACGTATAATTGGATTTGGCAAACGTTATATTTTCTCGTCTGGTTTGGAGTAAAAATTACAGTTGTCCAATGTTATTTAGATTGTGTTCTAAGCATCCATTTCAGCTCAGTTTCAGAGGACGTTTTATTTTACAGAACATTGCGCTGTCTAGTCTTGTTGCGATACAGAATCGTCATTTCACAAGCTCTATCAAAAATACTCTTATAAGTAAATTTTGGATGGTAAATTTTATACTCAAACATCTCCAAATCTAAGTGCAATGTCATTCCCATATTGCAACGTGTAATAACTGATTACAGAGGTAACTATAGAAGGAGGTAGAGCAATATATTCATAGCCAGTCGTACTACCTCTACAGAAGCTAGAGCTGCTAGATTCCGAATATGTATATGTATTTGCTTATGTGCAGTTGCATTATGCTGGTATTTGCTTATATGCAGTTGCATTTAAGGCAAATTTCCTTTGAAGACAGGTGATTTCAGCAGCCCTTATCCCCAGGGATTTGAGCACGTTACATAAGCTGTCAAAGACATCAGAAACCGAGCAAAATTTGGCAAACAACATCCCTTCCCGGCCGTAAGGGGATATCCGAGAGGCAATTGAGACGAGAATGTCTCAAAGAAAATGCCTCAAACGTAACGCCTACCTATGTTACAAAATTATTGATTCCCTTTGTGAATTTCGGACCACATAAGCGAGCATCCATAATCTTATCGTAGTCGAAGTCGTTGCAGAGCGTTTCCAGGTGATATCACACGTATTGGATTTGATATGGGCAAAGAGATGACGTCACTTGGAAGTACGAGCAGATGATTTGACACTCAATTACATTCCCGGAATGCAGCACCAGAGCAATTAAGATGAAAGGTGAAAGATCTTATATAATAAACTACTATTATGTGACTGCTGCATAATGGAGGGCATTAAAACTCGAGAGTGTAATATCACTCGAGAGTTTTAATGTCTAATTATGTACAGTTACATACACTAGTTTATCTACACACATATCATAAGCTCTCTTTGATGTGTTCAGGAACCGCATGTTTGACCGGCATTGTGGCTCTGCAATTGTTTAGCTTGTTCTGTAGTACCAAATTCACGCAGGCGGGCGTCGGCGTTAGAAATTTGAATGTCATAAAAAAACGGTGGAGTGCGAGTCGGACTCGCGCACGAAGGATTCCGTACCACCGTACAATGGTAAGTATGGTAATGGTAGTTTGGATTTTTCATAGCAAAACGTTGTTTTCAATATTATTGGTGAGCCCACTTTCCGGGAGAGTGAGGGACAAAGCTATGCGCTATATAAAGCTCTGTTCCTAACTAACCTCACCTCCCCCCCCCCCCCCTCCGCGCACTCGGCATGCTACTGGTGCAGGAGTATGTATATACGGTTTACAGATATATAAAAAAAAACCTTGGCAATTCCGGGTAGGTTTTCCTATATTTTTTTTGATTTATAATCTTTGGATTAAGTTCTAGATTCTGTATTTTTTTCATAAATTTAGTCTCTGTAGTTCGGATATAAGGAGGAGGGGGGGGGGAGGCAATTTTTTGCACTTTTTTGATCATTTCTTAGTTATAAGCTAAAATTATAAAAATATTTTTGAAAACTTTATAAAGAGCCCGTTCAACGATACCCTACATGACTTATTACGGTGTTTTTTTTTTCGTTTTGTCATTTTACCACTTTTTTCATATTAGACTTAAATATGTTGCGGCAATCAGGATGACCATTTTGCAGAAGATTTCAAGACTCTATCTCTGATAGTTCCTGAGAGAAGAGCCTCTCCTGCATCCTATAAGGGATCCTTTTTTATCTTTTGAGTTACGGAACCCTAAAAAAGCATTAATTTTGGCCCTTTAAAGACGTTTCGAATGGTCGTTACGTTAGTTTAAGAGAATACCGACTAACGGACTCGTCTAATTGATGTTGTTTGCAACTTCGTTGTTGAATTCGAGAAGAAACACCTTTACTTTTGTCAAACCTCAAAGGAAAGTAACTTTGAAGGAAGCTGAGAAGTTACAGGGTCAGATGGTCTGAAGTGCGATAAGAGAAGTTCTCTTTTCCCTCCACTGCTCGGAAATGTGGCGAAAGATGGTCTGCAATCTGTAATGGGGCCCCAAAACAATGAATAGTTAAACAGGACAACAACAATATTTCTGGCCTGTTCAAACAGGCTTGTTTTGCTCGCAGAAATTAATTTTGATATTTTATACCCACCGCATATTCTTCGGTGATTCATCTACTTGATAAAACGCCATTTCCGTGACTGACAGAGTTTGTATGAAGATCAAAAGTTACTTGCCATTTGAAGCTGAAATTTTGCAGGTAGGTAGTTTATAGATGCAAGGCAACAGTCTGAGTAGGGTGAGGTTGTATGAACTACAAAACATTCTTGATCAATGAAGCTGAAAGGCAGGTAGGTATTATAGACGTTGGGAACGATTAAAACGATATAAATGATTAAGAACGAATATAGCGACAGGGCACAAACCAGAAGTAAAAAAATAGGAAATAAGAATCATGTTTCTTTCGTTTTCGGAGATGCTGTGGTTATCAGTTACATAGTTAAGCTATAATGTTATAATATATGTTATAAAAATGTTGGTACGTAACGTAGACGTATTTTCATCATCATAATCAAGATCAATTAGCCTCACCTACACACTGCAGGGTACAATAAAGAGGCCGCCGTGGTTAGCTCAGACTGGGCAGAGCTAGAGATGGCTACAAAACGGATAAAGTGGAGCTATACTGTGAGTCCTACTCCTATAACCCTGCCAAGGGGTTTCAGGACGAAAGATGAAGAATGATGTTCCATTTTTAGGCTTTAAAACTTTGTGGAATGTTACTCTCATAGAGATATGATGGCATATATATCCTTTTTTTTCTATAAAGCATTGTCATGGCCTCTATCTTGTTACGACATCTTGTCATCTTGATCACCACTGCTTTTGTCGTAGTGCGAAGTGATTTCTTGTATTTGTTGTGATCTCTGATAATATCTTCTGACCCCGGCTTCCCTCATTCGATTGTCCTTGCTCTTTGTTATACTCTTCTGACCCGGCATTTATTAAGGGAATTATTAATATTAGGTATCTACTCTGACAAACAAAAATTCTCAACGCTCATGCTCGGGAGCAGGTAGCCGCAGCTATTGGCATTAACAAAAACACAGTTCCCCGAATAATTACAGAAAATTTCGGGAAATCGGGACTCGAAGACAATGCCTTTAAAACGCCAAATTCTAGAATGAGACAAAATGTAATCATTGGCATTGATAGTTTTGATGCGGAAGCAATAAGAAACCATATTTATGGATACAACTCTAGAAAAAAATCTCCTACTGCTGAAAAGCTATTAGAATCGTTAGAAAATGTAGGCTTATTTTCTGGATGCAAAACATCTCCGAAGAAGGTCTTGAAAGCTATAGGATCCAAAAGCAAAAAAGCTGACATACGTTACGTATTAATGCAGGGCCAGGATGTGAAACTGAATCGACTAACATTCTTACGGCAAATGAACAAAGTAAAAGATTGGGAAAATGTCGTGTTTCTGGATCAAACATAGTGAAATGCAAACCATACGGTTTCGTATACATGAACCGATGATTCAGCGGCCTCCTCATCAAAAGAGCCATCAGGGAAAGATGCCCGCCTTATTATTGGCACGCATCCTCAGCATTGAGCTTCATTCCTGATTGCTTCCTCGCATTGGCTAGTAAAAACAGGCGATTACCTTGAGGACATGAACTTTAATGTATTTAAAGAATGGTTCGAGAAGCTGCTATTAAACCTTGAGAATCCATCTACAATCTTTATGGATAATGCATCGCACCATTCAGTATAAGCGGACAAACCACCCACTCAGTTAAGCAATAAAGAAGACATAGTCTCTTGGCTGAGTAGAAATGGTGTATGTGCCAGTGCTGGTTTACAAAAAGCAGAACTATTCAGTTTAGTCAAAGCTAACAAGCCATGCAAACCAATATACAGTGGATTTCATTTATTACGACCTTGGTTGTAGCGACCATTTACCTATAGCGACGTTAAATCTAAGTCCCTTGAATTTAAAGCATACTTTAGTACAAAATTCATGTGGCTATGGCGACTTTGGATGTAACGCCGAGTTCGGGTGTAGCGACTGTTTTAATGAATCATTTGTAACAAATTCCTAGAAATCCCATGCAGATATTGCGACCGGAGTCGGCCGCCAAAGACACAAAGATTTTTTTCTTTCACAAACATTTCTTATCTTTTGTTTACATCCATTGCACACAGATGGTCAGCAAGTGTGGAGACCTTTACCTTTTGTTTATAGATATCAACTAAGTAGGTAAGGGAAGCGTGTACGTTTCGGAGCTTTTATGGTTCAGTTACAAAGTGATATTCTGAGTAGCAACTGGGTTTAGTAAACTTTTGAATAAGTATGGCTGCTAGACGCACATTCACTGTTAAAGAAAAGGCGGAAATCATTTCAAAATTGAAAAACGGTGAAAACAATGCTGATTTGTGCAAAGAGTACAAAGTTTCCCATTCAACAGTATCTACGATGTGGAAAAACCGTGATAAAATATTAGAATGCTTTGAATCCAAATCCTTAAAAATTAAGAAAAACCGCAAACCGACGCATCAAGATATCGAAAATGCCCTTCTAATGTGGTTCAAAGCCCAAAGAAGCAAAAACGTACCTTTGAGCGGTCGTCTGCTGCAAGAAAAGGCTAATCAATTTGGCAGACTGTTTGGAAAAATGGATTTTGAGTGTTCGGAAAGTGCAAATATTTTCAATAATAAATGAATATAAACTACACATGTGTACGTGTCTGTATCTCTTTACCTTTGCCTGTAACGACTTCCGGATATAACGACGAAAATAGAGTGGTCCCTTCATTGTCGTTATACCCGAATTCCACTGTATATAATTGACGAATTAGCCCAGGGGTACGGGTACGAAGTTATAAGATTGCTGCCCTACCACTGCGAATATAATGCCATAGTGCTTATTTGGGCTAATATAAAGGGTCATGCAGCTCAACACAATACGCATCCACCATTTAGTAAGGCGAAAATGATGGGATTGCTGGAAGCTGCGTGTGCAGGAGTAACAGTAGATGACTGGAAGAAGGTTGTGGAGAAAACGAAGTCAATAATACAACAAGATTTCGAACGAGATATACTCGTAGACAATATATACAAAACGAGACAATAATATCTCTTAATGCGGGCAGCAGCGATAACGACGACAGCAGTAGTTCAAATGCATAAAGCAGTGCATTTTACTTGTAAGGGCTAATATTTAATTTTTCTGTTAGAGCACACAAGCACACAAATATGTCGGTTTTTAGACAGGTCGCCATACATATCATACGTTAGATAGGTTATTTGACGTTTATTTTGATTCGCCACGACAAAAAGTAAATAAATCATAAGCGATTCTCGGATGTTTGAAGACCGTATCGATTCATTAAATTTAAGCGATGATTTTAAGCAGGTCGCCCCACTAGCAGAGACCGGTGGAAAGACCTACGGTAAAGTGTTTTCACCATAGTTCAATTTCCAACAATACGAATAACAGGTAAGATAAAGCAAATGTTATTGGAAATATTGTCAAAGGGCATGTCATATGCCAGCATGTAATTGATTTTAAGTATTTTATAATAATAACATACCAATTCCTCAGGTGAACCCGGTTCCTTCATACCATTGCTCTTATCCGTGCTCCCCGACTCTAAAACAAACAAACAGAACATAATTAATACATTTGATCAGCAGAGTTCATCTAAAGTAGCGTGATGTAACGTAAAAAAAACGGTCAAGTGCGAGTCGTACTCGCGCATGAAGGGTTCCGTACCACCGTACAATGGTATGGATGGTGTGGAGTGAATAGTTTGGATTTTACATAGTAAAATGTTGTTTACAAAGTTATTGGTGCGGCTACTTTCACACTTCATGAACGTAACCAGGTGCATTCATAAGTTTGTATGTGGTATTGACATAATGTTTGTATGGGAGCCCCCTTAAAAAAATATTTTATTCTATTTTTTAGTATTTGTTGTTATAGCGGCAACAGAAATAGATCATCTGTGAAATTTTCAACTGTCTTACTATCACGGTTCATGAGATACAGCCTGGTGACAGATAGACAGACAGACGGAGAGCGGAGGCTTAGTAATAGGGTCCCGTTTGACACCCTTCGGGTACGGAACCCTAAAGAAGTAGGGAGATGAATCAACTGTAGTTGCATGTCGACGTGGACGACCTCTATGGTGTTGCGGTCGAGGCTGTGCTACCCGAGCGAGAGGCCCCGGGTTCGAGGCCCGGCTGGGGAGCAAGAAAAAAATTCCACAGGTCTTGGATGTTGGTGACATCGCTGTTTCTGGTTGCGACAACACAGGGTATCCTAGCGTGGGGTCAGAAGCAACGTTTGTTTGTAATCAAGTAAATTTAAAAAATATATATGGTAATAAGTAAACAAATCCTTAGGCCGGGCTTGTCCTGGATGCAAAGACGACCGCTCAACGTTTGACGGACCCTAACTTGCTGTTTACCTCGCTCGCTCTCCTTGAATTGAACCAAAATATATATTTTTCTAAAAAACACACATACCTGTGGCGCGTCTGAATGACACCAAGGGCCTAAGGGTGATTGTTAAAAAAAAAACGGTTAGTTTTCTGGAAAAACCATTTCCCACACACGGGACATTGCCATAAATAATCAGCGCAATCATTGTGTTCTCTGGGATGAGCATTGCCAATTTATGGGTTAAATAATAATAAAGATAATAATACCTTGGACACTATTTACACACATTGATCTAGCCCCAAACTAGGATTCCCTGTATCTTGGGTACTAGACAATGACAGCGCAGTAGCACATAGGCGGCTTTTTTGTGTATTTGTGAGTATCTGCCATGACAGAGCCTAGTCATTGCAGCCAGTTGATACCACGAATTCGTATAACGATGACGGGTGGACACGGGGTAGATGGGTGAATGCTCCAACAATGAAGCGATCGAAATATGCAAAGCATGAAGCGTGTGCTCGAAGTTCCGAAATCGCTAATTTGTAGCGCAGTTAATTATTCTACAGTTCATAGGGTTGTCAGCTTAATATTGTGAAAATAGGGTATTTAACAAGGTAGTCCAATAAATCTAATAGACGCGAACGGCCGAGTCGGCAGTGTCCCTGCCTACGACACCAAGGGTCCCGGGTTCGAGTCCCGGTGGGGGCAAATATTTGTTTGATGAGAACGGATGTTTGTACCCTAGTCATGGTTGTTTATCTATCTAAGTATAATATTGATCTATGTAAGTATATGTATCATTGTTTAGTACCCAAGATACAGGGAATCCTAGTTTGGGGCTAGTTCAATGTGTGTAAATAGTGTCCAAGGTAATAATACCTTGGACACTATTTATATATAATATATTTATAATATATAAATATTATAAATATATTATATATCTTTAAAAGTGTCTGTAGTTGAAACTATTTGAACAAAAAGGTTTATCAAAATTGTATATTTCCAGCGGTTGGATTTTAGAAACGCAATTTCGTGTAAAAGAGACAGCATTTGATTAAAACGTCACATGTAAGTATTTCATAGAACTCGTGAACAAAATTACCGTTTTGACAGTTCCTAAAAAGTATCTATTTTTACTAGTAGTCAAATACAGTACCATACAAATATATTTAAGATTCGGGAGGCAGTTGTTTACGCCGGAAGGAGATACTTGGAACCCACAGCCCCTCACGTCCTCCCGGGTAGTGCTACGGAGCAACGAATCAATACTAAAATTTCACGACCTTCAAGCTGTAATGCTCACCGTTGACCCCTTCATGAAAATGAAATTGACACTGCATAAAAATAGTCCTAAATAGTCCACAAAGAAAGAAAATAGTGCTCTTATATTTCAGAAGATATAGCTATAGGTTGGTGAGGATTACAGCTTGACGTCAAGCTGTAATCCTCTTCTCTCGTGCAAGCAAACGGAAGGGCCTATCGACTTGGTTCAGTTTTCAAAAATTAGTCCAGAAATAGTCCACACGCCATGCCAAATTTCAGAAATAGCCCTTCAACGATTCCAGAGTTATTAAGACATCTTGGTGAGGATTACAGCTTGAATATTTGATATCATCAAATATCTTCGGAACGCCTACGACTTTCAGTTTGAAATTTGAGCCAAAAAATAGTCCAGAAATAGTCCACCGAAACAATAATGATTTCCACCTGGTTTACTTTGAAGAAGTGCATTAAAAATACAATGTTTAATTTCCCATACATTTCAATATAATAATGGGGTAAACCCTAATATAAACCGGTTTATATCGGTTAATTCAATCAAAGGGCCTGTTTTTAATCTCGGAAAACTAACGGTAGTGTAATATTATAGGAAAGTGAGGGACAGAGCTCACGTTCACGACACTTAACTTTTATGTTCTCCCATTTAGCCGGACTTACACCAGAGTTTTGATAACCGCTGAATACAGTTTAAATACAACCTTAATAAAACACGAATGGTTAGGGGCAACCTGGCTGATAGGCAATAAGCTTGGCCTGCTTGAGTACGTTTCTTGCCTTTTGCTTGTTGTGCTTAATTTGTGTTTAAACTGTATTTAACGGCTGTCAAAAGCCCTTAGAAGACTGAAACCTTAATGAGTTTTTTGTTGTATGTGTGGTCTTCGAGCCCCGGTTGTAGCTATGATATATATGTTAGATATTTATATAGTTGAGCTAAGATGTAAACCGGAATTAGTATCTTAAACGCGCTGGCAAAATTTCGTCGAATTACGATTTTGCCGAAACTTTTAAAGATTTTTTAAAGATAAGAAGATCTTAAAGCATTTTTCGGTGGAAATTAAGGCACGAGTGTTTAAAAATCACGTCAATCGGTACATGACAATTGTAATAACGACATCATTGCTATGGAGGAAAGTGTTAAGAACTGACAGTCAATGTGTAAAGGATAACATGCTAGCTTCTGTACTCACAAAACATAATTTGAAAAAAGAACAGATTCATTTATGTTCATTTTAGTAGTTTTAATCACAATAATCACAGTCGGTTAATTGGTACAATCATCACATAACATCAAACATTGTTCGGTTAATTACAGTCTTAAAATTTTAGGTATTTAATTATTGCTTATCTCTAAATAATTGGCACCTCCAGAGTATAAGTTTACATAAAGGTGTAGTAATTTTTAAGGGGATAAACCCTTCAAATTTGACTAAACTTTTATGTATATGTAGGGACATCATAGTTTCGCCATGAAACATCTTCAGAGCAACTTTATTTTAAACCTTTTTCAAAGTAGTACTTTATGTGACTGCTACATAATGGAGGGCATTTATTATCACTCGAGAGTTTTAACGCCTAATTATGTACAGTTACATACACTAGTTTATCTACACACATATCATAAGCTCTTTTTGATGTGTTCAGAAACCGCATGTTTGACGTCTTTGGCGTCGGCGTTCGAAATTTGAATGTCAGTACCAACTTCACAGACAAACTAGGGGCGGCACGCAGTCGGGCGTCGGCGTTCGAAATTTGAATGTCATAATATGTAGAATAACTACACATTATGGTCATAATGTGTAATTTTTCAGATAAGAAATGAGTTTTTACCAAGTAGTTTAACATTATGCTGATCGTAACGTGCGGTTTTGTGCGCAGTAAAGAGGGTTTATGATACGTGTGTAGATAAATAAATAAAAAACTATATGTGTACAAATTTCATTCAAAACCACTAAGCCGTTTTGGCGTGATTGAGGCACAAACATTTGAACATAGTAAATTTCACATATAACATAGCGTCACGCCTTTTCCCATATGGGGTGGCAGAGGCAGAATTGTGGCCACTTTGAGGCAGTTATTCAACACACCATTTTGTGTGACAGGGGGCTAGCCCATCGCCGCAGCTATGGATTAATGAAGGTTTCCTCACGATGTTTTCCGTCACCGTTAGATCTTCCATATACAATATTTAAGATAAATAAATTATCTCATTGGTAAATGGTCAGGAATCGGACCTGCATCTCCTGTGTGAGAAGCATGCGTGAAACCTCATTTGACCACGGAGCAAGTAAATTTCACATTAATAATACAAGTTGGATTTGGAATCCAGGCAGTCATATACCTGGTTCCATCTAAATTTAGTGCGACAAATCATAAGAGATTTGGAGATTTATTTATTAATAAAGAAAATTTTTACACACCCCTAAATAAAGCGTTTCACGCGCGACAACCCTGACGAATCGGTCAGATTTCGTTCGTTATACGAGCGCGATGACAGAGAGCGTAGGGTTGTCACTTGGTATCGCAGAAATAGATAATGATACCAATATGCCAAAATAATAGCAGGTGTCAGTCCTATGGACGCCGCACACGGGCCACACGCGACAGCCATAAAACGCCGCCACCAACCTATTTACTGTGGCTTTCATACATTTTTTTAAGGGGCCACACTGTCGACGCCGGTGACCGCCATACGCTAAATAGGTCGGGGGCGGCGGGCGGTGGCGTTTTTAAGCTGTCGTGTGTGGCGACCCTAACCGTGTTACAACAAAAAATATTAAAGGTAGTTTAAACTTAAAACAAATATAAAAAGCCATAATTTTTTGTCTTCAAAAAAGTGTTGAACAGGAGTATTTTTTTGTAGTAAGACCCTTAGTCTCTGCCTCCCTATCCCTTTATCTGGGATAAAGGCGGCATTAGGATTACATGTTTGAAGAGACACCGTATGAAATACATATATCTAATAAATAACGCCCGTAGTCTTAACTTGTCTATTGGGGACGATATCTTGTATTTCCGGTATCGGGAATCGCGAGCGACTTCGCACCATCCGGCCAGTGCCGACTGTACGATTAATTGTAGGCTATTCAGACTGCATTGTGCCCTTTATGCTTTACAACGTGGTCACAGTGGTCAGCCCGTCAGATAAGTTGACAAGTCGACAAGTTGACAACCCTCAACCCAACTGAATTGGTCGGATTCAGTACTATCGGGCATGCGAGCCAAGGGCCGTCCGGTCGGGCGAGCGTGATTATTCGCAAAACACGGGCGCAATATCTGTGCATCTGGACTCGTGACGTCATTACGGCGCTTACGGTCATTTATTTCCAACGAGGTGCACAGATAATGGGACCGTGATGTATTCGGTCACGTGTCGACTTGGACAGGGAAATGGGAAATGATTTTCATTCGCATTACTCGTTTATGAAGTGGTGCAATTAATTCGAGTCCGTTTTTCACACTGGGATAGGAACAGGTCGAATAAAACGTATCGGTAAAAAACACGTTCGATGGCGATATTCGATTTATTCGTTATTGCTGAAGTTAGACTGAAAATTATGAACTGGCTGTCTTTTTTAACAAGTTATGGTAATACAGACATTGCAGATTTTATTAGATAAGGCTGAAGAAATATTTAAACATAGAAAAAGGCAATGCTGGCTTGCATTGTTATGCCTTTGTAGATTATGGCTAAAATTGATTCAAATCAATTAAAAACTCTTGATGAATATTGAGTACCAAGAGGTCCCAAAATGTGTTCACAACGGTCACATTATGTACAGGTTCTCGTAAATGTTTGATGGCAGATTTATTTAAGTATACACCTACTACCGCAAATTTAATCAGATTCCAGATTAACCAAAATCCACCATATTGTGTATTCAGTTTCGCCTCAATAAAACTGGAGTTTAATTAATAATATTCGAATATCTACACCTCGAAATTGGTGAATCATATTAAAACTTCCACAAAAGCTCGAGTGAAAATGTTTCAATACCAGCGATTTTATAAAGCTCCGCAACAAAAGGTCATTGATTGTGTAGCACCCTGTATGTGACGTCAATCGATGTTGTTTTACAATTAAGAGCTGTGAATGGATTCAATCATAGTCGAGTTTTTAACACTTAAACCACACATATAATTACTAATATTTTGACTCGGCCACATTATGTGGTATGACGTATACAGTACACACGGACTAAATGGACCGGAAAGTACAATCTGATTCTAAGGAGATTTATTTCTAGTGAATCATTGCAGAGAGTTGTCCTTTGCTTTAATCTCTACTATCTCCATCATAAATATTAGACATTTGCCTTGAAAGTTTACTTGAATGTATGGTTAGGTACCTTGTTATATTTGTTAAGGATAAAACAATATTTTAAAATAACTTTAACCCTGGATAATTAAAATTAATATAATAATAATAGTAATAATACCTTGGAAACTATTTAAACACATTAATCTAGCCCCTAACTAGGATTCCCTGTATCTTGGGTACTAGACAACGATACACATACTTATATAGATAAATATTATACTTAGATAGATAAACAACCATGACTAGGGTACCAACATCCGTTCTCATCAAACAAATATTTGCCCCCACCGGGACTAGAACCCGGGACCCTTGGCTACGTAGGCAGGGTCACTGCTGGCTCGGCCATTCGGGTCGTCTAATATATGTAGAGCATGCACTAATCGTTCAGTTCGGTAACCATTTCCCCAGTTCCAATTGTGCCCACGTTGCAGCGGAGTGCTGAAATTCAAATCGCAAATTAGCAAACCACAATTTTATCACCGCTAATTGGAAAACTGTGTGCTGCGGCATAAACTTAAAATTAAAGCTCTGCATATAATCCGCTTGAATAATGTAAAGTTGATTACAATATGCAAGGAGACTTCAGACCAGACAGTACTAGCACCTATCAGTGTACTGAATTAAATGATTAAAACGTCTGCAAACTTCCTAGTAACTCCCTTTATTTAGATTTAGTAGTAAATTTCCTCAATTTGCAGGTTTACCGTGATTCTAGCCAGATTTTAATCTGTTGACTGTTATCTGTACGATTGGTTGGAGGTCACGATATTTTTGTGTTAAGTTTTGGGCTTTAGTCTTGTTTACTTTTTTCTTTACTGTTTATCCCTCAGGTTTCACAAGAACATGCTATTTGTAGACTAGACTAGTAAGATATCTGGGCAGATCCATATATCTTTAGTATCAGGGGTCATTGAATAATAGGGATAACCGCATCCCTTTAGTGCTTAACTTGCATTTGCTGCTAAACTGTTCTGCTTCTGAATAAAGTAGACAGAATAAACGACTTACTTTCTTCGTCTGTACGTATCGTAAATTAGCTTTTTTGGTATTCTAATTTTGATTTTTTGAAAGAACATAATCAAATAATCAAGAAATTCATCGAAAACGAAGCTCACACAATCTTACATTTTCCAGAAGATATATAACAAAACAAAACCAGTGAATAGTTTAGGCGGTTTTCTTTATACCCAAATGGCTCTCTATCGTTAGGTCCCCGGAATTAATTCCGATCCATCGTTATAGACCACGCTAAGCCGAGGACCGAGTTCACTAGACACTCTCCCCCTCTTAATCTAGATCTGATCCCCCTTCAGTGTGTCTCTTTGCTTAAGGTACGGGTATTTACCGGGTATTTACCTGTTAATATTGAAACAAGTTGGAGAAAAAATATTAAAAATCTGAATTTGGAGAACACAAACGGTGTCAGCAACCCAGTCAATATCTGTGCAGCTAGATCCACGGCGATGTTATGTAGTAACATTTCGATGAGGTGCTCAGATAAATGTGACCTTGTAGTAAATTTTAGAATTATCTCAGAAGAATGGTTTAGGTTTAGTGCAATCAATTATTTTTTGTTAGGAGCAGCCTCAACAAGTTAGGAAATAACTTAGGCGATTCTTATGTTTAGTGCAAATGGGTATTAAAGTTTAGTGAGTATAACAGACATGGGATCTCATTTTAAGTATTATAATACCTGTATCAGGAGATTCCTACCTTCCACAATGACATAAGTCTTTTGACACACACTATCACACATTTGCAATCAACTTGATTAATATCAGTTTGATCGTTACCTAACTTAGTTTAACAAAGTTTTTTGTTATAAAAGTGACAAGTTGTTAAAACTTGCTACAAAGGCAATGTATGTTTAAATACGTTTTCTGTAAACAAACCCTGCCGAAATGTTCCATTACCATCAGCCGCACACCTCTCTGCTTCATACTTTGAAACTTTCTAGAAATTACAGTACACGGTTTGCGCTACCACAAAAGTAATACCCTCTTGCGTGCAATATCGAAAATTATATCATTTTAACGGTGTTTCATAGAACTCTATTACATAATTTGCAACCCTATTCTCTGTTCTGTAGAGTCTAGTTCACTGGTTGGTTGTCGTGTGGCAGTTTTGCACTGTTAACCGCGAAATGCAGGTTCGTAATTTCTTCTCTGACAACTTTGCGCATTATGTCACAGGTCCATGACGGCTGACGGCCATGCAACGGAAACTTGTGCTGTTTTGTAACTTTCATACTGAACACAGAACACAACAGACGATCTCAATATGACGAATTCTAGTTTGCATGCCATAATTTAGGCACCACCGTAGGAAAATTACAATGTCATTGCTAGAAAATGACGTTTAGACTCGATTGCGATATGAAACAGAGTTACGAATATTTGGTAGCCATAGTGAATGCTATGCTCAGTTGTACAAATGTGTCAATATTGTCACATAACGTCTAGACGTGTGCAATATACATTTTAATACGTAAGGACAGCGACAAAAGCAAGCGTTCATTGTAATCTGCAAAGTTGTAGTACAATTTCAACTTAGAATAGTACATGAAAAAACTGAAGAAGTTTATCTAGGAAGCGAATATATCATGTGGCAATGGGAAGTGCAAAGCTAAGGTTTGTCGCAAAAAGTACAAAGGGCCATGTAAAAAAAATCAAAGGTACCATCCTCAAGTACAACCGTTCCAAAAATGGGAGCAGCGACGTCACGAGGGATGTTATTTAAGAAGTAATAGAAAAAACACATCCGTTACCCGACATATTCAAATAAGTTTCTTAAAATAGCCTAAAATTTCACAAAATAAAATAAAAGTAGTACGTATTTTTTTTTCTACACTCGTATCATAAACCCTCTTTACTGCGTACAAAAACCGCACGTTACGATCAGCTTAATGTTAAACTACTTGGTAAAAACTAATTTCTTATCTGAAAAATTACACATTATGACCATAATGTGTAGTTTTTCTACATATTATGACATTCAAATTTCGAGCGCCAACGCCCG
Organism: Argyresthia goedartella; assembly: GCA_949825045.1. Classification (NCBI taxonomy): domain Eukaryota; kingdom Metazoa; phylum Arthropoda; class Insecta; order Lepidoptera; family Argyresthiidae; genus Argyresthia; species Argyresthia goedartella. Next base: position 17,689,879 of record OX463829.1, on the reverse strand, counting down.
ACTGCGTGCCGGCGGCCGCCCCTAGTTTGTCTGTGAAGTTGGTACTGACATTCAAATTTCGAACGCCGACGCCCGCCTGCGTGAAGTTGGTACTACAGAACAAGCTAAACAACTGCAGAGCCACAATGCCGGTCAAACATGTGGTTCCTGAACACATCAAAGAGAGCTTATGATATGTGTGTAGATAAACTAGTGCATGTAACTGTACATAATTAGGCATTATGTATCAGTCACATAAACTACTATAGCATGGCCCATTATAGTATGTCCATTGCAGAGGCATCCAACACAAACAAACTAATAAAAATTGTTTGAAAATAGAATCTTCACATGCCAACCGATTAAAAGGTGTCGAATGTCAAGCTGTCAGCCCTTAGTTTGTTAGTTAGTTTAGATGTGTTCGGTCAGGATTGCAAAGTGTATTTATTACTATTACCGTGCGAGCAACCAAACTAAAATAAAATAATATAAGTTTAGAATATATAAGTTCAAACATACAAATACTAGGGCCTTACCATAAAAAAATTAAATACCGTTCAACACTTGTTTAAAAACAAAAGTGTATGGGATTTGACGTTTATGTTGTTTATTATGTTATTTTACATATTTAGTTAGGTACATAGATTATGCATTCCAAGCTTATAAGTTTTAAACAGGAAGAATTTTCAACCATTATCCATTTTGACAACTATGTATTTTGAACATAGTGTATTCCAAGTTTATAAAGTTAGAACTTATATAAAATTACTTTATATATTTTGATACCCACATTTTATTTTTATTATATACATTTTGAACTTATATATGTATATTCTGCACTTACATATTTTGATTTTATATATATTTCAATATCTATCCGAAAGGACTGATGACAATGACTTCTGACAACGGTTGTATGACAAGTTACCCGACGTAGCTATGACAACAGCAAGACCAAAAGTCAAAAGTCGCTCGAAGTAAATCTCGAGTTAACTTTGAATTTCCATAAGTTGTTAGGATAAACAATATTTTATATACACGCACACACATTGCTTTTGACCCTACACTAGGATACCCTGTGTCGTGATAACCAGAAACAGTGATATCACACACATATGCATCCAAAACCTTCGGTTTTTTTATCGAACCCGGTACCTCTCGCATGGTAGACCGAGCCACTACCGCAGCACCACAGACGTCGTCAGAACGAACAAACATCCAAGACCTGGTTTTTTTTTGTCCCCAGCCTGGGATCGAACCCGGGACCTCCCGCATGGTATGCAGAGTACCGCAGCGCCACAGAGGTCGTCTTCATTAATCCGAAATTAGTGTTTGACTCGTCTTTTATATTTTGGGCCTTTTTGCTTTTACTCTGCAGTCTACTATCGGATGCGTTTACATTTGCTGTTTAAGTAATAGTTATAAGTGTATACGCTGGTATTGCTCCTATTATATATCTAGGTTGATAATGAGATTTACATTATCTAATAACAGGAGGCTGTGAAGCGATATAATTGTGGGGTAATTGACAATTAGCTCACTATTCATCGTCTTCGTGGGCTTAATTGGCAATTAGTCTTGGGAACGAATCAGTGCCATGTAGTTACACGTTGTACAAAAGGTGGCCCATTAGCAACTTCAACCGAGGGGTACAGGTTTTTCTTCGTCATCATAATGGATAGTCGCATCTTTGCGCATCATGTATCATCAATACATTTAAATAGTTATCGATGCTGTTCCAAGTATCCACAAAACCGAAATACTTCGAAACCTTTTAATATCTATAAATTAGTCACGATGAACCAACTTGAACTAGAATTCTTAACAAAGACTGACTGACATTCTTTGTGTGAAACAATGTAGACTGACACAGACTGTCAGGAATCTTCGTTACCATTCACCGACCAATATTACAGCCGAACCGAACAACGAACATACGAACATACGAACGTTGGAATACGAACGAACATAATATCGTAAAAAGTACCGAGACTTATAAATACATGGATGTTTTGTGAATAGGGTTGAATCAGTAAAATTAATTTTAATCAAATCATTTCTATTAGGAATCCGAGAGCTTGTAAATTAATACTGGCGTCCGTAGCCTAGCGGTATTCGCACATCGGAAACGATCGTGTGGGTAGCAACATCTGGGCGAGACGAGCACTGGATGGGTGTCCGGCCTATGTGGCATTTGTTTCGGAAGCTTCCGAAACGAAGTGTTTCGGATGACATGTTAAGCTGTAGGTCCCGGCTACTATAACGACGACTGCTCGGTGGCAGTAGTCGTAAAGCTGTGTCAGAGGCCCTAATAGGGCAGCTTGATAACTTATGACAGTCGGGTTATCCACAAGCCCGACACCCCTCGATCAACGCGCACTGAGCCAGCGTGGTGGAGTATGGCTCAATCTTACTCGTATCCGGGTAAAGGCCCGTTCCCTCGGTGGGGACATCAATGGGCTATACATTTATAGTATAATATTAAAGTTATAGTCTATGTCGAAAGTCCTAAAACTTTTAATTACTTTCTAACACAAAACGACGGATGATTCCTGATAGTTTTTGTTAAAAAATATGCTTTTCCAGAACTTTTAACTGGTTTCACTGCAAGCGATCTAAAGAACTTACCATTTAATTAGCATGTCTCTGTTGCAAACAAATGGCGAATCGGACATAAAATGTACGAGTAGCTGACTGGGGTCGACGGTGTGCGTTGAAAGAATTAATTACTGGGTATTTATGCAGGTAATTTGCTGTGGAACTGTCCAAAGAAAAAGCTGGAGGGCTTTCATTTGATTGTATCCAACCGCAACTTTGAATGGTAAGTGTGAAGGTGCGTGGTTGTGAATGCCTTTGCCTGATAAATGCAAGGCATCTCAGATTTAATAGGTTGGCTTGTGTGTGTATAATATTACATTGCTTAATAAGTTCATTGTTTTAGTCGGAGATAGGATACAATATAAAGCGAAACGAGTAACTTATTAGTGTTAAATTTTACTTCTGGATCAAAATCCATTACTAAGCCTCCGCTGACCGTCCGTCCGTCGTCCATCTGTCTGTCACAACCGTGATAGTTAGACAGATTAAATTTTCACAGATGATCTATTTATGTTGCCGCTATAACAACAAATACTAAAAAAAAACAGAATAAAATAAATATTGAAGGGGGCTCCCATACAACAATTCTTTCAATACCACATACAAACTTATGAATGCACCTGGTTACGTAAATTGAGTGTGAAAGTAGCCTCACCAATAACTTTGTAAACAGCATTTTGCTATGTAAAATCCAAACTATTCCCTCCACACCATCACTACCATTGTCGGTGCTACGGAACCCTTCGTGTGCGAGTTCGACTCGCACTTGACGTGTTTTTTGTACTTAGAATTTAACTAAAGGATTTTACTATGTAGAACTTAAGAAGTAAAAGACATTAACTGTTGCAATACAAATGTAGGTACAGTACACAACAAGGTGAGTGAAAAGTGAGGGTGTAAGTGTTTGTGTGTGTGTGTGTGTGTGTGTGTGTGTGTGTGTGTGTGTGTGTGTGTGTGTGCGTGTTCGTTTCGGGGAAGATCCAGGAGTGAATCATGCATGAAAGTGTATCGATTGGGAGCTTTGGAAGTGTGTAATTTACCTACGTTATCAGAATGAAGTGAGGGCTTACATGGGGCCGTTTCTAATGGCAAAGTAAGTATTACTTATGACGACCTCTGAGGCGCTGCGGATGAGGCTCTGCCTACCATGCGAGAGGTCCCGGGTTCGAGCCCCGGCTGGGGATAAAATTTAAAAAATCCCCAGGTCTTAGATGTTTACATGTATGTGATGTCGCTTTTTCTGGTTCCCGCGACACAGGCTATCCTAGTGGTCTCAGAAGCAATGTTGCCTCTATACGTTTTAATTAAAAATGTTTAAGCTGAGCTTAATGTAGTGTATAGACATTTATAGTTGTGTGTAACTCTGTCGTCTCGAGAAGCGCACGCGCAGGGTTGCGGGACGGGGAGGCCACTGGCTACCGACCGCCGCGGAGAGAAGACGTGGACGCTTGCTGCGAGCCGATATCAGTGTGATTTTCTGTTACCCGTTCTCACCTAATATTCACCCGACTCCTAGTGTACATCACACTTAACATTTGGATATGCTGTGCCATTGCATCTTAACATGGGTTAATAAATGACTAGTATTTAATCGCACATCAAAAATACTCATTTTCACAACAAAAATGGATCAGCAAAAACACTTTTTATGTATGTATTTTTGTTGTTCCTACATGTTCAACCTAATACGAAGGATAAAGGGGGCTTCGCTTCGCTCACCCCTTCACCCTTCACCTAAGCTACCGCAATATTTTGCCCTGATATTTACTGTAAAAATCAGTATAATTGCTGTGCAAATCAGTATTATTGATGAGCAGTTTAATATTTCCCTTAATAAATGACGAACAGTAGGTACTATCATAATCTATATTGTTTTTATCGCAGGCCACCCAGGCTGAGCCAGTTATCTACATAATTGACGATATTTGTCGTCGGCGCCATGCCGACCGACAAAGTTAGGATGAGCCCAATCAGGCATACCATTAGATGAAGAGCTGAAAGGAAATGTACGTGCAGTCTCACTCCAGGCATTTGAATTTAGCATGGCATGGCCAAATCGGTCTGTGGTGAGTTGAGAGAGACCCATGCGCCATAGTCAATATGATTATGTAGTAGTGTAAATATCTGAAATAATAATTCACTGTCAACGCATTAGAGCGTGATCGATTTATTAAGCAGAGCCTCAAGATTATATAAATATGTACATATACATAATATACTTTATCTACACACGTATCATAAACCCTCTTTACTGCGTCTAAAAACAGCACTTTAAGACCAGCATAATGTAAAACTATTTGGTTAAACCTCATTTCTTATCTGAAAATTTGTACACTATAACCATAATGTATCAATTTTCGATAAAATTATGAAACTCAATTTCGAACGCTGACGACGTCCTCCTGCGAGCCACCCTTAGTTTGTCTGTGAAGTTGGTGCTACTGAACAAGCTAAACAAGTGCAGAGCAATTATCAATGCCACCATGGTCGAACATCCGGTTCCTCAACACATCAAAGAGAGCTGATGATATGTGTGTAGATAAACTAGTATATGTAACTGTACATAATCAGACATTAAAACTCACGAGTGATATTATTAAATTATTAAACCTTCTCTGGAGTTTTAATGCCCTCCATTATGTATCAGTCACATACACTACTATTATTCTTTTGATAGTTAGGCTAAATGTACTTACTTTTCATCGCACTCAGCTACTTTTAATATCTATGTTGTAAACCTAGATAATTCTTCTACTTGTTCGTTCTGTGAGACAAGAGCAATGCTCTATCGTCATACAGTCTTGCACTAGTATGAAAAGCACTACACTAGTTCTTGTCAGCGCTATAATTAAGTTTATTTAAAAAAAAAAACTATTTTATTTCTAAATTAAGGATTCGGCATGATGAAGGTAGAAATATGAAACAATTTTAATTTGCCGAGACCTTACACAAAATCTGGTGGTAAGAAACGCTTGCTTGCACTGCTTACTCTCGCAGTATAGACAGTTGACCGGTATCAGGCATACCCCGAATTTGTTGGAGTGTTCACAGTTTTTAGGGGATCGCCCGCGTTCATTGCTCAATCGAATGACGAAGTCTTTTTCGTTTTGCCAATGCTGTGTGTTTTCCACATGAACAGAAATCGAAGCGTTTGGGCCCATTTTTTTTACAGGTGGAAGTGAAAAAGGATTTATTTCAAAGTATTTTCTATCATACGACGTGTTAAAACATAAAAAAACCGGCCAAGTCCGAGTCTAACTCGCGCACGAAGGGTTCCGTATATCCGTACAATGGTAGGCATGGTGTGGAGTGAAAAGTTTAGATTTTACACATCAAAATGATGTTTACAATGTTATTGGTGGGGCTACTTTCACATTTCATGTAGGTGCATTCATAAGTTTGTATGTGTATTGAAATAATTGTTGTAAAGGAGCCCCCTGAAATATTAATTTTATTCTGTTTTGTATTGTTTTGTATTTGTTGTTATAGCGGCAACAGAAATACATCTATGAAAATTTCCTCTGTCTAACTATCACATTTCATGAGATACAGCCTGGTGACAGACAGACAGACGGACGGACAGCGGAGGCTTAGTAATAGGGTCCCGTTTGGCACTCTTTGGGTATGGAACGCTGAAAGCTGTCATATTGTTAACGCGCCAATTTTAATCAATTAACAGTCTTTGAAACGTCTGGCGTGCACTTGTGATTTGACCAGTAAATATTCCCCTTAGTACCTCTGAAAAGTAACATAAAACATAAAGAATACAAGTAGAACTGTTGTTTATTACCTAATGGTTGCATACAACAACCTGCAACACACCAGCTCCGAGGTACAGTTGGCCACAAGTTGTTCGTTGCCAGCTTTATCTCGTTTCTTAGAAGAAACAGAAAAGATGGAGCAAAAGAAAAAGACGCAATCGAGTTATAAACTGAAGGTTACATTGGGATTTTCTTTATTTCTGAAATTAAAATGTTAGATACTTTAAGTAAAATCACGTCTAACGAAAATCAAACTCGTTTACTTTTTATTAGTAATTGAATCTCGCGTGTTATCTTGTTATCTTCCTGAAACACACGCATTGGCTTCACCAACCTTTGATCAAGTTACATTACAAGAGACTTGAGTGGGACTGTACAGAGATCCTCCGACCACAAAGATACCACGGTAGACCAGTCGGAGGTAAGTCTAAGAATGTCGCCGGTCCGCCCAGTCCGCTTCATAAATATGGAGTTGGTGATTAAATGGCGTACACGCAGGTTTTTTACCATACCCCCGCCCCCGCTGGCTGCGATACCCCACCCCCTCGGGAGGTTTGGTGTAGGCGCAAGCGGTTTTAGCGATGATATCAAAGGATTTGTATGGGATTGATTTCCGTTGAGTAACTAACTGGCTTCAGAAGAAAATTTTCACAAAATATAGTCCTATAGGTGTTGATATATCAATTAATTTAATTATTGATTTGTTCCATGACCATATCGCAAGTTATCGTTAGCATTATGAATATAGGAATTTCTCGATAAAATAAGTCAAGTATTCTTATGGTATTCCTAAGGGCCACCAGATTTTTGACAGAAAATGACAGTGACAACTCCGAAATTTAAGCTTTTCTCAATCAAGATTCTGTCTATTTTTAAAAGCTGCTCAGGAGATAAACCGAGAAGCTTCTTATGACTTGATCCAACCGCCTAAGTCTAATGGAACCATTTAGCCCTACGCAGCTCCCTCGGGCGATCCAACTTGGCTTGCGCTAGCGGTTAGAAATGGCTACTCAACGAAACCGCATTATGTTGGTGCTTCGTGGCTGATCTTAAGAGATTCTCTGATTTGTCTTAATACCTATAATTTACTTAAATCCAATGCACATGTATACATACAGTAATATAGCTATCCACTGTAAGCGCACGAAATAAGGTGCTTGATGGCTTTCGATAAGCTTGGGCGCCAGAAATTTAATCAGTAATATTGAGAAGAAAGACGTAGACGTTTAATAGTCATAGCACACAGTAAATCTATCAATTTCATATATTTTCTTCATTGGCTGAAAAACCTAACGGCAAACATTATGGATATTTCGCTGAAGAGATAAGTCAAAAGCTCTGTATTGTTTCTTGGGTAAGCTCCTATGTGGAGACATTCGATCTCAGGCGTTTAAAGTTTAAAGAAGTCGTTGGAGTTATATAAACGTGTTTTTTTTTTGGAATACTTGATTCTAACGAGTAAGGATAAATGCAGCCATATAATACAGGTCACATTTCCCGAAGTGTGATCAGGAATTTCAGTTTGAAAATTAGCTAACGTCATTATACATATAATACATATGTATAGTAAAAGATACAGAGGATCGCATTTATACATAGGTAGAAAGTATGAATTGGTGGGGCCACTGCTGTGCGTAGTTCCAGGGTGAATCCTAAAATTTCCCCCCACTCTATGTACCTATAGATACATAAGTATGCATGCGCCCAGTATCAGGTATCCGGGTACCGAGCATAATAATGGTATCTTGTACTACGTCGGTTGATCCATGCTAACCAGAAGTAGTACCTATACCAATCAAAGAGAGCCTTCCAAGGCGCGACAGCAACGGCTTTCTTGATCATAGAAGATTTACTAAGCAAATATGACAACAGAGGCATCGTTTGGCCAAATGCATTTGCAATACCTACGGCCTACCTATAGCGTCACTCCTTTTTCCCATAAGGGGTGGCAGAGGCACAATTGTGCCCACTTTGAGCCAGTTATAAAATATTCCATTTTGCGTTACAGGGGGCTAGCCCATCACCGCAGCTATGGAGTAATGAAGGTTTCCTCAAGATGTTTTCCATCACCGTTAGAACGTCCGTATAATTAATCAATTAAAAGGTACCTACGTAAGTAGGTAATGAAGATACTTAAATATTAATGTTGATGTAGCTGCATTTAGCATTTTAAGGTATGCAGGACCTCTAACACAAGCTAACATAACGACTCTGTTAGTTTTGAAAGGGACTCTTTGAGAGAGTGAATATTTTCTATAACACAACGAGAATATAACAAATTACAGTCATATCTATTCCTTTCCTATACTTACTACAACGTGATTTGGCCATGAACCTAATAAGAATCAGCCAAGAATGAATAAGAGCGACTTGAGGGAGCAATCTGTTGTAAGCTCACGCCTTCACGTACGTGCAGCCATATTTGAACTGGACCAGCAATACGGACTGTTTTATGGCTACACCAGTGACACACGATTTCAGTTACTGTGACGGCAGAAATAAGAACGGTACAGGGTTGAAATAGTTTACCTTAGCAGGAATGGCGGAAGGATTTATTTATCCATTCGCCGCAAGCCTTCGTGTGATACTGTTTATGAATTGGACATTTTCAATCTAGGTATAGGTACTTCGGACATCTTATGCAATGAACTACAGGGCAACTCTTAACATCACTATGGCGCTGAGGATTTTGAATTCTAGCAACATTCGCAGATAAATGTGACCAAAATGTGACCGTTTTGTAATTATACCTATGGGTACCGACAGGTACCGTCATTCCCTAAGATACCGATGGTGTATAGTTTTCCAGCAAAATGTCTGATGTGGATTTAATTATCTCATGTTATCGAATTGGTAGCGCGATGTGGTGTTTCCTTATGTGCCGTTATATGGAGCACTTTGATACAAAGGTGGCAAGGCGGAGATTCTGCTTATTGACATATGTGAGGACAGCAGGTAGTGGTTAGCATGGAATGCCACCGTAAAAGAAATAACCAATAGCAAGCACTTTTTTTTTTTATTTTAGTTTTCACGTTTTATAAAGTCAAATAGGCACGCAAATTAAATAACTATTACTTATTGCCAAAAAACGCGGGTTGAAACTGGCAGTTGACAGTTTGGCGGGAAAACTTCCTGAATGCAATTATGACACTCCTTTGTAAGGGACAGAGCTACAGAATGAAAATGATCAATGGAAAGGCAACTCTATAGACACAGGTCATGCCTACATTGTAGAAACGTCAGGTGGAAAGTTGGCAATTATATTGGCAAACAACGATCTGATAAAGAAGGAAATACGATTCGATAAGAAATACTAAATCCATATTCTTCTCAGTCGTAGCACTCTTGACAGAGCGGTCGTGGTCGTCATTTCGGTCGAGTAAGCCGCCTCACAATTCGTCGCCATTCGTCTCTGAGGGCTGCTTTTTTGGTGCATTGGTACAGGGGGTCATCCAGTGCTGCCTTGATTTGGTCTGTCCATCTCATTGGTGATCTGCCACGCATTCGGGTGCCCTCTACTCTGCCCTGCACCACCAGTCGCTCGATGGTCATACGGCCGCGTCGAGATACGTGTCCAAAGAAGGTGAGGATACGAGCCTGGACATGAAGATAGGCGCTGCTTGATACCTAGTTCTTGGAGGATGGAGTCATTGGTACGGAACTCTGTCCACGATATCCCAAGCATTTTTCTCCAGCACCACATCTCAAGAGCATCTATCCTCTTTTTCTCGTTTTCCCGAAGCGTCCATGTCTCTGCAGCGTAAAGAAATATGGGGAACACAAGCGCTCTTACCAGCTGGGTCTTTGTGGCTTTGGTGATGTTGCGGTTCTTCCATATTTTCTTGAGCCTGTCCATAGAAGACCTCGCAATCGCCATACGTCGCTTTATTTCGTCCACGCATCCGCCATTGTTGGATATCAGCGCTCCCAGATAGACGTATGATTGGACCACATCACAATTCGCTATTTTCGCGACTTCGGGCAAGTTGTTGTTGGCACGATCCACAATCATCATCTTCGTCTTACTGCGATTGATCTTAAGGCCAAACTCCAAGCTGACGCTTTCCATTTTATGCAGCAGGTCTTCCATATCTCGCATACTGCTTGCGAATAGGGTGGTATCATCTGCGTAGCGTAGGTTCGAGATCCTCAGGCCACCAATTGCGACACCGTCGTTGACAGTCTTCAAGGGCAATTCTCATTATGAGCTCTGTGTAGGTGTTGAACAGAAGCGGAGAAATAATGCATCCCTGACGGACTCCCGCGCTAGGGTGGAAGTGGCTTGAAAGCGTCTCTTCTGTTCTCACTGACGCAGTCCCACCCTCGTAGAATCCATAAAAGAAAACTCCATATAGGAACAAGAGAAAATTAGGAAATAGAAACAGACCAACCGATTGTCAGTTGCTTCACGGATGGCTCAAGAAGAGAGAGCACAAAACTAGCAGGAGCTGGTTTTTGCATCATGGACAGCAATAAACAAGACAAATCAATTGCCTTGGGGCTTTACGCCACCGTGTTATAGCGTGGTATTTTCTGTGATCTTTCCAAAGCCTTTGACTGTGTGGACCATCAAACTCTTTTGCTCAAACTACAACAATATGGTATTAAAGACAATGCGTTAAAATTAATGGAATCTTATCTTATGGAAGGAATACTTAGATGACAAAACTGCATGGTCCATACCATCTCAGCGCACAGAAATTCGACGAGGGGCGATGGATCAAGTCTATCACTCGCCGGCGAATTTCCTTAAACCAAAACCCTGTTGTAAAGTCACTTTTTTAAAAAGAAGGTATGGGAGTTTCTTGCCGTTTCTTCTGCCTATCTGCCCCGAGACCATCTTTCGAAACGGTGTAGTCTTTTTTATATAAAAAAATACTTGTCTTTATAAGTAAGCATAATTTTGACGTTGAATAAGATAATTTATTTATTTATATTCAATAAAAAATTGAATCTGAATCTGAATCTGAATGCGCTGAATCACTAAGAAGAACAGCAGAAATCAAAAACAAGACAGTAATATTTATTCTGACAGACAGGCAGCTTTAAAGGCGCTTAGGCAACCAATGAATAAATCTGCACTAGTCTAAGAGTGTAAGGACAATCTTTACTCTTTCGGAAGAACATCAGAAATAATTATCGTATGGGTCCCCGGTCATTAAAAGATTCACGGTAACGAAAAAGCAGATGAGCTGGAAAAAAATGGCGCTGATGAGCTTTTTATTGGACCAGAACCAAGATTACTTATATCAGCGACTGTCTCAAAAAACATCTTCAACATGATAGCTACGAGAGATGCAAACCAAGAATCGAAGAACACCAAAGACTATAGGCAGTATAAGATGTTTATTTTGAGGAAAGACCCCAAAAAGGCTAAGTATTTACTTAATCTTAGTAGGGAAAACTTAGCAACTGGTATATATATACTGGTAGGTGTGGTGACAGGCCACTACAAACTAAACAGACACCTATTATTATTAAGGCTCGTACAGGACCAATCATGCCCTCACTGTGGCTTGGAGGAAAGAAGCCAGCACTTCTTGGGAGAATGCGTAATGTATTCAAACATAACATGGCGAACACTAGGGATGGATAACATTAAAGCAGATGATTTGTCAAACTTAAAGTATAGCGACATCCTAGAACTCATTAAACGAACAAGAAGATTTGGGGAGCGACATCTTTTGAACCAACAGTAACCAGTGCCCAAACGCTGGGAATTGGGTGAAATAGTCACGATAGAGGACCGATCACCCGCCTGTGGTTCAGCGGGCGTCCCACATCATCATCATCATCAATCAAGGGACTTCTCTTCTCTTCACTTCTCCTTCTTTCGCTTGGAAAGGGAAGAGAAACTGACTCTCAGATAAATGAAACCTGACGCATAGCTCTGTCCCTTTCATCGAAGTATCACAACGGCATTCAGGACGTCACTTCCACCTCAATGAGCGTTATACATTAAATGTGATAAATATCTGTAATATATAAAATCACTGTAGCTTCTCTATTGGGATTTTGGGTTTCCAGCTAATTTCTAATGGGCTTTTATCGGATCAAAGTTAGAGGCATGAAGTAAGTAGGTATAATTACATAGATACAAATATTTGCATCTGAGTAAAAGTAAAACAGAAGTGAATTAGAAATGGGAATGTAATCGAATAGAAATGTAGGTACGCCATATAGCATAATCGCTGCACTATATATCTACTACAACGCAGTCGTAATCTATCAGCTATTATGCTGATTAAAGTAATGCCTCGGTAGAACTAGATATGTAGGTATTGATATGAAATTGCACGGAGTATGCAATTTGAATTAGGTAGGTACATGAGTTTTCTTTTGGAAACTGGTAACCGTGGCTCTGCCATGCCACCCCGTATGGGAAAAGACACTTTGTTGCTTATTGCTCACCTTAGATTTAGGTACTTGTATACAAAGTAGCATCTCGCCCCTGACACCAATGTATTCTACGATTCTCAAAAACAAGACACGAAAACGGTTTTATTTATCGGTGGATTCAAATTTCGAATGGGCACGTGAATCAAAATGCCACCGCGATTCGCCGCCGGCGGCGTCCGGCGCTCGAACGTGGAAAAATGACTTGAGAGTCGTGACTCCGACTTTCTTGTATGCCCTCTTTAGATGATAAGAATTCAGCAACAGTCTGAGGGCTGGGTAAATCTTCTTTTTCTTATCGTATAGAAGCGCTGTTTTTTTATATAATTTGATTTTGGTAAAATCTGGTAATTGTAATGGCATTCGCCGATGCCTGCATTCGATTAGAATTTACTTAGAGGAGATATTCACATAATTTTGTTACTGATAGTCATTTCTCAGGATTAGCAGTCTAATGTTTTTATGGAATACAGTAAATCGCGAGTCCTTTGTCTAACGCTAAATGGAATACAGTTTATCGATTCGCGATCATCTGATCAGGCGCAGGAAAAACAAGAAACCCTCCCAGTTGCGTCGATCGCAACAAAGCATGCGAAAGGCCTAGACTGGTTCTCAAACTTCTACCAAGTTATACTACCCCACGCGCCACCACCCTAACCTTTTGGAATAGGGCCGTTGTTACAATGAGCTGTGAGTTAAGTTTTATAAGGAAACTTGACCAGTGAACGTTGACGTCAAACGTGACGGGTTCTTCACAAATCAAGGCAAAACGATCGACTATCAGCCCTTTTTGTGCACTGGGAGCAACAATGGCGGATAGCAGCTAGTATTTTAACCGACTTCAAAAAAAGGAGGTTCTTAGTTTGACTCGTGTGTTTGTATGTTACATTTATATGTATGTATTTTTGTCCGCGATTGTCCTGCGTTTTGCTGAACCGATTTTGATGCGGTTTTCAGAAAAGTATTTCTTACATTCTGGAGAAGGTTTTGGTCAACTTTGTAGGCGGTTCCATTTTTTTTTAAATTTGTAACCTGGTAGAAAATGAAAAACGTCCTTTGTATGACTTTAACTGGAGACGGTTTTTTCGCTGACATGCCATGAGAGCAGTAGGAACACATTCTACACGCGAAATCAAGTCAAGAGGTAGAATGACAAAAATGCAGGCCAGGTCATTATCGGCTAGGAATTCTACTTAAACATTATTTGTGTACTAGGGCCACTACTGCAGTGTTATAAAAATTCTTCTGCATTCCTGGAATGCCCATTTCATCTAAGTGGAAGCGACATCATCTAAGTGGAAGCGACATCATCTAAGTGGAAGCGACATCATCTAAGTGGAAGCGACATCATCTAAGTGGAAGCGACATCATCTAAGTGGAAGCGACATCATCTAAGTGGAAGCGACATATCCAATATCAAGACTGCTCGACAACGAAGGGAAGGGTTTTGCGAGAAGAAACAGTTAGAGTGTAGTAGCATAGACAATACAAATGAAAATATATTTAATTCTTATAAACAGCCTTCTAAGGTAAATCTTCAGTAGCCACATGAAAACAATTAAAATCAAAAAGTCTTCAAAGCCATTGAGCGCTCGCAGCAGCGGAGAAAAATTCTCGCTTACTACGTACTAAGTTTAAGTTTTATTCTATACTAGATCCATAAATCTCCTCTTCGTGACGCTAATCATTTCATGTCCTCGCCTCGAGCTGTTAACTATAAAATCATACCTTATTACTTACAAATGCAATAATTTCCTTTGAAGAGATCATCATCCGTAATTTGCTAGAAAACCGGGTATGTTTTATTCTCTCCTATTTGCTATAGGTTCAGTTCATTCATATATTCATATATTCTTTATTGCACAGAAATCTTAATAGTAAGGTAACAAAACATTTTATGAGCAAAGGCGAGCTTATCTCTAAAGAGAGATTTCTACCAGCAAACCTAGGCAGGACAGGAAAAGTTGTGCAAAAGGAGAGTCCCAGTGCGCAATAAAACTGTACACATCTAATTGATTACAACTAAAACATAATAATGTAATAAATGATATATACTAAATAAAATACAAAAGCAAAAAATAAAATATATATCAAACATATTCTTCTCAATCAACTGACCACACATTCCGACTGCAGCTATATCTGCAATAGGATATTGTTTAGAGCAAAGCATAGTTATGGCTACTAATAAATAACACAGAAACAGTATTTTTAGCTCAAGCTACCTTCATAGTCATAATATTATTTGTTTATTATCTACAATCAGTTTTTATTTGCCTCAGTTTTTTATTTTGGAAACATGTGACATAAATGATCAAAATATGTTTTTGGCAAGAACGCTATTATACTCAAATATAGGTATACGCTCAGATGTTCAAATTATTATGTGTCACATTTTTAGCTACTTTGACTACTGATGGCCTGTTTCAAGAAGTATTTTTATATGAAAAATGTTTCATTTACCTTTTCAATAGGGCTCATCGGAACTTAGAACGATAAAATTTACATTATCTTTCGGTAAATTTTTCAACAAACATTTCTTAGAACCTCACTCAAGTTGGTCTCCGAAAACGTAATAAGCTTGTCGTATTTTTTATTTTGAAAGATCACATTTCAAGATCTCGCAGATGCTCCACAGCATCAAGTTCTAAATCTAATAAAATAACGAGAAAACCCGTACATTTAATTGTCCTTCGGTGCAGGCTGCTATTCAGCTTTACCTTTATCTTCTACTCGCATTTAATGAATTCCATTAGTTATTTTTCCAAATTTTCAATAGCATAAGGTTTGAGTATATGAAGTACGAATGTGATTATTCCCGGTCCATTACCGCGCCTACCCGCGAGGTATCGCGATTTTGGACCTTATGATGGCATTACGATGATTATGATAATATTACCATGGGGTAATAAAATTTAAAACAAAGGTGTTAAAGAACAGGAAATGGCATTTCTGGATATACCATGGGAGGTGAGTCCTTAACTGGACTGTATATTTTTACGACGCACAAATAGTTATTCAATTAATAATTAAATAAATTGACAAAAATAAACGATTGTTGGCTATCGGCTTATCGGCTAACCGATGCTACGCTCTTTCACTGTTGGTACATGGTTGGCAAAGATGAAATCATATAGCAGATAGTTAGCCATGTAAAGAACTTTCTAGGGCACCAAACTGCGAAAACCATTTTGAGATTATTGTATTCTTGACCAAACGACTTTATTCCCATATAAAATGATTACTGAAATATCCGTAGAAACAGAATATCCTTTATTTGTCCTCTACAACTATTTTTTGTTGAACTCCTCATATAAACGAAGAAACTCTTTGAGAAGAATTCCCATCGCCGTTAAGTTGGCTGACCTGTAAAATAACTCAGTTGTCATTCGGAACGTAAACAAATATTGATATTAGACGTTAGGTACATTTTTTAGTTCTATAAAGTGGTGACATCTGATATTATAATAAAGTCTTTGTGAAATCCTAAGATAAGAACAAGGCAATCATACCTAGTTTAATAAAAAGGTTACAGGTCCACTTAGGGAAATGATTAGGATACCTAAAATCTTAGGCATTTCGGCAACATTCATCGTGTTTTTTTTACGGTTTTACAATTGATATTGTTTACGATCTGTGATATACGTAAAAATTGTAAAACAATTTAATTAGTCCATCACTTCATAGTGAAGAGATATTTATGACTTTCTTTTTCCCAATTTTCTGGAATGTTTTTGTTTGTTATGAATGTTCAATAGTGACATTGATTTTTTCATTCGGAAACAACCAGCCAGGCTCAAGTCACCGTTCAAAAATTTTTATCGACCTAAAAATCAAATACTCAATTTTGTTTCCTAAAATAAGCTAAAAGTTCATAAAATAAAATATAAAGTACCAGGTATATTTTATTTTCATCGCTAATTCTTTAAATCACTTAAAATAAGTTTGCAATCAAACCCTCCGCATAACACCATCGTCATCGTCCCTAGAACCGAGGCTAACTTAAACCAATATTAAGACGACATTAGACGGATCTTCCCGCATCGCTCCTTATCTTGGTACTCTCGGATCCTTTGCCATTCTCCTTGTTTAGCAAACTGTCGCGATACCATCTTCGTCGCTAGAAACTCAGAACTCAGAACAACAGGTAATAGCGGCTTGATGGCTTTTGAAGGAACCGTTTAGATTACGCGTTGTCAGAGGAATTGGGTGCAATGTTACGATAGTAAAATTTAGTGCGATGTTATACTGTTATGAAATGAAAAGCACGGTACACACGATACGATACATTCAGGTTGACGTAAAGAATCTTCTCGTATCGATTGTATGTAACGGGGATCTTTGGCGGAGACCGCAAACAGATACCTATTGTGTGGCCATCCACATTCTTTACCGTGTCAATGGGTACCCTACTTACGCTACACCTACACTTCTTTTAGCGCCGTGCAAAAACGCGGGAATACGGAATCCAAGATGGCCGCCGCAAAACTTTTTCTTTTTCCGCCATGTCCCTTGACCTTGACTGCTAAATGCATTAAGCTATGCGCCAAGCGGCCTTGCGCGGCTCATTGAATAGCAACAAAAGTAAAACGTTCTTCTGCGCAGGCGCACACTGCACTTTTACGAGAAGAGTTGAGTGCGAGCGGGACAGCAAGAGGGGAACCAGTTTGAGAAACGCCGGAAACCTTTCTCTTTGCAATGTCTAAGCTCGTGTGGAGTAGGGTATTAATTTGAGACGTAGGTAGACATTGATATAGACTAAACGGATGTTAGTATAGTAAATACAAGTAGGTACTTAAAATCTAAACACGATGACTGATGATTATGCTTATGATTATGATGACTCTTCATCTGGTTTTAGGAACGTGAGCTGCCAGCATGTCGGAATGTTCTTCATCAAATAATGTTCTCCGCTCTATGATATGAAGAAAGTAATTATTCCACACACACACACACACAAGAACTAAGTCTACTTTGATAACCGAACAAGAATGGCGACCTGATTGCGCAAGCCACGCACTCAATACAAAATACATGGGCCAGTAATAACTTTCATAAAGAATCTAAATCGCCGAGTCACGACACTCAACGACTGACAAAGTCACAATTGACTCCCTATCGAGATTGCTATCTGTCGTAATGCGTAATCTGTCAGGATTGGTATCAGATCTTTGGGACACAAATGATACTCTAATTAGAGTAGTTATACTATTGCTAACCAGGTCGGGTAGCAAGAGAATAGTTGCAGGTTTATTGTATACGGTCACAAATGTACCAAAACATTCATTCATAATTTTATTGCACATCAAATAGTACAAAGATAAAGAAAGCTTGCGCGAAGGTGAACTTATCTTTTAAGTGTTTTCATCCAGAAAAACTGTTAAGTCGATTTGAGAATGACTGATATAGGGAATACACTAGAGGCAGATCTCAAAATTAATTATGTTAGTTCATTCCCAATGTTGTACTAACACAACTGCTAGCATTATTCGTGGCGTTCAACGCTCCACAGTGAACTAAAGTTGGTTCGTCTCGTCGTCTGCTTTGTCAGGCACTTTATATTGAAGTTCGGAGTAAGTAAATCGACTTCATGCAAGTTAGATTTGCAACATGGAATGCTCTTGTTTCTGCCTGGATGGGGTTTCAATGCGTATTTAGCTGCATACTAATTTTAAAGCAATACATTTTGCTTAGCTCAGTCAGAGTAACATGTGGGTGAGGTTGTTATGTCCATAATATATGTACCTGTATGTTTGAAGAGCATCTTAACTGAAATATAATTTGGACAAATACCTACTTTGTACCTATTAATGTCATGACATTGACAGGGTGTGGACAAAGTGCTGCCCTGATCATAAATAAATATAAACATTATATACAGGCACATTCATTGCTTCTGACCCCGCAGCACCAAAGATTTCGGCAGAACGAACACACACACCCACGAACACTCCTGTGACCGATTTTAGAGCTCTTCAGTTAACAGATTAGTTGGCCTGAGGAGCAAAATGCACTATAAGTTCATTCTGGACAGAAGATGGTCCAATTTCCATAAATAAAATGTCAATGTTCCATTAGTTGTTATTCGTTCAAACAATACGTAAAAATAACCGCAACGTATTATCATTATGCTCATCGCCGTTCACTGGCTCTTACACCCCTGAACATTTCACCTGAACTTAACTGAAACCCAAATACGTCAAGAAACTTATCGCACAATTTAAATAAGTCCACATCTCCCAGGTCTGAGGTATGCAGATTCATAGCGAAGTCGGCTGAGATAGAAGCTCTTGAAGACTCGACCCGACGACGCCCTTCAAACCCTTAGCTGGAGAGGGCCGTGTGGAGAGGCGTACTTTTCATTGTGATCTTAACACTGACGTTGATATAAGGTTTGAGATGTGGCACAAATTGAAACTGAAGGCGTGATATTTACAAATTCCTACAAAATTCTTCAGGCCTTTTCCCATACTAGGTGGCAGGGGCACAGTTGTGCCCATCTAAAACTTAACGATAGATAATGAGAAACTCTAAAAAGATAGTCTTAGATTCGGTAAGTTACGATTTGGATTTATTAAATACGAAAGAAGATTTATGCTCTAGAGAAGATGCCTGTTTCCAGCAGTAGGTCGATATGGGCTGAGTAATACGATGATGAAATACCAAAGAGGTGAACGTCCTTTAAATACGCTTCAGTGACAGTTAGACACGACCGCTGCCGATGCGCAAAAAATACATTATTGGATTTTGAAACTATTGTACTAACTTCGTCATTATCATTTATAATAAAAGGAAACTCACTGTAGAGTATAACCAACGGTCTGTCCTGTACAACTACGGAGCAAAGCCCACCAAATAAAGATCTGGGTTATTAATAACAAAATCTTGGGATCACGCCCGACGTTTAATATTGCCCCGACAGCCTTCGCCGTCAAATCCGGCCAAAATTTAATCTCGGGCACCTAATTAAATACCAATTAATAAAACAAATTACTTCAGGTTGGATGTTTGGTCAAATTTAATCAAGCAGACCAATACCTTACCCTTGATCTTCTGAATAATAAATAAACTTCGCAAAGTTCAGTTGAAACTTGAAAGTCGTAAATCGATGGTTCGAGTTTGATCAGAAACCTTTCAGTACTGATAGAAAATATTATGAGGAACGGACTAGGTGTTAAGGCTTAAGGTTGTAGTAGTTGAATTTCACTTAATAAGTTTATCGTTACAGTTACAATTATAGCCCAGGCTATTAAGAGTATGAGATGTGAGATAACAAGTAGAAAAATTGCGTAACCAATTTATTTGGGCACCCTTACACTTTTTGTCCCAGAATCACACTAAATCACGTGTCCGCATCTCACGTTATTCAAGCGCAGTGGTAACGAAAAACGTTTTTTTTTGGCAAATATCTCGCTTCCTATTCTTTCAATGAAATTTGCATTTCACCAAAAATGTAGCTGATAAAATTCTCTACTTATTAGCCCTTTATCATTTTCTATATGTCAAAGCGTTTTCGACGTAGAGCGCGGAGAGCGCGCTACACTGAGCGATACATGGCATAATGCGAAGTTTGACGTGTTTGTCGTGAAATATTTATTATGAGCGAATAATAGTAGTTTATGTGACTGCTACATAATGGAGGGCATTAATACTCGAGAGTGGGTTTATGAAACGAGGTGAAGGCGAGTTTCATAATAATATCACTCGAGAGTTTTAATGCCTAATTATGTACAGTTACATACACTAGTTTATCTACACACATATCATAAGCTCTCTTTGATGTGTTCAGGAACCGCATGTTTGACCGGCATTGTGGCTCTGCAGTTGTTTAGCTTGTTCTGTAGTACCAACTTCACGAAGGCGGGCGTCGGCGTTCGAAATTTGAATGTCAGTACCAACTTCACAGACAATCTAGGGGCGGCAAGCAGGCGGGCGTCGACGTTCGAAATTTGAATGTCATAATATGTAGAAAAATTACACATTATGGTCATAATGTGGAATTTTTCAGATAAGAAATGAGTTTTTACCAAGTAGTTTAACATTATGCTGATCGTAACGTGCGGTTTTTGTACGCAATAAAGAGGGTTTATGATACGTATGTAGATAAAATACTTAATATCCTCTCAAAAGTCACTATACCTATAAATCACTTGTTCACTTGTCCGGGTCTCACGTTTTTCAAGCTCTCACGTTTTTGGCAAATATCTCGTTTCCTATTCTTTCAATGATGATTGCGTCTTAACAAAAACCCGGTCAAATGCGAGTCTAACTCGCGCACGAAGGGTTCCGTACCACCGTATAATGGTAGGGATGGTGTGGAGTGAATAGTTTGGATTTTACATAGCAAAATGTTGTTTACAAAGTTATTGGTGTGAATACTTTCACACTCCATGTACGTAACCAGGTGCATTAATAAGTTTGTATGTGGTTTTGAAATGAATTATATATGGGGGCCCCCTTAAATATTAATTTTATTCGGTTTTTTTGTATTTGTTGTTATAGCGGCAACAGAAATACATCATCTGTGAAAATTTCATCTGTCTAACTATCACTTTTTATAAGATACAGCCTAATGACAGACGGACGGACGGACGGACAGCGGAGGCTTAGTAGGTAATATGCTCCAATTTTACACCCTTCGGGTACGGAACCCTAAAAATTATAGTTAATAAAATTAATTAAACTATTATGTAACTATGTCAAATCTATTGCTTGAAATTGCATCAATTATCATGCTCGCCACCAGGAACAGGTTATAACAATGGAAGAGAATGGAAACCCCGGTCTAACCAGTCTTCCATAA
Source organism: Argyresthia goedartella (assembly GCA_949825045.1). Classification (NCBI taxonomy): domain Eukaryota; kingdom Metazoa; phylum Arthropoda; class Insecta; order Lepidoptera; family Argyresthiidae; genus Argyresthia; species Argyresthia goedartella. The sequence continues at coordinate 17,668,342 of OX463829.1, read as the reverse complement.
GTTAGTTTTTATTTTCTCCATAAACACCAAGTTACTTCATTTTACATGCATGCTTGGCAGCCATTTTGTATTGTGGGATACAAATTTTAATTTCGGTAATAATTTCTAAATTAAAATGTGCATCTGGTACATAACTTAATTTGATTATAAACTCACTTATAACTTTTGGATAAATACCGCTGGTCACCATTTAACCGTTACTCCTTTTTTATATCGATACGAACAGCACCACCGTGTCTGTGGCAACATTGGTGCAAAATGAATTGTCAAAGTTGTCTCACGGTTTATGGCTTCTACTTTAAATTAGCCCTTAATCATTTTCTATAAGTCAAAGAGTTTTCGACATATCGCTATACATGGCTGTTTACGACACATGGTATCCTAGTGTCGGGCCAGAAGCAATGTATTTGCCTATATATAAGACGTTAATGTTTATGTTTTCATGTTTATTGTCACTTATGCATCTGATCGTTGACTGCACATGAATTAGCAAGGCCGGATATGTTCTGTACTAAGCTTAAACTATTAACACAACCACATCACTTCCGGGGCTTCACGTAATGGGACTAATTTGTCATTAGTATGTACAGAGACCAGAGTAGCATGTACAAGGCTTATCTAGAGATAATGAAGTATCATGTCTGAATGCACAACTGGTTTTAATTTAGATTCTGGGTTTAACCGATGGTTAAAAAATACTTTACTTTGTTTATTGAAAAACCAAAATATTACCGAACGGTAAATAGAAAATAAATGTAATAATTCATCATCATCTTCATGCTCAGCCCACATCAACCCCCTGCTGGGCATAGGCCTCTTCTCTATAGCGCCAACCCCTGCGGTCCTGTGCCCTCCGCATCCATTGAGATCCTGTCGACGTTAGTATGTCGTCGGACCATCGGGCAGGTGGTCTGCCCACTGGCCTTGTAGCTCCCCTTGGCCACCACTCCGTGACTGCTTTGGTCTACCGTCCGTCATCCCTTCTAGCCAAGTGTCCCGCTCATTTCCACATCAGTCTCATTATCCGCTTATCTACATCTTCGACCTTCGTCTTCCATCGAATTTCGACGTTTGGCACGCGGTCAACGAGAGAGATACCTAACATGGAACGTTAGGTATCTATTCCATTGCTCATTGGGCCACCTTAATTTTGTGTATAATTTGCTAAGTGAATATCCATGTTTCGGCTCTTGAAGCATACAAGTTCCCGTAAAACTCCTCAACTATCTTTATAATTTGATTCCGATCCGTCACAATGTTTCCGGCTGTATCCGTGAGCTTGTTTATCTCTATTTTGTTTTTGTTCAGCTTCTTTTTGAAGGCTTTGGTATAATAAGACCTAACGTCGTTGCAGATTGCCTTTTTAATTGCCTTAAGGTGTTAAGCTCTCTCAAGTCCAATGAGGAGCTGTTTTTCATTTCTCTTCTTCGAGATTATAGAGACAGCGCGTTGGGCGTCAGTTTTGCCTCCTTAGGTGGTCTTCACCCCCCTATGTGCTTCATGGTGGTATGCTTTAGGGTAGTCCACAATGCGTGGTTTAGTGAGTCCACATCCTGGTTCTTTTCCATTAGCCCATCGAAAGAGTTGTTCAGTTCAAGTTGAAACTCCTTTTGCAGGAATTTGTAACTGTTTGGGTCATATTGTGGGCTAGTTGATGTTAGCAGCTTTGCTCCTCTGCTTGTAATAATTCACACAGTTAATAACTTTAAAATAAAACCGGTCAAGTGCGAGTCTAAATCGCGCACGAAGGGTTCCGTACCACCGTTCAATGGAAGCGATGGTGTGGAGTGAATAGTTTGGATTTTACACAGCAAAATATTGTTTACAAAGTTATTGGTGCGGTTACTTTCACACTCCATGTACGTAACCAGGTGCAGCCATAAGTTTGTATGTGGTATTGAAAGAATTGTTGTATGGGAGCCCCTTAAATATTTCTTTTATCCTGTTTTTTTAGTATTTGTTGTTATAGCGGCAACAGAAATACATAATCTGTGAAAATTTCAACTCTCTAGCTAGCTAGGTTCTTGAGATACAGCCTACGGGTACGGAACCCTAAAAACAACTTCAATTTCAAGCCCTATTTCTTCCTCCACGGTCGAGATGTGAATGAAGTCTGTGTACATAAGAAGTCCTCATTAAAACTTTTGCTGCAAGGAAAACCAAAACGTCATCTGTGTATTTTTTTGTATTTCTTGATTTTTTCAAAAATCACTTAATCAATTTTGATAAAATTTGTATGGAACCACCTCTGGCGTATGACCTACCAATCAAAATAAGAATCATCAAAATCGGTTTATAATTAACGGAGTAATCGCATAACAAACACACAAAAAACAGATGAAATAGAACCTCCTCTTTTTTGAAGTCGGCAAGCTTATCTCTAACAAGAGATTTCTTCCAGCAAACCTAGGATGGCAGGGCATAGTTAAACAACAGGTAGGCCTATGTAAACAACATTATATACGTTAATGAAAATAGCTCCGTTATAAGCATTAAACTGTGACAAGTTATAGCCGTTGTCACAAATAAGACTATATTGTTAACTGACAGGTTGAAGCTCTACAAATGCAGGGTCTTGTCAAAACGATGACCCTTAATATCTCTTGGGAATTTCCCAGTAAATTCCTGCTCACAATTTAAGCAAACTAATTGGTGGCTAGTTATAAATGGACAGACAGACCAAACAAACAGCGTGGTTGATGATAATCCACAACTGTGTTTGGCCTTTGTCTAGTAGCTTTCTCATCTTTGAGCTAATAATATCCCAGAAACATCGCGCCGTATTTTACTTTTATGATGAACCTGGGTAAAAGATTATAAAAGCATTTAGGTGATACAGAAAAAAATATATAAAAGGAATACCAATGTAAATTAAAGTGACAGCGTTAATTACTTTCACATAAGAAAGAAAAGAGAGCGCAAACAATGCGCTCGACTAAAACTTAAATAACGTAGCGCCAAACTTAAAAATTGATTAAAAATAAACTAGGCTATTTTGTCAATAATATTTTCAAGGAGAGTCTACGAATACATAATGTACAATAATACACATTTTAAATTCAATTTCGCAATGAAATGAGTTAGGATTTCAGAATTACAGGAAACAAATAAACAATTTAGAGGTCTTTTCGTAATTAAATTATATCGAGAAAATTTCATCCAATCGCGTTTGCCTTCAGGGAAAATCTCAATCAAATACTCAATAAACGTAAACCTAAAAATCAAATCTGTAGATAACTTTATAGTGGAGTTGATGGATTCGAAAAAAAATACATTTTTTTGATATCGCCTTAACATAACACAGAGGTAATTAATTAGGGTGTCGAGAGGAATTTAGTTTGTTTTTAGGTGGCTTTTAAAGCTTAAGCTCATTACTGAAGATATACACGGTATGTAATCTTTGGAATTAATTTGTCAAGAAACCAATAGAAAACATACAGTACAATTGAATTAGGTATCATTAGATGCACAAAAAATTGTTCAAATAGTATAAATGGAAAGCTATATATTCTTCCATATAGTCTGTTTGTATCTATACAGCGCGAGCCGGTCAGCAGTTTTGCCTAATTTGCCGAGTGAAGTAACAATGTTACAACTTAGTTCACTGACCCCCATCTGTCAGATAAAGCAGCAGCTAATTAATCAGTCACACTTTCTATAAGTTGTTATACCTTGACTACACTCCACTCACAAAGCGAGGGAATTCGTTGCAAAAGGATACACTGCCTGTTATATTCTCATTGTTATAATGAGGGTTCATACACGGCGCGTAATGTATGTTGAGCCTGCAGCAATTTCTTGGAGTCACCATTAGCGATTAAACTTACGGGCTTGTCTTGAATGGCTGTGGAAGCACTAAAGCCATGCTGAATTTTAGTATTGGATTTCAACCTTGTTTAGTAGTACCTAAACAAGGTTGAAATCAAGGTTGAATAATGAATAATTAAAATAAGCAATTTCAGTGGATAATTTGTTAAGAATACTAGAATATCCTAAAAGTTTGCGAACTAGTTTATTTTTTAATACAGAATTTTATCTTTAAACATGGTGGGACGGCGGTCGGCCGTGTTATTATAGGTGTATATACCTACTTAGACATATTACTGCTGATTTCAAAACTTAAAAAAAAAACATTAATTAAATTAACCATTTCGTCTCCTTCAGAAACCCTCATCGGATGCGAAGCGCCCGTCTCTGTATGCGTGACACCGTTTGCTAAACGCATTCCAAACCCATGCGGCCTCACGAGCGCTCTCCAAGTCTCGCTCGAGTGGCGAGCTTTGAGAGCTTTCGACCGGGCGCAAATCGGATAGCGGAGCGGTGTGCGGGAGCTTTTTAGTCATCATAACATAAATGAGTTTTATAATGTATTAAAGACTTATTGAACGTTAATAAAATTTGAAAAAAATAAAAATAACAGCGATTGACAATCTGACACTACGAGTGTCAGACTCACGTTAGGTGAGAGAAGTTTAAGTTACAAGGAAGATATGCACTATAAAAGTTTATCTTTAATTCCATATTTATATATCCTTAGCTGCGGCGATGGACAAGCCCCCTGTTACGTAAAATGCAGCATTGAATAACTGGCAACGTGGGTTCAATAGTTCCTCTGCTTCCCCGTATGGGAGAAGGAGTGACACTGTGTTTTATTGTTGGTGTCATGCTAGGGGAGCAGGCGGCCGGAGTAGCATGACGAGATTCCTACTGTATTCCCAGATATCTCCACTGTAAGTAAACCTATACTTACGTCGAAGGAATATGATCTGATAAAAGTATGAGATGATGTCATTACTAGTGCGTGACCGTTTGTACTGAGATGGTATGTACAAAGTAATGGTAATTACCTAAGTGGAGATATGCTACAATCACTTCCCACATAGTCTTACATTGGTTAGCCTGAGCGCTATTTTCCGTCATGAGTCAAGATTTTGGTAGTTAAGTGTACGAGAGTATTTTCTATGCAAATTTGAAGGCAACTTACCACACTTGAATGCCGCTAAATACGATTTAAATAAAAATTTGTGGCAGTCAATACAAAACTTGCGGTACAATTCGCCCTGAATTTTGGTTCATGTCATGCATCCTAACTTAAACTAAGAATACACAATAATCCATCCAACAAATCCCGAATGGAAAGTCCGCAAAAGGTTATTGCCTGCCCAACCAGAGCTAATAAATCCATGTAATAACAGCAAAATTGCAAGTACAGCAGTAGTTAACGTTGGGGAAATTAAATGGGAATATAGTGCTAAAGAAAATGCGCTGGTAATAAATAACTTCATCATAATTTGAGAAAAATATGGGATTATTCTGTAATGAGTCAGTTTAATACGAGTACTATTTACCTAATTAGGAGGGCAAAATTGCTTATCGTACTCCATTCATTGAAGCAACGGAGCACAAGTATGAGTTTATATTTCCGTTGCTTTGTGAATTGGAGTTTAACCCTTACAATGAACATTCTACCACAATACACATAATATGTAGGTATCATAGTGTAGTGTGGTTTATACAAGGCTCCGTCCTTTTCACGAATCCGGAAACAACTCATTTGTAGAAGGAATTTCATTTTGGCAGTTAGTTTGCTATTTCGTTTAAAAGGGCTGAGTGACCAATTCTAGAGATCCTAGGTCATCCACACCAAATTGTTTCATTCTATCTTGAATATTGTCATATTCAAGATAGTGTTTGGTACATAAGTTTAGGAAATAACAAACCCATCATCATATTTCATCAATCTTAGCCTCAATAAAAATGGTTTGTATTAATTTTGCCGCCAAGTTTTTTTAATAGGTAAGATTAGAAATAAATTGATGTCGATTAAATATTACGCCTTATCTAAGTTACAATATGGCATTACGAGGTTATTGATTACGTGAGTCTATACAAAGTTATACATTTCATCCTGAATATAAATCTTGAATTGCAAATTTATTTGTCACAGGCATGACTCATCATTCAAATACGAAATATGTCAGTCATCAATATTTTATAAATTCAAAATTCAAAAAGAGTTTATTTCCATAATAAACACATAGGTAACATTTGGAGAATGTCAAAATCAACATTTAACCTTAAAAATTAATTATCTACCTTTACGCGTATACCTTTTAATATATATTTTTATAATCTATCGTCGGTTAGTGACTGAAGTAGCTAAACTTAGTTCGAAAACAGACCTAATAAACTATCTTCCATATTAAGTTTAAGTATGTGGTATGTGTTATGTTTATCATGTGTAATTATGTATGTACATTGTATTTGTATTATATGTATTATATTCTGTTTATTATATTATTTAATGCTTATTAAGCACCAAACCGCCCTTACTAGCTTTACACTGTCGTGTCCTGCCTAGGTTTGCTGGAAGAAATATATTTTAGAGATAAGCTTTGCACATAAGGTTACCTACTATTTACCGTGCAATGAAATATATTAAATATTGAGTACTATTGTGTTGCAATAATAGTTGGAATAGGGTTTGACATTGTCGCCAAGAAACCGGCAAAATAGTGCAAAAGCTCACACCACATAAAAAAGCCACATAGGTGTCATTAGGAAATGGGCACTCGGAAGCGCCACGGGCCGCAGCGAAGCCCGGGGGGCGGCAGCGGAGCCGGAGGGGCGGAGTCCCGTCGCATTTGCATATTGCACTCTTACCGCCACCGGATATGTGCTGCGATCGGCACCAAGCATTGCGTTTGAGGCATGAGAGTGACTTCCTTTGTCTTTGGTTTTGTGTATGTTCATGTAAGGTATACGTATCTGGGAGATGAGTATGAGATGAGATGGAATATGATACAATATTCGGGGTTTGTTTATTGTGGCATGATTTTGATGACGCTTATATAGGTCTTCTTGTGGTATTTAAAGAATGCGAACACATTTTGATTGTTAAGTACTCATAAATAATACATAGGTTATGCGGTTTATTTTGTTAGTCTTGGCATAATGTATTAATAATTTTCAGTCAGGTAATAATAAGGTAAGTGAGGGACACAATAAACTGCGCAGGTTCCAGGTTGATCCCAACAATGGGGATATGTAAAATGTAACATTATTAACACAAAATTTAATGATACAAACTTAAAAGGGTTCTCTTTACAACTAGCAGATTGCGGACCCCAGCAATCGCCGGAACCGGAAGTGTGATTGCAGCCATCACGGATATGACGTCACGATGAGGGACGCCCTCCCTCACGGAATGACTGACAAAAAGTATACAAAAACGGGGTCATTCCCGACTAGTCCACATGTCTTTTTGACTTGCGTGATAGGTGCATGACTTTGACTAGCTCATGACCGCAACTATTGAGGTATGAAGGTTTCCGAGGTAAAGTCTTGGTTGAATCAGGAATGATAGTACTCCATACCTCACAAAAGTAACAAATTTTTCGATGAGTCAAATAAATTCAAAAGGCATGTACTAATGAAGCCAGGTCAAAATACACGGATTTCACAATTTCAGCCAGTTGTAAAGATCACATTAGATCACATAAAGATCACATTTCACGACAATCCCGCGACGTACATTACCACAATAAGTTAGACAGTAGTTTAAACACCAACGCATTAATTACTACTAAAAAATGGTTTAAATTGTCCTTTTAAATAAATTTTAGAGAAAATCGTCTTTTGACAAAATGATTATCTGAGCGACATGACTAGATTGACATTTCGTTTTAAGGATGGACGCTTACTGATGAAAGCACAAGCGATGTGCGATGACGAGATTTACGAAAAAACTGCATACTTGTATAAATTAATTTGGTGAAAATGTCAACTGGTGGGATTTTACACTAATCTTTTTTGTCGTTGAGTTTAGGCAAACCTAACTTTATTTGACAACATTTATGTATTTTTTGTTTTCTCGCAGAAGTCTATGTTTCTAGAAAGTTCCAATCGTTATAGGAAATTTCTGGAAACATAGACTTCTGCGACCAACTGAATGGATTTCAACTAGTGATGTGACGTTGGATAAGTCTCGTCGTTATAAGACTTATCCAACGACAAATCACTAGTTGAAATACATTCAGTTGGTCGGACTGGACGAGGTTTCAAAGTAACTAACAAACATAAATACTTTATTATTATTATTCACATCGTTATATATAGTATTTTATTTTTATTTTATTAACATTAGAAAACCAACAGCTATCTTTAAATTAACAATAGGTATCTTATATAAAAACAAAAAAGCCATTTATATGTTTTCGCCGACAAAAAGACTTAAGATCTTCTAAACCGGATCTTACTGGTCTATCAATCTTCCAATCAATACCGGCGAATATAATTTTTCGTTCGCTTATTGATACGAAGTTATTCATTCAATCAATAATAAAACTTTCATTCGTTTATTCAGATACCCATAATAATAATAATACCTTGGACACTACTTCCACATATTGATCTAGCCCCAAATTAGGATTCCCTGTATCTTGGGTACTAGACAACGATACAAATACTTATATAGATAAATACTACTTAGATAGACAAACAACCATGACTAGGGTACAAACATCCGTTATCATCAAGAAAATATTTGCTCCCACCGGGATTCGAACCCGGGACCCATGGCTTCGTAGGCAGGGTCACTGCCGACTCGGCCATTCGGGAATCCATCCCTATGAAATGTTAAATTTTACTGATCCGTCATTGTTGTTTACTTCTTTGCTCAATCATCCATATAAACATAGCCTATAGAGACAATACAATGGAAATTCATATTCACATCGCATATAGGCAATTATGTTTTGATTCGTGGTGTTTGTGTTTATTTATGCGGGAGCCGTGGCGTGACCGTGACAAACTCTTTATTGTTTGTGTCCAGAAATAATCGCTCTAGGATTATCATTGTTCTTTGACTACGAATATACTCGTACATAAGTTGAAATATTGAGACATTCACGCAACACGTTATTCAGACCGATTTCAAAGATGTCATAACTAAACTGACCAACCAAAAAAATACCAGTTGGTAAATATAACCTAATATAAACATAATATTTGTAGATTATTTAACGAACTTCCGAATTCAGACAGCCGCACCTACTTTTAGTGCACAAGATGGCCACACAGTTTCATATTACGCTATTTAATTAAAGCCTTTATAAAACTAGGAGGGTTTTACTGGTGCTTAAATCCAAAATGCATATCCATAAAATGCAAAATGCTCCTCGTTCCCTAGCAACGAAGACATACCGTTCTCTCTCTTCCGTATTTTAAGAAAACCGCAAAGTACAGCTAGATGAAATCATAAAGACTGCAGATAACTGTTGAAAGCCAACAACCACGTATTAACGACCCAGCATTGGTATTATCTGTCTCTACTTTCGCCCCTGGCAATGAGCTAAAGTGAAAGCCCCTTGAAAAGCATAGAGTAAAGAGGTAACGCGTAATAACATGGAGCTAAGCCCAGTTATTGCCTGTACTCTGTAGAATAATAATTTTGTAATATTAAATGACCTATTCACTGGCTGAGCCTGGCTCGCAAACCACCGGCACGCATTTATGACTAAAATATTCGACGCAAGAACGAAAGTCTTTAATGTTTGAGTAAACTTTCCTCAAAATAAACGGTTTTCAATTAATTGTTCTCATCAATCTAAAAAAGGAATGTTACAAAATACTGATTAATAATCATTATTAGTAACATTTACATAATCACACAATTTTTCTTATTGTTACTCAAAAATAAGTAGTAACAATGTATATCTTGCATATTCGTTGCTTATCACGACTTTATCCAATTACGTTGTATGTAGACACATATTCATGAGGAGCGAGGCAACCAGAGGGTATTGCATCATGGAGAGTAATGTCTACTGTTATCTCCCGTCTTCTATCTTCAATCTCTATCGACAGTCTACGAAACAAACGCAATCTGACGTACTTTGCATTTGGAGAGACTCTGCTCACTTCGCGCGAGATTGTGCTGCACACGCCATGAAGCAGCATGTCTTTCTAGGTACACTGGAGGTTCAGAGCAGAGTCTCTCCAAACGCAAAGTATGTACGTCATACTTTTTACATTTTATTCATTGATTACCGCCGCCCCGCCGCCTCTGATCGTGCCGTCTTGGCACGTGGGGCCTCTTGTCAAAGCGGGCGAGTTCGTTGGCGAGTGCTTAGAAGTCTTGATGGGGATAGTGTGGAGTCGCACGTTAATACAATATATGGCGTGGCCTGCAGCGCTGCTACGTGTTCACTTCTAATTCCGGTACGAGGATAGTGTTCCAACAAAAACAACGGGGATCGCAAAAGATTTGGATGGCGCCACAAACGGTCAGTTGGAAATTTTGGATTGTCCAAGACTTCTTTTGGATTAAGGGTCATAGACAAAAGACTAAAAAAGTACCTGAACATGGGTGTATTAAGGCCTTAAGATAGCAACAGATCTGCGATTATCTATCTCAAGTCAACTGGGACTTTCCATAGAAAATTATGTACTATATAAAATGTCAAAGTATCAAAGATGAAAAATTAGTGGAATCATTAGTTGGATTTAGTAGTTTTCTATCTTTTGTGTTTAGTTACCATAGTCCAACAAGAAACCATCAAGACGCAGAACTTACCTACTTTAAGTTTCATCCAAAGACCGCATTTCGTACACTTTTGCTTAAGCTTAAAGTTTCTGGTTTATCCAGCAAATGTTTCGGAATAGGGACTCAGTGGTTTTACTACGTATTCCCTAGGGTATATATCTGCAGTGCATGTATGTACGTATGTTGCATATCTCATCAGGACTGCAATATTAGCTTTTGCCGTTCTAATCCTGCTGGCAAACATAACTAAAATTAAATCTGCGTCAACGACCCGCCAGGCGAACGCGGGATTTTGGTTAGATTCTGGATTCAGTGTGTGAGAATATACATTATGAAGTGGTACCTATTCAAAATAAGCGAATGGGTATCGATTTCACTCAACTACTTTCTCATTATTGCCATAGTTATAATTCGATTGAAGAGCTCGCTGCGAATAAACTAGCAGTATTATATTACCTGTTTTACTTAGATTAACCCAGATAAATTATGTTATCACTCGTTTTTTTTTTTTTTTAATTATTGATTTCTCAAAACTCAGGCAGTTATTTTTTACGTGTATCCCCAGCCGAGGATCGAACCCGGGACCTCTCGAAATTAAGATCTCCACTTTGTAATGACATTTCGGCGAAATAAAATACCAATGTTTACCTATGAAAAAAAGCGATGTGGGTCCGCTGGACACTAAATTCTAGTTTAACCTCAAAACAAATTTTAAACGCCATACATTTTTGTGTTTAAACATGTCATAACAGCTGTCATTTTTTTTGTTATAATAATAATGCCCTATTGCCCTTACCACAAAAAAATAAACTACCGTTCAACATTTGTTTAAAAACAAAAATATATGGGATTTTACGTTTGTTTTGAGCTTAAACGCTGTTTAAAAAAGTTTAGGCAAGATATTGGGAATTTTTTATGATGAAACGTGGAGCGGATTTGTCTTTGGAGCGGATTTTAATTTCTAGTTAAATGCTGTAGCTTATAAACAAAACAAAACCGAATAGCCATAGATATACGATCTACAATTGCCATGGGACACTGCAACTTCCTGTTGGCCACAAGTTTTAATTACATGAATTAACATGTTGGACTAGTTTAAATCAGAGTTACTCTTACCGCAGTAGTTTAACTGCAGTTTTAACTCAATCTGACCACCTACCCGCGTGCCATGTTACTTTAACGAAACGCGTATGTTGACGCCTGGCTCCCCATATTTTGGTGAATGTATGGCTGAAGGATCTTATTATGGTCATGCAGCCCTGCCCCCTGCTCGCTAGCTAAACTCTTGATTGATTGAAATATGTGAAGCTGTGATCGTTTTTTTTTTCGACTTTTTGTGATCGACTTTTGTTTTGCTACATTGTGGTCATAATAATACACTATTGAATAGGGAAATATTAAACTGCACATCAAAAATACTAATATGCCCAGCAAATATCAGGGCGAAATGCTGCGGTAGCCTTAGGTGAAGGGTCCTTCGTGTTAGGTTGAACATGTAAGAACAACAAAAATACTTAAAACATAAACTTGAGTACATACACATAAAATATTCAAAACATAAAAAGTGTTTTTGTTGGTCCTTTTTTGCTGTGCAAATCAGTATTTTTGATGTGCGATTAAATAATAACCTGTTTTGTATGTCTATATGATAAACGTCAATTTGTCGGTAATTGCGTGGACTTAACCTACGGGAGATACGCGATCTAACCGCTGGCTACCCTGCATTACGATTAATATAGTACAGCCATGAGTATGCATTCATGTGATGTGTCAGCCCATCCATGAGTGATTATGATTAACTTGCACGTATGCCAATTTGAAGAAACACAACATTAGACTTAGGACGACACACGGGCTATCGAGAGGTATTTGGTTTGGTGCCTGAAATAGTCATGCATAATTCTTCAAATACTTTGCACAAAAACAGAAGATACAGATACATTAAAATGGAAACTAGGTGTACAAAGGCTAGCTTATCTCTAAAAAGAGATTTGGCAGACCAAACTCACCCTTGCTCAGTCCCTTCTTCTGCCGCTAATCGACTACGCCGATGTCTGTTGGGCGAGCGCGAACGAAGATCTACTGAACAAACTCGAACGACTTCAGAATCTTGGGATTCGGTTTATCTTCGGGTTGCGCAAATTCGACCATGTTTCTCAATATCGCAAAGAGTTGGGGTGGCTTCCAATTCGTCGTCGCCGAGACACTCATATTCTCTCTTATCTTTTCAATATATTGAAAAACCCGCGCTACCCCAGCTACCTTCGAGAACGCTTTGAATATCTCTTTTCAGGAGATCGGCACCGGAGATCTCACACGGTCTCACTCTTAGCCACTCCAAGGCATAACACCTCGGCATATGAGCACTCATTCAGGCTGCAGGCGGTCCGACTGTGGAACGCACTACCTTGCACTATAAGAGACATTCCCACTATTGTCTCTTTCAAAAACCGGGTAAAAGAGCACTTCCTCTCTCTTTCGTAAGAGTTATAGTATGTAGGTATATCATTATAATATAAAACTATATTTGCAGGTATATGTATGTATTGTATTTAGTAGTCTGGTATATAAGTATTTTATTTTCCGTATTTTATATTATATGTATTTTAGTATAAATTAGATATTAGATATTGTACACTGCCTACCCTTTCATGATACATTTCCCTTTCATGCCTTGGTTTGCTGGAAGAAATCTCTTTTTAGAGATAAGCTCGCCTTTGTACATATGATTTCTCCTAATGTTACCTTTTAAATTGATTATGTGTGTGCAATAAAGAATTATGAATTATGAATTAAGATTTCTTCCAGCAAACCTAACATGGACAGAATACACGAAAGAACAGGTAGACCTATGTGCACATCGTTAAAATATTAAAATAATAAACTAATTACTTATATGTACATAAATACATTATATCAATACAAATAGACAAAATTATACTACATATATATCAAATCAATATACCTACATAAGTCTTGTATGGAAAAGAAAGATAGTGTTCTTTTAAGCGAGTTTTAAAAATAGAAAGTGACGGGCTATCTCTGATGGGCTAGGAAGTTTGTTCCAGAGCCTGATAGCTCGTAGTCTGAACCCATGTTCATATGTGGCTGTGTTGTGTTGCGGCGTTATAAGCAGTGGAAGGCAGGAAGTATTGTAGTCATCTGAGGGAGTGAAAAGTGAAAGTGAAAAACTGGGACCAATGATCAAAGCCTGGGACTTACTAGGGTTGACAAGTAGCCCAAAAGAAGTGGCCCAGTCCCTGATTCGCTCGAGATCGGCATTTAATATCCCTACAGCAGAGACCATATCACTGGGAGAAAAATGACGATAAATCTGGAGATATGATGAGGAGAGAGCATCCGAGACGGAATTTATGAAGATGGAGAAAAGAAGAGGAGAGAGAATACCACCCTGAGGGACCCCATCATAATAAATAATACGATAATAAACATAACTTCCTTCCTTTTACTGCGAATTTCAGAATACAAAGACATTTCTCACTCCACCTAAATGACTCACACGGCCGAGATGTGCTCAAGTGCCATGTGAAACCGACTTGTTAGAACATCGGCGGGCCTGTGGGGTTCACGAGAGGCGGAATCTGTGTATGGCTCGTGACTCGCACGGTTGCGCCGGGGAACGTTATGGCGGGTGGGTTGCTCCAATGTGACGTCTCGGTATCAGTGTTGTTATTGATACGGCAATTGCCGTAATATACGGCATTCCATAAAAAAAAAATGAGATTATTCGGCAAGCTTTTCAATACCGTTATTATGAAATAAGGCAATTAATAAGATAAACATTTCTTAAATCATTATAATAATACGGCAATTTTGCGAAACTTTAGATACGGCAATTCAAAATTTAACAATAACAATACTCTGGACTCAAGGGGTGGTAAGTTTGACGACCGGTTTAGCCTAGCGGGTAAAGACCCTGCCTACGAAGCTGACGGTCCTGGGTTCGAATCCCGGAAAGGGCAAATATTTGTGTGATGAGCATGAATATTTGTTTCTTAGTCTTGGACGTTTTCTATGTGTTTACATAAGTATTTATCTCTATTAAATATATCGTCGTCTAGTACCCATAACACAAGCTTTATTGAGCTTACTATGGGCCTATTTCGATTTATGTGAGATTTTCCCCTGATATTTATTTATTTATTTATATCGATTCTGGCAAATTAATGATAAACTTATGTTGGAGGTAAGGTAAGTTAAGGATTATGAAATATCATATGCCCAGGCCCTTAAAGTACGGCCTTCTTTATTCGCTAAATCACAATTGAGGGAAATTGATAGTCACCATTAAAAGTATGTTTGAAAGAAACTGTGGGTCTTACCACAAAAAATTAACTGCTGTTCAACACTTGTTTAAAAAGAAAAAAATACAGGTTTGACGTTTGTTTTGAGGTTCATCAATGTGTTACATTTTTCGTAGTAACACGGAATATGTTTTTCACACCTTTCATTCGGAAAAGTAAGTTTTGCTCCACGACGAGAGGGAGCAAAATGCTACTTTCTGTTCAAGCTACTTTTTTAATTTATTCCTTGGCATGTAGGATTTACTCAAAGTGCCAATTGAACAATAAAATAATATAATGTAATTATGAAATTACATTACAATCGACAACGATGACGTAGTCGATTAAAAACGAAACATGGTTCAAGTTTTAACTTTAACAACGTTAATTCAAAATTTATGAATTTTTCGTAATATTTAAAAAAAAAATTACAATAAATTATATGTTTCACTGAAATCAAAACTATCGATGACTGTTATTGTGATATAATGAATATTGATATCCGAAACCATTGTAATATTCGATTCGATTATTTTTACACAATAGTAAAAGTACACAGGAATATTTTATCTGTGGTGACCTTTCCCTAATCCTTCACCTTCCTAATCATCATTATATAAAAAAAAATGTTTACGTTGTTCGATTACTGTAAAAGTGGTAAAAGTATAATTTAAAGTATAGTTATTTAATTTTTTTAGAGCAATTAAAATTTTCCTCATAGTCGGTAAAAAAAGTTGAATGTGTCACTCAGGAGCAAAATTATTTTCGTCATGGGCGTTAACGCTTGAATCCTTCGTTACGCTCAGGATTCTATCGTAGAATCCTTCCCTTCACTCGGGATTCCATGTACCGCCCTCGCCGTAAATACATCATTGTGCTCCCTTGTGACACAAATAACTATAGGCGAGGATTTGAGTGAGCGTATAAATGCCCCCACTTTAACTTTAACTTTGACGCCCTCTGTGGCGCTTGTGGCCCTGCCTACCATGCAAGTGGTCCCGGGTTCGATCCCCGTGCAGATGTGATCCATTGCCAGAAGCAATTTTTGTATGTAAATGTTTATGTTTATGTTTAACTGCGGGTAAAATAGCTTGTTACCTCAACCCTTTACCACATACTAACCCATAGATGGGTTTCATAGATTTTGAACTTTATTACCCGAAATGGGTCGCGATTTGAACCTTATTCAAAATCGCGACCCATTTCGGGTAAGGCTGATGAGTACCTATATGAGAGTTTATCAAAATGACGGCGCAACATAAAACCATTCAGAGCATGTTCACCGCGGATGACTTTCTCCTAGAGGAAGAGGCTGTCAAATGACGGCGTAAGTTGCCGCCTTCGTGACGAAGACGCCAATTCTCTCTTTCGCATCTCTTTTGATGCGCCGCTATTCCCCAAGGCGGCATTCAGAGCTAAAAAAAATGCCGTTTTGTATAACATACGCTAAATATATATATAATTGGAACTAATACAAAATGCAGAGATTTGGCTACATTTTCTATTAGTTCCAATTAGCCCCTCAATTCCAATAAGCCCCCTTTTACGTATACAAAATTATAATCCAGCCCCCTCCTAACTCGAATCCACAGCGAAATCCAACGAGTTTATGCCAAATTGCCATGTATATGTGTGTAGAAAAAACATATTTTCACGATTGATTTAGTTAGTGAATAATAGGGGGAGAATCAGGGTCTCAAGGGAGTCGCCCTTCCGCCGTGACCATTCCGGCCGCTTGAGTAATAACTCTCGGGCCAACTTAGGCGTAATTGCACAAAATCGCCTTTGTGCGGAATTTCGCTTACTCAATGCGAGGCGCTCCTCTCGCGGCTCGAGGATCCTATTTCCGCGAAAGAATCACTCCGATCGCTTCTTGCGTATAGGAAATCGACCTGACAGAAGACTTTTCGTTCTTTAACAGAAAACCGTTTTTAGTCCGAACTTCACAATTTTTTAAGACCTAGTATGGTTAATAACGAGATGCTGATACTGCCGCACCATACAGTGGATGTATATTTTGGGATTTAACGCAGAAATTCAAGACTAAGCTTTACTAGATTTCTATCACACGATTGTGTTGCATTTTCCCAGAAGGGTAGGGAACTAGGACCATACTTGCTACGATCTTGGTATATCGTTTGCTTTCCTTAACTTAATCTAGTCTGCGCACAAAAGGTTTCTCCTTTTGGTTTAAAACAATTACGCCAGGTTTCTTTAAACCAGTAGCATTAGTGACTTAACTCTCAGCTCTCAGCAGAATGACTATCTGTGGAGCAAAATTCATTTGAGGTCCGCAGAGCAAATTTAATAAAAAAAACACTAAGGCGTTAGGGTATAGTGTATAAGGGCACCCATTTACTTCGAACACTTTACACTCTTGGTGCTAAGCAATTGATGAATGAACACTCAAACGCGAATAAGAAATATTATTTGAATTTGGGATGTCCGTTAAAACTGGCTAAAGAGAAATAATTCCATGAATTTATATTGATATATGTCACCGTAGGATAGTCAAAACCGTAAGGTGATAAATTAACGTTTTTTTTTCTCGTAAGTTGGTCAACTATCGACAGATAGTAAACTGTAGCGTACTGCTTACTATATGTCGCGTAAGTTGATCAACTAACGGTTAAAACCGTTAAATAGTAAACTGGTTTAAACTAGAATTGCAAACGAAATACCAGGGAAAACACTGCGGTAGCCAGCTAGCTAGGTGAAGACTAAAGGGGGCGAGCGCAGTGAAGCCCCCGAATAGTCTTTGTGTAAGGTTGACATGTAAGAACAAGAGAAACATAAACCCTGTCGGTCTGGTTTACTATTTGTCGATAGTTGATCAACTACCGCGTTAGTTTATCAACTAACGGATTTGACATCTTCCGGTGATATATATAAAAATCAAGGTCCTGACTGACTGATAATATATCATCGCACAGCCTAACCGCAAGCAAGCAAATGATTTTTCAAATATCCCTCCGCTATGGGGGTATGAATTTTGTATGAAGGCAGGAGGAGGGGGGGAGAGGGAAGTGGTGGGAGGAGGAGGGGTGGTTAATGTTTGTACGGACTGGTCATTTTTACACGAGTTAGGGCGAGCGAAGCCGCAGGCACCTGCCTTTAGATACATATAGGTCAGATGACTAGCAAGGGTAGACCCGTATGTGTAAAACATATCCCTAACCATAAAAGTACAGTATACTTGTCTATACAGCTAACAAGTAGTTACGTACATTAATTAACATCTGTTTCTTAGCCTGATGGAACCTTCTCGAGTTTTACGACTAGTAGTTTTTTAACCGCTATCTTATACTTCATCACTTGAAAGAAACAGTCGGTTAATAAAAATTGTCCTGTAACATCCGCCATAAACGCCAGAAACAATCATAAAACTGACAGATGTAACAACAGTAATAAACCAATTGCTGCTAACCCGATACTTCCAGGCTTTTTAAAAGCTTTTTTTATTATTTTACGTACCGTTAGGCCGGACACCTGTCAATTCACACACGTACCAAACTACGAGTACCTACTAGGTACTATTAGGGTAGGATGTTGATAGTACAGTCGGCGACAATGGTACAAGTTAATACAAAAGTCAAACACAGGTTATTAATAAAACAATGATGAGTGTTTATAGATCTCAGACAAAACACGTTTTAACACTTTTTATATTGCTTTTTATTTAAGTTGACTTGTTGTGAGGGAAAGCAGCAGATATTCAAACTATTTTTTAATTACAGAAAAGAGCTATTCGAGCAATTTATAATTTAAAACGCGCAGAACTGACTCCGCGACTAAGACTTAGCGAGATCTTTAAAGACTTACATAATGACTATAACAAGTTAATTTATTTTCGAAAACCTTTCAACATTTTCCAAAATTAAGGATAAATACTACTATATACTAATAAATATTCACAGATTGGTTGCACCCCGGGGCAGCGCATTCTCTACTACAACAGTATATTTCTGGGGATTTTTAAATTGCCATTTGAGCAGTTTAAAATCCATGTAAAATCCACTATCTAAAAAGGGATATTACAATATCCAAGATTACTTAGATGCCAATAGTGCATGGTGTTAATGTAACTCATTCAATAATTTTGTAATTATTTTTTCATTTCATATTCCTTTATTGCACACAAAACTATAGTTAAAAAAATAGTTACATGAAAATAGTGTACAAGACGAGCTTATCTCTAATAAGAGATCTCTTCCGGGAAACCAGGATGAGATGGCACAGGTTAATTGCTTAGCAGAAGCAGACCTATGTTTACAACAATATTTTTATGCCTGCATATTATTTATAATAATAATGAATATGTTATATTTTTACTGGTTAAACACAACATATTTTTAAAAGAGATCTAAAAGTTGGTAAATCCCAAAGTGTTCCAAGAGAAAAAAAATATGTTAATATTTACAGAAAATAAATAATTTTTGATTTTATTTGATTTGGTTGATATTCAAGATCAATTAAGATGATTACGCACACTAATCACCCCACAGCTTCAGAAGGTGGGTTATGATTTGTTGCTGGAAGAAGATTCGAACCATATACAAAAATGTGACAGAAATCCTGCCACTTTAAAAAGTTGATTCGATTAATATTCCCAGAATATTCGGCAAAGGTCTTCGATTTCAACGACAAGCCTTTTTCAGCACGGACATCTGTGTAAAACTGTGAATGGCTAATACAATGAAAACAAGAAAAGTGTTCGTGTATTTACTGCTGCTGCTGAACGTACAATTTTGTATGATTCATCAGGAATTACGCGCATATGCAACCAACACGCGATAAACTTTATTGCAGGTGCAACATAATATGGGCGGCGAGCTATATTTGTATCGTCTCACTTCACTTTAAAAAGTCAAAATAAAGAGGAATAACAAAAAATTTTCACTGCACAACTAATTAAACTGAATTCCCTCAAAAAGGTTTGCCCTACGATTTATTAAAATTTAACCGCGCAATTATCAAAAAACTCTACTGTGCACAACTAATTGACGGAATTCCCGCAAAAAGTATTGCCCTACGATTTATAACAATTAACTCCTGGAATAAATCTCTCTTTAGAGATAAGCTCGCCTTTGCCAATAAAATTTATTGTAACTGTCTCGCATTTCTGTGCAATAAAGAATATGAATATGAACTATCAGATGAACTTCACTGCCCAACTAATTTACTGAATTCCGGCAAAATAATTCGGAAAAACATTATTACTTAATTTGTTAAAATTTAACCGAGCAATCATTATATGGGTTTCGGTTTACAACTTTTGGTAACGGTATATTTTCATACAGATGGTGTGAAAATATACCGACGGAACTGCTCAAATTCGCTTATATTGAACGAAGGAAAACCCTCCATTGGTCCGTAGAGTTGAAGAATCCGACTATGAATAAATAGATCATTTCTAGATGTGTCTAACCGCCCCAAATTGTTGTCCCCCAAATTTCTATTAATTACAAACATCTGTTTCTAGTCTAAATGTAATTAGGGCAGGTGTAAACATGGTGTCACGCGTCTGAACTCATGGAACCAATAATAAATTATTACTATTTTTACTTAACAGCGTGTAAAACAGGCCTAAGGTCACTTGCTTTACTTGTTTATCGTTAGGGGATAGGTTTGCATTACAAACAGTACTTTTAAACTCGTTTTAGCTAGGGACAAATGAATTCTTTCATAGCAGTAGGCTTGGAAACTAATGCATTTTAAATAACGTACAGAGTCTAACTATGTACTCGAAAGTAGCGTATTCCTAAAACGGCAACATATTACAAAAAATATATTATTGCGTACCAATGCGTTATTCGTAGATATTGTACTAAGTACAAAGAACTTAGTCCAAACTTACTAATCATATGATTTGTTGACCACTACAATAAATACCATAAGTCAAGTAATTATACACAACAAAAAATATTTATTACACCAATAATATTTGGTCCGTATGTTCCTAATCTCATAGCTTAGTGACACTAATGACGTCCGAGGCGATTTTGATCTGATTTTATTGCACTAACACCTCTAATAAGGTTCTATTACATTACGATACAAATCACGATCTTACGATAAGTAGTTGGAATAATCTCTGACGTAACAAAACTATGTAGTTATCGGGAGAAAGTGGACACTAAATATATGTATAGAACCGTTAAGTATATAGAGCTTAGAGTATACATAGACATGCTTATAAATTATAAGATTAAGGCAACTATTTACGCATATTATTTTACTTGGAATTCGATTTTGAATGTAATGCGTTCAAAATTTTAGGTCTAATACAAATCTTTACTTAATGACCGTCACGTCGTCACGAGTGTGCTCCACGTGAGGATTAACATTTCACAGGATATTCCGGATAAGGTAGACTAAAATAGATGATTTAAATTAATTTGTTTTTAACTCTATGGCCGACCCCATGAATTTTACAGGATATTCAGAATAAGGTGTACATAAGGTACGTTCATACCTCCTAGCCTACTTTATAGATGATTTAAATAAATTTTCCCAGTTATACAGCACTACACCTACGCATTTGGAACTTGAGTTACATGCCCTCCAGACCCGAAAGGCTTATCAGATATCTCGTGATTAAGAAATGTAACCTTATCACATCTCTTCATTTATATCAAGAGGATATTGCTTTCCAGCCAATTATTCAACTAATAAAAGACCCGTAGTAAACGTGGTCAACAAGTATAACTTGGTCCATAAGTCTCTGGGATATCTCTCGCTTACACGCCTTTCTCGCCATAAGTCTGAGGGAGACGTCTATACGACAGACAATAGAGATCTGTCGGTGTCAGCTCGTTTCCTATGACCTTATTACTTTACGGTCCATATGTTCCAGTTAGGAACAAGTTTTTGAGTTGAGTGAGAGCGGTCGTATCAGTGGAAACAACAAATCGTGTGTTTGAAACTCATCCCAGAGGCTGGGTTGACACCGAGTCCGCGTTAATGGACAAGCCCTATCTCGCATCTCTGACACGTGCCACTAGCTAGAAAGCGGAATAAGACTTAACTCGAGTAAAATTTGACAACTCCATATAAATTTGTATGGAGTTGTCAAAGTTTACTCGAGTAAAGTCTTATTCCACCTTCTAGCTAGTCGTAAGAATTTCAATCGCAATGGACAAATCGACCAATAAGAACACGATTGTTTTAAGCGAGTAGTCTTTTGTAGTGATTATGATTGGTCTATCTGTCAATTTGACGCCCTGCGATTAAAATTCCTAAATGTGAGAGATACATCGTAAGGCTACAGATGATTACTCAAATGCTGTCGGTGGGCCGAATAATATGGAAAAGTATCCCGTGCCATTTGAAGGAAATTTCATTTTTGACGTTCGCTCAAATCAGTATTGAGAATTTTCCTTCAAATATTTGTACTAAATACTATTATACCTTACTTTATTCATTCGGCCCTTTCTCTCCATCATGCAGGTAATGACAGAATCAAAACGACATTTAAGCCCTTCGTCTGTCAAACCAAAATAAATCATCCATTGGTTTTGGACTCTTTTACCAAAGCACAAGGTTCAAAATTAACGTCAGGAATCCATGACAAAAGCAGACCATAGGGCGGCATGTTATTTGAACAGCAATCTGTGGATTCGACTAATAGGTCGTGGGTCGTTGCCAATTATCTGAATACCTACAAAATGACGATTGCAAAAGGCGTATGTATTACATTACACTGAATCAGGGTCCCTAAACCCTTAAGAAGAGAGGTGTCATCAGAGTAAAGCAGTATGGGTCGCATATTGGCGGCTCCACCATGAAGTCATCTACAGATTAGATTTTTGCTTTAACGTTTATTGAGTATTTGATTAAGATTTTCACAAAAGGGAAACGCGATTGGATGAAATTTTCTCGATTGACTTTAATTACGAAAACACCTCTAAATTGTTTTATTTTTTCCTGTAATGCTGAAATCCTAACTAATTTTATAGTGGAACTGCGTTCAAAATGTAGATATTATGTATTCGCAAAATCTCCTTAAAAAACTTTTTATCAAAATAGTGTAGTTTTTTTTAAACA
Organism: Argyresthia goedartella; assembly: GCA_949825045.1. Lineage (NCBI taxonomy): Eukaryota > Metazoa > Arthropoda > Insecta > Lepidoptera > Argyresthiidae > Argyresthia > Argyresthia goedartella. The sequence goes on along the minus strand of OX463829.1, from coordinate 17,645,446 downwards.
ATTTTTCTGTGTCAACAATTGTACGTTTTTTATTTTTTTCCCGATTCCGTCCCTCTCACACTGCGGGTCTTTCCGCCTGGAGTAACGGGGACCTTTGCACGGACGAGTTAGTATAGCGCCTTAATTCAGGGCCCTGATTCAGTTTAGTGTATAGTAATACGCCTCTAAGACCTGTCATATTTACAGAGTACCCCCTCATAAACAAATGTAAAAACAAAATAGATCTCTCTAGGCCTAGATCCAAACTAGAGAACTCCTAAACCAAAACGTGTTTTTTTTAATTAAATTAATGCATATACAAGCAATAAAATTGTGAGGCTAAATTTCTCAAATAAAAAATCATTACAACCATGAAGATTTTAGTACCTACCTATGTTTATTTATTACTTACTCAATCCGAGATAGGGACCTCTAAAATGAACATTCCTCCGCATAAGGTAGAAAGTTCGATGAATAGGATTTTTTGTGAAGAGCGGCATTTTACATTTTAGTAGCCATACTCTATATCAAATGCGTGAATGAAGAATGTTTATTAACCATTAAAGTGTTCAACATTAATGTGATTTAATTTCAAAAGAGATTTTTTATTAATGAAATAGCCTTATCTACACAGACATTAATTGATGAAAGTATCTTAGATTCCATATTAATACATACTTCTCAAAATAAGTATCAAGATATTTCTTTCAAACCTTCGTAACTTTCTATCAAAGATTAGCTTCGGCGATGATATGCGTGAATGGTTATTGTGAGCGTAAGTGTGCTTCTGCCACCCTATACATGGGAAAAGACATGACGTATTTGTATTTGTGATATTTTCATCTCAAACTTTCAATTCAATCAGAATTTTGTTCAGAAATCTCAGTAAAGCCTAGAACTGTTTCACAACAAATCGAAACTTTGTGTTCCGGCTTACCCCAAAAGTGGCTCAGCTCCACGCCGATCTTTAAATCCTTCCTACAAATACAACCCTTACGAGTTCAATCCTTAGGCCCTTGGCCCGTAGTCTTAGCTACATACCTACAGAACTTTCTTTTGGGAATTTTTACTTACTAAAATGAAACCGTTTAATAAGCAAGCCCTGTAAAATGATCCAAAGTAGATTTCTATAATATAAATAAATAAATAAATAAATATTAGAGGACCATCTTACACAAATCGAACTAGGCCCATAGTAAGCTAAACAAGGCTTGTGTTATGGGTACTAGACGATATATTAAATAGAGATAAATACTTATGTAAATACATGGAAAACATCCAAGACTAAGAAACAAACGTTCATGCTCATCACACAAATATTTGCCCTCACCTGGATTCGAACCCAGGACCGTCAGCATCGTAGGCAGGCTCACTACCCGCTAGACTAAATCGGTCGTCTATAAAATGATTTATTTTTCCATATATATACCTATAAGTTAATTCAGTTGTACATCACTTCAAAGACGCTGATGAGGCTCTATAACATAGCTCGTAGAAATATCCAAAGCCAGCAGCTTCTGTGAATCTTTAGCGGGGAAGGTTGGCTGTCGACCGAGTCATATGGAGGACATTCATTTCGTCTTACCAATAAGGGGTAACATTTTATAATACTTATCGAATAACTGACCAAACGGGCGGACAACTGTGCCGTCCCGTATGGTAATTTTTATTTAGAATGTAACAGGGTTTTACGGATCAACAAGTCGCACAGCGTCATAAAGCTGTCCATGGACACCAAGCCAGATCTTCCGCGGATCACGAGGTATTCCCTCCATTGTTACGATACCGAGCAGCCGAACTCGTGAGATTCAGATAGCAGTGACAATGAGAGTAGCGCAATTAAGCCCAGACATCGCGTAGGAAACAATCCACAATAGACACTCGTACCCACGAGAGAAGGATCGCACGGGGCTTTGCATCTGAATACTACGGACGGACTAGATTTATGTTTCTTTAAGGTTCCGCGCTTGAAGTCAATACGGAAATGTGGATTTTGATGAGGATGCTGATTGATCTGGGAATTAGGCTTTGGGAGTATGCCTATTAGTCCAACATGACTCGGTGTTGTAAAGGTCAAGTGGCTTCAAATTATGACAGAACTAATGACATTCTGAGGCTGTGAACGTATGACTTACCTCAGATTGCAAGAAGTTTCATTTACCCTGACTAATTTGATTGCCATTTTAGTTCGTGCCCACGGTTAGTCATGAAAATAGGCCTCCAAGAAACCTTAAATTGACACAAATCCACGTGTCAACCAAAACGAATTCAACCCTCAACTAAAACAAAACTAGGCTATAGCGGAACGCTGACTATTATGGTGATGTACCTACGTTAGTACCTAGCGGGGAGTGGCGAGTCAGCCATTGTTTCTTGGTTCTCAGCAATAATTAGTTTTAAATGGTAATATAACATGGAATATCTAAAACTAGCACGTGTTTCGTTAAATCAGCTAAGAGTTAACAAGACTGATTATAAAATGCAAAATTAACTTAATAGTTATCCTCATAGTTGACGAAAATCGGAAGGCGATACATTCTTTTTCGACAAACCTTCACTGTTGTCTGTTGTTTGACGACCGGTTTAGCCTAGCCGGTAGTGACCCTGCCTACGGAGCTGACGGTCCTGGGTTTATATCCCGGTAAGGTCAATATATGTGTGATGAGCATGATTTGTTTGTATTTGTTTCTTAGTCTTGGATGTTTTCTATGTATTTACTTAAGTATTTATCTGTATTAAATATATCGTCGTCCAGTACCCATTACACAAGTCTTGTTGAGCTTACTATGGGCCTAGTTAGATTTGTGTAAGATTGTCATCTAATAATTATTTTATTTTATTGATATAATTATTATTATTACTGATCTTGATTACCGTACCTTCAAAGCTACAAATTCACAGTTAAACAGAAAAAAAAGCTACGTCCGCAAATAAAAGCTAAGCATTTCTTTCTATCCCTGCTGCAAAAACGCATGAATGTTCGGGGGCGTTTAAGTTTGGTCATTACGTCGGAATCGGATCGGAATATTATCTATGTACCCCATTACCGGACATACTCAATCGGAGTTTATTCCGGAATTGTAAAAATACGAGCTAAGCTGATAAAGGAAATGACTCGTGAAATCAATTTCTGTCTGATCTGAGGCTATGTCCGAGTGGCCGCAGGTTTATATAGTAAAACACTGTATAAAATCTATACGTTGCCTTTGGAAGAAGACCGTACCTGAGACAAGTACTGCCCCTGGTTAATATCTAAGTTTCCGGATTACTCTACAAAAGGGCGTGATTTTTTCCAAGAACGATCCTACGAGACCGTTTTCAATTTGTTTCTTCCAGCAGGCCTCGGAGGACCCACACAGTTTCTATACTCACGACTCCACAACATAACACCGCGTCCTACGAGCACGGGTTTAGACTCCGGGCCATTCGGTTGTGGAATGCACTCCCCTGCACCATCAGGGATAGTCCTACTCTCAATATCTTTAAAAGTCGCGTGAAGAAGCACTTCCTATCTCTTTAGAAATACAGGTAGTATTTATGTATTTATAATTTATATATATATTTAATATTTATTTATATTTAGGATGTATATTTTATGTATGTAGTTTTTTGAGTTGTAATTAAAGGTATGTTGTACACATCGGTCTACCCGTGCACTGTGATTAACCTATCTCATCCTGACATGGTTTGCTGGAAGAGATCTCTTGTTAGAGATAAGCTCGCCTTTGTACACTATTTTAATGTATATCTTGTTAGTATAATAATTTGTGTGCAATAAAGAAATTATAAACGATTAGTTTAAAAGATTATCTTGTGATACATTTAATAATAGTCACTGATTCCGATCCCCAGGCGTCACAACTAAACTAGTTCAAAAACGAGTTCGTAAATAGAACTTATTATTAAGCATTCTGTGCTTATGGCAACCAAACAAGGGCTAGATTACACTTAAGAAAGACCGCGTTTCGCTAGGGCGTGCGTGTTTTTTGGTAGTTTTTAGATAGTTGAGGCAGACTATCCTGATATTTCACATATTGTTTTTAAGATAGGAGTTTTTGAAAAAAAAATGTAAATTTGTACTAACGAAAGGCAAAATACGGTAGTTCCGTTGTTTTTTTGGGGCGAACGCATCTGTTTGCATTTAGTTCTTGCCATGCTAAACGAAAAGTAAGTCAAAAAGTCAAAGTCAATTGGTTGTAATAGGCCACTTTCTGCCCGAATACTAAAGTATGGTTGTGTAGTCCTTCCCAAATAAGAGCTGTCGTATTTCAACCTCTCAGCTTAGTTCGATAGTTTTGACGGTTTCAAAATTGCACACTATATTTCGAATCATTTTGATTTTTCCAAAGCAGATGAACAGAACACCTTCCTTCCTCATCATCAACATAAACACATCGGGAGCGGCATTCCGCACATCCGGTTGTCCCGTGGCCCCAGCCGGCACCTACACTTGCCGATTCAAAAAAACCAGTTTGGGGCCACACCACACCATCCACTTGATCTTGAGGCTGCGGCCAACTTTCACAAGATTCCAACCACGAGGGCCTCGGAAGACGCGCTCAGACGGGGAACCTTCACAGATACGCAGAGCGGAGACTAGTTGCCGCGATACAAATAGATAGTGTGGCATTTTTAACCCCGGCAACGAAAAATATGGGAGTTATAATTTTTAAGCTTCTGTATGTGTGTGTGTGTCTGTTTGTGGCACTCTAGCGCTCTAACGGATGGACGGATTTATTTGCGGGATTTTATAATTGGTAGGAGACTTCACCGCAACAAAAATTTTGCCGATAGATTTCAATGTGGCGGGGTTGTTTTACTTTTTTATTTTTAGTTATAATTGTAAACCTCTCACAATTGTACCTATATTAAAGTTTACGAACCGAACAAATGAGACGTCAAGTGGTGATTGTCTTACATTGGACATAGTAAATCTATTTTTTTTATGATTCAGTTTCAATACGAAGATTTTTTTCACCCCCGGTGATCGAAAGGGTGCGGTTGAGGCGGGGACAGAAGTTGGTACGTTTGTGGCTCAACTAACTCCCTGATGTGCGTAGAACAGAATATGCTGCCAGTCTCCAAGACTAATGTTTGGTTAAGTTAGCTGCCGTGGGAAAACCACTGTTAGATATAAATTGAGGGTAACGTGGACCGGTGTGTATGAGATCATTCATAGAATCAATGAACAGTTGGTAAAGGGGTAAATGGAGTTTGGTAAATGGAGACTTTGGACTATACTCGCGTTTTAAGGTAGATAATTAAAAGTCCGATTTCACCAACAGTTAAGGGACACTTAGCTCTTTTTCTTAGCTGTCTAGCGACTATTTCGTTGGCCGGACTCTTATATTTAGGGGGTCCCCAAGGAGCCTAGATGATTCTTACATTTAGGGCAAATCGAAACAACCGATAGGTGGCCTATGAAAGAAAGAAAGTGTCCCCTAAAGGATAGGGATCGTTTTGGTGAAATCGGCCATCAGTATGCTGATTGATGTTTAATAGTTTTTTTTCTTCAAAACTGCTAGTAGGAAAGACATCAGATAATATTGAAATACTTTGCCATGAAATCGTACTATCGTAATAATGCACATTATGTAATAGAGATAACAATATATTAATGTAATAATGGCTCTATTGTTAGATCAAAGTTTCCAATAAAAAAGACACAAGTAGGCATTGCAGTTTCAATACGCATCTGTTTAGTTTTGCTACCTAGATATCTAGACATATCACCTTAATATGTGCCGTCAAGAATAAAGCTGAAAACAAACTACCTTACCTCCCAAATACCTCAAACGTTTTGTAGACTTTTCAAATCAAACAGTCAGCCGCCATATTCCACAGGATAAATCAAATTCACATATTTCTCTAATGCTAAACACGTTTCTGTGAGCACGTTCCTCGCCAGGGTCAAGATCTGACCCCTGCGATACTCCATTTGTAACCTTCCACTCCGCTGGTGAGGCGCGCCTGTCAACACGCGCGCCCTATTGACAGAAAGGTGTTACTGTCACATGATACGGTACTGCCAGACGCACGGGTTTCATTATAGAAACACACATAAGTATATTGCATATTCGGATAGTAACAAAGCCCCAAAAATTGTGAGGCAAATTTTTGACTGTTGATTTGTATTGAAAATTGGTATTTCTTGTGTTTTCTAATTCTCCGTGCCGTTAAATGCAAGATTTGATAATTTTTATGCTCTGTAAAAGTTTTCAGAAGGGTTTCATACACAATTGGGAATATATGGCGTATATTAGAGCTAGGGCAACGTGTACAAAGCGAATTATCCTGGACTATGATAATGGTTGGCACTGTGCTTATTCACTGCACCACCAAGCACTGTTATACACTATGATTTTGCTTGTGTTTAAACGATCACCAAAAACGCACCTATTTTACTACCAATAAATTCGAAACGACCGCCAGAATTAGTAAACGATCACCAAATTGTGTTGTGATAAATTATCACCAAACATCTTTTTATGTTTTGTGCACTTAACTTATCAACACTTATCAACCTAACACGAAGCTTAAAGGGGGCTTCACTTCGCTCACCCTTTACCCTTTACCTAAGCTACCGCAGTATTTTGCCCTTATATCTTCTGCAACTTTTGGTGATAATTTTTGGCAGTAAAAAAATATTTTGGTGGTCATTTAAATTGTTCTCCTGTAATTTACTGTCCTCTCTTTTAATAACACGTCTATTGAGCCCAAAATAAATATCACAACAAATTCATCAACATACAAACATTAGGTGTATGTCAAAAATGTTCTTGTCCCATGCCAGATTTTGTGCCAGCTCTTTCGCTCATACATACTCCTACATCATACCAAAGATACAGTGTCCGGCCCGTCTACTCTACCATAATGCTCGAATAACCTTGCATATCATAGCGTTCCGAGTGAACTCCCCTAAGCCCTAAGTAATAAGGATTAGTTAAACTCAACATGCAGTTCCTTAACAGCCGTCTCGTCTGGGTACTCATCAAAACTCAAGAGCAATACTCGAAATCACCGTTATCGGTTCCGCTCCCTACACAGAACGCTGCGTAGAATGTCACATTTTTGTAGTATCGTATGGTAAATTAAACACAACCTTAATACTTAGAGCAAAAGGATCATAAACTCATGACAGGTGGATACGCTAAGGTTACTATAGGTACCATGAGACTCGAAATGAGCGGTGCTACGCAACAGGTAGTATTGTATCGTAAAACTTTGTAAGAAAAGATTATGTTCGGAATTCCAGAAATGTGCTGTGTTGTCTTTCAAGGAATGCATTAATAATACCTTGGACACTATTGATACACACTGATCTAGCCCCAAACTTGGATTCCCTGTATCTTGGGTACTAGACAACGATACACTTACTTATATAGACAAATATTATACATAGATAGATAAACAACCATGAATAGGGTACAAACATCCGTTGTCATCAAACACATATTTGCACCCACCGGGACTCGAACTCGGGACCCTTGCGTTCCTAGGCAGGGTCACTGCCGACTCGGCCATTCGGGTCGTCATTGGATATTTTGTTTTCAAGTCCTCGATAATTGCTGTTGAAGCTTTGTTGATGATGTTTAGCTTGTGTTGTTTGCGCGGTTAGGTGTTTTCCTTATTTCCATGCACGTGTTGTAGACACTATTAGATGTCTAATCAGCTTGTCTATTGATTTATTAAGTAGACAGAGTCAAATAGTTAGGGTGAAAAAACTAATTAAAATTTTCATACAGAAGAAATTCCTGGTCACGTTCAATATCTTTGCTGCTGTCAGAAACGGATTGAGGCATTAATCGTATCGTTGTTTTTATTAATGGCAATCAGATGCTTAATCTAGAGAAAATAATAGCTCTAAAGTCTGCTTCTTTCATTTTTTCTTTAACCTACCTACTTACCTAGGATCTATTTCAGGCTTCCCTGATATCGTATGCAGCAAGCGCGCGTTGAGCTCTTTTATACGCGGCTTCGGACATCGGTGCCTCAGTTGTGTATAAATTGAATATATTGTGGCCAGATACTGCTAGTTTAACCATATTCCTATGCTTGTTCTTTAATAACTGCCTACTTGTTGAAATTTGTGGATACCTTCTTTAAGCAATTAATATTCGAATTAATGGTTTAAAGTTGACCTTGATTGTAATCGTATTGGCTATTTACCTGTATTCATTCGAAATATTTAGGCTTGGAATGTTGAAAGTTTAAGTACATAGGTCGAAAGATCCCAGAAGGCTCTAGAAAGGTACTCTAAAGCTGTCAATGAAATGAATTATTGTTTACATACCCTGTTTTATTTTGAACCAAGACTCAATCCGTTGAACTTCCTTCCTGATGGCTTAAAACTCAACGAAACACTCGAAAAACTGAGCACAGATTCAAACTTGAAGTTTGCACGAGCACATAACCGATCCTGCATAGCGCAGCGAAGCCTCCCGAGATTTAGCAGCATTCACTTGGAGGCTGTACCAACCCTTCACTTAAAGCACTGACACGAAAATACACTCAAAACAGACACTTTGTACCACTAGAAACCTCACACAGTGCCACAATCCAACACTAACCGAGCTCAAGTGAACATTATTTTGAAAACCAAACGTTGTGGCTCGAAGCACACTCCTGCCCAACGAAGTTAAGTTATAACTAAGTTGGGATCCGGTATGAGCGGAGAAAGACCGTTGATCCAGTTGAGATGTCGATAAAGCAGAGTCGTTTTTACCGACAGAATGTCCTACGGACTCTTTGTTATTATCTGTCTCTTTCTTCGACCCCTGGGAAGAACGAGAGAGGTATGGCGACTTCACTCCATGCTGCTGTGTAGTGGTTGGCAGGCTGACCAAGTTGCGCGTACGATGCCATTTCCAACACAGACGCGTACGACAGGTGAATGCCGTGTGTGTGTGTGACTGGCTTCTGGTTTCTGTCCACGTGTGCGTTTTTTGATAGCGTTAGTGATAACGTGCCAGGTATTTTGTTTCAGACGTTATCTAACACTTTCGAAATTTCAGGTAACTGATTAGTTAACCAAGATCACTTTTTTATTCTATCTTAATATATCATTCTTGTCCTTTCATAATACATGTATATTGTAGTTTCACAAATTAGACCAAAAGGTTTCTAAATATGAATGATACTACCTTTACTAGGTAAATAACTGCAACTACTGATAATTGAATACATATTATATGGGGGGGGGAATAAAATGGGCTTGAACTGGAAGTCAATTTTTTTAAGTTTTTAACTTGGTGTATTATTAATAAAAGATATCTAAGAAGCAACGCAGTCTATTAAGTCTACTAACAATAAAAAAACGCATTAAAATCCGCCCCGCCACAGACAGACAGGTAGGCAAACGCTTCAAACTTATAACACCCTTCTTTTCTTGGGGGTTAAAAATACCCTACCATTAGAAATTAGACAAACATGCTATGGAACCAATTAGATCAAAGAAACGTTATTTTCGGACATATGCGTGCTTGCATTGTTTAAGTAATGCGCACACGACTCGCAACCAATTCTGACACAATGACATTAGATATCTCAATAGGTGCCGACCGATTGTGCAACAAAACACACATACGGCATTCACACGAGAACAATCAGTAATTTTGTACCACCGCGGATGTGTTGACCTTTGAATTATCTTCGTTAATTGAGCAATGCTTTGATGGTATTCCTCTTCATGTTTCAAGTAAGTGAGATAGATAATAGTTTGGCGGTTTAGCTTCTAGTTCGGCTTTTATATTAGAATCAAAGACAGTCCCACCTGGAAGAAAGCATATAATTTGGTAGACTTTTGTAGTCCTCTTGTTTGGTTTGGTTTCTGGGCGAGAAATAAATACTCGTTATCTTAATCGGGAAAAATGTGAAAAACTGGTTGAGGTTTCATAGTATTTCATATGTTTATAATATGAAATTCTAGAAATTTGGACCAATTTTAAGAATAGAAATATGGAAGTAGGCAACTGGCTGGAAACATTCGATGCGAAAACAGATTTATATAGGTACTTTTTGGTCCACTGGCAAATAATAATACAGGGTGCTCATTCCATACAGATTAGAATAAGTAACACTTGGTTATCCAGAGATGGCGCCGGGAGTAAAGATTGAAATGAAGACGCCATGGTTTCAGCCAACATTCTTCTAGATGGCGTTAGGTGCGAATCTTGGAATGTAAAAACAAAATTACGGAATTGCAAATGGGCTGGTTTTTAGTAAATATTTTAATCTTTATAATCTATTAAATGTAAATAAAAGTGTCCAAGCAAAATTGGCTATTCATCTCTTAAAATGTAATGTCCTAGCGCCATCTCGTGTAATTTGGGATATTACAATAGTGCTGCACCAAGCGATACAGGCCTTGAACAAAAGATGCTTTCGTAGCATCTCTGTTTACGCTGGGGACAAATTTTGTTCTACGTGGTCTATCTGTATTAGTTTAATATTATAGTATCTGTGCATATACTTAAATTTGACAGCGTAGATATATCACCGTAAGATAGACAAAACCGTTAGTATATCAACTATCTACAGATAGAAAATCAGACCGACAGGGTTTAGAACTTACGTTTATTTTTGTCAAGCTAACACGAAGACTATTCGGGGGATTCGCTGCGCTCGCCCCCTCTAGTCTTCACCTAAGCTACCACAGTATTTGCCCTGTTATTTCGTTTGCAATTCAAGTTTAAACCAGTTTACCATTTATTGGTTTTAACCGTTAGTTTATCAACTAACGCGTTATATAGTAAGCAGTACGCTACAGTTAACTATCTGTCGATAGTTGACCAACTTACAAGAAAAAAACGTTGGTTTATAAACTAACGGTTTTGACAATCTTACGGTGACAGATACAAATAAATAAATGGCTGTTGCATAACAAACCAACACGTAACTCAAACAGCAGCTAATTCAATTGTACCATTAAATCCTCTGGATAAGCTGCGGCTTACCCAAGCTTAGCAGCAAGGTAGGCAGATCGAAACAAGCAGATTCAAGAGTGTAAGCCAAACAAACCGCTAACATTAACAGCAACATTTATATACAGGCACATACATTGCTTCTGACCCCTCACCACACCAGGATACCCTGAGTCGTGGGAACCAGAAACAGCGACATCACGATGACATACATAAAAACATCCAAGACATGGGATTTTTTTATCGATCGAACCCAGCTAAAAAGTCACCGTCTATCCAATTCACGATTAGAAATTCATTGTTTTCTAACAAGATCGCTGTTAGAATTACATGAATAAATATTTCCGGATGTAATTGGACCACTCGCCGAATATTCCCGATGTTTCCCGGTTGTTTGATTACGAAATGGACGGATCGGACCGAGAACTAATAACAATATGGCGGAGAACGAGGGCCGATCAATTTGGAAGAAGTGCCCTTGCCCATTAATCTTTATCCGTCCGTCACCCGGTCCGGGAAATAAATGCAGTAATTAACGAAACGGGTGCAATTCTACTATTCGTCATTTGACACAGTCGGAGAGTGACACTCCCCTATCGCTGGCCTATCGTTACGCTTTCACTGCCTTAATTGTGTTTCTAAAAGTCCACAAATAACTCGTAAGCTTAAAAATTACCGCCACACCAATCGATCTAAATCACACGTAGGTAGTTTTAAAATTACTGCCTGCCTTAATGATCTAATTACGATTTTTCACTGTCGGTCCATTTCTGAGTACACGTTCTGTATAATTTGTGTCACGCTACAAAACCCAAGAATCCGTAGAAGCTTGCTCTTGTTCCTGCAGACAGCATTAAATAATACTTACTGATTAGTTATAAACAGCACAGTTTCACGCTGAATAATTCGTGTAATGTCTTAATTTTGTTGCTGGTGGTATCGTATAGGTGCTCACCATTGTTCAAAAAACAGTTTAAGATAACAGTTATAGGAAATATGATGGACGGGTACGTACTTTACAGTCAGAAAATAAAGGTTTAGCCACGTTATAATTCACCAAACCTTTTGGAACATTCAGAATTCAATTTTGGTTTCCATACGCGAACGGGAAATGAATGACATGCGCAGCCTAAGCTCAACTGCCGACGAATGTTAGGTTGTTGTTAATGGTAGATATTATCACTTTTATACCGGGTTTAAACTCGTATAGACAAAACGAAACGAAATGTAACATTTGGTCCTGAGGCTACCTACTATGTTTATACGATTAACTATAAATTAATTGTTTAATTGCACTGTGGTTTCAGCGATGAAAACTAAAACATAGCTTTCATAATTGTATCAACAGATAATATTCCTCACCGGTATCGACGTATTTGAGCACAAACTGGACTTCAGGTCCGAGAGCTGCCACTACCTCCAGGGGCAGATCGGTGTCACGCAGGACGTTCACTGAAAACATAAACATAAGTATTTATAAACAGCCACAAATATTAATCCTGGAAGAGGCCTAAAAATATAAAATAAAGCCACTTGAAAATCTACATCAGGAAAGTCTCACGGATTATTAAGTACTATCATAATAAGTGAAGTCACTCAATAATTCATCCGACAAGCTCTACTAGGTGTAACCAATTGTTCTCAAGATTAACAAGCTAGGCAAACTAGCTGTACAGACGCAAAGACGAACCAATTGTCTCCGGCCACGAAGTTATAGAGATAATTTATGAACCTTCTATGAAATATTGGCACGCCTACACTCACCGTTGCCCTACAAAATAAGCTCAACCTTTGTTACAGCCCATAACACTCTTTATTCCCAAGTGGAAAGGCCTTTCTGGCTTGAACAGGGACTTTGGTAAACCATTACAAAATATGTAGACTGAGTGGGTGTCGCAGTGACACACTGTTTCCTGTTGTATCTTAGCCTTTCAGACGCGAGATAGATGTATTGACTTCGGGACATGGAAGCATAAACTTGAGTTAACTTGATTTAAGGTTAGATCTAGCTAGATTTATCTATTGCTTCCTCAGGTTTGTAGAAATTATTGCTGTTTTCTGCAGTAAAATACGAGTACACATAATAACTAATTCTGTATTACTCTTTACTACTTTTTATGATGATACTCGAGGTGGCAACATCTGAATAGCTTCGTTTTAACATACGCCCGCAACTTTTCCAAGAGCGCCTTAGTGAAATGTAGACGCAACAATTAGCAAGGAGTTGCAAAATGGAACTCTTTTCAAAGGCGCTTGATTTTCTCATGAAATTAAACTCTACTTATCCAGGTGTTATCAAATGGGCTACGTTTTAATGAAAGCGTATGAAGGCGTCGTAAAAGTAAAATAAATTAAGGCAGAACGCAAAAGTGAATACGGACTAACGACCGGATGCGAGGCAGTTCTCAGGCTGTATACCTACATAGGCTACATACATCATTTCGGCCCTTAGCCGTCGCGTGCTACGGCATTGCTCTCTTATCTTGCAAACATAAGTTCATTATATCAAATTACAGTGGTTAGTTTCCCATTTGCAATTGTATGTTTTCGCTGATGATGACAGAGATCATTAACTTTTAAATTCCCGTGGGCCCGCTATTGCAGTTTTCATTGTGCTGCAACAACTTTCTCCGGCGCATAAATCATCGGAATAAAAGGCGGTTTGTTGTCATGAAGTGACCTCGTAACCGCCGTCCGTCGGTGTATCATACAAGGAATATCAATATTTATGAGGCAACGAAACAACACAATAATGGCATGCCCCTTACGAAACAGGGTCAGAACAAGTTTCGCGATACCATCGATACTTTTACTGCCGAATCGGGCAAGAATCGAGCCGCAGGACGCGGATAATTACGGAGACGGATGCATTGAGCAGTGAAAGTGACATTTCGGGCATATCTTTCCCACGGGGAGTGACCGAGAGGCCATTACAGGGCCATGCCATCGCGAGGTTTTGCAGGGAGCGAGTGAATGATCACTTTTATGTGAGTTTATGGAGAGATCTCGATGGCGAAATCAACGATTCTCCACGCAATGACAAAGTAGCGGGCCGGGTAGTGGTGCATTATTCCTAGGAAATAGCATTACTGCCCATCAACCACTCAGACGTAGCGACTTGGTCCCATAGACTGAAAGCTGTTTAGGTTTAGAAAACTTCTATGTAAAATAGGTATATCATTGGTTCCAAAGTATATCAAATGCCCGAATATCTGAAGTCGCATAGCTCTATTAGGTTTCGAACTAACTACACTACACTGACAGCTTGAAATCCGACAGATCTTGAGGGGTATTCGTAGGTTATATTTTAAAACGTGTTTATTAGGTTAGTTGTGACGACTGTTATTTGGGAAGCCAACACAATATACTATATACTTCTTAGGATATGCATCTACGTTATATATATCTAGTTGTACATCGCAATTATAGGCTAAAACATAATGGTACACAAGTATTCTAATAAAAATCAAATATTGTATTTATACTCTAGCTAGAAATTCTCTAAATTCAAATTTTTGTTATTTTGATAAAATACATTATCAATTTTTAAAACGTTCATGCACTTCATTTCCTTAAAATATTTGAAAATTTATTACATTAATATTTTATTTACAAGAATAAAATACTGTAAAACTTAAATTTTTCAATGTAAACATAAACTTGATCAAAGGATTGACGTTAAAAGTATAAATATCATTCAATTCATTATAATAATTTCTAATAATTATTATTTACAAAATACCCGTTTATATTCAACATAAAAGTATTTACACAACTAAAAATAAAAACAACATTGCTCAATTTCCAAGCAGTGTAAAGATAATAAAAGAAATGGCTGAGAAAAAAATAAAGATGTTAAGGGGGGAGTGGGATGGATGGGAGTATAAGGGCTATCAATTGCTACAAATAGAAGAGTACTACGTTTCAAAACTTGAATCCAAATAACACTTAGAGTGAGGTAAGGGGTTGCGAAAGCAAAGCAACCCTGCGATATCTTATCTCGAAAGTTAGCTTTAGTAAGAGGTAGATATCTTATCTCGAAAGTTAGCTTTAGTAGGAGGTAGCACTAAAATCTAACTTCAATGAAAGAACTTCGTCGGGCATAGAATTCAAACTCCCAACGGATCCTTTCCATTACTAGATTACTGTTTTGGTTTCAGAAAAGCTTGTTGGCGAAATCTAGGATAAGCTGATATTCGTAGGAAGGTTGAAAAGCCGTGGGGTTTTTAATTAGAACAAGGAAGTAATGCAGAGGTCGAGGCTACACTGGCAAGATTTTTAAAGTTAATTAGGTACTGCACCTAGTATGCTAATAAACCTCCACTAAAAATTAAAATACAGTTGGTCTCATTCCCTACAAAAGTTACATAGTATTCATTCATTCTCACAAAACATATATACTACTCAAAAGAAAATAAGGGCCACTTACATATTTCTGTTTTTGAGTAAATTTTTAGATGTAAACTAATTAAATAAGTGACTAATTAATGATGTCCGGCCTCCTTCAGTATCCAACCTCTTTAATGCTGGTGTTTAAGTCTTACAGCTGGCCAGAAATTGAAGCAAATGAAAAAAACGAGTTTCAGGTCAAATTCCTTTCAGATGGAATCACAATTTTATTCTGTTAAAAAACTATTTCTGTCCATCTTTTGCTTCTTTTAACATCTTTTGTTAATAATGCCACGTCAACGAAGGCATATGGATACCATTACTGCCACCAGAGCCGTTACATTGATTGCTGAAGGTCATTCACAGCGGTCTGTAGCTTTTTCGTTGGGTTTCTCTCGCCGAGCCATCCAAAATGTGTGGGATCGGTTCGGTTACATCCGATTGAGTGCCCGTCGAGAGCGCTCTGTGATGGCACGTAAGTTACAAAATCGCCTACGGTTGACAACGGGGACTCGTGTTAGTGACCAAACGATACGTAATCGACTGCATGAAGACCAGCAAAGGTCCAGACGCCGAGTAGTACGAATTCCTTTATCTAGGGTTCAACGTGGAAACCGTTTAAGTTTTTGCCGCGAACATTCAGATTGGAGCATGAATCAATGGGGTATGGTGCTCTTCACAGATGAGTGTAAAGTGAAGCTTTGTAGTGATGATCGGCGGATTAGAGTATGGAGACGACAGGGTGAGAGATTTTCCGATGTCAGCATCAAGGAAATTGACCGCTTTGGAGGTCCTAGTGTGATGGTTTGGGCTGGGATTAGCTTACAAGGCAAAACTGAGCTGGTATTCTTAAATCAAGGCACAGTAACTGCACAACGGTACATCGATGAAGTCATCAGGCCTCATGTGATTCCATTCTCACAGAGAGTGGGGCCAGGGTTCTGGTTAATGCATGACAATGCCCGCCCACACACAGCTCGGGCCACTCAGACTGTACTGGATGACTCCCATATTCGTGTCCTACCATAGCCAGCGAATAGTCCGGATTTAAATCCAATAGAGCATATGTGGGACCAATTAAAACGAAGGGTTAGGGAGCATGAGCAAGAGGTTCACAACCAGCAACAGCTTATGGATGCTCTGAAACGTGCGTGGGAAGAGATACCTGATGAAAACATCAGAAACTTAATCGAGAGTATGCATTCAAGGCTCCAGGAGTGTGAAAACAGGAGAGGAGGACACACCCGTTACTAAATCATTAAAAAAAACAGCTTGTGTCAGTTTTTGTTTTGTTTTGCAAAGAGTTTCTGTTTAGTTTTTGCTGTTGACAATGGACTAATTTCATGTTAATTGAAATAAGTGAAACAATTGACTACACAATTAAATGGTTATTAGCATAAGTTAAAACAAAAGCCTTGTTACATGCTATTTTAATAAATATACATTACTGTTTACTATATTTTTCACGTAGCAATCAAAATACTTAGTGGCCCCTATTTTCTTTTGAGTAGTATATGTACCTAGCTCCTGAGTAGGGTACCTTCGGGTCGGGCATGTCCTGGGGCGGTTTATTTGTTTAGTATTGTCTTTTTTATTGTGTTCAGTTTTTGTGCGTGTGTAGTTACTTAGGTTATTTTAATTGATGGTGCACTTTGCGGAAGTTTTATTTTTTTTCGGTTATAGGTTCATTGTGTTTTTTTATCATAATTTTGACGATAATAAATATATGATAACCCAGCTCATACTAAATCATATAAAAAAGTTCAATGGTTCTTATGTTTTTCAAACGACTAACATTGTAAAAGTAGGTATCTATTTTTTAACCACCAAAATTCTTCGGTTTTGGAATCAGACGTCACAAAAAATTCCGAGAAGTTCAAAATAGGGCGTCGGTCGGCGCGTACCTTTGGAACGGTGATTGTATCTGGGTAATGCGAATGGCCAAGTCGCCAGTGCAGATCTTCCCATGAAAGCAAAACAGTTAGTGCTAGCCAAGCTAGTCCCCGAGACCAATTTGCCCTTGTCGGTGCACGGGGGGAGGCCACTCAAGTACTGTTAAGTGGAATTAAAGTGACATCTCGTAACGGTTTGCGTTTTTGTTGGACGCATCGGAACGGTCATGCTTGACATTGGATCAGACTGAGACTGGAACGCCACACGTTTGAGCGGGAAAATTGCTAATGAGAACATTTTATCAGCTTATGCAATTGAAAATCGACCGAAAATTGTGTCAATGTGGCAGTTTACGTTTACACCCTTAATATGAACTTGTCATCAACTGCGTCGATTTTTCTGTGGACTGAAGCTTTTAATTAAGGGGGCCATAAAAATACTGTAAACAGATGTCTTAGAGGCAGTATAAGGCTGATGCTGATGATGATAGGTCATAGAGTCCTCAATTCTCAATTGCTTTGGGTTAGTTTTGGTAGAACGTAGGCTTCACTGGAACCAAACTTGTTCAAATCTAGGGCTGCCATTAGCTAAATTATGGGTCCAGGACAAAAACTTCAAAAACCCCGGACATTTGGGTGAAATAACGATTTTTACCCGGACTCTCTCGAAAAAAAAATTAAATAAAATAAAAACATAGTTATCATATTTGAATTAATTTATAGAAAATCCACTTTAACTTCAACATAAGTAGGAATTCTTATCATCAATGAAATTAATAAATATTATAAATTATTAAAAACAAATTATAATTTATCTAGGTAGATAATCTACCTAATATGCTTCTAAATTCTACGTATAAAAATATTGTTTGTACTTTATTTAATTAACTGTACGTTATTTTCACTTATTATGATATTTTTCGGTCTTCCCATTTTTTGATAAATTACCTTTCTTTTCCTATTTTAAAAGTCGGAACAACTCAGATCCTTGAAATTATATTTAACTTTGATCAGCGAAGAAACCGTGTATACGTTTATTAAGTTTCTATTCTTCGTATATTTGCATGTGACTAACGGAAACGAATTTTTAACTAAGAAATGATGTAATTTATTGCAAATCATCCCACTATATCAAGTTAATCGGCTTTCCATTGACATAAATAGAGTCCAGGTTTCATCCGGACACTTTTTAAAAACCCCGCCCGGACGCTCCCCGAACGCCCTCCAAACTAGGACAAATCCGGGGAAACCCGGACGGATGGCAGCCCTATTCAAATCCAATAGAATTATTATCTGCACATACCCACGCAAATATTTAGCCAACATGTTCAACAGACCTCCGTAATTTCAGTTCTCAATATGTTGTAACATGGACCCGAAGTACCAATTTAGGGCATCCCAGGATTAGTATTTCACGTAAATTACACGCAGCTACCGGTTTTGGTGGTCATTGTTGCTATTTTGAGGGTCTTCGAGGGATTATGGTTGATTGTTGTTGAGGTATGAGGGTTGTTTGGTGAAAACATCTTCCTTCGATTACAAGCATACGTTGCTATTATTCGACACAACAGAGACAATACAAATATCCCCTTCAACAAAACAAGACGCCGTTTTGATAAAGCATCTCGTTATAGGGTGTAACAAAAAGTTATAGTAATTTAAAGGGGTTGTTAGGTAAATCATTCGGAAGAACTGTCAATATGAAGATTACCACATTGGTTTTATCTCGTCAATACACAGATAGACTTTGACGACCGGTTTAGCCTTGCGGGTAGTAACCCTGCCTACGCAGCTGACGGTCCTGGGTTCGAATCCCGTAAGTGCAAATATTTGTGTGATGAGCATGAATATTTGTTTCTTAGTCTTAGATGTTTTCTACGTATTTACATAAGTATTCATCTCTATTAAATATATCGTCGGCTAGTACCCATAGAACAAGCTTACTATGGGCCTAGTTAGTTCGATTTGTGTAAGATTGTCCTCTTATATTTATTTATTATCATTATTATTACATTATCAGACTAGTATGAAAAAACTTGACATTAAAACCACGTGTTCTAGATAATCCCCTCACTCAGTAACTCCAAGCGACCGAAAGTTGTGGAATTGTGACTATTTCCCCACACAATTATCTTCTATTTGAAACTAACTGCGTTGGGTTTGCTATGGATTTTAGTTTAAATAAGGGAGCAGATTCACATTGTGTAGGATTTATGCGGGGAGTAATCCAGCAGGTTTTATCACATTAGTTATACGTAGTGAGAAGCCCACAAACTGTAATTATTCTTGCACTTGACTAGAATATCTAGAACGTATTTATAACTCTATAAATATATGGGGATTAAAGGATTGTTTCGGTGGAGCAAGTAAAAAATTACTGGTTTCGGAATTATTCCTTTACTTAAACCATCAAATCAATCGAAATTTCTATATTTTGTGTAAAAAAATAATTATGTTTAGAAACGTCATTTTTGCCTATTCTCTACATTGGACAACTGTGGGAAAAGTAGGGCGAAGAAACTCACACAGATTGATTTTTCTCTTTATCTCTTTTAAACATAGGTTATGTCAAATAGTACAAATATTGCATGTTTATTATTATTAATAATATGCTGGAATAAATAAGTACTAAATTATTAAGCGAGTTCTGTGTTGAGATAAATTAACACCATACACTTTTGTCATTTCTGTAAGTAATCTTGAATACTGTTATATCCCTTTTTAGATAAAGCGGTTTTTACATGGTTTTCTTGGTTACTCAAATAGCAATATCAAAATCTCCAGAGGTATCCTGTTGTAGTAGACTATGCATTGACTCTTTAAAGAATTGCTAACTTTCGCGAGACTAAACCGGGATGCAACTTGATAGTGATTAGTTCTTAAAAAGGTCATTGCATACATACATTATATATTCAAAAATTAATTGAGTTGCTACAGTTCGCTTGCATTTCTTTAAAAAGTTATCTTATAATTGCTCTAATAGCTCAATTCTGTAATATGATATCGTTTGAATATCCGCTGCTCTCCCCCACAACAAGATACCATAGGACATGACACTATGAAAGTAACCAAAATATACTAGCCTCTCTGATATTCCTAACAGCGTAAGTCGTAAAATTTTATCTACCAGCAAATTTATCTATGTGGGGTTCCCACTGCAAATTGCTATCAATGGATATTCCAAGAAACTTCGTATCATTTACAAATTCTAACGTGTTGATGTCTAAAACTAAACTGGTCTCAACTTAAAAGACATTTGGAAGTGAGAATTTAATACAACTGGGTTTAGCAGAGTTTAACAATCATTATTAACTGTTAACCAATTCAAGGTAAAATACCATACATTATTAAGATGATTAAAATATTAACGACGACCTCTGTGGTGTTGCGGACGAAGCTGTGCTCCCCAAGCGAGAGGTCCCGGGTTCGAATCCCAGCTTGATCACTTTTAATAGAGCCGTTACAGTACTATGACCCGGTCTAAAGCCTGACTGAAAAGGATTCAGACGATTTTTAGAGGATTAATAATGGGAGAACTGGATATTGACAATAGATTCGAGGGCGTTAGAAATTATCGATACTCTTTAAGGATTCTCTTGGATATTTAAGGAAGGGAGGAGGATATCTAATGCTCGTTTTCAAGAAGTATGGGAGTAATTTAAAATATGTGTTATTGCTGGAAGCAGATCATCAAGGATAGCTTTGCTACAAGCAAGCAAGGTGGATTTTCTGGCAGATATGTCATCTCTTACACTACAGCTTTGAAGCTAATTGCGGTGCTTGCTTAACCGTGATGCTTCCAACATTTCTCAGGTTGAAAGGAGTTGTGTTGGGTACTGACCCAGAGCGCAGGCTCTGAAGAGTGGCTTTCTAGATAGAAGAGTCCATTACAGCGGACGGAGCAGCGAAGAATTAATAAAGAGCGTTCAGATCGACATTACCGGATGCGTGTCCTGGGATTTGCCAACACCAAGTTCCTGTGAAACCACATCTTAGCAACAGTGTAACTTTCGATACCTTGGCATCGCGACAGAGACGATTGCATCGATTACGAAGGCATTTGTAAGATACAAAGGTGTCATCTGTCGGATCCTTTTTGTACTTAGCGCGATTTCTGTTAGCCATTAGACGCTTAATAGCATCGTTTACCCAGGGAGCAGGCAGGTGTTTCACCCTAACTTTCTTAAAAGGAGCTTGTTCGTCATAAAGTCTCAAAAAAATAAAGTTGTAGATTCTGTCCTCAACGTTCGCGCTCAAGATGAAAGGGACCAATCGAGCAGCGAGAGATCAGACCTAAGGGATTCCAGGTTATGTTCCAGGTTCCAGGTTCCAGGCTATGCCTTTAAAGTTACGAGTATCTACGTTATACGACGACCTATGTGGCGCAGCCGTTGTGGCTCTGCCTACCATGCGAGAGGTCCCGGGTTCGAACCCCGGCCGATTAATTAAAAAAATAACAGGTCTTGGATATTTATATGTGTGTGACTGTCGCTGTTTCTGGTTCCCACGACACAGGATATCCTAGTGTGGGGCTAGAAGCACTGAATGTGCCTATAAGTAAATGTTTATGTTTATGTTATCTATGAATTTGTTCTATTCTTCGGAGACTTAATCTTACACGAGAGGTAAATGTGACCGTGAAAGGAGGAAAGGACCTTATCCAAGTTGGAGACGATTATGACGTCTAAAAGAGATGGAGAACCGTGCGGTTGGAAATTAGTGCCCCAAGTGGAAAGATGTGTAGTATGAATGAATTGACTATAGACTTGATTTTAGCAGAACGGAAATTGTTTTTGAGGAGACAGGTTGAAATCCTCGAGAATGAAAGTGTCGCCGTAAAGTGGGGTCAAATCATTAAGAAGGGATTCGAAGGTGTCGAATTGCTGAAATGAATCTGAAAACCTGCTTCATTCTAAGAAAAAAATTATTAACAACAGAACAGGGGCAGTGAAGTCACAGAATCATAAAATAATTATCAGAATATGACAAAGCTTTTAGAAGTTCTAATTCTAAGGAAGGTTTAATCGAAGAGATTTTTTTTTGACGCAAAGGGTACGTCCGGAAAATGGAAAAATCATTAAATTTCTATGAGAATTTAGATTGCCCGACATCAGGGGGTGGCGCATCCAAATCTAAATTCAAATTTTGTTTTTACTTATTAATTCAAAAATGCCAATTCCTTAAAACTCATGTAGAAAGCCACGCTTTGGGCAGCTAGTCTGTAATAATAAGATGAATCTGAGATGTAGCTACCTCCATGGTGCGGGTGCAGGGTGAGCAGCAAACAAGGCTCGTCGCCTGGCTCCCGGCAGCAGTCCAGCACGTCGCGGCAGCTGGTCTGCGGGGTCACCGGCACGGGGAGGGGGGCCCACGCAGACTGCCCGCTCTCGCACCACACACGGATTATCATCTGAAGGGGAAGAAGCGATAAGTTTACTGAGAGCCCAGAAACCCCCCAGAGGGGTCAATGGATAATATGACGATGATGATGGGGTCTGTACGGTGGGGTAAGATGGAGGTGGTAACCTAGTTAGAAATACTAATCGGGGCTTTAGAGGGCAGCATTTTCATGGCAAAAGTCAAATGTCAGTTAGGATTGATTATTTTATTATATTGATTATATCGGTAATATTTATTCAATCAGAATGACTTATTCTTTTTAACCATTAGAGGCTCGTGTTAATTCTCTCACTTATATATTTCAATAACACACAAAAATTTACTCGAGGAATGTATTTAAAATATTTTTATCTAACATAAAATTATGATTCTTCGAATACTTATTAACTGAAACTCACTTAACAAGTAAAACACAGTCGAAATCGGTGAAAAGTGACGATTGATTCTATTTATGAGGGAACCTCAACATGTTAATTTCTCACCCTCGGTATTAGGACACGGCTTTCGCGGTAATAGGCTCAAACGTTTTTCATAACTCGGTAATAGAGCAAATCGACTTGACAGTTTATTTATTTTTTGAAATATTAGATCTCTCAATAGGAATCATAGTATATGAAGTAATATCAAATATGACGTCCATTCTTGCACAAAAAATATTTTTTATCCTGGTATGATGCGTTTCTACGCATGCTCATTTTTCTCTCTGTATTCCCAATGTTGTCAAAACTCTCGGTAATAGGGCCATTTACCGAGGCATCATTAAGTTTCTTGTAATATTTTATACTTCCGAAATTATCGATAGTCGAATAAATTACACACCCAATCTTTAGTCATACTTAATTAGTTACTGAATCATTCGCTCGGTTGAAAAGAGACGAAAAGATCCCTACTTCTTAAAATCTAAAAAATATTATGTCCTATTGACAATTGAGCCAATAAGCACTAGCCCCAAACTGTAACCAGAAAACAGAAACCACCCGAATTCTGAGAAAACAATTCCATGTGCAGTTACGGTCCGGTACAAAGCTACAAGGAACTATTGTCAGATAGTGCTGCGGTGTGTAAAATATTTTGAAAAGATTCATGCTTGGATCTATTTTGTCTCTACATTCCTTTCCTTGAGTACGTGGACCGCCGATGACGACAAAAAATGTCTTTGTAAATGTCAAATTGACAAGAAATTACTGCTAACTCGAAATTAACTTGCGGTGTAAATAATCCGCCCCCCCACCATCTCTTTATTATCCTGTGAAGTGTATTTAATTGCGGAAAACTGGGCATTTTGCGGGACAGTTGCGTTAATTGAAGCTACGTGTGCGGAACGGCTTAGTTTGTTACTTTTCTCCATTTGCGAACAGATCCTTGCACATATTTACAAGCAAATCCACCATTCAACGCGGACGAACAATTCCACAGTCAAATTCGCCTTTGGAAACTGAATTGCATGACAAGCAGTGTTGCTAGCTGTCGGCTCGATTAACTCCTCTAACGTCACTCAAATTCTCACCAAAAATGCAATTTGTCGGGAAATGTTTCCTCTATTTAATACGCATTTTCTATCCATCTACGAGTAATACGTATTTTTCTAAAGTCTTTTCAGTACTTTTTAGGGGTTAAAAAGGAAAAACGAACCATTATACTCGTGTGTCGGTTCTAGGTGTGTGAAATTAATACAAAACCACCGAATTCCAAACCGATTAAGTTTAAATTTGGTACAATCATGAATTTTTTAGACCCAAACACGAACGTGTTACGTAAGCAAATACATTTTGAATTTGGGGGGCAACTTTATGGAGTAAATCAGAAAAATTTTAATATAAGTTTTACAAACAAACTGTCTCGCGCGACATGTTTAATGAAAGCAAATGCTTGTTGCGAGGAACTCATAGTAGTTCATGCGACTGATACGTAATGGAGGGCATTAAAACTCGAGATTGGGTTTATGAAACGTGCCGAAGATGAGTTTCCTAATAATATCATTTATTTTTAATGCCTTATTATGTACAGTTACATACACTAGTTTACCTACATACAGCGAGGTTCGTAAAATGTGTCGTCGCGAACTCGTAGGAAATCTAATATTTCCGAATTCTGAGCTAAAAATAGCACCTTCGTCGCTTAATTTTGGGTTCTCAGGCGAAAAAATTATATTCCTAACTAGTTCGAAAAGGCTTTTAACGTACCTCGCTACGACCTCGTGCCGTAAACTTCTCGGTTCGTAAATATAAATAAGCCTTTGCGAATTCGTGGGAAATGTACTACTTTCGCATTTTAACCTCAAAATAGCAACTTCGCCGGATGATTTTGGGAACTCAGGCGGAAAAATTATATTCCTAACTCGTTCGAAATGGCTTCTTTACGAACCTCGCCGCGGCCGTCGCCTTCGACTCGTGCCGTAAACTTCTTAGTTTGTAAATATTTGCCTTTGCAAACTCGTAGGAAATCTACTGTTATACCATTCCCCCTCTAAAAAGCTTATTTTATTTACTGAAAACAGTGAATAAAAAGCCTTTTACACCAATAATAAATTCTAACTACATCTCAATGCTATAATCCTTGCGCAAAAATACTCGATACAAATTCCTAGTGCAAATAATACTAGACATACACAAACTCCTTGTGCAAATAACTGCTCGAGATTTGATTGGTCGACATTTTCGACTGTCATTAATAAATTGGCTCTATTTGAATACTGTGTACTATAAAACAAAGGCATTGACATAAAAACATACTCGAAGCTGCAATCAGAAGGCTACAAACCTAAAAAACCCTGGTTTTTACCGCTCAAAATGTTGAACGCTTTTTGAATGAAGCGCCAGACTCGCAATTTCTGGCAGTAAAAGTAATCTTCAACAAATGTTACTTAATAAAAGTAGTTTAGAACTATTTAATTGTTAACCTATCAACATCAATTTTGCAACAGATTTAATATTTTTGTTTACAGGTTGCGTTGATTCTGGGCATTAGTGGATGGAGCCTGTAGTGCAAATGAGCTTGTTAAACAGACAGTGGATAATGTGCAAACGATCTCTGATACCACTTTACTGGTTACTTTGAGGGAGACGAAAACGAAAATCGACCGAATCGTAGAAAAGTTTCAAAGATTTCGTCCTCCGAATGCAAACAACAATAGATTAATTTTGTACTATTCTAAAAATAAACGAACAAAAAGCCCGATTGAAATAAATAAAATTAGTTACATGCCAAAAGAAATTGCATCATTTTTGGAGCTACCAAATCCCGAGATGTATACAGGGCATATGATGTATGAGGATGTATGAGACCATTATTTCCAAGGAACTCTGCAACGTTAGTAGCGAACACTGGTGCAGATATGACGGATTTAAGCGACATGGCGGATGGAAGTCTACTACCGTGGCTGAAGGTTATATCGAAGATTTAATCGGAAATAAATTGAAACGCAGCCTTCAGATAGCAAGCAGCGTAAACCTGAAGAAACCTGAAGACCCATGGACTGCACGCCCTTCAACGACCAAAGATGCCCCTGCAGAAAGTTCTGGCCATCGACAAAAATGAATATCGCTTCACAAGTTGACCATCCTTATATAATAAGAAAATTACTATTAAGTTTAGTAATTGTTCCAATTTCAATGTGCATCTTAATTAATTTAACCTTCCTTTTTTCTTCATTAAATGTCTATTTTCGCTTAAATCTTTCTTTTTCACGTAGTCATGGTATAAAGTATCATATGCAACTCTTGAATAAACCGGAAAGAGGAGCATGAATCACTCGCGTCGCTCAGGATTCTAAAACTTGAATCACGAGCGTAGCGAGTCTACGGTCCCTCCACGATCGTGATTCAGTCGTTAGAATCCTTCGCTTGCTCGTAATTCATCAATGGCCCTCCCTTTCAATCCGTCCTTTATTCACTAGTTGCATAATATACTATATTTTTCATAATTTATTATATGATTCTATAAATTAAGTTTTTGTAAATTGTGGGTATCGTTAATCATGTCTTTGACAGAACTTCAGGCTGGAGTAAGCATGCATTGGCGGTGGCTCGCGTCCGTCTACTCCTTGATAACTCGCGTTGATATGAACGACGTTGTGTTGTTACGTGCTGAAGAAGCCAAACAGCGCTGTGATGCAACCCTCGAGCTCAGCTCTCACGCAGAGATGACAGAAAGGGCTCCGGCTGACAAATTAGGAAAATTACTAGCCATTTCTCCCGATGTATGGACATGTCGACCGACATAGCGCCGCGGGCTGCTGACATAGGAGACAGCGCCAAGATGGTTGTGCTGATGAAGGAGAAGAGCCGCCTCCTCAAGGAGTGGTATCTCGATTTCCGGTAATTCAGGTATCCCTTGAAAATCTTTGTTAAAAAATCACCCGAAACTACTAATCCAATTTTTTTATACGTAATATAGGTCATTAGCTAAATATTACAGGAAAAATAATTAGTAATGTATGGTTTAAAAAGGGGGAGGCACAATGGGGGGGTGGAGACAAAAACAACATTTTGATATCTAAACATACAGGAACATTAAATACACCTAATCCCCATGCAACAAACTTAAATACCATTGAATGATGAAGAATAATATCATCGAATGGGGAACTCATCAGGTATAATCTTAAATTATCAAATTAGTATACCCGTAGTCCTACGTTGCGTAGATCTATAAAATCACAGAGTACATTATTTAAAATGTCGGTTTGGCTAAAACTGCCTGTATTTGAGTTGGCGCAACGGAGGCAGATCTGGCATCACTGGTGATGAGCGAAACTTCCCTCACTGAGTTATTAGTTCGGCGACGAAGCGGCGACAATAGTTTTCCGAGAATGCTCAATTGCTTTGTATTGTTTAACTTTTTCAGCGAATCCTGTTTGTTTTATGACAATTTGTGTTTACTGTCGTCAGCGACCCGAGACGCGAATTAAGTTTTTATTTTAAAACCTTAAAAGAACTGCAGTTGCATAAGACTAGGCACAATTAAGTTGTTTTTTTTTTAACCTTCAAAACTAACTACAAGAAAAACGTATTAAAATTATTACTTGCTAAGATTTTTATCAGCGTTGAAAGTTGATCATCAGAACCTTGACCAGAAGTCATCATAACCGGCTACAAATCTAACAGTTTGATGAGGCTTTTCCCACAAAGTCCACCTCACGGTATCTGGCTTGACTACGAGTATGCTCTTATTCTCCATACGAATGCTAATTCTGTGTTAGATGAGTGATAATATCTGATTATTAGCAAGCGTCCATTGTTTTGTTCCCAATGATGAAACATGAGAGAATAGTGACTCTACAGTTTTCCGCTGGTGAAAGTTATTCGTTGAACTAAGATGCGATTATTTAAGTTTAAGTTGACAAATAGACAAAAAGTTACGCCATACAGTCCCATACAGTTCCAAGCTGAAAAATTATAAGGTGGCGTACGACAACACTTGAATAACTGTAATTATAAGGTTTAATTCGATATATATGAGTAAATAGCCTTATTTTCGGTCTTCTACTGCACTTCTAGTATTTTGCTTCAATACTCATAAATATTACAACTTTAATGTGGATACCATAATAAGTAATGGACTATTAGCAACTAACATACATTTCTATGTGTAAGTTTATGTTTGAAACCGACTTCAAAATGGAGTAGGTTCTCATTTCGTCTGTTTTTGTGTGTGTGTTTGTTACCCGATCACTCCGTAAATTATGAACCGATTTTGATGATTATTATTTTCTTTTTTAGGTCTTACTTCAGAGATGATCCCATACATTCATCTAAATCAAATCAGCGCTTTTTGAAAAAATAAACAAATATTAAAAAAAACAGAGATGACGTTTTGGTTTTTGGTTCCGTGCATCAAAAGTTTTGATGTGGACTTTTCATGTACACAGACTTCATTCGCAACCCGACAGGGGAGGAATAAATAGGACTTGAACTTGAAGTCGATTTTTTAAGTTTTTAACTTGGTGAATTATCGAATCCAAATTCAAATCAAGACAGGTTAACAAAATATCACGGATTTTCCAACCTCTCCCTTATTCAGTACCTTAATATGTCGTTTTCCCACACACTATACGTTAATTTGAACTAACTGAGTTGGATTTGATGTGAATTCGAGGTACAGGACAAGGGGGCTCGAATCACTGAATTATCTATGCACACATCAAATTACCGAACAGTCAGCCAGCACCACGGAAGAAGTCAACTCAAGAGAGAGGTGTACCCAGACCAGACGCACTTTATGAACATCAATCACGCAGCCTTGGCCGGTAGCGCAGTCCCTTGATTTAAAAACCCTTCACTATCTTTATTAGTTTATTGACTCAGATAAATTGAACGAGCTCGACTCGCCACTACAACAGTATTTATTACAACTTTCACGGCGAAAATTAACATAGCTATTGTATCGAATAATACCTTCATATTCCGTAGCTGCGGCGAAGGGTTAGCCCCACGCAATATGCAATTTTGAATACCTGGCTCATCGTGAAAACAACTGTGGCTCTGCCATTCCTTAAGGGTAAGGCATTTTTTGTTCCATCGAATATTGTAATTATAAACAAATATTGCTGTTTAACGGAAACATGACATTCCAAAGTCATGGCCGTTTTTCAATTTTCGAAAGTTTGCTGGTTTTTCACATTCACAAGGAGGTGTCTCATGTATTGAAGGCAATTTAAGACCAGCCCAGTAGAAATCAACACTAAAAGTGAAAAAAGTCCCAACATTTCGCAGTTTACGCGAGGTGCGCACCAACCATAAAAGTTTTTCGAAGTTGCGAATTTTGATTAAGACTCCCCTAACTGTCCGGACAACATACCAACGGCCAGAACTACGTCATGCTTTGCGATTTCTATCGGGCTACTTATTCACTAACTCAATTCGACCGAAAGTTGTGGAAACGCGTCATAACAAACAACATAACATAGCGTCACACCTTTTACCATACAGGGTGGCAGAGGCACGTTGTGCTTTTAGCCAGTTATTCAATACTCCATTTTGCGTGACAGGGGGCTAGCCCATTGCCGCAGCTATGGAGATTGATGGTTTCCTCACGATGTTTCCCAACAGCGTAGAATGTCCGTAAAATTCACACAAGATAAATTACTTTCGGTACATTGTCAGCCCCCTATTCGAACCCGCATCCCCTGCGCGAGAAGCGAGCGTGAAACCACTAGACCACGGAGCTCTCACGCAGAGTCGAATTTAGTGGAAAATCCACAAATTGTGCGTCGGTTTCGTTATGGATTTGAGCATTGCGAATAAGGGCGCAAACCCAGGGACTCGGTACAGATAAATTGGTTTAATTTGATGCGAACATGACAGCTACATGGCAAAGGAATTTTGAAATCTATGTTCTTTTTTGTAGAGTAATGCCAACAGAAAAATTTCAACATAACTTTTCCCATACGGAGTGGCAGTTGTGCCCACTTTTGGCCAGTTATTCAATACTCCATTTTGCGTTACAGGGGGCTAGCCCATCGCCGCAGCTATGTAGAAGGAGAGAACAAACAGAAAATTTCAGTTAGTGAAAAATATAAATAAACATCGACGCCCGACTAACTTTTTGAAGTAATACCTTTTAGGCGTGACTCGAAATTCGACAAGTGGACGAGAATTAAGGGTGACGAACCAATGGCTAAAAGTGGTCCCTTTTTCAGCTGCTATCCACAAAACCATGAAATATCGATTTTGACTACGTATATGTATTGAACAAAACGTTGTATGATATGTATGTAAGCCCCGAACCTCAACGCGTTTTCAGTATGGGGTTTTCTCTAAAGATAGATAGATAAATGGGTGTCATGCGTGGGTGTTTTTTTTATATATTATCTAGTGTAATGTAGGTCTGTACTTTAACTAGGTTCGTTTCGGTTCTTCATAACGAACAGCCTAACGTAATTTTTTGACTTACATGACATATAATCGGAGCATTATCTAAACGTTTCGGCTTGGGTACTACCTACCTACTACTGCGTGCTACCATTACTCGTGGTAGAAGTATGGTTTCTTTTCAATCATCTTGACATATTGAAAGATCAATGACTTGTTCAAGGAGTTGTTTAGCGATAAATGTTTGTTTGTGCACCATCAAACCTGGGCATTCGTTTAGTAAAATAATTTTTGATGGTGTAAACTTCCTTCTGTTTTTGTCTGGAAAAGTGATAGTTCGAAATTTCTTGTCGCTACAGTTGAAAATACGGTGGGTTTCGTGGTCATATAGATACGGAGATTTCGCCTGAGGGGCATACTTTCATCTCCAGTTGACGTGGTGTCAGGCTGTCAGCCCCGCCTGTGGGGATACGCCAGACCGGAAGCCCTACGATCTCTTATCAAGTAGAAAAGGAAACGAGGCGTGGAGATATCCGCCGTTTCATACACGAGGAGTTCGTCAGCGTGGCTTGCGAAGTGCTGGCCACTTTGTGAACGCCACCAACTGTCGCCGCATGTGTGCCGCGAGCTGGTCAGGAAGCAGGCTAGAAGCCACGACGCAGATGATTAGGTCTTGCCAACCGTCCCGTAGCGGTGTTTTTTAAGGACCCCGCTGCATATCAACGACTCGCAGGTTGATGCCCCATTCGTTGTGACGCTGTGCCAGCTCACGAAGAACGGTCGTAAGATAAGTTTAGTTTGTATATGTCAGGTTAAGCCTGGCCACCAAAGAAGGGACCCCTTATTTTTATTGATAACCAATTAATAAACCATCACATTGACCACCAGTAAATGTTTTCATTGGCGAGGGACTTCCCAAACCTAAGAAATTATACGAATACATCTACCACCTTTTTTTGCCGTATTATATGAGAAACCATTCACTCGTCTTTCATCTCGACGCTGTACCAACCGTTAATTATGGCTGTGAGTGAGGCCTTGCACGATTGATATTAATTTCATAGATGTCTTAAACACAGGCAGACAATCAACACCCCTAGAAAATATATTTTGTTAGGGTTCATTTTGACTTTTATCAATATTTCCTCGGAAGGGCTCCGAACCTAACACCTCCCGCATGTTACACAGCAACCACTCGGTATCTGGGTAACACAAAGCGCCCCCTTCCACGCAAAGAATCCAACAAAAATGTCGTAGCCGGCAATTTGCAAGGAACAAGGAGCCTGTGTAAGTTCTGCACTAACGAGTTGCAAACTATCACGTGAGGTACAGTACGACACAGGTTAAACTTAGACCGTGTTACCACAAAAAATATTAAACAGCGTTTAAACTCAAAATAATCGTCAACTCCGATACATTTTGTTTTTAAACAAGTGTTCAACAGTAGTTAATTTTTTGTGGGTTCATTCATAATTTTTTCCCACGGATTTATTTATTTATTATTAATTAATATAATTTGCACAGCATTACAGTAACATTCGCTGCACAAATTGTATAAATACATATCAATACATGTACATAATAAAAGAACAGACTACAAAATAAATTACGTTATTAAAATTCAACAATTATAATTATGACAATAACTATAACAATAGGCTGTGGATAGTTTGAATAATATTAATAATTCAATAATTACATTAAAAATTAAAATAAGAAATTTATCATTATCAATTCAAGATTTTCATGAATTCATCTCGCAGAACCTGGCACACTCTCGCATGTATCACTAAACAGATCATACAGTGGTGCTGCCGCCAACGGGACGTCAAGGCTGTCCCTCGTCCGCACTAGCGGAAACTGCCGGCGCGCCACCGTGCGGTGCTAGCCGCCAGCTAGCAGCAGGTGCCTGCGCGCGCGCTTAGGTAGTTGTCAGGCACTTGTTGCAGCCACTGTCACCTCGCAACAATCGACACTCAGTCAGGAGCTTTTCAGTGTTACGTCTCACCTCTAGTGAGTTGTATAACATACCCAATATAAAAGCGAATGGATAAAGGTAAGCGTAGTATCCAAATTTCCTCTTGTATAGATATCGTAGAAAATCACGAGTATCGAGAATATGGACTTATTACCGACATTTTCCGTGCGGATTTAAACTACCGAGCTAGATTCAAGTTTGGTTCTCACTAGAGCCATGTAAAGACGCTGGACCATACCCAAATTATGGAATCCCTTATTATTCCGTATAACAAACAAAAAAAACGATGTGCTTAACCATTTCACGAAATAAAACAATTTCATGATATAGCCACCTCAAACTGATCATATCATGATATGGTCAAGTATACAATATGGTTACGACACATACATTGAGGAGTTTATTTTTCACATGAAGTATCTAGCAGGGATTTTCAACCTCACTTCATCCTCGAATAGGATTTTGTCAACGAAATTTGAGAATATTTTCCATTTTCAGTCACGTCCGAATATTCAAACTGCCCGTGGCTAGGTCGAAACTATGACTATTAAATAACAAGATTGCGATGTAACGATAAAAGGGCTTTCCGTTTCGAACTTGTGATAGAAGGGAAAATTTCGGACAAAACTTCAAAAGTATAGATAAACTGGACGGTTTTTCACAATCTTCACAAAAGCAAGGTTGCCCACGTGGCAACGATGGGCAAATTTGAATAATGGAACTTTAGGGATAAGTGTGTCATCGGAAAATAAGGTTCTTTTTTGGCTGTTCGTAGAGTATGATTACCATTTCCAGGTCAAAACTTTTGGACAAAAACTTAGTTTTAGATATTCCTCGCGTGAGAAATACTTCGAGTGCAGCGTTGAAAACCCAACTTCAAGCTATTCTCATGAGCCGCGATTTTTCTCCATTCAACCCTGGAAAAATAATTATCCATAGCCCGCAGCCTTCATTATCCCACATCCATTGTATCCTCAATGCCTTTCAACGAAACTAATTTTTATTTTCGCTAATTATTATATCGCATTGCTTTGTGATTATTCAGATGCATTGACTTTTTGATTCCATTGTACGTAGGTATGTGTATTTATAGTGTAAGAATGGACGCCCTAATTACAATGGCTTTATAAAAGGTGCAAGCAAGGAGGAAACGGACACACATTTGAAAAAGAGGGTAAAAAAGGCTTAACGCTTGAATAGGGCTTACGGCTTCCGCTGCCCTTTCATAGGCGGGGTTTAACCTTTGTGTTGCGTTACTTTAAAATATATAATAAAGGAATTCCCGTAAAAGTCCCACTTCATACGATCAGAAGGGTTTTTTCTTGTTAGAATTCTCCTTTAGAATAACATAGAGGTACTAAAAACAAATGATTAAGAATGCAATAACGTCTAGGTTTATAGGTATCCTGTTATGCACATTGTACTTGCACAAAATTGTAGCCAATGACTCCGATATCAGGAACTTGACTGGATATTCTAGTCAAAGTCATATACTGGTCAAAGTCATATACTGGTCAAAGTCATATACTGGTCAAAGTCATATACTGGTCAAAGTCATATACTGGTCAAAGACGAAATACATTGAGCATTTATTGAGTTTAGAATAACGTTGGTCCATTATTAACTGTTCCGAATCAGCATGGAATGGATTGTACAAAAGAGGGAGCGGTGTGAAATGGTCTAAGGCAGCAAACACCGTAACAAATTTACAAAGGGTCTCAGCTATATTCCCATGCACTTGTTTTAAGGTGACCGCATGTTTCTCATGTTTCGTTTATTGCATTGAATTAAGATTGCCGGCTAAGGGGTTTTCACCAGAAAGTTAGGGAGTTTAGTGGGTGGATTTTACATAGGGTTTTTTTGAGAGAAAATAGTTTTCCGTTAAATATCAATCCAGCCAACCACATTTATTTGTTGACCTATAGTTTGCAACCCTGCAATGAATACTGATAACAAGGCTGTACCTTTCAAGTTATTAACGCTGGAAAGAGTAATCTCATGTTTATGACAGTAGTCCCATCGATTTTTGCATCAGCCGCCCTCCTACTACCGGGGAAATATGTAGGTACGCACAGTACAGAGCCTACCAAATACTGAGATAGCGTGTAACCAGATATTTTACTATATATAATTTTAATGTCTTGACAACATGAGGTAGGTATTCCATTTCGCTGATAAGATATTTTTCCCTAACATTGGGGTAGCACATTTCTTTAAAAGCTAGCACAGCACACTGGTTTCATTGCTACCAACTTAACGGCGAAGGGAAAAGTTATATGGAATGCTTTAACTAGCCCAGTGGCGGCGCCGCTAGCGTCCATGGCACACGAATGACATGTCATACCGGCAAGTTTAGTGCTCGTTATGGCCGGGGCGGGTCGGTCAGGTTTGTGGCTTTATATGTAAATGTAAACGTAATCAATGTCATCACGAGACGTCTGTCAGTCGTCTGTCAAAACGCCAAGTCTGACTGAAAATATGGCATGGGCTGTGGGGATTTATGTTATGAACTGTTGAAATCTTGTATAGGAAATATTTCGTATGCTGTGGTCTTTGGTCAGGGTACACATTGAATTCGTTGCACATTGGAGTGGATTTATGCAGTTATTGAGACAAAGGTTGTGGGGAGATTTCATTAGACGGTTTGTATTTTGATCAGCCGTAACCACCAGCTAACTACTCGCCAAAACTTCAAAACACAGGCAATCACAGTATAATTCTGCAGGGGTAAATACCAACGAATTGGTAGAATCCGATAACTCCGGTTCAGTTGCCATAGGATCTATTTTCAAATTCGTATTTTAATAAGTTTAGTTATTTATGTATTATGACGCCTCCGGAATCGGTAGTCTTCGCAAAAGAGCAGCTATACAGGTAACTTAACTAACACTTTTAATATCCCAATTTCTAAGGAACGTGTCGTGATAAACTTATTTGATATGTTCAATCTCAAGAAAGCCGCAGCTGTTTTCTGGGAGGTGTAGGGGAGGTAATTGTTTTTCAAGTAGAGTGTGAATTCTTGTCCCTGAAAAAAAAATATGCTAGTTTTTCTACTAACTAACAGATGGATCGGTAAGAGTGGTGGTCAAGAGGAGGCTAAAGATCATAAAACTAGCGAGGCTACTCTATATTCAAGGTTCCCTGATGCCCTGGCACCGGTTTTCAGCGCGTGGCACGCACCGCACGGTGGCGCGCCAGCAGTCCACGCTGGTTAAGGCGCGGGACAGTCGCAATACTCTGTTAGCTGCAGCACTACTGACTGATCTGTTTGGTGATGCATGGAGGCAAATTGTGCGAGTATGTGGCAGGTTCAGCGAGATGAATGTGTGAAAGTGTTGCCCTTGGATTTATTTTTTTCATTGACATTTAATTTAAATTTTCTATAAACTTGACATACTACTAATTTAATTTAATCGAATGGAACTGAATCTCGAAATGTTATCTTATAGTTGTAAAATGATATCGACAGTGTTTTTTGTAATTACTTGATTTCTTACCATGGGTATTATTATTATTTTTACGGCGCTTTGGGTCCCAACCTGTTATGTTGTACATTATATTTGTATAATAATAAATAAATAAATAAATGATGATGACTATAATATAATAATGAACATGCATAACTGCGCGCTTAACTAAAATTACGAGCGTGCATGAAAGTAAACAACAAAACACCTTGAGCCTGGACGCACACCCAACAACTCAAAGACTAATATGACAATCAAAGTCGTGGTAGAGCCAGTAAGACATTTAAGCGACCCTTTATTTTACCAGCAGTGTTAGTGTAATCGGCCATTGAACAACTTACCGGAATCATTGTCCAGGGACATGTGTGAGTCTTCCCTCAGCTATCCCCGTCCTGCGAAACAAAGAGAACAACACTTTATTCAAGCAATTACAACTCACGCGCAGGAAATTGTTGAATTCAAAAATTACATTGCGCAAATGAACCCTTTACAAAATGAACAGCATCTGTGCACCGCTTGATTGCGCGTGCATCGTACAAGTACACTAGACAACACATTTATTTATTTATTTATTTATTTATTTATTTATTTATTTATTTGCATATCAAGCTATGCGCTTTGAAATTTGAATAATAATACCAATGTTACATAATTAACGCGGTAAGGTTAAATCAAACATCGATTCCTGCTTCTGCGAGTAAATTTTCACTTCAACTACATAATATTCCATCAAACTTAACAAAATTGTAAATATTTACAGCAAAATGATAACATCAATAATCGCCTCAAGCTAACCTGCGCGCGCGCTGGTACAGTCAACCTCTAAACTTGCACCCTGCTCCTTATTACGTGTGTAAGAAGAGCGGGTCTTGGATTTATGTGTGTAATTTGCACC
Organism: Argyresthia goedartella; assembly: GCA_949825045.1. Lineage (NCBI taxonomy): Eukaryota > Metazoa > Arthropoda > Insecta > Lepidoptera > Argyresthiidae > Argyresthia > Argyresthia goedartella. Next base: position 17,608,713 of record OX463829.1, on the reverse strand, counting down.
TGTATTTGTTGATACAGGTACCGTTTGCGATCAATCAGTAATGATAGGATGGCGGTGGCTACCGTTTGGCCACTTTCCTTGGCAGCCACTAGATCACAACATCCGCTGATACCTTGGCTTATTGGTACTAGGTACTTGGGTTGGCATTTTCACTGTATTATACGTGATGCAATATATTCTAGTTACGGTACAGCAAGGGACACAAGCTATCTGTTTTTGTCATAACTTGCTATTGTAAATAAATAAAACTGTTCTGTACTATATCTATTGTACAAAATTTTGCGAGAGCCAACTGGACCTATTTATTCGGAACTGATTTGATTAATGAGTACTCCTCAGAGTACCTCTATTTTCACCCAAGACCGCCTCTTCCTAAGTGAATGTCAATAGTGGTTTTAGTGTGGGCTCGCTACATTTCGTGTCTTTGTTTGTCTCTCTTGTATGACAAACGCATATTCGCCTAGTTTCGGCAGACGTGGGCTGAAATGCTCCATTGTCTGCCCCCGACCTGTAGACCGGGAGAGGAATTAATATAATAATACCTTAATAATAATACTTTGGACACTATTTACACACATTAATCTAGCCCCAAACTAGGATTCCCTGTATCTTGGGTACTAGACAACGATACACATACTTATAAAGATAAATATTATACTTAGATAGATAAACAACCATGACTAGGCTACAAACATCCGTTGTCATCAAACAAATATTTCCCCCCACCGGGACTCGAACCCGGGACCCTTGGCTTTGTAGGCAGGGTCACTGCCGACTCGGCCATTCGGGTCGTCAAATATAAATATCTCTTAAGTTAGGCCTATAACTTGGTGTCAAGAGGCAACCTCGGGATTTAGACACTTTTGTATCGAAATCTGTGGGAAAAAATAATTTAATTAATTCAAGAAATATCCCTTTACGATTTTCTATTCTAACTATTTTCACTAATAACGACTTAATAACAATAATTTTTGTGACATTTATATTTTATGTAAAACGAACCTAACTTTTGTGGACCCAAATAAGTATCTTTGGCAAAGTAAGCTCCCAGCCTACATCCTATACAATCAACCGTATACCAATCTTACCTGTTTAAGTACATTGAAGGTAGTATTAGTATGTACAATCGGCAAAGAAGTTCGGTTTGCAGGGCACACAAATGCCACTCTTTGTGTGCGTAACGTTGCGACACGAATCGCTGACTTGAATGTGTGTGCGTTACATTGGTCGTCACAGCACAGTCACAGATATTATAATACTGTCTGAGCATACAATCACTATGTGTCTTCGTTGAATATAAGACTAGTTTTTACCGCTTCCTACAGAGTGGACGATAGCCCAACGGGTTAGATGCCAGACTAATGACTTTGAGGTATTGAGTTCGATCCTCTATCAAGGAGGGAAAAAGCATGGTGATGTTTTTTTTTAGATACTTTTTTTTAATTATTATTGATCAGACCAAATATTTATTCTAGATTAAGGGCCGGTTTCACCACTGCTGATGAAGCCTATCTGCCAGTTAAACTTAGATTTTTGTATGGCGTTATTTGACAGATAGGCTTTATCAGCATGTGGTGAAACCAGCCTTATTTTTTTCATAATAAAACAAAATTATATTTCGTCCTAATAATAATTTATTACTAGTTTGTTATAATAAACTACACTTAATTTACTTATTTTAGTTTTAGTCAGACAAGGACAGATGTCGCAGTTGATGATATATAAGCTATGAATCAACATGCTAAGCAATTAGAAATTATGTGATAACTTCTAACCTGAAGTAGCAATAACATCATAGACATATAAATCACCTTATCTTATGATAACACAAAGCTTTCACATATTAATGGTTATGTTTTATTTAATATCTTAGTGGAGCTCCTTCTCTTACTATTATTTGTTGTAGTCTACTTCTCATGCCAGTGACCATATTCCAACACATGTCAGTGCCTCGCATTATCTCCCAGGTTGAAGTAACAACTTCATCTAAATTAGACCTAGATCTCACATTCGATGGATCCCAATTGAGCACCATATGTCCCCATAGATTTTCGATGGGGTTTAAATCAGGGCTTTTAGAAGGCCAGTCAATAACTGTCAAGGATTCTTGCTTGTTAAACCATTCTTGCACAATATGGGCGCGATGCACAGCGCAATTGTCATGGACAAAGTATATATGCTCATCCGGATATACAGTTCGTACGGTTGGTAACATGACGTTCTGTAAAATATCCAAGTATCCTTGAGCAGTGTTGCGAGCACTCACTTGCACTAATTCACCGGGGCCCATCGACGACATCCATCCCCAATATCCCAAAGTAATACGGCCACTACACCTGCACGGTAGAATGTTTGCTAAACTATATCGTTCATTATTTCTTCTCCACAGTATTTTACGCCCATCCTTGTCTGATCTAAAAGTCTTTTCATCACTAAAAACAACAACATTATTACACCAATCAAAGTCCAAATATTCACGGGCAAACCGCACTCTGTCTTCACGATGCTCATTAGACATCATAATCTTCTTCGCTGGTCTCCGACATCTTAAACCATCAGCTCGTAAGTGATTGCGAACTGTTTGTAGTGTTACATTATGAAGTGTCGCCGTAGACCGGGTGCTGGCAAACGGATTGCTGTTATGCGCTGCAATGATGTCGCGATGGCGATCAGATGCAGCTGTGTAGGCTACAGGCTGTGGGCCTGGTCGACGACTTTCAACATGTCCAGAATCTGCATACCTATGAACCCACAGTTGCACTGTTCTTCTCTGTAAAATAAGAAAAAAATACAATGAAGTAGTAACACAAGGTATAATTATAATCATAATTTATAAAAAACCTTCAAATTTATTTTTTATATGCATAACTCACCGATATCATTAAACGTCGTGCTATCTCGCTAATTGAAATGTTTTGTTCATACAAAACAATGATTTCCGCCTTTTTAAAAGTGGATAGATGACTTTCCATGATAGATAACAAATCTCAATCACAATTTACAAGGAACGAAATGCAATACAACTAATGCTGAGAGCGCGCAGACGCAAAACAATTTTAAAGAGGGTAGCTGTTACATTTTAAATAAAGAAGGTAGACTATGGCCTTTTTACCGGGCAAGTTTACAACTCTTCGAACTCTAGTTTGGTTAAACAATTGTAATCAATTTATATTCGATGCTATGTGAATTTAATAATACTCGTAGCTTCTAAAAAATAATTTCCTTTGAGGGATCGAACCTTTATCTACATATCGTAATTCTAGCACCTAATCCACTAGGCTATCGACTACTTTGCATAAAGCTGTGAAAACTTGCGTCATAATCAATGAATGTATGGGATCAGAAAAACGCACACAGACGCGACATTAACACGAATACTGTGTTAGTGTGCATTGCTAATCGTAGCTATTGGCAACGTTACGCACACAAAGACTGGTGTTTGTGTGCCCTGCAAACCGATCTTCTTTGTCGTGTGTACCTACTGAATACGGCAGTAATCCGACGTTTTGTCCAAACGCCCACACACACATTGACAGCCGTGTCACGACGTACTTATCGATATGAATATTTATGTAATCAACGGATTTAATTTGCGTGAATATGGGCCTGTGACTCAGATGAAAGCTAATAGCTTGGAACAAGTTATACAATAGTAATATAAACCTAGTACAACTTTCACTATGGGGCAGTAAGTTAGAAACACAGAAATACTTTGGCTACCATTCGCTATATGTCTGTCTATCCTACAAAGACAATTTAGTGTTTAACGAAAAATGCTGGAAAGTATCGCCTGTTATCTCAGTTTTAGGTTCTGTTAGGCCAGTTCGTTCTCGACAAATAATTATTAAAAACAGTTAATACCCTTCAATGCAAGCAGGTTCATAATCCCTTCAGTAGTTTTGGAGACTGGATGCAGATGCAAACAGTCGCTCTGATCATCACAGCATTTCTTTCGAGTGCCTGAGTCAGCTAAAGGGCTTGCCAGACCGACGCTCTCTCAAGGATTGTATAAATAACCCTAAGATATGCATTATTATCAGACGCATGCTGATCCCCATCGCTCCACAACAATGGACATTATTTGCAAAATATTCATGACGTGACGTACCTCAGACTCAGGAATGTCAAAAAGCACCATTTCCTCGTGCAAAAAATCATGAATTCAAATTACAAAAGAGTGTACTTACTCCGCCTTGATTCACGTCGGTGCGTAGGCGACGGTAAGATATCAATCGCGTCAAACTGAGACTCGACATTCGGTCGTCGTAACTCTTAAGAATGGAAGGTGAGAATTGTTCTGGCTACGTTATATGGAGATGTGAATCGTCTCTGGAATGGCAAGCTCGCCAGTTAGCACTCGCGACGCTGACGGTGACGGCACAAAATACAGTCAGCCGTTGAATGTCAATGACGGCTGGAATTTTGTGACAGTCAATTTGTCTTCTTTGTCGCGCGGCGGCACAGCACCACGCCAATTAGGCGGCCATTGAGACTGCCGCCTGTAAAACAACGATGCCAACGCAGTGACGCGCGCGATGGAAAATTGTGTATTCAGTTCGAGTTTGTAAGTTGTGTAAAAATCATAGGCAGAACACATCTCGCTGTATCTTGCCAACCAAATACTAGTTTCTTGGCTAGAAAACAAAAGAATTCTTGGACATGAAATCTCTTTGCGTCTCGTACTACAAGCCGACGACGACGATAACTGAAAACTAAGTGAAGAAAAGTGCAAAGCGAGTTAGAACTAATCTCGGGACTAATTTAAAATTACTAAGGGATTTCCAAGTTCACCCGACGACGGGCCCCAGCATGTAGTCCGACCTAACCAACTCTGGGCACTTTCTACGCCTTATAACATAAAGTATTTTTACAATATTTCATAAATTGTAATGAAAATAGCGGTAGGGGCATATGAAAGACAATCGTGGACGCCGAAATGGTCCTCCGCTGTCGCCCGCAGCGCTAGACGCGTGAAATATTTGGTAGCTCAACGACCGCGCCTCTAGTCCCATTTGCATACAATGCACAATCAAGGGTGGGTCGTGGACTGGAAAGCAGTGTCTAACATTTCGGAAGTACCGTAGCATCCGATGTTTTATTGCCTATAATGTGGGTTGCGAACGACAAAAACCTTTTAGTTTCTGTTCGACACGCCCTAGTTTAGTTGACTGTCGCCCGGTGGGTGGCGTCGGGATGTCAACGCTTAGTCTTGGGGTGGGTGACGGGACGGCTGGAGGCAAAAAGGCATGCTGGGGAGATGAAGTTTCGAATGGGGTGGCCAGCCGCCGAAAGCAAAAGTTCTCACGTTTACAGAGATTTAACTACGAGACGGTCAACGGAGGCGCTGCACAAAGTTAGTTAGTTTATGGTAGTACCGTAGTTCCTAAAGTTCAAAGCTATCTGTCATAGAGGTATGAAATGAAAACTACTTCTACTTTTGAACCCAGTCCCAATTCCATCAGACTGTATGTTAGAAGTAACGACATATTTCCTGCGGTTACGTCTAGAAGGAAATTGATTTTAACTCAATCAATGTAACAAGAGTAAACATAATCAATATAAATAAATATATGGATATTTACGGTGGAGGTTGGACCACCAATGTTGCTGTATGGAAGCTAAAGCACAGATACTCGATCATCTACCTGGTATAAGCCGGTCACATAGTCATTAATTTGACCTCTCGAACTTTTATTCGTCTCATAAGCCCAAGCAAGAGGTCAAGCCCACACATAAATTGGCCAAGTTATACAAACAATAATAAACCCTTAATAAAGGAAGACGAGTAAACAGAGGCCACGTTAGACCTCCCATGAGAAGGGCTTATAACCTCTGAGCGAGGATCAACGTCAGAGTAACGGCTACTTAGTTGCTCATTAACCGCGGGATGTCCGTGAGGGTTTTATATTATCTGAATGCCACTGCGTTACAGAAGGGAAGATGGTAAGTAAGTGAAATGAAGAAAATCAAGAAATTTTAGTTGGGCGACTGGACATTACTCGTTGTTTGCAAAATCAAAGTTCATGAAAGATTCAACCGTATGGCATGACCGTGACCTAATAAGTACTAAAAGTGATGTTTAAGAAACCCATTAGGTACATACAGTACGGATGTTATTTATAACGAAAGTAAGTTGCTAAGCATAAGAAAACTAGTAATTCATTCACTAATGTCACGAATTGTCCTAAGCTCGTCAGATTATAGCAACAATAAACGTAATTTTAGACTTGATGTACCTATAACCAAAACCATGTTTGCCAGGGGATTATTTTGGTATCTAAAACCATACCTTTACAACAAGATAAGTAAACTAATTGTACTAAAATAAATGAACGAGGCAAAATACATAAACATCAGTTGAAAATTGGCAAATAACTGCAGAATATGAATCTGTTGAGAAACTTCTTTTGGCAATTACAGATTAAAGTGCGACAACATTGTATCATTATTTTATTTTTTATTCTGATGTTTCACTTTATCTAATGCATGTTAGATTAGAATATTACTTAAAAAGGCACGATGTATCTTTAAGCTGTGTCCCATGATACGGATTTTTCTAGTATGGGACGCTACCCACAAAGTGTATAAATGTATTGTGCCTACATGGTGCATGCCTAAATGTTGGCAATCGTATACAAATACATTTCAAGTAACACTACAATTCTACATAAAGGCTCGACAATATCATAGCCGTTGATAATAAACTTGATTGATAAAGCTTTAGAAGTTTAATTTAAACCATCCCAGTAAAAGAGTTAGGATACGGGACTCTGTATTTGAACCGGTTTGGTCTGCTTTGAGAACCTGTTAATTAATAAGAGCTATTATTAGTTCCTCGTTAGCTTTACCCATGGGACACGAGCAGAGTTGTGTGACAGACAAGTATTTCCTGCGCCTAGGCAATTATCCCCTATTGCTATTTACTGGAGAATCGTTAATTATGTGTGTTAAGTATATATCTTGATTGGTTTGTTAAGTAATGCATTATTTTACCTTTTGTTGTTTACGTTGTCTGGTCGTTATGCAGAATATGATATATTTTAGAAAAATTACTCTTCGACGCGGATAGTAGAATAATTTAAGTGTCTTCTTATTTTCAGCCTGACTAACTTTAATACGTAACAGCCCTTTATCTTTTTAGTAATATTTTTATCTTTATCTTTTTACTCATAGAGTCTCGAAGGCTCCTGGCAATGCTGGTAAATGTTGTGAAACATCAACAAATAAATAAATTAAGCTGGCGCCTGGTCACGCACCAAGAAGTCTAGATCTATCTGGCTCAATGTGTTTGCAAATATGTCTCTCCGCCAGCCCCCCATACTAAAATGCCTACCCTTACTCGTAAAATATTTACCACTACTCGTAAAGTCCCTAGCGATATATTTTAGCCATTTGTAAACTACCTTCGTCCTTTTTTACATAAAAAAACAAACTCAGAGCTCCAGACTCAAGCCTAAGTACAATCGATTTTCGCATTGCCCCGCACTCTTCCCACGTCTTGCGAACGGTTTGACAGCATGATTGGGTAAAAGCTGTTATCCGGACCCACTCTGAATGTTCAACTCTTTACATTTGGCATCTCATCACGAGTTCACGTTGAACTCCAAACGCTTACCGAGTTCAATGCAACATGTGCTGTACGCTGTACGTTTTTTTACCATTTGGCTTGGGTGCAAAGTTTGAGTTGTCGGTACTGCATCCGGCATGCATTGAGTTAAATTGTAGCAATATATCATCATCATCCATCTACCTCTGAGGGAAGCCACTGCTGAGCCTATGGGTTTAGGTGTAGAACCCATGTACACGCCATTCAACTCGGTCCTTTGCAATCCTCAATACAAAATTAGATCAGGGTGTAACTATATTGTAAATACTCGTAGTAAATAAAATAATACACTGTAGGGTGACAGCGCCTTGCATCGCACAGCACCAGGTATCGCACACTTTGTACAATTTTCTCAGTATCTATAGATCACCTTAATTTTTATGCATAACTTTTAAGGGAAAATAAACACTATTCTTTACACAATAGGTGTACCAAATTTTGTCGCGATCGCTATTCAATGGATCTATCAGTAGCTGTGTGCGGAAGTGCAACCAGTTCGGACGCATCACTTTCGTTTTGCTACGGTCATGGCATCCAGAGCTTTTGTAGGTAAGTGATTTCGTATTGTTGTAGTCATTTTAGATATAAATTAACTTTTGAATGCATTAGTTAGTAGATGAAGTAATGTTGATCGGAACCAGACACAGTTCGATTCTTTCCTTGACTGAGTTAAGGTGAATTCGGTGCGCACCTTTTTTGCCTATGATCTATTGGAAATGTCACTTGACTTGGAGAGAAAGTCGAATAAGATATGGAGATATCAAGGCTGTTGTAAATTTTCCGTGAATGGTCACGAGGGCTTTCCTGCGTAGGAATCCGAGAGTAAGGGAGAAATTGTACTTCCAAACGCAAGTTTTGTTCGCTGACAAGCAGCGCCGCGAGCCGGTCGCAGTGGATTGAACAATATTTTGGGATTAGCCAGAAGGTTTTCACTGCTAGTGTATTGAAGGACTCGGAGCCTTCGGGATGTTAAGTCGTGGTTACCGCTTTTGATAGTGGCGTGAGATTGTATGTTTCGCGGGGAAAAAGCCAAGCATAGTTAGAATGAATAAAGAAATGCACTTGACCTGGCGGTGACCTCAAGATTGACCTGCAGCTGTGAAGCAATAAGTTTGCCAGACGCGTCTGGCCCCATCGCATCGCAGCCAGGTCATAGGTCTACGAAAGACCCCGTCAGGTGAGTACAGTTAGCACGGCGTACTGCCATTATTGGAGAGACTCTCCTGGCTGTGAACTAGATCTCCAATGTCTATGTCTCCTATGCGGACACCCGCCATGAGGAGTTCTCTAACAAATGTAGCTATTAGAGTACTACTTTGATCATTTATATAATGTTTGCTTCAAATAAATGGGTGTAAGACCTTGGGCTTAGATATTTGGTATACATACTGGTATATATCTATGTGTGCGATATAAGAAAATCGTTTGCAGAAATAAAATGATATTTTTTCTATGCCAAACCTTTGTTTTTCGTATTTTGAGAATTTAGGCATGCTAATATAGCGATTCTAATCACTAATTCCCAATAATACACACATGTAAAGATCAGCATGATAAACTTTTTCAACTGTAGAATTTAGACTTTGTTTATTTGGTCGTAAAGGTGATATTTGAATATACCAGGTATAATCTTATGTCTTTCGTAGTCACATAGCGTGGACTGATTGTTTGTCATAATAATATATCATTGGAAACACGATTAGGCAAAGTTTATTATATGTTATTATATAGGTTCACGTATAGCCTTGGCCTTAAGTATGTACCTGCTCTATGCTCCCGCACAATTTACATTTTTTTTACTTCTTTCATCAAAGGACCATGCAAAAAATTGTCCCCACCACAACCAACAGCGACGAAACACGTCTCAACGAATAAGTCTTGGCATTTGGATGTTTATTTTTTATTTTTGTGTGGAAAATCTAATATTTTAACTGAATATTGAATAGAACTTTTTCTTTTTTTTTCATTACTTTTTGACCTTATTATAAATGCCATAGAGTTCAACATACTGCTAACTATTTCAGTAAGTATGCAAAGTAGGGTTAAAATATATTTCGTATATATTTCGTATATATTTATTGCACATAAAACAACATAAGATATAATAAACAGAAAGGACATCTACAAAGGCATGCTTATCTCTAAATAGAGATCTCTTCCAGCAAACCCAAGGTTGATAAGAATAATTTAATATACAGGATAGACCTATGTGCTCTGATAAGATACATACATATATTACTGAACTATTGAACTAACTGCTAGATACACTACATACACAAGTACATAAATATTATATAAAAATATAAATACACCTAAATAAACTAATATATACAAAGCTCAAATCTAGGATAGAGAAAGATAATGCTCCTTCAAACGATTCTTAAAGACGGGCAGAGATGGACTATCTCTGATAGTGCAGGGAAGCGAGTTCCAGAGAGTGATCGCCCGCAATCGAAAACAGTGCTTGTATGCGACGGTGTTGTGATGAGGTATAGAGAGCAGGGAAGCAGGGAAGCTATTTATATATACAAAACACATAATATATAAAAAAAAGCTTGATGTGGACTTATCAATGCAAATTATAAGTCTTAGCGTTTTATATTGTGTGATATTTGATTTTGAAATTGCCATTTGAGCAATTTAAAAACCATGTTGAAGCGACTTTATCAAAAAACAGATATTACAATGTTCTAGATTACTTAAATGACGGGGTGGTATGAGCTTAATCTAAATCAGTACAGAACTTGTTGTTAATCATTTAATAATATTTATTCCTGATTATTAGTTATAATAATTAATATTGTAATATTTGTATTAGCAAATATATCCAATTTTTAAAAGAGATCTAAAAATCAATCTCAAGGAGTTTCTTCGCCGTCCTTCTCCCACAGAGGTCTAATGTAGCGAAGAGGCAAAAATGAAGTTCGCTAAGAATATGTAAATATCTACAGAAATAAAGAAATTTGAACTTCGATTTTGCCGAGATTTTTATAATTAAATATATTATGTTGATTTTATTAAGCAAAGACAGGTATTTTTATTAGTCGTCGCCTCCTTTCACGTTAAGAATGTGTGTGCGATATCAGGGAACCATCTGACCGATATTAAGCTCGAAATGTGCGATTCCAGGCAAATTAAGACTCTGATTCTAAATCAATTAATAACATAAAAACCCAGACAACATTGTTCTATTTTAATCCATAATTGAAACCTTAGATAGTTTTATTGCAGGAAAAAATTATAGCTAACATTTAAAGTTGTTATCTTACAAGCTGGAGGAAGTTAAAAGCGAAAAAAGTTTGACGTGTGGAGTACAAGGCGCTTTAGCTTCATTTCCTCTACGCAACTCAAAACATTTACATGTGCAGTATTTTCTCAAGTAATACTAAGTTTTGAATGAATATACCTACATAAGTATCGAATTTCCACGAAATAACTACTCATATGTCAGGCGTAGTAAAGTCGCCGACGGGTTGCCAGATATTATTTTTGTATGTATATTTTTGTATAACAGCCGAAACAGGGAAAAAATACGGGATTCCCGATTTTTGCCCGGGACAAATAAAACTGTTTTCAAAATGTTTCTCATTTACTTGATATTATTATAATTGCATTGATTTTTTAAGCATGTCAAATCGGCCTTAACACATTCGGTTCGATTTGACATACTCAAAAAAAACAATGCAATTATAATCATAGTTGTAGTTATTAGATCGCATTTTATCAATTGCGGGCTACATTTGTTACTCACATCTGTCCATTTCAGTATCATTTGCGAAAAATACCTTTCCTACAAAGCAATTAGAAAATACAAATGAAATGGTACGAAAAACGTTAGGGACATCATTTAAGGAAAACACTTCAATAATTTTCTTCCATATGCACCATTACTTCTATCATGGAAAGTGGTTGCAATGTCGAGGGATTTTTAATGACTTCGTATAAACATAAACATTTTTGGAAAATGTCGTAATTTTAACGTCTTTAAAAATTGCAGCTTCGAAAGGTTATTGTTCTCTGAAAATTCGTATCCCGGCAACAAATATTCCAGGAAATTCTTGTAGAACTGTTTTGTATTTGATTCCTTTGCCTCAGCACTTAGTCCAGCCATTATATCTCATCATCATATCATACTGTCAAAAAAATGCCTTAATTCTGTGCTCCACTTTATGCTCGTTAAATTACGGGACAAAGTCTGTCCCGCCGGGACATTTCAAAATAGACATAAAATACGGGACGTCTCCGGAAATACGGGATTTCTGGCAAGCCTCGGGGTGCCGCTTGAACTGTATCGTTACTGAATCGTTGATCCAAGGTTTTTATTTGGGTCGAGTAAAAAAAAATCTTTAGCTTATTCCAAATAGCATCGGTACAGGTATACCCACGTTTAGCTAGGATTAAGTTCTTAATTTAGCGCGACAGGGGACTAGCCCGTCGCCGTATGGAGATAGGACTCGTTCCCCGCTATTTTTTATAATCATTAACATTGCTGACTTTCTTTATACATTATTGACTGATCTTTATTAACACATTTATTATTATTATTATTATTATATTATTATTTTATTATTATTTAATTATTATTATTATTATATATTATTATTTTTATTATTATTATTATTTAAAATTAATATAATATAATATAATTATAACAGCGAATAACTCAATCGATGTTACAGCAAAGGTTCAAATTCGTTTCAGTAAATTAGTGCATAAATAAAATAGTTTTAAAAGAAAATTTAATCAATATGTGGACGAGCCGGTCTGGCTGATATACTTAAATAATAAATTACAGACTGTCCTGTTAATTACCCAATAGCAACCATTGTCGACCTTTTTACCAGGCTTTTAATATCGAGTAGACTTTGACAGCTCCAAATGAATTTGTAGGTGAACGATTGCGTTGAAACAGTCGAGTTAATTTTTTGTCTTTGCCTTTGTCTGCAATAAGTCAAACAACAAAGAGTATAAATTCAGATATAAATGGGATTCTTTCTATCTTTACTTCCAATCATCTCGCTAGCGTGAATGACACTTTGGGTAAATATTACCATACACTTTTTGTTTGTATAGATGTCCTTTACCCATATTTACAACATTCATCATGTGCCAATGGAAAAAACGGTCTGGCCATCCACAGCGCCATCTGTTGGATTTTGAATATAACACTGCTGTGTAAGAATTTCAGCAGCGCAGCGGTTGTAGCTCTGCCTACCATGCGAGAGGTCCCGGGTTCGATCCCCAGCTAGGGGTGAAGAAAAAAAGAAAAAACCCTTAGGCCTTGGATATTTATATGTGTGTGACGTCGCTGTTTCTGGTTCCCACGACACGGTGTGGGGCCAGGAAGCAATGTATGTACCTGTATGTAAATGTGAATGTTTAATGTGAGAATCCCAATAATGTCTCCACCGAGGGGCACCGGCCTTTAGGTGGATGAAGAAGGATAGAGCCATAGCCATATTCCATCACGCTGGCTCAAATAATAAATTAATGCCACTAATAGTTGGGTTAATAAACTCCATTGACCGAACGGACAGGAAGTTGTTAACTCGTTAGAGATTATTGATAATATCATGTTCTAATTTGTATTTGGTTTTTACTCGATCATGTCCGGTCTAATTTATTTGCTTTAATAAACTATTTAAGATGTCAGAAGTTTAGTCCTCTTTAATAATTCTTTATTTGGCCATCCATCCAATTATCTTCATATCCATCTGAGCTACAGAGCCACTTTGTTAATAGTTCTGTTTCAATATTTTTAAAAGAATAGGGGCCTTACCACGAAAAAATTAACTAGTGTTCAACACTTGTTTGAAAACGAAAACGTATGGGATTTGTTTTGAGGTTAAACGCTGTTTAATATTTTTTGTGGTAACACGGGAAAAGTTTACTTTAAAGCCTCTACGTATGACTAACCTCCCGTAACCGCAATCAATTATGTTTCTGTTATACTGCGCGCCAAAATGTATGCAAAAGAAGTCATTATGCCCGAGCACACATCATTATAACTTTACAAGCCATGGGCGATACAGCGCTCCTCAAACAGAACGGTGTCCCAGAAAATGGTTTCGTTCCCAATTTTTAATACCTGGTACGAGTAGAAAATCACACTCCAAATTATGACTCCAATAATAATGATATAATAATACCTTGGAGACTATTTACATATATTATTACATTTGGAGTTAAATATTATACTTAGATAGATAAACAACGACCTAGGCATGGGCCTAGGGTACAAACATCCGTTCTCATCAAACAAATATTTGCCCCCAACGGGACTCGAACCCGGGACCCTTGGCTTCGTAGGCAGGGTCACTACCGACTCGGCCATTCGGGTCGTCAATGAGTTCTCGGAGCTTAATGGTTGTACTCGATATTTTTCTACTGTTCTTCAAGATATTATTGCAATACCATACACATTAGTTAGTAGATTAACAGTTTACCTACCTGTATAAAAGTGTTTTATTGTGGTAACTTCAACTGATTAAAAAGGCAAAAATTTGTTGGAAATGTCAAGTAGTAAAAATGAAATCTTTAAGAAACTGAGGTTTCAACATAAAATAAAGCTCAACTCAAAATGCCAAGAATTCATCATACTCGGTATCGTATCTGTGAAACGTGCAAACCGAAATTGTTATCCCAGCCGAAGCCGACGCCATTTTCAACCTTATCGCCATGAGTTAGAAGCGGTACGGGTAACTTTCCCTGATGGTACATCGTGGGAGATTGCTGGTTGCATAACGCTCGCAAATTGCGAGTTGAAAGGAATGCTTCATCGTAATTGTTGATAAAAGTTTCATTACTTCTATATTAGTCAAGTATGATAACGCTATCGCATAGCAAAGCCAATTTACGTAACATAGCATAAACATTTACTTACAGGCACATACATTGCTTCTGGCCCCACACTAGGATACCCTGTACGTGGGAACCAGAAACAGCGACGTCACACACATATAAACATCCACGACCTGGGGTTTTTTATTCTTTACCCACAGCCGGGGATCGAACCCGGGACCTCTCGCATGCTAGGCAGAGCCAATACCTCTGCACCACAGAGTTCGTAGAATATTTGCTTTGCAGAACTTTTAACCCCTTAAAGGTCGGTCAATACAGCGTGGCCTTAAAAAAGGGCACTTGCAATAAGGTCGATATTTCTTGACGAAATGTACTAAACAAAAAGCTTATACGGTGGCCTGTAATCCGGCGAAGAGTCTATGGTACGCAGCATACCAACATTACGATGCAAAAACTGCATTGGCCACTCAGGCGTCCACCGTGCGATATTAACATTGAACTTTGACAGTTTGCGGTGACTCCTGAAGTTTATTTACGTGCTGTGTAACTAATATTGGATTTATCGAGAAAAATGTAAGAAAACAAAGTAGTAAGTCAAAAAAGTATGTAACGTGTTTTACTTACTTAGGATTAAGATCCTCATTTAGGTGAAACGTATCGTAAAAATCCTCCATCAACCCACACTGAGCCAGCGTGGTGGAGTATGGCTTAATCTTAATCGTATCCGGATAAAGACGTGTGCCCCTCGGTTGGGACATTAATGGGCCACATTTATTGTTATTTATTTATAAGGTGAAACGGGAACTGATGTGTGATAGAAATTTCATAAAAATATGAGTAATTTGCAAACGATGACGAGAAAATACTCTAACCTCATAATTTTCAGGCTTGTAATTCGAGAGTGCTTTTGCTTATTTTAATATTATTTTACACTAAAATTTTACTATTTGTTATTGTATACTCAGCCTATTTTGATATTAAACAGTCACCCCAGGTATTTCTAGAAATATTATTCAGTGCAAACTTTACTATGCTGCAATATTGCTTGTGTAAAGGGTCACGTGTGGTTTGCCTACTTCCAGGGCCTCACATCATCTACGCCAGGATTAAATGGATGATGAAGAGTTGAAATGCTGCTGGTTATTACTGACGACCAGATAGAAAATTCGGATGTTGGTAGGGACTCTAACTGGATGAGATTTTCTTTTATTTACTGGGTGCAGCATTTGTTAACCCTTATATCATACTGAAGGATACATGGATCAAAGCACGTCCTAGTGTACCAAACCTATGAGCCAGATGATGTATAGAAGTAAATATGCAGATGAATTGATAGGGAACTATTTCCAAAAATATAACAAAAATATCAAGATACACCTTTGAGTGATGTTCATTGATAAGTCAATTCAGGTCGCTCTAACTCACGTCGCTATAGGCATTACAGCACAAAAAAGCTAAAGAGAAGCATTTATTAATGTAAAAAATGCAAGGTCTCCTTCGGTGATAAAACCGCATTTAAAAGTGGAAAAAACGGTTTTTTATTAAATATATATTTTAACAATTATTGTTCTTTAAAATTTTTGTAAAACTGTAAACAATAGAAATAGTAAATGAATAAATTAATGGCTTTTTACAATTTATATAATATAATTATCATTTTACCGACATAAATATCGAAATAAAATTGCAAATCGAAAGGCCTGCTTTTGGCCACTGTGCATAGGGTTGCATAATAGTCTGGTGTAACAGTCGGTTGCCACCACACTATGCTCGACACCACATTTTGTAGTTTTTCTCAAAAATTCGGTATTTCTAGATTTTTTTATTGATGAAATACATCATTGAGGACCTATATAAATATACTGAAATACCGTTTCATCACATTTTCAAAAAAAGGGAAATGTGTCCTTTAAAGGGTTAAGTACAAATATTATTTTTGTTGGGCGATCATAGAGCGGTACGGAATCCTAAAAGTGTTTTAAAAAGAGATATTTGCTGCTGCTGAAGTAACATTGATCCCTTAATGAATGATTCAAAGGTTTTGGACTTTAATATCAAGCCATAAGGATAAGAAAATGACGGCAATTATATTGCCTCTGAAACATAAAAGGATAAAGGCAATAGAAGGCATGTAGTTACATCAAGTTAACTACTAAAAATACACAGGATCATAGAGCGATCAAATAGGTATGTTGGTTTGTCGGTCTCCTGTAGGTACTTACATTACACTAACATTGCTTTGATATAGTTGCCACTAATTGAGGAAGCGGTCGAAGGTAAACCGAAGGCCATTAGACTCTCAAATGTAGGCAAAAACGGCAGTTGAAGGCACTTCATGTGAACGTGAAGAACAAAGGAATATTATTTGCGTCGCCGAACGCTACACTTATTTGGGAATTCCGAATTTCTGTCTGAAATATGTCTGATCGAAAGACCATTAAAACCATTATTATCGTGAACGTTATTTTCTGAATTGTTGCAAAATTGTTTTCGTATTATATTCGGCGTTTTCCATAAATTAGAGATGCGCGTCTCTTCAGATATCTTAAAAGCATAACAAAAAGGGACCTTGTCATTCTCATGGTTTAACAAGTTGTGCCTAAGTTACCTTGGAAATCGTTTTTATAACTTTTCTAGGTCTGTTCGTCCCAAGTTCCAATTCCAATTGATCAAGCTAAAAACATTCTAACAATTTCATTGAGACGAACTCAGTAATGGTCATCAAATCATCGTCAACCAATATTTCAGAAAGGATTTGATTTTTTTTTTAATCTTTTTAAACCATAATTCATAATCGCTCGCTTCGTAAATTCATAGTCAAAATAACGCCAAATGCCGAGGTCAAACCAAAATGTAAAGGGCCAAAAACGGAAAACCTACTATGATAAGTAGAGTAGATATAGGTACCACCGATAAAGGTAAGTTTCTACTACGCATAAGTTTGTAAACCGTGCTTATTTCGTAAGTCAAGTGGATTAAAATCGTACAAAAAATTTGTTTGAAGGGTTCTACCCACAAGTCTATTGTTGAGTCAAACAGGTTTTAAATAATCCAGCGTGCGTCACTTACCACGTGTAAACATTTTAATTGATGACACGCGGAAGTCAAAAGCTCGAGATAGCAAAGTTTCGTAATCTATTCGTATTACAAATAACTAAACGTAGTTTTGTGTAATTTTGATATTTCACATGTCGAAAGACTTTTTAAAGGTATGTAATTAGTTACTGCTGCATAATGACAAAATCTTTTGGTTTTCGCAGAAACCGGAAAGTTCTTATGGAACATAGATACTAGGTAACTAGTATACTAGAAACACTTTCGAGAAAGTATAATATGTATAATGATAGAACCTCTGAATGTATTTAGATTGGAAGAGTTAATTGTATAGATTTACCGTTATATCATTTTCTCTAGATTCAGATTCAGATTCGTTTATTTGCATAAATGTGGTTACAGTGGATGTTATATTATTATAAGAACAGCACATTTAGCCTCATATTGGCACGCAAAGGTACATTTACAAAAAATATTTATGTAGATATATAACTAGCTAAGGCTGCGAACTCACAAAATACTAAAATAATACTTTAATTAAATTATATAATGTCAAACAAAATCGGATTTAAAATATTAATAACACAATGACATGCAACAACGAATTCAAAATAATAATAATAACTAACTACAAGACACTAAAATAATATCAAAGTAAATTTACACAATGTCATAAAAAAATGATTTAAAATAATAAAGCACAATGTCAGATAAAATTTAATTTAAAATAATAAAAATAAAACTTATTTGCATTTTATGAAGAATTCATCTAAAGAGTAGAATGCTTCTGTGGCGAGCCAATTAAATAATTTCGTAGAGAAGGTTTGTGTTGGTGCAGCCTGAATACTTTTGGGTACAATATTGTATATTTTTGTTGCCATGTAAACACAGTTTCTCCTTAACAATTCTAAGCGAGGACCGGGAATTTCAAGTGGTCTTTGAGTAGCTGTTCGTCTATAAGTGTTATCCCGTCTATCGAAACATTTGTACCTAAACTTCAAACTTAACACACTATTTACCAACAAAGGAGTAAATGATTACAATCAGAATCTGAAGAGTTTAGCTCAATTATTGGGTTCCAAATACCCCCTAATCGACTAAAAATTGTGCCAAAAGTGACTGTGTGTAATCAGCAGTAAGTTAACTTTTCAAGGTTAACTAGGTAGGTATCACATCGGATGTAACCAAATTTGACAAGACCACATACATATTTACATAAACTGGTTTTATATAGGCATTTAGAGTATGGTTATAATGCGGCAACATTATCATGTTACGCCAACCATGAAGACCCAGTTTCAGTTGACAATAAACTCTTTCAATCGTTTAATTTCAAATGTGTCACATCCAGTTACTGAACTGTAGTAGTCTCAAGGTAATGAATTATTGTCCTTAATATACTCTATTAATGTAAGTACTTACCTCTTGGCGGTCTATCAATAGAGTAGATACACAAATAACTCTAAGACTATCATCTTCATCATCATCATCATCACGCTCAGCGTACCTCGACCCACTGCTTGGTGGCATTTAGTTAGCTGACCATATTTTGGGGAATGATAGCACCCATATATATGAACGATTTTCCACAAGAAGCATATGGTCGCAAATCAAAAACAAATTTCGTCCCTCAGTACATTGACAGGATCAGCTGATAACAAGTTATTATGGGAGACCCAATTTTTTTTTTCGTTTGCGACCAATGTTTCTAGGGGAAAGTTGTTCATATTATGGGTGCTATCATTCCCAAAAAATATGGTCCGCTAATAAATGTCACCACAGGGTAAAAAATCAAGGTGGCCCAACGAGCAATGGAGCGTTCCATGTTAAGTATATCTCTCGTTGACCGCGTGCCAAACGTCGAAATTCGACGGATGACGAAGGTCGAAGATGTAGGTAAGCGGATAATGAGACTGAGGTGGAGATGGGCGGGACACTTGGCTAGACGCGATGACGGACGGTGGACCAAAGCAGTCACGGAGTGGTGGCCAAGGGGAGCAACAAGGCCAGTGGGCAGACCAGCTGCCCGATGGTCCGACGATATACTAACGTCGAAGGGATCTCAATGGATGCGGAGGGCACAGGACCGCAGGGGTTGGCGCTATAGAGAAGAGGCCTATGCCCAGCAGTGGGTTGATGTGGGCTGAGAATGATGACAAAGTAAAATTTAAGAAGAAGCCTATAGGCTTCTTCTTCTTCACGGTCCTACAACAGTTTGTCCAGTCAGATCCCGTCGAGTTGATGATACTTAAAACCCATATCAAAAATAGAGGCATGTCATTTAAAGTTTAGATGTAAACCCGTCACGTGTTATCTTCATCATCCGGTGCTAATTCAAGCAGCGAGTAAAGCCTTTACCCATTCATATACGTGTTAGTACACCCATTCTTTTAAGTGTATTATAGTTGTACTAAACCAGATTAGCTACTAAATAAATCACAACGGACGGAAGTGAAGTAATTCTAATATACGCCATAAATAAATTATATTTCACAACCTCGGAGGGAGAAGAAAATCGTAAATTGAAATGTGATCTTCGAGACTTGCAGTAGCAACAGCTACTCGAAAGTGGCAACTAAGTTTAGAGCGAACTGTTAGATTTCAACACACAGTTTATGGTTGTTGTTGATTCGCAGAGAGACTTTATTTGTGACGGTTTACTTACTGCCTATACGTCTGACAAAATAATTCTATTATATGTGGTGGCGCTAAAATCAGTGCAGTTACATTGGCCCTAACTTACCTGTCAAAAGCAATGGCATTTCATACTGGCGACTCTTATTCTCGTTTTAGATGCCGGTTCTGTTATTCTGAATATTTATTTCAGTGTGCAGCAATTAGTTTATATACGGTTATATTCGCTTGCATGCTCAAATCAGAGTATTAACCGGAGCTTTTATCTATACCTCCAGTCCACTCCGATGGAACATTTCATTCAGCATTATCCTGAGTTCTATTGTCTTCACGGGTTAGCTATTCATTAGCCTTCATAGACTCCTGTCCACCACTGTACGCTCTTGAATGGGTTAGGTACTTACTTACTTATTGCGTGCAACGTTCTAAATCGGTGTCGATTAGCGTATCATGGTAGATTCTCCCCAAACGTTACCATGCTTACCATGTATCATTCGGTTCGCAGTATCAATCGGGTCAATGACCGCTATTGCAATGCCAACCCGTGAAGACTATACACCAGCCGCCAAGAGAAAGATAGGAAGCGAGTTAGCTTTAATCTCGGGATAACTTTGACATTCATATTTTCTAATCTCTGATCAAAGTTCGGTCAATCTGACGTATATTTATAGTTCCTTAAGTATCCACCGCAGTCACAACCTCGCCGTACCACATTCAACTCTGATTGCTTCCCGCTCGAAGATCTCTCGCGATCGCTTCACGGATAGTATACTTGAAACATGGTGTTGTAAATCTGTCAACAGCCAAATTACAGCCGTATGAACCGCTCCTTTAGTGACTATTGCGGCTTTGAATGGGGTCTGGTGGGCCCGATGTAAAGTTACTGAGGACTGAGGTAGTTCGGGATCGAAAGGTGAAATAGCTTTCGATCCCGAACTATTTTAATCCTGTAATAATCACTCTGTAATGTATTTGCATGAATGTGTTAAGTATGCCTGTTTTCTAGGTCTTTTTACTATACTACCGGATTCCATCACAGCAACTTCATTTATCCATATCGGAAGCCCGAACAAGAGTTTATGGTAATGCTCACTAAAATATTTTTGCTTGCGGCGGCTCTGTGTAGCGGGTTGCTCCCCTCCCTCAAATATGGCGAGGGGGGTGATGGCTGGTGCACAAGTCATGCTCGTGAACGGGTGCTTGCTGCTTGGGGGGACTGGTCCAGTCTGGTTTCTCAAAAGTTATATTGACTACAGCTTTGTTTGTTCTTATTTTTTTTTTGTTATTTTTTATTTTGAAATATCTTATGGGCACTATAGATACGATGTTATTATATTGTCATTAGATAAGATTATTTTCATATTGTATATTGTGGCATAAAAAAGACGTAATTGGAAAAAAAATACATCACGTAGAGTTTCTTGGTGCTATCTTCTCCGACGGGCGTTTTTCCGAAGCACTGGTAGAGTTAATCGAGTTTCCTTTTCCTGTTCGAGATTCAGCCGTGAAGCACCAATTAAAGTAAAATTTCCTTCTTCAAACTCAAACCATAATCAGTTACTCATTAGTTTAGGTGATCATGTTTGATTTATTTAAAAAAAAACCCCATGTATATATTATATGAGAATTAAGTATTTGAATTGTAAAAGTGCATTATTTTTCACTACTTACAATAAATGTTTCGAGTTTTTGTGTGTTTGGAAAATTATCAAGACACAGAAGAAAGGAATTAACCATAAGTATTAGTTAGGTACTGAATGAAGGTACCTTTACTACGTCATGCTTCCGAGTAACCCTCAATTCTTAAATTTCGGTGTTTTTAATGAATTATTAAAAGTAATAATGGATATTTTATTAGTTCTTAGAACAAAAATAATAGTACTCATAAAAGTAACGAGTACTTTAAGATTGAATTTGAGGTTGCTGGGTGGCATCTTCCCTTCTTTCCCGTCTTTGGTACTTTTAGGGCATGCTTGAATTGTTCATATATATGTGCTTAATTGGTACTGACGAATAAAAAGAAGTACCTACATACTTCAAAAACTTAGGAGAACCTACTGTAACATGATTCGTTCATAATTTATTTATTGCACACAAATCATACAAAGAGTTACATGAAAATAGTGTACAAAGGCGAGCTTAACATTTATAATTTATTTATTGCATACAAAATTTAAAGCAAAGTTACATTGAAAACAAAAGAGTGCACAACGGCGTACTTAACTCTAAATAAGAGATCTCTTCCAGTAACGCGACTTAGACAGTGAGAGGTAATTGTTGAGCGGGGGTAGACTAATTGTGTACAATTGTACTACAAGACTACATACCTAAACATAATAATATACACTTCCGAATAAATACTTAAACTTGTTGATATAACTATCTAAGCCTAACTATATAAACGAATACTTAAGTACTGTATAAGCATAATAAACTTAATACATATATACAAAGTATATAAATAAAATAAAAATACATACATACCTATGATTGAAGAGAAAGGTAGTGCTCTTTAACTCGACTTTTAAAAATGTTGAGTGTTGAACTGTCCCTGATGGTCTGATGGTAAGGGAGTGCATTCCACAGCTGGATGGCCCGGATTCAAAGCCCGTGTCGTGTAAACATCTTCCCAGCAAACCCATTTTATAGCTTTTAACTGGCTAGATACAGCAATGTGGGGGTTGGTGTGAGAGGTTATTCCGTATGTTGATAGATACAAATGTAACTATTGGGGCCTAGATAATTGTTGAAACTAAGGTATTTTCGCCAAACAAGGCGGACAAATCGATCAAAAATAGGCCCACAAATCCCAACTTAGAATATCCGTATATGGTTTTATTGAACACGTTTCCTTCTGTGTTTAGGGTACCGGCGAAGCATTACAGAAACGGTGTAACGGGCCATAAACGGGTTACGATGCAAACTCTATACCCGTAAAGGTTATTGGTACAATCACCAACTAGTACATCAACTGTATGGGTACATACACATCCGGACCGAACCGATATCACCTACATTTGTGTAGGTATAGTAAAGATAGAATAGGTTTCATGAATCTTAAAAATAAATATATATATAAGAATGGCTGGACTGACTTTAATGATCACATATTTGTTGGATTCGTCTCCAGCCCGGATGGTGTAACTATTTAAAACAGGTGGCCTTATCACACGCAGACATAACGAAATAAGGGATCTTTTCTGTGAACTGTGCCAGCAAGCCTGGGGAAACGTCACGAAAGAGCCAGTCATCTCCGAAGGCGATACTGGGCTGCGCGGAGACTTGGCTTGTCGGGGGGTATGGATTGCCCAGAGGGAGGCGTTATTTGATATCCGTGTCATAGACACCGACGCTCCCTCCCACGCATCACGCCCCGTAGCGGCTGTCCTTCGTTCAGCTGAAGAAGAAAAGAAAAGGAAGTACTGCGACCCATGCGAGACGCGCCACACCACCTTCACCCCTTTAGTAACCTCTGTCGACGGAGTTTTTGCTCCACAAATGATATCATTCACTAAACACCTCGCCGAAACGCTGGCGGACCGCTGGAACCGGACCCCTGCCACAATAATGGGCTGGCTACGAGCAAGAATTCAAACCGCCATCATCAGGGCTAGCAGCATGTGCATCCGCGGTACCCGCCATAGGTGGAATCGCACAGGCCTATATGAGGATGGAGCGGCAGTCCCACACGTCTTGAACTAGAATGAATATCTTATTTATATTCTCTGTACTTATTTTCATGAATCTTTTGCTTAATAAATTTCTTATTACAATTTAAATATCGGAAAAAATCACTGAAATAAATACACACAAAATTGTTTTTATATAAAAAAAACATAAACATTTATATACAGGCACAACCATTCCTTCTGGCCCCACACTATAGGGTTCCCTATGTTGAGAACCGGAAACAGCGACGTCACACACATATAAAAATCCAAGACCTAGGTATTTTTTTTCTTCACCCCCAGCTGGGGATCGAACCCGGGACCTCTCGCATGGTGGGCAGAGCCACAACCGCTGCGCCACAGAGGTCGTCGGTATAAATTAGGTTTGGAACTCCGTCATCTTCCGCAAGGGACAGCTCACCCGTCATTGACTCTTCGGCGGTACCTACGAATTTCGGGGGGTCAGCTAAACCCTTATTTATATACAACCAGACCAACATAGCAGTTGGTGGGTTGCCGCTTTATGGTCGTTTTTTTTTGTTGTAATTACAGTTTGCCAATACATTCGTTACGATTATTCGCATAATACCCATTCCTATATAAATTATTGATCGATTATCGACATATCTACCTATTTTTCTAATTAAATCGACATATCTTCGAATTTACTGAATCGATTTTTACAACACTAAGAGTATAAATCTTGCAACATTCAAAGTAAAAAAGGGCGAATCCAACTGTCATGTCGGTCTAGTTGTGTAAAAATCAGAGTTTAGTATTATTATATTTCGTGTATCTGGCTAAACGTAGGTACAGTTGTGAATCTGCCATGCCGTATGGGAAATGCCGCGAAACTATGTTGTTAGCCGTTGATCTTATATGTAGACTAGAGATATAGGTAATATTGTCAGATGATTTGTCTCGCCCTAATCACATATTCTCGCCTCAACGCTCGCTGCGATAACTATACTCGCTTTATTTGTCTATCATTTCTACACATCTGACAGCACAGGCCACAGCACGTCTTTATCTGAATAGAGAGCAGATATCAAAATCAACTGTTGTGCTTTCGAGATGTGAATGACATCATTTGTAGTCCATCTCGGAATACTTGGCGTGAAGCAACAATCATCAATCTGTCTGCATTATAAGATAGATTTCACACATCTCAAACAGTGGATGCCAGTAGAGTATTGTGTCGATGAGATACGAGAATAACATCGGAAGTCGTAAATATTCAGACAAATTAAAAGCGGGCCTGCTACTGTTAATAACCTAGTGGTAGCAACATCACCAGCTTGTCAAGAATCTTCAATCTTGACTCAAGATTCCTGTTGTTAACATAGTACGAAATCAGTTTTTTGACTTCCATATTTATTTGATTTTGTACCATGGTTTCTTCTTAAAGTTCTTCATGGAACTGGTTGTAAGTGAACATGTTAGAGTAAGCCCTAAAGAAATGCTCCACCGCTGAAACGGTTTTAAGTAATTTCTCTATGGTGTCCGCTTTTATAACACCAAACTGGCTAGCATCCCAGCAGATCCATCTTTGTCGCGATAACTTAACAAACGGAACAAAACCGGAGCTTTCTATTTCGCGACGAAAACGAATGACTCTTGACACAACACAATTGCATAATGAGTTGGTCTGGTAAACAATACAGACGTTGGCAGTCACGAGTGCTCTTGGCTCTCCACCTAATAGTTAGGGATATCATTGGAAGGGCGGGCGTTTGTAGTTGGACATGGAAGGTCTGTTGGCGATGGGGCTAACGGATGGTCTGCAAAATAGGCTTTGGAGACAGTTTGACGGAACACATTTGTCATTGGGAATGTGCGTCGAGTCTGGGATACCAACTATCTACGTTTGGAATTTAATTATTGATAAGAGTCTCTGTTCTTTAACAGTGGTTATCAGTTGGCACTTGCAGCAGTAAACTTGCGATTTTCATCTATTTGCGACTTCCATCAAAAGCAAATCATACAGATTTTTCTATATTTACATTGCTTCCCCCAACTAGGCTACCCTTATATTTTGCCTGTAACCGACATTACAAACGTCACATTAACATCTCAAGTAGCACGCATCTCTGACAATGAACCTCTCCACATAACACAAATCTTGTATGACGTTCCGCCACCAGTATTGCCTGAAATACCTCGTCCCTTCCGAACAATCCACTCACAGGCCACAGAAGGGTCTCCTCTCAAGAGCCGAAGGCCCTCCAGTTCTAGTGTTCTAGTGACCCTTTACGATATCTTTGGACGTTCAGTGGGCAGTTACATCCTCCTTTATCCGGCCCGGGTGTAGATTCTACTGTTATAACTTGACTGCCCTACCTCTCGCCTGTTGATGTTATCTCCAACAGCCCAAAATGATTGTCTGTCATATACGATTTCAAAGATAAGTCAATGGTGTGCTGTTACTGTTCAGACATTAGAATAATTTGGTATGCTGCAAACAACATCGTGACATTGTGACATCTTCATATCTCCATAACTGTGGTGATGGGCAAGCTCCCTGTCACGAAAAATGATGTATTAAATTACTGGCTGAACGTGGGCACACTGTGCCTCTGAACACCGCCATTGCAGGCTGAGTTTTGTCAGTTTCCATTAGTTGTACGTGAAGTGTTTAGGGGGGAGTGGGTTGAGCCCAATCTCACCAAATCTAACATGGGGGAGAGGGGGGAATCGGCAAAAAAAAAAGACTTAACACTATCGTGGCCAGTGCATAGAAGACCTCAATTCAAAAATCATAGCGACGCGAATGCTATAGAATTCGTTTAAGGATGTAACAGGGTAAATTTGAGGGAAAATAGGGTAAAATTAATGTAAAACATATTTGTTGACTAAGACATGGCAAAATACTTGTTTCAAATAAATTATGAAATAAATTGTGTTTTTATACAAATCCAACGCATTTTCACTAATTATACAATTTTTAAAAATTCACACGTGTGATATGATAAGGGAAGGGGATGGGGTTGAGCCGAATCTCACAACCTCTCACCAGGCGTAGGGGCTGCGTAATTAATGAATCCCCCCCTAGTAGAATCAGCGGCCTGGTCTTCGGGTGTTTACGTTAAATAATGGGGTGTATGTATCCCGCCTGTGGCCGTGACGGGTCTTGTGACAGAGGACATTCTATTACATGATACTGAGTAGGAAAAGGGGAAGAACTGGAGATATTTAAAAATTATAAGTTGGCTATATATGTTTTTGATTAGGCGGGGAGACATTTTGGTGTAAATTTGGTTTTGAGAGAAGATTCAGTAAGTGGCCACGTACAACTTTTACTGATAGGCTGAATAATTTATCCTGGAAAGGTTAATTTTGAAAGGTTTTTAAAAAAAATATATCAACTTAACTAACCTTTAAGTGACCTATGTAAGTGACGGAAAATTTGAGTGGCCCTAATGAGTAAAAATTTTCCGAAACTACTTTCAAATCGAAATGGTTCACTTTTTCACCATCAAACTGCAACCACGATCAAGAGGCAAGTGAAACCGACGCGACGCCACCAAGGTCCCGATTTGTTAACCGAGTGATCTTTCGCAATAAGTAAAAAAAATAACAAGTTAAATATCGACAGTTGCCGCTCAAGCTCGAAGGCGCGCCTCTTTATCAAATTCTTCGAGTTAACTTCGTAATGTGCGGCAGGCCTTTGAGAGGAAACCGAATTGTACCGAATTCAAGGTAAGTTGATACCATTTTTGAGAAATAGCCACAACACCGGATGGTATAAGAAATTCAGAACAGGTGTAGCTAAAATTACCACGCTGTACACGTTGTACAGCGTGGTAATGTTACAGAGTTCAAGATAACCTGTATCATCTTAGCTCGAATCTAGCCACAAAACTACCTATAAATAATAATAATAATACCTTGGACACTATTTACACACATTGATCTAGCCCCAAACTAGGATTCCCTGTATCTTGGGTACTAGACAACGATACACATACTAATATAGATAAATATTATACTTAGATAGATAAACAACCATGACTAGGGTACAAACATCCGTTCTCATCAAACAAATATTAGCCCCCACCGGGACTCGAACCCGGAACCCTTAGCTTCGTAGGCTGGGTCACTGCAGAGTCGGCCATTCGGGTCGTCACATAGATGCAATACAAACGCCAGAACGCGCGTAAGTTGCAGCTTAGGCCCTCTAATTCGAACCCGAGTCAACACTATTCCCTGAGCAACAGAAATAAATTGACAACTCCATATTTTATTTGAATTAGTGGGCCTCATTGTAGAAGCGTGGTTGTTGCGGCGACGGGCGTGGTAGCTGTCGGGGCCTGTCGAGGTCATCACGGTGACTCTTAGGGTGGACTGGCTCGGATTACTGATCTGGCTTGCGGTTAGCGCAACCGGAGCTGAAAAAATCGGTCATGGGCGGGTCGGACTTGCACACGAAGGGTTCCGTACCACTGTACAAGGAAAGCTAAGCTCTAAAAATAATAAAACAAAAATAAAGAGAAAACAATATCATGTCCAAACGTAGATTCGAACCCAGAATTTGATTGCGCGACCAATATCAAACCAATTGCGCCACCACAACCTTAAGATAAGCCGCGAAATCTAC
The DNA here is from genome assembly GCA_949825045.1 of Argyresthia goedartella. Classification (NCBI taxonomy): domain Eukaryota; kingdom Metazoa; phylum Arthropoda; class Insecta; order Lepidoptera; family Argyresthiidae; genus Argyresthia; species Argyresthia goedartella. The sequence goes on along the minus strand of OX463829.1, from coordinate 17,580,353 downwards.
GATTATATTTGAATCGTGATAAGAAGTCCCTTGTAAGGGGGCCCCCTTTAATTTATAAAATCTCCATTATTTGTTTCGTCCAGTATCCTAGTGTGGGGCTAGAAGCAATGTATGTGACTGATAAATGCTTATTTGAATGTATGTAATTTTAATATTTAAACTGTGACCAAGTGGACTAATAATTCCGTATTAAAACCATGAGAAAGTTTGCGCATTGGAAAATGTCGCCATTTTCTGCACCACCAAATGGCATGGATCATGGCTTTACGAAATCTAAACGGAACCCCACAATATGGCGACATTGTTACTTGAGTTTAATGAATCGAAACAGGTAAATAAAACTCGAAACTTATTAATTACAACTGAAAACATCTGAACATTTTATGGGCACATATTTTTAAATTCATGTCAAAATAAAATAATCGTACCATAATTTTGTATACAATTATTACTTTCAATCAGGTTATGTATATCTGAAAGATGATTGAGATTCTATTCAGAGCGTTTTCATAATTAAAGTGATCGAGTCTCTTACTCTGTACCTGTAATATTCTTTCAAGGGTCAGTGCATTCTCTACTACAACAAGATACCTCTGGAGATCTTGAAATTGCCATTTGAGCAATTTAAAAACCATGTTAAAGCGACTTTGTCGAAAAAAGGGATATTACAATGTTCAAGATTACTTAAATGACGGGACTGTATGGGGGTTAATATGGCTCAACACAGACCTTGCTGTTAATAATTGTGTAATTATTTATTTCAGCTCATTAGATCTATCAATCAGTCTGTGGGAGTTTCTACGCCATTCTACTCCCACAGTGGTCCAATGTAGAGAAGTGGCAAAAAATGACGATTGCTAAGTATATGTAAATATCTACTGTAATAAAGACATTTGGAATTTGGAAAATTTGGTATTTGCAATTTTCCGAAATGCCTACTAGTACTAACCGACTGACTGTTTTACTAACCGTATTTTAGTTGAAAGGTCTATAAATACTCAGCTATGGTTCTGTTCCTGGCTGAACCCTTGGATATTGAATTGTAACATTTTTGAAGTTGATAAACGTTTTCACTTCGCTCACTTCACGCCATGTTTCAGAAAAGATACGTCGAGCCATGGTTAACAATAATTGTGTTACTTAAATAAATAATATTGTAGCTTGACCCAGGTGTCTTTCGAGCAGACAGGGCAGTGCAGTCAGCATCCACATATCCACTATAGGCGAGGCCGTGGCCGAGCCATCTATACTTTTTTACGAGGGATATTTTTAACTATACTGGCCTGCAAAACTAAGTACCATACTCTTATTTTTTTTTTCTAAATTATAGAAGTTAGAGGTATAAAAAACGTTTTATCGCAAATTTTATCAACTTTTCTTGAAACGATAGTACATACGCAATATTTACGAAGCATCTTTAGAAGACATAGAAGATGATAATAAAAGAAAATGCTGGGTGAATCCACTCAATAGTGGAAGACGATTGCTAAGTATATGTTAATATCTACAGAAATTTAAAAGACATTTGGAATTTGGAATTTATGAATAGATAGGAGCAGACTTCTCTTCCCAAATATACATGCCACAATTATTGGCAAATATTGGGTGCTTACCTATGAAATTGGCGAATTTTTCTTCCAGATTCAGAAGTTCATAATTCGAGTAATTCAATAGCTATTTCCAGTTTTATTTTTATTGTTTTAAAATTAATTTCAATATTTTACATCTACTTATTAAATTTTCTTTTAATTTTCAGTTTTATAACTAAAATGTTATCTTCAAAATCAGTGCCTCCTAAATGTCATCCATTTTCATGATAATATTCGTGATATTTTTTTACAGCTGACACTTTTCAAAAATAATATAAAATTTTCTGTTAGCTAAATGTTGTCTCATTCATACACACAAAGTTTATAAAATTAGGATCTGTCATTCCTAAAACAAATACAAAAATGTTTGTGCTGAAAATTGAGTTAACTTCAATTTCTCCATACAAATCGCCAATTTCATATGTAAGGACCTAATATTAACAGTTCGTAGTTAGTGACAAAGTTTAGTATGAGCTCTGCAGTAAACTTGCTGCTGGCTGCCTCTTGGCCTGCTAAGGGTCAAACTTACGGTTGTGTAAAATATCCCTTTCAGCCAAGTCGGGGTGAGGCTAGAGACGGCGAGACTAACACACCTGTGTTCTGAAAGGGCAAAGTTTGCAAACATTATGTTTGTTTATGACAAACTTGGCCAAACCCAAATATCCAATCCAATCAGGAACGGGAAAGGCGCTGTCCTTATTAAAATCGGACGCACGACCATGGGTTGTATAACTGAGTCAAGGTCGGATGCGCCAGACAGAAGTGACATCAAACGTGAATTTTGTACACTTAACCCCTCATTATACTAGGATTTTTAATTTTAGGCCCGAAATGTAAACAAACAACTGTCATTTTATAGAACAAAACCGTTGACTTTGAACTTCATATTACACTTTTAGTACTGGAAAATTTGTTTGTTTGTTTCTTTGTTTACATTTCTGGCCTCAAATTAAAAATCCTAGTATAGAATGAATGAATGAGATCTTCATCGATTTTTTGTTAAATAGTCCGTATGACGTAAGCACTGTAACGGTACACTAAATTCTCTATGGCGCCATCGGAAGGACATATTAAATTCATGCGTGACGTCACTTCCGGCTCTTCTCTGTACAGCCACAACTTTTCTCAGTCGTACGACCATAGTCGTGCGGCCGACGTCAATGAGCACAGCGCCTACTCTATCAGCCACTCTCTTGTAAAGTACACTTCGCGCCAAGATTCTTTGACTCTGAGCGAGCTGTTGTGTTTAGGTCGCCCAGCCCACCAATAAGGTAGAACATAGGTCACAGCCCGGTCGGAGCCAAATAGACTTGCTGCAGCCTGGCTATCTGGCTCTGAATGAAATGTGACCTATCTCTCGCTCACTCTCGCCCCACCTTTTGTCACCTCAGCGTCTCATTCGCCCCTTTCGTTCAGAGACAAAGAATTTTGGCGCGGCCTGTATTTGTGGTAATAATTGGGTCTGTAAGTCGACTTTGGGTTCCAGATATTCCAGAGCTCCAGCTCTATCTTTAGCTAAGTTAGAGTTTCACTTCGGGATGTGTTCAAGCTGGAAACTTGCATAAACCCTTTATTTTGGCATACTAATGTTGTCCCAAAATAGTTGTTGTGACTGATACATAATGAAGGGCATTAAATCTCGAGGGTTTATAAAAGGAGCCGAAGGCGAGTTTCATTATAATATCACGCGAGAGTTTTACCGTGTTACCACAAAAAATATTAATCAGCGTTTAACCTAAAAAAAAACGTCATTGCCTATACATTTTTGTTTTTCAACAAGTGTAGAACAGTAGTTTATTTTTTATGGAAAGGCCCTTAATGCCTAATTATGTACAGTTACATACACTAGTTTATCTACACACATATCATAAGCTCTCTTTGATGTGTTTAGGAACCGCATGTTCTATGTCATTGACCATTGCTCTGCACTTGTTTAGCTTGTTCAGTAGTACCAACTTCACAGACAAACTAGGGGCGGCACGCGGGCGGGAGGCGGCTTGACTGTCATATTATGTCGAAATATTGATACATTATGGTCCTAATTCAGATAAGAAATGAGTTTTATATCATTATGATGGTCATAACGTGCGGTTTTGGACGCAGTAAAGAGGGTTTATGATACGTGTGTAGATAAATTACATTAAACAACGTGTTTGCATCATCATCGTATGTTATATTAGTATGTTTTAAATTTTATTACCATGGCATAAGGTTTAAAATCGCGACCCGTCCCAACTACCCTCGGGTTTTGAGAGGTTAAGTTTAAGTTCAAGTTAAGTTCAAGTCAAATTTCCCGCGTCACCCAATTTTATTGCGAATTTCGCACGCGAATTTTGGCGGCGGCCTACTCGATATAAAAATTATTGCTGGACAAGTACTCATGCCAGTATAAAATTAAATGCATGGTTTGAATGCTGAAGAAATACAGAACTAGTATTAAAAATAGTTAATTAACTATTTGATGAACAAAGCGCCGAGAAGGATTAAAAATCTGGATCCCTGAATTTTCCTAGTTATTTTTACTGTCCTTTGAAAATTGAGATAATAATACTTGAATCTTGCAGGAATAGTATTCCTTCTTGCATTATTGCAAATGCCAAAATAGGCATTTGCAGGTCGAGTATTCATTAATACGAGACAGGCAATGGCCATTTCCGCTGAGGCATATCTAGTGCTTTTCTCAAAAGATTCAGGAAAATAAAAATAAATTTTATGTTATACATTTAATTAAATTAATATTCCATTGTCAATTCGGCTTCTGATATTAAATCTGGTGGAGTAGAATCAATGTCCATTTCACTCTCTGAACCGTCGAAACTCATTTTAATTATTAAATTTATATATAATAAGTATGTATATAAATTCCCAATCAAGACGATTTTCAGCTTTGCAGTCAATTTTCTATTTATCACCTGTGCTGAAAATAATCTGTACTAAGCAAAGATACTTACTTTGGTATGCCGAAATTGATAAAAGAGATCCAATCAAAGAGTATTTAATAACTCCAGCACGCCGTTTCATACTACATTGCTGGAGCGTTGTAATGTTCCAAATTCAAAAACGGCTCTAGCAAAGGATTTGATTTTCTTTCCGTCCGTAGGTAAATTCGATACTTCACGTGTACTTTTTTCAAAAATAATGACAATATTTCCATGCATGTTTGAGAAAATATCATAATGATCAATTTGATATGCAATTATCCTAGACTAAAGTAGTAAAACTTCAAATACAATTTATTTCGCTAAATCTCGCTCAAAATATCTCACAATAACAAAACACTATCTTTGACAGTCATATTTTTAAATAGTGTTGCCATGTAGGGACAGAAAAAAAGCTCCTTTGTATATGTAGCATATTAACAAAGAGAATGAGTATACGTAGCGTGAAAATTATTGCTTACGATCGAAAATAGTCCGCGCTTTCCCATACACATACATTCGGCGGCGGCCATTCTGTCTGTTGAGGGACGGTGGACAGTTGAGTGGATGGTTTCAATGATGATGATATCTTAATATCAATTGCATGTTGTTCTCTACTAATTGGCATTTGTAATTTTTTACTTACGTACGCAAGTGGTTTTTGATTTCCAAACAAAAAGTGTAGGGCTCCCGTACGCTATATAGGGGACCTCCATACAGCACTGTATGATTCTAGCTCCACCGGTTTAGGCTGTGCGTTGTCTGTCAGAGAGTTGCTGCTCATCCCACTGTCGCCTGTGTAAGCCCGCAGAAGAGGGCGAAAGCACGGCACAGTGAAGAAGAAGAAGCTCCCGCACCGTTGTCGCCAGTGTATGCCAATAGACGGCGACAGCACGGCACAACGAAGGCCACGCGAGGCCCCTGACAAGTAGGGGCCACCCAAGACCGGGGGGACGTTACCCCCCGAGTTGACGCCGCGGGCATAAGGCAACCATAAGTCCTCGACCCCGCAACTGAAGTGGTTCTCGCGCTAACACACTCCGCAGGCCCCGCGTTGTCTGTCTCACTATTATTTATTCTTCATAAAAATATTGATTCTATAGTGATTAATTAACGTAATCGATATAGTTTTTCCTGGGACTTACAATTGATGTTGCAATAAGCCATATTTGGAAGACCACTGCGCGCTCTCCGCGCTCTGAGTCAAAAACTGACGTATAAGAAAGAATGTCCTGTTTAACCATTGATATTGAGAGGCCCACATCATCGATGCCACAGGAAGCAAGATTTGTGAAAAAACGATTTTGACAGTTTTGACTGTGAGTAACTTAAGACGCGGACACGTGATTTATTGTGACTTTTGGGACAACATTAGCGGTGCCAAAATAAAGGGTTTATATATTCAAGTTCCCAGCTCATTATCTCACATTCCGAGGTTGACCATCTTGACAACCTTTATTTTCCTGAATTATGATACGTATCATGATACGGGCAACACGTGTGACCAGAGAGGTACCACTGATTAATCAACTAAGTTATACACCGTACTGCAATGGCCGTGCTATTATGATCGCGCTATGAGATTCATTCAGCGTACATTCACATACGAATAACAAAAGAGTGAGAGATCAGCTTTTCATTGGGGTTCGATGACCTCCCCGTTCAGGATATGAGCAGGGACAAAACAATTGACGGACAAAAGACTCGATCTGTGTATCAGATCACATTTCACACTACGAACCTCTATTTAGGGTTCCGTTGGGAAATGTTAAATACAATACTATCTACTTATTGACCGAGCGGGCGAAGCGAGCGAAGCGTCTCAATCAGGATTGGGCAAAACGCTTCCGTATGTCCGAATGCGTCTCCGGAAGTTATCCTCTAAAGGCCGCATTTCTCAACTGATTCTTGATTTTTTGTGAGCAGGTTCGATAACTGTACAGATTTTTGTGTCGAATCAGTTTTTGGATTTTTTTCAAAATGGTGGAGATGTGGGGGGTTTTAAATTTAAAACAACCGCTACAGTCCAAACAGCTTGACGGATTTTAACAAATGAGGTGTCGTTGGGTTTGTAGAGACCGTGAGAGAAACAGGCTATATAATTTTAGTGAAAAGTCAATAGTTTCGGTTTAAGACCGCAAAATGTAGTTTACAAAGTTATTGGTGCTGCTCCTTTCGTACTCCATGTACGTAACCAGGTTCATTCATAAGTTTGTGTTTATTAAACGAAAGTGTCACTCGCGAGGTATACAGCTCACAGAGCCACCAGTACTAAATATAGAACGTGGCATGCCGGGGATGGATTAATGTCGTACCAAGACCTCTCACGATTATCCCAGTTGGGGTAGGCTTTGCACAGTAGGATTCCAGCCAGGATCAACAAAATATTACGAATATTTTGTTGATTCTGGCCAGAAAAATGAAAAATCGCCAGCGACTTTTCGTATTTCTTTTTTGTGGGCCCTTATAATGTTTGAAACTGTAGTAAAAACTAAACTCATCAATAACACATTTAATTTTACCACTTTCGTAGATGCGTAAAATGAGCAGTAAAATAATTACGCGAACACCGAGAAAGCAACTAAGTATGATATCGCTAAGTGGCACTTAAATTAACTAAATGGCTTTTAGTTGCCTGCCCACTAATGGTAAAGAGGAATAAGAAGAACGTAAGTGAATTCTGACAATATATTAACTAAGTTTAAAGCTGTCTTTAGAGGAAATTGTGTTGACTTTGTCGAACTTAAGGTTCGTGTATCGGTAAAAAAGCAATTCTATTCGTGTTAGTTGCAATTTCGCACGCAGCCATTTAAAATCAATTTTATAATAGCTCACACTGCAACATAGCTGTTACTTCCGTCGCTGAAAATTGTGAGTTTTTTATTTATTTTTCAAAAACCACTGATTATTTCCATTTAAAATACTACGTTTTGAGATATTATGAAACCCATTTTTGACGCAAGAACAATATAAATTTTCCTTTGAGATTCCAAGAAATATCATGTTTTAGGTGAATCTATTAAGTTGTTTTTTTTTCATATAGTTTTCATTGACATAATGATGTTTTCAAATACTACGATTGAAGGAAAGGAATGTCTTTATACAAATATTTTTTCTGGTTTTGGAAAGTAATATAACATTAACATACAGAGGCAGATAACATGGCTTCTAGTCCCACACGAGGATACCCTGTGTCGTGTTAACCATTTGACAATACCCTCTGTGCTGAGCGATGTAACAAAAATCGCGGCACAACAGGTTGACAGAGGGTCAGTTTGCGCCCATGTTGACGTTCGCCATAAAATAATCTTTTATAGGGCGGACCTTCAAAAACCGGTCCACGATTTCCAACCCTATTGATTGGTAATAAAGTCTAAAACCAATGAAGTGAGGTATTCATATATTAACAGAGCCCTAGAAAGGGTTAACACGTTAAACACCGACACAAGTACTGTTCCGTTCGGGCCATGACGGTCAATGTTGGGCGGCATTGAGACCACGCCAGGCCGCCGCGCCGTACAATGTTAACCGCACGTCAAACATGTCTTCAATCCGAGCCACCGGTAATTTATAACGTGATAATTTCGTACATAAGTGGTCCTGTGTTTTGTCAGATATAGCTTTGTTTTTGCAAACGACTTTGACATAGAGAAATAAGTGAAAATTTCTTAAACACATTTGAAAATTATAATATATAATATAAATAAATAATATAAATTACTGTTATGGATTATTTTAATTATACAAACAACGTGACCGCGTTACCCCTTTCAGTAAGTAACGTATTTTAGATTTATCGTCTTCGGAGGCCATGACGGTCTTTGTTGTACAGCGCAGAATTATTCATCATAGAGGGTCAACAAATATATTGTATTAGTCGTAAGACATTATTCATTAAATCCAACAAAATAAATAAAAAAACATTCCAATGAAAATTTTAAGATTTGGCGATTTCGTTTCGGCCTCCCGGCTGGTTAATCAAGCGCCCCGTACAACATTGTCCGCTGTGGCGTCCAACGTGTTAAACAGCATAAACTATGATGCAACAACAAACTCCAACTTTTTTACATAAACTTCTTTCATGCTCTAGTCGCAGAAGGCTGAAGAGCCTTATTTCCAAGGCTTCATCAGGGTTGGCAGAAATTACATAGTAAAAATACAATTCAACAACTTAACATAGCATCACGCCTTTTCCCATATGGGGTGGCATAGGCACAATTGCGCCCATGTTTCGGCAGTTATTCGATACTCCATTTTGGGTGATGGGTGCTAGCCCATCATCACAGCTATTGAGATTGATGGTAAAAAAGCTTGTAAAAAGTAGTAGTGCCTAAATCTCTATTTAAAAACATTAATTAATACTTCCCTACAACATTTTAAAGAAGTATGAAGCTAAATTGGGGTTATTCTGTTTACTAAGTGTAATAGTGAGGTTCCTTCCCAGTTCCCAAAACGATGTAATCTTAGATAATAAACATCGAAACAAGACTTCATTGAGGTATATTAATTAATAATGTTACACTCTACTACGTGTATCTTCCTTTTGATGACTAGATGTTGCCTATAATTTCTCACTTAATAAACTTAATTATTATTTGAAGTATCGGGTCGACTTTATGTATAGCAAAAGCCGCAACAATCCATCGAGCGGATTTCGGTTCTAGTTGCTAAAATCTTCTTTAATAGGTACTAAGGGCCTGTTTCAATAAGTCCCGATAAGCTCTATCGGAAAGATGCGTCTGTCACGGAGCTTATCGGGAATTCTCGAAACAGACCGTAACTTATATACAAATGGGGACATACCCACTGTAATAAGACTAATAAGTAGGGATGCAACGATACGCCTTTTTGCCGATACGATATCGATACCGATACGCTTATAAAAATATCGGCGATACCGATACCGATACGCTTATTGAATTAAAAATGAAGGTTAAATAAATAAAATACAAGTCTGGTTATTTTTTTAATTAGGAAACTATAAAAAACATAGACAGGTTGGTACAGTTTTAGTAGGTAATTAAAATTAACATTAATCAGATTTTTGTTTAAAAATAGAGCGCGGAGTTTCCCCGAGCGTAGTTCGTGCCTCGTTTGCAACGAAATAGACGAAAAAACACGCGCGTTTACAGTGCATTTTTAACATGCCTTGTTTGCAACGAAATAGACAGGACAACACGCGCGTTTACATTACATTTTTAAAGCGAGAAATTTGAAAAGTATTGTTGTATCGGCCATAAAAATATCGTCGATGCCGATATATCGGAGAACCTGAAATATCGCCGATATATCGGTATCGGTATCGTATCGGTTGCATCCCTACTAATAAGTCATAACCAACTATAGTCGTCATCATATCATAAGGTATAACATAAAAATAAGATTGATATGATAGACTCCCTAACAAAATCGTGTTTTTAACCCTCGACGAAAAATAAGGGATGTCATGAGTTTAAAGCGTCGTCTATCTGTTTGTGCACGTGTGTCAAACGCCTTGACGGATTTAAATACGTTTTTTTAGTAATTGTTAGTAGACTTCACTGCCATGGCTCTGTCTTAGATATGTTTTATAAAAATCGGTCCAGTGGTTCGAAAATTATCTTAACCAGGTAAGAACTTTAAAAGGGTATATTTTTATCTGGATATTATGAATTTAATTTGTTTATTTTTTCTTATAATTAGTATATGCATTAACCACGGTTGTAAGTATATTGAAAAAAACAACCTTAAGCGTAAACTTCGCCTCTAAAACTGTCGTCACGAAAATCATAAAATAATAGACATTTCGTACGAGGTCCCAAAGGCTTATATTTACGAACCGAGAAGTTTATGGCACGAGCCGAAGGCGTGGGTCGTAGCGAGGTTCGTAAAGAAGCCTTTTCGAACGAGTCACGAATAGAAGGTTTCCGCCTGAGAACCCAAAATCAAGCGGCAAAGGTGCTATTTTGAGGTTAAAATTAGGAAAATTAAATTTCACGTTACGAACAAACACAAGTCTTCACAGAGTCAACGTATAACGCGAGCAGCAAACACATGTTACCGTATATCAAAGAAAACTGAAACAAAATGTGATTTTTCAAAGTACACAGTACATTCATATAGGGGTTCAGTACGCCACTCCAAAACACGTTTACACTTCATCTATGGCTAACTATTTATTAATCTGTGCTTTTCATCCACCAGACTAGACTTTGCTCAAACTAAGCATTCTGAATCTGTGTGGTTCGTGGCTTCATTTCAGTAGTACTGAAGAATGTTGCTGGTTCCTGATACGTGATCGTGGTTTGAAAACAATTTCAAACTAAAATCTTTTGTTAAATTGTAACAACGGAATTATTTACCGAAGCGAGACCGAACAGGAAATAAAAAAAAGCTAAGCTGTGATTTATGCATTGGTTTTTTGCCTACGTATCTGTGCACAGTCTGTTTTTTACTTTTAACCCTAAAATTGGCCTATGGCTGGTAAAAATTCATATTTTGCTTTGCCTAGTTTTCAATAATTACAGCGAATATTTGTACACTGTGTACGCTTTCAAGTTAAATAACAACCATTTTGTCCATACCGCGCTCTACCAAAATAAAATTCCACGTAAGTACAGAGACTCACGTGACGTCACGTACATGATTGGTATTGCCCACGTGTCTCTATTTCATTCTGGTGAGTACCTCTCCGGTACGAATCGCTCTGTTTATTTTTACGTTTTTGTTAGGATTTACACAAAGGCAAAGTTACTGTATCTACGGTCCATTTGGAGCTGATGACACTTTTAGCAGACGATTCTATTTGATACATAACCGCAAACTCAAAGATTGACTGATACTCAAAGTCAAGTTATCACTGTCTCTGGCTCGGGATATGACAACGGCATAACAGTGGCACTTTATTTTAAAACTAGTTTACGCATTCGGCCGTTAGTCTTCACTTCATATTAGGAGATAGAGCTCGAATCACATAGAAACATTAGGAAGCTAAAAATTGTTTATTATTTTTAGCATCCTACTGTATAATTTTCGTTTTCTTTGAGTAAGTAAATATTTTTTTACGATTTATTTTTCAATACATAGGCGGTAGCACTATACCATATATAAGGTATAGTGTATATACACTATACCTTACAAGTACTAAACAGTTTTGTCCTATACCCAAAATCCGTAACTCTTTGACAGTCATTCAGTTTTGTCATCTTAACAAATAGTTAAGTTTTGTATCGCTATATTGCTATCCATGTTGAAGAAATGTTCAGACAGAGACAGCAATTACTTAAGGAACTCTCTGCAGTTCCACATTCTCATCAGATTTAAGTAAAAAAAAAACCATAGTCAACGTGTTTACCGGAAATAGCGTTTTCACGTGCATTTTAAATGTCCTTGTCGAAATAGGTTGAAGTTGCCCTGGTATTATGAATGCAAATTACTTGCACAGCACGTATGAATTATAAATTGCCTGCACAAACTCATTAATTTCAAATTAAATACAGTGGAAACTAAGTAAGTACTTTCTATAACATATTAATTAATTGCACTATAAAACAAAATTCGTTTCTTTATACGTAAAATTAATTACTGCAAGCCTGTGTTACCAGCACTTTTATTACAAGGTAATGAGGAGCATTCTGATATAATCTTAGTGAGAATAAATTAAAAGTTATCTACTTTGTTGAGCGCTTGCTTATATTTAGTTCTTGGTAGGACAATCTTTATGGCGTCAAATTGACTTTATTTCAAATTGTATGACCAAACTTTTTTCCTTTGTAAGTGTTTCACGCTAAACGTCAGATTCCAACGCAAAGAATAAAGGTCAACATTTCAAGACAATGTCTAAATAAGCCAGAAGTGACCTACCTATATTTCTGTATTAGCTTTTATTTTAGTCAGTATTATATAGGTATGTATTATGTATTTTAGTTAGTGTAACTTCAGTGATCTACTTTGGATCTACTGTAGTGATGTATCAGCTCATCAGTGTAGATTCTACACCGATGAGCGGATAGATCACTACATTGATGAGCTGCGTGGTCTTCTAATAGATGAGCTCCGTGGTCTAATGGGTTTCACGCTTGCCTCTCACACAAGAGATGCAGGTTCGACTCCTGACCATGTACCTATGAGATAATTAATTTATCTTAATTACACTATACGGACGTCGTAACAGTGATGGAAAACATCGTGAGGAAATCTTTATTACTCCATAGCTGCGGCGATGGGCTAGCCCCCTGTCACGCAAAATGGAGTATTGAATAACTGGCTTAAAGTGGGCACAATTGTGCCTCTGCCACCCCGTATGGGAAAAGGCGTGATGCTATGTTATGTTAAAAATATATCTACACTGACTTAAGAAATCAAGTAGTCTGATACAAGCTAGCATTAAATTTTATTTATGTTTAGCGTTTAGTTTTACTTATGATCATTTTTACTAAGCTGACTGTGCAGACTGTTTTTTTCTATGTTTTTGTTTTATATTATTACTACATACATACCTATTGTCTGTCGTCTAATTGTGTCAATATAAAAATTGAAAAATAAAGATATAATTTGGTTACAAACATTAATATTGACTATAATTTTATAATAGTATACCAAACTCACCATTGATGTCATTCAGTGAACTGTAGATAAACTATACACTCAATGTTTCATCGTAAATATGCCTTCTACGTGTATTTACTGATAAAAATCACGTTTCAATAATGTAACTAACATAATCGAATACGGTTTTCTTTCCTTGACATGGATTGAACACGTAGACTATAGTCTGTAAAACCCACGCTTTTGTTCCATTACCGTTCTCATATGGAGTAGAATAAGATCTACCTAGATTAAGTCTAGGTGTAACTTACCTTGAGTATGACGTAGGAAAAGCCTCTGAGTGGCGACAGACTGAAGCCTTTTGAGAAGCCCTACACTTGCATAAATATAAGTGTAGAAATACACACAGACCTAGGAGGAATTATGAAAGTAAAGACAGAAATCAAAAGGCTACCAAAACTGAAAAATCTGTCTGTTAATGTTATATTATCAAGCTAGAGAGAGCCAATTATGTGATCACAAAGTAGCTGCCGCATTAAATCGTTCAGAATCAGGTCACGCAAAGTATTTTTAATAAAACACAAAATCTTAAAAAAAAATTAGGATTATTTTAGTTAACTGATTTGAAGTCTTGTACTTATAACAAAGTCTGGGTGTATCTCCATTAATTCCTTCGTACCTTGCTTCCCAATATGAGTCAGTTTAGTACCATTCTAACACAGATCGTTGACCTTTCACCGACTGCAGAAATGGTGGGTAGGTGTTATTATTGCGGTACCGGTACACATACTATGTGCGAGCCATTCGGCGATTTTAATAGATGGCCATCTAAGCCTGATTTTATAAAACTACAAGTTAGTTAAAAATACTCAAATACTTATTGCTGTAAGATTTTATACCAATGGTGTCAGATAAAGAAAATATGTTACCCGTAAATATGGACCATCACCAAAAAGTCGCCTCTGCGTATTGGTTGAGGTTCTACTCTACTGATTGGAGATAGGCGATAGGTGATTTGGCGTGGTGGCCCGAATGACTCGTGCCTTTTGCGAGCACGTGACCATTCTGGTTGGTGGTAATGGTCTTTCTATTTTTAGGAGTCCATAGACAAACATAAATAGAGCCCAATTTCACTAGACTAAAATCTGTATATTTCATCCATTAAGTCTTTTGCAAAATGCTACTGTAGCATTTCCTGTAACAGTTCCCTTAGATCTATGTTACTGGCAGTCAGTAGCTCCACCGAGTTAATTCTACAGTATATTTAGTTCTGGTTATACCTGCATTTGCTTACTACGAGTAGATATTCACCAGCAGAAAGCGCAGTTTTGTGAGGGCGCGCGAAAGGTGATGTCTCTTGAGAACTTGCCCATGAACTGATATTTGCAATTCGGTATTTTTGCCATAGAGGTTCAAGTTGCAAGGACAGCACAATAACTGCTGTCCATGCAATTTATTTTATCTTTAAATTTGTTTTGAAAATAAGATTTAGACTAAACATGAACATAAGCCATTACGTCAACGCTCAAACCTCTAGTGTAAATGTGCTGGATTGTGGTCTAGTGATAGGCTCGCTGAGATCGCCTAGTTATTCTGTCATCCACAATTCTGTCTGCTAAAAGTAACTAACTTCAGAACCCTCTAACTTTCTATACAGACACAAAAGGGTTCATGTTCGATAAAGATTGGCCTGAGGAGACAAACATGCAACCAACTGCGTAATCCAACTAATATTATAAATGTGAAAGTAGCGATGTTTGTATGAATTGGATGTGTTGTTTGTATGTATGTTTGTGCCTCAATCACGCTAAAACGGCTAAACGGATTTGAATGAAACTTTGCACAGAGATAGTTTATGAGCTAGATTAACATATAGAATACTTTTTTATCCGACTGCACCAGAAGGAGGGTAACGTTATCTCGGTAAATGATACTTCCTAGGGACACTCCAATGAAGTTGCGGGCATCAGCTAGAATCAAAATAATTCCACAAACTTTTGATAAAATACCGCCTCGAAAGGTAAGCCGCCTACTTTGAGGTTTTGTCAATATCTTTACACTAACATGAGACTAACCTTTTTGAGTGAGTAGTCAATAGTCCTATGGACTAAATTTTATGTCAATGTCTGTCATTACATTGTGCAAGCTATGGATGGAAACTGGATGATAGTCGGTTGGAGCCGGAAGGTTGGGGAGAGATCCTTCTTCAAACCGCGAGTTTTGTTTGCTGAAGGTCAGCACCGCGGGCGGCCAAAGTGGTTTGAACAATATTTTGTGGAGTCATGCACGACCAACAGCACAAAACGTAGGGTCGAGGTAGATGGGCAGGAGATACAGATGTGGACGAGTACACCTACTTGGACCAGTTAGTCTCCTTCGAGAACAGGCAGGACATCGAAATTGAGAGAAGAGTCTCAAATGCCTGGCAGAGCTTCTAGTCCATGAAGAAACTAATGAAGGGTACCCATGACCTTAAAGCACCAACTCGTCGATATGTGTATCCTGTCCGGGAAGGACTTTAGCGGATGACCTACTTTTGTGGATCCTGAGGGGTAGAGGGGAGGATGGGGGAGGGGGGTAGATGCCCCCCCTACTACTCCCCCCCCCCGCGGAAATGCCTAGTTTCTGAGATATGATTATTTAAAGTTTTGAGGTTATGTTGTTAAATTAAAACAAAATTTAGACTGACCTTGATCTTTAAGTGGAGGGAGGGGGAAGGGGGTAGATTCCCCCCCCCCCCCCACTACTCCCCCCCCGGGGTCATTTTTCTGCCTCGACACCTTTCTCCTCCACAAATGCTCCATAATGCTATCATCAAAATTTACATGAAAAGTAGCCACAATAACCTACTCTAGCCAATCGTTTTTGTTTGCAAACGCTGCGCTCCGCTCCGCTCCGCTCCGGTTTAGCTTCTTCAACGTTCTAACATAACCTATAACCCGATTGAAAAGTAGCCACAATAACCTACTCTAGCCAATCGTTTTTGTTTGCATACGCTCCGCTCCGGTTTAGCTTCTTCAACGTTCTAACATAACCTATAACCCGATTGAAAAGTAGCCACAATAACCTACTCTAGCCAATAGTTTTTGTATGCATACGCTCCGCTCCGGTTTATCTTCTTCAACGTTCTAACATAACCTATAACCCGATTGAAAAGTAGCCACAATAACCTACTCTAGCCAGTTGTTTTTGCTTATAAATATCGAGAGAACAAGCAAATAGAACATTCGCGAAACTACTAGAAAAGGGACTACTACTTTGCCGCCCAACCAAAAACGCGGCAAAACGCCCCAACAAAATGCGTTCCGTTTTAAACAAAAATGACAACCTTTTTATTATCAAAAGTGATATTTTACGAAAGAAATACTAAATTAACTTTGATTGACGTAAAATAAATAAACAAACATAAATTGCAAGTTAAATGAACGTTTTTATTAAAATAGGTATTATTAAAAAAAGATTCCACATTTCCTCCTTTATTTAGAGAATTCTCATCTTTTCAAATATGCGTACAACGAAATGTAGGTAATATATTTTGACCACAGACAAGATTTAAACATATTATTTGCGTTGCGTTACATCATTTTACAAAGTATTTTCAGATTTTCAAAAAATCATATCTTAAAAACTATTAAATTCCGCACCCTGAAACTTTCAGAAAGATGATCAAATGACCCCAACATGATGCTAAAAAAGTTTGGACGCCCCAGTGAGTAGGTCATCCGCTAAAGGTGAGCCCCTGTCCGTTCTAACCTACGGTGCTCAGACTTTGTCGCTAACCGAACGTCAGAGGTCCAGACTCAAGTTTTGCCAGCGGGCCATGGAGCGCAGCATGTTGAATGTTCGAAGGACGGATCGCGTCAGGAATATCACGCTGCGCTCCATGACTGACTTGAAGCTCAAATGGAACTGCGCCGGCCATGACTGTCGCATGCACCCGGACAGGTGAGCGAACATTTTCACTGACTGGGTGCCACAGGACGGACGCCGGCGTAGGGGCAGACGACCTCGATGGGTTTCTGCTGGGGCGGACGGACGTGGCCCGGGACAGACAGTTGTGGGCGCAACAAGGGGAGGCCACCTCCTGCCCAGTAGTGGGACACCTAATGGCTTTAAAAATAATAATTAATAGTTATATATAAAAAACTTTCTCAATTTGTTAAAATGTGCTTTTGAAGAGAGCTGAAAAATGCATTTGTGTGAGTATGAGTAACTGTACTGTACCTCTTAACAAATTAAGAAAATACCTACCTACCTAGGTTTTAAAATTTACATACTGGTAAAATGTGTACTTCGGCTAGACTTAAGACAACGGGCGGTTTTCTAGCGCTTTCGTGATTTTTTGGTAGATAGTTTGTGTCATTTTAAACACGGTCTAAAAGTTTCAGGTGTCGGAACTCAGTAGTTTTACAGATATGATTTTTTGCAAATCTATTAAATTTTGATTTTTGTATCAACACACAATAATACAACACGCAAAAATAACCCCAAAATGTGTTACGTTTCGTTGTACGCTTATTGTAAGATGAGAATACATAGATGAAAGTGTGCATTCAACCGAATTATATTGTAATAAAGTTATTTTTTATTATATGTTTGTGTCACAAGCTTGTTTCTTTGCGATTTTGGACTTGTGCTTATTTCAATGTGTTGAGTAACGGAGCGCAGAAAGCCAAATACATTGCTTGCTTTTTTATTTTTTTATTATGTTTTACGGCCCTGGAATCTGGTCCTTTTAGGCCTTCATTGCTTGCATTCCTTTAGTTTGAGTCCCTTTGAACACCTGCTTTGGCTAGAGTAGGTTATTATAGCTATATTTCAATTGGATTATAGGTTAGGTTAGAACTTAGAAGAAGCAACTCCGGAGCGTAGCGCAGCGGAGCGTATGCAAATAAAAGCCAAATTTGGCTAGAGTAGGTTATTGTGGCTAAAAGTAGGCAAAATCCGTCGTTCCTACCCTAATACTCCCCACGAAGGTCCCGAATATTAGCAAATGGCGTTTTGAAAAAAAACAACTCCAAAACTAATGATTTCAGACTCTTCGCGTTTTTTGATATCGTCTCTAAATGCACCTATAATCATAGGAAAAATCTGCAAAAGCATCTGAAACCAACCAATTTCTAAAGTCCTTCCCGTTATCAACCTAATTAACGAAATAAAAATAACTTTTACCTTAACTAACCATCACACAATGATATACAAAGATTTAGGGCAAATATATGATGACATTGATGACATTTACTAGAATGTCTTACATTAAATAATTACTTGGCGTAAGTGGACTTAGTAAGAACACCTGGTATGAGATCTGACTGTATATAAAACCCATTACTCCAACACAAACAACATCAGTCGCCATTCTACTCAGCATCGCCGGTACCAGATTTATTTGCATTGCTAGCAGCTTTGCATAAATATCGAACAACTCCTACCTACATGATCTACTGGCTTAATTGTCCCGCGCATAATAGGAGCCCGATTGACAGATTGAAGAATACATTTACACGGAAGCTGGGGCGTTTTTGCTGCTAGCTGATAAAAAGCAATTGAGGGGGTTTAAGTGTGAAGTCACACTTTGAAGTTTGAACTGCCATAAATAGTTGCCGGCTTGATAATCGTATTCTGAAAGTAGCGAAGTCGCTGGCTTTCCGTTGGAGCCTGATAAGCACGGAGAAGTCAAACGTGTCGATACCGTACCTACGTATTATGTATTCTGTAGTGCCGTCAGCGTCAGATACAGTGGTGGTCACATAATTAAGGACACCCCCTTTTTGACTACCAAAAACTTAATTATGAGTACCATTAGCTAAAATAGGTATTTAATCTAGTGTAATTGTTATTAAACAATACAGCACGTTGTATTCCTAAAATGTGGGGTAAAAAATAGTTGTGTTCGTTAGTAGTTTAGACACTGCTCACTGTGGGAACGTAACACAAAAACTTTTTGAACGTGCTTGTAGATGGCCAGCTAATTAAAGACAGTAAAAGCTGTGGTCCAAATTTTTTT
Organism: Argyresthia goedartella; assembly: GCA_949825045.1. NCBI lineage: Eukaryota > Metazoa > Arthropoda > Insecta > Lepidoptera > Argyresthiidae > Argyresthia > Argyresthia goedartella. Next base: position 17,561,313 of record OX463829.1, on the reverse strand, counting down.
TAAAGAAAAGAAAATATTTTTTTTCTTTGTTTTGCCGCGTATTTTCATGAAACGTCGATTTTACCTATAAAACTTAACTTTTTTCATTAAAACTAATTCGTTTTAAACCAATCTATATGGAAAAAACAAAAGATGCGATTCGTCCACTAGGAAGATTATTTTGAACTTTCATAAGAAAGGTTTGGCCATACAGAAAAGTAGCAACCCACTTGAGCTGTTCTAATGACATGGTTATGAATGCTCTAAGACATTTCAAGAAGTTCAATACGACCGACAACGTACCTAGAAAACCGAGGCCAAGGAAAACAATAGTTTTCCTGATCCTATAGGATCAGAACTGATACGTTCGGAGTTGTTTGGATTGGAGCAGGAGGGTCGAAGTGTGTCTTCAAGAACAATTAGACGGAGACTATGTGAAAATGCTAAATGTTAAGGCCAGATTAGCGTTTGCTAAAAAATATGAACACTAGACTAAATGAGAGTGGAAACATGTGCTTTTTCTGATGTAACAAAAATTAATATGATTAATTCTGACGGAACACAATATGTTAGACACACCCCGAACAAATAAATTAATCCAAAGTATACCAAGAAAGTAGTCAAACATGGGGGTGGAATATCAAAGTGTGGGGCTGTTTTTCAGGACTTGGTGTTGGACCTGTCAGGAAAATAAATAGAAGGCAACATGGATAAATTCCAGAACAAGAATATATTAGAAGAAGCCATGCTGCCCTATGCCGAGCAAAATTTACCGGTAATTTGGACATTTCAATTGGATAATGCGATGCAAAAGTAGTAAAAGACTTGGAACCGGTCTGTGGCAGTTTTGGATTGGACTCCGTACAGTCTGGAGTTAAATCCAGTAGAAAATTTGTAGGTGAAGAAGACAGTGGCGATAGAGGGGATAGAATAGTTTATGGGTGTTGACGACACTTCCATGCTGCTTGGGTATGTTTCTGGTTGTTGAGGACGTGTAGATAGATCTATTTGAGTAGCATGCGGGTTCATATAAACAATATCTGTAGAACGAGCCCTGCTCGGAGGCAGGTTGGTGCAGTTGGTCGCGCCGATAACAAATCATCAACTGCACATCACTGTAGCATATAGACTGTAGGCTAAATGATTGAACTCCTATGCCGAGCAACAAAAATGGGTGCTAAGGAGGATGAAGGAGGATGTGTTTGGATTCGACCTCATTTGAACGAAACTTTTTGGTTAATCTTCTCCCTACAATGCACTTAATAGTCACTGCTGGGGGGAGTCCCACGAAATGATAATGTAATTTTTTGATTGTCATTGGAATTTTTGACTTATATTTATTAAAATGAAGTGAAATTACCAGTCTCGCGACAACTTGTAATGAGAATGTATTTTTTTGGCATTGGAATTTCAGCCTTATTTTTATTGTCAGAAATTGAAATTCAGATTCCATTGTGCGGAAACGAGAAAAGCATGAAAACTGAAAAAAAAACTCGTTTCCCCAGTGAGACCTAATGAGATAGGTTTTTACGTCCCCAAAAAAGTTTCCTGTTTTGTTCACACGGACTCGCAAAATGAGATGTCTGCCGACTCACGCGCACAATCCCGGCTGAATTGCGTTCGCAGCGAGAGGGGAGCGAGGGATGGGAATCGAATCGACAGCAGTGTTATTATACGGCCGTAATATACGCATTACATAACACTTTTTTTTTTCAGATTAAACGGTACGGCAGGTCTTTCATTACAGTATTATGAAATACGGCTATTGAGGCTTTTGTATTAGGTAATTACAGATAGACTATCGCTATGGCAACAACAGTTACTTGACAGACTTACTAATAAAATGTTTTAAGAGATGTAATCATTCTTGAAAAAAAATATAATGGCATATGTTAGTAGTTTTGAAATATATCTGGATTTTCACATAAACATTTATACAAGATTTGAAACTGTCCGCGCATCAGTCTTCCACTAGTGAGTGGATTCACCCAGCATTTTCTTTTATGTTATATTTTCATATTTTATTTATATTCCTATTAAAAAGTATAGGTGGCTTGACCACGGCCTCGCCTATAGTGAATATATGATGCTAACTGCACTGTCAGCTGGGTCAAGCTTCAATATTAAATAATTAGGTAAGACAATTAATCTTTAGGATGGCTCGACGAATCTTTTCTAAAACATGGCGTGAAGTGAGCGAAATGTAAACGTTTTATCAACTTCAAAAGTGTTTCAATTCAATTCCCAACGGTTCAACCAGGAACAGAACCTAATAAACCTTTGAACTAAAATACGGTTAGTAAAACAGTCAGTCGGTTAGTACTAGTAGGCATTTCGGATAAGTTAAATACATACATATTTGGCGCCACCCCTTTTCACATACGGGATGGCAGAGGCACAGGTAAGTTAGGTAAGGTAGACTTTTTGATGTTCGAACTAATTTCATAATACATATTTACTATGTAGAGTTACTCTTGTGCAGAATGTACTCATACACTAAGCTACTCATGATTATATATAGCAAACTGCAACTTTACAGGACCCTATTTTGCTAAAGTACGTGTAGTTAATTATAATGACAGAACAGGCTGACCTTTCGGTTCTGAAGGGTAAAACGAAGATCATCGTGTTTTTGCCCTAACAACTTACCTATGTACATATATATTTTCCACCTTTCGCTACCCTACACTGCGGCTCATACAGTATATTCTTCAATAAATGCCATGTCACCTATCCCAGTCAAAGGCAATACGTTTTTTAAAAAAAACCGCATCAAAGCTTAACGAGAAATGGGGAAAAGCGTATTCTCAAATAGTGTACTGGCTGAAAGTAAAAATACAAATCTCAGTTATAAGAGCAGTTTCCATGAGAGTAAGAGGCACGAGAAAACATGTCTGTACGAGCCCTTGCTGGCGGTACATTAAAACTTGATACTGATGATGATTGGTGGAACAGGAAAGAAGAGTGATAACTTGATAAATCACTTTATTTATGATGATTACAATTGGTGCGCACTTATTGATAGACGAATGTGAACTGATCGATGAATCTAACTTACAAAATAATGAAAACTACAATTAGACATTTATGCTGACGCTACTAAGTCTGACGATGCACGATGGAATCGTACATATTCCGGGGCCTGAGATGAGAAAAATCTTAAATAATTAATACATGTCAATTAAACCTTAAGAAACTTAATAAAATTGCACATCACATCAACACAGAACCACTAATAATCTGAAATCTTGAATTGCACCCTTGCGTTCTTGTCAGCGCGGGGGTGTATAGCAGGTATCTCGATGCTGTGGTTGCCCGCGTTGCTCGCGTGCGCGGTGGGACGGGCGTAGCCGGCGGACAGCGGGGGCAGAGCAGGCGCGGGCGGCGCGGGCTGCGTCGGGGCCGGCGGCGGGGGGGCGGGGGGCGCAGTGCTGTGCACCAACCATCCACATTGCAGCTTTCTGATGATTGTCATTATTCCAATAATGACTAAGATTCCGCAAACCACATAAATCATAGTGTAGTGATGAACATCGTGATAAGAGAGGTCTGTCGATATTACTTCTGCTTGCTTCAGCTGGTTTATCCTCTCTCCTAACAAGGACAATTGTTGTTGCATGTCCTGTGAATCATCCTGTGCTAAAGTGGTAGGGATGGTAATGTTGATGATGTTATTTATCTGAGGAATCTTCGGTGCATATATGTCTGGTTTTAATTTAATTTCACTTGTTTGAATTTTGTGTGGAGTCACAGTGAAACTATCCGTTTTTATGACGCAGTTCGGACTCACATGTATTATACCGCTATTGCTCAGCTGATGTGTTGTCACCTGATCTTCGCATATTGTTCGGACTTGACACCGATTACAGCAAAAATATAGGTATGTATTTACGCTGTTGACCTCTTGCCATTTATTTCTGCATGTCTTGCTCATTGTTGTACATTCTGCAGCTTCCAGGTCACAAAAACTCTTGTCGTCTTTTAGGTGATACTCTGGTTTCAGGAGTTGACAATAATGAGTTTGATATAGAACCAAACAGAAACTGATGTCGGTCTCGGTCAAAGGAATGTAAATGTCCTTTTTCATGTTTAGCGCAATGTAATCCGATATTGGGACAACAGTGATTGCTTGCTGTCCTTTCGCTTCTGGTATCGGTATCATTTTCATAATTTCATAACTGTCTCGACTGATGAGTGGCAGTTTTATTTCGAAAAGAAGTACGTCTTCCAAAAATCTTGATTTTACTTGTAATAATCTGTAAATCTTGTAAACTTCTGTGTGAAAGTTCTCCAGCGGCAGCGACACATCTTTGGGTAAATGGCTTGCAATCGTCGTCAATTCCTGGATGAGTTGTTCGGGAGTTATCAAGTGGTAATCGAACCGACCGTGGTGTAGATCGGTGATAGTATCTAATAACGTGTTTTGAATATTCCGTAAACTGAATAGCATGTTGCTTGCTGTTGTCGCTCCCATGTTAAAGGAACTAATGATGCGATTTCGTTGGGCTTCATCTTTCAGTTGCTTTACGGATTCCTCTATTGCATTTATATGTTGGTTAATCATCTTGCGTTGCTTTTCCATAGTATTTTTTTTTTTTTTTTTTTTTTTTTTTTTTTTTTTTTTTTTTTTTTAACTTGATAAATCACTTTATTTATGATGATTACAATTGGTGCGCACTTATTGATAGACGAATGTGAACTGATCGATGAATCTAACTTACAAAATAATGAAAACTACAATTAGACATTTATGCTGACGCTACTAAGTCTGACGATGCACGATGGAATCGTACATATTCCGGGGCCTGAGATGATTTTTCCAAAGCGATGCTATGTGTCTCTGATTGTCTCGAACTAGAGCGATGTCTTTCCTGTATTGTTCAGCGAAATTCTCATCCAATATTCCAAACAATCCATTAGCGAGATACCCGACACCATTGATAAGGCCACGGCGCCGGCGCTGTCTGGCAAGTCGCGTGCTCGACGTGTGCTGAGTAAGTAATACTTGGTCGTAGTACTCTAGTTCGGAGAATCCGTGCCGTAATTGAAGTAGTATGACATCACAGTGGGCTTGCTCCCGTATCATAATACATGTCTGTTGGAGCGTTTTTGTGTATTTGTTGAATGCGTCTATTCCATCCCAATAAGGTTGCAAGTTATAATAGGCGACAATTTTCCACTCGTCTTTAATCAGCATCATATCTGAGATCTTGTCGAAGTATATAGCTTGTCCTTGTCTGAATTGGGTCACATTTGTGTTGCAGTGAGAATCGCATACGAATGTTAGCAGCAAAAATAAGGCTGTAACAACTGCACTGAGTTTGAACTGGATAGGACTGATCGCACTTGTTCGCGTCGGTCTCTGTAGGGTAGCTGTAACTACGTCACTTGATTGACGTGGTTCTACCTTCTGGCTCTGAGGTCCCGCATCTTGATCCTTATCGTCGTTCTCCAGTAAAGGTGAAGTTTTTACAACAGGCCGTTTTAAAAATCCATTCTTCGTTTTCAGCGTAACGACACGTACGTATCCGTCTTTGCCTTGGTGCAATTCCGTAACTCGACCCATCGCCCACTTGCCTGGGGGTAGATGTTCATCATGGATCATGACGACGTCGCCGACTTGATAATTACGCCGCGGATTTTTCCACTTGCTTCTGGCGGCTAATTGTATCATATATTCTGAGACCCATCTCTTCCACAAATCTTGCAATATTTTTTGTGTTAGGTACCATCTTGTGCGCTGGTCTTTCTCTGTCTCAACCAAGGTAAGAGTTGGTCCGCTGGTTAAGAAGTGAGCAGGTGTGAGATAATTCAGGTCTTCCGGATCTTCAGATAAGGGACATAATGGCCTTGAGTTCATGCAACCCTCTATTTGTGCAAGGAGGGTTGAGAATTCTTCATATGTAAGGCGTTGGTCGCCGACCACTCGTTTCAGGTGGAATTTGAAACTTTTTACTGCCGCCTCCCATAGACCTCCTGCTGACGGCCAGGAAGGGGCGTTGAAGTGCCATGTTATCTCCATATCGGCTATCTCCCCCAAGAATTGGTCGTTGATGAGCTCTTTTATCTCCTGATATTCTTCTTGTAGACATCTATTCGCCCCCACAAATGTGGTCGCATTGTCGCTGTAAAGATGTCTTGGTTTTCCTTTATGCGCTGCCATTCTTCTTATTGCGGCGAGGAATGAAGATGTTGTCATATCGGAAACCAGCTCTAGGTGCACCGCCTTGGTCACCATGCATACGAAGACTGCTACATAGCCCTTGGTGGTCTTGATACCACGTCCCTTGTTGGATTTTATGTAGAAGTGTCCCGTGTAGTCAACACCGGTATGCATGAAAGGACGAGATGGTTTGATCCTTGCTTCCGGTAAGTCTCCCATTATTTGATTATTTTTTGTAGGCTTGTGTTTCTTGCACGTAATACACCGACGAATAAACTGCTTAGTGGTCTTATTTCCACTAAGTATCCAATATTTTTGTCTTATGAATGACAATGTAATCCGAGCACCACCGTGGTAGGTATGTTCATGCGCTTGCAAAATAATTAATTCCGTCAAGCGGCTTTGCTGAGGTAAAATTACAGGGTGTTTCATCTCTGGATTAATGTGTGCGTGCTTCAGTCTTCCCCCAACTCTGAGTATGCCATTTTCATCGAGGAAGGGTGTGAGACTGAAGATCTTGCTTTTGGACGACACTTGTTTGCCGTTTTTGAGGTCGTTTATCTCGTCGTGAAATTCTTTTCCTTGAACATCCTTTATAATCATTTGAGTAGTTTGTCTACTTTCAGACAGTGTTATGTAGGGCTCATATTTTCTGTCTTGTTTCCGACTTATGAATCGACGTAACCATGACAGTACGTGTACTACCTTGATGTATGAGCTGTACTTGTTTAACAACTCAGTTACAAGATTGCTGTTTCTTGTTACAGCCTGTACACTCGCTTTCGTTGGCTTGGCCTCTTCATCAGTCGAATATAATTTGCTCAATCTCTGTTTTTCATCGAATGTGGGTAGCCAAGTCGGCCCTTGCCACCAAAGTGGATGTTCTTGTAACTGTGTAGCGTTGAGTCCTCTGCTAGCACAATCTGCGGGATTTTCGGCAGATTTGACGTACCGCCAACATGACGCGGGCATAACTCGTGTAATTTGTTGCACCCTGTTAGCAACAAACGGCTTCCAGCGCTGAGGCTGACCTTGTAGCCAGCCAAGGACGGCAGTCGAATCAACCCAACCATACATCTTGATATGATGGTTGCTCAAACTATCTTGTACTTTTTCCATCAGTGTGGCCAGCAAATGGGCTCCGCATAACTCCAGTTTTGGTAACGTTATCTCTTTATTGTGTGGTACTAATCTTGATTTGGCCGCGACGAGAGTGATTTGATATTGGCCACATATTTTTAGTTTGCAATAAATAACGCAGGCGTATGCCTTTTGCGATGCGTCACAATAGCCGTGCAACTCTATATCGCTTGAAGTGTTTGTACCTAACCATCTTGGTATGTTTAGGTTATTTATAGCTGATATGTGTTGTTTTATTTTTATCCATTCTTTGTGAATATCTTCGGGTATCTTGTCATCCCACTGAAGATTTCTATTCCAGACGGATTGAAAAAGTAATTTCATTTGTGTAGAAATTGGCGTGAGCCAGCCAAGGGGGTCAAATAATCGGGCGATTTCTGATAACAACTGTCTCTTCGTACACACTGTCTTGGTATCAGTCGTGGTTTCAATCTTTGATCGAAATGTGAAGACGTCATTTGCCGAGCTCCAATTAAGTCCCAACGTTTTCATCGATTCTGGTTGTATGAACTGATAAGTGTTCTCAGTACCTTCACCCTTGTTGGTGTCTTGTTGCATTAAAGCGGTATGATTGGACTTCCATTTTCTTAGATTCAAGCCGCCTGATCTCATCAGTTGAATAAGATCTTCCTGTAACCTTTTGGCTGCCGTCACCGAGTCCGACCCATGTAGCAGGTCATCCATGTAGAAGCACTCCTCGACTACTTTGGCAGCTTCTGGGTACTTGAGTCTTTCATCCCATGCCAATTGCTTTAGCGTCATCATGGCAAGAAAGGGGGCGGCCTTGGTGCCGTAGGTGACTGTTGTCAATTGATACTCTTGTAAGAGTTGATGTGGATAGTCTCGCCATATGATTTTTTGGAGATGTTGGTCCTCGGGATGTACCCACAGCTGTCGAAACATCTTTTCTATATCTGCCACAAACGCTATCCTGTGTTGTCTCCATTTCAGTATAAGAACCAAAATATCTTTTTGTAAATTGGGCCCTTTGTACATCAGGTCATTCAAACTGAGCCCACTTGAAGTTTTTTCGGATCCGTTGAATACCACACGAAGTGCCGTGGTAGTGGATTCTTCTCGTAACACGCAATGGTGTGGCAAAAAATATTCGGGATGATTTCCGTCACGTGCCAGCTTCATGTGTCCAAGCGATAGGTACTCGTCCACAAATTCTTTGTAAAGCGAAGCAATAATTTTTTGCTTCGAAAATTTCCGTTCAAGTTGTAGAAATTGTGCAATCGCTTTGTTTTTGGACTGCCCTAGATCTGATTTTGCAGTCGATTTAAGAGGGAGTCGCACTTGGTATCGTCCGTCGCTCAACCTTGATGTTGTTGACTTATAGAAATTAATGCAATCTTCCTCTTCTGATGAGTTTCGTGATGCTCCTTGAATGTCCTCTATCTGCCAAAATTGTTGAATGTCTTCTATATTGTTCAGCACTACGTTGCAGTGCAGACTTTGAATTTTTCCACACAGTATCCAACCAAGTCTTGTTTCTTGGGCTAACGGTGACGATACTTGTTTTCTTACACCGCTAAGGACAATGTTGGCGTATACTTCGGCACCCAGGAGTATGTCAATGGGGTTGCTCAAGTAAAACTGCGGATCGGCTAATTCAATTTCTTCGAGGAACGCCCATGATGGCTTACTGATAGTATTGTTTGGTAAGTTTCGTGTCAAACTTTTCATAATTAGCGCTTCTACTTCAAAGCTAAAGCTTCCCCTTAATGACGTTCATAGTATTTTCATAGCGCCTTTACATGTTGTGTCGTTAGTGCCGATTCCAGTGATAACGCCTTTGCAACTCTGTCTTGGAATTTTCAGAAGTTGTGAAGCTCTCTCGCTTATTAAGGAAACTTGTGAGCCTTGATCTATGAGCGCGCGCAAAACATGTTGAACTCCGTTTCTGGCTTGCACTTTGATCAGCGCTGTCGCTAGCAAGACTTCGTTTGCTGACGATTGCTGAATAATCTTGCCTGATTGTTGCGCAACATGTGTATTTCCACTGTTCTTTGTCCACTGCTGTGATTCTAGTGGCATATTTCTTTGGGTTTGATTGTTAAAAGCTTCATGTAAAATGGTATTATGAAAGCCATTACATTCACGGCAGCGCTTTGTCGACGAACAATCTTTCCCTTTATGAGAATAGAGACAATTACTACATATGTTGAGCTTAGTAATTGTTTTCTTTTGCGTTGCAGGATCCATTCCTCTGAACTGTGGGCAATAATAGACCCCGTGATCTTGATCGCAAACGGGACATTTTATCTGGTTTCTTGCTTGAGTATTCGAAGTAGCCTTGTTGCTTGAATAGTAGTGCTTGGAACGTGATGCATTGTAAGGGGTCGATGACGTAGAAGGTGGATTGTTAGACGACTTTTGAGCAGTATTTTCCTGTTTTCGTCTTGATGCTTCTAATGCAGTAAATCGTAATTCGAGATATTTCAGGAATTCATCCAATAGCGGTATTTCTCTTGGATCTTTCAACATAGACATATAGTCATTGTGTGTTTCGGAGTCCAGTTTTGATGATAAAAGATGTATAATGATGGGGTCCCACGTATCAATGTTGATACCCAAATTTTTTATGCCATTCAGACATTCTACCGTTACATCATGCAGTCTCTTGATGTGACCCGATGTGCCTTGTTGCAGAACGGGGAGGGACATCATAGTATTCATGTGGGTTGTGAATATAAGCTTTTTGTTATTGTATCGATGGTTGATGATGTCCCAGCAGGTGACGTAATTTTCGGAGCTTATCGGTAGGTGCTGGATGAGGCGTTCTGGTTCTCCCTTAATTTTGCTTTTTAGAAATTGCATCTTCTGCGCACTTGATAGGCAGGGATTGTTATGAATGGTCTCCGTGAAAAGATCTTTAAACGATGTCCACTGTTGATAGTTGCCATGGAAAACAGGAATATCCAGTTTAGGCGTGGACTTTTCACGATGAGCCACGGACCACAGCTTGCTATTGATCTCTCTTTTTATCTCACAGTAGCTCTTCTCATGCTTGGTGAAGGTCTGCTCGTAATATTCATCTTCTTCCCCACGGAGCTCGCTATCGATGTCCCAGTGAAGTTTATCGATAGTTGCCCACCGTGCATCTAAATTCTTAAGTAGGTCATCGAATTCCCACTTTTCCTTTACTTCTGATAAGTTGATGCTTGATAGGGTGCGGGAGAAGGCTTTGAAGTTACTTGTTTGCCGACGCATCATCTCCTCTAACTTGTTGGGATATTTTTGCGCAGATTCGGCGTGCAGCTTGTTCTGCCTCGGATGCTGCTGACTTGATTCGCCGCCCGATTTATCTTCTTCCGACACGTCAACTGTCTTAGGAATTAATAGTGGCGTTGGTGGTTTTAGAGAAAACCCGGGGCTCCTGAGAATCGACTCCCTTATTTCTTGGTAATAAGATTGGGAATGCTCGTATTGATTGGCCGTAAAGTAGTCGCCATCTTGATTTTCGGCCATCATTAACCGCTCATGATTCCGTTGAAACTCAGCCCAATACGTATCTAACGTTTCTACCTTCCTTTTGATATAATCAGTTGTCTTGCGAGATTGGCCGTCTTTTTTGTAATTCGACCATAGCTGATTTATTCCGTCGATAATTTGTTGCTGATTTTGCAACAAGTAGACGAATTCTTGGCTTGTTTCCATTATAACTCACTTGGTAGAGATATGTAGAAACTCACTTGTTTGATAAATAATTACTTGATGAATTTCTTGATAAAATCACTAGCTTGATAGTTCCTGTTCCCTTGATGAAATTGAGTTCCTTGTCATTCGCTTCTTAGGGGTTTCTTGATAAACCTTGTTACTTGATTAACTTGTAGAGCTTGATCTCTTGGTAAACTTGGGAGAGCTTGTTCTCTTGATAAAAACCTCCTTAGGGCTTAAATCCTTGATCGCTTGGTCGTGCGTGTCTAATGCTTTTGTATTCCTCACGTATGACTTTTTGCGCCTTCTCAACTCTACTGGGGATTGCCGCTGGTGGCAGGCCAACAGAGCCGATTCGCGGTCACACGATCAAAACACAAAGTTGCACTAAACACAGGTTTCGAAGGACCACTTAATGTACGAGCCCTTGCTGGCGGTACATTAAAACTTGATACTGATGATGATTGGTGGAACAGGAAAGAAGAGTGATAACTTGATAAATCACTTTATTTATGATGATTACAATTGGTGCGCACTTATTGATAGACGAATGTGAACTGATCGATGAATCTAACTTACAAAATAATGAAAACTACAATTAGACATTTATGCTGACGCTACTAAGTCTGACGATGCACGATGGAATCGTACAATGTCAGGGCTTTTCAATGCGAAGATGGAGCAGGAATACTTTGGTGACAGCTTGATCTCCTAAAACAGAAATACCTACATAGGTTTTATTAATTTTACTTATGTGTACTTTACAAATTATAGGTGTGTTATATTTTAATGTACTTGTATATAGGTATACCATTATTGTTAATAAAGATTATAATTATTGTCAAAAAAAAAAGCAATAACAGTTCAATTATCTAGTCGAAAAGTATCGCTGCGATCTTTTATAAATTGTATGTAGGTACCATGAGATACACATTAGGTAGGCCCGGCGGCGCCTTCTGAAAAGCCCGTGGGGTACAACGCTGGGCCGCGGTGCCCGACGGGCTTTTCAGAATTTCGAACCGCTCGAAAAGCCAGAGCGCTACAGCGCGACGCTGCGTTGCACCAAACGGGGTTTCCCAGCGCTCACATTGACAATTCATCGTCTCAATAGCCCGTAGGGTACAGCGCCTGGGACGTGGTGTCCCTCTGGCTTTTCGAGAATTCGTTTCTAGTTAAAAAACCGGAGCGCTGCAACGCAACAACGCGCCTAATTATCTCTTAATTTTAGTAATTAAAAATGTATACTTCTTACATATCAAGTTCGTTCAAGTTACGGCCGATTTTTCAATCGTGATGGAAAACATTGCGAGTAAACCTTCATAACCCCAAAGCTGCGGCGATGGGCTAGCCTCCTGTCATGCAAAATGGAGTAATGATAAACTAGCTAAAAGTGGGCATAATTGAGCCTCTACCACCCCGTATGGGAAAAGGCGTGATGCTATGTTAAGTTATGTTAAAAGAAGATAATATCATGTCTGATCCAATCTTGGATTCGAAACTAGATCTAGATTTTATATATAGTGATTGGCAGCGTTTGCGATGATACCTGCAGCGATGGACTAGTCCCATTTCACGCAAAATGGAGTATTGAATAACTTGCTGAAAGTGGGTACAATTGTGCCTCTGCCACCTCTTATATCTAATTAATTCAAAATTCTCATCCGAGAATAGTAACAGGTTGTTTACTGTTTCGCACATCTTTATTACGATACGAATACGAATTCTGAAAAGCCCGTGGGGCACAACGCGGCCCAGCGTAGTTCCCCACGGCTTTTCAGAAGAAGCGACCCGGCGCTAGAAAGTGTAACACTACAATATTTTTTTATGGAAATATTACTTCGGCCTTACCCAGGGATGGTTTTTGTAAATAAAGAAGTAATGTGGGGCCAAACCAAAGATAATAATGAAGGTAAGTTTAAATAAAGGTAACATATGATTTATGGTCAATCACAGTCTTGAACGACCTTAATACATTTGATACCGGCCAATTAATTAAACAAATATGCTATCTGGAGGTTACCGCTCGACTTTTCATCATCGCGTTATGGTTATGATATAACATGGATATAACTATTTATACAATACCGTTGTCTCATTAATTAACCGTAACTCTAGTTGTTTGGAGGTCATTGACTAGCATACAGTTTTATTTTCTTGGTATGTTGTCGGGCCGAATGAATAAAGAAAAATATCACTCGCACATGAAGGGTCCCGTACCGCCGTACAAGAAAACTTAAAACTAAAGTTTCGAGTATTTTAGGAGTCATTGAAGTTATTGACAGTAGTAGTTGGAAGCTGTCTATCTGTCATAATAAGTTGTCAAATTTAATTTACTTCTTTCTTCTGCTTATAATGTCGTGACTCACTTGAGGTTAATTTTGCCAGTGTCAAGTGTATTTGAAAGATCACGTGACGAGTTTTGGACCTAACCTCAGATGAATGAAACTCTTTGCCTCCAACTACGCCAGCGCCCCCAAGCGGGAGCGAAGGCGGGCATGGTGCCATTGACGCAGAGATACAACAACCATCGACACGTCATTTCTTGATCCCACAAATTATAATAAAACATATTTTAGGTTTTTATCTTATTTGAGTGCATTTCCGTACTCAATTTCTATCCACTTCCAGTTTCAATGAGCAAAGAGTTTCGTTAGCCTGAGTTCAATACTTACATAATACATACACAAAACTCTTCAATGTTTCGATGTTCGGCATTGAATGTAGTCCTACCTAATATTTAATATTTTATTATAAAAAAAATAAAAGGTATACCTACTGGACTGTCGTTTTACATTATTCCGTGTACGATGATATGGAACCCTTCGTGTGCGGGTCCGACGTCCTACTCGCACTTGACCGATTTTTTTATAATGCCTAATGAGCTATAATGAGATTTGACGAACTCTAGATATTCATTCGATATTTTTTATACATGTAATCGCCAGAGATCTTTTTGGATGTATTAAACAACGCCAACGGATCTTTTCTATACCGAAAGTTCAATGAATAATCATTACAACCCCCAGTTTCTTAAAGAGCTGTCAAATGTGACAGGCGATTAATCGAAGATTTATTCAAAATAGCGGCACATGATTGGCTACATGAGTTAAATAATAATTTAACAAGTTGTCACAGCTAATTTTCCTTTGGGAAACCAGGCGTTATTCGCGATAACATATACCGCGGTTAAATGTGAGGAACTGCGCATTAAAAAGAGATAGAGATACTTCAAAAACCAAAAAATAGTAGTTAGTGATACCAATTTGAAATCAACACACTAAAATACGTCACTTTATTGCAATTAACATATTGCCCGACGACGACCCGAATGGCCGAGTCGGCAGTAACCCTGCCTTCGAAGCCAAGGATCCCGGGTTCGAGTCCCGGTGGGGGCAAATATTTGTTTGATTAGAACGGATGTTTGTACCCTAGTCATGGTTGTTTATCTATCTAAGTATAGTATTTATCTATATAAGTATGTGTATCGTTGTCTAGTACCCAAGATACAGGGAATCCTATTTTGGGGCTAGATCAATGTGTGTAAATAGTGTCCAAGGTATTATTATTATATATTATTATTATTATTATTATTTATTTATTATTAAGATAATTTATAAAATAAAAGACGAGCTTATTTCTAACAAGATATTTTTTCCAGAAAACCACAGTTGGACAGGACAAGTAGATCAAGCGGGGGAAGAACTTTGCGTACATATAGAAACATACTAAGCATGTATATAATATACATTGTGTAAATAAAACCCTAACTACTAAAAATATCAAATACGACGACTAGAGAAATAGGATATCATACATAATAATATAATAGACTACATAACAATAGTAGTTTATGTGACTGCTACATAATGGAGGGCATTAATACTTGAGAGTTCGGCGAGTTTCATAATAATATCACTCGAGAGTTTTAATGCCTAATTATGTACAGTTACATACACTAGTTTATCTACACAAATATCATAAGCTCTCTTTGATGTGTACAGGAACCGCATGTTTGACCGGCATTGTGGTTCTGCAGTAAAGTTGTTTAGCTTGTTCTGTAGCACCAACTTCGGGCGTCGGCGTTCGAAATTTGAATGTCAGTACCAACTTCACAGACAAACTAGGGGCGGCATGCAGGCGGGCGTCGGCGTTCGAAATTTGAATGTCATACTGTGTATAAAAATTACACATTATGGTCATATTTAACATATTTAACATTATGCTGATCGTAACGTGCGGTTTATGTGCGCAGTAAAGAGGGTTTATGATACGTGTGTAGATAAAAATACTTAAATACAGCGTATTTATATAATATATGTATATTAATACGTACACGCACCGATCTAACGTGAAATAGAAAGAGATTGCTTCTTAAAGTGCGATTTTTTAATATTTAGTGATGGACCTGTCTCTGATGGTGTGATGGTACTGGGAAGTTCATTCCACAATCGTATGGCCCGCATTCTGAACCCACTCCGAGGCCTACTTGAAGTAAGAAATTCGAAGCGAAACGAATGACATGGATTCCACAAGATATTATAGATAAAGGGAAACACGAGATATGAGACTCCCGTCGAAACCAAACCGGCAGCCACTCCAACCCCTTGCGATGCTTTAAAACGTGCTCATACTTGCGCAATCTGTCAAATATCAAAATAAATCCTTTTTTTTTTGAAACGTGTTACCACTTTCCTTCAAACATTATAATTGAAATTTTAATTTATTTGAATGTAATTTTTTCTATATTAATTCGTCCAAGTGTCTTTTTCGAGTTTATATTGTTTCTTATTTTACGGATAAATTAAGTAATGTTTAGAATTTTTTACATTTTACTAATGTTGTTATAAAATAAATTGGCATGACGCCCTCTGTGGCGCAGCTGTTGTGGCTCTGCCTGCCATGCGAGAGGTCCCGGGTTCGATCCCCGGCTGGGATACAGAAAAAAACAGGTCTTGGATGTTTATATGTGTGTGAAGTCGCTGTTTCTGGTTCCCACGACTCAGGGTATCCTATTGTGGGGTCAGAAGCAATGTATGTGCCTGTAATGTATGTGTTACCACAAAAAATATTAAACAGCGTTTAACCTAAAAAAAAACGTCAAATCCGATACCACTTTTGTTTTTAAACAAGAGTTGAACAGTAGTTTTTTTTTTTTGGTAAGGCCTTTTATGTTTAAAACAGTACCTTTTTATACAGGAAGACCTAGTTTGTGTTTCAAGTCGATTTTTAATCTCTTTCATAATAGAGCGTAAAAAAACCGGTCAAGTGCGAGTCTAAATCGCGCACGAAGGGTTCCGTACCACCGTTCAATGGAAGCAATGGTGTGGAGTGAATAGTTTAGATTTTACACAGCAAAATATTGTTTACAAAGTTATTGGTGCGGTTACTTTCACACTCCATGTACGTAACCAGGTGCATCCATAAGTTTGTATGTGGTATTGAAAGAATTGTTGTATGGGAGCCCCCTTAAATATTTCTTTTATCCTGTTTTTTAGTATTTGTTGTTATAGCGGCAACAGAAATACATAATCTTTGAAAATTTCAACTCTCTAGCTAGCTAGGTTCTTGAGATACAGCCTGGTGACAGACGGACGGACAGCGAAGTCTTAGTAATAGGGTCCCGTTTGGAACCCTTCGGGTACGAAACCCTAAAAAATGGCGACATATGTACAGACAACCATAGACAACCGTGCCACTGACACCACTGTTGAAAAAAAAGACAACATCCCTAGTAGCAAGTCAAGACGCGTCATTTAAGTCGATTATTACCAATAATCTATTACCGAACACTTTTTACTTTTTTATGGGTTCGGACGGACAGCGGAGGCTTAGTATAGTAATAAGGCGCCAAACGGTACCTTATTACTAAGCCTCCGCTGTCCGTCTGTCTGTCTGTCTGTCCATCGTCACTGGGCTGTATCTCATGAACCATAATAGGTAGGTAGTTACATAATGTGTATTTCTGTTGCAGCCACAGCAACAAATAATAAAGGCTTGTGTTTAAACGATTACCAAAAAATTCGAAAATTTAGTACCAATAAATTCGAAATGACTGCCAAAATGGATCGATGTCCACCAAATTGTGTTTGGATAAATGATCACCAAACTTCTTTTTATGTTTTGTGTATTTAAGTTTATGTTTTAAGTATTTTTTGTTGTTCTTACATGTTCAACCTAACACGAAGGATAAAGGCGGCTTCGCTTCGCTCACCCCCTTTACCCTATTTTGCCCTGATATTTTCTGCAACTTTTGCTGGTCATTTAGCCATTTTGGGTAGGAAAAAAATATTTTGGTGGTCATTATATTTGTTGCCAATAATAAACTATACGAGATTTAATACATTAAGGGGGGACCATAATAAAGTCGTGTTTTGATGTTCCGAATCACCAAATCGTCGTCGGCGCAATTGGTTCTACGTCGGATCCGCAATATGTAGGGACTGCTATCGAAACCAAGTTCGGACAGATTTATTTTGTTTGTGTTTAATTATTCTTTAGTCCTCCGGTTTTGCTTGTACGATGGTACGGAACCCTTCGTGCGTGAGTCCGACCCGCACTTGACCGAAGAAAAATGTACAAACGCAATAGAGTGTCGATCGCTTCCAAATACAACAAGATCTTTAATGCTATTATAAGAATATCTGTAAATATATTGATTGTAAATGTAAAAAAAAACGTCAATGTCATGTTGTGTAAACAAGCCCTGAACTAGAAAATAATTATAAAATCATCTATTTTGCTCGTTTATATCCAAATTTTCGTGAATTATCTACTAAAGATTCTACAGAAGTGCACAATTTACCAATTTACCTCATACAGGTTCTTCTAATTATTCCTGATATAACGTGACTCACAGTGAAGTGACAGCATCTGCCACGATATTCATCACCTGCGTAAAAGGGCTTATAAATTGTGCTGGATTGGATCCCTGGACTTGCGGATGTTACGGGAAACGAGGAGCCAGATTCCGGAAGGACTTTAGCGGATGACCTACTTTTGTTGACCCTGAGGGGGGGAGGGGGGGATGGGGGAGGGGGGTAGATGTCCCCCCTACTACTCCCCCCCCGCGGAAATGGCTAGTTTCTGAGATATGATTATTTAAAGTTTTGAGGTTATGTTGTTAAAATATAACAAAATTTAGACTGACCTTGATCTTTAAGTGGGGTGAGGGGGAAGGGGTTGATGCCACTACTCCCCCCCCGCACGGAAATGCCTAGTTGCTTTCTTCGAAAGGGTCATTTTTCTGCCTCGACACCTTTCTCCTCCACAAATACTCCATAATGCTATCATCAAAATTTACATGAAAAGTAGCCACAATAACCTACTCTAGCCAATCGTTTTTCTTTGCATACGCTGCGCTCCGCTCCGCTCCGGTTTAGCTTCTTCAACGTTCTAACATAACCTATAACCCGATTGAAAAGTAGCCACAATAACCTACTCTAGCCAATCGTTTTTCTTTGCATACGCTCCGCTCCGGTTTAGCTTCTTCAACGTTCTAACAAAACCTATAACCCGATTAAAAAATAGCCACAATAACCTACTCTAGCCAATCGTTTTTGTTTGCATACGCTGCGCTCCGCTCCGCTCCGCTCCGCTCCGGTTTAGCTTCTTCAACGTTCAAACATAACCTATAAACCGATTGAAAAGTAGCCACAATAACCTACTCTAGCCAGTTGTTTTTGCTTGTAAATATCGAGAGAACAAGAAAATAGAACATTCGCGAAACTACTAGAAAAGGGACTACTACTTTGCCGCCCAACCAAAAACGTGGCAAAACGCCCCAACAAAATGCGTTCCGTTTTAAACAAAAATTACAACTTTTTTATTATCAAAAGTGATATTTTACGAAAGAAATACTAAATTAACTTTGATTGACGTAAAATAAATAAACAAACATAAATTGCAAGTTAAATGAACATTTTTTATTAAAATAGGTATTATTAAAAAAAGATTCCACATTTCATCCTTTTTTTAGAGAATTCTCATCTTTTCAAATATGCGTACAACGAAATGTAGGTAATGTATTTTGACCACAGACAAGATTAAAAACCTATTATTTGCGTTGCGTTACATCATTTTACAAAGTATTTTCAGATTTTCAAAAAATCATATCTTAAAAACTATTGAATTCCGCACCCTGAAACTTTCAGGAAGATGATCAAATGACCCCAACATGGTGCTAAAAAAGTTTGGACACCCCAGTGAGTAGGTCATCCGCTAAAGGTGAGCCCAGATTCCTGTCTGAGGAATGCTATCCTTGCGTTGGGTGGCTCTGAACATTTCCCAATCTGCCGCCTCAGCCCGGCTCCCTGCCGCCTCAGTCCGACACCGTGCCGCTTCCGGCCAGCGCCCTTCCGCCCCCGCCCGGCACACGGCCACGGCATTTAGAGCGCAGAGTTGCCGGTTGGGCAGTCGACCGAAGACGAAGACAGTGATCAGTTTTACCAAGAGACAATTTATTTTTAAATGTTAATTTTTATATAGATTTGAATTAGTTTAAGGATTTTACATGGAGGTAATTATGTATCATTTAATCTTATTTTACAATTTGTATACAATTTGTGTTTAGTTAATTAGTTCCAGATGCCCACTCTGTCACTGTGTCCTCATTGTCCCGGTTCCTCAAGGCAGTTTAATTTTCCCCGGGGCTTGAACGTGCATATAAGTAGGGTACACAGGGGCCTGCATTCGCAACAGTCTCAGGCTGTTCTTGGTGATGGTGAAGTGCTCACTCCAGTTTTTGGTCAGTTACCATTGTTGAGGGCGAATGTAAGGGTCCTTAAACATATTTCTAAGGGTGCAAGAAGTCTTGCCGCCGGGAAGTTGTCACAATTGATTGACCACTGCGTTCAGAACAACTCGACGGAGGACTGGTTTGCCCTTCTAACTTTTTCATTCAAATGCCTAAGAGTCCCTTCCTCCGACAATCGGAGTCAGTCGCTGACTTCCAAAGTGAAAGAAAATATTAACAATATCAGCACACAGGTTACGCAAGGGTTGGTCAAGTCAGATCCGCGGCCCAGTATAAGGGCGTTTAGTCGCCGATCCTTTAATAGGGCCGTGGAAGCGAAGGTTTATGATGGGGACCTAGGTGGAGCGGTTAGGATCTTAATGTCTGACTGCTCAGTAGCTGACAATAGTGAGGAGACATTAGAAGCCTTGCGCCTCAAACATCCCTCTCCGGGTCGTTCTTTAGATTTCCCACCAGCGCCGACCTCCTCAGACAAGTTCCTTTCTGTGGAAGTGTCGGACGTCTCCGAGGCTGTCGCATCATTTTCTAATGGTTCCGCGGCAGGTTTGGACGGGCTGCGCCCTGAACACCTTAAAGAGCTGACGTCAGCTGCTGCGGGCGACAACGGTGGAAAACATTTGGCCTCAGTTTGTAGTTTGGCGAATTTCATGCTGAAAGGCGAGGTAAATAGGGAAGTTTGTCCTTTTTTATACGGTGCCTCATTGCGTGCCCTTCGAAAAAAGGATGGAGGCTTACGGCCCATTGCCAGAGGCAGTGTGATCCGTCGCTTAGTGGCTAAGCTAGGGTGTCGCGCCGTAAGAGAGGAGATGGCTTCATTTCTGCAGCCCCGCCAATTGGGTTTTGGCGTACCCTTGGGTTGCGAGGCGGCTATACATGCTACTCGGGCCTTTGCCCTGTATGAGGCTGATACAAATAATATTGTAGTAAAGGTCGATCTTCGCAACGCTTTTAATGCAGTCGAGCGCGACTCAATTTTGTTCATGATAAAGGAGAAAGTTCCTGCATTGTACCCGTTTCTACACCAATGTTATAACAGATCGAGTAACTTATTTTTAGGAGACAAGTTGGTGGAGTCTCAGGTGGGGGCGCAGCAAGGTGATCCTTTGGGACCTTTAATATTTAGCCTCGCAATTCAGAATGTAGTGTAAAGTTGTAAATATATAACTCGCTGTTAATGTTTTTGTAATGATTATTGCTGCTTATTATTTATAATAATGAATATTGTAATAATTGTATTAGTTAAGCACAAGTAATTTTTAAAAGAGATTTAAAAATAATCTGTGGGAGTATCTTCGCCCTGCTTCTCCCACAGTGGTCCAATGTTCAGAAGAGGCAAAAAATTACCTTTGCTAAGTACATGTAAATAACTACAGTAATATTTTGATTTGATTTGATTCACTGATTCTCACTTTGGGCCTTAATTCCGCTAGCGTAATGACGGTAGCATGAGACGACTACGGTCAACTATTTGGACGGATATGACTTGGTAGATAGATTTCATATTCACCTAATTTAAAGTCAATCAATGCAGGCAGATTAGATGGAGATAAAGACAGTGGGATACTTATAGTATATATATTTTTACATATACAGGGTGTAAAAGAAATGTGTATTTTAGGAGGTTTTTAGAGACATCATTCTGAACAACTTTCGCTATCCAACTAATTTGATCAGAGCAACTTTGATTTTCCCTTAACGATATGTTTTGGGCCGAGCGGCCAGCTGATTTGTATGTAGTAAATAATAAAGTTGCTCTGATCAACTCGGTTTCATAGCAGAAGTTGTTCAGGATGATGTCCCCAACAACCCCTTAAAATATGACTACAACCTTCTTTTACACCTTACATTACATTACATTTTACAGATTATTATATCCATACTCAAAGTCAAAGTCAAAGTACTTTATTACTGTAGAATACCCTACTACCCTACCCTAACTAATACTCCACCCATAAGTGACTAAAGAAGTCTAAGAACACAACACCTAATGCGAAAACGAAAGTCCCCAACGCTTGATATAATTTATGTAATGGTTTTTCCTTTTATGGAAACTTCAATTACCTAAGCTAAATACGCAGGCACCGTTGTAACATTAATTTTATGTAAAGGCCATTTAGACTATATTTTGTTTGTTTTTTAACAGAATAACTGGTTAACATCTACTTGTGTCCGACTATAGCACGACCGCCCCCCTAATGTTTATGGTGTTGGCTAATATACATATAGTATTGTCTTACTTCGTGTTAATTCTCACGGCATAAACAAACAGCAATCTTATTTGCAAGTAAGTGGTTTAGCTATAAATACATCAGGAAATTAAAAAAACCGGCCAAGTGAGAGTCGGACCGACGCACGAAGGGCACGTACCAACGCAAAAAAAAAACTGGTTTTTCTTTAATTGTGCCCCTTCTATTCAAACCATACATTTTTAAATAAGAGCGATGGGAGTGGTATTTTTTCTTGAATCACTTTTTAACTGAGTATTTTAAAATCGGGAATAATAAAATACCGATTAAAAAATTTATTGAGTGAATGACCATGAACAGCGAAATTTCCTGAAATGCGCGGAAAAAAATCTGATTGCGCGATAAAATTACTGATTTGCGAGACAAAATTACTGAATGGTTTAGCCTCTAGACTTCCTGAGCGAAGTGGCGGGTCAGGGTGGGTGAAGGATAAAGGGCGTGAGTGAAACGAAACCCCCTTTATCCTTCGTGTTAGGTTGAACTTGTAAGACAAACAAAATGTATGATACTCGAATTACGGTTCTCAAGTTGCTGTTTGTCAGATTTCTAGTCGCACAATTCAGTAATTTTATCAGACGTAGCCAGTATTTTTAGTCGAGCTCATTTTTCGTCGCTTTATTCAGGCAATTTGACAAGCTAAAACTGGATTTACAGCGATATGTTTAAATACTACTAAATTATGAAAATGATACATTAAAATGGAAACTACGTGTACAAAGGCGAGCTTGACTCTAAAAATAAATTTCTTCCAGCAAACCTAGGATGGACAGTACACATTAAAGAACAGGTAGACCTACATATAAACTACTTACTTACCAATATGTACATAAATACATAATATCAATACAAATAGATAAAATTATACAAAAAATATACATCGATACAATATTTATTTATTTTAATTAGGTCTACTAACAATTTATGCACTAGTTACATAACATTTGATTAATCTAGTATACAGGGTTGCTGAGTACATAAATCAATTACAAGTAAACACCACGTGCGCTATGAAGTGAATCACTGGGTCCTTATTCGACCCCAAGTAGATAATAATAAAACACAAATTATAATACATTTTATTTACATAAGTCTATTATGAAAGAGGAAGACGGGGCAGACTCTGATGGCACTAGAAAGTTTGTTCCAGGGCCTGACAGCTCGTAATAGTCTGATCCCATGTTCATATGCAGCTGTGTTGTGTTGTGGAGTTAAGCAGTGAGAGTGTGAGATTTCCGTGGTCTATCCGAAGATAGAAATTCAAAATGATCTCGTAAGAAGCCAGGATAGCGAGGATTAAGATGAAGATGAGAATCCCGACGAAGACGGATAGTAGGGAGCCACTTTAACTCCCTACGATACTCCGAGACGCGGTCATACTTGCGCAGGCCGAATCCAGAGGTTTTGAAGCCGCTTGAGTTTGTTCAGTTGCTCTTCGTTCGCGGAGACCCAACATATGTCAGCGTAGTCGATCAGCGGAAGGAGAATGGACAGGGCAAGCGCGATTTTTGTCTTATGAGGCAGCAGGAAGTTTTGAAGTCGCCTGAGGGAGTGAAAAGTGGCAAAGACACGCCTGCTGACCTCGCTGACATTTGGATAGCGATGGATTTGACGACCCGAATAGCCGAGTCGGCAGTGACCCTGCCTACGAAGCCAAGGGTCCCGGGTTCGAGTCCCGGTGGGGGCAAATATTTGTTTGATGAGAACGGATGTTTGTACCCTAGTCATGGTTGTTTATCTATCTAAGTATAATATTTATCTATTTAAGTATGTGTATCGTTGTCTAGTACCCAAGATACAGGGAATCCTAGTTTGGGGCTAGATCAATGTGTGTAAATAGTGACCAAGCTATAATCAAAAAGAAAACTGCTAGATTTTTGACTTTAGTACTAAGTATATGAGATTATGGTAACACGTATGCTGTGCTTTGGTCATTAGATACTCGGCTAACTTTTCGCGCCCGACTAAGGCTCGTCCAAATAATACCAATGCACACGTATTTCATACGATGTTTTTCAACACACTTGCGAGGGAAATACAGCCATTATTTGATAATTATTAACCACACAAAGAAAACCTCAAGAAATATTCATGAAAAATGGCGCACTGGTTTTGTTTTTTCCTCGCTAGCGATGCGCGCTCAATTATAAATAAAGGCACTGGCAAAACCGCTAAATAGCCTATTAAAATAATGTTCTGAATACGGAAATTAATTAATAAAAAGTGAAAAAATAGCCTTATAAAAAATTCTAAAACTTGATGATTGATTTATAATAATATATACCTACTTAACCTAATATAGGTTATTTATTCACAAAAATATTTATTGTTTGTAGGCTGGGTATAAAACTCTTAGCTGAGATTGAAAAAAAAAGTAAGGTAGTGCGTAATAAGCTCCATTATAAAACTAAATGCACTGCCATAAAGAGTAATTTTACGAGCATGTGCGTTCAAAAAAATTGTACATTGTTTTAGAGGCTGGAAAGTGAGCAATACGAGGCCCTCTTAGAGACGAGTCCATCAATTGCACTTTTGGCCGAGACATTACCTAGTGCTTTTCACGACTACGTCTATTTTTATTAGATAAATCCGTATAGATATGTCCGTCTCCGTCTTCGCGATTGACAGCACAAGCCATGCTCACTTTTACCGACGCGACGGCATGATGTCGTACGCTTTTACCGACATGGCGTGAAGTTCCAAGAACTGTTCAAACAGGCCAGAAATGTTTTGTGGTCCTATTTAACTATTGATTGCTTTACACCCATTACAGACCATCTTTCGTGACAATCCGAGCAGTGGAGTAAAAAGGAAATTTAATTCGAGGGACGAAGTTGGACCTCGAGAGCAGCGAACATTCTAGAGCAGAATCCTGAGCGGCCCCCGAACGAGAATATATATTTTTACACGAGTTGTGTACTGTACTTTTTACCATTGACTGCGAGAAAATAAATAGAGGTATAATATATATTTATCACATTATATTATACTAGTGGTTACAAGGGGTGGTATTACCTATGAACTGTAAAATTCTGGGGATTTTCGTCAAAAACAGTAAAACTTCGATAAAAACGAAACGAAAGACAGCGGCTAACACATGCAAGGCTAAAATGCTTTTAAATGGTCTGTACTATTTTCTTTTTAAGGATTTACATCTATCTACCAAACACCCTGTATATATTACAGGCGATCACAACACATTCACATGACTACAGACTGGATTTATTATATTATTGTTCTAAATTCATAATTTCAGAATTTCTTTATTGCACACAAATAATTATATTGACAAGATATATATTAAAATAGTGTACAAAGGCGAGCTTATCTCTAACAAGAGATCTCTTCCAGCATACCATGTCAGGATGAGATAGGTTAATCACAGAGCACGGGTAGACCGATGTGTACAACATTCCTTAAATAACAACTCAATAAACTACATACATAAAATATACATCCTAAATATAAATAAATATTAAATATATATACATATATAAATTATAAATACATAAGTACTACCTATATTTCTAAAGAGATAGGAAGTATAGGAATTATTCAAATCAAGATTAAAAAACTTTGTTCAAATCTCAATCTCCAATTGAATTTGGTTTTTGGCCCTAGTTTTCTGAATTCAAAAGTGAAAAGTGCAAGTACCCCTACCCCAGAGCAGCTCTACCGGAATTTTTCCAGTTTCCGTTCCTAATATTGACAACGCTGTAACAGAAACAGGATGTTAGGAAAGGTTTTCAATGTCCTAGCTGCTGGACTGCTTGGTCGGGAGATAATAGAATGTCACATCCGTTTCTGATCGATATTCGATATGACCAGACATTTGTACTTACGAAGGTGATCCTCTTTTTAGGGTTCCGTACCCGAAGGGTGCCAAACGGGACCCTATTGCTGAGCCTCCACTGTCTGTCCGTCTCTCCGTCTGTCACCGGGGTCTACCGGATCAACCGAAATAGGTAGAGGGCTGAAATTTTCACAGAGGATGTATTTCTATTGCCGCTATAACAACAAATAATTAAACATAACGGTTTTTACATACAAGAAATTATTGGTATGGCCATTTTCTTAGCCATTTTGTTTTATTTGTTTATCGGTGAAAACTGGACTCTCCCGAAGGAAAATCCGAAAATATCTTTACTATAGCATTGTGGTATTGTGTTTTGTGCTTAGTTATTTATCATTATCAGATTCATAATTGCTCATTCGAATTATAATAAATAATATTAAGTTTTTTTATTATTACAAAGAAATATTTAAAATCCCCATGCAAGAAACTTGAATACCATTGCGCTGGTACGGAGCCCTCCGTGCGCAACCCCGACTCGCACTTGGCCGTTTATTTTAAATAATCTGTCATTTATCGACTATGTAAATTAAAAAAAATGCTCTTACAGCACCGTACGTGAGAGCTCTGAAAAGTGCAGACTTACGAACTTGAGCGAATTAATCTGGTTCAACACAGACTTTGCTGTTAATAATTTCGTAATTATTTATTCCTGCTTATTAATTATAATAATTAATATTGTAATATTTGTATTAGTTAAGCACAAACAATTTTTAAAAGAGATCTAAAAATCAATCTGTGGGAGTTTCTACGCCCTCCTTCTCCCACAGTGATCCAATGTAGAGAAGAGGCAAAAAATTACGATTGGTAAGTATATGTTAATATCTACAGCAATAAAGAAATTTGATTGATTGATTGATTAATTTATTGAGGATTATTTTAGGTTATGGATGAATTGGCTACATGGTTGAAAGTCCTTGTTCTGTTCAGATGAACGAAGAATATTTAAAAACCGGTCAAGTGCGAGTCTAAATCGCGCACGAAGGGTTCCGTACCACCGTTCAATGGAAGCGGTGGTGTGGAGTGAATAGTTTGGATTTTACTCAGCAAAATATTGTTTACAAAGTTATTGGTGCGGTTACTTTCACACTCCATGTACGTAACCAGGTGCATCCATAAGTTTGTATGTGGTATTGAAAGAATTGTTGTATGGGAGCCCCCTTAAATATTTATTTTATCCTGTTTTTTAGTTGTATTTGTTGTTATAGCGGCAACAGAAATACATAATCTGTGAAAATTTCAACTCTCTAGCTAGCTAGGTTCTTGAGATACAGCCTGGTGACAGACGGACGGACAGCGAATGAAATGGCGCTAGTTTCTAATTCTATACGAGTATTTCGAACAAAAACAAAACTGCTTGAATTATGAAAATATAATTATTTTATTGATTTATTAACGTTTTATCTGTCCTATTAACAATCGTCGTTACGACTTTATTTTATATATAATCTGCCCTGTTAAAAATAGTTTTAAAATAAATACGCTTTTATGAAGCCTCCAACTGTGCGTCCGCCACATATTCTAGAAATTTTACCCCCATCAAAAATCATCAAAATACACAAACATTCATAACACACCTCACTTCACATACATCCACTACACTTTCTCATCTCACACATCCATATATACACTCACAAATACTCACACTCACCCAAATACTAACTATTTTAGGCACTAAATGAATAATTTTAAACTTTAAATTACCTTCTTTAAGTTTTAGATAGCTGCATTACATTGTAACTGTTAAAGTACTTGATTTGGTCTGCTAATTTTTCTTCGTTCATATCTTTAGGGGAAGAGCCTCGCTACTTATCCCAAAACACAGGGGAAACTCTACCTTGGGGAGTATCGACTCTGATGTTATTTTTGCTTACTACCAACACCTAATCTCAGAAACAGATGATATATCTATCTTTTGTTAAGTTTATATAAGATGGAACTGTACCTTTCTTATTCTGTATTCATTTGTCATTTTGTAATTTTTGTGAAATGTTTATTGAATAAAAAATTATTATAAAAAAAAAACAAACAAACCCTCACCTAAGAAGTTTTACTTTAAAAACAACTTCTTCCACAGGGTTTTGGTATTTTAATTCGGAAATGTGAAAATCTGAAGACCCTGAAACTTTGAAACATGGAAAACTGATATTCAGCCATTTAGATACATTGAGTATCGCTGGGCAATGTACGTACATAGGCATTGTATATTCATCTTATTATAGCCGTGTCCTGTGGTCGTTTCTGTGAATTGTATAAGAAAGGGCATCAGCTTCATAATTTCTTGATTTTACTGCAATACCTAATCATATTCAGAAAACTTATAAGATAAAAGTGTACAAAAGCGAGTTTATCTCTCACAAGAGATTTCTACCAGAAAACCATGGTTGGATAGGAGAAGCAATTAGATCATATACTATATAGAAACTATGTACTACTAAATTAGTAATGCACGGCACAGCCGATTCCGATTTTTATTGTTCTAGCGACACAAGACAGGTCTTTAGGTAACTAAATAGCAAGCCTGCCGCCCACATTACCGTAGCTCGTGGCACGTGGGTGTTTATTATTCGAGACAAATATCAAATTCACGCAATAAAACGCGACATTTTATTGCGTATTTCAATATTCTATGAGAGATAATGGTGTTAAATTGGCCACATCGGATGTCGTGCATGATTGATTTTTAGAGATTCATGTGAGAGATTTGTGTTGTTACAAAAATATATCTACGATTAGCATAGATAGTTCTGTTGTTCTAAGTATAACTGTTAACCGCGCCTTTTAGTTTCGAGATAAAGATTATATTTAGTAGATTATAATATATTTGCGATAGTTTAAGTATATATTGAAAAGAGGAAACGTGCTTTTGTTAAATTACGGTTGCCATTTGTCTTAAGTTTAGTGCGATGTGGTAAGGCAGAACGGAATCTTTACAAAAGGTCACATTTAATTGTTTGGGAGTTTCAACCGGGACTCGTTTGACATTCTAAACTAAGGCCTGATGTAAATAAATCAGACATTCATTTATTGGACATAAGAAAACATGTATACTTATTATCTAACAAGAGATCGCTGCTTCGTCAAGTGGAAACTAAAGTAAAAACACTAATTTACTGACATTATTTAGTTAAGCGTTCTAGTACTGAGTTACGATTACTTGGTCGTTAACCTTCCTACACCTTTAATACTAGACAATATACCCCTTAGATAGTTACATATTAAAAAATCATCAAATTTGGGTTCAGAATTCCATTCCGGTTATACGTGTATATCAATCAATAGGTAGGTACTATCATCGTGATGGAATAAATCGTAATATCAAGATGAACCAACAAATGAGGCGTTGATCAAATATGTCTTTAACTGAGGCGCAGAACTTTCACTGCTGCCAGCACCCAAGGGCCGTAGGACAGACGTAGAGAGCTCGTGAGTAGAAGCTAACTTATTGGAATATTGGATTGAAATGTAGATAGTAATGGTTGAAATTTGAATAAGTACTATCAATTAGAAGCGATCCTGGCCGCTATTGATATAATAATATGACTTAACTATGTTATGTATGACGTTCCAAATATTGTGACTCACCGCGTCCATTTTATAAATCAAATTGCCTGTTTTTGTAACTTACCTACAGAAACTAATTTGTGGAACGTACCAGTGGAATCTGTGCTTTTATGATTAGATGAAGGTCTTAGCCCCCCGTTATGTTTAAAACTCGATAAAATCATACTATTATGCCTTACGTATCAGCTTCGTGATCGTGAGGCAGCAGGCCGTAAAATTAATAAAAACAACAATAAGAAACACAATTTGTCTCACTAATTACCCACATAGTCATAAATGACAACATTCTCGCGAAAGATTACAACTTTTCACACGTAACAATGCAATGACCGCCAAAAAATTGCCTTATTAGACCAATACTTGGCCACTGATGGACATGGGTACAGTAGCAAAAAGAAGCAGGCTAATAAATACACATCAATTACGTCATACCAATAACAGTGGCAGTAATTGACAGTATGACT
This sequence comes from Argyresthia goedartella, assembly GCA_949825045.1. Taxonomy (NCBI): domain Eukaryota; kingdom Metazoa; phylum Arthropoda; class Insecta; order Lepidoptera; family Argyresthiidae; genus Argyresthia; species Argyresthia goedartella. The sequence continues at coordinate 17,531,492 of OX463829.1, read as the reverse complement.
ATACAAGTACACATACCAACCAAGATGCGTATAATGCGTAACTTGCGTAATTTGCGAGCAAAATTATTGAACGAACATGAACATTGGCATTGGCAGGTGCTCGAACACTCGACTAGTCTAACCGGAGAATAAACGAGTAAAAAATATAGGCAACATGGGCATTCAACCGCGGCCTCTGTGCCCACGAGAAAAAGTTGAAAACATTACACCATAATTGTAGATGCGCTTAAAATTATATAAGTAAGCAGTCGATGATCCAGGGGTAAACGATACGTGAGGCGCCCCCAGAAGGAGTGATTAAAAGTGCATTCAGGTTCAAAATAAACAGCTCTTCAAGTTAAAATATAAGTCACTTTAAGCCTATTACTAGATCACTAACCCTATTAGGTCCACTCAAGTTGTATTTTGCAGTTGTTAGGTTTTGTTGAGCTTAGTATGGAACTAGATAGATTTTTGTAAGATTGTCCTCTAAAATGTATTATTATTATTAAAATGGAGTACCTATTACAATTGTGCACCTGCCAGCCAATTTGGAATAAAGCGTGACGCCCGCTACTTACTACGTATACATGTATGTATCTCTATAAGAAATAGTCACTGACTAGTTGCGGCCCGGTTTAGAGTCAACAGGATACCTCTTGAGATTTTGAAATTGACATTTGAGCAATTAAAAACCACTTTATTCAAAAAGGGTTATTACAATATTCAAGATTACTTAAATGACAAGAGGGCGTTTTAATCTAACTCAAGATGGAACTCGCTTAATAATTTTGTAATTATTTATTCCTGCTTATTAGTTATTTATAAAACACAATTAATAACTATAATTTGTGATAGTAATTTGTAGTTTTGAAAATAGGTTGTGCCGGCACATACGCCCGCCACAGATATGCGGAAATATCTATTTCCACGTAATGTTAAGATAAGTTGACGACCGTCACAGATAAGGTATATTTATATTCATCACGTAGTTTTGTAGTAAGTTGTATATAAGCTTAGTATTCCCTATAATAAATTAGTCTAGTCTAGTATAGTCTGGTATTTGCGCGCATCTCAAGCCTTTACTTTACTCCCGAAGATGTCGCTCTCCTTATAATTGCCTCTGGCAAAGTGGTGACCCGACATTTGAACATCAGCAACCTTCGGTAATAGTAGCATGGGCCCAGCCGCGAAGAAAACTCCGTGTGCTGCCAGCTTAGAAGTGCAAGCAAGAAGCACTTCGTCCAAGATCGCCAAGCCCCGACTTCTGCATACCTATTTCAACCACGCTGCAGAAATCCATAATCAAGACCCCACCCAAACCAAGACGACATCAAGCAAGTCATGACGGACCTGAAGCAGCTTTTTCAAGTTCAAGACATAGGAAGCCTTTCCAGCCCCCAGAAGAGTATTGAAACATCATCTATATACCTAATTCAACGAATATTGAAATCATCCAGGAAGAACATCTCACGAAGAATAATCAAATCACTGAAGAGAGAGATATATATATATATATATATATATATATAAACGATTGGTGTACAAGACGTGCCCTATGTTGCCAAATCCCAAGGTTTTTAGGCACACAAATTTCATCAATCGACAACTTAATATTCACTCAAGAGTGAAGAGCACGCACGTACATATGACGTACGAGATCATTGACTGCCTACAGCCAAGGTTACAGATTTAATGCTGACGCTGATTCAGCACAATCATCCTTGTGTAGGTACGGTCGCAATTATAAACAAACAGTGATTACAACTTAAACGACGTGCGATGTAAATTGACTCATCGATTCCTGAAAATCATTGGCGGCTGCAGCATCAGACGACTCTCCTGCGGATCTTTTCCAGTTATAGGTTAGGTTAGTTTACTAACCGCGAAGCCCCATTTTCCTACTGTTTTTCTGTTTTCCAGTTTTAAGTTTATTTTATGTAGTGTGCGGCCAGACACAAGACTCGCCTGTAGGTAAATATTATGTCATTCTTTAAACTTATGTAGAATTCACATAACCGTAGTTCCTTTATTTTTCTAGATTCGTGTAAGAATTACCTTTAGATTAAGTTAAAGTATGCTCTATTACTGTCTAGTTTTGTTTAACAATAACTTTCCTTATACATAAAAATAGATTAAGTTAAAGTATGCACAATTAAGATCTGGTTTTATGTTTATTAAAATGCTACTAGTTATTATTGCAGTTGATAAGTTTGTTATGTTATCTAACTTAGATTTTTTTCCATTGTTATAAGTATATTCATTAATTTTTTTCCCTAAAGGGGGGAGTATATCTGTGCCGGCACATACGCCCGCCACAGATATGCGGAAATATCTATTTCCACGTAATGTTAAGATAAGTTGACGACCATCACAGATAAGGTATATTTATATTCATCACGTAGTTTTGTAGTAAGTTGTATATAAGCTTAGTATTCCCTATAATAAATTAGTCTAGTCTAGTATAGTCTGGTATTTGCGCGCATCTCAAGCCTTTTACTTTACTCCCGAAGATGTCGCTCTCCTTATAATTGCCTCTGGCAAATAGGTTATGATTTCTAAAAGCGATGTGAGAATCAAGCGGTGGGAGTTTCTTCGCCATTGTCTCCCACAGCGGTGCAATGTAGAGAAGAGGAACAAAAATACGTTTCCGTAACTTATGTTAATATTTACAGAAAATAAAGAAATTTTGATATTGATTTTAAGCATAAGTCTGTGCGGTTGCCGAGGCGCAGGCAACGCAGGCCATACAGATCTGATTTTGCAAGGCTGGGCAAACTTGAGCGTCAAACAAAAGACTTTCCTCAGTCTTGCAGTAAATGAGCTTTCTGTCTGGCTGGCCTGCGTCTCAGTCAGCATATGCTAATAAATTCTTCCGTTTCATGAAATTATTTAAGTCTTAATTTCATCATCTTCAAATTCAGTTCATTAACTCGCTTTTGTTTTTATTTTAAAGAGTGGTCAAGATTCAACAGAGCCTTACCGTGTTACTACAAAAAACCGGTCAAGTGCGAGTCTAACTCGCGCAGGGTTCCATACCACCGTACAATGGTAGGGAAGGTGTGGAGTGAATAGTTTGGATTTTACATAGCAAAATGTTGTTTACAAAGTTATTGGTGCGGCTACTTTCACACTCCATGGACGTAACCAGGTGCATTCATATGTTTGTATGTGGTATTGAAAGAATTGTTGTATGGGAGCCCCCTTAAATATTTATTTTATTCTGTTTTTTTTTGTATTTGTTATTATAGCGGCAACCGAAATACATCATCTGTGGAAATTTAATCTGTCTAACTATCACGGTTAATGAGATACAGCCTGGTGACAGACGGACGGACGGAGGGACAGCGGAGGCTTAGTAATAGGGTCCCGTTTGGCACCCTTCGGGAACGGAATTATAAACATTATAAACATCGTTTAACCTCAAAACAAACGTCAATTCCTATGCATTTTTGTAGTTTAAACAAGTGTTGAACATGAGTTTATTTTTTTGTGGTAGTACTTTGCTTCTGCAAAAGGGCGCGGTACGGGCGCTTCAAACGATTTTCATGTCAGTGTTTCAACTAGGTGCCTACTTTAAACCCAGCAGAATAGTCATCTTCCTAGTTTCTAGTTCAAAAGTTCACGATCGCGAAGAATGGCTGGAGGCTGGAGGCACAACCGTCTGTTTCGAAAGACACTATAAAAGAAGAAACAGAAAGGAAAGATAAACATTGTGCTGATATGTATCTACTGATATATCTGTAATATTTGCCTTATAGCGCAGATTAATAAAGGCAACAAATATAATGACTACCAAAATATTTTTTTCCTACCCAATGGCTAAATGACCACCAAAAGTTGCAGAAAATATCAGGACAAAATACTGCGGTAGGTAGTCATTTCGAATTTATTGGTAGTAAAATAGGTGCATTTTTGGTAATCGTTTAAACACAAGCCATTATAAAGAGCTTATAGTAAGAATGTTGACAACAAAAAAAACATACCTTTACGCTTTTTCATATGCGGGGCGCAAGAGGCACAGTAGCGCCCCACGTTTAGCCAGTTTAGACGACCCGAATGACCGAGTCGGCAGTGACCCTGCCTACGAAGCCAAGGGTCCCGGGTTCGAGTCCCGGTGGGGGCAAATATTTGTTTGATGAGAACAGATGTTTGTACCCTAGTCATGGTTGTTTATCTATCTATGTATAATATTTATCTATATAAGTATGTGTATCGTTGTCTAGTACCCAAGATACAGGGAATCCTAGTTTGGGGCTTGATCAATGTGTGTAAATAGTGTCCAAGGTATTAATAATTAAAAAGTATTAATATTCATACACCTTTTTGCGTGACAGGGGGCTAACTCATCGCAGCAGCTATGGAGATATGAATGTTTTCCTCACCACGCGTACTTGAAACCCAGGGCACCATAGCTCATGAGTAAAGAAACGGAACAGAGAGAAAGTTTGATAGAATCATGCCGTCGTCGTCGGTAGGTACCTACATAACCTTCTACAAGCATACGGCGTATGTGTGCGTGTCATCTAGCCGGATAAAACCGGTTTACGCTCGTCCGGGATGTTGACAAACGGAGGGCCTGCACTGCACAAATCACGTATCAAAAAAAAAGTTTTAAGTGCAATAAACATCAAATAGTTATTAAAGTGTTAAGAAGTGTACGTTTTGGAATAGTACAATGGTTGTTTACTGTACTGTTTGTATGAACAATACGTGAAAAAGAAAAGATATTTCATACTTTATTTATCCCAATGAGTCTACTAGGTAAGTAAATGAATTCCAGATAACACATATCGCATATGGGTGAATCTACAAATATTTTGCTGTTTGCTTTCCGAATAGTCATTTGCATATGCATATATTCATGGCTATATTCCCATAAAAGGGTAGCCAGAGCTGCAGGATCACATAAGTAATCCTACAGCCACGTTCAGCAATTTCAGGGGTAAGTGTTTATATGAACAGTTAGTGACAAGTTGCTAGCTCATCACCTAACCGAACCAGCCCTCCCTGATTCCCTCAGTCGCCTTTTAAGATCATAACAGTTTATTTTATTGCATTCTGTTTTGCCATCCCTACTAAAATAGGTAAGAGTTTTGCACGCTCCTTCAAAGGTTTGTCTCTGTTCCTATTCGCTACTCATGTGACCGTAGCATAGAAAGCTGAACTTTCTACCTACGCTACGCCGCAGAAATAATAGTCTGATCGCAGATATATTGGTACTAATTTAGCTAGTAGGTACTTCAGTCTCTTAGGGCGATGGGCGAGCCCCCTGTCACGCGAAATGGAATCATGAATACGTGAATGGGCGATATTCCGCTCTTCTCCACAGATTCCGCCATTGTGTTAGTGAACTCACCCAAAAAATGTAATGACGGATCTAAGTGATGTAACAACATCCTATGGAAATAAATGATTTTTGATTTTGATTTTGATTTGATTCCGCCTGACCCAACTAGGAACTAACCCGACCTGAATGCCTAAACTTGCTCTGTAGACAACAAGAAAAGTTCCTTTCTCGGATTAAGATTCTATATTGGAAAGCGATCCTGTAGAATTATCTAGAATAGCCTATTGGAGATAATTCTTATTGTAACTGCCAGATATTGTTAAATAGTAAGGTGATTTAACGAAAAAGAAGAATGAGAAGATAAAGTATCGACATCAAAAATTACCATCATAAGAAACCGACTAATATACCGCCCCACCACCACCGCTGCGTGACTAAGCTTGACTGTGACGGCACAGAGGAAGTGACGGGGCCCGGCGTGAATATATTCCTTATCAACAATCCGTAAGCCCTATTTAGGGCCTCTAAAGCAAATCAATTCCTTATCAACAATCCGTAAGCCCTATTTAGGGCCTCTAAAGCAAATGTTACATAACCTGTAAGACAACAGAACGCTAGCTCATTCTTACAGCACTGCTATAGCATTATCCATCCCAAGCGTTATGTTTAAAACTCGATAAAATCCATATGTTTAAAACTCGATAAAATCATACTATTATGCCTTACGTATCAGCTTCGTGATCGTGAGGCAGCAGGCCGTAAAATTAATAAAAACAACAATAAGAAACACAATTTGTCTCACTAATTACCCACATAGTCATAAATGACAACATTCTCGCGAAAGATTACAACTTTTCACACGTAACAATGCAATGACCGCCAAAAAATTGCCTTATTAGACCAATACTTGGCCACTGATGGACATGGGTACAATAGCAAAAAGAAGCAGGCTAATAAATACACATCAATTACGTCATACCAATAACAGTGGCAGTAATTGACAGTATGACTATACAAGTACACATACCAACCAAGATGCGTATACCTAATGCGTAACTTGCGTAACTTGCGTAACTTGCGAGCAAAACTATTGAACGAACATGAACATTGGCATTGGCAGGTGCTCGAACACTCGACTAGTCTAACCAGAGAATAAACGAGTAAAAAATATAGGCAACATGGGCATTCAACCGCGGCCTCTGTGCCCACGAGAAAAAGTTGAAAACATTACACCATAATTGTAGATGCGCTTAAAATTATATAAGTAAGCAGTCGACGATCCAGGGGTAAACGATACGTGAGGCGCCCCCAGAAGGAGTGATTAAAAGTGCATTCAGGTTCAAAATAAACAGCTCTTCAAGTTAAAATATAAGTCACTTTAAGCCTATTACTAGATCACTAACCCTATTAGGTCCACTCAAGTTGTATTTTGCAGTTGTTAGGTTTTATTGAGCTTAGTATGGAACTAGATAGATTTTTGTAAGATTGTCCTCTAAAATGTATTATTATTATTAAAATGGAGTACCTATTACAATTGTGCACCTGCCAGCCAATTTGGAATAAAGCGTGACGCCCGCTACTTACTACGTATACATGTATGTATCTCTATAAGAAATAGTCACTGACTAGTTGCGGCCCGGTTTAGAGTCAACAGGATACCTCTTGAGATTTTGAAATTGACATTTGAGCAATTAAAAACCACTTTATTCAAAAAGGGTTATTACAATATTCAAGATTACTTAAATGACAAGAGGGCGTTTTAATCTAACTCAAGATGGAACTCGCTTAATAATTTTGTAATAATTTATTCCTGCTTATTAGTTATTTATAAAACACAATTAATAACTATAATTTGTGATAGTAATTTGTAGTTTTGAAAATAGGTTGTGCCGGCACATACGCCCGCCACAGATATGCGGAAATATCTATTTCCACGTAATGTTAAGATAAGTTGACGACCGTCACAGATAACGTTTTACTTTACTCCCGAAGATGTCGCTCTCCTTATAATTGCCTCTGGCAAATAGGTTATGATTTCTAAAAGCGATGTGAGAATCAAGCGGTGGGAGTTTCTTCGCCATTGTCTCCCACAGCGGTGCAATGTAGAGAAGAGGAACAAAAATACGTTTCCGTAACTTATGTTAATATTTACAGAAAATAAAGAAATTTTGATATTGATTTTAAGCATAAGTCTGTGCGGTTGCCAAGGCGCAGGCAACGCAGGCCATACAGATCTGATTTTGCAAGGCTGGGCAAACTTGAGCGTCAAACAAAAGACGTTCCTCAGTCTTGCAGTAAATGAGCTGTCTGTCTGGCTGGCCTGCGTCTCAGTCAGCATATGCTAATAAATTCTTCCGTTTCATGAAATTATTTAAGTCTTAATTTCATCATCTTCAAATTCAGTTCATTAGCTCGCTTTTGTTTTTATTTTAAAGAGTGGTCAAGATTCAACAGAGCCTTACCGTGTTACTACAAAAAACCGGTCAAGTGCGAGTCTAACTCGCGCAGGGTTCTATACCACCGTACAATGGTAGGGAAGGTGTGGAGTGAATAGTTTGGATTTTACATAGCAAAATGTTGTTTACAAAGTTATTGGTGCGGCTACTTTCACACTCCATGGACGTAACCAGGTGCATTCATATGTTTGTATGTGGTATTGAAAGAATTGTTGTATGGGAGCCCCCTTAAATATTTATTTTATTCTGTTTTTTTTTGTATTTGTTATTATAGCGGCAACCGAAATACATCATCTGTGGAAATTTAATCTGTCTAACTATCACGGTTAATGAGATACAGCCTGGTGACAGACGGACGGACGGAGGGACAGCGGAGGTTTAGTAATAGGGTCCCGTTTGGCACCCTTCGGGAACGGAATTCTAAACATTATAAACATCGTTTAACCTCAAAACAAACGTCAATTCCTATGCATTTTTGTAGTTTAAACAAGTGTTGAACATGAGTTTATTTTTTTGTGGTAGTACTTTGCTTCTGCAAAAGGGCGCGGTACGGGCGCTTCAAACGATTTTCATGTCAGTGTTTCAACTAGGTGCCTACTTTAAACCCAGCAGAATAGTCTTCTTCCTAGTTTCTAGTTCAAAAGTTCACGATCGCGAAGAATGGCTGGAGGCTGGAGGCACAACCGTCTGTTTCGAAAGACACTATAAAAGAAGAAACAGAAAGGAAAGATAAACATTGTGCTGATATGTATCTACTGATATATCTGTAATATTTGCCTTATAGCGCAGATTAATAAAGGCAACAAATATAATGACTACCAAAATATTTTTTCCTACCCAATGGCTAAATGACCACCAAAAGTTGCAGAAAATATCAGGACAAAATACTGCGGTAGGTAGTCATTTCGAATTTATTGGTAGTAAAATAGGTGCATTTTTGGTAATCGTTTAAACACAAGCCATTATAAAGAGCTTATAGTAAGAATGTTGACAACAAAAAAAACATACCTTTACGCTTTTTCATATGCGGGGCGCAAGAGGCACAGTAGCGCCCCACGTTTAGCCAGTTTAGACGACCCGAATGACCGAGTCGGCAGTGACCCTGCCTACGAAGCCAAGGGTCCCGGGTTCGAGTCCCGGTGGGGGCAAATATTTGTTTGATGAGAACAGATGTTTGTACCCTAGTCATGGTTGTTTATCTATCTATGTATAATATTTATCTATATAAGTATGTGTATCGTTGTCTAGTACCCAAGATACAGGGAATCCTAGTTTGGGGCTTGATCAATGTGTGTAAATAGTGTCCAAGGTATTAATAATTAAAAAGTATCAATATTCATACACCTTTTTGCGTGACAGGGGGCTAACTCATCGCAGCAGCTATGGAGATATGAATGTTTTCCTCACCACGCGTACTTGAAACCCAGGGCACCATAGCTCATGAGTAAAGAAACGGAACAGAGAGAAAGTTTGATAGAATCATGCCGTCGTCGTCGGTAGGTACCTACATAACCTTCTACAAGCATACGGCGTATGTGTGCGTGTCATCTAGCCGGATAAAACCGGTTTACGCTCGTCCGGGATGTTGACAAACGGAGGGCCTGCACTGCACAAATCACGTATCAAAAAAAAAGTTTTAAGTGCAATAAACATCAAATAGTTATTAAAGTGTTAAGAAGTGTACGTTTTGGAATAGTACAATGGTTGTTAACTGTACTGTTTGTATGAACAATACCAGAAAAAGAAAAGATATTTCATACTTTATTTATCCCAAGGAGTCTACTAGGTAAGTAAATGAATTCCAGATAATACATATCGCATATGGGTGAATCTACAAATATTTTGCTGTTTGGTTTCCGAATAGTCATTTGCATATGCATATATTCATGGCTATATTCCCATAAAAGGGTAGCCAGAGCTGCAGGATCACATAAGCAATCCTACAGCCACGTTCAGCAATTTCAGGGGTAAGTGTTTATATGAACAGTTAGTGACAAGTTGCTAGCTCATCACCTAACCGAACCAGCCCTCCCTGATTCCCTCAGTCGCCTTTTAAGATCATAACAGTTTATTTTATTGCATTCTGTTTTGTCATCCCAACTAAAATAGGTAAGAATTTTGCACGCTCCTTCAAAGGTTTGTCTCTGTTCCTATTCGCTACTCATGTGACCGTAGCATAGAAAGCTGAACTTTCTACCTACGCTACGCCGCAGAAATAATAGTCTGATCGCAGATATATTGGTACTAATTTAGCTAGTAGGTACTTCAGTCTCTAGGGCGATGGGCGAGCCCCCTGTCACGCGAAATGGAATCATGAATACGTGAATGGGCGATATTCCGCTCTTCTCCACAGATTCCGCCATTGTGTTAGTGAACTCACCCAAAAAAATGTAATGACGGATCTAAGTTATGTAACAACATCCTATGGAAATAAATGATTTTTGATTTTGATTTTGATTTGATTCCGCCTGACCCAACTAGGAACTAACCCGACCTGAATGCCTAAACTTGCTCTGTAGACAACAAGAAAAGTTCCTTTCTCGGATTAAGATTCGATATTGGAAAGCGATCCTGAAGAATTATCTAGAATAGCCTATTGGAGATAATTCTTATTGTAACTGCCAGATATTGTTAAATAGTAAGGTGATTTAACGAAAAAGAAGAATGAGAAGATAAAGTATCGACATCAAAAATTACCATCATAGGAAACCGACTAATATACCGCCCCACCACCACCGCTGCCTGACTAAGCTTGACTGTGACGGCACAGAGGAAGTGACGGGGCCCGGCGTGAATATATTCCTTATCAACAATCCGTAAGCCCTATTTAGGGCCTCTAAAGCAAATCTATTCCTTATCAACAATCCGTAAGCCCTATTTAGGGCCTCTAAAGCAAATGTTACATAACCTGTAAGACAACAGAACGCTAGCTCACTCTTACAGCACTGCTATAGCATTATCCATCCCAAGCGCTGCTTTACAAAAGTTTGCTCTGACTGACGCAAAAAAAATGTAGCCGGCCTTACTCGCCTACTGTATGTATTTCGGACCATATTGTCCAAACATTGCCTAAGCAAGTCTTAAGCATTTTGAGCAAACACAGTGGTGCCATAAGACCTTGTAGTGTAGATAGAAGCACTTAGGAAATTGGTCTTCTTTTATGGTGCCGATAATTGAGAAAAAGAATTGTTCGTTGCATTTTGAGTTGCAGACAGGGATACATACAATGTGTTAATTTGTAATGTTAATGTTAAACTTAGATAGTGGTAAGCTCAAAATACAAATCAAACTTCCGAGTATATATGTTACCGGCAATCTGTATAATCCGGTATTGTATATAATCCCTAGGCAAATGCCTAAAACGTGCATAATGTAAGAATTATTATTTATTTTATACTTTGCTTAGGTATCTATATATATAAAAATGAATCGCTGTTCGTTAGTCTCGCTAAAACTCGAGAACGGCTGGGCCGATTTAGCTGATTTTGGTTTTGAAATGTTTGTTGTAGACCAGGGAAGGTTTAAAAGTAGGGTAGGATAGGGTATGGGTAGGGTAGGGTATGGGTAGGGTAGGGGTAGGGTAGGGGTAGGGTAGGGGTAGGGTAGGGGTAGGGTAGGGGTAGGGTAGGGGTAGAGTAGGGGTAGGGAAGGGGTAGGGTAGGGTAGGGTAGGGGTAGGGTAGGGCAGGGGTAGGATAGGGTAGGGGAAGGGTAGGGGTAGGGTAGTGGTTGGGTAGGGGTAGGGGTTGGGTAGGGGTCGGTTAGGGGTAGGGGTAGGTTAGGGTAGGGATAGGTAAGGGTAAAGTAGGGGTAGAGCTACCCGCAGCGAAGCGAGAGCGGGTCAGCTAGTTATATATAATACCCAATGCGCAGCCGGTGATGTATGTAAAAGCGTAGAACACTGTAGGGTAAGGGGGTGAGTGAAGCGAAGCCCCCTTTACGTGGTAGGATGAACATGTAAGAACAACAAAAATACTTAATACTAAGTACCTTTTTATGGTTCTTACATTTTCAACCTAACACAAAAAATACTTAAAACTAAGTATTTTTTGTTGTTCTTACATGTTCAACCTGACACGAAGGATAAAGGGGCTTCGCTTCGCTCACCTCCTTTACCCTTCACTAAAGCTTGCGCAGTGTTTTGCCCTGATATTCTACCAAAATCTATTTATTTTACACATTGCCGGTGGCCAAGTAGGTATTCTATATAATCCCTGGGCATTGTATATATTACCTAGGTAGAGTATGTAATGGGCATCAATATCAGCATTAATAATATATGATACATTGCCTGAACGCCCCAGGTATTAAAAATATTGCCGTACTAGTGGTGCTACTTTGCCCCAGTAGAACCTACCATTATCGCACTCGGACAAACCTGGTAGGTGAAACTATAACCACATTATCCGTGCATCTCAATTAACACGCTCAGCGATAGGGCATTTCTCACAGGCCAGTGTATACCTATAATTTTGTAGTATTTTTTTTAAGAAAAACCCCATATTTTCTTTATTTTTTAAGATATTTACACCCTAAAAACACAGGCACATTCTCCAGGGCCAACGCTTTTGCATGCGCTACTAAAATGTATGAAACGGTGTATATTGTGGGATACACCGGCCTCCGAAGTCGGGCAGTGTGGTGTATCATTAAGGATACACTGGCCTGTGACAAAGCACCCTATGGTGTATCATTAAAGATACACTGGCGCTGAGCGTGTTAAATGCGGTAACCTTGCCCGCAGTGGGGCCACTGTGGCCGTTGTACCTACGTAGGGTTCGCTGTTATTTGGACTGGGTACGGAACTTTACAAAAACCGTAGGAAGGAAGAGCATTGCCTAATATTGCCAGGATTCACTCACGCGCAGATTTCAACACTCCAGATGAAAATATAAACTCTATTCAAGTGTCAATTAGCATAGACCCGCAATTGCGAATTTCAACACTTTCCAATACAAACAAGAACACATCAGACGCTTCTAACTTTTAAAGCAAAGCAAAAGTTCACGCGTAGGTACCAAGCCTATCAGCCCTTTCTATTGTGGAACAAATGCTACGGTGATAAAGTCCAATTTGGATAAAATGCAGGAGACTGTGTCTATTTTCACGGACTTTCACTTAACTAGGTTAATGAAACATGTCGGCTTCACTGATCTTCGATAAGGAGGCATTTAATATAACCTCTTTGTGGTTTTAAGAGTGGAAAATTAGGATAAAAATAGAATAAAACGTTTAAAAATACTTTTTTAACGTTTTTAAAAAATAACTAGATTTAGGAACTAGCATAACAAACCATGGACGCGAGATAACCATGTTAACCATACAACCATTGACGACCTCTGTGGCGCAGAGGTTGTGGCTCTGCCTACCATGCGAGAGGGCCCGGGTTCGATCCCCGACTGGGGGTAAAGAAATAAAAACCCCAGATCTTGGATGTTTATATGTGTGTGCCGTCACTTCTTCTGGTTCCCACGACACAGGGTATCCTAGTGTGGGGCCAGAAGCAAAGTTTGTGCCTTTGTGTAAATGTTTATGTTTATGTTTATGGAATATGTTTTAAGTCCTGTATCCATAACCAATGAAGTAACACGTCCTAGTCTTATTATTGCAACTTTAAAACTCACTGCTTATCAAAAGAAAATGGTGTTGAAGTGACATGTCGTTAAAATAATGACGAGCATTCGTTTGTTATATTATATTACTCTATTTCTTTTATATTATGGTAAGCTGTGACTTTGGATTTAAAGAACCATTGAGCTGTCCATAAAGCTAAAGAGCAACAAATTACCGACCTCTCTTCATCGTTCCACCTTGACCTGATGCAGCAAAGTAGTAGGTAAGCACACGCAACGCAATTGTGAGTTAAAAGAACTAAGGTAAGGTACTCTTAGTACCTAATCGTGAACAAACAGTGTAGGAAGCAGGAATAATTACGCGTCGAAAAAGTATGCGAATCGAACTGTCAGTGACTCTTATGTACTATGACATAATGTTCATGTTTTCTGAACTCGAAAACTTTTTCGTCTGGTCGTAATATATTTTATCTACACACGTATCATAAACCCTCTTTACTGCGTTAAACTACTTGGTAAAAACTCGTTTCGTATCTGGAAAACTACACATTATGGTCAGTATGTGTAGTTTTTCTACATATAATGACAATAAAATTTCGAACGCCGACGCCCACCCGCGTGCCGTCCCTAGTTTGTTTGTGAAGTTGGTACTGACATTCAAATTTCGAACGCCGACGCCCGCCTGCGAGAAGTTGTACAGAACAAGTTAACACAATGCCGGTCAAGCATGCGGTTTCTGAACACATCAAAGAGAGCTTATGATATGTGTGTAGATAAACTAGTGTATGTAACTGTACATAATTAGGCATTATGCAGCAGTCACATAAACTACTATTGATGGCAAAATGGCGCATAAAGACAAAAAGGAAGTCTCAAAAGAAGATTTGAAAGAAGCCATGGCCTAACACTTGACCAAAACACATTAATACTTCCGATGGTTTAGATTTGGGGTAATGCCCCTTGTACCCAAGTTCCAAATTCCACAAAATATAAAATTAAATCAGAATGCACCTAGTTAGTATTAACCTTCAATTGGAAGCTGTATTTTCTCTATGTACTTTTTATGCATAATTTGTGCTTTGTAAACAAACATAAACATTTACGTACAGGCACGTATATTATTCTTCAAGTGTTTTAGATGTTTTCGAGATATATATAGGATGTGTTAGGGACGTATCCAGGGGGGTATGGGGAAAACCTAGTGTAAGGGAATAATTTAGGGTGTGGGAGGTGGTGCATTCAGCGTGCAATTCAAATGTGTGCCTATATGTAAATTTTATGTTAATTCTTAAGCTCAGGAACTTTGTAAATAAACACATGCTATTAATTAAATTTTTACGAATAACAGCTTTCATGTTCAGTAATATCACAGTAATCAAAATTAAAACCATCTCATTCGTACAATTTTAAAAACAAACTTTGATATTTCCCTTTCAATACGCAGTTATTCATATTCATATTCTTTATTGCACAGAAAACATAGATAAACAGATATTTACAATACATTTTATAGGCAAAGGCGAGTTATTCCTACCTCTATTAATAAGCGCCTTCTATATTTATTATTTATATGCATGCTACATACAATTTAATAGCTGACTAAGGCTATATTTGTATAATTTTTACCCTTGTCTTTGCAAATAAATTCCTTACTTCTTATAGCAAAGCCAAAAGGAGGGTATGTATGTGACCGGTATGTATGTGACGGTATGTTTGACCGGTATGTATCTGACGCCATATGAATTCAATACAGGGCAGTCATCGATTAAAAAAAAATTGAACAGGGTCGTTTCGGGTATCAAATGAAAGGCATTAATTAGCACAGTTCATATATATAAATAACTAGTCGGTCCTTAAGTTCTGTCACAAATATTTTGCCGCATAGTAAATAATACCAAGTTTTATTTTATTTAATACTATATATGGTTTGATAGCTCATTAAATACTGATAAATTACAACGATTATTGGATTTAAATGCTTAAAGCCATATTACACAAATGCTAGTTTCTTCAGAGATTTTGCACTTTTTTACCCAATCAAAAATACGGACGTGATTCACTTTATCTTTTTTCCATGAGTCTTAAAACCTTTCAAACTTACGTGAGATTTTAGTCAGAACCCTCCCTGAACCCGTTACCTTCATTTTGAAGCATAAGATAACTAAGTCTGGGTAAAACTAATTTTCATATTCACATTTTACGTAGTGTACTTGTTGCCCACAAGATCATTTTTAGGGTTCCGTACCCGAAGGGTTCCAAACGGGACCCTATTACTAAGACTTCGCTGTCCGTCCGTCCGTCTGTCACCAGGCTGTATCTCTGTAGCCTCTAGCTAGCATTTCTGTTGCCGCTATAACAACAAATACTAAAAAACAGGATAAAAGAAATATTTAAGGGGGCTCCCATACAACAATACCACATACAAACTTATGGATGCACCTGGTTACGTACATGGAGTGTGAAAGTAACCGCACCAATAACTTTGTAAACAATATTTTTCTGTGTAAAATCCAAACTATTCACTCCACACCATCGCTTCCATTGAACGGAGGTACGGAACCCTTCGTGCGCGATTTAGACTCGCACTTGGCCGGTTTTTTATAAGTTTTTCTGAAAACGTAAAAAGTACGTAAAGTTCTCTTTGGGAGCAGTTGGAACTGAAAGCTAACAGAAAATCAAATGCTAGTTGTTAAGCATGGTCTAAAATCGAGGTTTCAGAATAAATAAAAAATACTTGTTGGTTATCTGGAACATTGTTTTTTTATTAAAGTTGTGGTAAGTGGTATTTTTGTCAGTTGCGGCGTGTTTTGGGTTCGCGATTGTCTCAAGTTATAAGGTTTTTTGTCATATTGCGATAATCGTACAAAATGTAATGTAATTTGATTCGTATAAAATAAGCTTTTTAATCATGTATAATACGAATAAGAAAAAGTTTATTGCTGAGTTTTATCTATCACAAACCTTGTGACAGAACTTAAGGACCGACTAGGTATATATACTAGTGGCTCTGTGAGCTATAGACCTCGCGAGCGACACAGGAAATTTGCATTTTTTTTTCATTATTTTGCCCACCCTCTCACATTCCCGACCCCTTGAAGTTCGTGGGATGAACAAGTGCAATTATTATAAAAACAAATAACCCGACCGCATTTTCTTTCAATATCAGTGTGATGGTACCGCACCTATTACTTAGTAACACCATATATATCCGCGATTTTAAAAATTTACAAAAACAGAATCGTCAAAAAAAACATTATTATCGATCCTGTTTACAACAATTCGCGAGAATGTATTGAGAAATGCGACCTGGAGAGGTGAACAGCCGGAAATGCAGACCGACGAAAGCGTTTTGCCCAAACTAAAACGGAGAACGACCCAAATGGCCGAGTCGGCAGTGACCCTGCCTACGAAGCCAAGGGTCCCGGGTTCGAGTCCCGGTGGGGGCAAATATTTGTTTGATGAGAACGGACGTTTGTACCCTAGTCATGGTTGTTTATCTATCTAAGTATAATATTTATCTATATAAATATGTGTATCGTTGTCTAGTAGCCAAGATACAGGGAATCCTAGTTTGGGGCTAGATCAATATGTGTAAATAGTGTCCAAGGTATTATTTATTGTTATTAACTTTTAGTTAATAATAAAAGCTTTGGGGAAATTAGAACTTGGGGAGAATGGGCTTCACCCTAGATTCGGTGCTCTCATAAATTATGAAAATTAAAATCCTATTAAAAACATATTTCCAGTGATGTACGTACCAACAAACTAGGAGAAACGTTGATCACATCTTCAGAACCTGTAGCCAAGTTTTGAATGCAGCAATAAGGGATCAAAACGTTGGCGAAGTTCTGTAAAATGTTTTCGCCGTAACTCATGCCATCACTGAGCCCTGTGAATATTTGCACTGAACTCTCGTATCGACATTGCGTTGTCATAGTTGGAGTACCGAACCCTAAGGTAGTATTATACAAAGAGGCTCAACACTTTGCATGTTGTCAACTGTTGGCAATTTGAAGCTTTCTAATAGTTATTGCGGTTATCATAGGAAGATATCTGACAGTTCCAAAGTATCCCTATATAGTCTGTGCAGTTCTAACAATATCCATTTCATGGAAACAAACTCATCCCTTAATCTTATCCCTAGAAAAGTCAGGCAGGATGTTCTCATAAACTTCCACGGTCAGATATCTTCCTATGATAGCCGCACTATAATTGCTATATTATCTTAGCATAGAATCTGGTGCAACTAACAGAAAGGTGTAGTCAAGGTTAAAGGGGTTGGCGCCGTGCACACCTACGTGTCGTGCGTGACATGCATCTGACAAAAGCACCAAAAGGCTAAGACATGTTCTACCCAAACGGAATTGAAGGATTGGGTACTCAAAAGGGTGGGTGGCATGTCACGTAGGTAGAGATGGGCACTATGAGTAAATACTCAAACTGAAAAATACTGAGTAAATACCCATAGGGGTAAATAATCACCGTATTACCATAAAAAACTTTAACCACTGTTTATCACATGTTTACAAAAAACGTTACCACAGAACTGCATTTCACATTGCATTAGGGATAGACATGGCGTAAACTATGTTATCAATTTAGGCAACCGAGAAAGCTTGTTTAATCAGGGCCTTGTCTGGCAAGATGGCGGAATTATCGAGCAGCTGTTCAACTGCGTTGGTTTTATTTCCCAAAAAGGAGTTTTATTCCATTAAGGTCTAAGTTTTGTCGTGAGGAAACCTTCATATCTCTATAGAAGATCGTGAGGTAACCTCCATAGTTGCAGCGATAGGATATCCCCGTCAAGCGAAATGGACTTGATTATAAAGAAGTGGTCACAACTGTGCCTCTGAAGCACCCGTATCGAAAAAGCTTCACGCTATGAATCGTCCAATGATGAAATTTGTGCTAGAGTATTATGGGGTGCAAATTGCAATTTGTACATGTGTGGTGTGCCCATCCACTATAGAAACCAGACTAGCCGCAAGCCGCATTATGGGAGAAGATTCATCTGCCTTAGAGCAACTCAACCATCCAGGCCGGTCGGTCAAGCAACTCGAGCTGGTGCAGTTGATAGGATGGCTGAAATAGACGAGTTTGTGAAGGAGATAAGCCGGCTTTTTAGTGTGGGATATAGTGTATGATGTATCAAGATGCCGATACACGAAGCCAGTGGCGCTGGCGCCAGGAGACAAGAGGCGCCATTACTGGCCTCGTATAAACCTAGGTAGAACCATGCTCTATTCACCCCAGCATTCGCAGCCAGCGCTGGCTTGGCTTGATTTTTTAAGGCCAATACAAGGTTTATACAATGCCAACACCAAGCCAGCCAGCAGTGCTGTTGGTACTGGCCCAGTACTGGCCCCCTGTAAACACAGCTTAACTCTCAAGTTGTGAAATAGATATTGCTTGCCAGTCTTTTTTGGAGAATTTATTTAAAATTCAGCAATATTTTTTTACACTTTGAGATATAATATATATTAAATTAAATCTCATGGTAAATAGCTAGCTCTATTCATTCACGCCCCTGGAATGAAAGAAATAAAGCGGAGCAGTAATATCACAACATTTTGATATCAACATTTTTCATTTGTTTAATAAAAGTTCAATTCAATGTTACTTCACAATTTCTTTAATATCGCCAATTTCTTGATAGATTTTCTTTCACCATTATTAATGTTTCTATCTGCAGTATAATGATCACCAAAATAGTTTTTTTTACCCAAAGTGGGTAATTGATCACCAAAAGTTGCAGAAAATATCAGTGCAAAATACTGCGGTAGCTCAGGTGAAAGGTAAAGGAAGTGAGCGAAGCGAAGTTAGGTTGAAAAATACTTAAAACATAAACTTAAGTACACAAAACATAAAAAGAAGTTTGGTGATAATTTATCCAAACACAATTTGGTGATCATTTACTAACTCTGGCAGTCATTTTGAATTTATTGCTAGTAATTTTTATGGATTTTTGAGTAATCGTTTAAACACAAGCCCAAATAATTTTCATCTTCTATCACACTTGTGGATTTTTATTTCCATATTTTATTCAAGTATGTATGGCGGCTTTGATGGTGCTGAAAAGACATGATTTCAATTAATTTATACCAAAATATTAAGGTAGAGGTTTGCGAGAGACTTGGATAGACAGGAAGACTGACGGTGGACCAAAGAAATTTGTAACATAGAGGTGTACAAGAGGAATTAAAGGGCCATCCAGTGGGTATTGTCCAAAGATATTATCAAGTGGACATCTCTCTGCATGCGGTTGGTACAGAACCTTGGAGATTGGCGCTATATAAGAGAGTTGATTCACCCACCGAGAGGCCTATGCAGCTAGGAGTGGGTTGATGTGTGCTGAGCACAACTAAGATGATGATATTATACCTTTTCTGCTTTGACATCCTGGAAAGTCAGTTTTGTCTCTCGTCATCACTACCCATGGTAAGTGCGGGGCGAACGGTGGGATTCAAGTATTTCCTTTCCAGAGCAACTACTAACAAATTATCCCCAACCAAACGATAATAAACAAATAAACTGTCTGACGAGCCTTCAGTGACCCGTTCTGTTTCGCTGCTCATGTTTTAGACGTTTTTGATAAAAAAAAATACTAAAATGGACGGTTTTTCTGTAATAGATAAGGATACAGGGCTACATAACAAAGTAACTTATAGGTTTTTGGAATTAAATTACAAGCATAAACTTATCCATATAATTATGTATTAATTCTTCAGTTATTCGCTGGAGGAACTGATTATCTTTTTTTTACCCGACTACGGCGACCGCCAAAAGGAAGGGTAATGATTTTGGCAGTCTATGTATGTATGTGGGTGGGTATGTATGTATGTCCACTCGTAGCGCCTAAACTACTGAACCGATTTTAGTAAATGAGGTGTCAATAGATTTGTAATAATTCTGCGGGTGACATAGGCTATGTAGATCTGATGTGGCGCCATGAAAAACTCTGTTTAGTTAGGTAAATGTTGGGTACTCATGAACTATGATAGCTAGAGAGTTGAAATTTTCACAGATGATGTGTTTCTGTTGCCGCTATAACAACAAATACTAAAAACAATAAATAAATAAAAATATAAGTAAAAAAAACTATAACCCGACTACGTGAGTTAAGAGGTTTAAAAAGTGCGAAACAAGGAAAGCAAAGGAAAGTGCGAAACGAGGAGGTAGAGCCGTGGTCTCGTGGAGAATGAGAATACAGTAGGTGCGACCACGGCTCTACCTCGACCATTTTTGTACCTTCGCATTTCTTGACTTTTTCCTGAATTATTTCCTTGTTTCGCACTTTTTAAACCTCTTAACTCACGTAGTCGGGTTATAGTTTTTTTTTACTTATATTTTTTGTTTTACGGCTCTGGAATAAAGACCTTATAGATTAATTAATGAACTTACGAATGATTAAGTCGTTCTTTAGTAAGATACTCACTAAACACTTTTTTGTGGTAACGAAATTTAGAAGCTTGCGTAACATTTGTTTACTGATAAATGATGATTTAGCTAAACAACTTTTTCTTTGTAGTAAGAAGGCGCGTATGTACCTAATATTTACTGAGAACTTACTCTAAACGAGGAGAAAATACGTTTTAAAAACCGGTCAAGTGCGAGTCTAAATCGCGCACGAATGGTTCCGTACCACCGTTCAATGGAAGCGATGGTGTGGAGTGAATAGTTAGGATTTTACACAGCAAAATATTGTTTACAAAGTTATTGGTGCGGTTACTTTCACACTCCATGTACGTAACCAGGTGCATCCATAAGTTTGTATATGGTATTGAAATAATTGTTGTATGGGAGCCCCCTTAAATATTTCTTTTATCCTGTTTTTTAGTATTTGTTGTTATAGCGGCAACAGAAATACATAATCTGTGAAAATTTCAACTCTCTAGCTAGCTAGGTTCTTGAGATACAGCCTGGTGACAGACGGACGGACGGACGGACGGACGGACAGCGGAGTCTTAGTAATAGGGTCCCGTTTGGAACCCTTCGGGTACGGAACCCTAAAAATGGTATGTGCAAATGGGAGTTAAAATATAGTTAAACATGTAACGATGATGCAAAATAAATGCGGAATGGTAAGCTGTTTTGCAAAAAAGTAAATACTCTCACTTTTGGACATTTATCGAGTGCAAACGAGTGGTTATGAGTATTTATCCATCGTCAGGTTAAATACTCGAGTAGAAAGAATCCCATCTCTACACGAAGGTTGGCCCAACGCGATTTGATCACAGCAGCTGTAAGTATTTATCTCTTCGTTGTCTTCTGTAGATATTGTAGTCTAGCCAACACTCGTGTGCCGAGTGTATACAATGAAACTGCTGCTGACATATAAGTGCAGACTGTGCTGTATGTATGGCTTATTCGAAGCAATTAAGCGGTTGCGCACTTTGCACACTCGTACAGCTAGAGCTATTCTCTTTGGACTTAGCACAGTACTTATTTCGCGATTCATAAGGACTACGATAGTATCACTTCGGTATAATGTAACACAACCTGACACTCCAAAGTAAGTGCACTCCGTCAACGCCTCGTTGTTTGCTGTTAAGTAGGTAGCCAGGTAAATGTCTATTTAGTGTAGAACCGTAGTATAAGGCCTACCTTTATTTGTTTTGTTTCATTTTGATTCTTTTCACTTCAATTATATAGCTAAGGAAAGGCAAGTTCAGTATACCTCGCGCCACAATTAAGAGCGCTGGGCGACGTTGGCGGGAATTACTTCGCATATGTACAGTTATTGAAAAGTGACTCACCGCTCATAACGTGAGGCGCGACGTATAGATTACTTTAAATTTACCGCTGGACACTTTTCGGTATCAGTCGCTGAAATTGATCAAGATGTCCTGGAAACTTGAAATTTGGCACAGAGGTTTAAGAGTATATAATGGGAAAATCTGACAACAGTTAATTTACTTAGGATTTTCTAAAAAACGAAAAGTGTCGAGCGGTAAAGTTAAATCAATCGTACAGCACGTATGTATTAAAAAATCTAATACCTACATTTCTAAGAGCATTCCTACCTATACATAATATGTACTACACTGTACAGCAACGAGATCGAACTACATAATATCGACAACACCCACTAGAAAATAAACCGGTTTCGGAACGTTTTGTCAGTAACTACCTTTCATAACCTGAAATAAAAACCGGCCAAGTGCGAGTCTTTCGCACAAATCGCATTTTTTTATGAAGGAACAACATAATAACGGTTTACGGATTTATTCCCTTATTTGTGCGGTCAACGAGAAGTACCCTATAGGTTTTGATTGCCTTGCGAGAATCAAGCAAATTCAGTAAAATTGTGACGAACGGGAGGTATCTTTTGATCGCGTTGACCTATAAGTTTGATGTTTTCACAACTACAAGATAGGTACCATAGACTTACGTACCTATTCGATATTAATTTCAACTTGATAGTTCTTGATAAAAAGGGTCTTGGCATACGTGCAGATAAACAGACGGACAAGAGTGATCCTATAAGGGTTGCTTGTTTCCTTTTTAAGCACAGAACCTAAAAATAATAATTACAATCTATAGGCTAGTTTTCTCAACCAATTATGCGGAGTTTGCGAACGAGAGATGCAGTCACAATAAGTTCAAACAATCGCTTTACTTGCAGTTGAAAGACTCGAGCTGTCATGAGATGAAAGAAAATGTAGCTCAGTATATTGCTAACAGCTGGCATCTTTCCGGCCTCTTTCAGTGTGTTGAGTTTTTGTCACGCGGGACGCGGGGCGCAATACTGTCAGCACCCGCATGCGGGATCAAACCCATTGTGAATCCCGCGTGCGAGATCAAACCCGCACGACACTGAAAGAGGCCTTTGGAATTTTTATCCAAACAAATGTTTTCTTCGCAGGTTCATCGAACCCGGTAGCCATTGTTGATCTTTCGCGTGATTTGTGTAAATACTGTATGAGATCAGCGTCTTGCTTGACCGAAGACAAATTACTTTGTACCCACAATACGTTTACACACGCCCATACTCTGCTTTGTTGGGCAAAAAGTGTAGGCAGTCGGTACACGGATACAAACACAAAGATTACCAATGTTTAGGTCTGGTGAGCTCTATGGTCAATTGACTATTGCTCTAGTAATCGTTCTGAGACTATTGCATTGCGAGTTAAGTCATAGTCACTAAGCTAGAAGCTATATTGATAATCTCGTGGTCTGAGAATCAAACACTTACTTGGCTCACAATCAAAAAGCAATCACAGAAATCTGTTATTTACAAAACATCATACAAAAACCGATGTGAAAACGGCTAATATGGAAATGAATCGCCATTAAAACAAGCAGCATCGCCTATTTAAAAGCCTACATAAAATAAGGTCGAATCCGGTCCCACCACAGCATACGCGCACTTGTTAAGAGGTAGAGATAGAAAAAAAGGTTCGCGGAACGCGTCCGCTCCTATTAGAGCAAGCGTATTGAGTACAAAACTAGTTTCGTCTTTACAGTTACGCGAGACGCGAAGACGACGATCTGATTCTGAGACGATACGCGGCCGAAGGTCGCTGGTGTGATGCGGACCCAATCAGGAATTTGTTCTGCTGAAATTGCTGATAGCCAGTTGACATCGATCCGTGACAATGCCGCAAGTTCTGTACTATAGATAGAGACAACGGGCATTGTTGCAAGGACAGCCATCCAACAGTCTGAAAGTCTCTACACGACTAGCTAGGATCAGCAGCCTCAATGCTCCGAGAGTAGAACAAGAAACTGGTACCTAGATTTGTTGTTGGTCTGACGTAGACAGGTTGCTGGTGTGATGCGGATCTTATCAAGAATTTGTTGTGCTGAAATTGCTTGTAGCGAGTTCTCCTCGATCCGTGACAATGCCGCTAGTTCTGTAGGACAAGCTTTGTTACAAGGACCGACGTCCAAGAGATTCTGAAATTAGCTTCATGAATTTCTAGTAAGATCAGCAGCCTCAATGTCTGACTTGGTCTGCCTTGAAGGCTGATTGGCCAAGGCTCCACTTGATATTCGGCTAAGGAATAAAGCAATAATACTATTGACAATATTTTATTTAAAAAAGGAAACGCAAAAGATGCGACGACTGTGGAGTTTCTTCGGTGAGCTCTTCTCCACAGATTCCGCCATTGTGTTAGTGAACTCACCCAAAAAAATGTAATGACGGATCTAAGTGATGTAACAACATCCTATGGAAATAAATGATTTTTGATTTTGATTTTGATTTTGAATATTTCGAAACCTGACGATGTTTCGTGTGGGACTGCGTATTGTCATGGATTAGCTGGTTGGAAATACTTGTTATGAACTGACTATAGCTCGAACCCGAAACGATTTGTCTTCAAGTGGCAACCTGTAGGTAGTCCTTAAATTCAGCCGAAGCTTATTAACAAGGCGGACTTAAATTGCGTCTTTAACAGACAGCTGGGAGGAGGGCTTATCATAGAAGCTGACAGGCAATGATCAAGAAAGGGGAGGGCTACAGCTGCGACAGCTAATTTTGTTGCAATGGCAATGAAATTGCAAAAATCTAAGGTAATTCCGAGGGACTGAAGATCTTTAATTTCTTGCTATACCTAAGCTATACATAGGTGCTAAACACTGCTTTACTGAAAAACCCAGGCATGTTTGGAACAAATTTTGAGAGTTTTCTGTGACGTGACGGTATCCGGAGTTATAGAAAAACCAAATGTTATATCAAAAAAATATAAACTTACTGTTGCTGACTCTACCTACGTACTAGTATTTATTTCTCTACCAAGATGAATACTTCCATGAACACTTATTTATTTTATGTTATTTTTGAACATAAAACAAAGTTAATTAGTGTCAGGGGCTCTCATCAAGGTTGGATTCTGGCACTTCACTGAATAATAATACAAAAAGTCTGAATTCCATCTCAGAAGTGCACGCACTGATCGTAAAATGGGCGAACTTATGTACCTGCCTACGTGGTAATTAATAATTTTCCATCTTTTTTTGCATGATGCTTCAACAAATTAAATACTTAAACGTTCTGAAATGTGAAGCTAAGGCCCGTGTGCTGTGAATGTGAAGTTAATTGAGTTTATTAGGTATTATCTCGCGCTCTATTGTCGGGCCTAACAGATACAGTTTTTTACACAAGCAACAAATCGCAAGTTACCTACATAATAGAATTTAGAAACTCCGCTCCTAAAATTAAGTAGTGCAACACGAGATTATCGTTAATTAAATGGGGTTTTCACACTTATTATTATATTATATAATATAGGTATACTCACTGCCACACTTAATATGACTGCCAGATTTATATTAAGAACGCTGACACTGAACGCTAATTTAGGAATGCTGGCAAGCTGAATGTGAAGCCCCCATGGACGACCCCGACCCCATGGCTGACAGTTATATCGCACCATGGCTCACAGTTTTATCGCACCGTGGCTCACAGTTACATCGTAAGATCACTGTTAAAATCAATGAAGGGGTTATTTTTTAGTCCGAATACTACACGAGCTGATGCCCGCTCAATGTGTAGGGACGCACCCAGTCATAGCAGGGAGGTCTGACTCCTGGGCAAGGGTATATCCAATTTTTTTCCCCTCCAACAAAAAAAAAGACGACTCCGACTGTACAATCTGGTGGGTACCGGAAGCGGAAGTAGATCACTGTGCTTTGGTTATAGAACGATCGACTATGAACGCTTAAGAATGTTGCGATTTGGCTGCGATCATGAGTCCATTAACTATTTTGATTTGTACCTACCTGTCTACATAATGAAGATAATCTAATGATTGGTATATTGATGGTTACCAGAGGCACAGAAAGGTTACATTATGTTCCTGAGTTATTTTAAATGTACGTGATAGCTTGAGTAGGGAATGTATTATAGCCAATAACTCACCTGTCTGCTCGCAAATAAATATATCACATCACAAACACCACTCTTGATAAACTATAAACCACACTGGACACGGCACTGTTCGTATTTTTCACATTCCACAGAATAATCTTATTATTCCGTAGAGTCGATCCATCGATATGTCACGGATACACAACTGAAAACTTTAACCAGGCTCACAATAACTGTACACTATTTACCATGGAGCCTCCATGTCGGAAATTACGATACTGCCGGAATAAAACCAAAACTTTAATTTATCTATGCGTAATGCCGCAATACTGGATCCACCATACGAGTAAAAAATAAAAACGCGTGCGGAAAAAGGCGGCAAATCGAAAGCGCCCGCGCGGCCTGTTTGCGCGCGCAACGCACGTGCTTTCCGTTCATATGCCGACAGCTGACTGAAACGCAATACAAAACATAACAATTGCCGCCGTGTAGTGTAACTACCTTAATTTTTTTGCTAACGACCTCAAATTATTTACAACGGAGTGTCGTCTACGTCTACAAGACGCTCATTATGTGGAACTCTTCGATCTAGACTAGATCTCAGATGAGATATGACTTCCTGTGCTTTGATATCGCGTAGATAGGCAAGTACCAGGTGTTGGTTAGGTAGCCTACATTGCCTGCGGATGCTGCGTACCGTAATGGATAATAAATTGTGCAGATTTCCCTTGATGTTGGGTGCCATTTTGTATTCAGTTATTCTAGGAACCTAGGGGGTATGACGAATCAAATGGCTCTTCTTGGCCCTTCGTGCCGGACGTTCGTAAAGGGAATGTCAATCACCGATAATTCGCATTATCAGACTCGGAGCCCTCTCGTATCCAATTAATTCTAATACGGTATAAGACACTGTCAAAATGGCAATTACCTGACTACAGCGAAGCTAAAATGAGGGTTATGTGTTTAACCCTCGTGTCAATATGTGTGAATCGGTCAGTATAAACAATGCCCGCGCAGTTTGAATAATGCCCAAAATGAGAGGGCAGTGTGATAACAACTCTTAGAATAATCAAATCGCCTGGGCATTTTATATAATGCCCATCACCTATGGGGCAGAACAATGTTTCTTTTCATTGGTACTCTGCTGCTTTATGATAATATTGTTGTTCTTACATGTTCAACCTAACACGGAGGATAAAGGGGGCTTCGCTTCGCTCACTCCCTTTATCCTTCACCTAAGCTACCGCAGTGTTTTCCCTGATAGTATTTGTGTTATCACATGGCCCGAAACCCACATGGCAATATTCAAAATGTCTGGGCAAAGTGATAAATAAGGAAGTTCAAGTTATAATTTTTATTTTTACACTATTTACACACATTGATCTAACCCCAAACTAGGATTCCCTGTATCTTGGATGCTAGACAACGATACACATACATACTTATATAGATAAATATTATACGTAGATAGATAAACAACCATGACTAGGGTACAAACATCCGTTCTCATCAAACAAATATTTGCCCCCACCGGGACTCGAACCCGGGACCCTTGGCTTTGTAGGCAGGGTCACTGTCGACTCGGCCATTCGGGTCGTCAAGTAGTTTGTCATTACTCATAATGCCCCGGATTTATCACTTGGTCCATGACATATAGATACATGTAAGTATTATGTATGTATGTTAATTTGTTCCACCAGAACATCTAAACTACTTATCAGAATTTGACAAATGAAATACTTTTAGAACCGTCTTGTTAACCACTTGTTATAGGCTATGTGACGTCTAAATTAGTTCAATATGGCGCCCTTTAGGGGGCATAAAGTAACAAAAAAAAAATAGCTTTTGAACAGGACCGTGTTGGGTATCAAATTAAAGGGCTTAATGAGCACAATCTAAATATATCAATGGATACTAGCGGTTCTGTGAGAACAGTAGACCTAGCTTGTTTAAAATTTCAAGCAAAAGTAAATTAGAATTTTGATGACGGATGATCAGTCAATCAGTGACCAAATGCCAAAACTTTAAACGGCTGTCTTTTCCAATCTAATTCAAATTCTGGTTCAAATTGACTGAATTTTGGGAGTTTGCCTATTTAAAGTGTGGACTATTATAAATAAGTCACAGAATTCAGGTGTCTAGCTTTATCTACAACATCTTTATTACAGGGGGGTCGATAATACCCCGAAGTGCTTCGCCCTCCACTCCCCCATTTGGATTGTTTTCGCAACATCTTGTGTACAATGAAGTCTTTAGCGCGCCTCTCAAATTTCATTGAATTCCGCCGATATACCTATAACGCTACGGCAATCTTGGCCCCTTTTCCCACTAATCAAAAATCGAGATCGACTAAAATAATTAAATAACTCAAGGAACTTGGTGCCAATTTTTGTCAAAGAAGAGTACTGGCCGCACAGTGGCTGTACGTTTCATACTCTTTAGACCGCGATGTTTTAGTACCTAGTCGGGTTTTAGTTTTTGAACGTATTGCGTTGATTTGCTTATGAGTCAGTGATCAAATACAGATAAGCGATTTCATAGTCAAATGCTATCTTTTTTATAAAAAAAAAGAGTTTATAAAAACAACTCCTGGAAATATATAATTCTGATATTGTCAAGCCATTTTCTTCACAACGCTTCAACTTCAGAAATTATTTTATTTGACTACCTTGTCCAATACCGAATTGGGTAATTTACGACCGCAATTACAAAAAGCTCTACCACAGAGCTCTACCTATATTATTTGGCATATTGACAAGCTTATTGGATTTTTGCTAAGCACAGCTCTAAAATGCCCACAACAGTAAATTTTGGTTGATAAAAAAATACGTTACAGCAAATTCCAAATAGGTATTATATTGAGGTACCAAAGCTATAAACGCGACGGTTCTACTGGCTAGATTATCTGCGAAAAATTAACGATTTTTACATTTGGTGAGCTTGTATATAGAAGCTGTATGTTAGTATAGGTGGTATCTCACACAATAGTGGGTGGTAAAGCTTCTTTATACATTTAAACTATTTTGCTTAAGTAATCATACTGTTTTGGAATGCTGTGATATAATAACAAATAATCTTAAATAGTAACATGGAGGTATATACTCGTATTTAACTTAGTTAAGTACATTTGTATAAATACTTATAATCATAGTGCTGTTCTTATAACACAGTATTTGAATACTTGAGTGCAGCATCTAGGTATGTTACAACATCCGTATTTATCCAACAGTAATCATTTATGGGGAAGAATACTGTCAAATTAGTTCCACATACGGGGCGCTACGTATTTGTCCGAATACAGAGTAAGTAAGCAAAGAGATTCGTTAATCAGAGAAATGAACTATCAATATTCATAG
This sequence comes from Argyresthia goedartella, assembly GCA_949825045.1. Taxonomy (NCBI): domain Eukaryota; kingdom Metazoa; phylum Arthropoda; class Insecta; order Lepidoptera; family Argyresthiidae; genus Argyresthia; species Argyresthia goedartella. The sequence goes on along the minus strand of OX463829.1, from coordinate 17,502,025 downwards.
AACTTTTCTGTTGACAATTTTTACAAGACTATCACTCATTCTACCAAATATGATTTTGGGTAATATATTCAATGATCCCCATTGCCAGCATTGCAAATATAATTTGAAATCGCTTATATCGTAATTGTAACCCTAATAAATAGCTGGAGAATTAGGGTTCCATTTTTCCGAGTCTCCATAATATATATATATAGAGATTGGAGACTATCTTAAACATCATATTACACCATCAGCATATTTGACCGAACACAATCAACAAAATTACTGTTCATAAAACATTGCCCATCACAGACACCAACTCCCCATTTGCACATCCGTCTTTGCTTTTCACAGCATCGTCAATACAGTTCAATAAATGTTCAAAGAAATTAGGAAAGTTATCATAACTCGGGAACACATTTATGTCTATAACTGCATGGTCACCTGTTATATTGTCTATGACCACATCAAAACCAGCCAGTATCAAACCAATCTCCTTTCTCAGCACCCGGATTATGTGCCATATTTTCTCCTTGTTAAGTGTCATGTTTAACTCGGATTGGTCGTGAGGGTCTAGTATAGAGAGGGTTGACTGGCTATCTGCCTTGCAAACCTCTCCAGTGCTGTAAAATATTGGTTCTAAATCTTCTGAGGCATAGAAGTTTTTCAGGCTGGGCCGTTCACAGATGTGGTATCTGGAAAAAAACCTTAGGTAGTTTGTCCTACAGATTGTTAAGAATGACCTTAGTCACATTTTCACTGTTTACTTTTAGAGGAAAGATGATCTTACAGCAAATACCTTGAATCATAGCATAATCAACAACAACCTTAGCCAATGTTAACTCAATGACTCATTTCATTATACAGTGTAATAACTATTTTGTTTGTTTGTCTGTGCTCTGCTATTGCACAAGAAATCTAGAGACCGATCCAACTTACCGGTTTCCTATGAGAAAAACTTTATGTAGTACCGCATTGTGATTCACAAAACTCTGCACAACGCAAGGAGGTTTACACACTTTTAGACCTCTTTCGTTAAATATAAGGATCATTTCATGTGCCAGCTTGGAACCATGCGCAATTGTTGGCTTGCAAATAATGGGAAATTGAATGCCTCTGTCCCTTATTATATTCTTGTTGACTTCAAGATCACCAGTTCTAAATTCAGCAAAAGCTGGTGTGAAAATGCCACTCTTCCTGAATGAAGCCTCATTGTACAGTATTGAGTAATAATTGTATCTGGAACAAAATAAATTAACAAAATGAAAAAAATAACATTTTTCTAACAAAAACATCAAACTATGTTTTATACTAAACTAAAGAATTACCTATTTAGCAGTATTCTCACATTGTCCAGTGGGTCTATAACTGATATATTAGGATTATTTGACAAATACTGCTCAATCCGACTGATGATATTTGAAGCCTGAAACAATATAATTAGATGTTGTAAAACTTGAGTTTTCATTAGACAGCATATTTTTGCGAAAAATAACTTTGCCACCTTACATTAATGTTACATTTTTTGTTGTGAAAATTTGTATCACAGGAAAGGTTGGATAATTCATAGATATTTCTATTTATTTCTATTCAGAAGCAGAGCTGATCAAACACTCATAAATACCCTGGCATTCCCTTGATCAGCAACTGTGATGACATCAGTTAGTTTATGTAGAAACACATCAATATTTCCTTGATCTTCCAATGGCTTCTCCAAGTCCAACTGAAACAAGTAATTTAGTGTTTTGAATCTCTTCTAATCTCAACATAAACATTTACATAGGAGGCAGAAACATTTGTCTGCTAGGCCAGACCAATGTTTTTGCACACTAGGATACCACCTGAGCCAGACAGCATTGTCATAAATATCCAAGATGGTTGGGCTCCAATACTTCCGTTTTATTAATTGCCACATTAATTATTATAGCAAATGGATAACAAATGAAGGTAGCGATTAGAAAAACTTTGGTGTGACAAATATTTTGATGATGTGCGGTAGGTAACTTAAGGGTTGTATGTTTATTCCATGAAATTTTTACAACAATATGGAAATTGGCTACATCATACCTGTATAAGTTCATATCCATGATCGTTGCAAGTACGTATAAGTTCCCTCCAGTTGAGTTTCTGGCCCTTCGACTCAGAAACCCAAAAACCAATTTTCTTCATTGTTTTTTCTGTCCTCCTGGAGGAAAGATTATTGCACGAAAATTGCCTATAGACAACCAATAGCAGGAAAATGTTTTAAAGGTTCGAGTTAATGTAAAAATGTTTATTTCCGCTAAAATCTTTCAAAAAAATACAAGACACAGGAACTATGAGGTTCTTTACTTAAGTTTTCTCAAAAATGTATAGCTAGTATGTTAGTAGACAAATGTTTAAGCCAAATATAAATAACAACCAAAACCCATCGTTTTCTATTCTAAGTGACTTTATTGCTCCAGTTTCTTAATCATCAACACATTATTCACTGAAAAAACATGCAGAAACCGCGGAAAACGAAAACAAACTCCAAAAAGTCAGAAAACATGACATATCACAGAACAATAAAACTAACCAAACAATCATTTGACATCAGCTCAGCGCCACAGGTCCACAGAACAAAAAAGCACTGTGACTGATGTGTCGGGTCGGGTCGGCTCGGGCAGGGGTGTGCGTTTTGATGGCGCGGTGACGGCGTCATTTTTTGAAAAGAACTATGCCAAGATTTTGAAAAAAATTGTAAAAATTGATTTAAAAAACCTAAATTTGTCAACGTTAGGGTTAAAAAGTGATAAGCGTTTGATCGTGGCCGCGCCATTGAAACGCGGCGAACCGCGCGTTTCAATGGCGCGGAGATCTTTAAAACCAAGCGTTGTAGAGACCTGAAAGTTAGGAAAATAACTTTGTAAAAAATTGTAAATAATTAAAAAAAAACTATGTTTATATTTTAGGATCTGTGAGACAAAAACCATGGCCGCGCCATCGAAAGGGTGAAATATATATGATAGCCGATATAAAAGCCACATAGGAATTTGTCAAAATTTGTAAAAAATTCAACAAACATTTTCAGGATTCGTAAGACTAAAACCTCATGGCCGCGCCATTGAAACGGTGAAAAAAAACGCTATCGCCGATATCTCGCTGAAGAAGCATCGCAGATGTCTGAAGATTTTTTAAACTTAGATTTGAATTTGTCAAAATTTGTAAAAATGCAACAAAAAAACGTAAGTTTTATATTGCAGGAGCTGTAAGAGTAAAAACGCCAAGGTCGCACTATTGAAACGATAAAAAACACGTTATCGCCGATTTCTCGCTGAAAAATCATAACAGAGGCCTGAAGGTTCTTTGTAAAACCTAGATTTGAATTTGTCAATATTTGAAAAAATAAAACAAAAACTCCTAGGTTTATATATCAGGAGCCGTACGTCTAAAAACCCCTTAGCCGCGCCATTGAAACAGTGAAAAACACGTTATTGCCGATATCGTGCCGAAGAAGCATCGCAGAGGTGTGAACTTTATTGTAAAATTAGATTTAAATTTGTCAAAATTTGTAAAAATATAACAAAAACCTAGGATTATATTTCAGGAGCTGTAAGAGTAAAACGCCATGACCGCGCCATTGAAACGGTGAAAAACGCATTATCACCGATATCTCGCTAAAGAAGCATCGCAGAGGTCTGAAGTTTTTTGTAAAATTAGATATAAATTTGTAAAAATACAACAAAATCCTAGATTTATATTTCAGGAGCTGTAAGATTAAAATGCCATGGCCGCGCCATTGAAACGGTGAAAAACACGTTATCGCTGATATCTCGCTGAAAACTCATCGCAGAGGTCTAAAGTTTTTTTTAAAACCTAGATTTGAACTTGTAAAAATTTGTAAAAATACAACAAAAATCCTAGGTTTATATTACAGGAGCTGTAGAACGGTATCACGGAGCGATAAGTCGTGATTATCTTTCAAAGAAACTACGTAAAAGCGAAAGTCGGGAACGAAATAAACGATGCAAGCATTAAGCCACTATTTTATCTCCGGCTATAAGGAAACTAAAATGGTTCCATTTGTAGTTTGTCAACACACTTCCATCCTAACAACTGCCTTTATTCCGTGTCAGTCTGTCCGTGTCCATTAAACGCCTGTCTATAGTAAAAGGTATACTTTATCGCGGGCCACTTTTCCGCAACTCGACATCTTACATTTGCGCCTTTTTTGCGTGACGTGGGTTGGGGGCACTACTCCTGCCAACCCAGCTCCTGTAGGATGACTAGCATACCCTTGATGGATGTGCGACGACTTCCTGGAGCGACCTTGGCGTCCCAAGGTGTGTTGCTTGGTAGATGGCCACGCCGGAACATTCCAACAGGACGTGGGTGGCTGTCTCCTCGACCTCTATGCAGGCTCTGCACAGGGGGCTGTCCGTGACACCTAGAGTGTGTAAGTGTTTGTTTAGCAAAACGTGTCCAGTTATCGCTACGGTTACCAAGCGAAGCTGTGGCTTCTTGAGATTCAGAAGCTTACGCGATAATCCGGGCCTGATCATTGGGAGGGCCTGTCTGACTTGCTTGCAAGTATCCAAGGTTGACCTTTGTGTGTTGTTGTAGGGTTTTCCTCAGACAGCTGAATGGCAATGGTTCTGGTCCCTCCACCGTCTGTTCCGAACCCAACCTTGCTTTTATCCACTGCAGGGTAACAATACTGCAGTTACATACCTCTGACAGGCCTTTGTAGAGCTTGCAGAACTGCTTTGCTGTCGGATAGTATGCGGATAGGGAAATCCTTTACCTCTCTTTCTGCTATTGCTGTAGTAGCCATTACGATGCCCATGCACTGGGCTTGGAATACGGTGTTGTGGGCACCTAATGGTGTAAATTTACTCATGTTTAGATCTTCCGAGAATTCCCCGGCGCCTGTACCTGAGTTGGTTTTAGAACCGTCTGTGAAAATCCTTAGTTCTCTTTGATTGAGGCCCTCCCAAGGGTCTTCATGCAGTTGTATTTTAAAATTTTTGTCGAAGACATATCGCTTGGGTATCCTGTCAGTCACCGCTTCTAATAGCGGTCTTACCTATGTACGTATTGAGTATTTCAGTGTGTGGTACCCTAGCATGTCTCCATAGGTTGAGTTTTTTAAGATGCACCGCAGTTGCAGCCGCCTCTCAAACGCCTGTCAGTTGAACCAATGTCTCGTCTCATTCACCCTCAGATAAACGAAACTATTTGCTTAAATAGATTCTAGCGTCAATTTTTTTAATGCGATACGATTAAAATCAGTTAACGATTCGGCCAAGCTCGGGAATTGTCGTGAATCCCTCATCTCCCACATAGAGTTAGCAATTTACAGATATGACCTTTAATTATATTACTCGTTGTCTTATTGAATACAATACAAGAACAATATGAGCAACAAAACCTCCTTTGTAGCTCAAAACTAACCCAACCTTTATATTGAAATAAGAAAAATAATTAATTAGATGTAAAAGGAAGTAAATAATAAAAGCGCGGGAAACCATTGAAATAACCAGGCGGGATTTTCGAAGTTTTTATTAATTTCATTGATTACTCGTATATCAATCGGGGTTTTTAGAAATAAAAGACGTTTGGAGACAAATAAAAAGAAACCAATCATGGGGAAGGCGCGAACAAGAAAGAGAAAAAAAGATGAGGCTGAAGAGAAAAGTGAAGGAGACTCCACGTCGTCGTCCGAGTCAGAGGTCGAAATCGCAGATAAGTACAAACCTTATCTGGTAACAGATTATAAGAGACGATACCCTGAGGATTCCGGTGCTACAGAATTTGTAGTATTCGTAGAGTCTTCCAATGCGGATATACCTATAGGAACCCGAGACCTAATGTCCATATCTAGCTGTATCAAAAGGTATATAAAGGAATCAAATATCTTAGGTCAAAGAACAAGTTCAAAATTGCCATATACTTCGAAAAAGCCAGCCTTGCTAATGCCTTCTTGAACAATGCTACATTTTTAAAAGACTACCAATTTAAGGCCAATATACCAGCTTCAAGCACTGAAATTACTGGTATAAATAAAAATGTACCCACCAACTTGACAAACAAAAAGATATTCACAATGCTATCAAGTTACAAGAAAATAATATCTGTTCGAAGATTCACAAAAAGGACCAAAGTTGATGATAACTTCATTCAACAGCCGCTGCAGACAGTAGCCATCACCTTCGCGACGTCAGTTCTTCCAGACTACGTAGATTTGGACGGTTGGCGGCATGACATCTCAGCGTATGTTCCACCAGTCAAACAATGTTTCCGGTGTCTCAGGTATGGCCATTTAGCAAAATTTTTCAAGAACTCCGAGCGCTGCTCCATCTGTAAAGAAGACCACTCATATAAAGTTTGTAAAACTCCGATCGAACAGGCCAAATGCTTCCATTGCGATGGCAATCACGTTAGCATTTCAGGTCAGTGTCCAATTAAGCAAAAGAAAATACAAGAAAACAGACAAAAAGTTCAGACACCATCATTCGCTGACATATTCAAAAATGGAAATTTCCCACCTCTTGGCCCTAAGAAGCCTCTTGATCTCTTGACATTATTAAAATCTCTTAGTGCAAAACATTATAAAAATTATAACATTAAATAAGACACAAGATACCCCAATATCCTCTAAAAATGTGTTAGATATTTTAAGCGATTTTTTAACTCCAGTGATACCAAGAACATTAGTACAAATTCACAGACAAATTAAAGATAGTACAGTGGAATGCTCAAAGTCTGTTATGTAATCGTCATATTTTTACTCAATTTTTGTATGAAAATAATATTGACATAGCTTTAGTTTGTGGAACTTGGCTCAAGCCTACACAACGTTTAAATATTAAAGGATACTCAATGGAACGCAATGATTGTGGCAATAAACACAATGGTGTTACCATAGTCATTCGTAACAACATACAATACAGTAGATTAAAAAACATTTTTGATGATTCACTTCAGAATATTGCTATCAAAATAAACTTTAATAACAGTTCATTATCAATGGCCAGTCTTTATATCCCGACAAATTGTAGTCCTACTTTGAGAAAAACAAAATTTGTTAATTTTATTAATACCTTACCACAACCATGCTTAGTAGCAGGTGATTTCAATGCACATCACACCATGTGGGGTTGCCAATCTGTCAGTCCTCGTGGAAGAGATGTCCTCGACGCTGTAAATGAATGCAATTTAGTGTTATTAAATGACACACAACCAACAACTGTAGGTACAAATAACTGGAACCCAATGGTTTGGATTTAACAATAGTCAGTCCCTCTATAGCCCTTAATTGCAATTGGACAGTATATGATGATCCCTGGGAAGTTATCATCTACCCACAATAACTGAGATTTTGTTCAACACTATCACTGATTCTTCTACAAACAACTTTATTTCTCAAAATAACACAGCTGCACTCAAAAGGCCTAATCTACGGCTAGTAAATTGGAATAAGTTTTCAAAGCTCGCCAACACTATGCTTAAAGAATGTATTATTAACCATAACGATCCTCTACAGTCTTACTATGACTATTGTGATATCATTCATAAAGCTATTAATCAATCGATGTTTAGAAGTCAGGCCCAAAATTCAAATATGAATAATAATAGCTCGAAACAGACAGGAAGCAATTTTAAATACCGGCATCCTCCTCTGCCATGGTGGAATGAAAAGTGTGCTAATGCAGTTCAAAAAAGTAAGGAAGCTTTTATTATATTTAAACAAGATCCTAGTGATTTAAACTATATTAATTAAAAAAAAATGCAGGCTGAGAAAAAACTTATTATTAAATTAGAAAGATTAAATAGTTGGAAGGAATACTGTACTGAAATAAATAGATCCACTCCAATTTCTAAAATTTGGCAAACTATGCGTAAATTTAATAAATCCTACAGTAAAAGTACGGAACTAAATAATAATAATGAAATATTTTGGATAAATAACTTTTTAAGGAAATATACACCTGACTTTGTTTCACAACCAATGCAAATAATAATACTTCTTCCGTAAACCCCACCAATAGTTACATTATCAATCCATTCACCATAGATGAGTTAAAAGCAGCTATCAAGTCTAGTAAAGACACAACCTTTGGTTTAGATTGCATTTCTTACAAAATGTTTCAAAAACTGGAAACAGATTGCCTTGTGAAATTTTTAAATATTTAAAATTTACTCTGGGAACAATCAATAATTCCAAAAGAGTGGAAACAAGATTGCTTGGTTCCAATTCTAAAAGCAGGAAAAGATCCAAATGATGCAGACTCTTACCGTCCCATTGTATTAACATATTGTGCAGGTAAACTTTTTGAGCAACTTATGAAACAACGTCTTGAGTTTTATATTGAATCCAATCATATTCTTCCAAGAAATCAGTTCGGGTTTCGTCGCGGTCGGTCAGCAAGAGAAAGTATAGGGCATCTCTTCCATGATACTGACGCCGCGGTTAACAGTAATAAACATCTTGTCTGTATTTTTTTCGATATTGTAGGAGCATTCAATAACATTAATCATTCTGTTTTATGTACCATTCTTTCTTCTTTGGGAATACCTGAAAAATGTGTTAGGTGGATTTATGAGTTTATCAGTGGAAGAGAAGTTTATGTTAAGATGAGTTGCAATAATATTTTTGGGCCTAGATTTTCAACTAAAGGCGTCTGTCAAGGTGGCATTTTGAGCCCTTTATTGTATATTTTCTACATCCACAGGCTCAATGAAATGTTAGTAACAGAAGTCAGCAACTTACAGTTTGCCGATGATTAGGCTATTTATTACAGTGGAAATAACATCACACACACAACTCAAAAATTAAATTTACCACTGGAAAAATTACATAGTTACTTTCAATATTTAAATCTAGAAATTAGTCCAGCTAAAAGTAAAGTAGTCATATTCTCAAAGAAAAAAGTCATCCCAGTTAAGCTACAATATGACAATAACTTATTACCAATTCAATCTCAAACAAAATTTTTGGGTGTAGTTTTTACACAGAATCTCTTATGGTGTAGATATGTTGATTGCATAACGGAACGAGCTTTAAGAGCTACCATCACTTTAAGATCTTTGGTTGGCAGCCATTGGGGTGCCGATCCTAAGATTCTTTTAACTCTATACAAAGCCCTTGTAAGAAGTCACTTTGACTATGGTTTTTTCTGTTATTGTATAGATCCTAAATTAGTAGATAAACTTGAAAAGATCCAAAATATAAATTTAAGATTAATCTTAGGAGCCTTTAAGTCATCTCCAATTAATTCAATGCAGGTTGAGTGTAACTTGTGTCCATTGATGATCAGATTCAATCATTTAAAACTTAATTTCATTATCAAGTTGTTGTCTGAAGATGGCAATCTCCTTCTTTCTAAACTACTAATGCTTAACTCTAATAACTTTTTTACTTGTAACATTCAAGAAACTTTAACTTATAAGAGTAAATATAATATCTACAATAGTAGTACTTTGCCTTGTTATGAAGGATCATATGAGAGCAAATTCTGTGGGTTAAAGATTCACATAGATAGGACACTGAGTGATAAATATGCAGTTTACGATAAATTGGATGAACACAGAGAGTTTAGACAAATTTATACAGATGGCTCGAAATATAACGAAAACGTCTCCATGGCTTACTATGATCCTGTCACTAAATTGGGACATGGGTTCAGATTGCCATCAAATGCAAGTATATACACAGCAGAAGCTCAAGCAATTTATGCATCTTTAGAATATATAGAATCAACTAACCTCAGTTTCAAGAAATGGTTGATAATTTCGGACAGCATGAGCGTTTTAATGGCAATGTCAAAACCCACGTACAATGGCAGCACAAACTATATTATTTATAACATAAGGCAGAAAATTAGTAGGCTTTGGCTCAATCAAGATAGAGAAATAAGTTTGTTTTGGACACCATCTCACATTGGCGTCTCTGGCAACGAACTCGCTGATAAACTTGCCAGCTCTATAATAAAAAACCCCAATATTCACCAAATACCTGTCAAGAACATTAAGTTGCCAGCTTCAGATTGCAAAACCGACATTAGAACGAATATTAAACATCAATGGATGCTTCATTGGAGAGAAACGACACAAATAAAAGGAAAATGGTACAGCTATATTAGCTCGGACATTAAGAGACCATGGTTTATCGTCGGAAAATATCTACATAGAAACTTTTACACAACAATTTGTCGTTTGAGAATTGGACATGGCAGATTTAATGAACATTTACATAGATTGAAAATGATTCCTTCCCCAAATTGTACATTTTGTAATTCTGAAAACCAATCTCTAAATCATATACTTTTTGATTGCCCTCAATTCAATATACAAAGACTAGTATTCATTGACAGCTTATTGAACATTTACAAAGAAGCCCTGGATGTCCCGCGCTCTATTCAGGATCTCCTTAAGAATATAGAAGCATTTTACCCTATTTATAATTTTATCAAGAGTACCATTGGAGTTATTTGAAAAATAATAATACACCGGAATAGACCTATACTACCTGATTTGACAACTCGGATGTGACCTATAAATACTGGAGGAAAATTGATACCTGATTTGACAACACGGATTGACCTAAACATAAAGGATTATGAAGTTAAAGAATAAATACGTTAGACAAGGCTATGTGCCTCGAATATATAATAAAGACTGAAGAAAATAGCTACGGAAAGACAAGGCTTTTAGCCTCAATCAATATGAAGAGAAGAAAAGAAATTAAAATAAGACCAGGCGGTATGGGCTTAAGCTCTTAGCCTTTTCCATAAAGGAAAAAAACATAACAAAAAAAAAACTGAAAAAAAAAGAAAAAAGTCTGCCTTCTTAGTGTCATTATAAACAGTGTGGTGTATGATACATTTATGTTTATGAACGCTAATTTCATAATTTCAATGCAATAGTTATGTATCATGGCTTCAACAAATTTAAAGCGTGGTAAAAAAATTGTTGCTCAATCTCGTGAAATTGTAAATTTATAGGGTACTTCCGAGATGGTCCCATGTATAGATGTTATAGATGTAAAGATGTTATGTTTGACGACCCGAATGGCCGAGTCGGCAGTGACTGTGCCTACGAAGCCAAGGGTCCCGGGTTTGAGTACCGGTGGGGGCAAATATTTGTTTGACGAGAACGGATGGTTGTACCCTAGTCATAGTTGTTTATCTATCTAAGTATAATATTTATCTATATAAGTATGTGTGTCGTTGTCTAGTACCCAAGATACAGGGAATCCTAGTTTGGGGCTAAATCAATGTGTGTAAATAGTGTCCAAGGTATTACATTACTCTATTAATATAGATGTTATTAATGTTCAAATTCATGTCGCTTCTGCCATAACAAATTTCTTAGGTCTACCAGTTAGTAAAGTCATGTTGGCAGGTGCGATACATTGCGTTTATGACACTTCAAATTGAATGCTACCTAAAAGAAATCGCGGTAATGTATTTCGTGTCATTTACGTCATTTACGGATTCAGGCGATGATATCCGAGAAAAGCCGAATCTTTAACTGGTTTTAATCGTATTGTACACTTATGTTGATGGTTTGGTTTATTTTGGTTAAGTTTTGCTCTACAGAATTAGGTAATACTCGCCATGTGTGTAAATTGTCAGACAACAACGAACTCTTCAATTACATCGAGCAGCATCTGTCATAGTCATACGTAACATAAACAAAGAATAAATATTTCAAATCGAAACATTCGCGAAACATTATTTTAATTATAAAAGTGATCTATCAGTAAGAAAAATTATAAAATTTCATTAGAAAGTCATTCGCCATGTAGTGTGCTATCATATCATAGAGAGTAAAATTTACATGAGAAATCATATAAACTTAGAAGCATTCATCAGCTACCACAGGTAAATATTGATGTTATTTCGTAGATTTTCTTGTATTTTATTCATTTTATTGGATAGATTAGGATAGCGGAAGATTTCCATAACTATTTCGGCCCAGAAATATCAGAAATACGTTTATAGTAGCATACAATGCATCACAATAATTTATCATTTACAAATTTGTCAAAGAAATATCGATAGTGATGTAAAAAAAAAATATCGATACATTGTATAGCAAGAATTAATAGTCCTTGCAAGTCAGATTATTTGATCTGTACTTATGAACCTTTTCCACAAGGTGACATTAATTAATAATAATAATAATTGTTGACGACCTCTGCGGCGCTCCGGTTGTGCCTACCATGCGAGAGGTCCCGGTTTCGATCCCCGGCTGCTGGAGTAAAGAAAGAAACAACCCAGGTCTTGGATGTTTATATGTGTGTGACGTCGCTTTTTCTGGTTCCCACGACACAGGGTTTCCCAGTATGGGGCCAGAAGCAATGTATGTGCCTTGATGTAAATGTTTATGTTTGTGATTAATTCTTTATTGCATAGAAAACGCAATGGAAAATATATCATGAACAATATGGAAAGGTGGGCTTATTTCTTAAAATAAATTTCTTACCGCTAACCTGTGAGGAAAGACAAAAAATAGGTAGAGAGTTAGTCCTAGTGTACAATTGAGAGTTAAAAGAAACAAATAAAGTCAAATGTCCTGTCCTATGCCATGTCCTAATGTGTCTACCTAGTCCTGCCATAAATTCTGTCCCTACTTAAAATATTCCTAGCTCAAAGTAAAACAAACAAATAGTAATAAAATATAGTTTAGTATATCCTTTATTTCCTAATTAACTAAATAAAAAAGCAATCTACTCAAAGTGACCACCTTTTGCCTTCACAAACATCTTCAATCGATCCGTCTATCACCGCACACACCGTTTCTAGAGGTATCGAAGCCGACACTGTCACCAAATCACGTTTTAGCGACTCGACATTCCAATGAGGTTTCGAGCAGGCCTTCTCTAAAACTGACCACAATCTAAGGGGTTGAGGTCGGGACTTCCTGAGGGTCAATCATCGCACGCGATAAACTCCGGCAAATTGTCCTTTAGCCACTGTTGAGTGGTTCGTGCTTTGTGTGCCGGGGCTGAGTCTTGTTTAAAGATCCAATGCTCTTTGGAAAACATAGTCTGAGTGAGTGGCTTCACAACTGGCTCCAAAATGTCGGTCTGGTAGTTTGCCGCTTTCGTTTTTACGCCTTACTGGCAAAAATGGAGCTTGGTAACACCCTCGTATGATACGCCCCACCAAACCATGACTGATGTCGGATGATAGCCTCTTTCCACCTTAGCAACCTTCTGCGAAGCCTCTTAAGAGCTGTGAGCGTACACCCTGTCATTTTGACGGTTGTATTTCTCTTCAACGGTAAATATTTTCATAAACAAGATTCTTTGGTACCCACCCGTAGCGTGCTTCTGAAACACCTTTTTCGCTCTGGTCGCTCTTATGTTACGTAAAGCTGCTGTCAAGTGATCTCCTGTACTTCGTCGGTAAGCGGCAAGCTTAAGGTCCTGTTTGATGATGCGAGACATGGTTCTAGGTGGACTTTTCATCTCCCTAGACAGGATTTTCTGCTTGCGAAGAGGATTTCTTCTAATTCGCTCAGCAACAGCTTTGATCGCCGCTGGCGTCCTAGAATCAAGAGGGCGGCCGCTTCTGGGTCTGTCATCGATAGAGGACATCTCGCTGAATCTTTTGATGGTACGTTATAAGAATTTGATAGTGATTCCTAGTGAACGTAAAAGACTGAAGATCTGCACCGGCGTTTTTTTGCACTTGTGTAGAGCTATAACAGCGACTCGGCTCTCCTTCACACCCCACTCTATTTCTTCTGCTTGGATTGGTGCCATCAAGTGAGGCTTTCCTAGAATGTCCGAAGCCTATTTATGTCATATGAAAACAAAAACATTTCAAATGACAAAGTCAAAGTCTAAGTACTTTATTAATGTAGATATTTACATATACTTAGCAAACGTCATTTTTTGCCTCTTCTCTACATTGGACTACTGTCGGAGAAGAAGGGCGTAGAAACTCCCACAGATTGATTTTTAGATCTCTTTTAAAAATAGGTTGTGCTTAACTATTACAAATATGAAAAATTTAATTATTATGATTAATAAGAAGGAATAAATAAATACAAAATTATTAACAGCAAGGTCTCTGTTGAGCTAGATTAACCCCATACAGTCCTGTCATTTAAGTAATCTTGAAAATTGTAATATCCCTTTTTCGACAACGTCGCTTTAACATGCCTTTTAAATTGCTCAAATGGCAATTTCAAAATCTCCAGAGGTATCTTAATATAGTAGAGAACGCACTGACCCTTGAAAGAATTGCTAACCTTCGCGAGTCTAAATCGGGGCGCACATAGTCTGTGATTATTTCTTAGGTTAACATTACAGCTATCGCTAAGTTTGGAAAATGTTGTAAGGTTCTTGCGTACATACATTATATTTTCGAAAATAAATTGACTAGCTACGGTTAGTGTGTCAATTTCTTTAAAAAGCTCTCTTAAGGAGTCTGTTCGTTTTAAATTATAAATTGTTCGAATAGCTCTTTTCTGTAAAATAAAAATAGTTTGAATATCCGCTGCATTCCACCACAACAAGATACCATAGGATATGACACTATGAAAGTAACTAAAATATACTAGCCTAGATGTAGCCACATCCGTGCTTTATCTGATGTTCAATATAGTGTAAGCCGCAGAACTTAATTTACCAGCTAATTTATCTATGTGGGGTACCCACTGCAATTTGATATGAATGGTTATTTCAAGAAACTTGGTATCATTTACCAATTCTAACGGTTTAATCTTAAGTTTAATCTTAGACAACAGCACGTTAGCTGTTGTCTAAGATTAAACTGGTCTCAACTTGCCTGACATTTGGAAGTGAGAATTTGATACACTTGGTTTTACCAGCGTTTAACAATAAATGATTAACTGTGAACCAATTCAAGGTTAAAGACAATACACCATTAACATCATCAAAATCTTCTTTGTCTTTCAATTTTGAAGACCATGAAGTATCATCAGTAAACAACACTATGTCAGTTAATTTCTCCAGCATGAAAGGCAGATCGTTAATATATACCAGGAATAAGAATGGGCCTTATATGGAACCTTGTGGAACGCCAATTTTTACACCCGATCCATCAGATTTAACGCCGTTAACTGCCTTTTGAATTCTATTGCTTAGGTACGATTTTAGTAGATCCAACGCTTTATTTCTAGCTCCTTAATGATTTGATTTAATTAAATTAATAGCGTATTATGATCAACACAATCAAACGCCTTCGACAGGTCGCAAAAAACTCCGATAGCATACTGTGCGGCCTCCCATGCAGAATAAATATGAGATATAAGGGTAATATACCTGCATCCGTAGTCGATTTACCCCTAGTGAAACCGTATTGTTTGGCGTGGAGTTGTTTTGTACGGTTGAAGTGTGAGAGCATTTGATTGAGTATAATTTTTTCAAATATTTTACTTAGTGTTGGAAGAACAGATATTGGTCTGAAATTTGAAGGATCGCCCTTATCTCCCGACTTGAACAGAGTTACAGAGACTTATCCGTTTACTGTGTTTCATGAGGTCTGGAAAAGCCCCATCGTCAACACATTTATTGAATATATAAGCTAAGGGTGGGGGCTATAACTAGAATTACTGAACCAAGGACTTTGACTGATATACCCCACAGGTCTTCCGTATTTTTTAAGTTAAGCAATTTAAACGTTTTGACAATGTCCTGAGGATTTACATGATGAAATTTTAAATATATCTTACTCTGTTGTGAGTGAGGGTACATTGGTGAAGAATGTTTCAAAAGCTCGAGCAACATCGGCGCTGGATTTAACGACATCATCACCTTTCTTTAGGCAGAAATTATTGTCCGTTGGTATAACTTTGCCAGTTTCACGGTTAATTATTTGCCGAACTGTTTTCATTCTATTATTTGAATTTTGAATTTTTCTATTAATGTGTAAAGATTTTGCAGTTCTACAAACCAACTTGAATGTTTTGGAATATTTTTAACATATTCATGAAATTTTCGATAATAGTTATAGGTTTTTTGATCATAAAGGTCATACAAGATAACTCTACTTTTACGAATTCCAAACGTTGCCCAGTCGTTAAATTTAGATTTACCGTTGTAGTCACTGACTTTCTTTAATTTAAAAACTTTATTGAATTCTGTCTGAATAATGTTGAAGAAGTCTGAGTAGATTTTGTTTGGGTTCTGTACATTAAAATCCGGTACTGGCAAATTTATATCTAAGTTTTTCGTATATGTCTCTAGTCTATGGGATGTAATAGGCCTATAAAATGATGGATCAGTCCTATTTTTACTGGCAATTGGGAATGAAACTGTTTGACCACTGTGATCGAAAGGTAAGCAATTAACTTCACTTTTACTTGTGAATGCACAGTCACAAAAAACGTTATCTAAGCAAGTTTGGCTGGCAAGTGTAAGTCTAGTTGGCTCTAAAAATGCATGACATAAATTAAATGATTTGAATAAAGTTATTAATCGTTGTGTCATTCGTTTTATTAAAAGCAAAAAATTAAGATCGCCACAAATAATTAACTTTTTTCTGTTATTACATAGTTTAGTGAGGGCTTCCTCCATAATTTTCTCAAATATTTCGAAATAGCCATGGCCTTTTTCATCCCTCGGTGGCCTGTAGACACAAACAATAATATGGCTATCCAACTCAACACAGGATACCTCTATTTATCTTTCAGCAGAAAGTGCAAGAATATCTCCGTTTTTTCACCTTAATATTATTTTTCACTAAGATTAAAGATCCACCTCTATCAGCAGTCTTTCTATTGTAACAAGACATTGTGTAAGAAATTTGGTTTTCTAGACTTTTTATTCAAAAGTTTGGGACAGTATTCATGGCCAGACTAGGTATAAGCCAAAGTACCAGTATCGGCATTGTACATGGACTTAACTAAGGCCTTTGACTTTGTCGATCACTCTACACTTCTAAACAAACTAGAGTCATACGGAGTTAGAGGAAATATCTAGAACTTATAAAATCTTACATAACTGATAGGAAACAAATAACTCAAATAAACAAAATTTCCCCTAACACTAAAGAGGACATTAAATACTATTAGAAGGCACTAACTACTAGGCCCGCTACTCTTTCTTATATACATTAATGACCTACCTAAAATAAAATAAATCCAATGTTTTTATTTGCTGATTTGCTGATTTATAAAGCACTGTTGTATTTCGACACGAAAACCTCATCAGATAAATATCAATAACGCACTAGGATCTATAATATAATGCTAGGAAGAAACAACCTGAACATTAACTTAACTAACGCTAAAACAAAGCTGATGTAATTTTCTCTACGAGGTGACCCGAACTAAATGTTAGACATTCTGGCCAAACCATAGACGAAGCAAAGGCCACCAATTTTCTAGGTCTCCAAATTGTCAATAATCTTTCATGGAAAGAGCAAGTTAACAGCGTTTGCAAAAGATTGGCACAATGCCCTTATGCACTATACAGACTTTCAAAGGTCACAAACCAAAAGGCTGTTCTAGCTGCATACCACGCTTATGCAGGATCAATCTTAACGCCTCAGTTATCACCGGCGGCGCCTCAGCTATCGCCACTTTTCCGATATAGGTTTAATATTTTAATGGCATAGGGTTCAAAATCGCGATCCATCCGAACTACCCTCGGTTTTTGTGATGATTTGGTGTAATATTTTGCGGTAACTCAACCGATAATGTAAGAACCTTCAAAGCCCAGAAAAAAGTGTGTTAGAGCCTTGCGCAAACCAAAACAAACAGTTACGTGTAAGCCTCACTTCATTAAATTGAAAATTCTAACATGCCCTGTCTTTACATTTTTGAAATAGTCAAATTTGTAAAAACAAATTTAGGGTTGTTTAGAAAAATGAAAAGCATTCGATATACCGACAAGCTAGGCATTGCAAAATGTAAGAGCTCCTTCACAAGAAGAAACATATTTGGAACAGCTCCGGTAATCGCCCTTCCGGATACAATACGAAGGATAAATTAAAAAAATTAAAATTTACAGGCATTGAAAAATGCTTTGTTTAAATTTTTATCGACAAAGCATATTACAGTGTCACAGAGTTTTTACAGGACTAATTGAAAACATGCAATTGACATCTGATATGGACAGCAACTGCTGCTATTATGTGTAATTTATAATTTTTTTGAGGACTTGCTTTTATCTCATAATTTGATCTCAATATAATTGTACAATTTGACATTCCATAAAAAGTATTAACATTATTTTTTGCCTTATTTAAATTGACATATATCTTCAATAGACATTATAATTGTATCTACTAACTGATCTCTCGGTGTGGCTTTTGTCATATTCCATTTTATAATTGTATTTTTCATAACATTTGCAGATCCTTATAGGACAAAATATAGTTAAGTTCAAAAACGTACATAACATCCTAAGCAAATATTTTGCAAATAAATATGACTTTGGCTTTGACTTTGACTACACACTTAGTATAAAATAAATTAATAGAATACAATAAATACATAGATATATATACATACTATAAGATTCCCACTATGCGGAAGAGAGGAGATGCGGTTTCATTTTTTACGACGAAGTCGAATCGGGGCCCAGCCTAATTCCCTGCGATATTGGGACACGTGGTCGTACTTGCGAAGACCGAAGATACACCGAATCCCGAGATTTTGAAGTCGCTCAAGTTTGTTCAGTAGATCTTCGTTCACGCTGGCCCAGCAAAAATTGGCGTAGTCAATTAAATGCAGAAGAAGGGTCTGAACTAGCATGATTTTAGTCTGCCTAGGCAAGAAGTACTTCAAACGCCGAAGGGAATGAATGGTTGCAAAGACTCGTCTGTTGACCTCACAAACATGGGGCGACCAGGAAAATAGATTGTCAAAAACAACGCCATGGTTTTTGGTACGGGAGCAACGGACCTATTTTGCAACAAATTACGTAAGTGCTGTCTACCCAGTATCATCGCCTGAGACTTACCCGGGCTGACTAATAGCCCGTACGAAAGAGCCCTGATGTTGTCGAGGTCAGCATTCAAAGCCTCTACAGTCGAAGTTAGATCACACGGGGGAAAATGCCGATAAAATTAAAGGTCATCTGCATAGTGATTATACGAGAAAGACAATACATCCGAGATGGAATGGATGAAAACTGAGAAGAGAATAGGAGAAAGGATGCCACCCTGCGAAACTCCTGTAGAGAGCTTGCACCATTCCGTAGTGACCTCATCAGACTTGATGCGCTGCTGGCGGTCTCTCAGGTAAGAGTCGAACCAGCGAGCCGAGTGTGAAGAGACATTGAACGATTTTATGATTTCAACAATTATATCGAAGTCAACGCAGTTGAAGGCGCTGCTAAAGTCAAGGAGAGTCAGGGCTGTGAGCAGCTTCGTATCCCTTGTCAGTTGGATATCGTCAGTTACCTTGAGCAGTGCTGTGGTGGTGCTATGCCCCAGCATAAAACCAGACTGAAAATTGGTCAGTAAATCCATGGAGGAAAGGTACAAGGACAGCTGGGAGTGGACAATTGATTCAAGGACTTTCTAAAGGATTGGTAGGATGGAAATGGCACGGAACTTTTTGAAGGAGGACTGGTTAGACTTTTTAGGAAGAGGTATCACTAATGCTCTCTTCTACTGGCTTGGGAAGCAGTACTCGGGTACTGGGTGGTAAAAAAATATCTAGTACACTGAATAGCAGCTGAGAGCACATTTTGCCATCAGCTACAGCCTTAAATTTGATGAGTGATTAAATATTACTCGCGGTATCTCGCGGGTCCAGCTTGACGACAGAAATACGCGCGAATCCTTAAGAAGATTTTACTGCAGAATGACTTCAGCCATACAAAGTAAAACGATCGTATTAGTAAAGAGTGTGGCTATATTAACTTCTGTTCATGGAAAATAGCCCTTGCTCTGTTTACTTCCTTACTCAGAGCATTCACCACACCATATATAAGCTCATTCTGACAGGGTCACCTTACACGGCAACTTTGACGACCCGAATGACCGAGCCAAGCCTACGAAGCCAAGGGTCCCGGGTTCGAGTCCCGGTGGGGGCAAATGTTTTTTTGTTGAGAACGGATGTTTGCACCCTAGTCATGGTTGTTTATCTGTCTAAGTATAATATTTATCTACATAAGTATGTGTATCGTTGTCTAGTACCCAAGATACAGGGAATCCTAGTTTGGGGCTAGATCAATGTGTGTAAATAGGGTCCAAGGTATTACACATTCTTAGAAGTATCATTTGGCATCTGTCAACAGTAGGGACAGAGCTATGCATCGGTCTTCCTTCCTTTTCGAAGCGAAACAATGAAAAAATGACTGACTTAGCTCTGGCACTACTGTTGACAGATGTCAAATGAAACTTAGGAATAATAACAATAATACCTTGGACATAATTTACACACATTGATCTAGCCCCAAACTAGGATTCCCTGTAAGAATGTCTCCACATTAATGGGAAACTTTCACAGCAGTTTTTTTCAAAATCCAACAGATGGCGTTGTTTACGGCCCTGCCATTATTTTTCTTTGACGCATGAAAATTGTGGGAAATATGGGTAAAGGGCACCTAAACAAACAAAAATATATGGTAATATGTTACCCTAAAGTGTCACATTTCTGAGATAATTGTAATGAGGAGTCATCAAAGCAGCTCACCAGATAGCGTCGTTGAATTCTCGCCGGTCTACCGCAGAAGAGACATTATTTTGATCTGGGTTATGCAGTAGATTTTTCCACAAATAGCGCAATGGTGACGTCCAATTTTCTACAATTCAGTGGCGTAGAGTATCGCAAAATGGTAGCTTAAAATAGGTCGCCCGTGATCTGTGATTTTTCATACCTATTTTGACTGATGCATAAATATTATTTTTAAACATTATAAATAAAGTTAAGGTCAGTACTAGTAAGAATCAGTCAGGTGGGTACAAATATTTAAAATATCATCTTTCTATTTCAGCGGGAAGTAACCTAGAGGTTTTAATTTAAAAAAAAACAGCAAAATGTGACATATTGTACGATCTCAAATAGTACATTTTACTTAGCGCGCAACCTAGTTGTAATAAAATTAATGTTATTTTATTTAGGAAGCAGTGTTGTACGAGACTCGCTCAAGATACATCTATATTTACTATGGCGGTGTTTACCTACTCTACTTTTACTACTTTCTACAAGAGTCACGTGTGAGTGTCGCCGTCCACTAAGCACACTCTACACATATATCTTTTGATTGTGTTGACTAATAAGTTTGATTTTTTCACAACTTCAAGAAACTGCAGACTTGAATAAATGATATCAATTTTAACTTGATACCTCGACGGGTTCATGAGAAACGGGTCTTCACAGATGGACAGACAGACAGAAATTTACTATTCTAGTAGTAGGCTGTATGTATATCTACGCGTTGGTGATGGAGCACCACTTTCGTTCTCACAATTTGGACTATGTGTTATTTTTAAAAGCTTCAAAAATACATTTTCATACCAAAAATAATTAATGCTCACCAAAATTGTACACCCTACTTTATACCAATACGTTTCCCATATATTTAAGTATAAGTCGGGCAATTAAGGGATTGACACCATAAATAATATTTGTTTCTCACAATTTTTCACACAAGTTTACCTAAATTGGAACCCCAATTTATTCTGAAATGTTTATTTAAATAGAACCCTTTTTACTCCTAAAAAATATTTGCTTCTACAAAAGTATATTGATTTCCTCACAAAAAAAGTAAAGTTTGCCTAATTAAAGTAGCAGCTTGTTTAGACAAGTTGCTTCTTTAGTTAGGCAAACTTAACTTTTTATAGAATGCATTAAAATATTTTTATTAAAAGCTTTTGTTTAGTATAACCTAAACAAAAGCTTTTAATAAAAATATTTAATAATAATAATATTAGGTTCTGCATTCTAACGGTAATACATACATAAGTATGTATTACCGCTAGAATGCAGAACCCGTTAATGTGCACATTAACTAGGTAATTTGCAGATTTACTGGGACAAACATGGGGTATCCTCGCTCCTCTCCGCTTTGCTCAGCTCCAGGTTGTATCATAAAGTTGTGACCTTACACAACCGTAAAGGGTCTTGAGAGACGGACATCGAAGTGATCAAGTTTGGTATGGTTTGTTAACAACAGTGATTGACCAAAAATAATAAGACTTAAGTCTTATAATATTTGGTCAGTCACTGCAGGCAAATACTCTGAAATCACCCAATAATGTCTCCAATATTGAAATTGTTTTTTTTTATCAAAACCTTTAATTTAAACAAAAACTTAAGAGGGCGTTGACTTTTTTGCCATTAGCAAAAGAAATAAACCTGGTAACTGCAAACTTATAGTATAAGTTTGCGGTAATAAAGGATTTTTATTATTGTAAAAACGCAAAAGGAAGGAAACCAGTTTGAAATCTGAGGTTGAGCAAAGTCAGCTCAGTGAAGAGAAGTCTAGCAAGAAAACTTCAAGGTTCATCCAGATGAGACTAAAACTGGTTAAGGCTCTCAGTGGTATTATAACTTTGAAGAGACAGCTAAAAACATACCGAAAACATCATCACAACAGAATCAAAAGGGTCGCATTACTTAAGGAAATTGACTTATTCTCAAAGACAGTTGATTGACAAACCAGCTACCTGTGCAATACAAATCTTATGAAATTCAACAGAAAATGCACAGAAATGATAGCAGCTAGAAGACAAATATTACGATTCAAGCACAGTTGAGGACAAAAGTGTGCAATCTGAAAATGACACAGCCGAACGATCTAACTCGGCTTTACTTGTACCTGTTAGTCTAGTGAGACAAAAAAATGCAGATCTCACAAGAAAAAGAGTCAAAATGCGTCCCAGGTGCCAGTCGCATCCCAGGGGCCGCTCGCCTCCCAGGGGCCGCTTGCTTCCCAGGGGCGGCTCGCCTTCTAGAGGCTGCTCGCCTCCCAGGGGCCACCCGCTTCCCGGATCCAAGGTGCGCCTGCTTGGCCGCGCGAGTTTGAACCTCTGAGAGCTTGTTGGGTCACCGGATGCCGCGTGGAGCCTGCGTGCTACCGGGTGCGCGTGCGCCGGGTATCGCTGCACCAACGCGCGCGCCGCCGTCTCGCCCAGCGTCGAGTCGACGTGCGTCTTGGCCTGTGCGAGTACCGCCCCGGGCATGCAAACGCGGATGCCGGAGACGGTCCGTGCGCCTTGACCCGGCCCTCACGTCCGTACAGCGAGCCGCGACGGGGCGGCGGCGGCAGCGGCTTCCCGTCATCCGACAAAGACTCTTCCGCTCAGACTGTTATATTTAACTGTTATATTTAATTACGAATAATATTAAGCAAAAAGTATTAAATATTTGTATGCCAGGCGCCTTCTTCAAAGAAATAACTAATAAAATGTTGGGAATGACCTATACAAAAAACACAACAGTTGTTTTATTACTAAGTAACAGTAGCCGTTTGGATAGGCAGTGTTTAAATAATTTTATTCAATCTTGCTCGACCCTTCCGGTCCAAAAATGTATAAAAGGCTTTTGGCCATATCTAAAGTCGCAGGAAAAGTAAAACGATAGTATATTTAATTTTAACAAATTTTAATGCAATATTACTTGACATAGTGACACACTTTTTATTTTTGATATTAACATATTTAATTATTTTTCTTGACAAAAGGTACATTGTATCTAAGTCATTGTTATACAAAACAATTAGCTTATTTGTTAGCTAAAATTATATTATTATTATATTGACCCTGTTATACAATACAATACAATAACAAATGATGAGACAAAGGAAAAGCAATTTGAGATTATTCATCAGAATATTTAAAGCTTTTCAAGCAAAGAAACTAAAACATAAACACATCCCACCACAGCCAAATAAAAAAACACTAATTCTATAGACAAAATTGCACAGCAGAGCGGTACATAAACAAGATACCAAAGACGACGAAAGACAACAACAACAATAAATTGCCAGTACCTTCAATCGAAAGTCCGACGGTGGAGGCTCATTGATATTATAACGGAAAACTATAAAATCTAAAGAACGCAAAGATATTGTTGGACTTTCGAAGCCAGGTTGTATTGAACTGTCCTCTGTTGAGTTGGCAAATATATCATAATTTGCGTTTACAGACCCCCTTATGACGAGAACTTTCATATAGTTGAGTTAATTATGGAAGATGTATTGAAATTAATAGTATTGTAATAAATTTCACATATTCTGTGGAGATTTTAATATTGATTTGTTGGTAAATTCAACCTATTAAAGCAGGCTACTTGGTTTATTTAAATAATTTAATTTGGTAAACATTTTCCTAGAGCCAACTAGAATCACAGCGACCTCGGCTACTTGTCTCGATATTATTTAACTATTCCAGCAAACAAATAATAAACAATCTTTAATTACATCATAATAGAGAAGGCGTGGCTTTTCCATTTAGTCCAAAAAAGAGAGTATTTAAATAAAAAAATATCTGTAACCGCGAGTGAAATTGAAAAATACAATAAAGCATTATGCTATAAACTGCCTGTTCCAAATTATGATTTGAATGATCCAAACAGTTTTTATAAAGAGTACTTCTCTTTAATACATTGTTAGTTTGAGGATATATTGAAAGTTAAAAAAAATTGAATTATGCCTAGATTGAGATTTAGTGACTGGGCAACTATGGGCATTCGCATAAGTAGAGATAGGTTATTTGAATGATATGGTGAAAGGCGTATAGCCATAGTGAAACCTTCATTAAATATGTTAGAACTTTTTCAAAAACTTTTAAAACTTGGCTTGGGAGGAGTCGCGGGATGCTATTGGGATGTTCTGTGACTTATCTAAAGCTTTCGACTGCGTCGATCACGAGACGCTGCTAATAAAGCTGGAACATTATGGAGCTAGGGACGGAGCCCTAAATTTATCAGTTCATATCTAGAAAATAGAATTCAAAGAGTTCAAATAAATAAATAAATATAAAAATAAATAAATATTAGATATTGTACACTGCCTACCCGTTCTTGATGAATTTCCCTTTCATGCCTTGGTTTGCTGGAAGAAATCTCTTTTGAGAGATAAGCTCGCCTTTTTATATATGATTTCTTCTAATGTAACCTTTTGAATTTAATATGTGTGTGTGCAATAAAGAATTATGGATTATGAATATGCATTATTTTTTTCAATCTGGCAAAACTGACTTAATAAATGACGTCAACGCCATTTTTATTTACGCCACGTGTTTACAGTTTATTTTGTTGAGTTTTGTTGTTACCTGTTTGTTAAGTTTGTTGTTTGTATTTTTGGATACATACATAATGCCGAAAAGAACAAAGAAAACTGTTTTGATTAGCGAATGCCGGGAGTTTGTGATTCGCTTGCGCGAATAAATTTAACGCGAGAATGAAAATGGCGGACCGTTACTGCCATTATCGCAAGTATGCAAGAGAGTTGCGGATGCTCTTGGTATCGGACGAGCTACAGTAGCTCGTATCAGCAAAGAAAAGTATGGCGAGACATCATTTGACGGAACGGAGGAAAACGAAAACAAGAAACTATCGACGCCAAATAAAAAAAGGAAGCTAAATAATTGTCCCGTTACAAATATTGTCGATTTTAACGCCGCTGCAATTCGCAACCATATTTATGGTTACTACACACGGGGCGAACTACCAACACTAAGAAAATTAGCTGTGTCCCTCAAAGATGCAGATTTGTTCAAAACCAGCTTACCATCCCTAGACAAGACTCTGAAAAAAATTGGGTTCACTTACAAAACAAGTGATAAAAGAAAAATTGTAATGGAGCGAAGAGACATTGCGCTTAAAACTAATAGATTTTCTGCGCAAAGAAAAAAATTCAAACTGGGACAAAGTTGTTTTTCTCGATGAAACAAAGCTCAACACAAACCACACGGTTTCAAAATCTTGCACTGACGATAAAGCCCAATCTACGGTCAGAGTGTCGATAAGGGGGCGGAAGAGGCTATCTAAACGCAAAAAAATTCTAAGTTTTTTTTTCCTTGGCGCCCCCTTACCTACACTCCAACCCAATCTACTACTAAAGTGCCCGAAGGAAAAGGGAAAAGACTGGTATTTGCTCATGCTGGGACGTCTTTAGGTTTTGTACCCAATTGCCTACCGGCATTCACATCAGTATAGACTACTGAATATCACGAAGAGATGAATTTTGAAAAATTTAAGAAGTGGTTTTTAATTCTTCTCGACAATTTTAATGAACCGCATGTCATCGTAATGGAGAACGCTCCATACCACTCGGTGCAAAAAGATAAAGCAACCGAAAATTAGAACTTATTTCTTGGCTGCAAAGCAAACGAGACGATGCTGAAGATTGAGCTACTGATATTGGTTGGAAAAGATAAGCCCCGAACTCCAACATATATCATGGATGAAATCGCAAAGGAAAAGGGCCATACTGTCATCCGTTTACCACCATACCACTGCCATTACAATCCAATAGAACTGATCTGGGCTTAACTCAAAGGTAAACGTGTTTCTATATTGTTTTTTATTATATATGTATACTCACGGCTATATTCCCATAAAGGGGTAGCCAGAGCTGCAGGATCACATATGTGATCCTACAGCCACGTTCAGCAGTTTTAGGGGCAAGTCTATAAAGGAACTGTTAGTGACAAGTTTCTTGCTCATCGCCTAACCGAACCAGCCCTCCCCTGATTCCCTCAGTCGCCTTTTATGACATGCACAAGAGGAGAAGCAGCCGGTGCATTTTTTTAATTGGACCAGCATGGGACCAATAATAAGAGATTTCTTCCAGCAAAACCATGTGATGTTACGTTATTTCAAATTATTTTCTTTGTTTCTAGGTCACGCAGCCAGACATAACACAACACCGCCTTTTACGGCAAATAAAATGATGACTTTATTGCATAATGCTTGTGAACATGTCGCACCGGAAGATTGGAAAAAGTCGTCGAAAGAACGCAAGAAGATTGGGAGCGCGATGCACAATTTGACAACATACAATGTACCCAGGAACTGGTTATTAATCTGCAAGATTGCTCCAGTAACTCAGAATCAGAATTTGATTTTGATGATGATTTACGCTGTGAGCCTTAACTTCATTAAAAAACGTGTAAAACTACTAGTCCCGTTTTGTTTCATTTAATTGAAACATTCAGTCATAGAATAATGACAGGTCTTTATTCAGTTAAGTACTTGTCGAAATATCGATAATTATATCGACCTATTTCCAGTACTAGTAATGTCATTCTGACAGCTGTCAGGTATCATCCTAGATTTTACAGAGTTGTAGTTACCAGCTCCATAGTTGACTTGAATACACATAGAATAAGAAGTTAGTTAGTAGCCTTCCCAACTGGTGGAGTTCCATAAAAGGGGACGTAGCAATAAATATTAGGTATTTATGTGTTAGTTTGTTAGTATTCGACTTGATAACTTTGTAATCAATCAATAAAAATGCAGTCTGTCGATAGCACAGGGTTTCCTCAGTGAAAAGTCGATCTTGGGTGAATCCAAGTTTGTCACCCCGACTTTACACAAAGCGTCGGCTTGTGGACGGTTTCGGTAGTTCGTCGAAACGTCCCTTATATGCTATACATTCTGTCAAATTTAAATGGACCTTAGCCGACGTAGCCGAACAAAATAACATAAATGCCAAAACGTCATACGATAACCTAAAAATCCACACAAATTCTGGTTGAAGGCTGTGAACCTTTACTTCATGTATAAAAACGTGTTACCTACTAGTACCGTTTTGTTTCATTTAATTGAAACATTCAGTCATAGAATAATGACAGGTCTTTATTCAGTTAAGTAGGTACTTGTCGAAATATCGAGAATTATATCGACCTATTCCCAGTACTAGTAATGTCATTCTGACAGCTGTCAGGTATCATCCTAGATTTTACAGAGTTGTAGTTACCAGCTCCATAGTTGACTTGAATACACATAGAATAAGAAGTTAGTTAGTAGCCTTCCCAACCGGTGGAGTTCGATAAAAGGGGGCGTAGCAATAAATATTAGGTATATATGTGTTAGTTTGTTACTACTCGACTTTGTAATCAAGCAATAAATTTGCAGTCTGTCGATAGCACAGGGTTTCCTCAGTGAAAAGTCGATCTTGGGTGAATCCAAGTTCGTCACCCCGACTTTACACTAAGCGTCGGCTTGTGGACGGTTTCGGTAGATCGTCGAAACGTCCCTTATTCTAAACATTCTGTCAACTTCAAATGGACCGAAGCCGACGTAGCCGAACAAATTGACATAAACGCCAAAACGTCAAACGATAACCTAAAAATCCACACAAATTCAACCAACAAACAAAGCCAATTTGCTTGAAGTATAGATCTTAAAAGGTTTCTTTGCCCCTGAGTTAGGCCACCATCTTGCCACCATCCTCCATCACTCTCTTGCTGCTACCCCCTCCAGGCGGCATTCAGGGGACAAGAAAATTGGCATCAGGTATACGTATACGAGTTCTTGATAGTGAATAAAATAAAAGTAATATTTTGTAACATACAGATTGGATCTTACAATAAAAGTTCACCAATCAAAATGGATCCATCTGACTCAAGTTCTGAAGGTCTTATAAGGGTTAAAACCAGCATTCTGAAAATACTCCAAAGCCTTGACGGTTCAGAAATCAACGCAGTTAAAGATTGGATCTCGAGCGACGCTCTCATGGAAGGTAAAAGAACAATTTCAATGTTTAGTCATTATTTTTGGGTTATATTTTGACCGTGCAATATGCTAAATTCTAACTATACAATGTTGTTTTATTTTATTGCATTTATTTATTACAGATTTAGCAAACATAAGACAGGTCCAAAAGTTTGAAAAAACTTTGGTCAAATATGCCAAAGCTTTAAAAAAGCTTGTTCCGATAAATGGTGAATTACCCTCAGAGAATATAATGATGCCAGTAATTGGTGACCAAGCTGATTGTAACAATGTGAATACCTGTCATATTGATGGATTCCTTTATAACGATGAAGAAGTGGATAAAATGGCAAAGACAGGAAAGCTCCACACTCATTATTGTCTTGACTGTGATTCAAGAAATGTGAATGTAAGATCTTTTTTTAATTTCCGTAATTAATAACGTATGCAGATCATTAGTTGATTGATCCAATGGAGAAAAATCTTAAAAGCTGTCATATAGAATTAATGTAATTAACTTTTAATTTAATTTACAGGAACTTACAATTATTTCACATTCTATATCAAGGACATCACTCCAGTTCATGTTTAAAGTTCTATTATCTAAGGATTTGGAAGGAAAACAGGTACTGGATATTGGATCCAGGCTTGGAACTGTCCTATATGCTGTGAGTTCAATACTTCATTTCATTTATCTAAGCTCACATTTCTTATTTTTTAATTCACCAATTTACTTTTCAGGCAAATCACCTAACCAATGCAAACCATATCATCGGAGTTGAAATGAATCATGAATGTTGTGATATTCAGAACACTATCATCAGAGATTTTTCTTTGGATACCAATAGAATCAAAGTAATACATTCTGACATAATGGATTGTGAAGATATAGTCAGAAATTCAGATGTTGTAATTCTGAATGCTGTAGATTTCTTTGCTGATGTTGATCAACATAAATGTCTTTGGAAGTTTCTGGTGAAAAGTTTAAAGAAAGGTAGTTATTTAGTGTTAACAAGAAGTCTAGCTGATACCTTAATGGCCCTAGATTTATTAGAAGAGTTGATAGATAAGTTTTCTGTTTGTAAACCATGTCAACTAGAGAATGAGATTCTGTTCGATATTGAAGAATCACAGTGTGATAATGAATTATTTTTATACACAATAAATTAATAATTCACTAAACACCTCGCCGAAACACTGGCGGACCGCTGGAACCGGACCCCTGCCACAATAATGGGCTGGCTACGAGCAAGAATTCAAACCGCCATCATCAGGGCTAGCAGCATGTGCATCCGCGGCACCCGCCATAGGTGGAATCGCACAGGCCTATATGAGGATGGAGCGGCAGTCCCACACGTCTTGAACTAGAATGAATATCTTATTTATATTTTCTGTACTTATTTTCATGAATCTTTTGCTTAATAAATTTATTATCGTTTTTATAAATTAATGACACTTTGAAGAATATGTTTAATTTAATAATTTAAACATAAACATGTATACTGGGTTTCAGGTAACTCGACCTACATAATATGTTGGGAGAAGGTAGCATGGGTCAAACTAACCATTATTAGTATGAAACACCCTTCCCAAAAAAGTCAGTTTTACATATATTTCTTAACAATTTTCCTTTAAGTACAGGTAAAAATAGAGTTAATTTAATGGTTCACCTTTAGCGGATGACCTACTTGCTAGGGCGTCATAATTTTTTTAGCGTAAAGTTGGGGTCATTTCATCATCTCCCTGAAAGTTTCAGGTTGCGGAACTCAATAGTTTTTAAGATGTGATTTTTTGAAAATCTAAAAATACTTTGTAAAATTATGTAACGAAACGCAAATAGTATGTTTAAATCTGGTCTGTGGTCAAAATATATTACCTACGTTTCCCTGTACGCATATTTGAAAAGATAAGAATTCTCTAAAAAAAAGGAGGAAATGTGGAATTGTTTTTTTATAATACCTATTTTAATAAAAACATTCATTTAACTTGCAATTTATGTTTGTTTATTTATTTTACGTCAATCAAAGTTAATTTAGTATTTTTTTCCTAAAATGTCAAAGTACTTTATTACTGTAGATATTTACATATACTTAGCAAACGTCATTTTTGCCTCTTCTCTACATTGGACCACTGTGGGAGCAGAAGGGCGTAGAAACTCCCACAGATTGTTTTTTTGATCTCTTTTAAAAATAGGTTGTGCTTAACTAATACAATTATGTTTTTATTTTATTTAATAAGCAGGCAATAATAAATAATTACAAAATTATTAACAGCGAGGTCTGTGTTGAACTAGATTAACCCCATACAGTCCTGTCATTTAAGTAATCTCGAACATTGTAATATCCCTTTTTCGACAAAGTCGCTTTAACATGCTTTTTAAATTGCTCAAATGGCAATTTCAAAATCTCCAGAGGTATCTTATTATAGTAGAGAATGCACTGACCCTTGAAAGAATTGCTAACCTTCGCGAGTCTAAATCGGGGCGCACACAGTCCGTGATTATTTCTTAGGTTAACATTGCAGCTATCGCTAAGTTTGGTAAATGTTGTAAGGTTCTTGCGTACATACATTATATTTTCGAAAATAAATTGACTAGCTACAGTTAGTATGTCAATTTCTTTGAAAAGCTCTCTTAAGGAGTCTGTTTGTTTTAAATTATTAATTGCTCGGATAGCTCTTTTCTGTAAAATAAAAATAGTTTGAATATCCGCTGCTTTCCCCCACAACTACATACCATAGGACATGACACTATGAAAGTAACTAAAATATACTAGCCTAGATGTAGCCACATCCGTGCTTTGTCTGATGTTCCTAACAGCGTAAGCCGCAGAGCTTAATTTACCAGCCAATTTATCTATGTGGGGTCCCCACTGCAATTTGCTATCAATGGTTATTCCAAGAAACTTCGCATCATTTACTAATTCTAACGTGCTGTTGTCTAACACTAAACTGGTCTCAACTTACCTGACATTTGGAAGTGAGAATTTGATACACTTTTTTTTACCAGCGTTTAACAATAAATTATTAACTGTGAACCAATTCAAGGTTAAAGACAATACACTATTAACATCATCAAAATCTCCTTTTTGTCTTTCAATTTTGAAGACCATCGAAGTATCATCAGCAAACAACACTATGTCAGTAAATTTCTCCACCATGAAAGGCAGATCGTTAATACAAATACAAAATACAAAATACAAAAATGTTTATTGTTTAACAAGGAAAATCATTTACATTGTTTAGGCTGAAGCCTTCTTTTAAGTAAAAGTACCTGTACCAGAAGACTTCGCTCTCTCATTCCAAGTCATCTTAGAGTTGAGTTAAACAATTTATAAAATAATGACAAATAAAGATGTGAAAACATTAATCATACGTTTGTGTGTGATACAACTTTATTTACTCAGCCAAAATTCAAATCGACGTAGTTTACAATAGTGTTATCAATAGTTCTGGCTTATTTTGGGATCGTCAGTGAGTTTTCTATGTTGTTAATGGACTGGTGAATTTCCTTTGTTACGGATTCTCGATCTTGTCTCTCGATGAAAGATTCGAGCATAGCTTTCATTTCCTCCTTAAATTCACCATAGTCTTTTTCTTCATTTCTTTTTCTCTTGGGTTGTCTTGATGCTACAAAATTTGTCGGGGTATGGTTCTGTATGTCCATTGATGAAACGTCTGTCTCTGAGTACGACTTATTT
Organism: Argyresthia goedartella; assembly: GCA_949825045.1. Lineage (NCBI taxonomy): Eukaryota > Metazoa > Arthropoda > Insecta > Lepidoptera > Argyresthiidae > Argyresthia > Argyresthia goedartella. The sequence goes on along the minus strand of OX463829.1, from coordinate 17,469,785 downwards.
AGAGAGGTATCCATTTTGTAATTTCCGTTATTAGGCGAGTCGTGAGTCGTAGCGTCTAGTACTTGTATAAATAATAGTCCGCGGAACACTGGCCTGTGCTACGTCGTGTCGCCGCGTAGCAGATATTGCCCGTAGCAGCCAGTAGCGTAGCACTTGTGCGCCTGCGACGGGTGAGTAGGACAGCAATATTGCTATCTCGGATACCCGAGGTGTGTGAGGCGGGGTGCAGAGCAGAGCGGTACTCACGGCTCTCGGGGCGTCGAAGGTCATCCAGCGCCTTTCACTTTCGCAATTAGATACAGTTATAACCACTTCGTTGATTTGAATAAAGGTTAATTTAGGATACAGTATATTTATGACTTTTGATTAAAACTGGACACACGTCTGCTTGCGATCAAGACTCGGACGAGAGGGGATATATATACTTTAGGGGTTAATATATACCAGGAATAAGAAAGGGCCTAATATGAAACCTTGTGGAACGCCAATTTTTACACCCGATCCATCAGATTTAACGCCGTTTACTTCTGCCTTTTGAATTCTATTGCTTAGGTATGATCTTAGTAGATCCAACGCTTTATTTCTAACTCCGTAATGATTTAATTTAATTATAAGCGTATTATGATCAACACAATCAAACGCCTTCGACAGGTCGCAATAAACTCCGATAGCATCCTGAGCGGCCTCCCATGCAGAATAAATATGAGATATAAGGGCATATACCTGCATCCGTAGTCGATTTACCCCTAGTGAAACCGTATTGTTTGGCGTGGAGTTGTTTTGTACGGTTGAAGTGTGAGAGCATTTGATTGAGTATAATCTTTTCAAATATTTTACTTAGTGTTGGAAGAACAGATATTGGTCTGAAATTCGAAGGATCACCTTTATCTCCCGACTTGAACAAAGGTATCAGTTTACTGTGTTTCATGAGGTCTGGGAAAGCCCCATCGTCAACACATTTATTGAATATATAAGCTAAGTGTGGGGCTATAACTAGAATTACTGAACCAATGACTATGACTGATATACCCCACAGGTCTTCCGTATTTTTAAGTTAAGTAATTTAAACGTTTTGACAATGTCCTGGGGATATACATGATGAAATTTAAATATACATTACTGACGCTAGTGTTATTTTTTAATAAAGTCTGCTTCATATGGAGATGAATTTAGACGGTCTGTTTTGAGTAAGGGTACATTGGTGAATAATGTTTCAAAAGCTCGAGCAACATCAGCGCTGGATTTAACAACATCATCATCTATCTTTAGGCAAAAATCATTGTCCCTTGGTATAACTTTGCCAGTTTCGCTGTTTATTATTTGCCAAACTGTTTTCATTCTATTATTTGAATTTTGAATTTTTCTATTAATGTGTAAAGTTTTTGCAGTTCTACAAACCAACTTGAAAGTTTTGGAATATTTTTTAACATAGTCATGAATTTTTTTGTTCATAAAGGTCCTATAAGATAACTCTACTTTTACGAATTCCAAACGTTACCCAGTCATTAAATTTAGATCTACCGTTGTAGTCACTGACTTTCTTTAATTTAAAAACTTTATTGAATTCTGTCTGAATAATGTTGAAGAAGTCTGAGTAGATTTTGTTTGGGTTCTGTTCATCAAAATCCGGTACTGGCAAATTTATGTCTAACTTTTTCATATACGTCTCTAGTCTATGGGATGTAATAGGCCTATAAAATGATGGATCAGTCCTATTTTTACTGGCAATTGGGAATGAAACTGTTTGACCACTGTGATCGGAGGGTAAGCAGTTAATTACATTTTTACTTGTGAATGCACAGTCACAAAAAACGTTATCTAAGCAAGTTTGTCTGGTAAGTGTAATTCTAGTCGGCTCTAGAAATATATGACATAAATTAAATGATTTGAACAGAGTTATGTAATGTTGTATCTACAAGCAAATCTACATTAAAATCGCCACAAATAATTAACTTTTTTCTGCTATTACAAAGTTTAATGAGGGCATCCTCCATAATTTTCTCGAACATTTCAAAATTGCCATGGCCGTTTTCATCTCTCGGAGGTCTGTAGACACAAACAATAATATGGCTATCCAACTCAACACAGGATACCTCTATTGTCTTTCTAAAGTAAGTGGAAGAATATCTTTCCGTTGTTTCACCTTAATATTATTTTTTATTAAGATTAAAGAACCACCTCTATCAGCAGTCTTTCTATTGTAACAACTGACAATTTTGTAATTATTTATGTTAAAAGACATCATATTTTCCTTTAACCAGTGTTCTGTAATACAAATAACATCGGTGTCTGAATGATTAAGAAATAATTCTAATACAAGTTCTTTGCCAGGTAGCCCCTGCATGTTTTGATGGGAAATATTTAAGTGGGGCTTACCCTCTGTCCTAGTATTTTTCATTTGATTGCCAGAAAACCCCTGCTTCTTTGTAAAATTTTCTTATGTTTTGAGGGGTCCTCTTTTGTCGAACTATCTAGTTTAAAACACTACTATTAGTACTAATACTAACTAAAACTGAAGGCGACTGCGTTATAGTATTTACAACTGTGTCGCATATATTATACGCTGACAATGTAGCTACTCGTTTTTTTGTTTTATGAGACAGGTACATAGTATCCTGAGTCAAAGTAAAGTTATGAATAAAATTATTCATGTCGAAATATAAATTAGCATCACTATGAAGACACGTTATATTGTATAGATGCATGTTCATTCTATGTACACTTTTATTTTGTTTCCCCGATAAATTAGAACAATAAGGAAAGTTTCATAGAATAAACTTGCACTTCGTCTTATTATATAAATTGAGCAGTACATCTATACCGGTATCTAATGCACTCCAACTAATGTATGAGTGGTTTCCTACCATATCGCTTTTGATAAATAAAAAAGTTGTGATTTTTGTTTAAAACGGAACGCATTTTGTTGGGGCCCGCGTTGTTGGTTGGGCGGCCAACCAAAATGGCCGCGTTGATTCCGTTTTCTAGGAGTTTCACGAATGTTCTATTTTTTTGTTCTCTCGATATTTACAAGCAAAAACAACTGGCTAGAGTAGGTTATTGTGGCTACTTCTCAATCGGGTTATAGGTTAGGTTAGAACGTTAAAGAAGCTAAACCGGAGCGGAGCGAAGCGTATGCAAACAAAAACGACTGGCTAGAGTAGGTTATTGTGGCTACTTTTCATTTAAAATTATGATATCATTATGGAGCATTTGTGGAGGAGAAAGGTGTCGAGACAGAAAAATGACCCTTTCGAAGAAAGCAACTAGGCATTTCCGCGGGGGGGTGAGTTGTAGGGGGGCATCTACCCCCCTCTCAAGGTCAAGGCCAGTCTAAATTTTGTTTTATTTTAACAACATAAACTCAAAACTTTAAAAAATCAAAAGGGGGGGGGGGGTGAGGCATTTCCCCCTTCAAGGTCATGGTCAGTAGGTGGTCAAGTTCTAAAGTACTTCCAATTAAATTTAACCCTTTCTCTTCTATAATGGCCGGAAAAAAAATTACAACAATTAAGGCAAATTTTATGCTGTTGCCACATTAGAATCTTCAGTACTCTAGGTGACGTCTGTCAAAAATGTTCCTTTATAGGTGCTGTGCGTCTCGGCATGCCTTTAGAAAGACGGCGGTTTCAGATGCTTGTGCTGATTTTTTCTATGCTTTATTAATGTATTTACAGATTATTTCAAAATATGCGAACCGTCGGAAATAATTAGTTTTCCAGTTTTTTTTAAATCGCAATTTCAAGCATTCGGGAACTTGGGGATGTGGGATTATTAGGGTGGGGAAACAACGAATCTGGTCTTTTTTAACGTCAGTATAAACAAACAACATCGAAAATACCTCCAGTTCTCTAGCTTTAAAAAAAAAAAAAATAGTCAAATAAAATGTTCATTATTATCGGAAAAACTAGGTGACAAAAAAGATTAGGGAGCGGACTCTACTACCTATATAAGCGGTGCCAACGCCAGGTTCACTTCAAACAAATCAGCGAGAACAGCCGCACACACACAGCTCTACATTGCATTCCGTATATGCACGCGCCGCCACACGCACACATTGCCGGAACTCGCGTCCTTCGCGGCTATGCAAGCAATGCATGCGATGAGTCAACGTCATTCGACCGTTGTTTTTGTTTACAAACAAGTGTGATTTCCGCACAGGTATTTTTATTTTGCAAGAATGGTTAAATATTGTGCGGTATACGGTTGCCTCAATACTAAAAAAAACATATAAGGATCTAGTATTTTTCAAAGTACCCCAAGACAAGGAAATGTGAGTATCCATACCTAATAGTACCTATATACTGTTTGTAAAGTAAGTTTTAGGTTTTGCATCGGTGAAAACACAAAAATGCTACTTACTTCACTAACTAATCGCTAATAATAATAACTTATAATAATATACTTTGTGTTTACAATAGGTAGATATGCATTCAAAGCTTTTATTTAACTTGCAATGTATGTTGTCCTATGTAGGTATGTTTGGTCGGGTGGAATCTTGCAACTTAATTTTCAAGCAGATATTTTTTAACCGATTGAGCTGTAACTTTGCATTAATATAAACTCGGGTAACAGTCCCAGTAGGTAACTATAACTACCTATAGCGTCCTATAACACCAGAGTATTTTTTGTTCAGTGATTTTCTTTGTGATACGCGCATTCGTGATCGTATAGAGGGGGAAGTTGCGGGTTGCAGGGGGGTGGAGAGGGGGGAGTTGGGTTAAAATAAAAGGTTTTGTTTCGACCGAGCGAGCGAAGCGGCGAAGCGTCTCCGTTTCAGGATAGGGCAAAAATGTAAAAGTAATGAAATGAATGAAGTAATAAAATTGAAATGAATTACGCGAAATCGTACGTGCAGATTACACGAATTTTGATGTCCCTGAACAAAATGCATTTTTTTATGTTTGTGGAGCTTTGCTAAAAAAGTGTATTCAGAAACATGACTGCAGATTGCTGAAATCGTATGTAAAAGATCAACCTTCTAATTTAAGTGTCCAGTCAATGTACGTTAATTACAGAAATTACACGGCCGAGAAAAATTTACTGGTAGTGCCACCTGAAAGTTTTGTTAAAAATATTGAGAGGATGGAACAGGTATTCAAAAAGGAGTTCGAAAAAGAACACATCAATTGTAAAATTGGTATGACCATTTATGACACAATAAAGGACATACAATTTTCAATGCGTCCATGCTTTCCAAAGCAATATTTACAAAAACTTTTTATAAGAATGAGAATTAATTTTACGTTAAGTAACAATAAAAGCCTTCCGCACCAGCCGAAATCGCCGCAAGTACTTTTCTGTGTCAAATTTACAGATATTTAATTAAATTAAAAATAAACATGTATAATTTTTGTATTATAATTTTACTTGCATTATATTTAATAAAGAAATAATAACTTTTTATAATAATTTTTAATAAAGAACGGGATGTTTCAGTTCGCGTATTCTGAAAAGATCAGGCCTGAAGCGCGCCGGGAGCGTTAAAGTCGCTTTTTTCACGTTTGCCTAACTTCAGACGTGATCTTTTTACAATACGCGAAGTATACCCCTTCCAAGCGGCACTCAGAGGCTGAATACGGGGCATCACCTGTAAGTAGGTACTTGTTTTCGACGGCCTCTGTGGCGCAGCGGTTGTGGCTCTGCCTATCATGCGAGAGGTCCCGGGTTCGATCCCCGGCTGGGGGTAATGAAAAAAAAAAAAAAAAAATCCCCAGGTCTTGGATGTTTATATGTGTGTGACGTCGATGTTTCTGGTTACCACGACACAAGGTATCCTAGTGTAGGGCCAGACACAGGGTATCCTAGTGTGGGGCCAGAAGCAATGTATGTGCCTGTATGTAAATGTTTATGTTTATGTTTATGCTTTACCGCGCAGCGAGCGACCAGCGACGACGCAACAAATCCGCACCGCAACCCGCGGCGCTAAGCGACAACCCTAGCCGTTTGAGCAAGAGTAGGTAGTTATCATGCGAACAGGGGCCTAGTGAACTTACTATTTCTTATTTATACTATGGCGGTGCTTTCAACAATGGGTTAAGATGTTGTAAATAAGTGAGTGAAACACATGCATATTGTTATTTTTATGGCGTGGCATGACATGACCTGTATTATGCCTAATGTAATGTCTTGTTCTATTTTGCTTTTGATCACCCCTTGGTTCTTGGGAAAAATGGTGATAAAGCTTTTGTTGATAAACCGCAAATATTGTTAACAACCTGCGGATAAGGTGATACAAAAAAATGGGGTTTTTTCGAATCTATTTAGTTACTTCACTATAAAGTCATCTACAGATTTTATTTTTGGTTTAACGTTTGTTCAGTATTTGATTAAAATTCTCACTGAAGGAAAACGCGATTGGATTAAATTTTCTCGATATAATTTAATTACGAAAATACCTCTAAATAGTTTTATTTTTTCATGTAATTCTAAAATCCTTATTTTTTTTTATTGCGAAATTACATAAAAAAGTGGACATTATGTACCTACTTATTCGTAAACTCTCCTTGAAAATCTTTTTGTAGGTACTGTAAGGTATATACTTAGGTTCGATATTTGTCTATGCGATTATATATTGTATACGGGCCTCTTTAGAGTGGGTGTTCACTTTGACACTGTTACGTAATTTGTAAAAAAAAGAAAGAGGCTTGGATGTGAAAAGTCAATGCGACACACTTCACCTTAGGCTTCGGCCAGCGACTGATCTAATTTATATAGTTAGGATTAGCTTAATGGCTATCGAGCCAGTTTGATCCCTTTTTTACAAATTGTAACCATACATGATAAATAAAAACACAAGTCAAGTCAAGTCAAGTCTTTATATTTACGAAATTCAAGTATAGGTAGTGCTCAAAGAAGTGATAAGACATTACAGTACCTATGTAAAATAGGTACCTAGCGTAGTATTTATTTTTAAAAAATTTTTACGTGGTTGGGCGCTACGTTATTTTAGTTTGAGTCGAGCGCATTGTTTGCGCTCTCTTTTCTCTCTTATGTGGAAGTAATTAACGCCGTTACTGTTGTTTACACCCGTAGGTATTCCTTTTATGTATATTTTTTCCTATCACCTTAGCTACAAAGCGATTTGTTAGACAGCTTCCGCTGAATCGTTTTCCCGTGCGGTGACTTTCAGTATTCGCATTTTTCCGCGATCTCTTTCTTTCAATTTGTAAAATTTCTTACTCCTACTTTTATGTAGTAGCGAAAACGTTTAATTGCTTTTGACCCCGATTGCAGGTTTTTTAATAGCAAAGGAGGATGACCAAAAAAATAAACCCAGACTCGATTATAGTAGTTTATGTGACTGCTACATAATGGAGAGCATTAATACTCGAGAGTGGGTTTATGAAATGAGCCGAAGGCGAGTTTCATAATAATATCACTCGAGAGTTTTAATGCCTAATTATGTACAGTTACATACACTAGTTTATCTACACACATATCATAAGCTCTCTTTGATGTGTTCAGGAACCGCATGTTTGACCGGCATTTTGGCTCTGCAGTTGTTTAGCTTGTTCTGTAGTACCAACTTCATGCAGGCGGGCGTCGGCGTTCGAAATTTGAATGTCAGTATCAACTTCACAGACAAACTAGGGGCGGCACGCAGTCGGGCGTCGGCGTTCGAAATTTGAATGTCATAATATGTAGAAAAACTACACATTATGGTCATAATGAGTAATTTTTCAGATAAGAAATGAGTTTTTACCAAGTAGTTTAACATTATGCTGATCGTAACGTGTGGTTTTTGTACGCAGTAAAGAGGGTTTATGATACGTGTGTAGATAAAATAATCTTATATACAGTAATTTATTCCATAAATACAAGTACTCGAAAACGTATTTCGTTTACCCTAAAACCATCCCCGGACGACACAGGGGCTCACACAGCGCAAACATGTTTAAGCTTGTTTAACGCCAAACTGGTTCTTATATGTTGTGCGGACATTTAAATGTATATTTACATAAGTATATATAAAATTATGTGTTCTTTTTTGCAATCAAATTGAAGTATTTAAAGTGTATATACACATATACAGGGTTACAGGTTAAGTTGACCTACAGTTAAGTTCGAGATAATCGACATTAATTTTTTTTAGAAAAATTGCCGATTTTTTTGCCATTAAATATGATATTTTGAAATTGGTGGGCCTTATTATTATTATTATTTATTTTTTACATGCAGTTTAAGATACTCTATGAACTTAGTAACTAAAATCCTACGTAAGTTAACTAAATACGTTGTTCTGGACGATACGTAGTACTATTAAGTATTCTGTGCTTCTGTTATCCTTTTGACCTAAACTACTTAAATTCTGTCTTTTCATCAAATTTTCTTCTAGACCAATATTCTTATACCAATTAACGCTAGTCTACGTCGGTCACTCCAAGACCGACCCTTTAAAACATTTATGATTAATTTCCCACGCCTACCGAACGGCGTGAGAATCCTGAGGGGGATGTGCCCTTGCCACGTGAGAGAAAAGAAGTGATGAAATTGGTTACTGACCTTGTCTCCGTAGGCAGGAAATCGAAAGCTCGATGCGAGACGGGAATACGGGAAAAGGGCACAGTTTGGGATAGGATATGGAGTGAATCGAAACCTATCGTTGCTGCCGACGCTGTCGCCGGCGTGCTGCCTGCCGTGACCGTGGAGTCGCCGCTACCGATGCGACGATGTCCAATCAACAGGGATCACTTGGCCGCTGACGCGAATCTAATTACAAATCAATAGCCCGACGCTATGAGGTAGATTTACACTCTGACCAGGCCCGAGGCCTGTATGATAATTGGTACACCGAAATACCATCACGGGGCTCGAGCCGCCATGTTATTCTCACCGATGAGACAGACCGAGAGAAAAATTAACCTCCAATTTTACATCTCGTTCCGGTACGAGTGACAGCTGCTAGTGCCGTTTTCGCTAGTGATGTCTCGATTACTCGCGATCGATTCGCGCAACAAAAAACCGGTGCGTTTCCGACGCATAAATATTAAACAGTCACCCGCCCGGACAGGCCCGAACCTGTCCCTAATCAATAGGAAGGCGAGAAAGTGTTGCGACCGCTCTCTTGAGGACCGAGTCCCCCACCCTGACTTCTGCTGATCGAGGCGTGCCATCCCGACCCGTGTACAAATTGACGATCCGTCCTCGTCTCCATCTCAATGATGGCAGGTTCGCATCCTTAAGCCATCTTAATCTTGAGCCATCTGCTGCAACATCTGCCACCTAGTTAACCGACTTAACTTAACATCACCGAATGGGTATTCTGGCAGGGCGTTAAGGGGCTGACCTATCAGGAAGTGACCCGGCGTCAACGCTTCCAAATCATTTGGATCCGAACTGAGCGGGCACAACGGACGCGAGTTCAGTGTCATTTCAATTTTACAGAACAGCGTCGCAAGCTCTTCAAAGCGTAGAGAGGTCTCACCGATGATCCTCGTCAGGTGCGACTTAGCCGATTTAACCGCAGCCTCAAATATTCCTCCCTAATGAGGACATCCCGGCGGACTGAAAACCCATTCAATCCCTCGTCGGGAGCAAGCCGTACCGATGGCGTCCTGGTTACCGTTCAGGAATTGAGTGACCTCCTGCAGATATCGCCTGGCTCCGACAAAATTTGTGCCGTTGTCCGAACGGATTAATGTCGGGAGGCCCCTTCGTGAGACGAACCGATCTAGACAAGCGATAAATGCCTCCGTAGTGAGGTCACTGACCACCTCCAAGTGGACTGCCTTCGTGGCCAAGCACACGAAGACGCACAGGTATGCCTTCACTAATCTGGCGTTCCGTAGCTGTGAAGATTTGACCATGAATGGTCCCGCGAAATCCGTTCCGACACCCGCAAAGGGCCGGATTTCGTTAACCCTATCCGAGGGCAAATCGCCCATCTGGGGCTGCATAGTAGCCGCCTTGGCCCGATAACAAGGCAGGCACCGAAATACGACGCTACGCACTAAGCGTCTTCCCGATAGAATCCAGAACTCGCGCTGGAGAAACGCCATCAAGGCGTGGCATCCGACATGCCCATTCCGAATGTGTCGATCCTGTATCAACAGTTCGACCAACTTCCCTTTCCTAGGGAGTAACAACGGGTGGCGAACCGCATAAGGCAGGTTGGCATTCCGCAGCCGACCTCCTACCCTCAGCAATCCTTGAGGGTCAATAAACGGGTTGAGCCGAGCCACAGCTCCCCTCAGTTGGACGCGTCCGCGTCTCAGAATGTCCAATTCGGACTTAAAGTGCACCGTCTGCACGTTCCGTACCAATGCGAACAACGCATGGCTCCGTTCCCGCGGTGTCAGGACCTGTGTCCGCACTCGTTGCGCCTCAGAATTCCGACAATTCCGCGCAAATCGGCAGATCCAGGCGGTCACATTGACCAGCTTGTCGAGCGAGCTGTACCGTTCCAGCAGGCTGAACTCCTCTTCCGGTTCTGGTTGCGTCGTACAGATACCGACTGTCAAGGCGCCGTTCACCGTGGTAACGCGTGGACTCATTGGCCAATCCGATTCGGCTTGAGTCAACCATTTTGGACCCCACCACAAGGGATGTCCAACTAACTCCGGAGCGTGACACAATCGACCTGACCGAAGGCGACCAGTATTGTTCCGACAAAACTGTTCACACTCTTCTTCAACCGGGTCCAACCGGCGGACCGTAGGTGGTTCCTCCACCTCCCAAAACTTCTGTATCACCTCCGAGAGTATAGAACCGAATAAGGGACTACGAGTCGCTAGGCGTGGGGCAGCCGGCATGACCGGACCCATTACCGCATGGCCCAGTCTGGTGTTGACCGAAACCAGACCAGTCGCCTGCAACACGTGGACACCTGGCACTAACAGGTATCCCAAGGCATCGACACCCAATAAAATGTCTACTGGGCCCGGAATATCGAACTCCGGGTCAGCCAGTGACAACCCAGCGACCAACTGTCGCACCGAGGGCGACAACCGTACGTGAGGGTGTGAGCCCATCACATTAGGCATGACTAATGCTGTGACCGTCAGATTCACCGATGAATCCACCCGTGACGAGAGAGTAATCCGACATACTCCCTTAACAGAACCGACTTCCGTGTTCCCAATTCCCCGAATGGAATGTGGATACTCCCTTACCGAAATGCCCAACCGTCTTACAAGGTTGCACGAGACTAAGCACCCCTGGGCCCCCGAGTCCAATAGTGCTCGTGCCACACAAGATTTGCCGTCCGAACTCCACTCTATCACCGAGGCGGTGGGGAGCATGACCGTCTGTGGAGTGGCGGCACCCTGTAAGTGGGCGGCGTGTCCCTAGCGGGAACCTCCGCGGGATCCGAACCCGCTCAGACCTCCGTCGGCCTGGTAACTCGGTTGCTGATATGCCACCGTTGGCATATCAGACCGCATGTACATCAGGGGGTCCCAACCCGCATAATAGGCCCCTCGCTGTCCCGGTACCCGACCATACCGGACTGTGAACGGTGTGCCCGTGGCCACCGTGGATGGAGGGGGGAGAGCGGATCCAACCTGGGGCGCTCTAGGAATGGGGGCGACATCCGACTGTTCGCCTCCCTGTTCGCCTCCCAGAGTGACGGGCAGGGTGGCGCAGAAGGTGGTGGGCTCCCAGCCTTCGCGCCACTCATAGGTGCCATCTGACACCCGCCCGTAACACGCGATGAGCCAGCGGCCCAAAGTCCTCGCTGACCCTGGATAGCGGCGACCGAACCCCGGCTATCCCGCCTGTTACCCCCCGCGCTGCCCCCTTCCCCTCGGGGGGGGTCCCGTCCGCGGGTACCCCAGTCACCCCGTTGGTGACTCCCGTTGCCCGGAGGGGGACTGGGTCCGGCCCTGGTTGGGCCCTGTGACCGACCAACCTGAGTCCGGCCCTGGTGACCGTCCAATGGGCCTGACCGGTTCAGGCACAACACGACGTGGTGCCTGCCACCGCAGCCCTCACAGGGGGACGCCCGTGAGCACTCGCTCAGCGGGTGCGGCCCCAAACAACCGAAACACAATCGGTGGCGGAAGACCACCTTCCTGCGGGCAGCCACACCGAGCGCCTTAAAGTTGGCGCAACTGGTCACCTCATGACCGGCACTGTCGCAGTGCACACAGCCGTCACCCGACGGCGCGGCACTCAAAACGCCAAATTGTTTTGACCGACCACCCCCCCGTGGGGGTGGGGGGCGCGGCCCCTCCCGCATCCGCGCGGGTTGGCGCTGCACACTGGCCTCCGAATCCATGGTGTCGCATCGCCTGCATTCACCCTCCAAAAACTCCGTTTATTGGACGAGCGTGGGCAGTTCCGAGCTACTGCCCCCATGCAGCTGTTCAAACCGACTTTGAACAGCTGCAGGCAACCGTGACAAAACCATATATAACACAATATATGACCATTGGTCTACCGGCAGACCAAGGTTCTGAAGGGCCTTAGTGGCCACCAGCACAGGGTTGAGCACCTGTACCCGGATGTCAACATCCCGGGTTACTCTTGGGATGCTGAACAGCTTCCCCAGCTGCGCATCAACCAACCGCCTTTTGTGTTGGTAGCGGTCAAACAATATGACCCGGGCAATCTCATAATTGCCCGCCGTAACCGTTAGGTGACCGACCAACACCTTCGGTTCACCCCGCAGTGCCATCAATAGCTGGGCCAACTTGTAGGCGCTGTCCAGGTCGTCCCGACCGTGGACCAGGCTATCGAACAAATTGATGAATGCCGGCCACTCATCAATTGCCCCACCGAAGGCCGGAATCTCCAGGTGTGGAAGCCGTCCAACCACACCCTTAGGGGGGGGGGTCTCCGCTACCCTCCCCGCGGTCATCCCGACGCGACCGCTTAATTTTTTCGGCGCGACGCTCGATGTCGCCCAAGCACTCCATCGCTTGGTCAGCATCCGCGCAGAGCTGCCTCACTGCAGCCACCGAGGCCTCATCCGTAAGCCCGAGGGCTTCAGCCGCGGCAGCCAGCCGACACACCTTCCCGACGCGTGTCATTGCGTCCTCCACACGCTTGAGCAGGACATCGTCCATGTTGGGTCGCTCCACATACTTGTGAGTATGGGCGAGCCATCTCATCTCCTCACGGACACCATACCGCAGTACCGTCAAGGGCGAAGGTGCCATGGTTACCGATTTAATTGTTCCTGGTCCTATGCTTCACTGCCGAACTAAGCACAGCCAGATACCAGCACTTTCCCGTCAGCGCTGGGCACAGAAATTAAAACTAAGTTGTAAAACCCAAGGCAACCACTAAACAATTAAATCATAAACAATATTTAATATGGTCGCCCTGTGGACATACACCTTATAATATACACTCTAAATCAATTAGAGAATGCCACCATGTGGTACAATCCAAATAACACACAAAAGGATATTATAAAAAAAACTATTTTTCTAGTAGTGGCCCCTCCGATAGGAACCACACTTCCTTTGAGGTCAGCAAAATCAGCTTAATACCCCTTAAATAGCCCGACCCTGCTGTGCAAACCGAAATAACACTGTAGGACTATAGAACCCGACGTTCTATCGCAAGTAATACAATCTAGTTACTTCGCAGAATGACTGTTCAATCTTTTATGCTCAACAACAGTAGTTCCGACTACAATTTTATAACAACTGTTAGCTAAATTGGCACTTATACTTTCACTTACCGAAAATGAACTTTAATCGTGGTATACCGACCACAGACTCATTGCCGACTTGAGCCAATCTGGGATATTCTTTTCTCCCAACTACAATGTGACAAAGGCAACCCTACCGTGAATCGATGATTTCCGACTAGGAAACCGCGCTTCTGCTACCAAAATGGTTAATTTCCCACGCCTACCGAACGGCGTGAGAATCCTGAGGGGTTGTGCCTTTGCCACGTGAGAGAAAAGAAGTGATGAAATTGGTTACTGACCTTGTCTCCGTAGGCAGGAAATCGAAAGCTCGATTCGAGACGCTGTCGCCGGCGTGCTGCCTGCCGTGACCGTGGAGTCGCCGCTACCGATGCGACGATGTCCAATCAACAGGGATCACTTGGCCGCTGACGCGAATCTAATTACAATTCAATAGCCCGACGCTATGAGGTAGATTTACACTCTGACCAGGCCCGAGGCCTGTATGATAATTGGTACACCGAAATACCATCACGGGGCCCGAGCCGCCATGTTATTCTCACCGATGAGACAGACCAAGAGAAAAATTAACCTCCAATTTTACATCTCGTTCCGGTACGAGTGACAGCTGCTAGTGCCGTTTTCGCTAGTGATGTCTTGATTACTCGCGATCGATTCGCGCAACAAAAAACCGGTGCGTTTCCGACGCATAAATATTAAACAATTTAAATTATTTTAAAATACTTACTTTTATTGTCAATAATTAACAAAGTTAATTTCAAAAATAAAACTATTTAACTTTTATTGTTTTTTTACAACGTTCTGACGCGGCGCGTCATAACAGTTCGCACTAGCCCAGACAACATCGGCATAGTCGATCAACGGCATGAGAAGGGAATGTACAAGGGTAATTTTGGTCTGCCGTGGCAAGAAATTCTGCAGACGCCTAGGGGAATGGAAAAACGCAAAGACCCGTCTGCTGACCTCGCAGAGATGTGAAACCAACACAGCTGGTTATCAAAGATGACCCCGAGGTTTTTCGCCTTAGCAGCGTATTCTATTCCATTATAAGTTACAGGAACTATAGGTTTCTGCAATAAGGAAAGAGAGTGCTTGGTTCCAATAATTATTGCTTGCGATTATATCGGGTTAACCAACAGCCCGTGGGACGAGGCCCAGTCCTTCATATTCTCGAGGTCAGCATTCAACACCCACGCATGAAACTAAATCGCAAGGGGGAAAATGGCTATAGATTTGGAGATCATCAGCGTAGAAATGATACGAAGAAGAGAGAACGTTGGAGATGAAGTTGATAAAGACTGAAAACAGGAAAGGAGAAACAATACCACCTTGAGGCACTCCTGCGGTGAGATCATTGAGTTTCAGTCTCCTCAGACTTGATGTGCCGTTGACGATCTCTGAGGTAAGAGTTAATTCAAATAATAACATATTCAAAGATCCCAGTACCGCACCAAGAATTCAAAATAAAGGCATCGCTGAAGTCAAGCAGGGTGATGAGGACCTTTCTTTTGGAATGCGACTGGCAGATGCTATTTTCATCAAGTTGAACCCTGGTCGAGCGTTGGCACATTGAGACAGATTTTAATCTTTACTTTTGTTCACTGCCGGCTGCACATACTTATTTGTCGCTGGAACGCGTAGACCGCAAGGACCCATGTGAGGCGAGCTCCAGCCTGCCCTTAAAGGTTTTCCTTTCCTGAAGAACTGTAAAGTGATCCGTCGCGTATTCGCTTTCAGGGCCCCGCATTCCTGAGCGAGACATTTGTGATATGATGAGGCCGTGTACAATCCCAACTGATTCCTTTCATATTAACTTTGTGACGCAACGGGTGCCCAGTGCCTATGCGAGAGAATTGACAGAGTTTTGCAGTGACTTGTTTTATGGTGTAGTATTTCCCTTGTTATGGCCTAGTAGTTTGTAGTAATAGTACCTGGCAACCTATGTATAAAACCCATGCCTGCCCTGTGACATTTCCTATTATGATGTCCTTGTATTTTTATAGGAAGATTACATATTTGACATTGAGTGTGGAAACTTCTAATCTAAAAGTTTATTTGTTTTGAAATGTGTGTAGCAGCATCTGAGTTAGGAAGCCTAACTGTGTACTTATGCAGAAAAGTACGTCATTGTTGTTTTTTTCCGAATTCCAGAGAAATAACATCACGCATGGCGTCCCACGGTGTGAAAGGGACCGCTGTGAGCTTTGGGTGAGCCGTACTCCCTCGCCGTGTGCAAAAGAACTCAGAGGAGACGTCCCCACCTCACGGTGACCTCTGAGGACCCACTTTTCCTTTTGGATCAAGTTTGCGTTTTTGATCAACATTAAGATTTCGTTAACCACGCGAAATAAGTTTAGATCTAAGCCTTCGATAATAAGGCTAGTTAAATGTAAGCCCGGCCACTAAGAAAAAGACCTTATTCTTTTATAATAAACCGATCTGACCAACAGTTGTCACTTTCATTTCAACGTAGGGACTTCCCGTGGATAAAATGTAGGTTAAACGGTTTATAGAAATAGAAATAGAAAAAAGTTTATTCAAAAGTCAAATTACACAACACATACATAGATAAACAGAAAAAAATTAAATAAAAATCAACCAGCAATACGAAAATCAGATAAATTACAAAAATGAAGAAAACTATGTAGGAGTCATGACAAATTCTATGCGGCGTGTAACGTGACAGTGAAAAGGTGCGGCTCAGCATACGCTACAGGGAACTGATATTCTGCCGAACCATTGACTTTTTATTTTTTTTTTTACTGTAGATATTTACATATACTTAGCAAACGTCATTTTTTGCCTCTTCTCTACATTGGACCACTGTGGGAGAAGAAGGGCGTAGAAACTCCCACAGATTGATATTTAGATCTCTTTTAAAAATAGGTTGTGCTTAACTAATACAAATATGAAAAATTTAATTGTTATGATTAATAAGCAGGAATAAATAATTACAAAATTATTAACAGCAAGGTCTGTGTTGAGCCAGATTAACCCCATACAGTCCTGTCATTTAAGTAATCTTGAACATTGTAATATCCCTTTTTCGACAAAGTTGCTTTAACATGCTTTTTAAATTGCTCAAGTGGCAATTTCAAAATCTCCAGAGGTATCTTATTGTAGTAGAGAATGCACTGACCCTTGAAAGAATTGCTAACCTTCGCGAGTCTAAAACGGGGCGCACATAGTCTGTGATTATTTCTTAGGTAAACATTACAGCTATCGCTAAGTTTGGAAAATGTTGTAAGGTTCTTGCGTACATACATTATATTTTCGAAAATAAATTGACTAGCTACTGTTAGTATGTCAATTTCTTTAAAAAGCTCTCTTAAGGAGTCTGTTCGTTTTAAATTATAAATTGCTCGAATAGCTCTTTTCTGTAAAATAAAAATAGTTTGAATATCCGCTGCTTTCCCCCACAACAAGATACCATAGGACATCACACTATGAAAGTAACTAAAATATACTAGCCTAGATGTAGCCACATCCGTGCTTTGTCTGATGTTCCTAACAGCGTAAGCCGCAGAACTTAATTTACCAGCCAATTTATCTATGTGGGGTCCCCACTGCAATTTGCTATCAATGGTTATTCCAAGAAACTTCGTATCATTTACTAATTCTAACGTGCTGTTGTCTAACACTAAACTGGTCTCAACTTGCCTGACATTTGGAAGTGAGAATTTGATACACTTGGTTTTACCAGCGTTTAACAATAAATTATTAACTGTGAACCAATTCAAGGTTAAAGACAATACACCATTAACATCATCAAATTCTCCTTTTTGTCTTTCAATTTTGAAGACCAGTGAAGTATCATCAGCAAACAACACTATGTCAGTTAATTTCTCCACCATGAAAGGCAGATCATTAATATATACCAGGAATAAGAAAGGGCCTAATATGGAACCTTGTGGAACGCCAATTTTAACACCCGATCCATCAGATTTTACGCCGTTAACTTCTGCCTTTTGAATTCTATTGCTTAGGTATGATCTTAGTAGATCCAACGCTTTATTTCTAACTCCGTAATGATTTAATTTAATTAATAGCGTATTATGATCAACACAATCAAACGCCTTCGACAGGTCGCAAAAAACTCCGATAGCATCCTGTGCGGTCTCCCATGCAGAATAAATATGAGATACAAGGGTAATACCTGCATCCGTAGTCGATTTACCCCTAGTGAAACCATATTGTTTAGCGTGGAGTTGTTTTGTACGGTTGAAGTGTGAGAGCATTTGATTGAGTATGACTCACACTGCCTACTATATAGTAGGCAGTGTGAGTCAATACTCACACTGCCTACTATACATATAGTAGGCAGTGTGAGTCAATACTGTGTGTGTGAGATGCATAAATATAACGTGTGTCATACATACGGTGCAATATAATATGAAGGATAAATACAAATATGGTGGGTAAATACATAATGAATAGTGAATGTTCTATCGCAGAGAACCAAAGATATACAAAGCGGTACCAGAAAATACAAGGAATAAGCGGGAAGAAAACGTGACAGACAGAGGAAGACCTGACCATCCAGAAGCAAGCAAATAAACAAGGACGCAAACAGCATGAGCTAGCAAATAGCAAAAAAAAAACAAGAACGAGCCACGCCACACCTCATTCTAAGGATCGGCCACCATGGGCTGACAGAACGGTTATTATTGTTGTTGATCCAAAAGAAGTTTGAAACAGGTTTTGGACTTTAATTGCCGTATTGGTGGAGGGATGTTGTTCCAACATTTGGTGGCCAAATACCTGAAACTGCCACGAAACGCTGCAGTCACATGCCGCGGCACAGACAAGATAGTTGTCGTGGCCCTGTTAGGGTGAAGTGACATTCGCCACTCTAATTTATTATACAAATACTCTGGCTTGCCGGTCTTAAACACACCAAACAGGAGCGATGCAAGGAACAAGTCCTGTCTACCTTTCATCTTAAGCAGGTTTGCAGCGTCGAAACAATAACGAGCACAGGCGTTCTGTATACGTTGAATAAGTCTATGGGTTTTGCCATATAGGCATGGACCATACACAGGAATGCAGTAATTAAGTTTTGAAAGTATTAACGATTCGCAGAGAGCAACGCGCATGTCCACAGATTGATATCCCCGTAATTTATATAGTATACTTAGTCTATAAAAGCAATTCCTCACTAGTTCGGATATATGCTTTTCAAAGCGTAGTTCGCTATCCATGATAAGACCGAGATTACGAGCTTCTGTAACCCGTTCGATGGGAACTCCTGCTATAAGGAGGCGTGGCTCTAGATCTGTTAGAGTCGCAACTTGATGTCTAGAGCCCAGATTGGGATTCAGAACTAAAGAACTTCCAGACGACCAGGAAGAGATGCGATCCAAATCTGCATTAAGGTCACGGATACGCCCATCAATGGTTGCCCTATTCATGTGAATATATAATTGCAGGTCGTCGGCATAGAGGTGGTATTTACAATGCTTAATGCTGTTAATGATGTCAGCAGTAAACATAATGAACAGCAAAGGCCCCAGAATGGAACCTTGGGGCACCCCCCGATCAAACATAACGCTCCTCGATAAGTGGCTTGACCCGTCATTTCTCTTTAAAGATACCTGCTGCTGTCGATTGCTTAGATAGCTATTGAACCACTTTACTATAGGTACATCAAACCCATAATATGTCAACTTGGAGAGGAGTAGTGGAATATTAATGCAATCAAATGCTCTCGAAAAGTCAAGAAGGGCCCAGAACAGTGCCATCCCCCCCATCTTGTGCTGCACGTATGTTGTCAACCACATCAAGTAAGGCAGATGTAGTGCTCCGGTCCCTTCTGAAACCTGACTGTAGAATCGGCAGGATAGCACTGTCTTCAACATATGTCATCACCTGGTTGTATTCCACCTTTTCGACGATTTTTGACAAATAGGGGAGCAAACTAATTGGTCGGAGGTCCGCTAATATTTGAGGATGAAAGTTGCGACCATTAATTTGACATCTTTTATTTCGGAGATAGCATTCCAGTCTATGCCGTGGAGATTAAATTCAAAAGCGGGCATGTCATTTTTTTTTAATGACCTGGTTAGTATTCAGCGTGCGCTGGGTTTCTCTTTTTATTATATGTATAGTATGTATAGTTTAAAAATTGTGTCAGTTTCGAAGTAACATTGTCATCAGGGTCTGTCATGTCAATGTTAAAGTCTCCCAATAAAATAATTCTGTCAAACAGTGAAAAAGCAACTATAGACTGAGTAAGGGCGTCCAAGAAAACGTCAACATTCCACTGCGGGCGATAAGCAGTGCCGATTAAAATTTTTAGAGTTAACATTTACTGACAACCAGAACTGCTCAACTCCGTCTTCAGAAGGCGGATGAGATTGAGACTTAGCTCTTATGCCTTTCCTGATGTAGAAGCCTACGCCTCCGCCGCGCGCACGACGAGTTTGCTGATGGTTGCGCGGGAGGTGCGCCAGTCGGTATCCAGCCAGGCACAGCCGGGGCGCGACGCTCCTCGCCCGGGCGCAGCCATGTCTCGTTTATCGCAACAATGTCGGGCGAGCGCTGCCCCAACGCCACTATAAATTCATCATGCCCTGTGTTAAGGGAACCCGCATTCCACAGTCCAACTTTTAGAAAATTCGTGTTTAGGCCAGTGAATAAATATAACATAAACGTGTGAACGGTATGCAGTAGGTAGTTGTGAATGATATTTAGTACGATAACAGTGTATTATAATAAAATATAAGTAAAAAAAAACTATAACCCGACTACGTGAGTTAAGAGGTTTAAAAAGTGCGAAACAAGGAAATAATTCAGAAAGAAGTCAAGAAATGCGAAGGTACAAAAATGGTCGAGGTAGAGCCGTGGTCGCACCTACTGTATCTCACAAATGTGCAAAAAATCATTTACCATTGTAACTACAGCCTTTTCCAAGGTATAACTTTTAAGTGTTGTAATAAATAAATAAAAAGTCCTTTACAATCATTATATGTAGGATATCACAGCACTTAAGTATATTAGAACTTAACTAAAGTGTTTTCTTACATGGTATCTAATCTATTTTGAGATGATGACTATGATATACCCGACCGATTCATGTCATGGCGACTACTCCGACTCTTCAGCTCTCTCAATTTTGATAGGGCTGAAATGAACGTGTACAGCTGCTGGAAGTCCATTAGACTTTTGACTCACGTTAATCACTTTTAACCAACATCTGTGTAAGATTAAGTAGACACAACAACAAACTTGGTGGGATCGTTAGGTACATTATTACCTATTCGCTTTGAGTTTGCTGGTGCTGGTAGTTTCAATGGACTGACTGGATTAAAAATCTAGTGACGAATGAGAATACAGTAGGTGCGACCACGGCTCTACCTCGACCATTTTTGTACCTTCGCATTTCTTGACTTCTTTCTGAATTATTTCCTTGTTTCGCACTTTTTAAACCTCTTAACTCACGTAGTCGGGTTATAGTTTTTTTTTACTTATATTTTATTATTTATTGTTTTTAATATTTGTTGTTATAGCGGCAACAGAAACACATCACCTGTGAAAATTTTAACTCTCTAGCTATCATAGTTCATGAGTACCAAACATTTACCTAACTAAACAGAGTTTTTCATGGCCGCTAGAGGGCGCCACATCAGATCTACATAGCCTATGTCACCCGCAGAATTATTACAAATCTATTGACACATCATTTACTAAAATCGGTTCAGTAGTTTAGGCGCTACGAGTGGACATACATACATACCCACCCACATACATACATAGACTGCCAAAATCATTACCCTTCATTTTGGCGCTCGCCGTAGTCGGGTAATAAGTAAGCGAGTAGGTGTAGGTTGAGTAGTACGACGCATTAACATAACCGGTTCGCGTAAGGCCATCCTCATCCACTGAGTGACACGCCGCATAGCGAAAAAACACACAAAATGTCAATAAAACATAATAATAGTTAAAGCAAGTAGGTGGTATCGATTTATACAGTCTAGTGAGCCATCAGTACAATAAGAGGCACAGTAGCATTTAATTAGCCAATCAAACAGAGCAAGCAAAAATAAAAAGTTGAAATGGAATATCCAGTTGTGTTTCAGACGCGAGTTTACATTTAGTCCCAATCTATCCATCATTGGCAAGTGATTCGCGACCGAAAACCCGTTCCAGGTCTGCCTCGGAAGCCAGTAGAACGCGCTTGGCACCATCATACCGTCGCGCATAGACGCGGCCTTCCATAGTCCAGAAGTATTTCCAGCTTTTTCCAGCGGCGCTCCGTGCCCTCGCGAAGAGGATCCTGTTCTCCTTCGTCAGACGCTCGTTGACATGAATCTTAAACGGGACATGCTGTGGCAGGCCGAGGCCCTCCGAGGTGGCTCCGCGGCGCACTCGCGCGCTCTTCATCAGCTCGTCACGGACGGACCGCGAGCCAGCCTTACGACGATGGGGCGCGGCTTATTTCCTCGTCTACTCGCGGTGCTCACCGCGCCTGGCGAGCCCACAGCAGCGACGCCATCCCGCACGGCACCAACTCGCACGGTGCTCACTACGTCTCGCGCGTCGAGCGCTACGCCCAGCTTCTGAGCGACGGCAGTCACAATGTGACCCACGGGTTCTCCCTCGCACTCCGGCACTCCGGTAATTTCAATATCATTTGAAAGCGCAACTCTGTTACGATGATTGGAATCAGCCTTTAGTTGTGAGATGGACTCTTTCAAACCTGCATTCTCCGCCTCCAGTACCTGCAACCTGCCGTTCAGAGCTAAAATCTCTGTAGAAAGGGGACTCGTCGCTTTGGATATTTCTGCCTTTATTTCTTGTGTAATAAAATCCCGAAACTGATCAAATTTTTGATTAATCAAGGCCTCAATTTTTTTGTAAGAGATTGACTGCGGTTCTTCTTGCGGCGCATCGGCTGCGGAGTCAGCAGCAAGTGGAGTGTTAATCTTGGCTCTCCTGTTATCATTTACTAACTTGGTCGGAACTGTGAACTGCGACACCACCGCTTTCGCCACCTACTGGAGTGGTCGTAGCATAACTACTTTGAGTGCCGGTGACCTCCCCGACGGCGGCGCGGACAGGGGTGCTAGAGTTGTTCCCAAGTTTCTTCAGGTTAGAAGAGCAGAGTGGGCACAGCCAGGTCTTCAGCTTAGCCGCATTC
Source organism: Argyresthia goedartella (assembly GCA_949825045.1). Lineage (NCBI taxonomy): Eukaryota > Metazoa > Arthropoda > Insecta > Lepidoptera > Argyresthiidae > Argyresthia > Argyresthia goedartella. The sequence goes on along the minus strand of OX463829.1, from coordinate 17,447,046 downwards.
AAGTTCCGGGTGTTGGTGCATATCGAACAGTACACTCCTTTACAGGATGGTACTGAGCAAGCATAGTATTTAACATCCTTTGCGTTGTAGTCGACTGACAGCCAGCACATTTCATGATGCGAAGATTTATGCACAGGTAGCACGGTGATAATTGTTGTCAAGCGCTGCGCCGGAGCAAACCACACACACAAATATAGGAGTGAGTGAGTGTGTGTGTGCACGCGAGTAGCGACACGGCAAGCCGGCCGGTCGATAACCTGCTGGGAAAGTTCAATGACCCACACTCAGGTTCCACTCAAGCGAAATCAGCTGACGCACTGTTATTTTCGTGTTTCCGAGAAAACTAGGGCACCACTCCAGAATACACTCGAACAATCGTCACACTCGTTTTCCAGGCTTTGCACTCGTACAGCTTACAAAGCTATAGAAGCACTTCAAACAATTATTATTAAATAGAAACACAGAGCAATGACACAACATGTGTTGACGCAAGCGACGCGATCGCGAGTCCTCTCATCCATCCAGGTTTCATACAAAACTCCTGTTTCGTTCACACGGGCGGGCGTAGCAAAATGTGTTATCGGCCGACTCACGCGCACAATCCCGGCTAAATTCTGCGGCGGCGAGAGGGGAGCGAGGGGAGGGAATCGAATAGATAATACGGTATACGGCAAGCTTTTTTTCACTACGGTGTTATGAAATACGGCAATTTAGACGTTTGTATTTATTTCTAGACAGTGTATAGACTATAGCCATCGCAATTACACTAGTTGCTTGACACTGGTTTAGTAATAAAAGGTTTTAAGAGATGTAATAATTCTTGAAAAACAAGTGGCATATGGTAGTAGTTTTGAAATATATCTGGATTTGCACATAAACGGTCTTAGAAGATATGAAACTGTCCGTCCATCAGTCTTCCTCTATTGAGTGGATTCACCCAGCATTTTCTCCCATAGGATCATCTTCTGTATCTTCTAAATATGCTGAGTAAATACACAACGTTTTTATTACTTCCATTGTACGACACAAGCACCCTGTGCAAACGTTGAATAGCAGCTGAATAATTACGCTCGTGCAGTGTCGCCGTTCGGGGAAAAAGAAAACCACAAAATTAACTATGTTTAATAACTCCGTCAAATTTTCGTGGACAGTTTCGTCATCATTTTCAGGTGTCTGTATTTGTGATGTACCTTCGCCAGCTGATGATGTTCCTTTTTTAATCGTTTTTGTAATTTTGTTGAGTACATTTTCAGGTAGCTCTTAGGTGTGGCAAGTTTTCTTTAATAGTCTCATTTGGTGCCGTATCAGCAAAATATAATTCAATGTAAGAGCCGACATTCTGTTGCGTATCTTGCTTTTAACAATGTTCATTACGCTGAATACACGCTCCACCTCGGCATTGGAATGTGGAAGCGACAAAGCAGTAATAGCCAAGTCCACTAATTCTGGAAAGGCATTAAGCCCAGCTGCATTTTTGTATCTGGAGACTTGAGCCAAAAACTTAACTGTATCCTCGTTACTATCTTTCCATTGGATAAATTGAATACCATGCCATGGCGTCAGTATTTTATCAATCTTCTCGTGGTCAAATCCCAATTCCTCAGCCAGAATAGTAATTGAATTATCCTTGACTTGTTTCAGTGTATTTTCTTTAGATAGCTGAGCCATTTTTTCTAGAGCAGCGTAATTGGTCGGTAGTCTATTCTGAATCTGAACTGTAAATTCAATGCAGCTTTTTTTGACTGCAGCTAATTTTTCTGGTAGTATAGCTTTTTGGGCTTGGGTTTTCAAATGAATATCCAAGATAAGGAACAGGATTCAGATGGTGCGCACATTAATGCCTAAGAAATCTTTATCAGTAACAGCTTCATTAGGTATTAAGTTCCTGGTAACAACAGATCTAAACAGATTCATTAAAGATGATAATAATTTGACGGGATCTGTGTTTTCTCCTTCAAAAATTTTGATTCCAGTTTGTATGTCATTCAAAATGGTTTTCAAATATATTAAATGTAATCGGTTGGCTTCGTCTGCGTACATACGCGATAACACATCTGAACAACCATCGCGTGTCACATAATTTTAAGATTTTCAGGGGTTGCTCTCCGCAATTGATGAGATTATAAATTTCTTTAAATTCTTTCTGTCGCTTCGCGGAAAGTGCGAACCATTTATATGTTTCTCTAATAAGAAATTCAATGTGTTTTGGAATTGTTTGTTCCGATGCACGACTAACAGCCAACTGCAGCGAAGTGCAAACACATCTTATTAATATTAAGTTCGGCAAGTTATATTGTGTTCGCAGAATTTCATATACACTGTTGTGCTGTCCTGTCAACACAGCAGCATTGTCTGTACCAATACCAACCAAATTTGCAATTGTGAGATTATTGGAACTGAGGCATTTCACTAGACTTGTCACGAGTCCATTGGCGTCAGCCTTCTCCACAGGTTCTAGAGACAGGAAAGCCGAAACAACTGCATATAATGTCAGGCTAAAATATCGCACAATAATCCCCATAAACAAGAATAATGCTGTATTTTTGTGTTCCGATATCTTTTAAAAGTTCTTCTTTAAAATGTGGTGCCAACACTTGATTAATCACTTGAGTAGGTACATTTCGTTCTGTGTAGTTTTAGATCTATTACAGCTTTCGAATCTGAAAATTTATCTTTACATAGATCTGTTAAATTGTCAATTGTAGAAATCGAACTGTGTTCCGTGATAAATAATGCCAATTTTCCTTCTGCTTTTCGGCATCTACTAATGTTTTCCTTTGGTACACCATCAAAATATATTTGCCGATTTTTTGATACAACTTCACATTTATTCTTATGTTTTTTAGTTTCGGCTTGCCTTCGCAAATCGCCAATTTTTGCAAACATTTCTGTATGGCATAGTGAACAGAAGGCCTTATTTTGATCATTAGGGTAGACTGGGTACGGTTGTAACGGGGTACGGTTGTAACAAGGTAAATAAATCGTGAACCGTTTGCGGTACGGTGAGGGGTACAAGGGGGGAAAGGAGCCGCTGGCATGTCTGGACACGCTCGCCAATCTTGCGTTGCCCGCGGCACGCTTCAGTCGTTTGCAAGGGGCCCTATTGTGTTTTGACCAGCAAAAGTAAGTATTTTTCATCAAGGTATTTCTTAAATTGCTCAATATACATAAAAGCTAGAGTGTTTAATGTTTTTTGTAGTACAGAATGGATAACGGAGACTAGATTAGTGTGATGAGCTTTACCGTGAGATATTTTTTGTTGTCACTGTATTTATTTTATTGCCGAACGGGTGGTTGGGTACAGTTGTAACAGTTTTTGTGGGTACGGTTGTAACACCATATGACTTTTTATTTCTGACCTTCTAGATGCCGAGAAAACGAGTAAAGAAGACAGCAAGGGGGCAGATAGACATATCAAGATACAAAGATGCCTATGATGACCTAAAAGCTGGTGGTTCTCTCAGAACAACTGCAGAAAAGTATGGAGTTAACTACGTGTCACTTTTACGATACAAAAGAAAGAGAGATTTGGCCAACGGTGAAGAGGAACAAGAAAATGTCAAGATGGGGTATGTAGCTCACAACAGAGTTTTTAATGAACACCAAGAACGGGAACTTAGTAAATATTTGATCCGCTGTGCAGATATTTATTTTGGCCTATGTACGAAGGAGGTAAGAAAACTGGCTTATGAGTTATCTACTAAATATAACTTAGTACGACCTCAAACGTGGACCGAAAACAAGACGGCTGGCGAAGAATGGTTCCGTTCGTTTATGGGAAGAAATCCTGAACTATCTGTCCGCGCAGCCCAGGCTACAAGCCTTTCCAGAGCGACCAGTTTTAACAAGACCAACGTGGAGGCTTTTTATGACAATTTGCAAATTGTCATGGATCGTGACCACTTTGAACCACAAAACATATATAATGTTGATGAAACGGGCATAACAACCGTTCAAAAGCCCGACAGGGTAGTAGCAAGGCGTGGTGCACGACAAGTTGGAGCACTCACTTCAGCTGAAAGGGGTACTTTAGTCACTCAAGCCTTTGCAGTGAATGCCATAGGAAATTCCATTCCCCCAGTCTTCGTATTTCCTCGAGTAAACTTTTACGATCATTTCATAAGAGATGGGCCTGTGGGTTCAGCTGGAGCCGCCAACCCGTCAGGCTGGATGCAGGATGAAACATTCCTTGTGTTTCTAAAACACTTCAAAAAATACTCAAATGTGTCTACTGCGAACAAAGTGTTGCTTGTGCTGGATAACCATTCTTCACACATACACATAAACTCTCTGGACTTCTGCAAAGAAAATGGCATCGTGGTACTTTCTTTTCCTCCCCACTGCTCTCACAAACTCCAACCTCTCGATCGATCTGTGTTCGGACCTCTGAAGAAAGTCGTAAATACGACCTGTGACGCATGGATGCGAAACCATCCCGGGAAGACCATGTCTATTTATGACATCCCAGGAATTGTAGCAGCTGCAATGCCACTTGCTCTCACACAGACAAACATTCAAGCTGGCTTTCGCAAAACTGGGATCTATCCGTTTAATCGGAATTTATTTACTGACGCCGATTATGCCCCTGCATTCGTGACAGACAGGCCAAACCCAGACACAAGAGAAGAGGAGGTTAACCACGATCAAAATAATCTTGCACTCGAAGACGAAACGCCACCGCTATCACCTTCTTTGCTGAACGATCCATTGGTGAACTTAACTAGCGCATGTGAACAATTAGAGGCTATAAATACACGCGCAGCCCCTAATACTCCACAAGAGGCTTTGTATGTTCGGCAGAACTCACCAGTCCTAGAAACTCTTCGACTAGAAGATATAGCTGAAATTACGCCACCCAGACACCATAGTGATGTTGGTATTCGACAAACTACGAACACCCAAACGGTTCGTCAAATTCCTTCAGTGGATGCTCAGCTGGCTTCTTCCATACCATCTACTAGTATTCCAGCTGTGTTTTCACCAGAAGAAATACGACCCTTTCCTAAAGCGCCCCCGAGGAAAACCACAAACAGGGGTCGTAAAACTAGGAAGTCAACGATTTATACTGATACACCCGAAAAAGAGGAAATAAGAAAGGAGTATGATGAAAAAATGAAACGGGCCAAAGTTAAGCAGGTAAAAAAAAGAATGGATGTAATAAAAACCAAAGATGCAAAGAAGACAAAAACGAAGAAGGCTAGTACAACAGCACCAGAATCTTCGGAGGATGAGGAGTATTTCTGCCTTGTTTGTGTAGCACCATATTCAGAGAGCAGGCCAAGAGAAAAATGGATACAGTGCTCAGATTGTAGACGATGGGCTCACGAAGAATGCACAGAAGGTGGTCTAACCTATATTTGCCACAACTGTGAATCAGATTGATTTATCTGTAATTGATTCAAATTGTATTTTTTTGTTTGAGGTACACGCAAAGGCGTTTTTAGTTAAATTTGGAACTGATTTTAGGTTTTAAAAGTATATGATTGTTATTTTTTCAAGATTTATGTTCTAATTGTATGTTTAGTCACTTGAGTACAAAATGCTTTCGTTGATATGAAACACTGTGTTCCTAATGTAAATGTTGAGTGATTAGTAAAGACTGATTTTAAAGATGATAAATGCTGCCATAAGTAGAATAAGATCTTTTTCATGTTTTTCTAACAATAAAAACTCATTAAAATCTGTGTATCTTGCATTATTTGTACGTGTTACAATTGACCCCCACCGCTGTTACAACCGCCCCTGGTACGGGGACGGTTGTAACAATGGCAGATATTATTATTTTTATTCTCTGGTCTCTAAACTATTGCGCCAAGAATCCAAAATTTTGTATTTGTTTAAACATTGATAAATGCCCTTTCGTTTGATGTATTTGCCTCAGTGATCGATTACGCAATGGCGATGCTATGATCGTTAAACCGAAAATCGTTACTACCGTACCCAGTCTACCCTACTCACGGGTCTCAGCCAATTTTTGAACTCTTCCATTATCTCCCATTCCGGACGATATTTCTGGCTATAAGCCTTCTTCTTCAGTGGAACTTCCATTTAAGAATTTCACGATAACACATTAAATAAACTAAATTTCTATTCTACTAAAGTTCTTTTGTGTTTGTAATGCGAGCGAGACAGCCATAGTAAAATCCCTTACTGTTAAAAGAGACAAAACAATAAACTAAAGTAAACATTATGGTTGGGGAATTCCCGAATGGGAATGGGGAGCAAAACGCAAAGCTAAATTACAGATGTCGCCACCGGAGAGTAGGCTCAATCCCAATACGCCGCCATTAGCTTATTGTTGATATTCGTGTTGAGTTTTCTTTCCCAGCTCAGTATTTACTAACAAAATGTACTCCATGATGACCGTGCCGCAGCTAAAGGAAGAGTTAAGAAAACGGAAAGCTTCTGTTGTTGGTAAAAAAGCTGTTTTGATACAAAGGTCAGTACAAAGGGCCTTTTCCCACAACTTTCTTCGTTTAGAATCCTTGGGGAACATATGAATTCCTTTATTTTTACAACCATGTGCAGCACATTTCGTCATTTTCTTAACTCCACGAGAAAACAATTATGTAAACAAAAAAATGTATGGCGTTTGACAGCTTTGACAGTTTATTTAGGCCAAGTCGATAATCGCACTCTGCCGGGATAAAAAAGCAGTTTTCTTCCCCATTGATACGCTTATAGCCATATACGCTAGGACTAGTGTTGCCAGTGGCTAATTTTTGACTGCCGTGTTTGTTTTGGTAGAGGCATAATGTAACTGTCTCAGATTTCATAAAAGCTAACTTTAAAAAGCATTGTAGGTTGCCAATATCTTTTTAAATTTTCCACCAGATTCCACAAAAATGTTTTTTAGCGCGTTGTTTTATGAAAAAAGCGCTGAAGAGCCTAGAAATGCGCTAGTTCTAGCGAGAAAAGCGCTAAAACAGCAACACTGCGCTCGTGTGAAGTCGTGTGGCTAGTGGTGGTCAATATAATTGACAACTTATTATTCCGAATATTTAAAGATGACAAGCCTTTCCCGATCACTAAAAATACAACCGCGATTCTGTCGTAATAAGTTGGAGGCCTAATACCAACTTTTAAGAAAGGGTAGCGCTATACAGATTCACATAAGCTTCTCTCTTTCCCGCTAGTAACGTTCAAAACAGTTACACCACGTATTTTATTAGATTACCGGTTTTGTACAATACGAAATTACGTTAAGATTTTTAGACAGAGCCATCTTTCAGAGTCCCTTCATTCCACCCACCATCGACTCGACACCATCGACCACATCGACATCGGTTACCCAAATATCCTCTCCCCATCCTATTATGTTCACCTGCCCCACCACCAATTTCTGCAAAAACATAATCGCCATAGCCATCAGAATCTCAAGCTCCAGGAACAGGCGAAATACACCATTAAGGAGGCGCCGAAGACGGTGTCTGGTATTTACAGCTGCATAAGCAAGGGAGCAGCTGTTGGAGTATTGGTTCTGTTGCCTGGGAGACCAAGGTCAATACTTCCAACTCTTTTGACAGACAAACTCTCTTTGTTTGCGGCAGTTATGGTGCTTACGTGAGGTTCCCTGATGTCGTACATGTAACAACCGGAACTATACAGAGATCCAACACAAGATTTCCGCTTACAGAAATCTTTGTATGGACTAAAGCAAGCCAGCAGGCTATGGAATCAAAAACTAAATGGAGTCCTGCAGGATATTGACCTACACTAATCAAATATGGATCTGTGTGTATACCATAATGCAGGGAAACTGACATTTGTTGCTGTCTGGGTCGATGACCTGATACTGATCACCTCTCAAGCAAGCATAAAACAGACGATCAAGGAGAGGCTGATGCATAATCTGGAAATCAAAGACCTAGGAGAGGCAAGACAATATATAGGTCTTAACATTACCAAAATTGAAGGCAAGATAATGCTTGATGAAGAAAAGTATATAAAGGAGATATTAAGTATGTTCAACATGTCAGATTGTAGGGCTGTGCAAACTATGATTGAAGTAGGCTTGATATGGAGCCATGGTGATGAAGATGAAGCCGTCGATCAACCTGTTCAGCAAGTTGTAGGCTCTCTTATCTACCTGGCCCAGTGCACCAGACCAGACATTTCATTTGCCGTGAATACGTTAAGCAAATGTTACAAGAAACCAAAGAATGAACATTGGAATGCTGTCAAGAGATTGATGCGATACTTGTAGGGTACGAAGGATTAGAAGCTCACTTAGCTCACCCAGAATGGTAATGCAAGACTAGCTGGGTACTGCGACGATGACTGGGCGAGTGATGATCATGACAGAAAGTCGTATATTTCATGGAGTTTGCGCAAACAACAAACTGTGGCGCTTTCCACAACAGAAGCCGAGTATATGGCTATGGCAGCCGCGCCGCAGGAGGCCATATGGCTACGTTAGCTACAGACTGAGCTGTGTGGACAGTGTTCATCCTCAGCAAGAACCAGAGCGTAATTCGACTTACCAGCAACAATTGTTTCCTGCTTAGGACTAAACATATTGATATAAGGTATAATTTTCTAAAGAATTTAGTTGTTTATAATGAGATTTTGTTTTGTTAAAGGTATTCTAACCAAAGAGCCAAACCAAACTACCCTTGATAAACTTACATCCTGTAAAACTAAGATGGGTATACGCTTAATTGGAGCTTGTTGGAGTATGAATTTATTATATAGTTTACGGGCATTCGTTATGTGAAAATAAAGGCACGATTGATTGATTGCACAATGTTTACTTTTATTTAATATTCCAACTGAAGCTAGTGTCGGCTTCTCGAAAGCGTGTTCAGGCTGAGTTAGCCTTCCCTCCCTAAATATGATTTTTTTAGAAATTAATTTGTAAAAAAAATGAGGTTTTTTTGCGTAAATCTCATAATTTTCCGTACAGAACCGAGTTGCATTGTTACACTCATAAAAGGGGGGACAGGGGGATCTGTCCCTGTACCTCGAGTATAGTAAAAATAATTTATAAAACACCGCATTATTTATAGTATTATTAATTTAACATTATTACGGCCATTTTATGGCCAAAATTAATTCAAGGACTGGGTCAGACTTTTTATTTGTCACTTCCCTCCTCCACTAATACTCAATGCACATTTTTTCTCTGCGGGTTGTTGTAGCTGTCCTTCGCAAAGAATCTCATCACAACCCGCCATTGAGATTCAATCCTCTGGGTGTGTGTCCCATCGGGATCAATGAAAGGATTGTCTGGGTCACTATGGTTCACCTTTTTATGGATATATCCATATTCACCCCGACTATTATACCAGAAATCTGTATGGATTGTTGACCCTACTTCCACATGTTTCTGAATCTGTGGCACCAAGACATCAGCTGATCTAACGTTTCTAGGCAACTTCTTAGCGCAGGTTTTCACTCTCGTCTTCAATCATCCCTAAAACCCTATGTCCCTCCCTTACAATAATCATAATAATTATGACTACCTAGCTAAGTGATTCATTAGCAAGTATGTTATTTTTAACTGGTGTCAGACTAGGGGTTGCCTCGCTCCGCTCCGCTTCACTTTAGCTCTTGGTTTTGCTGTAATCTGTGAACCTAACAAACCTATCTTTAGTTTCAAACATCTTCATGTTTGACCTGCGACAACGAATTAGGTTCTGTGAAATTTGATTTCATTCAGTTAAACAATCTTGACCCCGGATGCCGATCTTTCCCTTAGTTTCTTGTTTGTGCAATTGGTATCGCACCACCACTTCCCGACAACAGCTGTTCCAGTCCATGATTGTTCTGCAGGACCAACACTGATCATCAGTCCTCGTGAAGTCCTCCCACAAGGGCGAATAATACATGAGATAGAATACCGTGGGCATTAATAGCTTGACATTTTGAAACCAAGTCCCTATTGCTCATGATATGCAGATCTCGCCCTTATAGCATCCTTTGATACAAACAATGAGGCCGATGGTTCTGTTTGTATGGTACGCAACTGTCATCGGCTCACGGTGAATATGACACAATTTAATTTTCTTAATGAGGCCTTGATCTTCCGCAAATGCCACGTATTGCTGCTACCCAATTCCTGACTGAGCTTGATGATATTCCATATTTGAGCCATTTCATGTGTACCTATACAAGTTTTGTTTGCGGTTGTAGCCGGAAAACGGATGATCAACTCGTCTAAAACTCATGAAAATTAATGATTAATGAACTAAAACCACTATAAATTACAAAACAATGTTGTTAAGATTAAATCCACTAGCTTTTTCAAGATCGTCTAATTTGACTTAACAGAGACTCAAAAAAGATTTGCTGCTGTCAAATATAGTTTCATATTACTAAAGTCTATACAAAAAAAAAACGGTTTTTGAGCGGAAACTTAAGCAGTCCTTTTTCAGGCCTGCTAATTTTTGCTCATAGTACGAAAAAGCAAGGCAGTTGAGTTTAGTATTAGGCCTCCTGAATTCATAAAATGAACATTTATCCGAATACTGTTTGTTTTCATTTGCTTATTTTATAGGAATGCTTATTTTATAGGAACGGGAAATTTTAAACCTTATTGTCTTTGGGCTAAGCCCCCTTTCTCGATCACTTAAAATCAACCGCGATTCTGGTGTATTCAGTTATTATAGCGTGAACTTATAAAAACCGGTCAAGTGCGAGTCTAAATCGCGCACGAAGGGTTCCGTACCACCGTTCAATGGAAGCGATGGTGTGGAGTGAATAGTTTGGATTTTACACAGCAATTTTTTTTACAAAGTTATTGGTGCGGTTACTTTCACAGTCCATGTACGTAACTAGGTGCATCCATAAGTTTGTATGTGGTATTGAAAGAATCGTTGTATGGGAGCCCCCTTAAATATTTCTTTTATCCTGTTTTTTAATATTTGTTGTTATAGCGGCAACAGAAATACATAATCTGTGAAAATTTCAACTCTCTAGCTAGCTAGGTTCTTGAGATACAGCCTGGTAACAGACGGACGGACAGCGAAGTCTTAGTAATAGGGTTCCGTTCTTACCCGTTGGGTACGGAACCCTAAAAATGAACTTTGAGCTATCCGATTACTGTATGTTTTCATTTAAACGCACTCTTAAAAATATTCTATCGTTAAAATAGCTATGGTACCTACAATATTTCAATGAGGTCTTATGGCTGTGACGATATAGAGCTTAGTTTGCTATGTTTGATGTCGTCGCGATTCGCGTCTAGCGATTTATCGGGTTTAATAATAGTTGTTTCTTGCTACCGTTACGAAATCACAAATAACGCAACTGTTTAAAATAACGGTTGTTTATTTAAAATAACTAACGATAATCGCTTATTCAAGAACAGCCGTTATTCCCACCTTTACGTGTGGCCGACCAACCGAATTTCTGCTGAGCCGAAATTACGCATCCGAAATTCCGCTGTGAGCTGTTCAAAAAAATCAGCCTGTGTGGTCTGACACTTCTGTAATATTTCTATAATACCGCTATTCGATAACAGATGTCGCTGATTCGTAACGGGATTAAAATAGGGTCGTGTGGAAAATGCTTACATACTGCATTATATTAAAAAAAAAATAGAAAATGGCTGCTTGCGCTTACGTTATGAATAAAAAATTGCAATTCGGAGTTGGAGTGCTTATTTTACTGGAATAAAACTTTTGATTACTAAAATTGACCAAATTATCAGTCTCGCCTCGAGCATTATCACATAATGTGGCACGAAGCGAGAAAGCAGGAAAAGTTGATCCGCGGCTTGATCGTGGACTACCGAAGGCGCGCCGAGCGCCGTAAGGATTTTTATGAAAAAATTGTGAGTAGTATTGGGCTTATTAGTACTTCTTCCATAGAAATACCAAATGAGTGGCTAATTACTCATTTGATAGATGATAGTTATAACAAAGGCCTGCCTAACTACTCCACAGAAAGCGGAACCTACCCAATTTCTTCAGCTCCATGGAAGACCTTGTAAAATACACTTGGATCCTGCTGTTGCGGCTGCAGGAGACAGTCCAGCTATTATGTGAGTAGCACTATCTTTTCTTTTACATACATATTTTACATACTTTACATAGCAGTAAGTTACGTCTGTTCAAAGTAGAATCCTTTAGGATGGAGCTAACTTAAGGTGCCACATAATCTTGTTCAATATCTAAATATTTCCTATACAATTTCTCAATAACTTACAATAGGTAATGTTACAATTTTATAAATGCAGGATGCCTTGGCAAGGTGACAGCAACAACATGATAGATCGGTTTGATGTCCGTGCCCACCTGGACTACATTCCGGAGATCAAGGTCCCGGAGTTGCAGCCAGAGGACTTGGAGCAAGAGGAGAGGCACTGCAACTACGAGAGATACCGGATCCTGGCGCAGAACTCTTTTCTGGCTATAAGTGAGTAGATAGAGTAAGCCTGGTTTTAAATGAAATAAAAAAACGTGTCTTTAATTTTTGTTTGAGATGTTACTAATTCCAGTTCACACCAAATGTGTTTTATTATTTAACCTGCTGGCTGGCAGAGAACCATGAAAGGAACTTTTGCTTTTCATAGGCTGTGAACTCTAATACCTGCCATGGCATAAGGCATAATTTACAGCAAGCCCAAAAAAGACCAAGATTAAGAATACATTCAGCATGTATAACTAATATCACATTCATTATTCCAGGCGAAGATAAATTCCTGCAACAATTAGCCATCGAGGAGCAGTTTGGTGTGACCATCGAAGAGAAGGAGGCTCAGAAGGAAAAACTCAATGAGAAGAAAGGCGGTGTTGCTATAGGCTACAATTATAATGACCCTGGCTCACAGCCCTCCACATCAATCGGTAGACTCAGCTTTACAATTATTAAAATGAAGCTAACAGATGGAATTGCCTTGGATTTCGATGGCACGCTGTAGTCCTTCTGTTGTTGGTTAGTCGCGGGCAAATATCACGTTTTTGTAAACCTTATTACAGGCCACGAGGCAAAACCTAAACCGCAACAAAAGGAACAGAAGGAGAAAAATGACTCTGATGATGATTCTGACCTCGAAGTCATTGATGTGGACTTGAGTATTGATGTCAACAAGATGGAGGCTCCTCAGGTGAGATTCTCAACATTGGGCCAAATTAAATAAACAAAACTTTTCACTTCCAATATTTGAAGGAAAATTATTGACATGACCGAAAGGCGAAAATGAAGCATTTGCTTTCATTTCCGCTTGCTTATGAATTCAATTTTATTTAACATTGTACAAAGACATTTTATCGAATCTCAATAACTATGTTAAGTTTTATCTGCTTGTTTTGAGCTCTTTAATGCACCTCAATCAGGATTTTTAGTATTTTTAATTACATTATTTATTACTTTTCAGTTTTTTTTATATTTCTAACTAAGTCATCAGCCGAAACAGAGTTTTTATTATTTTAGTAAAGTTTTACAAATTAGCAGACAGATTATCATTCAAATAAAAGGTACAATAAAACTAATACTTCAATTAATACTTCAATAGATGCGTTATTAATTAATTACTTTACATTTTATTTTGATCAACAAATTGCTTTTAAATATTTTGAAATTATTATATATTTTGCTCTGCCTTTTTGCGTTATGTATGACGTAGAAGCTATTCGCACTTGAATAAAAATGCCACTTGTCGGAAATCACTTACTTGTGTTTGTAGCGTAAATTGTTATAATCCTATCTTTATGTTGATGATTGATATTTTACATTATTCTGCTATTCTATACTATCATACCATCTCGCTGAGCACAGGCCCACGAGTTGAATGCGGTTGGACCACAGTATGGCATGGCTGGCTGCGACCTCTTCTCCTTCCTCACCGGCGACGCTGATGATGCAGAGCACCAAAAGCAGGTCATGCGAGAGGAGAAGGAGAAGGCCATGTTCTCAGGGAGAAAAAGTCGGAGAGAGAGGCGGGCTCATCGGTAAGGATTATCTCTTGTCAGTTAGTCTAAAATAGTAGATTATGCACCAAGGGGATAGAGCACTGTTTGCCAAGGGCGCGATATTCAATCCTGAACATAACGAAGGACTCCAGTTCCCTCGGGGTTATAAATTAATTCTCGAGCGAATCAAGGGATTTAAGGCTGAGTCCTGAGTGCAGTCAGGGATTCAAGTGTGCCCAAGACAAACCAGCTTTAACCCTGAGGAGAATACTCTACTTTTCGCACCTCCTGCGAGAAAATATAAAAAGGAAGGCGAAAAATATCATTTTCTTTAAGTAAATTGATGTGAAAATTTATGTTTGATACTTTAGTCCAGTTGCAGCGTCTTGCAAAAATCGCGGGTTTTGTTTTATTTAAAATGTGTTCCATTCAGCTCGCCGTGGCCAGCTTTATTTTCGAATTAGTTCGGTGCCGCGCTCCGCCTCCGACCCCGCCCCCGGGGAGCTGGGCTGTGAGCGCCGTGTGTATTTCAGGAATTGAGATTTTAAGGCCCTAGCAGTAAGAACTATGAGGAGGGAAAAATCACTTGATCTAGGTTGTCATATAATCAAATTCAGTACAACTACAAGTGACCGTTAAAGCCTACAGCTGTAATGACATGCTTTAGGTAAGGTTTGCATGATTTATAAAGTGTCATTTTCGAGCTGGTGGTGCGAAAATATATAGCTGTTACCTATTATAGCTCTATGTTTTAACGGTGACAAAAAGTTGTACCGAATTTCATTATGTCACAACCTAGATCACTCCAGGGACTAAAAGATTTTCACTTCTCTTAGTTGTTAGGTTAGCACGGCGCTTACAGCCTCGCGCCCCGGGGGCGGGAGCGGCGGCGGAGCGCGGGGGCAGGCGCGGCGCGGCGCAAACTTATTTTAAAATCAAACACATTTTAAATAAACCAAAATCCGCGATTGTTTGCAAACGCTGCAACTGGACCAATGTATTTTATTATTAATTCGCTTTAATAACGTGCTGGTTTTAGTGGCCTTGCTTTTTCTATTTTCTCGGAGGAGGTGCGAAAAGTAGTATACACCTCTGGGATAAAGCTGTTTTGTATTAGGCAAGCTTCGATCCCTCACTGCACTCAGGACTCAGTCTTAATTCCCTCGCATCGGGAATTAACTCATAACACCGTCGCTTCGCTCGGGAGTTCAATCTGAAATCGTTCGTTACGTTCAGGATTTAATATCGCGCCCATGACATAAAACAGTGCTTTATCCCCTTGGTGCATAATCTACTATTTTTTTATTTGTACGATTCCCCACAGAATGAAAAAAAAATGAAACCAATTGATACGTTTTTTAAACTTTTCTAATGTTGACAGTATGTATGTGTATTTTAACTTTTTTTTAGAATCTATCAAAAAAACAATGAAAGTTTGCAATAAAAAAGCGGGAACACGAGATTAAATATAAATATCTTGTCTGTTTTTTGGTTAAAAATAGTTTCTAAAAGTGACATGGGCATCGATTTAACTCCCGATTAGATAAAAGAACATGCAAAAGCTGTTGTGAACAGTATTACCGCAGTGCTGTAAGGAGAGATATCTTAAGTCATACAAACATTTATGAACTGGAGATCTGCTAAAAATGTCAAGCCCCTTTCGGAAAATGTGTTTTCCGCCTTCTAACCTCAAAATAGCACCTTCGCCGCTTGATTTTGGGTTCTCAGGCTTCTTTACGAACCTCCCTACGACCCCCGGCGTCGGCTCGTTCCGTAAACTTCTCTTTTCGTAAATATAAGCCTTTGCCTCACAGTCGAAATGAAAAGTAGTGTTTCACTCGGGTGAAAGTGACCCATTTCACCCTCGAACTATTGGCGCACTCAGCCGCTCACTTCGCTCGAGCGCCAGAAATATCTCCGGTGAAATGGGTCACTTTCCACCCTTGGTTAACAATACTATATCTGGAGTGATCTAGGTTGTGACACAATGAAATTCAGTACAACTTTTTGTCACCGTTAGGAATGGTTTGCATGATATATAAAATGACATTTTCAAACAGGTGTGGTGCGAAATAGTAGATTGTTGCCAAGGGCCCATTTTACCCGAGATATTTGGAGGGTGAAATGGGTTACTTTCTTCACTTCAAACTTCACTTTTCATTTCGACTGAGTAAAACACATTTTGCGAAAGGGTCTTGACATTTTGTGCTGATCTCCAGTTCATGAAATAGTTGTAGGGGTATGCCTTAACCATTCACCTCACGTGGTATTTCTAGAAATATTATTTCCGTTACATATAAATTTTGAATTGTATTAGCAAGATCGCGATGCCTCGCACATACTTACATAGCCGCGGGTGGTGAGTTGTTGAAGCGATACCTCGTCCGTGCAAAGGTCCCCGTTACTCCAGGCGGAAAGACCCGCAGTGTGAGAGGGACGGAATCGGGAAAAAATTAAAAAACGTAGCGCTAAACCACAGAATAATTGTTTAAAAATAAACTACGCTAGTTTTTTAAGGAGATTTTGCGAATACATAATATCTACATTTTAAATGCAGTTCCACAATGAAAATAGTTAAGATTTCAGAATTACAGGAAACAATAAAACAATTTAGAGGTGTTTTCGTAATTAAATTATATCGAGAAAATTTCATCCAATCGCGTTTTCCTTTACTCAATAAACGTAAACCCAAAAATCAAATCTGTATATGACTTCATGGTGGAGTAAATGGATTCGAGAAAAACCTCATATTTTTTTCGTAGCACCTTAAGATATCTCTCCTTAGAGCACTGCGGTAATAGATAGTTAACAACAGCTGTTGTCTGTTGTTTTATCTCATAAGGAGTTCAATCAATATCCATGTCACTGGAATCACCTTCCGAAACAATTTTTAACCAAAAAAAGACATGGCATTTATATTTAATCTCGTGTTCCCACTTTTTCTATTGCAAACGTTCATTGTTTTTTATTACTAGATTCTGAAAAAAGTTTGTGTTATTTATAAACATTCAATTTCTCAAAAACACTCAGAAAATGGAGTTAAACAGTCTTACAACCCGTTCTCACAAAATTGTGATTTATAAAATAAAATATGTATTTTAGTTTAGTTGTAAACCTTCTACAGCTTAAAGTACCTCAGACTCTTCTTTATCTGTCCGATAAGCCCATTTTATTTAGGCATAATCACACCGTTTTGTCCGTTTTCGTAATTTCAATTTCGTAATTGGCTACGAAAGAAGATTTATTTTTCTCTGTTTCGTAATTAATTATCAAAGAGGAAAATTTAGTCCGTTTTCGTAATTTCGGTTTCATGATTGGCACGAAAGAGGAATTATTTTTCTCTGTTTCATATTTAATTATCAAACAAGAATTTATTAGCCGTTTTAGTAATTGACTTTCATAATATTGTCTTGCTTCTCAGTTAATTATAGAACAAGTTTTTACTTAAGTTTTAAACTGTCTTTTGCAGTCTCAAATTATATACCTAGATTTAATGAAATGAAAAACACTGATATTCAAAGATACTATCATAATATAATAGTGACACTAATAATGTGTGTGGGTGTAATAGTTTACTTCGTACAGTTGATAAAATTGAACAAATAACTTGCACACACCTGCCTTTAACGTGAATAAGAGAAAATAACATGCATATTGTAAATTATCGTCTTTATTTTTCTCGACATACACAAACAAAAGCTTAAATACGTGGTTGTTGATTGAAAATTAAAATGAATCACTGTGCGTATAAAAATAAAGTGCTGGCACACACGTCTAACTTGAACAAATACAAAAAAGAAAAAGTTATAAAATCGCAGCTTAGTTATTGTAAGGTTAATGAGTACATTCAATTAAATGATGTTGAAAATAAACACTAACACTTTTATCTACACACGTATCATAAACCCTCTTTACTGCGTAGAAAAACCGAACGTTACGATCAGCATAATTGGTAAAAACTCATTTCTTATCTGAAAAATTACACATTATGACCATAATGTGTAGTTTTTCTGCATATTATGACATTCAAATTTCAAACGCCGACGCCTGCCTGCGAGCCGCCCCTAGTTTGTCTGAAAGTTTGTGAATTTGGTACTGACATTCAAATTTCGAACGCCGACGCCCGCCTGCGGCACGTTGGTACTACAGAACAAGCTAAACAACTGCAGAGCCACAATGCCGGTCAAACATGCCGTTCCTGAACACATCAACGTGCCGCAGGCGGGCGTCGGCGTTCGAAATTTGAATGTCAGTACCAACTTCACAGACAAACTAGGGGCGGCATGCAGTCGCGCGTTGGCGTTCGAAATTTGAATGTTATAAGATGTAGAAATTTTTTAGATAAGGAATGAGTTTTTACCAAGTAGTTTAACATTATGCTG
The DNA here is from genome assembly GCA_949825045.1 of Argyresthia goedartella. Lineage (NCBI taxonomy): Eukaryota > Metazoa > Arthropoda > Insecta > Lepidoptera > Argyresthiidae > Argyresthia > Argyresthia goedartella. Next base: position 17,428,808 of record OX463829.1, on the reverse strand, counting down.
ATCGTAACGTGCGGTTTTTGTACGCAGTAAAGAGGGTTTATGATACGTGTGTAGATAAACTACTATAAAATGGCCTGACCGGGTGGTATAATTCCTAATGGTGTTGCTCTCCTCAGTTCGGAAAAGGTTTAGGTAACAATTAATTTAGGAAAAACGAAACAGCCGAAAATTCAAAATATATATTTGGTTTAGCCTTTTTAAATAGATGACATTGATAGCGGACTCATATTAACAAATCTCTTTACTTACATGCTATATGGCGTATGGTTTATGTTAACCTTTGACTGGTGACATGGTTTTTGTGTAACGTAACTGGTGACGAGGGGACTGAGAGGCCCACTGCGGTATCTAGTATAAATCATAGAAATTAAGTGTGGTAGCTAGCCAGAGTATGTAAAAACTGTGTTATCATATATAAATGGATAAAATAAAACAAATAACTATACTCTGAATATATTTTTTTGTTACGATCTTGCAATTTTAATGTATGTCGTCTTAACAATCAAAAAACTAGAGATGAGATCACAAATTACATAAGCAAAAAATTAATCAACATATTTTGACAAAAAATCACTTTTTTCTATAATATTGAATTAATAATGAATTAAGAAAAAAAAAACAACTAAAATCAAAATTGTATTTTCACGAAATTGACAATGGTCGAACTTTGCCAATTTTTATATGCAGTCTGGGCATACTTTTTTTGCACACTGCAAGCACACACGTTTCGGACACGATTCAAACTGGTAATTTGATTGGCGCTTTTATCGAGGAAGACAACTGGCTCCTGCTTTCCTGGAGTTTTGATTGTTCTCGGTTAAAAATGTGAAAAAACAATACAACAAAATTACGTAAAAAATTACGTAAGTGGTGACATGGGGTCTGAGAGACCCCTGCCGAACTTTACGCCAATGTAACTTACCGATTTGAGCCTGTCCGACACAGCTATCCCCTTCTACGGCATGGACGCAAGTAAACTCGAAGCTACTCGGGTGATGAGCCCAAGGAAACCCGGAGAAGGTGCCAAAATGTTGTTTTACTGACGCCGCTGGGCCTGTAAGACCCCTTGTCACCAGTTAAAGGTTAAACTGGATGCTTATTAGGCAAAACGCGTTGCTATGCCGCGCCACGGGCACTGGGCAGCACCTTGTATAGAAAAGCTTGTGCCCGCAGCGACAAGAAGCTGGTGTCGCGCGTGCTCAGCCCGCCCTCGTACGCCGCGCGGCCCGCCCCCGCGCCGCCACGCCGTGCCCCCGACTCCGCCTCGCCCTCCCCGCCGCCCGAGCCTGCCGTCGCCGGCGCCGGCGCCGACCAGTGCGCCATACAGTTCATTACGTCATTTGGCGCGGAGGACGACGAGAGGCCGCCTCGTGAGTATATGAGTGAAGTGCATTCCATACAACTTTCCCTTCCCCGTAAATTTGGCTGTGCTGCATAACTGTCGAAAAATGGGGAAAATCATTATTCGGTTGCCAGGCTCAGATAGCAATCCCCCCTTTCAAAAAATTAAATCCGTGTGTCATCGGATTCCGGATCGTCCTAAAAGGGACAATTTTCCGTCCTTTTCAGGCTTCCGTAGCGTATTAAGTCTCCGCTGTCCGTCGGAGAGAGCTGAAATGTTCACAGAGGGTGTGTTACTATTGCCGCTATAACAACAAAAGAAACATGCCGTTATTTTTTATTGAAATGAAGTACCCATAGAATAAATTATTGGTATGATCATTTTCTCAGACATTTTGTTTTATTTGTTTATCGGTGAAAACTGGATTCTCCAGATCTAATCGGAAAAGATATTTAATTGCAGGTATTTAGTTTTGTGCTTAGTCATTTGTCATTATACTATTAATAATTGTCATTCGAATTATAATAAATAATATGAAGTTTTTATCATATTTGTATTATTTCTGTAAATAAAATGCTCAATTTCTGTCCACTTCCGGTTTCAATGAGCGAACAGTTTCGTTCCTGAGTACATAGTTTAATACTAACACACAACCTACATAAAATTCTTTTTTCAATGTTTCGATGTACGGCCTAGAATGTTGTCCTATCTAGTATTTAATATTTTATTATTAAAAATTAAAAAGGTATACTCATACAAAAGACTGTCGTTTTACGTTTTCCCGTGTACAATGGTATGGAATCCTTCGTGGGCGGTCCGACGTCCTACTCGCATTTGACCGGTTTTATTGACAGACGGAAAATTGGATGGGATGCGAAGCCTTTTTATAGCCTTTAGTTGTTATTGGAGCTGGTTGTCAATATTGCTTTTTCTTTTGAATACCTACTTGTGTTTACTCTAGATAGTTTTGAACATAAAGGTACTATTACTTTATTACAAAAATAGAGGAACATACACGAGTTGTCAAATGAAACCAAAAACAATATTGCACTTATGTGGGTTAAGTGTCTATGCGTGTGTGATAGAGACGTGCCGCACATCGATGTAAATACATTTCATCTATAGTTTGGTCGTAGATATGATGTACTCCCATCTTCCCTGGAAATTGGGACGGGCGACATGAAGTATTGAAAAGGTTTTTAACATTTTTGTATGGAGACTGGCACGCCTTTTTAAACAAATCTTGGCCAGTGTCCATCGATTGAGTAAATTGTTGAAACAAATGTGTGTAGTTATGAATTTATGAAACGATATGCTTTGCGATAAATCTTTGTTCAAAGTGCAAAAAACTTGTGTTTGTCGCTCTTTGAAGAAAGATTTCTCAAAAAGGATATCGTTTTACAAATTCATAAATAACACACATTTGTTTATAAAAAAATACTTTCTATTACTGATTTTTTAGGATAATTTCTTTAAATAATTTCTCAAAGTTTCTTTTGACATATTTTTCAATGTTGTTTACTAAACAAACATCAGCCTTATAGGCAATGTTTAAATGATGCATTGGATAATTAAATACCTGTGACTATTAAGTAGATCTTGATCCAACGAAGGCGCAATTAAACTATCAAAATGATTATCCAAGTAACTTGGAGTCGCGTTGGTTTTCTTTGGTAGATTATGCTTGTTCATTAGTATTCTGTATGTTAACTCTCCGTTGCATGCAGCTCATATCTGTTAGCATAGAAGATTGTCATCAGTCATTTTCAGAATGAAAAGCCGGCAGTTACCATTAATGAATATAGCTTTATTTACTTTTCAGCTCCTCTTCCAAAATCATCGCTGTATTCTGAGAAACTGAAGCACAATCTGACTAAAGTGGAAACTTACTCAGAAGTCGCTCGGAAACCTAAAGCAAGGTACGCTAGTATTCCATTTACCAACAGGATAATATAGTACATTTCGAACGGGTTACGAATAGAATTTTTCCGCCTGAGAACCCCAAATCAAGGTGCTATTTTGAGGTTAGAAGGAGGTTTTTTTTTTCCTATTAAGGTCACCTCGCTAGACTTGCGTTTCTTGACCTTACAGATCCAATTCAAAAGGATAGATACCAATTTGACGCATCGATACTGTGATGGGATCCTATTAAACTACTCACCTTTATTTCTTTGTTTAAAAAGATGCCCGGAAACTGCCCCAGGATGTATATTAAACTGGCCAAAAGCATTAACATATTAAACAAAAACGTCAGCATAAAGTCAGTCAGTCTGTGACGTTGTGCTGACGTTTCTGCACGGTACGATAAAATAGTGTACAAAGGCGAACTTACCTCTAATAAGATATCTCTTCCAGCAAACCAATACAATGCTTATACATATCTGGGGCAGTCGTCTATACATCTATAAAGCCATACCTCTTCAATAACTGGACCAAAATGACACTTGGATTCGTAATTTTTACCCGACTGCAGCGAAGTGCAAAAGAGGAGGGTTATGTGTTTGACCTGCCCCATTAGCAGACCCCGCGGGGGGTGTTGACGTAGGAAAGTGAGGGACAGAGCTATGCGCTATATAAAGCTCCGTCCCTCACCTTTCGCGACAAACCCCCCCCCCCCCCCCCCGCCCCCCCTCCGCGCTCGGCATGCTACGGGTGCTGTATGAATGCCTGTTCCTGTCTCCCCTCATAACTACTTGCCGGCTCAGCCGATTTTGATAAATGATACTTCATTAGATTCGTCTTGATGGCGCGAGTGTTACTGTTTGTATTAACCCCCTGGCTCTGATAGAGATAGAGAGACTCCATACGAGTGACCTAATTTTGAGGTTAAAATCTTGATTTCGAATATTGTTACCGCACGGATGATGAATCTCTAAAATATATAAAGAGTCCCACTTATAAAATTTACCGCTGAGCTATCAATTTCGATGCTAAAATATTTATCGATAGCGCTGATATTAACTTTAAAAAACGGTTTGTGAGTTGGCTCTGGATTTTTAATATTCTGTTGTGGTAGTAAAGATAATGAATTAATATAATAGAAGCTGTTCAAGTAACTCATTACTTACATACAAAAAAAAGACGCTAGGTTGCTTTTGATGCTTCCCCTATTTTCTTACTTAAAGCGGCAATCCACTGGCTGTCATTTTGGTCCAGTTATATACACTCGGCGTCAAAAAAATCGCGCCTTTCCTAAAATTCATGTCAAGCGATTATAACTCCTAAGATCCTTCCTTTACCCTATCATTATTAGTATCATTTAAAAGCTCAATTAATAAGCTTTCAAAAAAAATATCATTTGTTTAGGGAAAATCAAAAACCAGAAATCGCCAGCACTTTGATTAAAAAGTGGCGATGTACGCGTTTGGAGGCTCACTAATTGAACCACCCTGGACGCGTATAAAATGGGGGGTAATAATCAATTATGGGTCATTTGCTATCCAGACGTCACAGAGGTCACACCTGAAGAGCTCCGACAAGAAAAAACCCAGTGAAAATGGATACCACGGCAGAAGAAGCAGCTCAAGTGGAGTCCCTACTGCAAACCGGACTACGGCAGGTTGAAGTTGCTCGGCAACTGAACATCAGCCGATTTCGAGTGCAACGGGTATACCGACGGTTCCAAGAGACTGGAGGTTACATCAGGAAACATGGTTCCGGGAGACGTCGCTGCACTACCGTCAGAGATGATCGCTACATTGTGTCGACGTCTTTGCGGAACCGCTTCTCCAACGCTGTGGAGCTGCAGCATCAGCTTCGAGCTACTCGAAGGACAGCAGTCAGCGTCTCCACTATCAGAAGAAGGCTGCGAGAGAAGAATTTGCTGCCCCAGAGAGCTGCTACAGGCCCCCAATTGACTGCCATCCACCGGACGACCAGGAAGCGATTTTCCGAAACGCACTTGCCGTGGACATTCGACCAGTGGAGGAATGTCCTGTTCTCCGACGAAACCCGAGTGTGCCTGTACACCAACGACAGGCGTAAAAGAGTCTACAGGCGACCAGGGGAGCGTTTCACACCGGCCTGCACCGTGGAAACCGTCGGCTATGGAGGAGGATCTGCATGTTCTGGGGCGGCATCTCTATCGACGGCAAGACAGACCTCGTGTGCGTCTCCAGAGCTGGAGGTGGTCGCGGCCAGGGGTCTCTGACTGCTCACCGGTACATCACCGAGATTTTGGAGGAGCATGTGGTCCCATATGCTGGTTTTGTCGGCGCCAACTTCGAGTTCATGCACGACAACACCCGGTGCCGCACAGCCTTTATTACCAAGGACTACCTACGTCGAGTTTGCATCAAGGTTGTGGACAGGCCAGCAAGAAGCCCCGACCTCAATCCTATCGAGCACCTCTGGGGCGAGCTGAAACGGTGAGTTCGGGCCCATGATCCAGCTCCTGCCACTCTCGATGAGCTTCGAGATGCCATCATCGAGGAGTGGGACAACATTCCCCAGGAACACGTCTTGATGCTCATCAGGTCCATGACTGACCGCTTGGAAGCTGCTCGGAGGGCTAGAGGAGGCAACACTAGGTTTTAAGACTAACTTTTAAGGATTTTTATTGTTGATTTTTAATTTTTGTACAACAGTAAAAGGAACACCTTTTCTTTGTAATTTTGATCAGAATACACATTGTTTCACATTTACCCAGAATTTTCTTTTTTTATGGGGTTGGTGGCCAATTTCCTACCGTTTTCAAATAGGGGATTTCATTAGCTTTCAAATGATACTAATAATGATAGGGTACAGGAAGGATCTTAGGAATTAGAATCGCTTGACACGAATTTTAGGAAAGGTGCGATTTTTTTGACGCCGAGTGTAGATTTCAGTGTATAGTTGTGTCCCACTGATGTGGCTTTGAGGCGAACTTTCTCGGTCATGTTTAACGCTAAGGTGATATTCCCCAGATCCCGTTCATCATCTTCTGAGCGCGCCGGCTACCGTCGCATGGGCCCACACCGACCCAAGTCTAGGACCAACTCCCGATCTAGATCTCGCTCCTACTCCTGCTCACGCTCCCGTTCACGGTCGCCTCGCCGCTGGTCCAACTCTAGCTCCTCGCGGTCAAGGTCACGGTCAAGGTCGCAGTACAGGAGGACGCGGTCAAGGTCACGCTCGCGATCGCGGAACTGTAGGAGACGGTCTAGGAGTCCCGAAAAGTATGTATTTTTGATTGCATTGGAGCTCGCTATTTTGGTACATGGGTGCAGATGCCAGATGGATTCGAATGATGATGATTATTGATGACGCAGAGTTCGCGTCAGGTTGGCATGCCACTAGGGGATGCTGCTACTTGCACTTGTGTATTTATATGGTATTCTCAAGCACAACAACTCGCACACTGTACAAGAAATGTACAAACGGTGACACTGAAAAGTTTCCCAAAAATTCGTTTAGAAACTAGATAACAAAAAAATATTGGGAGAAGGATATAATAATAGAAAAAAAGATGGAGTATTTTAGTATAGAAGTCTGAGAAATCACTGACGAAGATTTCTTATGTGTTTCTAGCGATGTGTTTTTATCTGATTTTGATTGTGATGAATAAAATATTAGTTTAAATAAAAATATTATCTTATTCTAACTTCATGTTGTCGTGTACCTTTTTGGCAAGTATCGACATCGTCTACATCACTAAAACAGTGCCATCCCAACTTGACTTCGAGAGTTTATTAAATTCTGCTAAGTATTAGCCCGTGACATGGAGCAAGCTTATCACCATAGTTCTGGTGACATTAATTATGAAGCTCAACAAGTCACTGACTGATGACGACGCTTACATTTTCTCCTCCGCTCGGGCAGTTCTTATTATTCATTTTGAATCTAATCTAAGGTTATAGAAGCTAACGTATCTTTTTGACATTTTTCAGCCACTCTAAGCGGTATGATAACACATCGCATTCACGTGAAAGGTAATGCTCATTTTATTTACTTAAAATCACCAGTAAAAGTGGTAATGCACAATGGGTAAGTGGCTAGGTACTAGAAAGCCTTTTGTCTTCTCACCAAATACTAAATTTTGAATAGCGGAAGACGCTTTTAAAAAACTAATCAATTTAAATCTAAATATGCTATTTGACTGCTACTCAAAGTAGATTTTTTTTAGGAACAGTCAAAACGGTAATTTTGTTCACGAGTTCTTAGTAAAATTGAGTTTATAAAATATGACTGCTGGTAAAACACAATCCTGATATTATCAAACGTTTCTGTTAAAATAGGTTCAGCTCTAGACACGTTTCAAGATTTATTGGAGTACCTTGTCGAATACCGTATTTTGACAGAAACTGGCGTAGACTTTGCTGTGGGTTTGAGGTTTCACTAGCCTGTATCAGTGCCCTGAATGAAGGGTGGGTGTGGCCTCCAATATAAGGGCGGGGTCCCTTGCACTAATTACACCTCTCTTATTAAGAGCTTAGAGACTGGTTCAGGCTAGTGTAATAGCCGTTTTAGGCCTTGGTCTCCTGTTCACGCCGTAGGCCGGCCACCTACGGCGTCACGGCATATGCCGCGTCACAATGTTTACTATAGAAGTGTAGTGGTGCGGTCTCTCATCACAATCAATCAATCAATCTTATGTCTTTATTGCTGTAGATATTTACATATACTTAGAAGTCGTCATTTTTGCCTTTTCTCTACATTGGAAGTAAAGCATTAAAGAAAGTTGTTTCTTTATACTAGCTTGTTGCTCTCGCGTGTCGGCAGGGAATAGTGAACGTAAAAAAGCAATGTGATTATTTTTGCACGATAGAAATGTCTCCCAAAGTTATCACAAAATTCGTCGAAGTTATACGTTTTGATTCACTGATTGGTCGATTTTACGGCTTCTTCCACAAATCCCCTGCCACTATCCCCTGTGAAGGGGATTTGTGGACTTTTTGTCAATTTTGTGTGTGGGGGTGTGTGTATGAGTGTCTCTGTGTGTGTTTTTGTCTGTGGTACCCTAGCACTCAAATGGGTGGACGGATATTGGTGATGCGGTACACAAGTCAAAAATAATGTATTACTGAGACACAGATTTACTTCCACATTTTTATCTTTATAATTCTGCCAAAGCCGATTTGTCATGGGAATGAATACATTGAATAGTTTTCTCTGATTAAGTTCACAAATTGCAACACATATATACATAGTCAGGTCATAAGTTCTGTCACATGTGCAATATGAAATAATTTAGACATGTTTATTATTTATGTAAACATTTATATAGCAAAATGAACTTAATAAAACATAGATTCTTATGGTAATAAAGTTTATTCAAAATGACCCCCGCGATTTTGAATACAGGCCTTTATTCTGCGCGGCCAGTCGTCTATCACAGCACGAACGAGGTCCATGTCAATATCGGCGGCTGCCTTAATCAAGGTTGCCTTGAGTGACTCCAAATCAGGATGAGGCTTTGAGCAGGCCTTATCCTCCAAGTGTTGCCATATCTTGTAATCTAACGGATTCAAATCTGGACTGGAGGAGGGCCAGTCTACGTGCCGGATGAAGTCGATTTCACGCGCCGCCAGCCAGTTTTGTGTGCTTTTCGCTCTATGAGCTGGCGCAGAATCTTGTTGGAATACCCAGTGCCTGTTATTAAACATGGTATGAGAAACAGGTTCCACAAGGTTCTTGAGGACTGTATTTTGATACACAACTGCATTCGTTTTACGCCTTTCTCACAAAAGTGTACCTCAGTTAAGCCCCAATAAGAGACTCCCAACCAAACCATGAGCGAGGATGGAAAATGACCTCGTTGGACACGCGGAATACGGTTGCTCGCTTCTTCACTGCTGTGTGCGTACACCTTATCATTTTGTTTGTTGTAGCTCTCTTCCACGGTGAAAATTTTTTCATCCGAAAAAAGAATTTCCCGATGCTTTTTTCCCGCGTACCGCTTCAACAAAGCGCGGCATCTCTTCAGTTTCAGGTCCATTAAACGAGCGTCCAAACGATGTCCTGTTTTTCTTCGATATGCCCTAAGCCCTAAGTCTTCATTTAACACCCTTTTCACCGTGGTCCTGCTTAACCCCATCTGAAGGGCTAACAGTTTCTGCTTACGTATGGGATTTCTTTGAATTCGCGCCTTCACAGCTTTTATCACTGCTGGAGTCCTAACAGAGCGAGGGCGACCACTTCTTGACCTGTCATCTACACTAGAGTCTTCATTGTATCGTTTTATGGTACGATAAACGAATCTTTTGTTTATATTCAAATTTTTCAGTAGGTCGAAAATCTGAATTGGCGCGTAACCGCAACGATGCAACGCAATAACTTCGACACGGTCTTCTTTAAGTGTCCACTCCAAATTTAAAAATGAGGAAAATTCTAAAAAGTACACATTTTTATTTTCATGAAAAATTCGAAATTCGAATTCAATAAACTTTTTTGTGGCCAGCATTCTAAATTCAAAAGTTTTTATTGTGTGACAGAACTTATGACCTGACTGTGTACATATGCTTGACCTTTTGCAAATAATTTACTGCCCAGATATACGGCAGTCTCTTCTACTGAAGTTCCTTGCAATTCAACGAGTCGGGGTTTTTAGTTATGAAATTTATAACTAAATTTATAGTTATTAACATTTGAATCCAATTCCTCTAAAAGTTAGCAGCTTTGCCTTGAATAGGAGACCAAGGCCTTTGAGTAGTTTATTGAGTACATATATGTGATGTGCCGTGTTTCCCCGCCAGCAACGACCGTGGCGCGGCTCCGGCGGCAGTCCCGCGCTACTACGGACGCAGGAAGGAAGACAAGTCCTCGAGCGAGCTGGACCTCGACTCCGACGACAGCGACGACAATACTAATCAGTAAGTAGTCGGCCCTATCAAGTCTCTATGTTACAAAATACAGTTTAAAATAGTTAGGATTTATGTAATGTAACTATATTCCTAACAATTTCTTTTCTCCCACTTCCAGGACTCCGGTTGGCAGTAAATCCAACTCCAACCAGAATCAATTACGGTTAACTGGACCCAGCTCCAAAGTCAGTAAGAATCATTTGTCTTCGCATTTTGTAAGCTTTTATTTTACTAGCAGTTCATAGCTACCCGCTTTTTTATCCTTTGGGAAGGTTTCATTGACAATCTCGAGAATGTCTATGGATTAGTGACTCGATGGAGTCATTTACCTAGGGCGCCTTTGGCGAGTAAGGTCCTAAAGAATGAAGTATCTGTCAAAATTTAACCGACTTCAAAATGGATGAGGTTGTCAGTTCGTTTTCAGTAACGGCGAATTAACACGCGATAGCCCCCATCGATGTGAGCTATTTTGCACTCAAATCAACTATAACTGTCTATAAACGTCTTAATTGTAGAATAGTTACGTTCTTTAAAATTGTCTAATGTTAAATAAACGGTTGTATAGGGTTTAACGGGATAAACTGATTATGCATGTAGATACATATACATTATAGACTTCAGAATAGCACACATCGAGCAACCTAAAACAATTTGTTATTCAAGCTAATCTGTTATTGAACTTTCGTCCACAGCATTTACTTCCCAAATAATATATTTGAAATCCTCGCAACAAGCCCTTTCACAAATGAAAGGGCTTGTTGCGAGGGTATCAAAATACAATACACAATAAAGTTTGAAATATTAAGTTTCTGATTTGCCTATCGAATTCAAAATGTATTTGCTTAAGTGACATGTTCGTATTTGGGTATATACATAATTATACCAAATTTCAAGTCATTCGTTTCAGAATTCGGTTGCTTAATATTACTTTTACACACCTAGGACACACACGTATGATCCTATAATGGTACCGTTTATCCTTTTTAAGGTACGGTACGAAACCATAAAAAAACCTTCCTCAATTTCGTTCATCAAATTACTTTAGCCTAATTACAAGTAAAACCTATAAATGTGAGTGGAAATCTTGGAATTTAAATTTAAATTGAATATTTGAATTTAATTAATACTTGAGCGGAAATGACTGTTACATTGGTAAAAACATTGAATCACTATGATCCATCCTTCCGATGCGGATTACTGTAATTATTTACATCTCTGGTTGGCATTGAGCTTTCTGGCTGGCTTGTCATATAAGTGCACACTTTAGGGTACACTTTGACAACTTTCCATTTCGACAACATTTAATTTTTGAACCAATTCAACACCTCCCATTATGACAAGGTGCATAATGATAAGTACCCATATTGATAACATCCCAATTCAACAAATTTCCAATTTAACCAAGTTCCATTTCCACAACATTTCGGCTGTGAGACAAGGACCATTTTATATAATTTCACCTTACAAAACTTTAACCATGAAACAAATGTTAGCTATTTCGAACAGTAGAGGATAATCAACAAAAACCGACTTCAAACAAAAACTTTAGTGCTGTATTTGTGTAAATTCACAACATCGTCCCACTGGAACCATGGCATATACCAACTTCTATCTCCTTGAGGCCTGCCAACGATTACCCTTGATACTCGTTGGCTAATGTATTTTTTTTTGTCAAATTGGGACATTGTGGACTTGGGAAGTTGTCAAAATGGGAACTTGTGATTATGAACCTTGTCATAAGGGAAGTTGTCGAAATGGACCTAAAGGGTCAAAACGTCTGAAGCCGTGGGTAAAACTTACGTTTGTTAATTATATCTTTAAATAAAAAATTTCACCCAAAGAAAAGCAAAGTGTTCCATAGTATTGAAAAAGGGTTCAGATCCTGGCTAACCACATACAACGAGGAGTTCATTGCGAATTGGTTCTTCCATCCATCGCGCTAGGGTAACATTGGCAATGTATTTCCAGGGCTCTTCGCGTGTTGGTGCGATGTCACTCAAGGATAAACTCAAGAAGAAAATGCAGGCGCAGCTATCAAGGCAACGTGAGTTCTAAGCTTACTTACTTATGTTGTTACTCAAAAAGTTTCCTTTACCGTTTGATCTTCATACAGCATTTCACATTGCTGCATGCTCAGGTGTTTAAGACTTGACCACCAGAGGCGATTTGAACGGATCTTTATTTATTTAAAGTCATGAAAAGTACTTTTTAATAGCTATGCAAATCATTCTGTGACATTTCAATCAATGCTAAAAATAAAAAAAAATACTTAAAAACAGAATAAAATAAATATTTAAGGGGGCTCCCATACAACAATCCTTTCAATACCACATACAAACCTATGAATGCACCTGGTTACATGGTACATGGAGTGTGAAAGTAACCTTAACTTTGTAAACAACATTTTGCTATGAAAAATCCAAACTATTCACTCCTCACATCCCTACCATTGTACGGTAGTACGGAATCCTTCGTGAGCGAGTCCGACTCGCACTTGGCTGCTTTTTTATTTTATTTTATGAATTATTTGCCTATTTTATCAAACTAATTTGAAAATTTCGAGTAATAGATGTCTAAACTTTTTCAAATTATGTTTTAAATGAGAGCCCTCGTAACGTCGATTGATCAATATTTATGAACGGTTACTTGCGGCTGGTTGATTCTGATCGAAAAAATCCATGTCACTAATATCAAATAACTTGTCACTGTTGAACATTCATAACAACAAAAACATTTTAGAAAATTGAGCAAAAGACTAAAAATACAGTTCTTAAATAATATCAATTGTAAAACTATAGTTGTCTATAAATTTATATATTAAGTAAATTTTTTTGTGATATTATGAATAAGTCTTTGAACTTGAACTTGAACATGAATATTCTGTTTTTAAGGAAATTTCAGTAATCCTGTAATGTTTTTTGACAGGAATAACGACATCAATCTAAGAACCCTATTATCTCGAAATGGTTTTCTCAGTTTGATGCCGTTGATATTCTTTTACTTACCGAATTCGCCATCAGACTCGTTTTTACAAATTGACAGTAAAGTAATTTTGATCGTAAGTTCTATGAAAATACAAGCATGTAACGTCAAATGCTGTCTTTAAACAAAATTGAGTGTATAAAATTCAACTATTGGGATACGGATATCGGATATACGATTCTGATATTCGCACACACTTTAAGTAGTACAAATTTATTGAACTTCTGAACCAATTCCAAATATATAGGATTAAACAAACCTTGTCAAACACCGAAGAATTGTGTAGGCTTACTTTTGTTCCTCACCCCTGTAGTCGGTATATATTGAACAAACCTCCATACTGTTTCCAGTGCGCGCCGATAAGAAGGCGGAGGCTGAGCGGCTGGACCGCGAGGAGCGCAGACAGGCACGCCGCGACCAGGAGATGAGGGACCTCGCCATCAAGCTGCGGCGCAAGTCTGTATCCACGTCTGTACTACACCTACACCTACACACTACACTACACTAACTAGCCAGGTATACTGGGTGTCCCTGGGCTCTGGGCAAGTAGTGCAATCCTGAATAAGAATGCTACTCGGCAATGCCAAAAGAGTTTTATAAATAATTTACCAATTCAAAAACTTAAACTGACTTCAACTTCAAGTCCTATTTATTCCTCCCCGGTCTGCATGCGAATGTAGTCTATGTACATGAAAAGTCGTCATCAAAACTTTTGCTGCACGGGACCACCACAAACCAAAACGTTATCTGTGTATCTATTTTTAGTTTTTGTTGATTTTTCAAAAAGCGCTATATCAATTTGGATAAAATTTATATGAGACCACCTCTGAAATATGGCCTACTAATCAAAATAAGTATCATCAAAATCGATTCATTGACGGAATAATCGCGTAACCAAAATACTAAAAAAAAAAACAGTCAAATTGAGAACTTCAAGAAGTCTGTTGAAAAATGATAACGACACTTGATTTATTTTTATTAACTAGTCGAAAATAAAAATATACTAGACGAAAAAAATATCACATAAATGAAAGACAGAAAATCGACAGCCCACAGAAAAAAAGGCAACAAATATATTGCTTTCCAATATAAGTTATGACTGCCAAAGGACAATGGTTTTTTTTTACATTACAACGCTAGTACGATGGATTACAACGCTCCTTGACGCTAGTAGACCGTCGTCGCACGCAGATGCCGCGACGGAAAGCCTGGAGGTTAGCTAGCTATCAAGGGCGTTGTAATCGAGTCATAAGCTGTAGGTTTAGAGAGACTGAGATATTTACAGACAGAATCCAGAAATGTCTATGAGCTAGACAAATACATATCCAAGAGTTGGGGACAGCAATCGGCTACACAAATTTACAGGCGGAATACTATTTAAACATTTTTACAGAAGAACCTTTAAAGAAGTCAGTACATGAAGTCAGCTCGGAGCTCAAGAAAATAGTGACGAGGACCGATCCAAGAATCATGACAGTAGAACACTAGACTTGAATTCCGAGCAAAAAGCAAACTAACCAGCTAAGCCAGTCGGCTTGCTGAACAAAGAGTATGCTACAAGATTATTAATCTGTGGTCTAGATGACGACAACACTTTATCCACTAGTGCCAAAAATGCAATTTTATGCAGCCTACATCCAGCATAAAGAAGTACTTTTCGAGCATGAGAAGTGAAAAAACATATATCATTCGATAGAGCACAAAATATAGCAATTTTACCTGAAAATAAAATTGTTATTATACATACTTACCTGGCTTGAAGCCTAATATTGAGAGTAGCATACTTGACTTCCTTTCCGGTTCGACGAATTTAGCCCTAAACAGCTCACTTCCTGTTTAAAACTCCTAAAATACATGTCAAATCCGTTTGGAACCTCAGCAACATTGCGCGCGTAAAGTTTCAGAAATGGCGGCAATTGTAGCCAGCGTTATTGCGCGCGCTCAATTTTCAGGTCATTGGCAACTCAATAAAGAGCTGATCGTGTCTAAGAATGTGTCACGATCATGCATTGCACAGTAATGTGTACAGCAGGCAGCGATTTACCTAGGCTTAAAGCCAGGTAAGTATGTATAATAACAATTTTATTTTCAGGTAAAATTGCTATATTATACCTGACGTTACCTGGCTTTAAGCCTAATATTGAGTAGTGTTTGGTATCGACTGCTGAGTTAAAAACGCCAATGTGATATGACTAGGAGTTCATTTATGGAAACCTTACATAAATTATGATACTGAATGTGTATGCATCATCGTGTACGTGATGAAAAGATAGGCTGCGCAAATGCAACTCAAAAATAAGGCAAATAGATATAAACAAACACAGACTTAAGAAAGGTCTGATGAAGTCATCTTTTGAAGCCAGCCGAGTTTCGGGCTGGCTTGGTTAGACTTGGTTAGTTAGTTTCTGGCTATTAAGACTCATCTGTTCTATATTAATCTAAGAATATGCAAAGCTTTACCTCCAGTAGGTTTTCCCTTTAGTCATCACTTACGTACAAGTTCACCGAGATTGGTGCTCGGTGTTTGGCTGCTAGCTCGCCATTCTGTTCGACGACTACCAAGACTGCAGTTGTGAGGTCAGCAGGATATCAGGTCGGTCGCCTGACCTACGAAACTCGGAGCTAGAGACGTAGGCGTGCCGAATCGAATACGTGTGAAAATGAGTTATTATTATTTGTACCTTGCACAGACAGGGCCAATCTGATTTAAACACAAAACATTGATGAAATTAGTGATTAGCAGTAGGTTTAATCAAATTACAATTGCTGTATTTTGAATTGGAAGTGCGCCTCCTGGATGCATTACCACTGATTATGTACTTCCACATATGATTGGTCTTTGCAAAAGACTGGCGAACAACTCTGTAATCTGACTTTAATGATAAAGTTACTCAATTAACCTAAATACCTTTTCGTATCACTTCTGAGGAGAATAGCTAGATGTGGCTGATTCTATTACAGGAGCTTCTACAGTGGGCAAGCATATTGAAAAAGACAAGTTTACGCGTAATAAGCATATTTGTAAATGCCTACAGTGATAAAGAAGTTTAGTACCCATCATATTCATTTATCATTGATCAGATACCTAATACAAGTATCTGAACGCGTTTTCATTATTACCCGCAGCTGTGTAGACAACATTAACTGAAACCATGTTGCCTAGGACTGGACCATAAAAGTCAAATATACATACTTCATTGGAATAATCCAGCATGGCCATAACATTAAATAAAATAATAATGTGTAATGGTTATAAAAGTTTTGAAAAACTGTAATTAAGCTAGTTCACAGGTAGAAATACCAGGTTGGTGTCCTAACATAACATAGCGTCACGCCTTTTCCCATACGGGGCGGCAGAGGCACAATGGCGCCCACGCTCAATATGCTAATGTATATCATGCTCAGTCCGATATTCAATACTCCCATTGCTACTATTATTATTATTATTCCTTTACTATGTAGGTACTCTACGGAACAGCTGTAGAAATATTAAAGAACTCTGCTTGTGGGCTGTATGCCGCACCGGCCACATCCAAGACACATTATGGTTAGATTACCTCGATTTCATCGACTTGGTTAAAGCAGCCTTTGCTGTTCGCTTGGGATATGTCGAAGTAAAGCGACTATTGAGAAACAACTAAATAAATAGTGGAGATGTGAAAAAATCACGATGTATATATAATCTCAAATTTATATTAATGTCCTGAGAGACTCGAGGACTGTCATCAGCTCCTTTTGGATAATATACTGAAAAGTGCATTCTTACAGCCACTTACCTAGTGAATTATGAAGACCTGCGCGGTCCAGTGACACGTAGGTCATTTGTGAGAAGTAGTGTAGATAACGTCTCTATATGGCTCCGACAATATCCTGGTGGATGACTGTCTGAATAATATTAGCAGACTATATCTTTGGATAGTGAATCTGAAAGGTGACTGCTACAATGATAATTGTCTGAAGCAGTGAAGTATGCATATTGCCGAACATATCCTGCCGGATTGATGAAAGTAGTCGGGTTGAAAAACGACGGCTCTGTTAGATTGTAACGCGTTGTTATATTAGGTGTTGGAGGAAATCAGCTAGGTAGGTACTCAAAGTTCTTTAACAATGTGGTTTAACTTATTAAAGGTAAGACCAATACCACAATAAGAGTAGTTTATGATTACCCTGGATATAGATAGCCGGTCCTCCAGCCACATACCTAATGTTTAGAACTCCCTTTTAATCCCTTTAAAGCAGCAGCGCTAAAATGGAAATTATTGATTTCAAAGTAAAGAAAGGTACATAAAGTAATTAGTATAAATGGAATATAAAATAGTGTTGATTTTATATTTCTTCGTCACTGGCTTAAAAAGGGTTAAGATATCACGTAAATGAGTAAAACGTTACAATAAAACTGTAGGAAAATTGTTTGCCTCCACTCTGTCCGCCTAGTTCTACCAACATCAGGCGATGTTTCTGTATGAAAATGTCGCTTTGAACCTTGCACAGATGGAAACGTTGCAGAGACTGAGTTAGATCTTAAGTTTCGCCGGGATACTAGAAATGCACGACAACCAGCCATCAGATATCTACATCTTTGCGCAAGATGTTTAATTGAACAGTCTCGCATAGACTGATTCATTTCATACTCACACGAGCGTTTAGTAGCGATGTCCCCTTACGCGCAGGCACTACCGGCTTAACGGCTGACATAACTGCATGTCAATGTCGCTTTAAACCTTGCAGGTGGACTTAGTTGCAGAAACTGTATCAGCGGTATATTACCATCGAAGATTGATCAACAGGTCACTTCACGCGGGATTTTCAATTTCTCTGTAGCCAAGCCGCGCTGATTGGTGTACTATGGCGCTCAGACTGGGCTGCGACACATACATTTGGCTGCGGCTCGTAGTCGCCGCGTCGTCGTTCGCCTCCTGCCTCCCCTCCGCGCACGCACCAGCCTTGCGCAGGCTGGCGGCCCGGAGCGCTCGCCGTATGCCGGCTCCGGGCGGCGGGGGCGCGTCACCGCTGCGCGCGGGCGCGGGCTAAGTGCAGCGGGCAGCCAGCAGCGCAAGGGCTCACCTTCTCTACTCGCCTTGCTCTGGAGGTCGAACTCACGAAAATGCACGCAGTCGCCGTGTCGTCGTTTGTCTCCTGCTTCCCCTCCGCGCGTGCGCCAGCCTTGCGCAGGATGGCGGCCCGGAGCGCTGGCCGGGCTCCGGGCGGCGGGGGCGCGACACCGCTGCGCGCGGGCGCGGGCTTACCTTCTCTGTTTGCCTTGCTCTGGATGGCAAACTCACGAAAAATCTCCAGGTTTCTCCTTCCTCGGACATAAAATCTGTAAAACTGGGTTTAGTTATGGACTATCCACCGAGGGCAAAATCTTGCACGAGGTTACCATTACGCGATGGTCGTGAATGCATTGAGTAGAGATCCACTCGTCCAACGTCAATAGTTCGCAATTGATAAGAATCGATTTTATTATTTTCCCCCTCGGAAGACCTCTCGTTGATTGTATTACATACCTTATCCCTGTAGCCGGAATCTGCTTGGTGCTAAACAAGCCAAGACATGACCGTCGAAAATATCCCTTTTTTATCCTCCTGCTTGATCAAACCATGTGGTATAACCATGGGCGCTCACTACGTTCCCGCCAAGTATGATTGCCATCGAAGGACTTAGCGCACTCGAGTTCAATGAACCCCAGCACAGAAAAATAAAAGTTTGTAACTCATGCGAACGGCAAATACCTAACCTGATTGGATTGGATTTACTTATGATTTTCTCAGCGTGAGATTCGGATGAATGCAATGTTTGTACTTTCGAGGGTAGTTGCAAATAGCTACTTATAAATATCACTCCTATATCAAAGGGAGTGATATTCCTATCAAATTCAATGTCAGAATTAAACATATCTTATTGCGAGATTGTGTGAGTTACTAAACATTGCATCACTCGATCGGTTTAGCATACGATCATGCATTGCCGAGATGTTACTAGCTGAATCTTGGAACGATTTTTCCAGATTACTTGTCCTTGAATTCTTTCTTACTCCCCCGATGTCTTCTCCTCCGGCTGCTCCCCTCTCCGGAGAGTGGAAGTGGAACTGCTGTAGCGATCACTCCTCGATGATTCACTACGCGGGGCTATTTACCGCGGTTTTTATTAAACGGATTATTTATTGCTGTTACACTGAACAATTAACACTATAACCGTAACAAAATTCCAAGGATATTTCGAAAAGTAACTTGGAATATTTTCAAATTTGTTAAACGCGTGCGCTCGGAAAGAAATCCAAAACGCCAATGACCTGAAAATTGACCGCGCGCAATAACGCTGGCTACAATTGCCGCCATTTCTGAAACTTTACGCGCGCAATGTTGCTGAGGTTCCAAACGGATATGACATGTATTTTAGGAGTTTTAAACAGGAAGTGAGCTGTTTAGGGCTAAATTCGTCGCACCGGAAAGGAAGTCAAGTATGCTACTCTCAATATTTGGCTTAAAGCCAGGTAACGTCAGGTATAATAAGGAACAAAACATTGTACGACGCCAACTCTGTAAGTTATTTAGGGGACGAGATATTCGACTTTAAATATGACCATATATTTTCGGATTTCGTCTTTTTACTGAAAAAATGATATCCTATATCGTTTGGGAGCCATAGAATACGAGGCACGCCGCAGTATTAGTCAAAATGTCAAAGTGTTCGATCCCGACGGCAAAAAATGCTATTCTGGCTGTGGCTAAATCAGTTTGCAAAAGATGTCAATTTTATCACACAATTGAATATCTCGCACGGCGCGCCGTGTCGTTATTGTATCGCTTGAATAGTTAACGGTTAACGGCCTTACTAATAAAAGAACTTATTCACGGTTTAACTTATACAGTGTTTTGTCTTGCTTTGACATTTGACATTTACTCGCCGTAGGAAAAGGACAAAACACTGTATAAGTTAAACAGTGAATAACTTTTTTTATTAGTAAGGCCGTATGTGTTTAGGTTTAAGTAAATAAAATTAAATAGCTTTCTTATTCATCATTTATTTCATCATCTATATCAGCGTACTCTATAACAATATCGTCTCAAAAACGTTTAGGAATATACATTTAAACTAAAAATCTAATTACACTTCAAGGTACTACGGTTGTCAGACCTCTCGCATATTTGGTACATGCTATAGGTTTCTTTTGTTATAGTAGTAAAGTTAGTTTTGTTAAGGTATAACTTTATAATACAACCTGGTGCTAAAGCGAAGCGGAGCGGAGCGGGACGACCCCATGTAGTTTAGCATAAAATAGGGTGTACAATTTTGATGAACATAACAATTTTGGTATGAAATGTATTTGCTCCAACAGCGTTTTCCATGCAGCCAAATCTTGCGGAATGTGCCACTATTTCGAACTAGTGTTTTATATGTTTCAGTTTTTTTTTGTACTTTGTCGTCAGCCCGTCGCAAATAGTTTTTATTATTTGAGTAAAGTTTTACTAATTAGTCAAGTACAGATATCATTCATATATAAAGTGCAAAAGTGAATACTTAATTAAACGCATTATTATATTAGCATTAGTGCATAGTGTTCCAATTTGTGAGTGGCAATCAGTGCGTGAGTGTTCCTAATAGAGTCAATAGTCAATAGTCAATAGTCAAAGTACTTTATTACTGTAGATATTTACATATACTTAGCAAACGTCATTTTTTGCCTCTTCTCTACATTGGACCACTGTGGGAGAAGAAGGGCGTAGAAACTCCCACAGATTTATTTTTAGATCTCTTTTAAAAATAGGTTGTGCTTAACTAATACAAATATGAAAAATTTAATTGTTATGATTAATAAGCAGGAATAAATAATTACAAAATTATTAACAGCAAGGTCTGTGTTGAGCCAGATTAACCCCATACAGTCCTGTCATTTAAGTAATCTTGAACATTGTAATATCCCTTTTTCGACAAAGTCGCTTTAACATGCTTTTTGAATTGCTCAAGTGGCAATTTCAAAATCTCCAGAGGTATCTTATTGTAGTAGAGAATGCACTGACCCTTGAAAGAATTGCTAACCTTCGCGAGTCTAAAACGGGGCGCACATAGTCTGTGATTATTTCTTAGGTTAACATTACAGCTATCGCTAAGTTTGGAAAATGTTGTAAGGTTCTTGCGTACATACATTATATTTTCGAAAATAAATTGACTAGCTACTGTTAGTATGTCAATTTCTTTAAAAAGCTCTCTTAAGGAGTCTGTTCGTTTTAAATTATAAATTGCTCGAATAGCTCTTTTCTGTAAAATAAAAATAGTTTGAATATCCGCTGCTTTCCCCCACAACAAGATACCATAGGACATCACACTATGAAAGTAACTAAAATATACTAGCCTAGATGTAGCCACATCCGTGCTTTGTCTGAATATGAGAGTATAACTTATTGCGGTAATCTACGTTGCGTGATTCTTCGGAATTTCGTGAAATGTGTTTGTTTACCACTTAACTCAAGTATGAAAACACCGACCTTACATTATTTAAATTTTATCAAAAATAATTAGTTCGAAATTTGGTCGGTAAAAATGTGTTTTTGCATTTCGTAATTTTTCGTAAATAGCTTTCAATTTCAGGGTAATTACAGTACCGATTGTTATAATAGTTTGCATGTGGTTTTGAAATAATTTAATTTAATTAAACTTGTAGAATTAATATTTGTGCAGAAGAGCCAAAGGACACACTGTGCGCAGAAGCCGAGTATTACGATACGATAGCGTACAAGAAAGCTACAAACACAAATTAGCTATATACAGTAGTTGTTGCTTGCGTAACGGCATGCAGCAATAGATGCTCCAAAGACATAGCGAGGATACCCGGAAAACCATAGTGTACTGAAAAAGCCATGAACAACAGTGAGGTCCCTGATAAGCTAGTGGTGATGCCAACTTCATATAATATCGTGATTTGCGCCGAGCTCTGCGCAACAACTGCACTACAGCAACTTAAAAACCTTGATTGACTTGAAACATAAAATGCAAAACGAGAGTTGGATTTTGTTTTTCATACATGTTCAACCTAGCACGAAGGATAAAAGGAGCTTCGCTTCGCTCACCCTCAGAATCCTTCACCGACCCTGTCCAACCACTTAGCTAGACCATTCGGTAATTTTGTTGCTCATTTCAGGTAATTCGTTTTTCGCTCAACTAGTTTTTTATTTGCTCGTTATAATATTCCTCTTATTTATCTCTCTATTTAATTATTCGGGTAGTGTATGGATTTTCGTTTCTATGTGGCATTCTTTTCGGGTGCTTCCATGTTTCGGATGATACGTTAAGCTGTTGGTCCCGGCTACTATCGCTACTCGGTGGCAGTAGTCGTAAAGCTGTGTCTGAGGCCCTAATACTAAGAGTCGGGCTGCCCACTAGCCCGACAACCCTCCACCTGCCCGCACAGAGCCAGCGTGGTAGAGTATGGCTCAATCTTAATAGAGTCCGAGTAAAGGCCCGTGCCCCTTGATGGGGACATTACTTGGCTATAATAATAATAATTATTATTATTATATTATTTACCTATATCTGTTCCAGACAACGGGAGATGCGACACCAACAGCGGCGCTCCAGCGACGACTCTGACCGAAGTTGCTCCGGCTCCTCTTCGAGGTAACATCTCATTGTTGTCGCCTCATGCCTCTCAAACCCTCTTGTTCAGTTACTCGAATCCAACGCAGTTTAAACTACGCCTAATGTATAAAACTGTCAGATTCCCCAGATTTCGGTGGATTTCAGTTGCTGAATAAAGGGGGCAGTACTCAAACTTGGCAGACAACCACTGCCAGATAAGTTCCTGTAGTGTTGAGCGAGGTCCGAATAGATTCGCCAGGGCGGATACGTTTTCAATATAGAGCCGGGAGCCCGAATATTTGACAGATCGATTAAGTGTTCGAGTTCGGATGAAAAGAATCTTAAGACCTTGTTCATAAGACTCACTGACGGTTCAATTAGTGCAGTAATCCGCGTCGGCTGTACCAGTCTACTGTCCGCCATAGTTATCTGGGCACTCGCGAGAAATGCGATTTCCCCTCCATCCCTCTTTCGCCCGCTCTCGCGTCGAGTGACAGAACTCTGTGACTTAATCAGAGTGAGGTGTCTAGTTAACTTTGTCGTGTAGTACTGTATAGTGGAAACAATTTACCGTAGGTCTTTGGACAGGTCTCTGCTAGTGAGGCGACCTGCTTGAAATCATCGATTAAATTGAATTAATCGATACGGGCTTTAAACATCCGAGAATCGATTGTGTTTTATTTAGTTTTTGTCGCGATGAATCAAATTAAATGTCAAGTAACCTATCTAACGTATGAGATGTATGGCGACCTGTCTAAAACCGACATATTTGTATGTTTGTCTGACAGAAAAAATAAAATATTAGCCCTTGCAAGTAAAATGCACTGCTATATTCTTTTGAACTACTGCTGTCGTCGTGATCGCTGCTGTCCGCACTAAGAGATAGTATTATCTCGTTTTGTATATATTGTCTACGTGTGTCTCGTTCGAAATCTGATGTATTATCGAGTTCGTTTTCTCCACAACCTTGTTCCAGTCACCTACTGTTACTCCTGCACTCGCAGCTTCTAGCAAACCCATCATTTTCGCCGTACTTTATATATATTTATGATATGTGAGTAGATAAACTATTTTACCGTGCTAAATTTCATTTACACTTCTCCACAAAATGCAGTTGTGTGCGTTGACTTGTTTACGAGTGCAGGGGTGTGGGGGAAGGGCGCAGGATGGGAGACATACATAACACAAAACCTGTTCTGACTACACCCTTTTCGCTGTTTTTTGTATGCGCCTCCGCATTGCAATTAGGTAGGTCGTTAGTTTTCCGAAACAAATACCTAATAGATATTTTGCTTAAAAATCCCATTTTATAGTAGTTTAAAAGACTGGAGGAGACATAATGGAGGGCATTTAAACTCGAGAGTGAGTTTCATAATAATATCATTCGAGAGTTTCAATGCCTAATTATGTACAGTTGCATAGACTAGTTTATCTACACACATTCATAAGCTCTCTTTGATGTGTTCAGGAACCGCATGTTCGACCGGCATTGTGGCATTGATAATTGCTCTGCAGTTATTTAGCGTGTTCAGTAGTACCAACTTCACAGACAAACTAGGGGTGGCACGCAGGCGGGCGTCGGCGTTCGAAATTTGAATGTCTTAATTTGTCGAAAATTGATACGTTATGGTCATAATGTATCAATATTCAGATAAGAAATGAGTTTTTACCAAGTAGTATAGTATTATGCTGGTCGTAACGTGCGGTTTTTGGATGCAGTAAAGAGTGTTTATTTGCAGTAAAGATATGTTAGATAAAATATATATAGTTTTACCATATATAAATTTATATTCACACATTTGACCCGGTACATCGAAATGATTTCCAAGCCGCGGGACAATTTCAGAACGCTTATGAATATTTAAATGGGTATTTTTACGATGCCCGTAGTAATCATCATGATCAGATATCCGTCTATAGAATTCTTTAACAATCCACGAGGAACTAACAATGCAAATATAAATTAAACTCAAGTAATGATAAAAGATGCATTTAACCCCAACCCCCGACCAAAACGGATTTTAACCAAACGGTATTTAACCAAACTGACACCCCTTGGCAGGGGTATAGGAGTAGGACTCACAGTATAGCTCCTCCACTTTGTCCGATCTGCAGCCATCTCCTGCTCTGCCCACCCTTGATACGCAAAGCAAGAATTCAAGCTTGCTTTTCCGTCATTTGAACAGAACACAGTTTCCTACTCTGTCGAGAAGAATGACAACTTCACAAAAAACGCTAAGGCTACCGCTACTACCCACTAGGTTGCGCTAGTAAATCGTTTTTTTTGTATGAAGTTGTCATTCTTCTCAACAGAGTAGGTAACTGTGTTCTGTTCAAATGACGGAAAGGCAAGCTAGTCTTGCCTTGCGTATCAAGGGTAGGGAGGCAGCCCAGTCTGAGCTAACCACGGTGGCTTCTTGCCTCTGGCCTGTTGTACCCTGCAGAAGGGTAGGTGCAGGCTGATTGATGATGAAAATTTCTTATTATTATTTATATTTAAATGTTAATTACTGTTTTATTTCAAAGATTATGTGTACCGAATTATTTTCCAAAGATATTGTTCCCCCATTGCAGAAGGGCCGGGATTATGCCGTCTGGTCCTGCTGATTTGTATGGGAGCAAGAAGTTTATTAACCAACTCACTTTTTCCTCGCTTATCGTCTGGATCTTCGTTGCTTTAGAATCTTTGATAGACACGATGACCAATGATCCAAATCATTAGATATATGACTACTGGACGGGTTATCAAAAATATTAAAATTATGTTAGTCGTTGAAGTCTGGTGACTACCCTTGTAGTAGTACTTCAAGTAGCCAATTTGGAGTTGCACTCCCAAAAACAAGTAGATTTATACTAAAAATTGTTTTCAGGGAGCACTCGCCGACACGAGATAAACTGAAGCCCAAGAGCGAGTCAAAAAGCCCTTCGCCGCAGGAGAGGCGCATTCCCGTGTGGGTCAGCGGAGACGCGGCGAGGCGCGTGCCTCCGGGCGAGGACATCGCGCTGCGCCGGCGCAGTGACCACGAGACGTGCGGGGGAGATAGGCAGGGGGAGCAAGAGCACAGGTGGGTTTCTTGTAAACATCTGTACAGTGGCACGTTCACAGTACTCACACTAATGCAATTTCACTATACAATTTGTTTAAAACTTAATTATTTTATTGTAACATCGAAATAGGTAAACAAACACAATAACACGCGTCGATTGACACATGACAAGAATACATAAGATCACTCTATATTTATAAGCAGTAGCAAAATCAAAACAATAACCGTCTCCTTCGTACTCATAATTTTGGCCGCGCGCGAGAGAGACAGACATACTATTCTTGATGCCCATGCAGTGCAACGTCACGCCGCGCGCTTATTCACAGACACTACACAAGCGCAACGTGTAAATGTTTTGAACGTGCCAGCTTTAGTTAACCGATCTGTAACATAACATAACATAACATTTACATAAAGGCTGCATAACGTAACTGGTACGCGTAATGGAGTAAAATAGTCTCGGCCTTCCACTAAGAAAGAGTTTCACAGATAAGTGGTATTTGCGTTCCATGGCCAGCTGGCTTCGCGGAGTGAGCTAAGCGGCGAATGAGATCGGTGAGATGGCGAATGGATGATCCTAAATAAATATAGGCACTACTTTTTATTTTATGTTATGAAATTTCAGCCTATTTTAATAAACGTAATTTTAATATTGTGAGTATTAGATGTCTAAATACTTTTTTAAATATTTTTATAAATAACGCCCCCGTGATGTCGATTGATCAACATTTCTGAATGGTTACTTTCTGAACGAAAAAATCAATGTCACTCAGATCAACTGTAATATTTTACTACGATTGCGATTTATTTTGATCTTCCCACCGGCAAATCACATGTCACTATGGAACATTCCTAACAAAAACATTTCAGAAAATTGTTAAAAAGTCGATCAAAAATGATGGATTGTTTTTCAGTTTTTACGTATATTTAGCACAGGTCCCAAATAATATCATTTGTAAAACTGTTTAAAACTTACGATGAATGCTGCCGAAATGCTAAAGATTGATCATCTCCTTGAGTGGACCTTAAACACATTTATTACACAAGGTATAATAGCCTTCTTATCATCTTAGGATTTTACTAAGACCATTATAATTTTGATAAAATTTATATGGGACACCTCTGAAGTATGACCTACCAATCAAAACAAGAATCATCAAAATCGATTCATAATTGACGGAATAATCTCGTAACAAACAAAGAAAACAGTCGAATTGAGAAGCTCCTCCTTTTTGAAAATAACACCTAATATCTAATATCAATATTTGGTTACGTTCCGACTGACAACAGAGTACTAGACTTGACGAGAAAACTTGACAATTTACTGTTTTACAGGACAGCCAACTTAATGGCGAAGGGAATTCAACACAAAGAGTTACGTTGTTTCACAAAGAGACGAAAATGAGCTGTAGAGGACAAATGAAGGAGATTCTATTTTTACGGATATTACAGTAATCCTTTATATGTTTAGTGACAAAAGAATTACTGGAATATCCATAATATCCGAATATCCGTATGGAAGCGTCCGTGGCCTAGCGGAATTCGCACATCGGAAACGATCGTGCGGGTAGCAACACCTGCCCGATACTGGCACTGGATGGGTGTCCGTTCTATGTGGCATTTGTTTCGGACGCTTCCGTGTTTCGTTTGACACCTTAAACTGTTGGCTCCGATAAAGAGACTCTCCATACGAGAAAATAATCTTTATCGTCGCACCCACCTGGCATTTGATACTTTCCGTACTTTGTACGAAAACTCGCGCCCTCCCGGAAATAGTGCTCATAAGCGGATCCTCATTATTTGTTGGATATGGGTAGTTCCGACCTGTAGTAGTAACCCTCCTGGTTACCACGTCTTATGCCGATTCAGATTAGGAACCAAATTTTTTCCGCAAAATTGCCGTGACCGTCTTAAACAAAGTCTTGGTATTATGTAAATAAAGCCCATTATGGCGAATTGCCAAGGTGATGTTCTTATTTTGAACGTAATTCGAATCGGAAAAATATTGTGGTAACCCCCTCAGAAATAGAGCATAAAATATAGCAATTTTACCTGAAAATAAAATTGTTATTATACATACTTACCTGGCTTTAAGCCTAATATTGAGAGTAGCATACAGATGTAGTGAATAATCCTTTCCTATCGGCAAAACTCGGAATAACGATAACACCCGAATGGTGCCGATGTGTCTATGAATTACTGTATTATTAAATTACGTGTAGGTATCAAATAAATCGCAGACTTTATTTATCAATGTCAAATGTCAAATTGCCCGTTTGACGTATATTACACTGAGATGTTAAAACCACCACGATTCTATCATATAAAGAATTCGTTAGGTAAACAAAAATATAACTAGTTACTGAGGACGTTTTATTTCAATAAAACGCACTGATAAAAACCAAATTCCGGTTGGGATGATCTAATGATTCTATAAGGATTGGAATCCCAAAAGTCTAACTATAAGTCAAAACTACAGTAGGATTTTGCAGACCTTTTTTATAACAATAATTTTTTGTAATTAATTAAAAATACTATGACATAACAAAAAAGACACCTCAACATAAAACAAAACAAACCAGCAGAGAAATTAATATAAATAAATATATGATTTTCTGATTGGATGAACGACTTCGATTATGACAGCGGGATAAGAGGAGGAGGAGCGGGGTGGACAGTGTGATGCGAAACAATACTTCCAACTTCCATATCACAGTCAGAATCAGAACTATTTTCTGGTGTATCATCGTTAGAGTTTTCATGAACGGTGATTACAAAACTAGCCATATAATTTTCCAACTCAGGTTCGTGTTTTCGGTACTCGTTTTCGCATTTGATGGCGTGGTCACATACTTTGGCCCAAACATCGGAACCAATCATATTAACCTTTTCCTGTACCAATTGTTTCACAGTAGTCATATTCATTTTGGATACGTATCCCTTTATTTGAGACCATATGTTTTCAATCGGATTGAAATCAGGATGATATGGTGGCAATCTTAGTACGCTGTGTCCATATTCGTTCATAAGTTTATCTATAGAGTATTCTGCAAAGTCTTGTTTGTACTTGCAAATAATTTCATATATTTCAAGTTTTGTTAATGACGGATCCATCGGAACGTTATGTTTGGATAGCCAATCAATCATGTCTTGCGTCCTGGTATTTGAATTAGGAGGTTTTTCTACGTACTTATTATGATATGCAGCATTATCTACTACTAGTACCGAATGTGGAGCTAAGTTTGGAATGAGTTGATTACGAAGCCATTTTTCATAGTTTTCATTGTTCATCGCGTTGTGATAGTCACCTTTTTTATCAGTAGACTGATACATTAACAATGCCCCAAGTATAAACCCCTTTCTACTACCAGCGTGCACTATTATAAGACGTTGTCCTTTAGAAATTAACTGTTTCACTCCGTTTTCTGACGAGTCAGCCCAGCCTTTACCTGCCAAATGTGAGGTATGGATGTATGTTTCATCCATATAAACAATCTCTCTCCCTTGCAATCTGTACTTTTTTATCGCGGCTAAAAACTTTACTCTTTTTAAACGAACATCATCTTTCTCGATAAGTAATTTTCTGTTGTTTTCAACTTTTTTATACCGAAATCCCATTTTTCTAAGAATTTTTCTAAGAATTTTTCTTAGCGTAAAGTCACATCCCTTAAAATTTATGGCTTCGGATAACTTGGACTTCAGGGCTTTAATTGTAGGTACTTGTTTGTATATCAAATGGAAATTATACACTAATCGGCGTATAACGTTGTAGTCAAAATCGTCAAGACCTAGACAAAATAATTTATTTGGTCTACCCAACTTTTCCGACTTCGGACTATTGGAGGTGGATTGATTTATGTATTCTTTTTGCAATATTTTATTTACTGTTCGTTGAGAAATTCCACTGGCCTCCGAAACTCGTTTTTGGACTTTACAAAAGTAAGCAGTATAGTTGGTATGTTTGAATTTATCATTTTCAGTTAAGAAATATAAATAAACATTGAAAATAACTTCGCAGGCTTGCCGATCTAAACGTTTCCCTTTTCTTAGTGCTTTCGGCATGTATGTTATAAATTGTTAATGTGGATCGAATAAAATCAATGTTTATTATTTACAAAAATGACAGACAAGAGTGAAATGTAAAGTCAAAAAAATATATATATAGGTGGCCTGCATTAATACACGAGTCCATGAAGTTTATCACAAAATCTAACATAAATATCAACAAAATATTTGATGACGTCATCCCCTATGAGACTTTCAACTCAACCCAACTTTTTCGCTAAATATTTCAACTTAACCTAACTTTTTTGCTAAATATTTCAACTCAACCTAACTTTGTTTTGCTAAATTTTTTAACTTAACCTAAATTTACTAATTATCTACCCCAAATCGGACTGGCGCACCCTAGGCGGGGGGGCCGGCCCGGCCGCCAGGGGCAGCTCTTGTACACACTATCTAATTAGTGACTAATTAATCAATTATTCTTGCATATTTAATCTATTTAAGCGACTTAGAAAAATCATAGCTCTCATTTTAATTTATCACCTACCTACCTACCTACCTAACTAACCTAACCTAACCATTAGGTTAGGTAAGGTAAGGTTAAGGCAACCCAAGTAACATGCGCCGCTTCGCCGTCGCAGCCGCGCGGGCGATCGGGGGCAGCGCACGTTACAAGGCGCTATGCCTGGGCAACGAGCGCGTGACTTCACGAGCTGAGCAGATCTTCTAACTAGAGCTAGCGATCTATGGACAGAGTGGTATCACACTAAAGAATACACTTCCTCAAACAAGGCTTATGCGTCTGAGCACGTATTTATATGCGTTGCGACACGTCTCTTGCGCATTCATTTGTATTGTGTAGGTGTTAGGTACTGTACACTTGTGTGTATGTGCGTTGATTTGGTCGCTCCCTCGTAAGCAATAGTAAAAGCGCCATCTCTGATTTTTCGTCGATATTACGATGGGTTATACTACGCCGTCAGCCTAAGCTCCGAGTATTTATTGTATGGTACAGATAACGGGCGAGGTAGTAGTGACATCTATAAATAATACAGAATTTTGTCTTTCTAGCTGAGTAATTTTTTTGTATACGGTGGTGTGTGTGTGTTTGTTGGTCCATGGTTTTGGTAAGTAATATTCTATGAGAGGCCTAAGAAAAGTCTAGGTGGATGACAAATATATCTAGGGTAATAAAGATAACAATTTTGGTTTCTACTTATCCTCAGTAATAGGTAAAATAAATTTAAAAAAAACAACGGCCTATAAATATGTGAGACCTAGGTCTCATGAGGCAAAGGATGACAAAATGAAATAAAGGCATTAATAAAGAACTGATTTTACTTTACTTCACATTGTAATTCTAATTAGTTTTCATGTAATCCCTCATTTAGGAACCTAGTCAAGTATTTTCGCTGGCCGCCACGACACATCGTTTTTTATCGCCATATTCATCTATCGAGTGAGCCGACAGGGCGACACCCGAGCCAACAGGTTAAGCTGTTGGTCCCGGCTACTATCGCTACTCGGTGGTAGTAGTCGTAAAGCTGTGTCAGAGGCAGCTTGATAACTCCTGACAGTTGGTCGGGTTGGCCACAAGCCCTACACCCTTCCATCAACCCGCACTGAGCCAGCTTGGTGGAGTATGGCTCAATCTTACTCTTATCCGGGTAAAAGCCCGTGCCCCTCGGTGGGGTCATTAATTGGTTACATTTTTTTAGGTGTGAATAAAAGTTGTTTGGTCATAAATCACAATTATCTCGAAATAGTCTCCCCAGTTTGGTGCCCTTAATTTTTTTCCGGCCAGTTAGCTGTCAAAGAAACGGCAACTGATTTTAATTATAATTTTATTCCTAATTAGGGCATAAATATGGTAAAAAAATGTTGTTAGGGTGTATGAAACGGGAAGTGTTTGCGGCCAGTTTTCTCTGTCACAAAGAAGATTGCATCATCCACCGAGCCGTTATTCGAACGTGAATTTGAATAACAAAGGAATTTACCAGCTCAGTACTTTCGTTCGCTCGCTGCCGCGAATGCCGCGCCACCCGCCGGCACGTGCATCGCACCTCCACTCGTGTACCGCCAACTACCGAAATAAGTGCTCAGAGAAAAACTCTATTGTTCTCCACCAAATTAGGTGCTTGGACCTCTACTACATTACCGGCTTAACAAAAAAAGTAACGAACATTGGCTGTCCAAATAGTTCATTTGTGGATCTTGTCAATATAAATAGTCGTGGTATCTATGATGAGTACAGCACTATTGCAATTATTGTAATAAACATTAGTCAGAACGATTTGAATAAAAGTGTTGAAACACTTCTAGACTTACATTGCAGGATGAAATGCAAATTTATAAATTTTCCATGTGGCTGTAATTAGACCGAACAACAAAACAAATCTGTGCATAGAATCAATATTCATTTATTTAATTAAACGTGTCTTCACAGCGATGCTATTTTATATTTCGACATGAATAATTTTATTCATAACTTTACTCTGACTCAGGATATGTTGTACCTGTCTAATAAGTATAGAAAATTAGTAGCTACATTGTTGGCATATAATATATGTTTAGGTTTAACCTAGTTCAACTTGACATCAGCTGTTTTTATTGAACAGATTATTAAGAAACCTGCTTATTTTAAGGGTAAGATGACATGCAATAGAGGTATTGGGAATTCACCGCTTAATAATATATTTTTATGCAACATTGGAATCTGTTCCAAGTAATTTAAAATAGTTCATTCATAAGACAATAGAGGAAATCTATAGCATACGAGAGCCACTAAATATGTCAAAGCGTAAGCCCCATTTAAAAATTTCCCATCAAATCATCCAGGGGCTAACTGGCGAAAAACTTGTATTAGAATTGTTTCTAAAAAAATCTGACATTGATATTTGTGTTACAGAACACTGGTAGCTAAGGGAAAATATCATGACTTAAAATAAATAATTACAAAATTGTCAGTTGTTACTTATAGAAAGACTACTTATAGAGGTGGTTCTTTAATCTTAATAAAAAATAATATTAAGGTGAAACAACGGAAAGATATTCTTACACTTACTGTTGAAAGACAAGAGGTATCCTGGGTTGAGTGAGCTAGATAGCCATATTATTGTTTGTGTCTACAAACCTCCGAGGGATGAAAAAGGCCATGGAAATTTCGTAATATTTGAGAAAATTATGGAGGAATCTCCACAAAACTTTGTCTATCTGTTGAGTATAGGCCTCCTCTTCAGCACGCTATTTGACGCGGTCCTACGCCAGCCTCATCCACTAGCGCCGAGCAAAGTAGGTAAGAACCTAAGGTAATAGACGTGGGTAAGCGGATCGCGAGGTAAAACTTTAGATAGGCGCGACACTTGGCCAGGAGGGAAGACGGAAGGTGGTCAAAAGCAGTGACGGAATGGTGGCCAAGGGACGCAACTCGACCAAGAGGCAGACCACCTGCCCTGTGTTCGGACGACGCAGCACGCTACTTGACGCGGTCCTACGCCGGCCTCATCCACTAGCGCCCAGCAAAGTAGGTAAGAACCTACTTTGCTGGGTGCTATGGGCGCGATGGGCCTATCTCCAGTTTAACCTCGCGATCCGCTTACCCACGTCTACGACCTTGGTTCTTCGTCCTATCTCCACGTTGGGTATTCGGTCGTGAAGGGAGATTCCGAGCATGGCACGCTCCATTGCCCTTTGTGCTACTATGATTTTGCGCATGAATTCCTTTGTGAGCGGCCATGTCTCGGATTCGTAAGTGAGTATAGGCAGAACAAATTGGTGGGACACCGGGGTTTTGAGGCATTGGGCGATTTTAGACTTTAAGATGTCTTCCAGTTTGCCAAAAGCGGCCCAACCCAGCTGGATGCGTCTCGAGATTTCCTTCACTTGCGAGTAGATATAAAGTAGATGTAGTCGGTTACTGTCTCTAGCTGGCAGTTACCTACGATTATGTTAGGTTTAGATTTGACAAAATCTTTGTTTTGGACACGTTCATACTGAGGCCTACCGTAAGCAAAGCTTTATGCAGGTCGTCGAGCATAGTCTGAAGATCCACATAGTTCTCGGTCGGGAGGATGAGGTCGTCGGCAAAGCGTAGATGCCCGTAGATGTTAATTCCCTGCCCTATCGAAATATTTGTCGGATAGAAAGTCTGGAGGATTTTTCATCTTCCTCTATCGCCTGCCTTGTTGTCAACATGACTGGTAGGTACGTCATTATTATTATTATTATTACATATAGTTTGTGCAATATGAATTGGCTAATTTGTAACTAATTATAAGTAAAATATTTTGTTGTATTTTAGACATATCCCGATCTTCCGTAACGAAAATACAAAACGAAGGTGAGACGTCAGCTGTATTTTCTACGCCTAAGAAAAATAAACCTTAAACCAAAAATAAAATAAATTTGGATGATTTTGATTAATGTGCAATTAGGCATGAAATAGATGAATTTTATGCTGTCCGAAAAGAAGTACCGAGCTTGAAACGGCTGCTATATAACATTCATCAAGGCATAGAACAGGCATACCACTCTCACTTACATCTTTGACTTCATTTAGGTACCTGTCCCTCCATGCCACTATATCATGTCGCTCCATAAGTCGCTCCATGTCGCTCCTTTAATATTTATAACCAAATTTGTGTAAGAGTAAACGAAGAGATTCTCTGCCACCAACAAAATGTATGCATTCTTTAAGAATCCGAAAATTGACATGGAGCGTCTTGTGGAGCAACATGGCATCCATACCTCCAGGGACAGGTACCTACATGAAGGCAAAGATGTAAGGGAGTGTGGTATGCCTGTTCTATACCTTGATGAAAGTTATATTGATACTTCGCTCAATCATGCGAAATGTTGGAAAAGCGAAAATGAGGCCGGCGTATCTAAATCTGTAGCTACAGGAAAAAGATACATAATTGATGCTATGAATAAAGTTAAGTTAGAAAAGTGGGTATTTAATAAATTATTACCCAATTTTAATGTACCCACCTGTATAGTCATGGGCAATGCTAGATATCATTCTAGCAAAATTAACAAACCTCTAATAACCTCGGTTAATAAAAAAAATGAAATTTTAGAATGTCAATCATCAAATAATATTACCTACCCTACCGGAGTCACAAAAAGTATGTTGTTGCTTGTGGTAAAGCAATTTTGCAGGGTTATTTAACCCTGACCCAGTATACGAGATTGATAATTTAGTACAGGAGAATGATCACAAAATACTACGACTGCCGCCATATCATTGTGACCTGAATCCGATAGAAATGACATGGGGCATAGTAAAAGGAAAGGTTTGCCACAAAGAATGTTGTTTTAGATAATAACACGTTCCTGCAGCTTCTAAAAAACTGTTTTGAGGATATAACTGCTGATACATTGAATAATTGCTGTGAGCATACAAAAAAACTAGAAAAGGAATATAATAATAATAATAATAATAATAATAATAATTTATTTATTCATAAAATCTTACAGTTCAAAGGTGTATATAACAAGAACATAAATTACAGATAGGCTACATTATTTTCATACAGCAGACCAACAACCAAGCTAAGCATTAAAAATGCCTGTGTTATGATTACTAGCTGCTCACATTAACACCGTTAGAGTCTAAACAAAAGTTACAAATTATGTCATGTATGAGAGCATAATATTATGAAATGTGTCCCTCCCTGGGTCGCCGGTGAAAATGCGTGTGAGTGTTGTTTTTGTTTTGTGTGTATTCAGCCATTTAAAATGTATGTGCGGATTTTACTTTATTATAGATAAAATATTTTCAGTTTGCTCGTAGTTTAGTGTTAAAAGCCAATTAGTTATAATTTGCTTACATTTAAATTTACATAGACCAAATATACTATGATCTTTATTGATAATGTTATAGAGCCTGGGACCCTGAAAGACGAGAAATCTGTTCAAAAAGAAAGTTCTGCTTCTTACAGCAGAACAGACAGCATAATTTCGTCGATTTATACCGATTTCAGTTGAGTAAGGAGTGTAAGAATGTTGTTTTAGTGTTGTATGTAATATGTACAGTTGTCTGACGGTTAGAGTGTCTGAAATTTCATGTAGAGCTCTGGTTGGGAACCTATAAGGTTTGAAGAGACAGATTTTTAGTATAAGTCTTTGAGCTTGTTCCACTGCTAAGATGTGAGTCTTTGGGGATCCACCCCAGCATGTAATTCCGTACGTCAACAGTGATTGGACTAGAGCCTTGTATACTTGGTTAATTAGTTTATCGCTTGCGACGTGTCGTAGTTGCTTGAAGACATAGGCTAGTTTTCTTATACGCTTGGCTAGATTCTGTGCTTGCTCGTTAAATGTCAGGTTGCAGTCTATAGTTATACCAAGGTATTTAGTTGAGTTAGTACTAAGAATACTGTGACAAGTGCAGGTGCTGTTTGGAGGGTAGGAGCATTTGTGGGAGATTATAGTTGAGTTTTGGCGAATCTCAGAGCATGAAGCCTGGTTGACAATAGAAAACATCATGTATGTTGTTTTATCGGAATTGAGTGTTAGATAGTTAGCTGCAAGCCAGTGCGTAACAAGATTGAACCCATTTTGGGCTAGGGAGAAGGCATCAGCCCAGGTGTCAGCACTGAAAGTGAGAGTGGTGTCGTCTGCGTAGGAGACAATTTTACATTGTGCAAGGCTTAGGTCGCATAGTTCGTTAATGTAGCATAAAAATAGTGTGGGGCCTAAGATACTACCTTGTGGGACCCCGTGATAGACTGGTAGTTCATCACTGACATGTTCATCTATTTTGACTCGTTGAGTTCTATTTGACAGGTAACTTTCAAATAGGCTCAGCTGAGTTCCCCGTATGCCTAGATGCAGGGGACTCGTAATTGATAGAGATTTTGAACAACTTATTATAAATGTTGGCGGCAGTGATAGTGAAACATCTAGCCTTACAACTCACAATGAGTCTGATATGTCTAGAATTGAACCAGTACAATCTGATCATGAAGATCATGAAATGTCATATGAATCTGTTGAATATGTAGATTCTGAATTTGATGCTAATGAAACAAATGAAGACATAATCATAATGGTTTTATTTTCTATATTTTAACCCGACTAACAGGTATTACTTTAGTGGAAGATTATTTCATAATAATAAAAAATAATATAAGTTTATTTGACTGCTACATAATGGAGGGCATTAATACTCGAGAGTGTTTTTATAAAACGAGCCGAAGGCGAGTTTCATAATAATATCACTCGAGAGTTTTAATGCCTAATTAAGTACAGTTACATACACTAGTTTTTCTACACACATTTCATATGATGTGTTCAGGAACCGCATGTTTGACCGGCATTGTGGCCTTGATAATTGCTCTGCAGTTGTTTAGCTTGTTCTGTAGTACCAACTTCACAGACAAACTAGGGGTGGCACGCAGGCGGGCGTCGGCGTTCGAAATTTGAATGTCATAATTTGACAAATTTTTGTACATTATGGTCATATTGTACAAATTTTCAGATAAGAAATGAGTTTTTACCAAATAGTTTTACATAATGCTGGTCTTAACGTGCGGTATTTAGACGCAGTAAAGAGGGTTTATGATACGTGTGTAGATTATAGTAGTTAATTTGACTTCCATAATGAGAGGCTTTAATATACGAGTGTTTCATAATAACACCACACGAGTATTTCATAATAACACCACACGAGTATTTTAATGCCTAATTATGTACAGTTAAATGCACTGCTTTATCTTTACATATCATAAGCTCTATGATAGTTAATTTATAATTATACTTAAAATGTAACTTCTAATAAGTTCGATTTTAAAATAACTTCGGCAATTAGCAAAGCGGCCAATTTGCATGGGTATACTACACTTAGTATTGCTTTATAGAAAGTTATTTAGCGCCCTCGGACCAGGTTTTTTATGTTCCTGGTTGGGCTGGCGATTGTGTGAGTGGCACTTGTCAGCGACACAAAGCGCATTCACTCACGCACCATCCACACGTTTCACTCTCGCAAACGCATTTTTCAGCTTGAACCAAAAGCACTATACATTACTTCTCGCCCCACACTAGGATATCCTGCGTCGTTGGTACCAGAAACAGCGACGTCACAAACATGTAAACATCGAAGACCTGTGGTTTTCTCCCTCCCTATCCGTCCCGGTTTCGAATCCCGGCCTCTGTGGCTGAGTGAGTGAGAGTCAATACTGCGCTTGGGAAAGCGCAGCCTCAACTCTCCATAGAGGTAGTCCGATGCCTTCAAGCAGGCGACAGCCTCTGAAAATCCAGAATCAGTATTGACAGTCGATTACTGATTAATTTACTTTTGCAATTAATCATTCGAGTTAAAATTCACTAAAACATACACCTTTTACTCCACAGGTACAACACACAACGCCAGTACGAAGAGAGACCAAACAAGCCGTACGAAGAGAGACCCAGCAGGCCCTATGAAGAAAGACCAAACAGGCCTTATGAAGATCGACCTCACAGGCCTTACGAAGAGAGAACTCCCAGGCCTTACGAAGAGAGACCTCCCAGGCCTTACGAAGAGAGACCTCCCAGGTCTTACGAAGAGAGACCTCCCAGGTCTTACGAAGAGAGACCTACCAGGCCTTACGAAGATAGATCTACTAGGCCTTACGAAGAGAGACCTCCCAGGCCCTATGAGGAAAGACCCCCCAGGTCTTACGAAGAGAGACCTCCCAGGCCTTACGAAGAGAGACCTCCCAGGCCTTTCGAAGAGAGACCTCCTAGGCCCTACGAAGAAAGACCCAGACACTTCGCACCACGCCCCGATAATGATAGGAACTACGACAACAGATGGCGGGACGACAGACGAACTTACAGGGGAGGCTATAAGGGCGATAGTCGCAGGTACCCCGAAGGAAGTGGCGACGGGCCCTCTAGTTGGCAGGAAGAAGATAAAGGGCTGCCAGGGACTCATAATAAGAATAAAGTCAAACTCGTCGATTATTAACGTTATTAGAATATACTGTACTCGGTTGTATTAGATTTAACGCGCTAATAGCTATAGCCAGTGACTAGTGCGGCATCATAACTCATATATACCTCACGCCGTAAACTTACTGTTGCGAGATATGTGAATTAATATGTCGCACTATAATAATAATAATCACTAGATTCTGGTAAGAAATGGAATGGCACCAAAGTATGAAGTAATGTGATGATGGTCAAATCGCCAAAATGTGAACTAAAGTCATCTTGTATTACAGACTATAATGGAGATGGTATTACTCTTATAAATAGATTTGGACGCATACACACACACGCACATACTGACACCCTTTAAGATATTTCCATAATATTCTACTTGTTATAATGTATACGTATTTTTTTTAAGATATTGAGGTTTGAGTCACAGGCGGGAAGGTGAGACCCGAGAATGGAGTTTGTGTGCTTGCTTCTATCCGTATAAGACCTCGACGAAGTTTCGTCAGTGCAGTGTACTCTTGTCAAGTAGCCCGTTGGCCGGCCCTGAGCAGTCTATTATCAGGTCTCGCCTTCTTGCCTGTAACCCAATGAGTTACGATTGTAGTCCCTTCGTGCATGACGCACGGCATAAGTCCAGAAGGGGTCAGGTACCGAGACGGGCGAGATCATGACTAGTTCATTTGAAACGAAATTCTGTAAATACTTTAAAATTTCCCATCGCTCTATCAGCTAATTTATGTAATTAGTAATCAAATTTTCGGCTCGACAAAAGTTGTAACATTTTAATGAAATTAAATACATATTCGTTACATAAAACAATTGTTATTATTATCATTAATGTTTCTTACAATAATAGGTAAATAGTAGGAAGATGAAAAGACATTGAAATAATTTATTAAAAACTAACATCGGCCCTTGTCTTAGTATAACAACCATATTATTGAATATCTCTAAATTGCTCACTTGGGGGGTGGATGGAAAAGTCGAAAGCAGAAAGTTTGACTACGGAACTTTGTTTGGACTAGTTAAGACACAAACATACTAATAGTCCTAAGCCCTAGGGGGGGGGGGGGGGGGGGCTCATATTCTATGCAACGATTGGGGAAAAGGTAAAAAATGTGTAATCAAAGTTGTTGAGAATTTTATCGGCTTTCATTTTGTAGTAAACACAAAGTACAATGACGCATTATTTCGACATTTACTTAAAAAACGGGACCTTTTTGCCTCTCACCTCAGAGGCGTAACGAATTTTAGAATGTTTGCCTCCTGACTGGTCCATTCAAAGATCCGAAGTCCAACTTTCTGATATCGACTTTTCCATCCATAATCATTAGTTTCATAAACTAACTGACAAAGTAGTGAAAATATATATTCTACATGAGTTACAACTTAACCGGTAATATTTTGGATTGTTATACAGGGTGTAACAGAAAGGTGTAGTCATATCTTTAGGGGTTGTTAGGGTCATCATACTGTGCAACTTTCACAATAAAATGTCTTCATCTGAGCAGCTTTAATTACTTAATTCACTTCTCCATACTGTTTGGGGCCGCGCGATCAGCTGTTTCGTATTTATAGAGAAGTGAAAAATAAATTTGCTCTGATCAAATCGGTTTCATAGTGAAAGATGTTCAGAATGATGCTCATTACAACACCTTAAAATATGACTACACCTTTCTGTTACAGCCTGTATAATTTTAATCCGTACAGTCCAGTAGGCGAAATCTGCGAAATGTTTTTTGATCAAAGGGGGTGTCCCTTTGGAGGATTCATTGACTGAACTACTACCCTAGGTACAGTTACGATCTTTCACAGGCGGGAAGGTGAGACCCGAGAATTGCGTTTGTGTGAGTGCTTCCATCCGTATAAGACTTCGACGACATAGGTCTGAGGCGTATCTGTGTAAGTTTCGTCATAGTGACTCTTGTCAAGTAGCCCGACTGGCCTGCCCTGTGCACGCACACAGTAGCAATTCTCAGTCTCGCCTTCTTGCCTGTTTAACTTGTTAATTACGGGAAATATTAAACTGCACATAAAAATACTGATTTGCACAGCAAATATCAGGGCAAAATGCTACCGTAGCTTAGGTTGAACATGTAAGAACAACAAAAAATACTTAAAACAAACTTAAGTACACATAAAATATTTAAAACATAAAAAGTGTTTTGTTGATCCTTTTTTGCTGTGCAAATCAGTATTTTTGATGTGCGATTAAATACTAGCCATTAATTACTGCCTTTTACTAACTGTCAGACAATTATTATTATCCATCCATCTAAACTTCAGATCGAAACAATTGACTTTTATCGTCTTTTAACTTTAAATGGCTTGGCTTAACAAAATTATGGTCCACTATTCCGATTCTTTTCTCATCATTACAATAGGGGACATAACGTCCCCCAAGATGTGTCGCAACCCTCGTATCTACTATGGTGAAACCGTGACTAAAATATCGCGAGGCATAATAGAAAATTTTCAGAACACTGTGCAACGTTGTAGAGTCACAAGTTGGGGACATTTTATCCCTAGTGAACCGAGCCTTTCAAGACACTGTGCAACGTTGCAGCGGTGCACACTGGTCTTAAACTCGAAAATCGTGGACTTTTGGGTCAAAGTGATAGTGATAGCTCACTCTGTTTTCAACAATAGTATCAACTTTAGTAATTTTGCGTTTTTAGTACAAAGTACTTTTTGATAGTGAAAAAAAAAAATGTTTATTTTTTGTATGGAGAAAAAGTAATAATCATAAAAATCTTTCATATGGTCATGCTGTTAGGCAGGGCGGCTAGTAGGCGTTACAGTCCACACAATTCTTGACATTTGATGCCTTGAAGTCATACAGGG
This sequence comes from Argyresthia goedartella, assembly GCA_949825045.1. Taxonomy (NCBI): domain Eukaryota; kingdom Metazoa; phylum Arthropoda; class Insecta; order Lepidoptera; family Argyresthiidae; genus Argyresthia; species Argyresthia goedartella. The sequence goes on along the minus strand of OX463829.1, from coordinate 17,387,304 downwards.
TGTTTGGTACATCGTTTGCAAAATCATGATGGAATGGGATAAGAGGATAGAAGGAGTCATTATCTACCTCCTAGGTCCACAAAAAAAAAATTGGCCCAACGGATTATTTTATTTTATTATATTATAATAAAATAAAATAATCCGAATTTTTATAACTTATTTGAAAAATCCTCCAGAGTACGATAAACTGGAATAAATATTTTTATTATTGAATATGAGCTTGAATTTTTACCTTTTGAATTTTTGAATTACACCTTTTTATTGTATTATTACACCTTGTATTGATAAAACTTGCAATTATTTACTGTTATGGTTGTTTAATGTTGTACGGTTCTTTTGTAGTCAAAAATACTGGAAATTTACATCTAGTTTTTTTATTTACTCACATTTTTTCAAGAAGTGAAATTCTGTAACGGAAAGTGAAATTCATCTTTGACTTGCAATAAAAAAAAAAAAATGAGGCTTTTTTCTAGAAATTAAAAAAAAAAGTTCGCTGGTCTATCTTATTTCTAATAATAATGCCATAATGGCTGACATGTCACTTCTACACGATGTGCACTAGACTTGCTGTCCCGAAGAAACGTACACGACACACGAAAATGTTTTTTGTACCCTCCGATCGCACTAATTATGCCTCTAACAGTACATGTCATAGGATTCCTAGATGGGTTGCTGGATGAAAATTAATCTGTCTCATTCTTACTTTATCATTAGAAACAGCCCCATGTAAGCTCCCCCCCCCCCCCCCCCCGCTACTTCATTCAGATAACGTAGGTAAATTACAAATCTTCTTTGCGCCAGCCGTATGCGAATGCCGAACTATCAGAACTCCCAATTAATAAACTTTCATGCTTATGTTTCTCTACTGGATCCCCCCGAAACACACATGCACACACACAAACACTTACACCCACACTTTCACTAACTTGTTGTGTATTACCTACTGTACCTACTGTATTTCAAAAATCAATGTCTTTTATATCTTTAGTTCTACATAGTAAAATCCTTAATTGGCTCAATTCTAAGTTTACTTATAAGTTTATTGTATTTGAACGGCTGTGGATTTTTGTTAAATTAATAAAATAAAATAAAATATCGATACCATCCGGATCCTTTCCAGCGCAATTGACTTTTTGTAGATGTAGCTTCTTCAAGAATTGAATTGGTTATAAAGAGATTCGAGTCGAGTATTCTTCTCACGCACCCTTTCTGGGGCGTGGAGAGTCAGGGTAAGATCATCGGATCTCTTCCTGGGGAAGAGCCTCTGTACACTCCCTCCCGGGCGGTGGGTGATGTTCTCACTGGAGGTGATCCATTGGGTGATCGCGGGCTAGGCAACCAGGTCGCGTGGCAGGCGGTGGCGGTGGTCGGCCGCGCACGCGTGGTACGGTGCCAGTTCGTGGATGTGCGGGTGATGTGACCCATCCGCACGCGCGAACATGCCCTTCGCCAGCTTCTGGACAAACTGGTCCACCCATCTTCCCGTTCCCATCTTAGGTCCCTCTGGATCGTAGCGTTCCTCACGTAGCGGAGGGCGCCGACAATGGTACGCAGAGAAAAATTCTCTTGGGCTTGGAGGCTCCGAGCACAGGACGTCCCATACCAGGACCGCGTAGGTGAGGCGGGATCTAATGTAGCACTTGTAGATCCTGAGCTTCGCCCCCAGAGGGAGGCTGGAGTCGAGGAGTGGAGGCAGCTCGGCGCTTGCCATCCTGACCTGATTGACGACGTTGTGAATAAATTCTTCTTCTTCATAATCTTCTCACGCACCCTTTCTGGGGCGTGGGGAGTCGGGGTCAGGTCGACGGACCTCTTCCCGAAGAATCGCCTCTGTCCACTCCTGTGGACAGGTCATCGGATGGCCCCTGCGGGCGGTGGTCTTCTTGTGGCGCTGGTATGCAGTGGGTGATCGCCGGCTAGGCAACCAGGTCGCGTGGCAGGCGGCGGCGGTCGGGCGGGCGCGCGTGGTGCGGCGCCAGTTCGGCGATATGCGGAAGATGTGAAGCATCCGCACGCGCGAACATGCCCTTCGCCAGCCTCTGGACAAACTGGTCCACGGTTTCCCATCTTAGGTCCCTCTGGATTGTCGCGTTCCTCACGTAGCGGGGGGCGCCGACGATGGTACGCAGAGAGAGGTTCTCTTGGGCTCGGAGTCTCCGTTTGTGAATAAATTATGCGTACGCGCTTCTTTTATATATTTCTACCTGTTCATGCATTACACAGTGAACGCGATTAGAGAGAGAGGGAGTGGAAAAAAAAGCAGCTGTTTGATATACAAAAAGTCAGGAGACTCCTGTGGGAGTAGGTACCGGGGTTAGAAAGGTCGATTCCAGGAAAATAGATCCTTTTGATCTAAGTAAGTACATGCAAAGTCCGCAACCTCAGGTAGGAAATCGTCAAATATATGACTTGAAAACAATAGTGTATAGTGACACACGGGTTGGGTAGGCCTTATACGAAAGATATTGACCCTTTGTAACTTCTTAAAATTGAAAATTAAGGTTCGGTCATAAATTATTGCCTTTTGTGCGGCACCTTCAACACGCGAGTTTAACTCGCACTTGGCCAGTTTTTTTATCCTATCAATGTTCTAGATTCATTTTCAAATACTTAGAAATACATAGGTTTTAATAAAGAACATTCGTCGCTTAATAAAATAACATAGGTTACGTTTCCCGTGCATTTGCTGTGGTACAACTACCGGCAAACTTCTTGAACATCGACCTTGATGGCGCAAGCGAGATAAAGGCGTCTCTTTGGCAGTGTTTGAGAGAGTGAGAGTGTTCCCCCACTACGTCAAATCATGCTCAAGAAGTTTGCCGCGATCTATACACGTACACGTGCTGTGGACGCCACAGCGGCAAACATATGAATATGACTTCTTCACTTACCATTTAAAAGATTTTCATAATTATTACTTTTTCTCCATACAAAAAATTAATAATATTTTTTTCACTATCAAACACTAAAAAAAAATACCACTTTTGTAATTTTTTTTAGTGCTTTGCTAAAAACTTATAAACAATAATTAGAAAATAATCAGCGTGATAGCTCAACTTTGACCCAAAAGTCCACGATATTCGAGTTTGAGACCAGTGTGCGTGCGGCGTCAGGGGGACATTTGTTCCTAGTGAATCTGAGCCTTTCAGGGCACTGTGTTACTTTGCAGCGGTGCAGCCTCACGATATAGGGGACATTTTGTCCCTAGTGTATCTGAGTCTAATCTCACTCATCACGACAAGGCGACCCGCACGCCCTTTGGCCTATGGCTTTCTACACGTCTACAAAGTTCAGTCGCTGAGTGTGTCAACATCGACATGCTCGCTGTCTTCCCCGCAGCCCTGCTCCCGCGGGCCGCCCAGCCCGGCGCGACCTTCCTTGGTGTGTCGCCACTTCATGCGCCGGTTCTGGAACCACACCTTCACCTAGGGATGAGAAGAATACCATCGGTCAAGTGCGGGACGGACTCGCACACGAAGGGTTCCGTAGGCACTTGGTTTCGTTACCAGTCTCCAGATTGCGGATTCGATATCAAACCAATTGTGCCGCTGGCGACGTTACTATAAATCGCGAAAATTAAATTTGTAAACTCGGGTATAGTTTATTGGTGTAGCGGCAACAGAAATACACATTCTGTGAACATTTAAACTACCTATTATGGTTCATGAGAAACAGCCCGCTGATAGACAGACGGACAGCGGAGGCTTAGTAATCGGGTCCCGTTTGGCACCCTTCTAAACATGCTCATAAAATCTACCATTTTAGTTGGGAAGTCGAAGTTCTGCCGCTTAAGCAGATGTTACGGGATCGATGTTTATGTTTTGGATGTTCCGCTTTCTCTGGTTCCCACGGCTAGTACAGGCCGCGCACAGGTTCTTTGGCTTTGAGCTGGCTGTGACCTTTCTTCATCACATAGGGTGAGAGAGAGAGAGGCTCGCTCGGAGCAAGTTGGTGCGAACTGTACCTGTGTCATTTCCCTAATTATTAGTATCGCCACATGTCATGAGCGCCACCCAGCACATCTTTGAGGGTCAGTTAACCTGTGAGTTGCTATTATAGGCCTTAGTTAGATTATTAAGAAAGTAAGTATGTAGGTCGGTAGAAACCTGTGCATCTGTCAATCCCAGCGTCGCAGCCAACTGTCTCCTATCAGGCTTAGTAATGTACTTCTGTATCTGGAACCTCCTTTCTAGACCTTTCCGCTGCAGGTTGCTGAAGACGGCACGTGACCACGACCGCTTCCGCTTCCCGGAGGATGTGACGTCACAGCGGGCGGGCTGGTGCGGGGTGGAAGGGGAGACTGGCAGCCGGTAGACTGGAAATGAGAAATTAATTCTGCTATTGTCGCTCAGGGTGATCGAAAAAATATATTGAGCAATAGAAGGAAAGCCTCGGAGTAGATGGCGTGTAAAGAAAAGAACTATACCTGCACCCGTAGCATGTTTACCCACGCGGGGTGTAGCGACGAGGGAAAGTGACAGCCATACGCTCGAAATAGCTCTGTCCCTCAATTTCCCGCGTCGCGACACCACCCCGCGGTCACCGTGCTACGGGGCAGGGGTGATCGCGAACGACCGGTAGATCGCGCGAGCATTCTAGGCGCGATCGACTGGTCGGTCGCGCCTAGAATGCTTTGCAACTAACTAGTCCCTTCGCAGTTGGTAGCAAGGAAACCAGTGTTGCAGCTTTTGAAAAATATGCTACCCAAAAGCAAGGAATTCTACAAATGTTCATATACATTGTCTCTCTATAGTTATCACTTGTATTGAATTTATGCTTATTTCATATTGCGACGAGATTGCAGCTGCCTATATTTTTTATGAAAGCGGGGAATTGTGATCTGAGTCTGGCAACCGGATATTGCTTTTTCCCTTTTAACTTAACGGCGAAAGGACAAGTTATCAGCAAGCTTTTACGTTGCAGTTACTTAACTCATTCTACAAATGTTCATTTACATTGTCTCTCTATAGTTATCACTTGTATTGAATTTACGTATTTCATATTGTGACGAGATTGCAGCTACCTATCTTTTTTATGAAAGCGGGGAATTGTGATCTGAGTCTGGCAACCGGATATTGCTTTTCCCCATTTTTTGACAGTTGTATACTACACCCAACTTAACGGCGAAGGGACAAGTTATCTGAAACACGCTTTAACGTTGCAGTTGATCGCGGCAAGGCAAACATATAAATCCAGCCAAGTGCGAGTATGAGTCTGTGTAAAATATAGAGGAATGGAAGTATATTTGGAATACCACTTTGTTTTAGGGCTCTAATAGTAACTACTTATTGAGTGACGGCTAGAATCGTGATAAAAAATAAGATGGTAGCAATACTAGCTGTTTATCAGTATTGAAAATATCAAAAACAATTAAACATAATCAGTGAATTTTCAAGAAGAACATAAAATGGCTGAAATCTTGTGCAGGTAATTTGGTATAGCGGTTTTCCAATTTATATTTAAATTCACCATGCTTAGCTAAAAAATGTGCGATATATACTATTTACTAAACAAACTTAGAAGAAAATATAAGTTACAGAAAATTTAATCCGATGGCGCCGCCTCTCAATAGATTTTTTGAATAATTTATGATTCATAATTTCTTTATTGCACATAAAATACAAGAGTTACAAAAAAATAGTGTACAAAGGCGAGCTTATCTCTCATAAGATATCTCTTCCAGCAAACCAGGTTGATTGTACTTTATTCGGATTGCTATAAATGTAAAATTTAGGGGACTCGTCATAACATATCTTGTAGAATTTCTGCTTATGCCACCCCACTTATCGCAGCTTGCTTGATACTTATCACTGGACATGTTAGCTTGCGTTGCCTCTCTTATCAGATCTTTTTGGTTGTTCATTAACCGATATGTTATAGACGTGAAATTTGTGGATATCATTGCAGATTTTGTTAGTTAATCATTACTCGAATTGCTTGGCCATGTAAGATTTCGTGAGTAAACCTTAGTAAGTTGATGGGTTGCAAACTCTAACCGGTAGGGTGCGCTCCCCTCCCCCCAAGGTGGGAGTAGAGATGCAAAGGGGATCACGGCGAGCATCTCCAAAACTGGATTTATAAACTGCAAATTCGAGGGTTCGTAGCAGTCAGCAACAGTCGATCTTGGGTTAAATCAAGTTGAGCAGGTACTTAACTCTATGGCCTAGACTATACTCATAACATCTGGTGTAAAAATAATTTTGATAGGCAGGTAACTTGGGACTTGAAGATCACCCCAAAAATGCAGGCTTCGTAGGCTGAAAAAAATTTCCCCCATTCATAGTACCAAATGTTAGTAATTTATTTGGGTTTCGTAACGATTTTTCTGATTGCTTGTTATAAATTAGATGTGAAGGATTACTTAAAATAATTACATTGCAAGATTTTATTTGTCATGTCATGCATGATACAAGAATTTAAAGTTGTTTCATGACAAATAAGTCCTGGCGCAATTCGCTTAAAATAATCGTATTTGTCATGATAGCACAGAGAAAGGTTGGGTTAGTTCATACGGATCCCGGGATCAGATCAAAGTTCATACGGATCCCGACGATTCGTTCACACCGATCCCGGGATCAGTGTGAACGAAAAAAATATAATATTTTAGTTCACAACGATCCCGAATCCCAATGTACAGGGACACGAAATATAGAATAGCATTTTATCGATGCTGATTTCTTTATATTATATTATTTTTATACGTAGGTAAATAATAATACTGGTAAATTAGAAGCCGTGTGAAGCGGAAATGAAACAGTCTATAATACAGGATGTACGGGGGATCGCTATATAACATTCTCTTTATTCCTGTTCATCTTTCCCCCCAAATAATTTGAATAAATTGGACAGAGAAGAGACATGTGCCCAGCGGTGGGTCGATTTGGGCTGAAAATTATATCAATGATGAAGATGACGATTTATAGCTATATTTTGAACTTTTTAGTTACTGGCCTGATTTGCTTCAAAATCGTTATCTGAGGATCTAGTTGGAGTCCAACCATAATTCAGAACTCAGATTTAAAAAAAAAACGCCGCCATCTTGAAATTTTGAGTTACTAAACCGATTTTCTTCAAATTTGATATCGGAGGATCCGGTTGGAGACCAGTCATGATTCAGAACTCAGATTTAAATAAAACTCCGCCATCTTGAACTTTTTAGTTACTCATCCAATTTGCTATCCGGTTGGAGTCCAGTCATGTTTCTGAAGTCAGATTTTGAAAAAATCGCTGCTATCTTGAACTTTTGAGTTACTAAACCGATTTGCTTCAAAATCGATATTTGAGGATCCGATTAGAGTTCAATCATGATTCTGACGTCAGATTTTGAAAAAGTCGCCGCCATCTTGAACTTTTTTGAAACTGATCCAATTTGCTTCAAAATCGATATCTGAGGATCTGGTTGAAGTCCAATCATAAATCAGAACTCAGATTTAAAAAAGTCGCTGCCATCTTGAACTTTTGAGTTACTTAACCGATTTGCTTCAAAATCGATATCTGAGGATCCGGTTGGAGTCCAATCATGATTCTGAACTCAGTTTTTAGAAAGTCGCCGCCATCTTGTACTTTTTAGTTTACTTAACCGATTTGGGTTTGTTCACATCGATCCCCGGATCAGATCAGATAATGACACGGTCTGCACTACATGCAAAGCGCGGGCAGGCTTCCTCGGCACTCCTCCATCAACGTCATAGTCAAGCGGGCTCTTTTAACAGCAAATATACCTTGTGTATTGGAGCCCGCAGGCCTGTGTCACCGGTGGAAAGCGGCGGCGGCGGCACCGGCGATGGGCTAGCCCCCTGTCACGCAAAATGGAGTATTGAATCACTGGCTAAAAGGGGTGACGCTATGTATGTATGTATGTATTTTATGTATCTACGACATCCGTTTTTATTATTCTTTATTTCGTGTCTCTGTACAACGGGATCAGTGTGCACTGCTACATTTTATTACGGCGTCAACTGATCCCACGCGGGATCGGTGTGAACGAATCGTCTGGATCCGTATGAACTTTGATCTGATCCCGGGATCCGTATGAACTAACCCGAAAGGGGGAAAGGTTGTATCATGACATGACATTTCGTGTGGCGCCAGTATCGTTAACTTTTGCTAGAATTAAATGGGAAATATTAAACTACACATCAAAAATAATGAGTTGCACAGCAAAAATCCCTTATATTTGCTGCGGAAGCTTAGGTGAAAGGCAAAGGGGGTGAGCGAAGCGAAGCCCTTTATCCTTCGCGTTAGGTTCAACATGTACTCATTAAATTAAAACTAAAACATAAAATTAAATTTAAAACAAAAAAGTGTTTTTGTTGATTATTTTTTGCCGTGCAAATTAGTATTTTTGAAGTGCGATTAAATACTAGCCGAATTAAACAAAAAAGGAAGTCGACTTTAATGTTTTTAATGCGAAGTATCGCTAAAAATAAAAGTTTACGAAAATAGAAAAATATGCTATTGATGATCGGTTCAAATACGAAGGCCGCCTATTATTGATATTATTGTTGTGTGCTGTGGATATGTAAACCGGGCTTTACTGTATGTGGATATGTAAACCGGGCTTTACTGTATGTGGATATGTAAACCGGGCTTTACTGTATGTGGATATGTAAACCGGGCTTTACTGTATAGGTGTTGGGTGTAATAACATAGAAGTTTGTGATATTGGATATGTGATTTCATTGACGAGGGATCTCCTGTGAGGTTTTAACACAAATTATTGTATTATCATCTAAACTTCATTTACCTACCTACATACTAAAATTCATGATGATAGAGTACCAGAGGGCATAATTTCCATTCCTAGATTTGTTTCGTATTGGTAATTAATTATATACAAGCGAACTTTGTTACAGCTCGACATAATGGGTGTTGAAAATATTACCGCAGCAGCCGAAAAAAACGGCAACAAATATACTACTCAAAAGAAAATAAGGGCCACTTACATATTTCTGTTTTTGAGTAAATTTTTAGATGTAAACTAATTAATTAGTGACTAATTAATGATGTCCGGCCTCCTTCAGTATCCAACCTCTTTAATGCTGGTGTTTAAGTCTTACAGCTGGCCAGAAATTGAAGCAAATAAAAAAAACGTGTTTCAGGTCAAATTCCTTTCAGATGGAATCACAATTTTATTCTGTTAAAAAACTATTTCTGTCCATCTTTTGCTTCTTTTAACATCTTTTGTTAATAATGCCACGTCAACGAAGGCATATGGATACCATTACTGCCACCAGAGCCGTTACATTGATTGCTGAAGGTCATTCACAGCGGTCTGTAGCTTTTTCGTTGGGTTTCTCTCGCCGAGACATCCACAATGTGTGGGATCGGTTCCAAGAGACTGGCAGTGTTGCAAGAAGGCCTGGATCGGGCAGGGTGCGAGCGACTACGGCACAAGAGGATCGCTACATCCGATTGAGTGCCCGTCGAGAGCGCTCTGTGACGGCACGTAAGTTACAAAATCGCCTACGGTTGACAACGGGGACTCGTGTTAGTGACCAAACGATACGTAATCGACTGCATGAAGACCAGCAAAGGTCCAGACGCCGAGTAGTACGAATTCCTTTATCTAGGGTTGAACGTGGAAATCGTTTAAGTTTTTGCCGCGAACATTCAGATTGGAGCATGAATCAATGGGGTATGGTGCTCTTCACAGATGAGTGTAAAGTGAAGCTTTGTAGTGATGATCGGCGGATTAGAGTATGGAGACGACAGGGTGAGAGATTTTCCGATGTCTGCATCAAGGAAATTGACCGCTTTGGAGGTCCTAGTGTGATGGTTTGGGCTGGGATTAGCTTACAAGGCAAAACTGAGCTGGTTTTCTTAAATCAAGGCACAGTAACTGCACAACGGTACATCGATGAAGTCATCAGGCCTCATGTGATTCCATTCTCACAGAGAGTGGGGCCAGGGTTCTGGTTAATGCATGACAATGCCCGCCCACACACAGCTCGGGCCACTCAGACTGTACTGGATGACTCCCATATTCGTGTCCTACCATGGCCAGCGTATAGTCCGGATTTAAATCCAATAGAGCATATGTGGGACCAATTAAAACGAAGGGTTAGGGAGCATGAGCAAGAGGTTCACAGCCAGCAACAGCTTATGGATGCTCTGAAACGTGCGTGGGAAGAGATACCTGATGAAAACATCAGAAACTTAATCGAGAGTATGCATTCAAGGCTCCAGGAGTGTGAAAACAGGAGAGGAGGACACACCCGTTACTAAACCATTAAAAAAAACAGCTTGTGTCAGTTTTTGTTTTGTTTTGCAAAGAGTTTCTGTTTAGTTTTTGCTGTTGACAATGGACTAATTTCATGTTAATTGAAATAAGTGAAACAATTGACTACACAATTAAATGGTTATTAGCATAAGTTAAAACAAAAGCCTTGTTACATGCTATTTTAATAAATATACATTACTGTTTACTATATTTTTCACGTAGCAATCAAAATACTTAGTGGCCCCTATTTTCTTTTGAGTAGTATATAATGACTACCAAAATGGCTAAATGACCACCAAAAGTTGCAGAAAATATCAGGACAAAATACTGCGGTAGCTTAGGTGAAGGGTAAAGGGAAGCCCCCTTTATCCTTCGTGTTAGGTTGAACATGTAAGAACAACAATAAATACTCAAAACATAAACTTAAGTACAAAAAACATAAAAATAAGTTTGGTGATCATTTATCCAAACACAATTTGGTGGACATCCATCCATTTTGGCAATAATTTCGAATTTATTGGTAGTAAAATAGGTGCATTTTTGGTAATCGTTTAAACACAAGCCGAAAAAAACAACTCCTTGGCTGGTTAGCAAGGAACCTCGTCCGTTGGGTGTGGGGTCGGGTCGGTTCGGACAGTCTGTCGGATATTGGATTAAGAAGCCTACGCACGAATTTCGTAACAGTTATCTATGGCTTATCAAAAGCGGGTAAAATAAAACATATGCGTTTCGTTACGTAGGTAACGCATCTGTTTTATGAGATGAGAGGTAAATAAACATTTCTGTGCACATGCCTAAACGCTCAAAAGTTAAGTGGCATGTGCTAAGCCACCCGAATTTGTTTACTTAGATGACTATTTTCAGGGTTTCATATCCGAAGGGTGTCAAACGGAACCCTGTTACTAAGCCTACGCTGTCCGTCCGTCCGTCGTCGGTCTGTGTCCGTCTGGTCTGTGTGTCCGTCAGCGGGCTACTGTTTCTCAGGAATAAGAAATAAGAAGAAGGTTTGTTCCAAATCGCAATTACTTATACCTGGTGCTGTGGTAGGCCTCAAGGCGGGGTTCAAGTTTCCAGTTATCTACATTATTAGGGTTTTCTATAGTTCGCAACTCACAGGTACCAATGTTGTAGTTTTTTTTTTATATAATGAAATAAGAAGAAGGTTTGTTCCAAATCGCAATTACTTATACCTGGTGCTGTGGTAGGCCTCAAGGCGGGGTGAAAGTGTGTGTAATGCAAGGGCATAGGTAGAGTCAGCAACGGAGGCTCGTCCCTACAGCACCTGTACAGTGCAGCCACGCACTCCACGCATGGAGGCTCTTGGGCTTTCGGGGCCTCATCAGCCAGAATCCTCTCCACACTGAACTTTAACTTGCTCGTCGAAACCTCACTTTTCACTGTCGTCATCACGAAAATATAAATATAAAAACGTTAACACAAGACCGTCGACCGTCGCAGAGGCAACTGAAAAACTGACAAAAAGCGCGCGCGAGTAATCGACGCGGGCGCCGATGCTGGGCGTGGCCTGGAAAATGGAGCGTTGTGATTGGCGGTAACAAAAGGGGCGGGGCGGTTGCGCGTGATCATGAAGCGCCGTTGCCTGTAACGTTATAAACAACACTGCAGTTGTTTACAATAAATAGCCTGTTAATACCATTTATATGACCACTGCAAGTTGCATAAATTTTTATTACTGTGAAGGGGATTGCGTCACTTATCAGTGTTCCTTTTTGAAAGAAACCACTCTGTCTGGGAATTAGGATACCATTGGGTAAGAAGTCTTGAAAATATAGAGGAGCTTGCTCGCGTACGAGTAGGTACTTTATGATATTAGTTATTAGGCCTAAACTGCTTACATTCACAATAATCTGTGGAAAAAAATAATATTGAGGTCGCCAATAGATCCAGAGCCCGCAACAGCATCGTTTCAGTCGCCGGACACCTACTTGAAAGGGTCCTCACAATATGTCTTTGATATATTGTGAGGACCTGTAGATATTCTGTGAGGACCTTCTGTAAAATTAGCAAAGAAAAATGCTTGCACGTCATTCATTAAACACATTTAGCGTCTGTAATCTGCTAAATAGCATCTGTCAAAATGTATGGATATGTCAAATTTAAGCCGATTTAGCACGCTGCTTATTGCACGAGTTCTCACAAGGGGAATGATGGAAAAATGTCACTAGAAAATGATGGAAAAGATAGAAGAAAAAGTCGAGAGCAGAAAATTTGAGTTCGGAACTTTATTTGGACAAGTTAGGAGACAAAAATACTAAAAGTCCTGATCCCTCCAAGGTAGTAACTATACACTTGGTAGTTATATACACTTTTACCTATTCCCAATCGCGATCTAAGATATAATGCGCTCCGAAAAAAAAACTTTTCTACCTCACTTTTTGACGACCGGTTTAGGCTAGCGGGTAGTGACCCTGCCTACGAAGCTGACAATCCTGGGTTCGAATCCCAGTAAGGTTGTTTGATAAGCATGAATATTTGTTTCTTAGTCTTGGATGTTTTCTGTGTATTTACATAAGTATGTATCTATTACATATATCGTCGTCTTACCCATAACAGAAGCCTTGTTGAGCTAAGTACAGGCCTAGTACGAGTCTACGGCGTCTCCCGGTTTTACTCCCCGGTCTATGGAGAATGACAGTCCAGCCAGATGCAGTTTTATATCTGCAGTACTGTTATTATGAACTGTCTCTATAATTTGGACAAATAAACGATCCATAAATTTGCGTATGGAGTGATGTTAAAATGGAGGTGTGATTTAGGCAGTCGACTGCTTTAGAGTAATCCACAAACCCTAGGTACAGAGGTTTGTTAAACTCATGGTATTTCCCAATAATTTGGTTGATAGTATGGACGTGGTATGTGGTTGAAAATCCAGGGCGAAAGCATGCCTGTTCTGGTTGTTGGTGGCAGTCTAGTTGGTGGCAGTCTAGATGCCCAGCAATACGATTTTCTAAGACCTTGATAAATATTTTATATATGAAACTAGGGTGATAGGTCTGTAGTTCCGTAATCGGTTCTATCTCCTTTCTTATGGATATGTCACCGTAAAATAGTCAAAGCTGTTAGTTGATAAACTAACGTTTTTTTTTCGTTAGTTGGTCAACTATCTACAGATAGCAAACTGTAGCGTACTGCTTAAAGGTTAAAACCGTTAAGTAGTAAACTGGTTTAAACTTGAATTGCAAACGAAATACCAGGGCAAACACTGCCGTAGCTTAGGTGAAGACTAGAGGGGGCGAGCGCAGCGAAGTTAGGTTGACATGTAAGAACAAAAGAAACGTAAATTCTAAACCCTGTCGGTCTGGTTTACTAACTGCCAATAATTGATCAGCTAACGCGATAGTTTATCAACTAACGGTTTTGACTATATACTATACAGATATAATATTTGCGTGACATTTTTTTTCTGGGAAGCTTGCCTTTTTTTTTGTTGGAGTGGAAAAATTGTAATTACCAATGCCCAGGAGTCAGACCTCCCTGCTATGTCCGGGTCCCCACATATTGAGCGGGCATCAGCTCGTGTGGTATACGGACTAAAAACAACCCCTTTGTTTTTACAGTTATCGATAGTCGATTTAACTGTGAGCTATGGGCGATTTAACTGTGAGCCATGGGCGATTTAACTGTGAGCCATGGGCGATTTAACTGTGAGCCATGTGGGAAGCTAGCCTTTTAATAAAATGTGTTGCCTATAAACAAAAAATATTTCTATGCTTTCTATATAATGTTATTTAATATTATGTGGAATGCTATAATATATCTATATTTTCTTGTCATAGACTTTTTGACTTTGAAAGTTATAGAGTTAAATTATTCTTTAGAAATATAGAGGCTGTTACAGAAAGGTACACCTAGTAATTTTAGGGGGTTGTTAAGGACATCATTCTATAGACCTTTCACTATGAAAAAGATTTGATCTGAGCAACTTTAATTTTCACTTCTCCATACAATTTGGGCCGGGCCATCAGCTGTTTTGTATGGATAAGTGAAAAATAAAGTTGCTCTGTGCAAATCGGTTTCATAGTCAAAGTTGTTCAGAATGATGCCTATAACAACCCCCTAAATATGACTACATCTTTCTGTTTTACCCTGTATTTACAAAGGTTCTGAGTCTATAAGAATTGCAAATATCGAAATGGGGATAAAATTTTATCAAAAAATAATAATAATCAATAAATCCCTCTCACCTTCCTATTTTAAAGGCATATAAATATTTAAGTCAGGAATTTTATTTAACTGAACACGTTTAAAAAATTCGACGCTCGCGCACCTTCTCTAAATATTCTCAGAAGGGCACACATAAAGCTTATCCTAAAACTAATGATGGTGTATGTTACTCCTATAAAATAAACCATAATTGGGATAGAGTTACAATAGTGTCGAAGAATGTGTTATTAGCTTCCTTTGTTTATGTTATATTAAACCGCGCGGAGTGAAATAATGTGGTCGATCAAGCGACGAGGACAACCGACCGCGTAAGACTCGCAGTAGCGAGTTCTTCGTCAAAATGAGCAAGTAGCAGTTTTTTATGTTTCAACGTTTCAATAAAGTTGTACAGTTATTTTTAATTAAAAAAAATGCTTCTATGTAAGTAGGAAATTATTATTATTTAAAATAGGGTTTATTTTTTTCACTTTCACGGCTTCAAAAGATCACTCTTTGTTCGGCCAAAAACCACGGCCACGAAGGTTTCATTGCTGGACCCAAAAAAAAACACGATTACTACTTTTTAGCTCCGTGGTCTAATTTTACGCTTGCTTCTCACACATGAGATGCAGGTTCGAACTATGTACCAATGATATAATTAATTTATCTTAAGAACATTATCGGACGTTCAATGTTTCGGATGACACCCTTTCGCTACCGGCTGGCCGGAAAAGAAAAAATAATGACATAACAATCAAGGCTAATTTTATGTTGTTTCCCGAGAAATGCCAACTACAGAATCTTCAGTAGTCTAGGTGACGTCTGTCATGAAAGTTCCGTTTTAGGGTTTACCCAAGTTAACAGGTTAAGCTGTAGGTCCCGGCTACTATCGCTAAGTGGTCGTACTGAGCCAGCGTGGTGGAGTATGGCTTAATCTTACTTGCATCCGGGGAATGGCTTGTGCCCCTCGGTGGGGACATTAATCCGCTACATTTATACTTTTTTAAGTCCCGCCCACTTTGCATTCCATTTTTTACACTCCAATCTCTGCTAAATAAACTGGACAGCAAATAAACCGGGCCACCCGCCACTTTCGAACTATAATGCGATTTTCTCTAAAAGTATCAAACTTACATCTAGCAAAGTTATACCTACAGTAAGAGCGTTTAGTGACGATTAAAATCAATGTAAATTTAACTTTAAAATGTCGTTTATTAACGGCGTAATGAAGCAACAAACACAATATTAACATTTCGTTCTGTTTTGACTGGAGTTCACGCTTACATTTTTTCCTTTACCACGAAGTAGTCGGATAGTTCTTACCCTTTTTTTTATTTGTGTCATTTGTCAGTTTGTTTTTGCTCAGACGCGTGAATTTTCACTACTATTCGCGGTTAATAATGGAGACGACACCTCAGGAAGCAGCTGAAACTGTAGCGCTACTTCAAGCAGGCTTAGGGCAACGTGAGGTCGCTCGAAAAATTCGAATCAGTCGCGGCTCGGTGCAACGAGTGGAGATTGGAGCGTTCGATCGCCGTCCTTGTACAGGCAGACCTAGGGTTCCATCAGTCGCAGATGATCGTTATATTCATTTGGCCGTTCTTCGGAATCGCCGTCTCAATGCAGTTCAAGTCCAACGAAGTCCGCGTGACGAACGCCAAGTGGTCATAAGTTTAGATACAGTCAGAAGGAGACTTGTTTAACGTAACCTGACTCCAAGAAGAGCTGCAACAGGTCCAGCATTGACGGTAGCCCACCGTCGAGCCCGACTTCAGTTTGCTCGAGAGCATAGGGATTGGACGTTAGAGCAGTGGAGTAATGTACTCTTCACTGATGAGTCCAGGGTGAGTCTTCATGGATGTGATCGACGGCAGAGAGTATATCGTCGTCCTGGAGAACGCTATTCTCTTCTCAGTGTTGCATTGAGGAAATTGTTGCTTATGGAGAAGGATCTGTAATGGTCTGCGGTCTGCTCCTTAACCGCACGAACAGCGTTAGTTTTCATCGAAACGACTGCCCGTGCATGTGGATTGACTTCTCATCGCTACATCACTGAAATCCTCGCAGAACATGTGGTACCGTACACAGGATTTATCGGGCAGGATATGCAGTTAATGCAAGATAATCATGCTGCTCATGTGGTGACCCAGTATCTTCGTGACGTCGGCATTCCTAAGATGGACTGGCCAGCTCGAAGGCCGGACTTAAATCCGATAGAGCACCTATGGGATGAGCTGAAACGTCGGGTTCGAGCCCGAGTACCTGCTCCAATGAGGCTTCTAGAGCTTAGAATCGCAATTTAGGAGGCGCGGAATGCAATTCCTCAAGATATCATCGTCACACTCGTGAGGTCTATGAATAGGAGGATGCTATCAGTTATCCGAGCAAGGGCAGGTAACACTGAATACTAACCAAAAACTCTTTTGCAATTTTATCTTTACTAAAAAAAAACTATTATGTGTGTAGATAAACTAGTGTATGTAACTGTACATAATTATAATTAGGCATTAAAACTCTCGAGTGATATTATTATGAAACTCGCCTTCGGCTCGTTTCATGAACCCGCTCTCGAGTGTTAATGCCCTCCATTATGTAGCAGTCACATAAACTACTAATATCAGATAACACAGTATCCCTCTCTATTCTACTTTGTCTTAACGTTGTCATTCTTTAATAATATCTTTTGGAACTGCTTCAATCCTCGATTTAATCAAGTCTCGCAGCAAGCAAAATAGAATAAAATAAAAATAAAACTGTCTATTTTTCTTTTCATAATTATTACTATTTTCCTCTGTTTTTTTCTGCTAGTTGTGACGGAGTCGAATCCAAAAATAAGAGATCATCCAAATTGATCCAGCCGTTGTTGAGTTATAACAGTTATAACTTGTGTAACTAGACCTACTTTGTTTTATATATATACATTAATATCGATATGAGTAGTTCATCTCGATGCAAAAACGTTCGGCTATTATGAGTTAAACCTCAGTTATAGTCAGAAACTGGACGTTAATAAGGATCTGTGTTCAATAATTGACTTTAAATAAAACCTGTTGAAATAATACACGAAATGCCTGAAAACATTCATCTAGGCTTTAGTCAACTAAAATAAAGCTACGACGAAATGCCATAACAGGGAGTGGCGTTGATGACAATCTTGACAAGACGTTGTCAAATTCATGGACACTCCTTTGTGTATTATTAAGAAGACTGGTAATGACCAGACAAGCTGATGACCTGTCAGAAATTGAAGAGATCTGGTCGAGCAAGTTGTTTTGGCCAAGTGTGGAATGTTGGCTGAGGAGGTCATGGCCTATGATGATGTCGGCGCAAAAGTTTTTGACAATCAGTAGTTCGACGTTGCTGGATGAATTTTCTCCCAATTGCACGTTTTGACATGTGATGCCAGTGACTTGAATCTTGATCTTGAATACCACGCCACTTTTCCGTTAAAAGTTTTAAATTTTATTACAATGTATTTTATTACAATTAAATAAATCGCGAGCCGTTCCAACTGGTGAAAAAAGTAGATGCCATGGATATAATTTGTTGACAGGGGCGTTTATGTTTATGAAGCTAATGTTGCTGCATGTGTCTACTAGCATCTCTGCTCTAATTCCTTTAATGTAAGCAGGGACAGTGGCTTTCTCTGAAGATGCTGGTACAGCTGCCGAGATATAAGCGGTACAATGTGCCCAGTCTTCGGGAGAGCTGAAGGAATCGGCTTGAGGCGAGCTTCGACAGACGGATGCAAAATGCCATCTTTTGCCACATTTCTTACAGTTTGTTCTGAAGGCAGGACAGTTTTTCCTGTTGTGTAGACGTTGTCCTCCACAAAATAAATATTTCTTCGTTCTTGGGCGTCCTCTTACGACGGCTCCTTTCACACCCGCTGTATAAATATGTTTCGTCAATCTCCTTTCATTCATCCTTTCAACTTGACCAAACCATCTAAGCTGGCCTTTTTCTATCCTTGTCACTATATCTTCTTTCAATCCACAGCTTTCCCTTATAACTTCATTCTTCAATCTATCTTTTAATGTCACTCCACATATACTCCTCAAAGACCTCATTTCTACAGCGTTTATTCAGCTTTCATACTTCTTCTGCCATACCCAACATTCGCTCCCATACATCAATGTCGGACTCAACACTCCATTATGAATCGCCAAACGTGCCTTTTGGGACACCGTTTGGCTACTCATCAAGGAGTGCAGAACCCCATTGATTTTATTGCCCGCACTCACTCTCCTTCATTATCACCCCCACATTTTCCATCTCTTGTAAACATACTACCCAAGTATATAAACTCATTCAGTTGTTCCACTTATTCATCATCAATCATAATCACGCACTCTGTTACTTCTTCATCCTTTTCTAAAACCAAGACCTTCGTTTTACTGACATTCACTTTCATTCCCTTCTCCTTAAGTGATTCGTTCATGAGAGTTATCATCTCCTGTAGCTCACCCACCGACGGCGCAAGAATAACTCGATCATCGGCGTATAAGAGCACTTGATAAGTAACTCTCGCATTTGCATCCCACAATCACGCTCTTTCAAATCATTCAAACAACTATCCATGAACAGATTGAACAGCCATGGCGATTGTACCAGCATCTTAAAAGAAAGCCACGGTCCCTGCTTACATTAAAGAATTAGAGCAGAGGCGCTAATAGACACAGGCAACAGCATTAGTTTCATAAACGAAGACCTTGTCAACCTAGCCCATCTGAGAAAACGCCCCTGTCAACAAATTATATCCATGGCCTCTACTTCTTTAACATCTCAAAAATTGAGGGTAGTTGGGACGGGTCGCGATTTTGAACCTTATGCCATGGTAATAACATTTAAAACCTTAAATGGAAAAGTGGCGTGGTATTCAAGAGGTTAACCTCACAAGTCACTGGCATCACATGTCAAAACGTGCAGTTGGGAGAAAATTCATATAGCAACTTCGAACTACTGACTGTCAAAGACTTGTGCGCCGACATCATCATAGGCCAACCTCAGCCAACATTCCACATTCGAACTTTCCTTCGGTGAGCAAAAAGAAATTCTGAAGAAAAGTATGCTGCGTCGCAGAAGCTACCGTTCCTGCTGTGGAATTATTTGCTAATGTCTCGCCTGACTATCGTTGTACCGTCACGCAGGTACAGCCAAGAAGATAAAGAACTTATAGTGGCAGAGGTAAAGAAATTACTTGAGCAAGGTACTATTGAGGAGAGCCAGTCGCCTGGCGTGCCCAAGCTCTAATAATCAAGAACGAAAACCACAAGAAGCGTATGTGCATAGACTATTCCATAACAATCAATAGGTATACACTCTTGGATGCCAACCCTCTGCCAAACATCGAGGACATAGTAACAAGAGTCGCAAAATATGACATCTTCAGCGCTATCGACCTCAAGAGCGCGTATCACAAGATCCCGATCCTCACACACGAACGTTCATACGCTTTTGAAGCCGCTGGTAACCTCTATAACTTCTGCCGCATTCCTTTTCGAGTCACAAATGGCGTTTCAAGCTTCCAGAGAACCATTGACTGGGTTATCAGAAAAGAAGGCTTAAAGGGGACTTTTGCGTATTAAGATGATATTACTATCTGCGGGAGCACACAAGAAGATCACGATGTAAATCTGGGCCGATTCCTACAGCAGGCAGCTGACAAGTAAGCCTTGACATTAAATAAAGAAAAGAATAAGTTCAATCAGAAATCTATCAAATTACTCGGAAAACCATGTAGTAAAGCCAGACGGTGATCGACTAAAGCCTCTCATCAACTTGCCTCCCCCGAACGATACAGCATCGCTAAGAAGAATATTAGGCATGTTTGCGCATTATTCGAAGTGGATTCCGAACTTCTCCGAATATACACGCCGTGGCTCATACAACACGATTTCCACTTGGCACAGAAGCTTTGAAAGCATTCGATAACGACGTCTCGGAGCATACATTCGCTGCCACACTCTCCCAAGACTCCAGACCTTAAAAGATATAAGAAACAACGACAAATAAATGGAAGGAGTAATACTAAAATTCTCCACACCGCCTCTGAACTAATAATATATCTCCCACACTCATACATTTTAATTTCGTCTTTCCGATTGATCGTGAAACTTGCCATTATTAATGTATTTACAGATATATTTATATTATATATGCATTGAATGTGCAATATAGGGTAGTGTTAAACAGCATTACCCAGCGATTATCCACATGGATACCATTCAAATTCAGAGTGAAACCACCCTCAGTACTGGGGTAACCGTCTTCCCCTGTCTGTGTATCTTTAAAAACGGTCTTGGATACCTTTTGACACATTTCCCCTCCTTCTTGCATTTAGCATATTAGATTTAATCATTTCATGAAGGAGGGGTCCATTATTGGGTTGGGAATTTCAGCAAATATAATGTTATCAATTTTATTGGCTATACGTGATTACAACCGCAACAAAATATGCACATAAGGCAATCCCCGCTTATTCCATTTTACAGAAAACATCTAACAAAAGCCTGCACCAAATAACTTGCCTTTAATTAAAATATCCATAAGTTTTTTTTACTTTCAAATGGAACACCCTGGCATTCACTTCAGGCCTATCGTGTGATTTTTAGCCCTGATATAAGAGTTCTTAAATTTCTACCCACTTAGGATTACAAGTAAGTGTAATAAAAAGGGCAGGGCGGCCATAATGCCGGACATAGGTCATAGCATCGTGCGCCTTCTCATGCATGTAATACGGGCTGCGTGTAAATGAAGAAGGAAGAACGGCTAATGGACCAAGTTGATCTGCATCTTGCCTATTACCGCATCCCTCAAATGAATATAACTCTAAGTTTTGCTTGGTTATTTTTAATGAATTGTAACTTCTCGCTCTCTATTTTAGCATACATGTCAACCAAAACTTGTGAAAAAAGAGCTCGGAATTAAAGCACGTGGTTAGTCTCACACAGTCCGACCATGCGAGATACGAATAAAATGATGCTGTTAAAACCATCTCGGGGAGGATATTTTAGTGGGAGGGTCACGCTGAGGGATATCTATTCAGTAGCCATTTTCACCACGACAAAAGAGAAGAGGATTTTGTAAAGAGTCGTACGACCTATGGAGCTCACTTATACGTTGCAAATTATTGCACACACACAATACCACAATAACACAATATCACACAGTTCAAGTTGTTGTCCTACCAGTATTAATGCCACTTCGTTTGTTGTAGGTGCGTTAAATCGATCCCTATGACCATCTACCGGCTTGCGATCAGCATGAATTACAACACCAAAACTGTCACTGTTCTGAAAAAGTTAATCTAAAGTTGTCGTTAGCTCCCTAATATGGTTGATGTTACCATCTTACATTTGCTGCAATGCTTTTATCCATTCTTGTTTAATCCCACTGAAGTTGTTACACCTTAATTGCGCCTTCCTGTCATCATCACCAACAAAATAAATTAAATGAATTCAGGTACCTGACAGGAATCTTCCTGTTAGATGGTAAACCTGACCCTGGGCTTTAAATGTTGGCATGAAGCCGCTATCTAGATTGATCTGTTTCGCTCCAAAAGAAGACATATGTAAAGAACTTACATATGACTTCTTTTGGAATATTGGCATACTTGCGAATATTGTCTAAAAATGAGAATGATAAGGATGTCAATCCATTACTAAAATATGGATTGGTTCTGGTGACTTTTCGAAGGGCGGAAGTTGCACCTTACCAGAACAACAACACATGCCTATTGCTTCGTCCCGCCATACTATCTTTTGCATAGTCGATTTCCGGATTATACGACATACCGGAATTTAATTTTGCTTTCCATTGAAGTTTTCGTCTTTCGTCTTGGACTCCTGGATTTTTTAATTCGTATGTAGATGTTATAGCCCTATTTATTACTGAATAAGTTAGTTGGTATTTAGATGAGGCAGCCCTTTCTTGGGACGTGTAATCTGTGAATCTTTTACTTTTTCTTTTTTTAATGAAATATTGGATGACAAGATGTCTGAGTTTCCGTGAAAGTGGGGGACGACGAATGAATGGATGGAATGGACGTAAAAGTAGGAGACAGGACTGGTACTTGTACTTCGTCAGTGAATGTGGCCGATAGTTCATCTGCGGTGAGGATGGGTAGGTCGTTTTCTCAATGATAGCAAGCTGAGATGGAGTAAATGTCTGCGATGCGAGTTCTTCTGTGAAAGTGGGTGAAACGAATTGTATTGGTGGTTGAGTGAAAGTTGGGGACTCTTGTTCTTAAGGCACATACACGTCAAACTGACCGTTTCATAGGTCTTGGCTAAACCTTACATACTACCAACAGGTAGTATGCTAGTTTCGTCTCCGAAACAGGCGTACATCTCTCCGTTATAAATCTGGCCTGCTGCGACCAGTTCGCACAGCCCGCCATACGTGTGCGACAGAGATATTTCAATATATTATAATTATTTCCTGCCTTCATCGAGGGTCATGCCTGCGGACTGGTCCCAGTGTTCGGTGACGTGGGACACAATTTTGCGTCTCACATCTCCGGCCATATTTTGGGTGGACAACATTACATATGAAACTGCCCGAAAAAGGTATGTACCATCAACTACAATGTACTCCCCCGACTGCGGCCATAGATAAAAATGTATAGTAGGAAATAGATGGGCATCTTGACATTTTTCAGTGGTACGTAGACAGTGCTGCTGACGGCGGACCGGCATGGAACAAAAATTAGCGCGAAAAGCGAAAAGGAAGCTTTGAATGTTTGTTTTTTTTCAACTAGTTTCAATTATTCACTAACATGATATTTGTAAGAAAGTTTTTTGTATTTTTTCAGTATAACTAGAGTACCACGTTTATAAGTTCCTTATCTTAACATAACCGTTATGGAACTTATAAACATGGTACTCTAGTTATAGGTACTGATATTAATTAAAAACTTTCTTACAAATATCATCTCAGTATAACTTTGTAGCACCATATTACTAAAAAACTGTCTAGTCTACCTAGTTAATAAAACAATTTGGTTTGGATATATACAAGATGTATTTGTTTAATACATTATGAAGGTTACACATTTACACATTTTTTAAATCGCAGTCCTGACAAAATAAATTTAATTTCCTCTTTTGCAAGCTAATACATAACCAAAACTGATATGGCCTCTAACATTCTAAACTTTACGCACAAAATTCTCATGTAAATATTATTGATAACTACTAGTTAAGTAAATATATCATTTTTATACCCATCTAAGGTTGTATCATGTGAAACTAAAGTAAAATATTTAAGATCAAATTGCAAACCATGTTAAGCAAATAAAATCTATATTTCTGTGTTTTAATATGATATCTCATACAATAAAATTGGTGCCGATGTCATCTGACATTTTGTTTGGACTACTGATATTTTTTTGCAAAACTTGCAGGACAAAATTTGGTAATTGTCATGAGTAGAATAACCTTGTTCACAGTATACTGGCAGCATATATGAATACTATGGAAGTAACTTTACAGAGGTAATCAATTAAGTTTACAAACAAAATAATTAAAACAATACAGTCGATCAAACTGCAAGTGCAACTCCTGTTTGCCTTAGCCTTTTTTGTTGTCCACATATATTTTTGCGGCTAATTTCTTCTCGCCGTGAATTTCATTTGTACTGACAATCACCTTATTGGTAAGGATTTTGTTGATTTCTCTGCACCAATTTGTAACAAAAAATTCTATTGACTTTTATAATATATATTCGGTTAGTGCATTTTTGTGGTCTTTACAATTTATAAAGGTGAAATCAATGTTAGTCAAAACCACAATCTCTAGGTAATTAGTAAAGCCTTTTAGGTTACATTACGTTTCTAAAATGTTTTGCACAACATTCTCAATTTGAACGAAGAAGTCAAAAAAATGCCTGTTTGGGTATTGAAGCCAGGTTTTTTCTTTGTTAGATTATTCCTTATGCCTTTCATGAGATGAGGTAGATCATAAATGGGGAAGATTTTCTCTTCATTTATTTCGAAGAACCCTCCTTTGTATTCTTCTTCCCTTCTTAGATATTTTTCTTTCGTGTCACGTATTAAGGAATTGATTGCGGCTACATTAGTCGCCCCTTGGTCGCATACTGTGGCTACTACCTTGAGGCCTGTCTCCTGCAATTTTTTAATGCAGCCTTCTGTGATCTTTTTCATATCTAACGACGATGTTCAGCTTTGGCAGCGACTTTTGAGTCCAATGTGTATTTTACCAAAAAAATAAACACTGCAAAAACTCCAGATCTAAAACCAGGCATTCAAGACACAACATTTGACCAGTTAAAACGGAAAGTCGCAAAAATGCCTAGAGCGCACAGGTACTGCACTCTAGTTTTTGATGAGATGGTGATAACCCCAAGTGTCAACCTGGACAGGAATAACGATTTTATAAATGGTTTAAGCGACAACGGAGTAGAGAGGAAAAAGACCTTTTGTGACCATGCTCTAGTTATAATGGTTAGAGGCGTTATTAAAAAATATAAACAGCCCATTGCTTATATAATGCTTATATATATATGGGCTGTTTATATTTTTTAATAACGCCTCTAACCATTATAACTAGAGCATGGTCACAAAAGGTCTTTTTCCTCTCTACTCCGTTGTCGCTTAAACCATTTATAAAATCGTTATTCCTGTCCAGGTTGACACTTGGGGTTATCACCATCTCATCAAAAACTAGAGTGCAGTACCTGTGCGCTCTAGGCATTTTTGCGACTTTCCGTTTTAACTGGTCAAATGTTGTGTCTTGAATGCCTGGTTTTAGATCTGGAGTTTTTGCAGTGTTTATTTTTTTGGTAAAATACACATTGGACTCAAAAGTCGGTATGCTTTTGGGCTGGGCTTATATAGCGATATTGCCAATTTTTTTTGATCCAGTGTGAATCGTCTGCCTTTTCCTTTTTTTTCAGATTGCGTTATTTGCATTTCAAAAAACAATTTCGCTGGTCTGGTCATTTTCTGGCTCAAAATATTATATGCTGTAGAAGAGCTTATTTTTTCAGCAAGTTTCAATCTTCTATTAAATGACCTATTTAGGTTATCTTTTTTATGCAACATCCTTTTCAATTTACAGATTGACTTCATAAGTTGTCTCTCCTGTGCAGTTGTTGCCTTGAATCTTCGGTTAATTCCTGAAATTAAACGAAAACAAGAACGGTTATATCATTGTTTTATTTTTAGGGTTCCTTTAAATTAGTCAAATTAATTATTATTATTATTGTAAAAAATACCTTTATTGTTTCCAGCTGCGGTTTGATGAATATCAGAAGTGTTTGCTTGTACAACATCCTTAGGGGTATCTAAGCTCCTTCCTGAAAAATGGTGATAGTAACTTAGAAACTCGGTTTATTTATCATTTGATTGCATATTTTTAGGAGCGCCCCAGGTACTTCAATAAAATAAAATAGCTGTTTAACCTGTTAGATGTAATGTTGGTATAGCACTTCTAACAAGTCTGTTTTTGCTGCCATGGTAATTATCTTCAAAATGCCTGTGGCACACTTTTCTCTCCGAGAATATATACGAGTCTTCAAAACCGACTAATCCTGCTGTTGCCTTCCAAGTTTTAAAACGGTCGCCATCATTGGATGGATTAGGAAAATAATGCATCGGGACACCTTGAACAGAAATAATGTTGTTGTTAAGAACCTGAGTCCAGGAAAAATCAGTGGTGACGATGAATTCAGTGGGTTCAATTTGTTGCTACGTTATTATATGTTGTATGTACATACCGTCAGAGTTGCTGGTTGTGCAACCAGGCATGCAACATTTATTCCTAGACATAATTAGAGACCTGTCTTTATTAATAAAAGTATTTACGCTGCACTGCACTGCACGGGTAGTCCTATCTCAAAACTACCGCCGCCTTATCTAAACCCCAACCGAAAGTCCTGTTTTTAATCAAAACGCTGAACTGGAGGAACAAACTGCTCAACACCAAATAATAAAATTGAAATGAAAAATTTTAAATCGCCAAACAAAACTTTCAAACCTTTTCCGTTTTTTCCATTGAGTTACATTTACTTACGTAATAGAGAAGACAACGCGAACCACTACTGTGGTTGCTTTATGATAAGCGAACTGGCCGCACGCCACTCAGTCGCTTGCTAGCTCTCAAGCGTCGTAGACGTGTGCAGTGAAATGGAAGAAAGGTGCAAACTCTGAGAAAATGCCCTCGTGTGTGTTACGATACTGCACCAATAATTCAAGCAATACAGGGAGGTGCAAAGGAATATCTTTCCCTCGTTGAGTATCTCGATAAATCATGTAAAAACTTAATTCCAGCAAAATATTTAGCGGAGACGCGGAGACGCCATGTCACGTCATTTGTCATAGACTTAAAGTTAAGATGTGCCATTTGTATGTAACAAGTGCGGGTAGCATCTCAGAGTATTTTACTTGTGGTAGAATTATCCGAAGTTTCTGTTTATAAGCAGAAAACAATAATATTACACATACAGGATGTAACAAAAAGGGCCTTGTTAGGGACATCATTTGATACGGGCTATCATAAATGAATACACTATAATTCGCTTGAAACACGAAGCTAAATCTGATCAGACAAATAATTATTTATCCAAACGGCAAAAGTTAACTAAACTTATTATGTTTAAGGGTACATAAATATAATACTACAATTATTATACGGCTTTTAATTTTTTTGTAACACTTAATTCCTTTGATTAATCTAATCTTTCAATTCACTACTTGGTTAGAAAAAAATAATTTTTCACTCTCTTTAAAAAAAAAACAAATCAACTGAGCACTCGAACCGAAATGTACTGAGACGAGAAAAATTAAGTTACCCTGATAGGTCGGAGTAGGTAGATTGATTTTATATACTTGCGTCAAGATATTATAATATGGACATGCCATTTTATCCATAATATGCTGGAAGTACCGGAAAAAGTTCCTGGATTGGAATTATGGAATAAAATAAAATAAGAAACATAAAGATAGACTAACAAAATCGTTTATTATATGAATGATTGATTGAATTCAATGAACAATTATTTTTAATTAAACAAAAACATAAATAAATTATTTTTAATCCTCATCGGATACAATTTACATATTTTGGCTTTCAACTTTAATAGAATTAAAATAAATAATCATAATTTTTTCAATATTTTCTAATTTTAAAGAATTATTTTTGACGTCTCATATCCATTTATACATGGAAAATGATCGTTCAACATCTGTAGACGTCAATGGAGCAAATTTAAAATATGTTATCAGATTATTTGCTACGTTTTTTTCAATACTTTAGCTGTATTCTCTATAAAATAAATCCATATAAATCCAGATTTCGTTCCATGACATATTCTAATTTATTTTTAATATTGTCACTGTTGCACTCGTTAATGGTAGCTCTCACTTGGTCAAACATTAAAAGTGAATCAACTATGGATAATTTTTGATTTTGTAACTCTTTTAGAACTACTTGAACAATACGGTAATTTTCTTCGATATATTTTAAATATTCCTGTAAATTTGGTTTTTCTAAAATATTTTTTGCATTGCGAATGGCTATTGAACTAGTACTGTCGAAGTTGTTTAGAACATCTTTTATTTTTTCGAAGTGTTGAGCGTAGTAAAATGCTGCTTCCAACCAAGTACCCCATCTTGTAATTACTGGTTGCGGAGGCAGTGGTAGGTCAGGATATTTTTCTTTTAAACTCTATACTCTGTTTGGGGCTTTTAGAAATATTTTTTTAACATTTGCTACCAAAATATCGACATCGTTATATTCTGATCTTATCTTCTCTGAAATACGATGAAGAGCATGCGCCAAACATGTTACATGTTTCATTTCAGGTAAATATTCGAAATATACGAAATACTGAAGTAGAGATACGGTGAAATTATTATTTACAAAACACAGGAATTTCACAAATTAGGAGCGCACTCTACGAACCGAGGAAAGCGAGTGAGATACCCTGAACACAGCGCGCGCACATTGTTCTAACAAACACCCAATGAGTCATACAGGATACTTGCTTCTGATTGGTCCTTGCGTGCGGTCAATGCATTGTGAACATAGAGGAACATGAGATAAAGAAACAAAAGGCCCTGTCTAAGTTTTGTCTCATACTGTCAAGCGTCATTTCTAATACAACAGTAAGGGACAAAATACAGTGTAACTATTCCAAGGTATTTTTGTATAAAATAAAATACTGATTTCATTCACCATTAGCTAACACTGGCAGCGTAGATTGATGTTATTAATACGTTTTTCACCTTAAACACAAATTCGTGCTAATTTCAAAATTCCGGAACAAATATCACAATAACTATGAAGTTCCGGTATTTTGGAGGCATATCCATATTATCCTCTATGTTTGACGTCAACTACCTTAAATCAATCTACCTACTCCGACCTCTGCGATCATAAAGCATGGTTTCGACATGTAGCCCCCTTTCTCTTACATCCTGTACATGCAACTTTTTATTTACATGCAACTTTTTTATTTAAATGCAACTTTTTGATTTACATGCAACTTTTTGATTTACCTACCCATGCGACTATTCCCACAATATTTAATTATTTTATATTGACTTAGAGATAAATTTGGGCAGAATATAAACAAGGTGTCGCCTCTATGACGGTTACATCGCATCTATGACTGATTAGCCGCCCTCGCGCGCCCCCACTACCGCGCTTGCTTCACATGCATTTGTTCGCGATGTCTGTTCCATAGGTTTATTTCAATAGTTTTTTCTCGTTGACTAATACATGAAACAAAGCAGGAACAAAAA
This sequence comes from Argyresthia goedartella, assembly GCA_949825045.1. Taxonomy (NCBI): domain Eukaryota; kingdom Metazoa; phylum Arthropoda; class Insecta; order Lepidoptera; family Argyresthiidae; genus Argyresthia; species Argyresthia goedartella. The sequence continues at coordinate 17,358,151 of OX463829.1, read as the reverse complement.
ACAGAATTACTACTAAATTATCCTAAACTTTTATTACCCAACGATATCTTGTTCAAAACATGGTTAGCTATAACAAATAAATAATCATGAATAAACTGTGATAAACTTCAGATTAGAGATCTATTAAATACAACATAAACATTAAAAAAACTTATGTAATATTTTCTACCCTAGAAAAAAATAATTGTATAGTGGCAAGACCACGTTGTGCCAATGACATGTTAGTCCTATGCCTAGCCGGTAGATAGCGTGACCGAACTTTTTTGACAACCATACTCTAAAATGGATTGGAATGGATCTAACCTAACCTAACCTAACCTAACCTAACCTAACCTAACCTAACCTAACCTAACCTAACTTTTTTTTTTTTTGATGCCCGGGGGAAAATCCCTGACGGATACCGCCGAGGCGCGGGGGCGCCAGGGCGGTTATGTGGGGCTTGCACCCACTAAAAACCCCCGGGGTGGCCGTCATGGTGCATGGTGAGGGCAGCTCCGGGACCGCTGGTGACACGCACCGGAACTGTCCCCAGCACCCAGGGAGGAAGCATCTCAACTTCCTCCCACTTCACGACGGGAACGGCCACAACCAATCCCGTCGTAAACTCCTCGCGGCGCACTGTTGCGATCAAGGGCCCCCGCCCCGACCGCTTGCGACCGCCAGCGACCGCCCTGGGAGAGCTTCAGGTGCCCTCCCAGTCGTCGTCTTGGAGTCATAGGCGTTCAGAGTTGGAAGTCTGAACGCCCATAACTCCGGTTCCCTTTTAGGGGCCTCTTACGCCAAGCAGGGATCACTGTAGATGTATTCTTTCTCCCGACCTACAGGGATAGCCATAAGGCTCAAGGGCGGCCCACGCCACCGCCCCTGCGTCGTCTGCGCCTACGAGCGGGATCAGCCCTCTCCCGATCCCGCTCCGCGTCCTCCTTCTGGAGCATTACTGCTTCGCAGAAGGAGACCACTGCGCTCCACGACTCTTGATCCGCCAGCATAGCCGCAACTACTGCTGGCGGAGAGAGGTCTCGCCCGATCCGGGCCACCAGGACTTCTCGCTCGGAGGCCCACGCAGGGCATTCCTCCAGGGTGTGCTGGGCTGAGTCCTGGTCGCTCCCGCAATGGTGACACTGCGCCGTCGGTTCGCGTCCGATCCGATACAGGTACTCACCGAAACAACCGTGTCCGGTAAGCACCTGCGTCAGCCGGAAGGTGACGTACGTCTTTCTTTCGAGCCAGGCTTCGAGGTTCGGCAGGATAGCGCCTACGGCGCGCTGGCGCGAGATCCATGGCTCAGAAAGCCTCTCGCGCCACTTCGCTATTGCGGCTCGCCGCTCTTCCTGCCGAATTTCCGTCGGCGTTCTATCCTCCGCCTCCTCCCGATGGAGACGCGCATACACCCGCGCGTCCATCTCTGCCAGGAGGTCCAGCGGAAGAAAGCGCGCCAGGATAGTGGCCGCCTCAAGGGATACCGTCCGGTAACCTCTTGCGATCCGAATGGCCACCTTACGTTGGACGCTACAGAGAGGTGCTCTGTTGCGCCGGACGCCCGTCAGTCGAGGTGACCAGACGGGCGCCCCGTAAAGGGCCATGGACCGCAGTACGCCCCCGTAGAGGCGGCGAACTCCCTCCTCAGGGCCCCCAAGGTTTGGCAGCAGTCGGTGTAGAGCACCAGCTGTCCGCTCAAGCCGGGGGACCAGGCGACGGAAATGTTCCTCGAAGCCCCATCGACTGTCCAGGATGAGGCCCAAGTACTTCATGTACTGCCCCACCTGGACCAGTACGTCACCCACGCGAATCGAGGAGCTGGGCGGTTCCCTCTCTCGCGGGAGTTTGTGGAACCAGATCGCCTCAGTCTTCTGAGGCGCCACACGCAATCCCAGCCCCTCGATCTCCTCGACGACGCGAGACACTCCGGTTTCGGCGAGCCTGATGGTACTCTGGAAGTCGTCACCCTCGGCGAGCACCAGGGTATCGTCTGCATAGCAGACCAGGTTCACGCCGACCGTGACCTCAACCCGCAGTACTTTATCGTATGCGGGATTCCACAGGAGTGGGCCTAGAACCGACCCCTGGGGAACCCCGCACTCGACCTCTCTCTGATGACTTTCGCCATCCCGACCCGGGAACGTAATGTCCCTGTTGCACAGGTATGCTCCGACAACTTGCTTCAGGTATGGGGGCACTCGGTGATAGTTGAGCGCCTCCCTGATGCTCGACCAAGGCAGGGAGTTAAAGGCGTAAACAATATCGAGCGATACCGCTAACGCCACCCTACCCTGTGAGACGACCTGGGTCGACAGTGTTCGGACGCGTAGTATCGCGTCCACCGTCGACCGTGCACGGCGGAAGCCGAACTGGGCTTCCGACAGGTCGGGACCTGTGCAAGCTAGATGCTCGTTGAGTCGCTCGGCAACGACTCTCTCAAAGAGTTTGCCGACTTCACTCAACAGGCATATGGGTCGGTAGGCAGAGGGCGAGTCTGCGGGTCGACCTGACTTCCATATGAGTACCAACTTCGCCAGCTTCCAGCCGGAAGGGAAGACGCCATTTTGGAGGCAGCTGGTGAACAGCTGCCTCAGGTAGTCACCCAATCCAGCGGCGAGAGCTAAACCCAGCGCCTTGCCGGGAACTCCATCTGGCCCGGGCGCTGTGTTCTTCGCCATGACACGCTTCACGGCTCGGTCCAACTCCTCGACCGTCACCCCCAACCTGTCGGAATCAAATTCAATCGAATCCGCTTCGGTTAGAGGTGGCGGATGATCCTGGAGCCTGGGGAAGAGCGTGTCTACCACCCTCCCCACGAAGCCGGGCTCCAGGGTCATCGTCAATGGAGGGACCCATGGTCTGAGCTTGCCCAGTACCATTTTGTACGGGCGCCCCCATGGATCCCTGTTCAGCTCGTCGAGGAGTTCATTCCAGGACCGAGACCTTGCACTAGCGATAGCATCGCTGAGTGCTTTGGAAGCGTCTCGATAGACCACGTAGCTCTCGTCTCGTTCGCTGGCGGTGGCTCGCCGTCGTCTTCGGGATCTTTGGTACTGGCGGCGGGTACGCAGGCATGCCTCGCGCAGCTGCGCAATCTCCTCCGACCACCAAACCTAACCTAACCTAACCTAACCTAACCTAACCTAACCAGTTCCGCTCGGACGTTTACCGCAAGCGCCACGAAAACAAAGCAGCTCCGCCTTGAAAAAATCGGGAAAAATACAAAAGTGCATCGATTTGAGTGAAACAAAGTGCCTTCTCGTGTGTTTTGTGGTGGTTAGTGTTTCGGGTCGCTCTGACATCAGCGTTGCCATTAAATAGTGACATTTCATAAAGTTTTATTGAAAATTTACAATTTTCTACCACTATTTCGATCGTCGCGCTGAAAAGCGATCTGCAACATATACTTTTTCTGGACTTATTAAATTGACCGTCGTGAGTACTTTATTTTGAAATTTTTTACCCGACTCTACCATCAAAATTGCCGACGGTAGAGCCAAAAAAACAAGTCGCCAAAACGCACATGTTTCCTGAAGGAGCAGGATATTGATAAAGCTCGATATTTATCTGGATGTGGAACATTTTTATTGACTAAGAACCGTTTTTAGAATTAAAATACGACTATTTTTGGACCTAATAGAGATTTTTCAGAAATTGTTAAAATTTTAAATAATTTTAAATTTCGATTAGTCGGCTTGACCTATACTTTTTATTATTTGATTAAATGTGTTTTAATTATTTTTATGACATAAAAAATTTTGAATTTTTTCTGAATTAAATTGACGGAGAGATAATTTTTTGAATTTTAGGGGTTGCTAAGAAGTACCCTTAAATGCACCCCTAGAAAAAATGTTTTTACGTTGATTAATAGAATTAATTACTCTCTATATCTCCCAATTTTTTCAAAATTTTTTATAATATTTTGACGTGTGTTTTTGATTTTTTAAATAATTTTATTATGTTTTTTATAAATATTCACTTAGAGCTGTAAATAACTTTTTTAACGAGGATTGCAAATTAAATCACCCAAAAAATCCTACGAAACGAGCCCAAACTTGGGTAGATTAGGATAAAGGGTACGGAAATAAACACATTTTTGGACCGGTCAATATTCTTGGCCGCCATTTTGTCCGCCATATTGAAAAAAGTAAAACTTTAATATCTGGACAACGGGGCGACATAGAGACCTGTGGTTTTCATTACTACTAATCGCAAAAAAGACTCTACAATCGCCTGTTGTAATATACTCTACATAGAGCAAATGTTTTTGTGCCTATCTTTTGACGCTTAATTATTGACCGTACAAACCACATACAAATAGAGAAAATCGCATCTTTTTTGGAGTAAAATTGACTGAGTTACATGAAATTGAATATTTTGGCGGCCATCTTGTCCGCCATATTGGAAATACTCAAAAAGCGATAACTCTCTAACCACTTGATGGATCAGGACGCGGTTTTCTTTTAGTAAGAGAGCATCGTCAGCTTCGTTAGACATTCATTAAAAAAGGACTCTACATAGAGCCCCTAACTATTTTCGGCTACAAAAATTTTAAAAACGTCCTAGAGAGTTGCGATTTTCTGTTATACGGGTCTGATTAGTGCACCCATTGATTCAATAGATCGTACTTTTGCTATTTAACTCTATATAGAGCTCTATACACTCTACCTCAACCCACAAATTTACATTTTACGGTTAAATAGTAAAATTCCAAATGTTTGGCTTTCATACCCCGGTAAAAAAAATTGAAAAAATGGACACCCTAGCGCAAGAGGTGGGACCAACCCAGACCTCAAAAGTGAGGCGTAGTATCGGGGAGTGGGAGGCGGGCAAGTCTTCTCCAATTATTTCTTCTCAGATGACAGTGGAGGCCCCGGAGGCCTCCAGTATAATAAAAAACAGGACTCCGCAAACGCAAAAGTACGCAAACAAAACCTCAGAGGCAAGAGCATGCTTAATGAGTGCTAAGAAACAGCTAGGAGAGGCGCGGCCTTCGAGGAGACATCAAGAGTGGTGTCACGCGAGCGGTAGAGCGCCTATTCTACCTAGTTAAAGAAGCGGAAAAGGAAAAGGAAGGTGGAAATATAAATAAAGGAGAAAAACAGAAAAACGACGAAGTTAGAAAAGAAGCCAAACAAGGAAATGTCAAAGACATTGGGCAGGAGCAGAGTAATGCACAAGAAAAAGAAAGAAAAAGAGAAAATGAGGAAAGAGAACTCATAAAGAACATGCAGGAACATGGAATGTTGCTCAAAGAGAATAAGGAAGAAATGAAAAAATTGAAAGAGATGCTGAGGAAGCAACAGCAGATGATTGAAGAAAGTGGGACTACCTACGTAAGTGTAGTGGCTGGTCTGCCTAGACGTGCGTCAATAGAGGCTACGGCCATGCACTCCGTAGTAATCACGTCGAAAGATGAGAACCAAACAGGAGAACAAGTGTTGGATCAAATCAGAAAAGCGGTAAATGCAAAAGAGGAAGGAGTTAAGATTGATAAGGTTAGGAAATCAAGAGACAGAAAAGTGATAGTTGGATGCAGATCACAGGAAGAGATTGGAAAAGTAAAAGAAAGGATAGAAAAGGCTGGGGGACAGTTGCAAATGGCGGAGATAGAGAATAAGGATCCGCTCATCATCCTGCTCGGGGTGCTCCAAAGTCACACAGATGAAGACATTCTTGGAGCCTTGAGAACACAAAATAGAAACCTCCTACGTGGCGTGAGTGGATCCGAAGATAGGATGGAAGTAAAGTTTAGAAAAAGCGCTCGAAACCCTCACACTGCCCATGTCATTCTAAAGGTCTCGCCAATCATCTGGGCTCGTCTGACTGAGGCCGGCGCAGTGTATGTTGATATACAGCGAGTAAGTGTCGCCGACCAGACCCCACTAGTGCAGTGTTCACGCTGCCTAGGTTACGGCCACGGGAAGCGGCTCTGCCAAGAGACCGTGGACGTGTGCAGCCACTGTGGAGGACCGCATCTTAAAACGGAGTGTGAAAACTGGACCACACAGACAACTCCAACCTGTTGCAACTGCCATAGGGCAAAAATGGAGTCCACGGACCATAATGCATTCAGCTCAGACTGTCCAATCAGGAAAAAATGGGACGCAATAGCACGCTCCACCGTAGTATACTGCTAAAGGCACCTCGGGCAAAAACACCTCATCCAGCGGTACATACATTGCGATCCAAGCGAACCTCCAAAGGAGTGAATTAGCAACCGCCGAGCTGATGGTGGAGGCAGTAAAAAGAAAGGTTGCATTTGCCTTGGTTCAGGAACCATATATTGGGAAAACGGGGCGACTGAAAACCTATCCGGGCACTAGAGTCGTGCAGTGCGACAGAATTGATGACAAAGTCAATAAATCTGCAATTGTGCTGTTCGACGACCGAATCGATGTAACTCAATGTCCTATGCTCACAACGCCAAACATAACGGTAGTAAAATTGAGGTTTGGGACAAGTTACATCGGTCTGGTATCAGTGTACCTGGAAGGAGATACCCCTATTGAACCACAGATTGAGGTAATAGAAAGGGTGAAGAAAGATATAGGAACAACAAGTGTCCTGCTGGGTGGGGATGTCAATGCATGTAATACGTGGTGGGGGAGTGAGAGAGTGGACCACAGGGGAGAGGCTTTTGCGGGTATGGTTTGCGAGTTGGGGATGCACATACTGAACAGAGGATCGGAAACCACGTTTGACACGATCAGGGGCGGAAAGCGCTACACCAGTTGCGTCGACGTGACCATCTGCTCCGAGGACTTGCTCCAACGAGTAGACAACTGGAGAGTTGCAGGAGATGTGACGAGCTCGGACCACAAGGCTGTCCTGTTTGATATCCGTCTGAAAAAGGCAGTTGGAATGGAAATCAAACGAACAACCAGACTGTATAATACAAGAAAGGCAAAATGGGGACAGTTTCATGAGAAACAGAGCCAATTTTGGGTGGATAATAATATTAACAAAACAGCGATAGAACAGATTAAGAGCAATGAATTATTAGGAACAGTGGTAGAAACATTTACAAAAACAGTTACTATGGCATGCATTGAGTCAATTCCAAAAGCCAGTGACAAAAAACGAACAGGATTGCCTTGGTGGACCGCCGAACTCTCCCAGTTAAAGAAAGACGTTATGACGAAAAAGCGTCGCATCAGATGTGCAGCCCCCACTCGCCGAGCATGGGTCGTGAACCAATATCTCCAAGCTAAAGAGACCTATGAGCGTGAAGCTATGAATGCCCAAACTACAAGCTGGAAAACGTTTTGTCAGAAGCAAGACAGAGAAAGTATGTGGGACGGGATATATCGGGTCATAGGTAGAACATCCAAACGTGAGGAGGACATAGTAATGGTACTGAATGGCAATACGCTTAGTAAAGAAGAGTCGGCGAAGTTGTTGGCCAACACGTTTTACCCGGAGGACGAAACTTTAAACGATGACGCAGACCACATACAACAACGACTAAGGGCAAACATCGTAAATGAGAGGGCGCATAGTGAAATATGTGACCCTCCGTTTACACTGGAGGAACTGCAGTGGGCGTCATCGAGTTTCAACCCCAAAAAGGCCCCTGGATTCGATGGCTTTACAGCTGATATCTGCAAAGCCGTGACTGACCATGATCCGGAGGTCCTGTTGGCGCTAACGAACAAATGCTTGGCCCTCAGCCACTTCCCCAACATCTGGAAGGAGGCAGTTATAGCGGTACTAAGAAAACCCGGAAAAGAGGAGTATTCGCATCCTAAGTCTTATAGGCCGATAGGGCTGCTGCCGGTATTTGGGAAGATCCTCGAGAAGATGTTGATGAGGAGGATAGGCCATTTCATCTTGCCAGATATGAGCCCAAGACAGTTTGGTTTCACTCTACAGCGCGGCACTGAGGACTCCCTCTATGTCATGATACAGTATATCAAATCGAAGTTAAAAGACAAAAAGATTATAACAGTAGTCTCACTTGACATAGAGGGAGCCTTCGACAATGCGTGGTGGCCCGCCATACGATGCCGGCTAGCCGAAACGCGATGTCCCGTGAATCTGAGGCGCCTCGTTGATAACTATCTGTTGGACAGGAAAGTTAGAGTCAGATACGGAGGAGTCGAGTGCGAGAAGGCGACTTCCAAGGGTTGTGTCCAGGGATCTATCGGTGGGCCAACATTTTGGAACCTGCTACTGGATCCCCTCTTGAAGAAACTCGAGATCGGGGGCCACTACTGCCAGGCATTTGCCGATGATGTGGTACTTATTTTCTCGGGGGACACGGCAATTGATATCTAAGGGCGGGCCAATGCCGCCCTCGAGCATGTTCGGAGGTGGGGAGTCAGAAACAAACTAAACTTTGCACCACATAAGACCAAGGCAATGGTGATAACAAATAAACTAAAATACGACTCTCCACTTCTGACCATGGGCGGGGTAGGCATTGAACTGTCCAGGGAGATCAAAATCCTTGGACACACAGTGGACGATAAGCTTACATTCAACTCACATGTATCAAATGTCTGCCGCAAGGCACTTGGTCTTTACAAACAGCTAGCGAGGGCAGCCAAAATCCACTGGGGTCTGAATCCCGAGATAGTTAGGACCATATATACGGCAGTGGTGGAACCCGTCATAATGTACGTGGCTAGCGCGTGGGCGCCGGCGTCCAACAAATTGAGCGTTAGGAAGCAACTTGACGTGGTGCAACGAGGGTTTGTGCAGAAGATAATTAAGGCGTACCGCACTGTTTCCCTAAACTCGGCTCTACTTCTAGCAGGATTGCTTCCCTTGGACATCAGAGTCCGCGAAGCAGCCTCGCTTTACTGCGTGAAGAAAGGTTACTTCCAGCAAGTGGTAGATTTCGAGATGGAGAAACCGATTCTGTTTGTGGATGCGCCACATCCTGCGCAGCAAATAGGACTGCAATTCATTTGTTTGGCGGACCGTGCACAGATGAAAGAGCATGATAAAGGTGGTCTCAAAATATATACTGACGGCAGCAAAATAGAAGGGAAGGTCGGAGCCGCAGTCTCAATCTGGCTGGATGAAGTAGAGACCAAAGCAAAAAAGCTGAAACTCGACCACTTCTGCACGGTCTATCAGGCGGAATTGCTAGCGCTATTAGAGGCTACCAAACAAGCCCTCCAAATAGCAGAACAAAGTTGCAGTTTCTACTGTGACTCAAGGTCTGCCCTTGAAACGGTCACTAACACTGTTTCCCTCCATCCTTTAGCAGTTCAAATAAGGGCAAATATTGCTAAACTACATCAGCAAGGCAAAATAGTGAGACTATTTTGGATAAAAGCTCATGCTGGGCTGGAGGGAAATGAGAGGGCGGATGAGCTTGCTAAAGATGCGGCACTAAAGTTGAAAACAAAGCCCAATTACGACCGGTGCCCCGTTTCATTCGCCAAGCGACAGATCCGCTTATCCTCGCTTGACGAATGGAACAAGCGCTACAGACAAGGAGATACGGCCACCACTACAAAATCCTTCTTCCCAGATGCCGTACAGGCATACCCTGTTGTAAAAAAGATGGCACTTGACCACGTAGCAATACAGGTATTGACGGGGCACGGTGGGTTCTCCGAGTACTTGAACCGATTCAAGTGCAAGGAGAGCCCGGCGTGTATCTGTGATCCCTATGTAGAAGAAAGCGCTCTACACATAGTGACCGACTGCTCTGCGTATGGAAATTCAAGATAAGATATAGAATTAGAATTTGGTATTAAAATAAGTAGAGATAACCTTGGCAAAATTAAAAATAACAAAGTATGAGAGATAAGTTCATGAAATTCTGTACCAAAATAACTAGAAGAACAGCTTTAAGAAATAAGTAGGAACACTGTTGTGTATAAAATAGTATATAAGAATATATTTAAGTATACTCAATTTGTGTCCTTATAATAGTAATATAGACATGAATGATATTGTATATAGTAAAAAAAAGAAAAAAAAAAAAAAAAAAGAACGATTGGAAGAAAAGAACAACTTCCACGGTAAAAATAAAAAATAAAAGAATTGTTACAATAAAAAGTTACACAAGGACTCTGACTCCTGTCAGAGGAAAAAGATTATGGGTACTATGGTGTTTTTTAGTCGGTAGGAGTCCGACACTGCCAGGGCATCCCTTCCCTGGCGTCCATGATGGATTTTTCACCGTATGCCCAGAAAAAAAAAAAAAAAAAACCTAACCTAACCTAACCTAACCTAACCTACCCTAACCTAACCTAACCTAACCTATCCTAACCTAACCTAACCTAACCTAACCTAACCTAACCTAACCTAACCTAACCTAACCTAACCTAACCTAACCTAACCTAACCTAACCTAACTATTATTTTTTTTTTGATGCCCGGGGGAAAATCCCTGACGGATACCGCCGAGGCGCGGGGGCGCCAGGGCGGTTATGTGGGGCTTGCACCCACTAAAAACCCCCGGGGTGGCCGTCATGGTGCATGGTGAGGGCAGCTCCGGGACCGCTGGTGACACGCGCCGGAACTGTCCCCAGCACCCAGGGAGGAAGCATCTCAACTTCCTCCCACTTCACGACGGGAACGGCCACAACCAATCCCGTCGTAAACTCCTCGCGGCGCACTGTTGCGATCAAGGGCCCCCGCCCCGACCGCTTGCGACCGCCAGCGACCGCCCTGGGAGAGCTTCAGGTGCCCTCCCAGTCGTCGTCTTGGAGTCATAGGCGTTCAGAGTTGGAAGTCTGAACGCCCATAACTCCGGTTCCCTTTTAGGGGCCTCTTACGCCAAGCAGGGATTACTGTAGATTAACCTAACCTAACCTAACCTAACCTAACCTAACCTAACCTACAGTACCTACATAGGTTCAAACTGAAGGACAGTCCCACATGCCCCTGTGGTGATGCGGATGAGGACCCGCTGCACATTTTCATAGAGTGTCCGTTGTATGGGAGGAGAAGGTTCGAGGCCGAGATGGACATGGGCGGCCAAATAACTAAGTCGAACCTACCAAACCTCCTACAGGACAAAACAACGCGCCCAGTCCTGGCAGCATTCATGAGGGAGATCGTGCGGTTATGCAATATAAGAAATAAATAGGTTCTATCCGGGCACCGATCCAAGTAATTATTAATTAATTATTAATTATTAAATGAATTGTTAATTAATTATTTTGACTATTTATTTATTGAAATGATTTTTATGTTATTGTTAATGTCAATGTCAATGTATATTATGGTAATAAGTAAATTAAATAGACGCAACTTAATGTCAACAACGTAAATATTTTAGGATTAAGTTAATTATGTTAATACTAAGTTTAAGTTAATAATGTTTAGGGCAAACCTGTATGATTCTGGCGTCTCCAAATAAAAAAAAATAAAAAAAAAAAAGGAAAAAATATATATATATATATTGTATATAATAAAGAAATAAAAATGTATAAAAATAATAACGATAATATTTATAATTATAATTTCATATCTAAATGTAATAAATATTTATACGATAGGATTTAAATTTTGATGAATTGTAAGGAGACGCCAAAAAAATAGAATTAAACTATGTATAAAGGCACCTCACCCACGAGGTGGAAAAAAAGAAAGTGGGCACACGGTGTTTTAGTCGGTAAGAGTCCGACGCTGCCAGGGCCTCCCTTCCCTGACGTACATGAGGATTTTCACCGTGTGTCCAGAAAAAAAAAAATAAAAAAAAATAAAAAAAAAAAACCTAACCTAACCTAACCTAACCTAACCTAACCGGGCAAACAAATGAGAAACATGGCTTTGGTCAAACTCGCCGTGGTGCAAGCCAATCTCCAGAGAGCGGAGTTGGCCACGGCAGAGTTACTCGTGGAGTCCCAAAAACGAAAGGTAGCATTCGCCCTGCTGCAGGAACCCTACGTGGGAAGCAAAGGCGAACTAACGTACCCAAGGGGCTCCCGGGTCTTACAAAAAACCGGAGCCAGAACTAAGCCCGTCAAGGCAGCCATCCTGGTTCTCGACAGTAGGATACAAGTTGTTGAGAACCAGGACATCATGACCGAAACGGTGGCTGCGGCAAGGTTCAAGATAGGCAACACAGAAATAGGCGTGGTGTCCGTTTACCTGGAGGGTAGCAGCGAGGACATAGAGGAAGACCTTCGCGTGGTTCGGGCGATATGTGAGCGTTTGGGCACGAGGAATATCATCGTCGGAGGGGACTTTAATGCCTGGAGCCCCTGGTGGGGAAGTGTGACAGAAAATGCCCGAGGAGAGGCTTGTAGCTCCTTCTTCGATGATATGAACTTTCACGTGCTCAACATTGGCGACATACCAACTTTGAAGTCCTTCGCGACGGTCGGTGGTGCAGGAGCAGAGTCGACGTCACCGTATGCAGTCCATCCCTAGTCGACAAAATATTCAACTGGGAGGTGGAACGTGGTCGGACCTCTTCCGACCACAACGCGGTGGCGTTCGGTCTGTTCCTGGGGCATGCGCCGGATCCTCCAAGGTCTGTGGGCACCCGCCTGTATAACACAAAGAAAGGAGATTGGGGGCACTTTGGTGAGGTCCTTGCAATTGCACTGTCAGAACATTTTATCTCCGCATCCTCCATCGCGGAATGTCAAACTGCAGAGGAGGTTGGAAACCTGGTTGATAAACTCGAACTTAGCGTTACCAAGGCATGCGAGGCGTCGATACCAAAAATTTATCCAGCAAAGGGAAGGAAGTACCCATGGTGGACGGCTGAGCTAGACTCACTCAAAATAGAAGTGAGTCGAAAAAGGGGTCACATTGGAAACGCCGCTCCTCACCGAAGAGCACACGTCGTAGACCAGTACCTGGAGGCTCGCGGAAGATACGGCAGGGCGGTCAAAGAAGCGATGATCACTAGCTGGAAGTCCTTCTGTGCCGCCCAAGACCGCGAGAGCCTCTGGGATGGTATATATCGGGTCCTTCGCAAAACAACGCGAAGGCCCGATGACGTGCTGCTCCTTTGAGCAGCACGTCATCGGGCCTTTGTCTTTACAGGAGCGGGACCTGCCTAGACCCCGAAGGCTTGGCTGCAGCCCTGGCGGCCACTTTCTTCCCGGATGATGACGACGCCTCAGACAACCAGGACCACCTCCTCGTAAGGCAGGCAACTATTGACCGGTCACCTGGCGATCATGAAGCCGCCCAAGACCCACCATTTGAGGAGGCAGAAATGTTGAAGGCTGTGCGTTCCTTTTGCCCAAAAAAGGCCCCGGGCCCAGATGGTTTCTCAGCAGACATTTGTGTGGCCGCCATCGAGAGGCACCGGGATGTATTCCTGGCTCTGGCGAACAGATGCCTGAGCCTGGGATGCTTCCCGAGGTCATGGAAAGAGGCGGCCATTTGCGTGTTGAGAAAGCCCGAGAAGGATGATTATGCGCAGCCCAAATCATACCGACCGATTGGCCTCCTCTCTGTCTTGGGCAAAGTGCTGGAGAAAATGGTAGTAAAGCGACTCCAGTACCATATACTGCCCAAATTGAATCCTAGGCAGTATGGCTTTATGCCACAAAGATCCACTGAAGACGCCCTCTATGATGCGGTGACACACATACTAGCGGAAGTCAAACGAAAGAATATTGTTATAGTTGTGTCTCTCGACATCGAGGGGGCGTTCATCTACTAAGGTCATACCTAAGCAATAGAATTCAAAAGGCAGAAGTTAACGGCGTAAAATCTGATGGATCGGGTGTTAAAATTGGCGTTCCACAAGGTTCCATATTAGGCCCTTTCTTATTCCTGGTATATATTAATGATCTGCCTTTCATGGTGGAGAAATTAACTGACATAGTGTTATTTGCTGATGATACTTCAATGGTCTTCAAAATTGAAAGACAAAAAGGAGATTTTGATGATGTTAATGGTGTATTGTCTTTAACCTTGAATTGGTTCACAGTTAATAATTTATTGTTAAACGCTGGTAAAACCAAGTGTATCAAATTCTCACTTCCAAATGTCAGGCAAGTTGAGACCAGTTTGGTGTTAGACAACAGCACGTTAGAATTGGTAAATGATACGAAGTTTCTTGGAATAACCATTGATAGCAAATTGCAGTGGGGACCCCACATAGATAAATTGGCTGGTAAATTAAGTTCTGCGGCTTACGCTGTTAGGAACATCAGACAAAGCACGGATGTGGCTACATCTAGGCTAGTATATTTTAGTTACTTTCATAGTGTGATGTCCTATGGTATCTTGTTGTGGGGGAAAGCAGCGGATATTCAAACTATTTTTATTTTACAGAAAAGAGCTATTCGAGCAATTTATAATTTAAAACGAACAGACTCCTTAAGAGAGCTTATTAAAGAAATTGGCATACTAACAGTAGCTAGTCAATTTATTTTCGAAAATATAATGTATGTACGCAAGAACCTTACAACATTTTCCATACTTAGCGACAGCTGTAATGTTAACCTAAGAAATAATCACAGACTGTGCGCCCCGTTTTAGACTCGCCAAGGTTAGCAATTCTTTCAAGGGTCAGTGCATTCTCTACTACAATAAGATACCTCTGGAGATTTTGAAATTGCCATTTGAGCAATTTAAAAAGCATGTTAAAGCGACTTTGTCGCAAAGGGATATTACAATGTTCAAGATTACTTAAATGACAGGACTGTATGGGGTTAATCTGGCTCAACACAGACCTTGCTGTTAATAATTTTGTAATTATTTATTCCTGCTTATTAATCATAACAATTAAATTTTTCATATTTGTATTAGTTAAGCATAACCTATTTTTAAAAGATATCTAAAAATAAATCTGTGGGAGTTTCTACGCCCTTCTTCTCCCACAGTGGTCCAATGTAGAGAAGAGGCAAAAAATGACGTTTGCTAAGTATATGTAAATATCTACAGTAATAAAGTACTTTGACTATTGACTATTTGACTATTGACGTTCGACAACGCCTGGTGGCCGGCTATTAAACTGCAACTATTAGAATTGGGGTGCCCGGATAACCTATATAACATTATAGAAGACTACTTTAGGGAAAGGAGGGTGAAAATCAAGTATGCTGGAGGGGAGGCGGAAAAGAGCACCACAAAGGGTTGTGTCCAGGGTTCAATAGCTGGACCCACCCTGTGGAATGTAGTGCTCAATCCCCTCCTCAATGAGATGGACACCCTCCAAGTCTATAGCCATGCCTTTGCAGATGACGTAGTCCTGATATTCTCCGGAAAGTCGGTGGTGGCCCTGGAGGCTGAAGCTAACAGAGTCCTGGCGGCAGTCTTCTCCTGGGGGGTTAGAAATAAGCTTAAATTCGCCCCCCATAAAACCAGTGCAATGGTCGTCACAAAAAAGCTCAAGTATGACGACCCCCACATCCAGATGGGCGGCGTACCGATTGCACTGGTGGAGGAGATAAAGCTTCTGGGAGTCATCATCGACCGTAAACTTACGTTCGGCTCCCACGTGGTAGCCGTATGCAAAAAGGCGACCAACATATATAGACAGCTCGCCTGCGCCGCAAAAACCACGTGGGGGCTGAATCCGGAGGTAGTCAGGACAATCTACGTCGCGGTAGTGGAGCCTGTAATCCTTTAGGCGGCAAGTGTCTGGGGAACCGCCGCTGACAAACAGATGACGCAAAAAGTGCTCAATTCTATGCAGCGGAGGTTCCTCCAGAAGATATTGAAGGGTTATAGGACCATTTCCCTAAATGCAGCACTGGTACTGGCTGGCCTGCTCCCCCTTGATATCAGAATTAAAGAACAAGTTAAACTTTACAAGGCAAAGAGGGGCGGGCCAATGGGCGACATCCCGTCAGATAGGAAAATAGAGGAACGCGCCCCCTTTGCGGAGGCACCACATCCAGCGCGAGACGAACCACTGACATTCGAGTGCCTGGAAGATTTTGCGCCCACCACTGTCGACCACCTTAACATCGTCGGCCCCTAAGTCTACACTGACGGCAGTAACGTATCGAGGAGAGAAATTGTTCCAAAGCCACGTGGATATAACGGCATGCACAATAAACATGCTGGGAGCCGTTCATGGCTGGGGGGTTGACCAGGGCATCACAAGCTCGGATCACAATGCGAGCGTCTTTACCATCAGGATGGAGAAACCTGTAAACATAAGAAAAACGAACACAACAAGAAAGTATAACACCAATAAAGCAAAATGGATAGAGTTCAGGCACATACTTAAACAAAATTTAGCAAAAGAAAAATTAAAGGCCAACGTTATACAGGAATCAGATACAAAAGAAAAATTGGAAGAACACATAAATAAATATATAAATAGCATAGGTGACGCATGTGAGCAAACCATCCCATTGAGGAAGACGATTACAAAGGTGAAGCTGCCTTGGTGGAGCGAAAGGCTGGCGAAGTTAAAAACTGTCATGATTACTAAGAAAAGGAGGATATCGTCCGCAGCACCTAGGCGCCGTCCATACGTGGTCAGACACTACCTCGCTGCAAAGGAGGACTTCGAGGCGGAAGCTAGACAGGCTATAGTACAGAGCTGGAAGAAGTTCTGCGAGAAGCAGGATAGGGAGAGCATGTGGGATGGTGTCTATTGAGTCATCCGTAACACCTCCAAGCAGTATGAAGACCAGCCTTTAATGAGCGATGGAGTCGTTCTAAGTATGGAGGACTCTGTAAGGCACCTGACGAAAGTGTTCTTTCCTGATGACTAGTTTTCTGACGACGACGAAGTTCACCAATTGACGCGCCAAAGAGCGGAGGCACAGGAAGTTCAAGAACCGGGGGTACCACAAGACCCGCCTTTTACGGTGGAGGAACTAAAAGGAGTGGTCAAAACCTTCTACCCAAAGAAGGCCCCGGGTCCGGACGGGTTCACAGCCGATATCTGCGCGGAAGCGATAGCTGTGAATCCAGAAATCTTCCTAGCAATAGCAAATCGCTGCCTGGAGCTGTCCTGTTTTCCGAAGCCCTGGAAGATGGCCTCAGTCGTGATACTCAGAAAGCCCAGTAAGGATGACTACACCTATGCCAAATCCTACCGGCCAATTGGTCTTTTATCAATACTAGGTAAGATCCTGGAAAAACTGGTGGTTCGCAGGATCAGGTGGCACCTCCTACCCCAAGCGAATCCCCGACAGTACGGTTTTGTACCCCAGCGATGCACAGAGGATGCCCTATACGACTTGCTCCAACACATTAAAGACAACTTGAGCAAAAACTCATCAATATCGTAATATCGCTAGATATAGAGGGAGCCTTCGACAGCGCTTGGTGGCCAGCCATCAAATGTAGATTGCAGGAAAAGAGATGCCCAAGAAACTTGCGGACTTTGATGGCGGACTACCTCGTTGACAGGCAGGTGTGTGTCCGCTATGGTGGTCATGAGTTTACTAAAACCACGACTAAGGGCTGCATTCAGGGCTCTATTGGTGGCCCAACCATGTGGAACGTCCTGATAGACCCTTTGCTGGACGAACTGGGCGAGAGAGGCGTATACTGCCAAGCATTTGCTGATGATATCGTGCTGGTATTCTCCGGAAACTCGGTACCCGACATAGAAAGAAAAGGTGATGAAACACTGGCTCGTGTGGTGGCATGGGGTAGAACGAACAAACTGAAGTTTGCAGCACACAAGACCCACGCTATGGTGATAACAAATAAGCTGAAATTCACCACCCCGTGCATCCACATGGGCGAGGTTGAGATCGCTAGAGGTGTTGATTAAGTTGATAAGAAGTGTTGATTAAAATCAGCGATAAAAACAAATTTTTTATAATTTGTGGTGATTTTAATGTTAATCTGTTAGAGGATAATAATATTTGTACTAGATTAAAATCTTTATTTTTATGTCACAACATGAACTATCTGTTTTTGGAGCCTACTAGAATTACTGCAACATCTGCTACCTGCATTGACAATATATTTACTAACATTACGCCCATTTTCAAATCGGTCATCAATAAATTAACCTCTGATCACTCTGGTCAGATAGGTATATTCAATATTAAAATAAAAAAGGACCAAAAAGAGGATATTACATGTGTGCCCGTTAGTGACACTCGGCTTGAACACTACAGGAATAATATTTTAGATAAACTATGGGAAATACCATACAGTGATGATCCAAATTTGTTGTACAACTCAGTATTTAACCTTGTCAAAAATGAATATGATACGGTATTTAAATCAAAAACTATAAAAGTTAATAACAAAGCTTTGTTTAGTGATTGGGCGACAGTTGGAATTCATAGGAGCAGACGAAGATTATATGAACTCTATGAAGAGAAATCATATAACAAAAATACGGCCTTTCTAGATTATGTTCGTAGTTATTCAAAAATGTTTAAACGCGTTTGTGCCGTAGCTAAATCTAATTTCATTAAAAACAAATTTGAATCTAGTAGCAATGTAATGAAAACGACTTGGCAAATTATAAACAGAGAGACTGGAAAGGCCAAAGCTACACATAATAACTTCAAGCTTAAGATAGATAATCAATTGCTAAGTACAGACCTAGAAGTAGCAAAAGCTTTCGAAAATTTCTTTACGGACATTCCAGTTTCAACAACCAAGTCTTTAAATTCATCTCCCGCTGCTGCTGAATCTATACTTAAACAAAACTTTGAGGAATGTAAAACAGATTTTAAATTTAGGCACGTAAATAATGAAGACATTGTAAAAGCGTTTAAATCCCTGGAAATGAAAAAGACAGCTGACGCCCATGGTCTATCAGTAAAAATTATTAGTTCTATTGTAGATTGTATTGCACCTCACCTTTGTTGTATATTTAATCAATGTATAGATAATGGTGTGTTTCCTGACTTGATGAAACTAAGTAAAGTTATACCTTTATTCAAAGCTGGTAGTACATCAGACCCCACCAATTTTAGACCCATATCGATACTACCAACGCTTAGCAAAATATTTGAAAAACTCATACTTAATCAATTGCAAAGTCATTTTTATCTCAATAATTTAATTCATATTGCTCAGTTTGGTTTCCGATGCTGGTGTTGAACTAATCGACAATATTTTTGATGCCTTGGAAGACGCAATGGATGCAATAGGTGTCTTCTGCGATCTATCCAAGGCTTTTGATTGCGTCCATCATGACACTCTTGTCAGGAAGTTACGCCATTATGGTGTAAAAGATCAGGCACTTGGCCTTCTGGAGTCATATCTAACAGATAGGGTTCAGATGGTCGATGTTAATGGGAAAAGATCACCTGGGTCTTCAATAAGTATGGGCGTACCGCAAGGTTCAATTCTTGGTCCTTTCTTGTTTTTAGTATATATTAATGATTTACCTTACCTTGTTAAAGCAAAACATGGGTTAGTATTGTTTGCCGATGATACTTCTTTGATATTTAAAGTTAAAAGACAGCAATCAAATTATGACGAGGTAAACAATGCTATCTCTAGTATAGTGAACTGGTTTACTGTTAACAATTTATTACTTAATGAAAAGAAAACTAAATGTATTAAATTCGTGCTACCCAATGTGAACCCGGTAACTACAGACATATTTATAAAAGGACAGAGATTGGACCTTGTGCAGTCGACTGTCTTTTTGGGCATTACTTTAGACGCCAAACTACAATGGGATCCTCATATAAATAAATTGTCGAACAGACTGAGTTCGGCAGCGTTCGCAGTTAAAAAAA
This sequence comes from Argyresthia goedartella, assembly GCA_949825045.1. NCBI lineage: Eukaryota > Metazoa > Arthropoda > Insecta > Lepidoptera > Argyresthiidae > Argyresthia > Argyresthia goedartella. The sequence continues at coordinate 17,338,608 of OX463829.1, read as the reverse complement.
TTAGAGCTCTTACCGACGTAGACACCGCTAGACTAGTCTACTTTAGTTACTTTCATAGTCTAATGACCTGTGCTATTTTATTGTGGGGTCACGCTGCGAATGCTAATAGTATATTTATTCTGCAGAAACGGGCTGTTCGTGCAATTTATAGATTAGGGCCTAGAGTGTCACTGAGGGAAAAGTTTAAAGAAATCAATATTCTGACATTTGTGTCTCAATATATCTATGACAATCTTGTGTATGTAAAAAGAAATATAACTAATTTTCAGAAGTACAGTGATATACACAATTTTAATACTAGAAATAAAGACAAGTTGGTTGCTTATGTAAGCCGACTACATAAAATTAGTAATTCTTTTAAAGGCAATTGTATACGCTATTACAATAAGGTCCCTACTGATATTAAAAACTTACCTTTAGACAAGTTTAAAATAATAATAAAACAGAAATTGTATAAAAAAGGTTACTACAGGATATCTGATTACTTAGAGGACAGATGTCCATGGGAATAGATTGTTTGAGTAACAGGCTGTTTCGATATATAATTAGCATTCATTTTGTAATTTGACAATATTTTATTTAAAAAAGGAAACGCAAAAGATGCGACGACTGTGGAGTTTCTTCGGTGAGCTCTTCTCCACAGATTCCGCCATTGGGTTAGTGAACTCACCCAAAAAAATGTAATGACGGATCTAAGTGATGTAACAACATCCTATGGAAATAAATGATTTTTGATTTTGATTTTGATTTTGATTTTGCTATGAAAGAAGAAATAAAGCTGCTAGGTTTAATCATAGACAATAAGTTAAATTTCAAAAAACACGTGAACCATGTCTGTGTTAAGGCTACGAACATCTACAAGCAGCTATGTCGGGCTGCCAAAATCTCATGGGGCCTAACTCCGGAGATTATCAGAACGATATACGTCGCAGTGGTAGAGCCTATTATTATGTATGCGTCCAGCGCTTGGGCACCGGTGACGGAGAGAATATCTGTGCAAAAACAACTAAACTCAGTGCAGAGAGGTTTTGCACAAAAAATAGTGAAAGCTCATAGGACAGTGTCACTGAGTGCTGCTCTGGCGCTCTCCGGCCTGCTACCCCTTGACATGCGAGTGCGCGAAGCGGCGAAGCTGTACGAAGCAAAGCGTGGCAAGCCTTTGGCAGTTATAGGGGGGAGGGACTTGGAGAGCAGGGTGCACTACACGCTAGCTCCTCATCCTGCTGAGAACTTCAGTGTCGAATTCGCCTGCTTGGAAGATATGCAGTTGCAGACCCTAGCCAAACACAATATCCAGGGCTTACAAGTATTTACTGACGGAAGCAAAATTGAAGGCAGGGTCGGGGCTGCACTGTCTTTCTGGCGGGACGGTACGGAACGGAAAAGCAGGAAGTTCAGGCTGGAGCCTTTCTGCACTGTGTTTCAGGCAGAGATGTTCGCTCTGCTACAGGCCACGAAACTTTTGTTAAGGGAAAGAGATATCGAAGCAAATATCTTCAGTGACTCTAGATCCTCGCTGGAATTACTTCAGAATCCGGACTCCTCACACCCGTTGGCTGTCGAAATAAGAAGTAATATCAGGCAGCTTTATTACCAGAATAAAAAAATTAGGTTATTCTGGATAAGAGCACATGTCGGAGTGGAGGGAAACGAGCGCGCCGACTTGCTGGCCAAAGAAGCCGCCGCACGCACGCACCTGATTATGGTCTTTGCCCAGTGTCGTTTGTTAAGAGACAGATTCGCCACGAGACCCTGGTCGAATGGAACAACCGCTACGTTACTGGAGAGACTGCTTCCGTAACTAAGGACTTTCTCCCAAATGCCGTGGTAGCCTATAAAGTGATCAGAAATATACAACTGAACCCTCTTCTTGTGCAGGCGCTAGCGGGTCACGGCGGTTTTGCGTTCTATCTCCACAGGTTTAAATGCAAGGATAGCCCCGCCTGCATCTGTGATCCGGCGGTGGATGAAACAATCACGCATCTCTTATTAGAGTGTCCTAAATATGGAGCCGACAGATTGAACCTAGAAATCGAAACGGACCTAAAGCTGAATAAAGACAATCTGCCGGAATTCTTAACTTGCAAAATTAAAGATCGATTTGTAGATTATATGGAAAGAATTGTTCAGCAAGCAGGAAAAAGAAATGGTAGCAAAAATATAGGTAGGAAACCATATGTTCTTGGAACATAATAATCATGTTTCGAAACATATAAGCAACAAAAAAATATATATATATATATATATACACACATCAACACTGTCTAGGGATATTAGATTTTTGTTTGCATTTCTTAGTTTTTCAGAAAAACAACTCAGAATTAGGAAAAAGTTTATATGTGGAATTAAACCTCCCTGTTCCATTTTCAAACTGACATTGAAAAAAAAATAAACTTATGAAAACAAAAGAAAGCGCGGGAACACGCATTTGATTCAGTTTACAGTGCTAGTTTTGTGTTGAGATTTATTTAGAAAAACATTAATTAACTAACTCTATCAATTGTTTTGGTGATTTTTACTGTTTGTGTCATCTTGTTGGTGCCATGCAACGTCGGCATCTGACGAGAGACGCGATGATAAGAGCGGTAGGAATGTTGGAAGCTGGCGCTATCCAAAACGTTGTTGCGGAGATCCTAGGCACCAGCCAGAATGTGATATCAAGGCTCTGGTCACGTTATCGTGATACTGGGGAAGTGGCGGAACGGCATGCTGACAGAATTCGGGTGACCACCCCTAGAGAGGACCGTTTTCTCCAAAATACCGCCAGGAGAGAACCTACTCTGACGGCCATGGAAATGGTACAGAGGCTCCAACAGGAGCATCAGCTGTTGGTTAGCGACCAAACTGTCAGAAGAAGGCTACATGAAGCTAATCTTCATTCTCGCAGGGCAATTCGTGTTCCTGCTTTGCGACGAGGCAATCGCGGAAGGCGACTATTGTGGGCCCAAGAACACGTGTTATGGGATAATGAACAATGGTCGACAGTGCTCTTTACGGATGAGTCTCGGTTTGGATTTCATCCAGATTCGCGAAGAACACGAGTTTGGAGAGTTCCAGGCAGGAAAAGCCGGCTCCAGCATCCACAAGAGGTTCATTCGTACCAAGCAGGAACAATCATGGTATGGGCAGGAATTCGTATAGGCGCGCGAACCTACCTCGTTTTTGTAAGAGGCAACATGAATGCTCAGAAATACCGTGATGAGGTGGTGGAACCTGTTATTATTCCGCATAGGGTGCAAATCGGCCAGCAATTCGTACTCAGGCATGATAATTCTCGTCCAACTGCGAGGCTGGTATCAGCCGCACTTCAAGACAACGACGTCACGGTAATGAGATGGCCTGCGCAGTCGCCCGATATGAATCCCATCGAACATGCGTGGGACATGTTGCAGCGAAGGGCTATACATGCCCTCCCTCCAAATCTGGCCACAGAAGAGCAACTTTTCTTGCACCTGCAACGAACCTGGGAACGCATACCACAGCAAGACATCGACACCTTTATTCACAGTATGAATAACCGATGCCAAACTCTTATTAACATGAGGGGTGGCAACACTGATGACTAAGAGTTAAAATGTCTCACTTTAAGTTGTTTTTTTAAATAAAATTATTCATTTTATTCATTAATTTCATTCGTAGACTTAGCACCATTTTTACTCTCTTTATTATTTTATTTAAAAAAATATATTTGAAGATCTAAAATGTTTTTTATTTATATAATTAAGTTGGGCATTAACTGAGGTTTAATTCCATATATACTTCTCTGAACAAAATATTTATAGTTTATCAAAAAATTTAAGAAATACAAAATATCCCTAGACAGTGTTGATGTGTGTATATATATAAGCGAAATAGTAATAAGAATGTAAATGTAAGAAAATTGTATATAAAATTATATAATTGTATATTATATAATATTTATATATAAAGTAAGTATATGTAAATTACGAAATTAAAAAGAAATAAAAAAAAAAACCTATCAAAGAACCGAATATTTTAAATAAATATAAAAGTATAAAAAAAAATAAAAAAAAACAAAAAAAATGTGATGTGGTTGTCATGGTAACTAGTTAACAAAATTCTTATTAAATGTACATAAACATTTCTCCTTTATTTTGTTCTGTTTTTATGTTATGAAGATACAAGACGTAACAAAGCGTGAGCACGTCTCACGTGACGGAAGAAATTGGATGAAGAAGACAAAAGAAAACATAATTTATAATATCTCCGAGTAATTTTGTCGGAGGAAACACTGTCTGGACAAATCGGGTTTTTAGCCGGTAGGAGTCCGGCACTGTCTGGGTTCCCCTTCCCAGACGTCCATGATGGATTTTCCCGGTATGTTCATTGAAGAAAAAAAAAAAAAAACCTAACCTAACCTAACCTAACCTAACCTAACCTAACCTAACCTAACCTAACCTAACCTAACCTAACCTAACCTAACCTAACCTAACCTAACCTAACCTAACCTAACCGACACAAGCGAGGAGGTGATGAAGAGGGTAAGTGGCGCGGTTGACGCCCGGCGAGGAGGAGTCTGCGTGGACCGGGCCAGAAAAGCCAAGGGGCAAAAGGTGGTCCTGACATGTCCGACAAGGGGTGACGTGGACGAAGTGAGAAAAAGGCTCACAAGTGGCGGGAATGTCAGAGTGGAAGAAGTACGGCCCCGAACCCCACTGGTAATCATCCGCGATGTGATGGCTGACTGCAAGGATGAAGACATAATTCAGTATCTTGTAGCTCAAAACCTTCGCATCGTGGATGGACTCAGTGAAGAGCAACTGAAGGTGGCCGTGCGGTTCCGCAAAGCGGCAAGAAACCCGCTACAACGACATGTCATCCTGGAGGTATCAGGACCACTGTGGCTGCGACTGACTCACGCGGGGCACGTCCATATTAACATCCAGCGGCTCCGAGTGCTCGACCACTCACCGCTGGTGCAGTGCCTGCGGTGTTTAGGATACGGCCATACGCGGAGACATTGTGACGAGCACACCGATAGCTGCTCACACTGTGCCGGGCCTCACCACATTAAAGATTGTAAAAAGCGTGAAGAAGCCCCAAAATGTGTAAACTGTGCGTGCACTAAAAACGAGCCTTGCCACAATGCCTTTAGTAGTAACTGTCCCGTCCGCCAGAAGTGGGACAGTATCGCGAGATCCAGGGTGACGTACTGCTGAGGGCAGCCAAATGAGAAACATGGCTTCGGTCAAACTCGCCGTGGTGCAAGCCAATCTCCAGAGAGCGGAGTTGGCCACGGCGGAGTTACTCGTGGAGTCCCAAAAACTAAAGGTAGCATTCGCCCTGCTGCAGGAACCCTACGTGGGAAGCAAGGGCGAACTAACTCGCGTACCCAAGGGGCTCCCGGGTCTTACAAAAAACCGGAGCCAGAACTAAGCCCGTCAAGGCAGCCATCCTGGTTCTCGACAGTAGGATACAAGTTGTTGAGAACCAGGACATCATGACCGAAACGGTGGCTGCGGCAAGGTTCAAGATAGGCAACACAGAAATAGGCGTGGTGTCCGTTTACTTGGAGGGTAGCAGCGAGGACATAGAGGAAGACCTTCGCGTGGTTCGGGCGATATGTGAGCGTTTGGGCACGAGGAATATCATCGTCGTAGGGGACTTTAATGCCTGGAGCCCCTGGTGGGGAAGTGTGACAGAAAATGCCCGAGGAGAGGCTTGTAGCTCCTTCTTCGATGATATGAACTTCCACGTGCTCAACATTGGCGACATACCAACTTTCGAAGTCCTTCGCGACGGTCGGTGGTGCAGGAGCAGAGTCAACGTCACCGTATGCAGTCCATCCCTAGTCGACAAAATATTCAACTGGGAGGTGGAACGTGGTCGGACCTCTTCCGACCACAACGCGGTGGCGTTCGGTCTGTTCCTGGGGCATGCGCCGGATCCTCCAAGGTCTGTGGGCACCCGCCTGTATAACACAAAGAAAGGAGATTGGGGGCACTTTGGTGAGGTCCTTGCAAGTGCACTGTCGGAACATTTTATCTCCGCATCCTCCATCGCGGAATGTCAAACTGCAGAGGAGGTTGGAAACCTGGTTGATAAACTCGAACTTAGCGTTACCAAGGCATGCGAGGCGTCGATACCAAAAATTTCTCCAGCAAAGGGAAGGAAGTACCCATGGTGGACGTCTGAGCTAGACTCACTCAAAATAGAAGTAAGTCGAAAAAGGGGTCACATTAGAAACGCCGCTCCTCACCGAAGAGCACACGTCGTAGACCAGTACCTGGAGGCTCGCGGAAGATACGGCAGGGCGGTCAAAGAAGCGATGATCACTAGCTGGAAGTCCTTCTGTGCCGCCCAAGACCGCGAGAGCCTCTGGGATGGTATATATCGGGTCCTTCGCAAAACAACGCGAATGCCCGATGTCGTGCTGCTCAAAGACAGGAGCGGGACCTGCCTAGACCCCGAAGGCTCGGCTGCAGCCCTGGCGGCCACTTTCTTCCCGGATGATGACGACGCCTCAGACAACCAGGACCACCTCCTCGTAAGGCAGGCAACTATTGACCGGTCACCTGGCGATCATGAAGCCGCCCAAGACCCACCATTTGAGGAGGGGCAGAAATGATGAAGGCTGTGCGTTCCTTTTGCCCAAAAAAGGCCCCGGGCCCAGATGGTTTCTCAGCAGACATTTGTGTGGCCGCCATCGAGAGGCACCGGGATGTATTCCTGGCTCTGGCGAACAGATGCCTGAGCCTGGGATGCTTCCCGAGGTCATTCCCGAGGAAGTTTGCAGCACACAAGACCCACGCTATGGTGATAACAAATAAGCTGAAATTCACCACCCGGTGCATCCACATGGGCGAGGTTGAGATCGCTATGAAAGAAGAAATAAAGCTGCTAGGTTTAATCATAGACAATAAGTCAAATTTCAAAAAACACGTGAACCATGTCTGTGTTAAGGCTACGAACATCTACAAGCAGCTATGTCGGGCTGCCAAAATCTCATGGGGCCTAAATCCGGAGATTATCAGAACGATATACGTCGCAGTGGTAGAGCCTATTATTATGTATGCGTCCAGCGCTTGGGCACCGGTGACGGAGAGAATATCCGTGCAAAAACAACTAAACTCAGTGCAGAGAGGTTTTGCACAAAAAATAGTGAAAGCTCATAGGACAGTGTCACTGAGTGCTGCTCTGGCGCTCTCCGGCCTGCTACCCCTTGACATGCGAGTGCGCGAAGCGGCGAAGCTGTACGAAGCAAAGCGTGGCAAGCCTTTGGCAGTTATAGGGGGGAGGGACTTGGAGAGCAGGGTGCACTACACGCTAGCTCCTCATCCTGCTGAGAACTTCAGTGTCGAATTCGCCTGCTTGGAAGATATGCAGTTGCAGACCCTAGCCAAACACAATATCCAGGGCTTACAAGTATTTACTGACGGAAGCAAAATTGAAGGCAGGGTCGGGGCTGCACTGTCTTTCTGGCGGGACGGTACGGAACGGAAAAGCAGGAAGTTCAGGCTGGAGCCTTTCTGCACTGTGTTTCAGGCAGAGATGTTCGCTCTGCTACAGGCCACGAAACTTTTGTTAAGGGAAAGAGATATCGAAGCAAATATCTTCAGTGACTCTAGATCCTCGCTGGAATTACTTCAGAATCCGGACTCCTCACACCCGTTGGCTGTCGAAATAAGGAGTAATATCAGGCAGCTTTATTACCAGAATAAAAAAATTAGGTTATTCTGGATAAGAGCACATGTCGGAGTGGAGGGAAACGAGCGCGCCGACTTGCTGGCCAAAGAAGCCGCACTGCAAAGGAAGACGGCACCTGATTATGGTCTTTGCCCAGTGTCGTTTGTTAAGAGACAGATTCGCCACGAGACCCTGGTCGAATGGAACAACCGCTACGTTACTGGAGAGACTGCTTCCGTAACTAAGGACTTTCTCCCAAATGCCGTGGTAGCCTATAAAGTGATCAGAAATATACAACTGAACCCTCTTCTTGTGCAGGCGCTAGCGGGTCACGGCGGTTTTGCGTTCTATCTCCACAGGTTTAAATGCAAGGATAGCCCCGCCTGCATCTGTGATCCGGCGGTGGATGAAACAATCACGCATCTCTTATTAGAGTGTCCTAAATATGGAGCCGACAGATTGAACCTAGAAATCGAAACGGACCTAAAGCTGAATAAAGACAATCTGCCGGAATTCTTAACTAGCAAAATTAAAGATCGATTTGTAGATTTTATGGAAAGAATTGTTCAGCAAGCAGGAAAAAGAAATGGTAGCAAAATATAGGTAGGAAACCATATGTTCTTGGAACATAATAATCATGTTTCGAAACATATAAGCAACAAATATATATATATATATATATATATATATATATAAGCAAAATAGTAATAAGAATGTAAATGTAAGAAAATTGTATATAAAATTATATAATTGTATATTATATAATATTTATATATAAAGTAAGTATATGTAAATTACGAAATAAAAAAGAAATAAAAAAAGAAACCTATCAAAGAACCGAATATTTTAAATAAATATAAAAGTATAAAAAAAAACAAAAAAAAAAAGGAAGAGAATGAAAAAAAAAATGTGATGTGCAGAAGTTGTCATGGAAATTAGTTAACAAACTTCTTAGTAAATGTACATAAAAATTTCTCCTTTATTTTCTTCTGTTTTTATGTTATGAAGATACAAGACGTAACAAAGCGTGAGCACGTCTCACGTGACGGAAGAAATTGGATGAAGAAGACAAAAGAAAATATAATTTATAATATCTCCGAGTAATTTTGTCGGAGGAAACACTGTCTGGACAAATCGGGTTTTTAGCTGGTAGGAGTCCGGCACTGTCTGGGTTCCCCTTCCCAGACGTCCATGATGGATTTTCCCGGTATGTTCATTGAAGAAAAAAAAAAAAAAAAAAACCTATCCTAACCTAACCTAACCTAACCTAACCTAACCTTAACCTTACGCTTCACCTCTCTCTAACCGTAAAATGTGCCCCCGTCAACGGGGTTTTCACTTTTTAGAGATACAAAAAGTGTCAAAGGCAAAAATAAACTGGTGACAATTTGCTATAATCACATCACAAGTAAATAAAAAATACGAAAACTGAACATTTGAAGTAACATCCCGAAAAAAACGCGTATAAGATAATATGCAAAAACATCTCTTTTATGGGGACCCCCTTATTTTTTTAAAACGCGTATGTTTCTTAATTGATTGCTAAAGCGGCAATAAAAATACACACTTTGTGAACATTTCAACTAAGTGTTCATCAGATGGACAACTTCGGTGTCCAGAATTGGGCACGGAGGGAAGGAACGTTTTGCTGCTTCCCAACAAATCCAGACAGAACGTGGAGCTAATACCGGAGATCCTGGTTCATACAGCTAAGCCAGCGGCGATTGCAGCGACTCCTGCTGTTGCTGCGGCTGCTTCAACGGACCTGTCGCAGGCAAGCGCCCACCCAGCGGCAGATGCGCTGGGCCGACAGGAGCGAAGAAATAAGCAGTCCAATCCTCTTCTCGTTAAGAAATAAGCAGTCAATCGCTCTCACAATTTGGACGGATTATAGTTAATTTTATGATATGAAATAAAAGAATTTGCGTACTTTTAATTTCAATATTTTTGTTCTCAAGTTTTCCTTTAAGTAGACCGTGTGAAGAAAACATAGTTCGCTTAGCAACGATGTTAGTCGAGTGAGATCGCAAGTGAAAGATAAAGGGCGAGAGAATGTTTTATGATTTAATTCGGTACCTATTTGATTTAATTATCACCTTTGAAAGTATTAAGGTATTAAATATTGTATAGACGTGTTAGATTTGTAAGGGCTCGTGAGATTTTTAAATTATCCTTTATTGTATCCTACCTTTTTTGGGGTTGACACTTTATCCTACTGCTGACTGAGTTATACCTCGGCAAAAAATCCTAGAAAAAAATGGCGACATAAGTGACATATTAGAGGACTCTTTAAGGTCCATTTCGAGCACTTCCCATTTCGTCATCTTTTAATTTTTGTGCCAATTGCACCACTTCCCATATTGTCAGCTTTTTGTCTAAGTCTAGTGTGAATACCCATTTTACTTAACCAACATTATCTCTCTACACTTTACAACTCTATGGGGCCTGCCCACGACGGGTTACAAGGTTAAATTTAAGTAAAAAGCTGACGATTTGGGAAATGGTCGAAACGGACCTAAAGGGTTTTAATAGACAAACCATTTTTTTTTCAATTAAAAACACGCAGTAGTCTGCAAATGTTGCCATCATTTATTTTCTGATAATTTGTTATGTCACAAGATATTGGACAACCTATACTTTATCTTATAAATTAATAGAAGTTTATGTGACTGATACATAATGCCTAATTATGCACAGTTACATACACTAGTTTATCTACACACATCATAAGCTCTCTTTGATGTGTTCAGGAACCGCGTGTTTGACCGGCATTGTGTTGTTTAGCTTGTTCTGTAGTACCAACTTCACAGACAAAGTAGGGGCGCCACGCAGGCGGGCGTCGGCGTTCGTAATTTGAATGTCATAATATGTAGAAAATTTACACATTATGGTCATAATGTTCAATATTCAGATAAGAAATGAGTTTTTACAAAGTAGTTTAACATTATGCTGATCGTAAAGTGCGGTTTTTGGACGCAGTAAAGAGGGTTTATGATACATGTGTAGATAAATATTATTATAAATAATGTTCACGGGTTAATTACTGGAGAAGATGTGTAGAATAATACTCAATACCCGCGCTCGCGAAATAGAATAAAATAAAATATATTAGATAGTTTGCTTAATAAAGTAAGTAAAGTAATGCACATAAGAATGTATCGGACTCAGAACAGAACGTGATATACGTACGTGCTAAGATACGTGAAATGAAAAGCAAAAGTTACAAAACGTGTATTCGTCGCCACAGGAGTGGTCAAAATACAGTCTCAAAAAAGGAGATACGTATTGACGAAACAGGGACCCATCCATGCCCACCGTGAAAATATTGGCAGTCTGGATATCAGGATAAGGGAGTATACAAGAGAGATAGCCCTGATCGTCGATGGATAATATTCAGGCTGGAAGCGAAAAATGATTTGTAGATGGCGCACTAGTGTTAAAAAAAGGTCAAGTGCGAGTCTAACTCGCGCACAGAGGGTTCCGTACCACCGTACAATGGTAGGGATTGTTTGGAGTAAATAGTTTGAATTTTACATAGCAAAATGTAGTTTACTAAGTTATTGGTGCTGCTACTTTCACACTCCATGTAAGTAGCCAGGGGCGTTTGTAAGTTTGTATGAGGTATTGAAAGAATTGTTGTATGGGAGCCCCCTTAAATATTTATTTTATTCTGTTTTTTAGTATTTGTTGGTATAGCGGCAATACAAATACATCATCTGTGAATTTTATTATCTGTCTAACTATCACGGTTCATGAGATACAGCCTGGTGATAGACTGTATTTCATGAACGGACGGACGGGCGGGCGGACAGCGGAGGCTTGTAATAGGGTCGCGTTTGGGACCCTTCGGGTAGGAACCCTAAAAACGACTACCATGACCATATCCATCCGATGATTTTAGAAATAGTTTAGAACAAAATTGGATGACGCATCATATCATAGTAAAGAGGAAGTCAGGCCTCCCAAGATACGTTGAAATAAAGCAGTGAAGGTCGAGTGGCTCATGGCACAAAACATATTTTTTCCAGAAAAATGTACGATACCGGAATTATACAGGGGCATCAAATCCCACAACACTCCTGAAAAATCATCATTGATATGATTTTGGCTTATCATGGTCATGACATGAAACAGTGAGAATACCGCCTTATAGCTGTTATTTAAACCCTATATTGGATCCTTGGAAAGATTAGAGTCGCCGATAAGATGTTGAACAGAGTTTGACTCTAGTCTAGATGCTACAGAGTCGATAACACCTGACGACTAGAAGAAAGAGGTCAACCATGCCAAGCGCTTTGAAGAACATTTCCTAGAATCCTTCCAATGGATCATAAGATACCCCAGCATGACTGCGGCATCAAGCGACGTCCGTGTGAAGTGTCGAAATTCATAATTATAATATCATGTCATCATCATGAAAATATCATGTCACCGCACCAAAAACTATTTAATTAAAACATCACTGGCAGCCAAACTTAAAGTGCGAACAAAAGGAAAAAAAAGCTTTATATATCAACAAACGTAAAATTCGACTCTCATGCCTAGAAATAGAGCATATGATCAAATGACTCCCCCGTGACTCTTCATACAAACTTTAAGGACAATTTTTAGACCCTTAGGGGTTCGAATTTCTAAAAATCCTTTTTTAGCGAGCGGTTTCATAGCAATAAGAAGATATTCCTATCAATATAATCTCTATAGCTACAGCCGTTTTGCCGTTTTTGAACGAACGAGAAGATTGAAGAACGAGAAGATTGCGCACTGGGACTCTCCTGTTGCACAACCTTTCCTGTCCTGCCTAGGTTTTCTGGTAGAAATCTCTATTTAGAGATAAGCTTGGTTTTGCCTCTAAAATTGTTTGTTATCTTACCATTATGATTTCTATACAATAGAGAATATGAATGAATATGAACGACTGCACATCAACTGTGGGAAAACTAAAGAGACGAGTTTAAATATCACCGATTTTGCTTCAATCTATGTAAGGCAGGGAGTGAGGCAGTGGAGGAAGGGCAGAGTTTTGTATACCTTGGCAGCGCGGTGGATGCACAAGATGGATCCGAGGCCGACGTGGAAGCCCGCATCAACAAGGCTCGAGCAGCATTTGCCCAACTCAGACCCGTGTGGAACTCCTCTAACGTTACACGTCGCACCAAGTTGATCTTCTGTTCGGATCTTTGGTGATCTTCGAATCTATCGTGAAGTCTGTTCTTCTATATGGAAGCGAAACGTGGTTCGTTTGAAAGGACATATCGGGCAGGCTCCAAGTATTTTTTTAAAATTGCTTGAGACAAATATTTAGAATATTCTGAACAAAAACAATCACAAACGCGGAACTGTGGAGACTCACATACCAGAAGCCCTTGGAGGCGGAGGTAATCACCAGGAAGTGGCGATGGCATGGCCATGTGATGAGGAGACTGACGAACACCTGTCGAAAATAACCCTCAAACGGTGCCCAAAGAGTAAACTGAGGAAAGGTCAGAGGTAAACAAAGCGGACCTAATTAAATATTTTTAAACACTATGCTCACTAAATGTTAATAAAATTGTAATGTTAACATTACCATATAGTTAAAACTTGCCACAAGCTGAAAATGATCTTAGATATAAGCTAAACATGACATTACATACAATGTCATAAAATAATAGATTGATTCATCTGATTGACTTTAACAATTTATGTTAGTGATAATGTTTATTTGACAAAAGTAGTTTCTACCTTTCAGATTTTTACAATCGACAGGTAGCTGTGTTGCTATCTTTTTTTTTTGTATTGCAGCCAAGAATTTGGCTAACCAGACTGCTTCTATTGAGCACAGACAAAGGATATTGGAAGACATTCCATGTAATTTAAATTAGTTCATAAGACCATAAAGGAAATCTGTAGCATACATGCCATAGCCATTCAAAAAATATATCAAGCAAGCATAGGAGATTAAAAATGTGTTATATCTTGCCCGAATTAAAAAAGTAAAAAAGTGCAATATCCCAATATTAAATAATATTGCGACAAAGGGTATACCCCACTTAAATATTACCCATCAAAACATGCAGGGGCTACCTGGCAAAAAACTTATATAAGAATTATTTCTTAATAATTCTGACACCGATGTTATTTTTATTACATAACACTGGTTAAAAGAAAATATGATGTATTTTAACTTAAATAATTGCAAAATTGACAATTGTTACGATAGAAAGACTGGTGATAGAAGTGGTTCTTAAATATTATTAAAAATAATATTAATGTGAAACATAGGAAAGATATTCTTGAACTTACTGTAGAAAGACAAATATGATGCCATGCCAATTGCCAAAAAAGACCATGGCAATTTTAAAACTATTGAGAAAATTATGGAGGAAGCCCTCACTAAACTATGCAATAACATAAAAAAGTTAATTATTTGTGGCGATCTTAATGTAGATTTGCTTGTAGATACAACAATGGAACAACGATTAAGAACTTTATTCAAATGATTTAATTTATGTCATTTATTTCTAGGGCCGACTAGAATAACACTTACCAGCTAAACTTGCTTAGATTTTTTTTTGTGACTGTGCATTCACAAGTAAAAATATAATTAATTGCTTACCTTCCGATCACAGCGGTCAAACAGTTTCATTCCCAATTGCTAGTAAAGATAAGTCTGATCCATCATTTTATAGGCATATTACATCCCATAGACTAGAGACGTATACGAAAAACTTAGATATAAACTTGCCAGTAGCGGATTTTAATGAACACAACATGAACAAAATATATTTAGACTTCTTCAAAATTTTTCAAATAGAATTCAATAAAGTTTTGAAATTAAAGAAAGTGACAACAACGGTAAATCTAAATTTGGTGATTGGACAACGTTGGGAATTCGTAAAGGTAGAGTAGGAACTTTATGAACAAAAAACCTATAACTTCTATACAAAATTTCATGACTATATTAAAATATTCTAAAATTTTCAAGTTTGTTTGTAGAACTGCAAAATCTTTACACATTAATAGAAAAATACAAAATTCACATAATAGAATGAAAACGGTTTAGCAAATAATAAACCGTGAAACTGGCAAATTTATTCGAAGGGACAATGATTTCTTCTTAAAAATAGGTGATGTTGTTAAACCTACCGCTGAGATAGCTCGAGCTTTCGAAACATTCTTCACCATGAACCCTTAATCACAACAGAATATCTTAATTCATCTCTATATGAGCAGATTACTTAACTAAAAAGAATACTGAAGACCTGTGGGGTATATCAGTCAAAATCAATGGTTAAATAGTTCTTATTATATATATTACACTTCGGTTATATATTCAATAAATGTGTTGACGATGGAGCTTTCCCAGACCTAAACTGATACTTCTGTTCAAGTCGTGGGACAAGGGTGATCCTTCAAATTTCAGACCAATATCTGTTCTTCCAGCACTAACAAATATATTTGAAAAGATTATACTCAATCAAATTCTCTCACATTTCAATCATACAAAACAACTCCATGCTAAACAATATGGTTTCACTAGGGGTAAATCGACTACGGATGCAAGTATTATTCCCCCCATGCAGAATAAGTATATCATATTTATTCTGCATGGGAGGTTTACAGGATTCTGCAGTTTTGCGATCTGTTGAAGGCATGGGATTGTGTTGATTATGTTGCGCTACTAATGAATTTAATCATTACGGAGTTAGAAATAAAGCATTAGATCTACTAAGATCATACCTAAGCAATACAATTCAAAAGGCAGAAGTCAACGGCGTTGAATCTGATGGAGAGGGAATAAAAATTGACGTTCCACAAGGTTTTATATTAGGTCCTTTCTTATTCGTGGTAAATATTAACGATCTGTATTTCATGGTAGAGAAATTGCCTGACATAGAGTTGTTTCCTGATGATACTTCACAATTGAAGTCATTGTCTTCATAATTGAAAGTTATTTTTTGATGATGTTGATGGAGTATTGTCTTTAACCAATTCAAGGTTAATTATTTTTCATATATTTTATCAACAATTCAACATTAATAATTTATTGTTCAACGCTGGTAAAACCAAATGTATCAAATTCTCACTTCCAAATGTCAGGCAAGTAGAGACCAGTTTAGAGTTAGACAGCAACATGTTAGAATTATTAAATGATACGAAGTTTTTTGGAATAACCATTGATAGCAAAGTGCAGTGGGGACCCCACATAGATAAATTAGCTAGTAGATTTAGATCTGCGGCTTACGATTTTAGGAACATCAGAAACACGGATCCACATCTAGGCTAGTATATTTTAGTTACTTTCATAGTGGCATGTCCTATGGTATCTTGTTGTGGGGGAAAGCAGCTATTCGAGAATTTATAAATTAAAACATATAGACTTCTTAAGAGAGGTTTTTAAAGAAATTGACATCCTAAATGTAGCTTGTCAATTTATTTTCAAAAATTATCATGTATCTACGTAAGAACCCTTCAACATTTTCCAAACTTAGCGATAGCTGTAATGTTAACCTAAGAAATAATCACAGACTAGTTGCGCCCGCCCCTGTTTAGACTCGCGAAAGTTAGCAATTATTTCAAGGGTCATTGCATTCTCTACTACAACAAGATACCTGGAGGTTTGGAAATTGTTATTTGAGCAATTTAAAAACCATTTAAAAGCGATTGACAAAAAAGGGATATTATAATTTTCAAGATTACTTAAATGACAGGACTGTATGGGGTTAATCTAACTTAAAACAGAACTTGCTGTTAATATTTTTTTAATTATTGATTCCTGCTTAGTATTTATAATAATTAATATTGTAATATTTGTACTAGTTAAGAACAACCAATTTTCTAAAAATCAATCTGTTGGAGTTTCTATGCCGTTCTTCTTCCACAGTGGTCCAATATGTAAATATATACGTGGGGCGCACTGTAAGTTTCCGGAATGAATATGAAAAAATACTATTAAAGGTACAAAATTAATTTATTGTTTTTCAAAATAATCTCCCTTGGCGTCTATGCACTTTTTCATTCGATGAAACCAGTTTTGAAAACTTTTGTGCCACTCCTCTGTGGTGACCTCTGAAACGTGTTTTTCATACTCCTCGACAGCCTCTTCTGGTGATGAAAATCGTTGACAGCGTAATTGGTTCTTAATTTTTGGGAACAGAAAAAAGTCACAAGGTGCCAGGTCGGGACTGTATGCAGGATGACTCATGAGTTCTACATTTTTCGCCTTCAAAAAGTCGTTTGTCTGTCTGGCCGTGTGAGAACTATCATTGTCGTGGTGCAGGATGATACGGCGTTTACGGTTATTTTTACGGAGTTCGTCAATACCTTCCGGCAAACAAATGGTCGTGTACCAGTCACTATTCACTGTACGACGATTCTCTAAAGCAACAGTAGCCACGTGTCCAGTTTTATTAAAAAAAGAAGCAATCATCCGCTTAGATGCACTTTTCAGGCGCGCCACTTTGGTTGGTTTCGGCTCATCTTGAAAGACCCATACGCTCGATTGCTGCTTTGTTTTGGGATCGTAGCAATAAATCCATGTTTCGTCACCTGTTACTATGTCTCACACCAAATTTGACGCACCTTCGTTGAATCTGGTAAGCATGGCACTGCACCAAGTGACGCGGTCCGTTTTTTGAGCCTCGGTCAAGTTGTGTGGGATCCACCGCGAGCACAGCTTTCTCACACCCAAATGTTTGTGTAGGATTAATTGTATTTGACTCATGCCTATTTCTAAGGATGCGCGAATTTCATGGTAGGTCACATGCCTGTCTGTTTCAATCATACGGCGCACAGCATCGATGTTTTTGTTGGTCACAGCGGTGGACGGCCGACCATCGCGAGATTCGTCACTGAGATTGATACGACCACGCTTGAATTCTGCAAACCAGCTATAAACAGTTGTCTTGCATGGTGCTTCATTGCCAAAAGCTGTTTCAAGCCGAGCGATGCTCTGTTGAGCTGTCAAATTACACTTAAAATCGTAGAAAATCATACTACGAAAATTTTCCCGAGTTAAATCCATGTTGATGCAGACACACAATTTTTTAAATGGCGCCACAAGGTAAAAACAAAAGGCAGTCAGATGAAAAAAACTGCATTCTACAGCCAAAGAGTTCTATTTTCAAATGTTGCAATAAATTTTTAAATATTGTTTATGTAAGTGGCCATTTCCGGAAACTTACAGTGCGCCCTATGTACAGTAATAAAGACATTTGATTTGATTTCGGGGTGTATTGAGATATCAGGTGTATTTAATTTTCGTTACGAACATCCACAATATAGAAACGAAGACTTAAAAATAAGAATTGGCTAATAATAAATATTTTATTGCTTTAATATAAAACCGCGTCGTTGTCACTTCGCAAGATATCACTTCGCAATTTGTTTACACCGCCATGATTGGTAAATGTTACAAGTAAGAGAGGGCTTTTTTGTTGAATCCTAGTCTACAAATTCTATAAAGACAACTCATTTCGCAACGTCGCCTAAAGAAATATTCACTTCAAAATGCGTCATGCGCGTGAGTCGCGTGACGTTGACCCGCCGTTGCAAAGTTAAAAAATTGCTAAAAACATCACGTGATTAAAGTTTATTTTAAACTGGTACATATGTATCATTCGATTTTTGTCATATGAATGGGTTATCTTAGTTTCAGACTTCGTAAAAATGTGTATAACATTAGATAGACGAAATATACTGCATTCGGGCTCGTATTTGTGATGTGATGTTCCACAGGTAATTCGGAGATATTGTTTTGTGAAATGGCGCGAACGAGATATTTTATTTTTGTTCGCTTATCCTCTGAGCTAAAATTTGTAATTATTATTTTGATACTTGTGGTCATAATAATACACTATTCAATACTAAAATTTAGCATTGAAATTTATTCTTAAAACCTGTTTCTTAATTTTATGATTTTTGTCATAACTTTCCAGTTTTAGGGTTCCGTACCCGAAGGGTGGCAAACCGGACCCTATTATTAAGCCTCTGCTGTCTGTCTGTCCGTCCGTCACCGGGCTGTACCGGATCAACCGAAATAGGTTTCCGGTATTTTCGAAATTTTCACAGAGCGTGTATTTCTATTGCCGCTAGTGGTTCCCATACAAGATTAAGTGCTTACAACAAGCTTGTAATATTCTATGGCCATGTTGTTTGGTATTGTTTTGTTTTGCCCCTTCACATAGAAAACTAAATTTTAATTTCGAATTAATTGAAGCCGAGCCTTATTTTTTTTTGGTCTCGAGATTTAGGCGCAGATTTTCAATCATTCAGCCTACACGTAAGTAAACAGCCTATAGTTAATGTGCATGATTTAATTACTAATTGGCTGGGGAGGAAGAAGAATAAAATCCCGGTTTTGGATGTTTATGTGTGCCAATGCCAAAAGTCACTGTTTCTAGTTCCCACGACATCGACTCAGGCAAGCCTAGTGTTGGGCCAGAAGCAAAGTATGTGCCTGTATACTGGGTGTCATAGAACGGTGTAGTCATGTTTAAGGGGGTTGTTAGGGATATCATTCTGAACAACTTACACTACCAAACCAATTTGATTTCCGAGATTGGATTCCCGTGATGAACGAAAACTGATCTCCGTGGGTGGGTATCTATACAAATTATATATACCGGGGTATGTATAACTCCATACCGAACCATTAGGTACCTATCTTACCTGTGAAACGTCACAAATTATCCACAGAGGCGAACGAAATGTGGAGGCAACTATTCCCCTACCACCCGGTTTGACAAAGGGCTCGACTATATGCTTGTTTTCTTTGTTTATAATATCTATAATTCAAAACACCCCCGACACAATAAAAGAAAACCTAATTCTAAAATTTTGGTGCCTTGTTTCTTTGTTAAGCTGTTAACTTTCTAACCACTGAACCGATTTTGTCTTTGGCAAAGATGGAGTTCTACCACCATTTTGATTCAAAAAATGTATAAAGCACACTTTGTGCACAAAGGCCTACCACAAAATTAATGACTTTTTACAAGACACCGACATCTGGCATTAAACCAGTTCATTGCACGCTATATATTATGTACTAATAATAAGGCACCTACTTAATGTTATATTATGCTTGCTTGCTTGATTATGTTATGATGTTCATTGAGTATCTATTTTGTGCTATTATGAATAAAAATCTTTGAACTGAACTGAACTGATTTACAGATAACCGCGTTAAAATCCTCAGATTGGGTGCGACAGACAGACACACACACACAGACAAACAGACAGAGGGTTTAAAATCAAGAGGCTCATTTTCATTCAACATCTTCACATACAACATCTCTTGCAACCTACAACGCATTTTTGCATAAGTGCTTATTATTTCGTTACCGCTCATCGATTTAGCTTCAGCATAAACAAAGCCAGGCTGCTTCTCATCATATGTCTATTTGAACGATCGAGATAATGAGATGCGATCTATATGCGGCGAGCTGGGATGCAAGACAAGGTGCGCACGGACAGACAAAATAAACTACGGATAATCGATTTTAGTTTTACTGCTGAGTGTGTTTGATTTGGTGAAGAATTGGGTTTAAGTAGCTACTTATTATAGCTATGAAGATATAGGGTTTGATGGAAAGTGGTTTTTGAAACGCGCAGAGTTCTCACCGATCTCAATTGAGCAGTTAAATTAAAACATGAATCTCTTTTGAATTTACAGGCAAGACATGACCTTTGTCTGATATTAACAAAGTATAAATGTATGCCTACCTGTCTATAACAGCATTTGGCTTGGAGTAGAGACAGCTTACAGAAGACAAGATTACTTACAGAAGTAGGTCAACTATGGTGGTGATCACTGTTTTTTGTTTCCCAATATATGGTTAATAAACACGTTCACACCGGGGCCACCAGAACCATACCATGGTGTCCTACAGAGAAATTCTTCACATCACATCACTTCACATCACCACCCCCCATAAACCGAAACTCGTCACCGGTGAACAAGGTACGATAATAATCACCTAGTGGGTTTCAGTGTTATTTATAAAGTATAATTTTTCTCTAAAACACTCATAATATGGAGTTAAAATAATCGACCCGTTCTCACAAACTTGTGATTTATAAAATAAAATCTGTATTTTAGTTTCGTTATAAACCATCTACTACTTTATGTGACTGATACATAATGAAGGGCATTAAAACTCGAGTGTGGTTATATGAAACGAGCCGAAGGCGAGTGTTCATTTACATACACTAGTTTATCTACACACATATCATAGGCTCTTTATGATGTGTTCAGGAACTGCATGTTCGACCGGCATTGTGGCATTTATCATTACTCTGCACTTATTTAGCTTGATCAGTAGTACCAACTACACAGACAAACTATGGGCGGCACGCGGGCGGGCGGCGGGCGGCGCGTTCTAAATTTGAATGTCATAATATGTCGAAATATTGATACATATAGTCATAAGAAATGAGATTTTACCAAGTAGTATATCATTATGCTGGTCATAAAATAACGTGCGGTTTTTAACGCAGTAAAGAAGTTTATCATGATGTATGTGTGTATGTATGTAGATAATAGTAGTTTATGTGACTGCTGCATAATGGAGGGCATCAAAACTCGAGAGTGGGTTTAATATAATAATATCACTCGAGAGTACACCATAAACAACTGTCCGATAAGCCCATTTTAGGAATTATCTATCACACATTATATTCCACTTGGTGTACACTAAATGCCAAAAGCAAACGTTAGTCAGTTGACAATGTATGGATTTAGGCAAAGAGTTTCGTTTGACTAAGGATTTATGTTGGTGGTTTTTTTTGTTGATTGGAACACAGAGTAAATTTTGACACATACACAGACCTTTCTTGTATTAATACCGGTACCACCTTAAGGTTCAAAATCGCGACCCGTCCCAACTACCCTCGGTTTTTGAGAGGTTAAGCTGACATCCACAGACTCTAAGAATAAACGAACTTACAACATAGTTGACTCGCTGTACTTTTATATATCACAAAAACATAAAAAGCTCATTAAAGGTTTAAAGAGGATTTTGCTTAAGCAGGTCTACAAACATAAATTAATTATTTTTTATAGGTAAGACCATCGATATAAATACTAAGACTGTAATGTTTTGTCTCATCCATCATAGCCGCGCATGCAGCGCTTACGTAAGGATGCATGTGGAGTTTTGTGCAATTCCCGCCGAAATGTGATTTGGCGGGAGTTCACACCGTGCGGTGTTCATTATTGTAATATTTTGGAATTTTGATTTAGTTTTATAAAATAATACTACATGTATTTTTTTGGATTTGATTGCATTTACATTGCATTTTTGATTAATCTCTCTATAAGATGAGAAAAACTTTGTCTTTCTATCAACAATCATTGAAGGTAGTTCCTTTATTTGAATAACGTTACGTACAGATGTAGTGAATAATCCTTTCCTATCGGCAAAACTCGGAACAACGATAACACCCGAATGGTGCCGATGTGTCTATGAATTACTGTATTATTAAATTACGTGTAGGTATCAAATAAATCGCATACTTTATTTATCAATGTCAAATGTCAAATTGCCCGTTTGACGTATATTACACTGAGATGTTAAAACCACCACGATTCTATCATATAAAGAATTCGTTAGGTAAACAAAAATATAACTAGTTACTGAGGACGTTTTATTTCAATAAAACACACCAATAAAAACCAAATTCCGGTTGGGATGATCTAATGATTCTATAAGGATTGGAACCCCAAAAGTCTAACTATAAGTCAAAACTACAGTAGGATTTTGCAGACCTTTTTTATAACAATAAATTTTTGTAATTAATTAAAAATACTATGACATAACAAAAAAGACACCTCAACATAAAACAAAACAAACCAGCAGAGAAATTAATATAAATAAATATGATTTTCTGATTGGATGAACGACTTCGATTATGACAGCGGGATAAGAGGAGGAGGAGCGGGGTGGACAGTGTGATGCGAAACAATACTTCCAACTTCCATATCACAGTCAGAATCAGAACTATTTTCTGGTGTATCATCGTCAGAGTTTTCATGAACGGTGATTACAAAACTAGCCATATAATTTTCCAACTCAGGTTTGTGTTTTCGGTACTCGTTTTCGCATTTGATGGCGTGGTCACATACTTTGGCCCAAACATCGGAACCAATCATATAAACCTTTTCCTGTACCAATTGTTTCACAGTAGTCATATTCATACTGATGTTTCTTTTGGATACGTATCCCTTTATTTGAGACCATATGTTTTCAATCGGATTGAAATCAGGATGATATGGTGGCAATCTTAGTACGCTGTGTCCATATTCGTTCATAAGTTTATCTATAGAGTATTCTACAAAGTCTTGTTTTGTACTTGCAAATAATTTCATATATTTCAAGTTTTGTTAATGACGGATCAATCGGAAGGTTATGTTTGGATAGCCAATCAATCATGTCTTGCTTCCTGGTATTTGAATTAGGAGGTTTTTCTACGTACTTATTATGATATGCAGCATTATCTACTACTAGTACCGAATGTGGAGCTAAGTTTGGAATGAGTTGATTACGAAGCCATTTTTCATAGTTTTCATTGTTCATCGCGTTGTGATAGTCACCTGTTTTATCAGTAGACTGATACATTAACAATGCCCTTTCTACTACCAGCGTGCACTATTATAAGACGTTGTCCTTTAGAAATTAACTGTTTCACTCCGTTTTCCTACGAGTCAGCCCAGCTTTTACCTGCCAAATGTGAGGTATGGATGTATGTTTCATCCATATAAACAATCTCTCTCCCTTGCAATCTGTACTTTTTTATCGCGGCTAAAAACTTTACTCTTTTTAAACGAACATCATCTTTCTCGATAAGTAATTTTCTGTTGTTTTCAACTTTTTTATACCAAAATCCCATTTTTCTAAGAATTTTTCTTAGCGTAAAGTCACATCCCTTAAAATTTATGGCTCCGGATAACTTGGACTTCAGGGCTTTAATTGTAGGTACTTGTTTGTATATCAAATGGAAATTATACACTAATCGGCGTATAACGTTGTAGTCAAAATCGTCAAGACCTAGACAAAATAATTTATTTGGTCTACCCAACATTGCCGACTTCGGACTATTGGAGGTGGATTGATTTATGTATTCTTTTTGCAATATTTTAGTTACTGTTCGTTGAGAAATTCCACTGGCCTCCGAAACTCGTTTTTGGACTTTACAAAAGTAAGCAGTATAGTTGGTATGTTTGAATTCATTTTCAGTTAAGAAATATAAATAAATATTGAAAATAACTTCGCAGGCTTGCCGATCTAAACGTTTCCCTTTTCTTAGTGCTTTCGGCATGTCTGTTATAAATTGTTAATGTGGATCGAATAAAATCAATGTTTATTATTTACAAAAATGACAGACAAGAGTGAAATGTAAAGTCAAAAAAAAAAAATATAGGTGGCCTGCATTAATACACGAGTCCATTAAGTTTATCACAAAATCTAACATAAATATCAACAAAATATTTCTGTGGTATTAACGGGTTATTTTTAATAACGGGTCCCCCCTATCCCCCCAATATAGTTTTTGAAAATCGTAAATGTATACTTTTTGAGATATGAATTTTTCAAATTAATTAAATTTTGAGGTTAGGTTCACCCAAAATGATCAGAAAATAAAAAACAAACAATAAATTTAAAGGGGGGGGAGAGGGAAATGAAGAAATACACCATATTTAAAATCACTATATATATTTATTCTATTTTATAGACATATCTTATAGCTTTTAACAACTCTTCAAACGGGTCATGTTTTTGCCTCGACACATTCCTCCGCCACAAAACCTCCACAACACTGTCTTCAAAATTTATTGTGTTACTGCAGTTACCCTTAAAAAACCTTTTAACCACCCTCCACTGAGATTCAATCCGTTGTGTATGGACTCCATCGGGAGCTATGAAAGGATTGTCTGGGTGACTATGGTTTACTTTTTTATGAGTAAACCCATGGTCACCCAGACAATCATAAGCCCTCCAATAATCTGTGTGGATTATGGACCCTTCAGCCACATGCTGTTTAATCAGTGGTACTAAAACCTCTGATGTCCTTAAATTATTAGGACACACTTCTAAACGTAAATCCTCACTGTTATCTGCGATCATCCCCAACACCCAATGACCTTCAACGCGTCGACCTGAAACAAAAAAAACAATGTTTAACAACCATTTCAGTTTTGTGAAATGAGATGGGGTCGCCTCGCTCCGCTCCGCTTCGCTCGGCTCTGGGTCGTTCATAACGTTGTGACCTAACACAACCTATCCCTAGTATTTACACAGAAAGTGACCTAAAACAACAATTTCAGTTTTGTGAAACGAGATATGGTCACCTCGCTCCGCTCCGCTTCGCTCGGCTCTGGGTCGTTCATAACGTTGTGACTTGTGACCTAACACAACCTATCTCTAGTATTTACACAGAAAGTGACCTAAAACAACAATTTCAGTTTTGTAAAACGGGATGGGGTCGCCTCGCTCCGCTCCGCTTCGCTCGGCTCTGGGTCGTTCATAACGTTGTGACCTAACAAAATCTATCTAGAATAGAATATAGAAAGTGACCTAAAACAACAATTTCAGTTCTGTGAAACTAGATGGGGTCGCCTCGCTCCGCTCCGCTTCGCTCGGCTCTGGGTCGTTCATAACGTTGTGACCTAAAACAACCTATCTCTAGTATTTACACAGAAAATGACCTAAAGCAAACATGTCTACATACCTTTGTTATATTTTTTTTTTTCCGAATTTACTTTCGTCTATTTGCACCACTATACCCGGCCCACCAATTTTTCCTTTGCCAGCTTGTCTTGACGTTGGTATTTCACCACCACTTCCCTGCAATAGTTAAACTAATCCACTATGGTAACCCGGGACAGACATTTCTCTCCGACTTTTTTGTAGTCCTCCCAAATAACTCTCATAGTATCTAATTTCTGCGCGAAGCAGTACATCAGGTAAAAGATTGTTGGCATTGGAATCTTTGCATTTTCAAACCAGGTTCCAACGGACCTGGAGACACAATTTTTGTTCAAGCAGCTTCCCTTGTTACATATAAATGAACCAGCTGTCTTGTTTTTGGTGTACACCACTTTTATTGGTGTGCGATGTTTAGCACACCAATAAAAGTGGTGTACACCATTGTGGATTTTTTTGTTCGGATTAGGCGTTCTTGTTCAGCAAAAGTCAGACACTTTTCTCTCGTGTCCAGTCTCTGCACCACTTTGACCAAGTTCCACATCGCGGTTACTTCAGTGGAATACAAATTCCGCCGAACAAACGGTTCTTCTTCGTCGGAAGTATAATCCGTCGATGATGATGAGACAGCCGCCTGCGCATCTTCTACTTCCAAACGAGGCCGGATTGCAGCACTCGTTGATGGTTGCTCACCATCTAGCACCTCATCGTAGAGCCGCCGTCCAGAAGTACCACTCGTCGAAGGTTGGTCCATTTCGCAAAGCAAATCAATGTCCAGGTTAGAAGCAAAGGTCAATGGTAATTGCAAGCAGGGATCCAGAATACACGCAGAGGTCGGTCGGTTATAGAATTCACAAAAGTCCAGGGGGAAAGCCAAAGTCGTCGTAATTATCAAGAGTAACAAGGGAGAGCACAATCGCGTAGCTTCAACAGAAACGGAATAAATTTTTCAGTGAACGGAATGAAAATGCGCCATTTTTCGACCACAGATATACAATAATGACAATATCACAGACAAAACGTCTTAATTTTGTCTGTGAATGGTACTTATAACGTTTTGTTTTGCCGATTTTAGTTGCAAATTACGTTTTTATCACAGAAAATTCGCAATTTTAACTTTCAATTTTCAGAAAAACTGTGCATTTCCGACAAAAAAGAAAAGCACTTTGGTACGAAGAGTAAGTGCCAGCTATCCATTAAAAATATCATTATAATCAAATTAATTTGGAACCATTCAAAAACCAACCCTTAACTACTCTATATAGATACTTCCTCTTGCAATGCGACCGTTCCCTACGTTCGTTGTCTCGATGGGTACTGAGTGCGAGTGAAGTAGTAAGACAAAAACGAACATTTCCGAGAAAATACGAAAGGAAAGGATTATTCACTACATCTGTAGTGAATAGTCACAGAAGGGATAATAGTTTATAGTGACCACCGGCGGCGGTAGCAGCGGCGTTACACGCCACGCCGCGTAACTATCTAGTAGACAGTAACCCGGCCTGAACGTGTTAAATATCAACCTGTACTCGTATGTCTGTTTAATTTATTTGTACTTAGCTGTAACAGTTGGTAAACAAAAATATTCAATTAGTGTAGATGTAGAGAGCATTTTGCAAAATCCACCGGTCTCTGAACAAGTCGGCGGTCCCAAAAGTAGCCGACCTGGCACATAGATAGACATAGAGGTTGATTTTATTTTTTTTTATTCGAAAGTTCGAATCATTTGGCGTGTAAATTTTAAAAAAGAAGAATCTACGTTTCTTTGTTTTTGTTTCATAGCAATTACTGGAGATTGATCTGAGTGATTTTGCAAACATGGACAAAATTCTTTCATTTGAAAGGTGTAATTCCAACCCATATTAAAATTGGGCTGGATTCTACACTGAGAGTGACTTTTCTTCTACAGAGAACTTCCTTCATTTACAGCAAAAAAACATTGGGTCGCTGATTTCAAAAGTGGTTGAACGAGCTGCCAAGACGAACATCGCAGTGGTCGACCAAATGAAGTGACTAGACCAGAAATAGTGAAAAAAGTACAAAAACTAGTATTGGAAGACCGTAAACTAAAAGTGCGCGAGTTAGCAGGCATTGTAAGGATTGCAAAAAAAGCTGTACATCGCATATTGACTGAAAACATGATCATGAAAAAGCTGTGCGCAAGATGCCACGATTGCTCATCATGGAACAAAAGCAGCAACGTGAGGAAGTTCCGATGCAGTGTTTGAAGAAATTTCAACGCAACAAAGCAGATGGACAAAACATGGGTCCACCACTTCACCCCTGAGTCAAAGAAACAGTCGAAACAATGGACTGAAAAGGAAGAACCGGCTCCAAAGGGGGCGAAGTCAGTTTCATCTGCTGGCAAGGTCATGGCATCAGTATTTTGGGATACGCATGGGATATTTTTTATTGATTATCTTTAAAAAGACGAAACCATCAACGGCGATTACTACGAAAAACTATTGCAGCGTTTGAGTGAAGAAATTAAGAAAAAACAGCCGCTAAATGCGGCTGCTTCATCAGGACAATGCACCAGTATACAAGTCCACTATTGCAATGGCAAATATTAATGAGTTGAAGTTTGAATTGCTTCCCTATGCACCTTATTCGTCAGATCTAACTCCCTCGGATTATTTTATATTCCCAAACTTGAAAAAGTGGCTCGCGACTTGAAGTAGTTTCGCGAGAAAAGATTTGCCAATAATGAAGAGGTTGAGTCTGCTGTTGATAGCTATTTTGAGGAGCTTGACATCGACCACCATAAACAGGGTATCGAAGCTATCGAACATCGCTGGGAAAAGTTTATTGCGGTTAAAGGAGACTAAATTGAGAAATAAATAAGTTTTGTTCGAATTATTTTATGTTATCTTTGTTAGGCCGCTTACTTCTGGGACCACCCTCGTATCTTAGGTTTCGACGGACGCTACTGTGCTTGAAAATCCATTAGTATCAATTTAAAAGGAATACGAATGTAAACGAAAGTAAGAGCGCTAATTACCTCCACATAAGAAAGAAAAAGAGGGCGCAAACAAAGCGCCCGACTCAAACTAAAATAACGTAGCGCCAAACCACGTAAAAATTGTTTAAAATAAACTACGATATTTTCACAAAAATATTTTCAAGGAGAGTTTACTAATACATAATATCCACATTTTGAATGTAATTTCACAATACTATTAGTTAGGACTTCAGAATTACAGGAAAAATAAAACAATTTAGAGGTATTTTCGCAATTCAATTCTATCGAGAAAATTTCGTCCAATCGCGTTTTCCTTCCGTGAAAATTTTAATCAAATACTCAATAAACGTTAACTCAAAAATTAAATCTGTAGATGACTTTATACTGGAGTAAACTGGATTCAAAAAAAAAACAATATTTTTTTCGTATCACCTTAAGGATTTCACATAAAGTAGTTTAGTAGCAAAATACTATACAGAGTGTATCAGAAAGACGATGTTACATAAGGGGTTTATTAGGAGGGATACTATTTTCATGACACAAAGTTTTAGCACAAATTCGTTGCACCATGAACAACATTTGAAATCAAAAGTAGGTTTTACCAAACACTCTTATGTACTTACCAGAAATAAAACCCGGAAGATAACCATCAATTTATCACCAAAGGAAATCAAACATCCCCAACGTCCTAATACTTACTGTAAAACCTATAAAATCAACTTTAAAACATATCCGGAAGCATTATCTCTAGTGCAGGGAGATTTATTAAGTCTGTAAATGTTTGCAGAGCAGTTAAACGGCTCTAAATGTCCGAGAAACAATATGGCTGTCCACCGAATTACGCTCGAATCAGAACGAGGGGTACAGCAAGGGTACGATCTTTCTGAAGACGGCGACGTTGGCACGTTTGCAGTGTTATGTAAGTTCATGTAATAAGCAAGGGTAAATAAAAAACAAGCTTACAAAACAACCGCCTAAGTGCGAGTCGGAATCACGTACCCAGGGTTCTAAACAAATCGCATTTTTTCAATGAAGGAACTACAAATTTAAGGCTTACAGAATTTATCCGGTGCTGTAAGACTTGCTTCTTGCTAAATTTCATGATTTTAAATCAACGGGAAGTACAAGTTTTAATTCCCTTTTGAGTATCATGCAAATTCAACAAAATTGTGACCTAAATGGCGGGCAGTATCTTTTGATTGCGTTGACCTATAAGTTCAGTTTTTTTTATAACTTCGAGATGCCACTGACCTTCGTAATCGTAATCGATATTAATTCCAACTTAATACCTGCAAGCGTTCCTGAGAAAAGGGTCTTGACAGAGGCACAGACAGATATACAGACTGAAATTTACAGTTTTCGGATTTTTATCTTTAAGACCTTGCTTCGTGCCAGATTGTATAATTGTAGGTCAACTTCCCTACACTACTTATAGGTTTTGATTCCCTTGCGAATATCAAGCAATTTCAATAAAATTGTGACATAAATGGAGGTTTCTCTTGATTGCGTTAACAAGATACCATAGACTTGAGTAATCTCTATTAATTTCAACTTGATACCTCCACGCGTTCCTGAGAAAAAGTGTCTTAACAGACGGCCAGACTGATATGACTGATAGACGAAGTGACCCTATGAGGGTTCCTTTTATTCCTTTTAAGGTACGGAACCCTAAAAGTAGCCAAATTACATTATAGAAACTCGGCACACTTCGCCAAGATCAGAGGAGTAGAAAAATACAGTAGATATTGTGACGTCATATTTCGCCAAAGGAAGCGTTTCGTTAATGCCAAAAACATTTATCAAATGGTAGAAAAAGATATTAGTTTTGAGGAATTGAGGATAGACTGTATCCTTTGCAATATACGCAATGCATACCAAGATACGCGCAATCCATTCAGCGCGTATCAAAGCAGCTGCTTTGCTTGATGCTTCAAGCGCCCTCGATAACACGTAAGACAATTGTAGCCGAAGTCAGTGAACGAATCGAAACGCGGGGGACAAACAGAATAACATCCTTTTGGGGGCGATGGCCGGTGAATGAAAACAATTAGCCGGAGTGTTGTGTAACAGGAATACAAGCGTATGGGTGGATATATATAAAAATACCGTCACCACCTTTTCCCATACGGGGTGGCAGAGTACCGCTTAGCCACTTATTCAAAACTCCATGGATGGGTGGATGAATTTCTAGAGTAAACTTAATGTTATCATTATGTAATTGTGAGATTTCACGATCCTCAAAAAAATGTATGTAATTTCAAAGTTAACCCGAGATTACTGCTTCCTGCCTTTTATCTGTCGTGCCTTATTCTATAGGTACGTATTCAGACATCAAACAAAAATGTATGATTTGGCTCAAATATATATGGTTGGTGACATAAGCACGGTAGGTTCTTATTCCTAAGCTATAGCTTCTGCCAGATAACCATGCAATAAAGTTTATTGACCCGCTTAGAAAATGATGATGTGGCAAACGTCAAATCGCATACATTTTCTTAGCGGGGTCAAAGCACTCTATTGCATGGTTATCTGGCGGTAGCTTCAGCTTAGGAATAAGAACCTACCGTGCTTGTGTCACCAACCAAATCTAGTTAAGCCAAATCATACATTTTCTCTGATGTCTGAATACGTATACGAATTCTATAGGTAGGATAAGGCACGACAGATACAAGGCGAGACAGCAGTAATCTCGGGTTAACTTTGAAATTACATTTAATTTTTTTTGAGGATCGTGCAATCTTACTCGAGTTTGGTGTTAACTAGCGTTCCAAATGTCGTTCCGAAGAATCGTGAAATAGATGGTAGAATATTATTTATGGAAGTAAGTAAGTACATGATAGTTTAGTCTAAGACAAATATCATGATTTGCATATGATGATTTGTTAATCTTCAATGAATAGTTTTACATCTACTTGATTTTTCGGTCAGAGAGGTCAGAGACTCGTATCAGGTTATGAACAGCAGACTATCTACATCATTTGTTAAAATAAAACAAAACAAAATAATGCTTTACGTTACGTTTTCCTTTACGTCACAATTTTGCCCATGTCTATCCAGTTGGCCTGGTAAGTGATTTTGGTAAATTGATTCTTATAGCCCGTATCATCATCATACTCAAACTACATCTGGGCATAGGCTTCTTCTCTAAAGCGCTAATCTCCCCGGTCCTGTGCCAATCGCACCCAGCGGGATCCCGAGGTCTTGATGATACTGTCGGACCATCGGCCTGGTGGTCTGCCCACTGGCCTTGTCGCTCCCCGTGGCCACCACTCTGTGACTGCTTTGGTCCACCGATCGTCTTCAAGTCTAGCCAAGTGTCCCGCCCATCTTCACTTCAATCTCGCTATCCTTTTGCCTACATCTGCGACCTTCGTTTTCCGTCGAATTTCGACGTTTGGCGCGCGGTCAACGAGAGAGATACCCAACATGGAACGCTACCTCCTGTTATGAAAATGAATCCTTGTTTTTTAGTTTAGGACTAAAGTTTGGTCAGGTCAATACATCATTATGGTGATTTTTTGTTGCACTTAACAGGCGAGTATTCAATACACAATTTTGCCTGACAGGCGAGAAATTAAGGTCACAGAAGAGAAATTAAGGTTTTCTCACGATAATTTTCAGCACGGCTAGATCGCCCGTTTGATGTATTATACCTTACATGGTTACTAATGATAATAACAATAATTAATTATTTTCCAGATAGAGACAGATAGACATATCACTCATAAGACAAATAACAGTCTGACCAGCTTTATAAACCACGCCTCCTGGAAATTCCCTCATCTTCCTTCACAGTCAACCAATTCCAATTCCAATCCCAACCGGTCAAAATTCACAATATCAGACGGTCGCATATTCAATATCGACTTTCGATACCGATCCCACTCGAATAAATCCACAGGAATCGTTGCTTTATATTAGGTGTCGGTATCGAGTAATAAATATTAAATATCGGGGTGATTAAAAATATCCGCTTACAGTTTACGAGAGCTGCGCGAGTCGACATCTTTACGCGCGACCGACGGTCATCAATTCGCCTTTTTTCACTCTTTTTTAAAGAATTACTCGCACTTTGTAACGAAAGGACTGTAGGAGCTAAGAGTTGGCGACGTATGTACGGTACACGTGTTAAGGCGATACGTGAAAATATACCTATATATAAAGGAATACGAATGTAAACGAAATGACCGCGTTAATTACTTCCACATAAGAAACAAAAGAGAGCGCAAACAATGCGCTCGACTCAGACTTAAATAACGTAGCGTCAAACCACATAAAAATTGCTTAAATATAAATGACGCTGTACGAATAAATAATATCCACATTTTGAATGCAATTCCGCAAAGAAATTAGTTAGGATTGCAGAAAAACAGGAAAAAAATAAATAAATTTAGAGGTATTATCGTCATGAAATTTTATCGAGAAAATTTCATCCAATCGCGTTTTTTTCAGTGAGAATCTTAATCAAATAATTAAATGTTAACTTTTTATGGATTCGAAAAAACTCCATTTTTTGTATCACCTTAAGTAATTACTCTTTATTGAAATATGGTAAAAATTGCCATTTGGAAAATTTAAATACATGTAAAAGAGACTGTCTAAAAAGGATATTACAATGTTCAATATAACTTGAATGATTGGAGTCTAAGGGGTTGATCGAACTCAACACACAAGCCGCTGTCAATAATTTTGTAATTATTTACTTTTCTTAGTCCTGTTGTAATTATTTATTTTTAATAAATAATATGGTAATAATTGCATGAGTTAAACACAACCAATTTTTAAAAGAGATCTAAAAATCAATCTATGGGAGTTTCTTCGCCCAATTCCACTGGACCGTCAATGTTAAAAAGAGGCAAAAAATTACTTTTGTAAATATATCAACAAATAAAAAATATATTTTGATTTGTATAAAAGGAGATTTTGGAGCCAATAAATTGTGCCATCCAAATATCAATTTGTTCAGAAAATAAGTGAACTAGCCCTATCCTATGACTACACCCTTCTGTAGGTAAAGAAAAATTTTAAATATTAAATTCGTAGGAGATTATATTGTGCGTTTTCCGAATATTTTTGTGATCCTACAGTTCTTCCTACCCCAACAATGTCATTACATAGAAATTAATTATGCATGAAATAGTAGAGAATACTGCTCACTCTCTTCATCTCTCTGTTTATTCTACAGGTGTAACCGAAAAGTGAAATCAATTAACGGGTTGTTAATAGTAAAAAAGTAATCATGTCCTTAACATGATTACTTTTTTACTTCTTCATAAAAATAATTCTACATTTCGGGGCCAAAATGGGGTCAAATAATAATCGTTTTTTCAGGTTAACAAAAACCCATATCTATACTATAAGTACCTTACAACTAGAGATATATAATTTATTACAAAAAACACACAAAATATTATCTAACCTAGCTAGAGATTTTATTCTTCATTCTCGCTTCCCTGTAGCGTCCGTAAACGACGCCCTCCGAAGCCTCCAATTTGCCTCGGATTTCGGCCTGAATGCAGCTGCACGATGTCCATCAGCAGCCGCGTGACGTCGACGTGGTCTAATGTCACCGGCGGAAGCTTGTTGAGGTCCCGGGCCATGTAGGTTGGAACGTCGTCGGGTTCGGTCTCCTTGAACACCCGGAAGATGTCCTGGAGATCCCTTTTCCCGCTCGCACCCCGCCGCGCCACGAGGCGCACGGTGGTGGTGGCGGTTTCGTGCTGCACGGTCTTGGCGGCGGCGATCTCAGCCTCCTTGAAGCTGGTTGAGCAGAAGCTTCTAGGAAGCGTCCGCACGAGCTGCTGTCGTAGCTGCAACTGATCAAAGTTGCTCTGATCATATATGACTTCTTTCACCTTTTTGCTACACCTCTACGTCAAATGTGCACTTCCAACTCTACAATCCATAAACGCCCATTATCCTCGCCTCCAAGTCACACAATGATCGGTAAACGTCGAGTTAGCATCGATTAAGAATCGACTAAGCATCGAGTGAGCATCACAATAAATCGCAACACCGCCCACGACCATTCAAACGTATTAATATTTAATTGTAGGCGCGATACCATCACGAAACGCATAACTAACTGTAAATGTTAATGCTAATAAACTGTTTCGTTGACGTGAATTATCCTCATGAGCTTTGGCTCAACAAGTCTGTGCTTTATAAGGTGAACTGACGTCTCCCGGCTTCTCGCGCGATTTTTGTTATTTTACCGTACATTTTCCAAAAAATACATATGAAGTATTCAATAGAGAACGTTTAAAAAGGTAGGTACAGACAGGCTGTTTGTGTCGGTTTTGTTTGGCGAGTTCGATATGGAATAACTCTTTCACACAGTAGATAGAAGACTTTCGCCATTCAAAAGCTTTTTTAAAGATCTTTCCAACTGTAACCTACACAAGGGTGAAACGTCGTCCATACAAAAGAGCATCTTGACATCGCAAAATTGCAAATACTGAACAGAAAATACCATCTAGATGTTTGAACCTATAAGTGTCTAACAAAGGTCACCGAGGCTATAACTTGTATCTACTAAGCTAAGCCTATCTCTGTCCCACATATTACATCAGGAATTCCCTCAGGTATTGACCGGCGGTGATTCTTCAGGTGTCCAACAAAATCATTAAAATAAGAGAGTATGAAAATTCCTCTGCCACTCCCTATGCGAAAAGGCAAGGAAAGTCCATTACTTAACATATGACAATAGCTGTCGGATTACAAGTTGTCTCAATTCGTAAAACTTCACATTATGCAACTCGCTGGAATGCGTAATACATGTTTCACAAAGCCCCGATAATACCCAGTAATAGGAATCGTAATTTTTGTTTGAAAAATCACGATTTATCTGTCACATATGGCTTATCCGGACTATTCCGAACATTGTGATATGGCCCTACGATATGAGTGACGTAATGACGTCACGAATCCAGGTCCACAGATTTTTTGAGGCATGGAGAATCCGTCCCACTGTCGTGTCGGTCGCCTCAGGAAATGCTTTATATCGGTACACAAGCTCGCGCCCAATAAAGCTCATAAAGAATATCGCGATCTTGTGGGACCAACTTCGATACTTCGATGCCTGGTTAGTATCGAGTAGTATCGACGGGTGGACGCAAACGCAGTAACTGGGAAATTAATGAAACCATAAAAAAGCCGTTATTGTTTCAGTTTTAGTGTTTTTTCTTGTATTTACAGGATGGGCTTTCCTCCTGTCACCCAAAAGAGAGTATTGAATAACCGAGTAAAAATGAGCGTAACTGTACAGTTAAGCTCATTTTAACTCATTTTTACAGAGGTACCTCTGCAAAAATGACGATATGCAGTTATAGAGAGATAATAGGCCTTATGTGCCAAAAACGAGAACTGACGAATTCATTATTCGTCAGTTCTCGTTTTTGGCACATAGGGCCTTCCGCACATGGAGCCGCGACTTCGACACATCTCATTACCCTTAAAAAACAGGTGTCAAAAAAATTGCATGCAACTCAAATGCAACTCTAAAGTATGGGCTTACATAGATACAAACAATTTCCTAAGCGTATCTTTTTCAACAAACCCTGATTTCGTATATTTTCCAGTTACGTCACTTTCCTCCTCTCGTTGAAGCTTATCTGTTTGAACTTTCGAATAATAAAAAATAAATACGAACTGAGATCTCGATAACCGTACATCATGTTTATTAGTTCCGATAAATAAAATGAATATTGAATAACGTTCCGATCTGATCGATTCTAAATAACCTTAATGTGTTGTTATATTTATTATAATTAGTAGACCTCATGT
This sequence comes from Argyresthia goedartella, assembly GCA_949825045.1. Lineage (NCBI taxonomy): Eukaryota > Metazoa > Arthropoda > Insecta > Lepidoptera > Argyresthiidae > Argyresthia > Argyresthia goedartella. Next base: position 17,302,533 of record OX463829.1, on the reverse strand, counting down.
GTAGTCGACTAAATAATATCCAAACCTGATTGAAACCGTTTCTTAATGACTAATTATATTTGCATAACTAATAGTATTTTCTAGGCATCAGACTTGATTAGACCATATGAAATTCAAGCTTAATCGCCCATCAATATTATGAAATTAGCTCGATATATAAATATTAAAATATTTTGTATATTATCGCTGTCAATAAAATATGATAGGAGTTTTCTGTGTACAGCTGGGAAATGTTCATGTTAAAGTTTGTTTAAATTAAAGTTTGATTTTGGTTTACTTCCAACTTTGGAAATTGTGTGTGTAACAATAGCAATCCTTTGTGTCTTCACTAAGTGGTACTTTTAGTTATATTAAATGTTATACATTAAAAAAAAAAACAGTTAAGTGCCATGTCGGACTTCGCGGATTTAGAATTCCGTAACAAATGAAGAATATAAGCCTAAAAAGTGGCCAAGTGCGAGTCGCCCATGAAGGGTTCCGTTGTAGCAAGTAATTATGTTATGTTTGTGTTGTAACTTAGTTTTTCATAGTTTTCCACTTTGGAAGGGACTGTCTCTTTTACGATTTACTTTAAGGAAAAATGGTTTGAGAAACCTCAAAGTCATTTTTAAAGACCTATCTACACCAAACGCATTAAAAAAAAAAAAACAATTTGTATGGCTTTGGGTCAACAAGACATTATGAAACTTGGAAGACTGTAACTTTAGCCATTGGCTGCAAACACTGAGTGAATGGCGACAAACTTACGGACGGACACGTGAGTAACAGCAATAGGGTTTGGATCCTTCGGGTATGGAACCCTAAAAACTGTCTAAACCTAGGACTCCCAATTTACTCTAAGAGATAAATTAGATGTTTTAAATATTGCTATATCATTCATCAATGCATAACCACTATTAGTTTTTGCCATGCCCAAATCTGCATGGACGTTATATTTTTTTGACAAATCGCTAAAGCTGATAGGTATCTCCAACCGCACTATCTGCATACACCTGGCTTTCGGCATTAGCGTCACGCCCTTTCCCATACGGGGTGGGAGAGCCACAACTGCGCCCACTTGAATTCAATATACCTTAACCGAGTTACTAGATTTTCGCCCAAACCACCAAATCTCATCGCCAACTACCTCCTCGCTCACCTGCATCAACCCGTCTGTTGGATAAATCACAATAAAAGTCCGGTGCGACGCCGGCGGGACGGCGTGCGGCGCGGGGAGGAGTTATGACGGCCGCCGGGTGCCGTGCGGTACCACGGCAGGGCTGCACAGCATTCAACTTAACATACAACATACTCCTTTTCCCACATGGCATGCCAGAGGCATATAATTGTGCCAGTGGTGGTGTGTAGCCAGTCATTCAATGCTCGATATTGCGTGACAAAGGGCTACTCCATCGCCGCAACTCCGCAGATATGAAGCATAAATCACAATAAACGTACGGTGCGACGCCGGCGGGACAGCGCACGGCGCGGGGAGGAGTTATGACGGCCTGCGGGCAGCCGCGTGAGGCAGGCACTGCTGCGGTGCGATACCATGACAGGGCTGCGTCCAACTATGTACCTTATAATTTAACCCCGGAATCTAGGTGGAATACGTGGCTAGAGACGATGGTGGTGGGAAAAGGCGGTTACGAAAGGAGAGCGAGAGACGGGGAGACAGCCTAATGTTCAGATGACATCTTCAATACTGCTGTACAGCACACCGTGGCCGTGGGTGACGTTAGTCCAGTACCGTAACAAGTGACGCAATTAAGAGGAGGCCTTTACTCAACGAGAGTCTAGATAGAGACAGATTTCCCATACAGTAAATGTCAACTTGACACAAACTACGTCGATTTGGCAATTGTTGGAGTAACTGAATAAGGCTGCAGTACACTTCTTCATCACACATTTGACGTCGTGAGTGCAAATTGCCCCCGTTACCAGCAACCCTGCGCAGGTCACACGGGGGCGGGGGTGGACATGGAGAGGAGGGGGGGTGTCGTGTCCTGCGCGCGCGCCGCCGCGATAAAGCAGCGCTCCGCAGGGCGCCGCGGACCTCCAACATGGCGGGGTACGTGAGACTAGTGTGGATATGACCTTCCGGCTTACTCTTTAATTTAAATCGACTGAAAATTGTGGAATTTGTGCCGTTTTCATTGCTGCCACGTAACATACAGACTATGAGTATTTATTACAAAGTTTGTTACTATTCGTGATAAATAGAAGCAATGTTATTTAATTGCGAGTAGCTTGCCACCGATCTGTACATAGCTTGGGTGGGACTTGCCACGCCGATACTCTACTGAAATCTCGCTCCAAGACATCTCGAAAAACACACCCCTCCCGCACCGCGCTCTACTAACACTGTGTTATGATTTTCAGTTATATGCTATGCATTTTTTAAAGCATTATTTTATTTCATAATCAAAATCAAATCAAAACCCTCCTTCTGGCTTCTTCGCCGTATTTGGATAAAAAGAGCCATATCCACAATCACTTTTTGTAGTATCTCGCGCCCACCGTGCCGTGTAAATAATAATTAATTTTATTGTAAATGCTTATACTTTATTGCGGGATTTGTCAACATAGTGTGGCGATGTATTTCGTAGTTGGATATATTTATCGTCGGTTCTTTAATGTGGTGCCTAAGTGGGCATACGAATGTTGTAAATGTAACTGGGACTGCTTATTGTAGGTTCTGAATTTGTAATTTGTAGTAGTTGAATGTTGTTAACTAGGTGTAGCGTAGAGATGTATCCTATTTATGGTGTTACTATTATAACAATTAATATTGTAATAATTGTATTAGTTAAACACAACCGATTGTTAAAAGGGAGTTTCTTCGCCATCTCTTCACCAATACGAGTAGTCCAATGTAAAGAAGAGACAAAAAATGTAATTAGCTAAGTATATGTAAATATCTATCAGTAATAAAGAATTTTATATATCGATTTTTGATTGACTGTTACTAGGGAAATCAATCTGAACTACTTTTCTCAAGAAACCATTATGATCAGATGCATTTTATTTTGCACTTCCCTATAGAGTAGTCAGACCTATAACTTTTAAGTTACATCCTGAATATGGAACGCTCAGTTAATAAATCGTATGACCGGACTATATTTAAGTTAATAAATTGTATGACTGGACTAAATCAGACACAATCGAGACTACATTTATCAGCATGCTAATATTTACAAGCAAGTAACTTAAGAGGCGACCAATTTACATTTTACAAATTTTACAAATTACGTGGGGTTTTTGTGAAGATTTTCTGACCCGCTCTCCCTAGTGAGATTTCGGAAGATTTGGCTGGACTCCCCCTCCATTTAAATTTGCTTCATTCTTAGATGAATGATTAGATTGAAGTCTAGAATCACTGTGATAAAATTTAACAATACATACAAATGGGAACTTCCAATTAATATACCTGACTTAATTAATGAACGCTCTCTTACCGTACCTAAGCCATAGTAACGACCTCTGTGGCACAGTGGCTGTGGCTCTGCCTACCATGCAAGAGGTCCCGGGTTCGATCCCCGGCTGGGGGCCAGAAGCAATGTATGTGCCTGGATGTAAATGTTTATGTTTTTTTTTATATTTTAGTACATACGTAACTACGCTCGCTGTCTCGCTCACCCGCTTCGGCGACGCGACGTCTGCTATCTCTTATCGCTCTATATCGAATGCAATAATAATTTCAATAATATAGCCTGAGATGTTGCTGACTGTACAATAGCTGTCTCCTACTGATGTATTTTATAGCAATGCCATAGTAATCTCGACCACACGGTATATCCAAGGGCCCTATTACACAAAATACTATCTCGGGTGTCGTGTGATCATACACAATATCCTGATGTGCGTCTGCCGTCCAGTATAGGAACATTTAATTTCAACAGATTTGTTCCGAAAAGTAAACCTACATTACCAGTTATAGTACCTACGGCCAACGAAAAACGATATGGAAGAGGAAAAGAATGAGGTAAGGTATATTATTTCCGATTTCGGACTCATACATGAAGTACCTACATCTGATAATCAATTAGGTATTACAGGTCTACGGTAGACCTATAATATATACCGGAATCTCATGGAAAATGGGGAAATAAACATTTGTTGTGTGCAATACTGAGGAAATTGGATTAAACGATCTTGAAACTGTTTAATTTTTATTTATGCCTTAAGTTATTAATGAACATGGAGTATATAAGGTTTGTGAATGAAGAATGTTGTTATCCAATCGAGTTCTCAACGAGTCCATTAGTGCGCCTACGCGCGAGATGTCGCGATTTTGAACTTTATCCATGGTAATAAAATTCAAAAGTTATAACGGGAAATGGCATTTCTAGAAATGCCCAGGGGAGGTGAGTTCTTTGTGTAGGAAAATATGTTAATGAAAAATTAATCAATCATATATTACTTTATGTTCTAATATGTTATACATCATTTAAATCATATTTATAACTTAACACCTCATTCAGAACAAGAAAAAGATTCCAAGAACTCCACTCGCATTTCTTGTTCTTCATCAGATGATGAAGATAAAGAGGTATTTATTATAAATCGCTCTTTCAGCATTGCAATTATTCTACATTGCTTGATGAAATCGTTGTCAACTTTCTTGACATGTGCACAACATTTTCGCCATTCCTCTATGCCAATCGTGAGGAAGCTTCTTCTGTTAATAATTTAATGTCACTTGAAGGCCTATTTACATTTTTATCAGCCACTTTTTGCTTCACTATACCCTAAATAATTTCTATGGTGTTCAAGGTGCAATGATAATGTGGGAGGCTTAAAACTTCGTGACCGTGCGATTTTAATACTTCATCTATCCTTTATAAGCGCAGTCATGTTTTGTTTCAGCACTTCAAGTAGTTAATATATCTTAATGTAAATCATTTGCACGAAGGCATTATTTCATATCAGCGATACGGTTGGTTTGCGTAGACAAAGACAAAGACAAGACAAAAGACAAAAATGTTTATTTGTTCATCATTATTTGTAACTATTTTATGACTCTAGATATTCTAATATTGCGATGCTACACCGCTTCACAAACTTCACAAACCGTTGGCTAAGACGAGAATGAAACGGCAAGAAAACTCAATCCAGCCCATTTACTTCGACGCGGATTTGTTGAGTTAGCAGTTCTTTGTCATTAAAGTATTCATTAATATCATATTACAATTTATGTTTTAAGATTTTAGTAACCGTTTTAAAAAAAAATGTAAATCCAAAGTTTTTATAGTATTTGACACAGAAAACGCTATTTCTATACAAGGTGACATTTAATGAGCTGGCTATATTTTAGGGAATGATAGTAGCCTTCATTATGAACAACTTACCCCAAGAAACATATGGTCGTAAACGAAATAAAATTTTGGTTCCCACATAGTAACTTGTAATCAGCTGATCGGGTCAATGTACTGAGGGACAAATATTTATTTCGACCATATGTTTCTTGGAGAAAGTTCTTCATAATGATGGGTACTATCGTTCCTCAAAATATGGTCAGCTTATTAAATGTCACCTTGTTATAACACGCATTTAGGAGAAGGAAATACTATATGGTTTTAATTACGTAGATTTCTTGTGTGAATTGTGTATCGTTCTGTAACACGTGTATGATAGTTTTTCTTAACGAATATTAATGGATGCACTCTAGGATAAATATCGATGAAAAAATTAGAACGTCTAATTTTTTGGAGAAGGGTTTGCAGGTTTCCGTCTTTTTTATGCCAGCGATGGCCCTAGATTTTTTCTGATGCCTAAATATTTTGTCACTATCAGTAGAATTTCCGCTAAAGATTACCGTAACTAAGGATAGAACGCACATATCCGAAATATGTAGTTACAGCTGCCTCTGTGGTCGCAATCTGAATCTCCTTAGAGGGTAAACAAAGCTGTTTATCAAAAGCACAGCTTTTCTATGTGCAGTTTCCATCCGCAGTGTTGTTCCAGGTGCAGTCCGAGGAATTTTATTGTTAGTACTATTTGTACGTCATTGTTATCATAGTTTATGTTTTATGTGCAGGCGGTTTGTTCATCCGTATGGAATGATTTGAAATTAGCTTCTCTGTCACCCATTTTGTAAAATTGTCCTTATTCATATCGTGGTGATAGTCAGCAGATATACTTGTTGACCTGTACTCCAGACAACAATTTGGTATAAAGCCATTTTCTCCACTAGCGTTTACAATGATCCACCTCGCTCCAAGTGAAACACTTTTAGATGGACCTGTAAAATCTTTGCTTTGCCAGCACTTGTTCACATAACATGTAATGTTCATGTAATTCTCATCTAAATAAATCACATCTAATTATGCGCTTCAGCTTCGCGGTTTTACTTTATTCGCTTCAAAAACTTTGCTTTGTAGTTTTATGTCATCCCTCTCCGTAAAAATTGCCCTTTCTGATTGGCATTTAACATATTCAAAACCAATCTCCTTAAGTAAAAGTCTGTAAAAATAATAACATTTATCATGTTACTCATACGATAGCTTAGTCATTCATCATCATCATCATCAGTCTATATACGTCCTACTGCAGGGCACAGGCCTCCTCTGACGAGTGAGAGTGAGAGGGATTATTACTTAATATTTTCCTTACCTCAAAGATTCTCTCCCTCCGTTGAAATCAATATCTTGTCGACGAATTTTTAACAGTTTCGTTGCTGTTGGAATTTCCTTCCGCACTGTATAGGATTATTTTACTTCATTCCTAATCAACTCTAAATCGAAACTGTCCAAGTTGATTTTCTTCTTCCCCCCTCTCCTCTTTTTACCAGGCGTGGACCTACATTTAACCGTGTAGTAGTACTGAAAACCCCTATAAAGAAGCTACAATTAAGGAAGAAAAATATAAAATAAACTAAAAGTATCAAAACAACTCAGTCCAACTTACCGGTGAACTCTACGACGCGCTGTTAAATCAAAGATTGAGTTTGATTTATGCCTTCTTCTTCCATTATTTTACGATACACATTGAAAACAATATTTTTCGCTTGAAATCGAAGATGCTTTTTCGAATTTTTTTCAAAAACAACAAATTGTTCAGAAGATATCACAAAATCTCAGCAGCGGTTGACAGATCTCGTAATTTGATTTGACATGTGGCAATTGACATTGTCATATGAAAATCACATATATATTTTTATGCCATGAGATTCCGGTAGACTTATATCTGTCGTATTCTATCTCGACAGCTTAAGGGCTGAACAAAGGCCAATGGCATTGAGAATTAGACAAAGAAAACAAATACCCGTCGCATCGCGTCGAAGCAGGCTGTCGCATATAGAAAATATTACTTAACTCCTGTAACAATAACATTAAAAATAAAATAAAACAACCAAAAAATTTCCCTTTTTTTACCTATTTTTGCGTGTAAGTTTCATATTGGAAACTGATTTCGTCTCCGAGCGCTTGTTCATTTAGTTGAATAATAATGCATTGCGAAAAATATTTTTAAGTATTAAATATAACAGATATCCGGTAATTTTAAAAGTCCATTCTTATCTCTAATAGACCTTTTATAACATATATTTATCCTACTTTTTTATGGTGTCTAGTTTAGCCTATAATTGAAGCTAAAGATGCATTTCTGGCCATATTTAATCCCTTAAGGATAGGGATTTCCTGGCCCGACCACGGCTGAATCATTAAAACTAACAATGATATTGTTTTGCCTTGTACGACAAGATTTAGCGCCTAATTTGGTGCCTTCTATTGCCACAAATTTTGTGGTCTTATATTTACGAGTTATTTAACATTATACTATGGGTCAGCACGAGAACCCTGAAGGGTCAAGGACAGAAATCCAGCCACGACCTAATCACAATTGGTAACCATTGTTCAGGTAAGCCTTATTTGATTTTTCACAGCCCGAAGAGACCACATACCTGGGTAATTGATATTAATTCGAACTTGAAATTTTTCTTCTTCGTCTTTTTTGTTTACATTTGGTGTCGCTTCTCGTTGGCTGTACTTTAGACCAGAAAGTCTTGTTGTATATTGAAAGCCTGTCAATATTCTTCATACATGCTAACGACGTACAAGTAGTCGGGAGAAAAGCAACATTCTAGAATGTCAGTAGTCGTGAGTTGTAGATTTGTAGCGTACCCGGAGTTCAACTGTAGATTAAGTAGGTACAGTTCTGTTCACGTCGAGATACGTCAATGCAGTGCGATCTTAGCCTCTGAATGCTGCTCAAATAAAGTGCCGCTTAGGGCTGGCTCCTAGATAGCAGAATTCAGAATGTCACTTTCAGCTGACTTTTAGGGGAATATGAATAAAAATATTAAAAAACGCTCTTGTCAGATATATAGGACTATCAGCGCAACATATCTTAATATTATTTATGTACACACGTATCACCTTCTTTACTGCGTTCAAAAACCGCACGTTAGGATCAGCATTATGTTAAACTACTTGGTAAAAACTCGTTTCGTATCTGGAAAACTACACATTATGGTCATAATGTGTAGTTTTTCTACATATAATGACATTCAAATTTCGACTTGTCTTTATCTCCTGATTGCTCGGATTGCTCTAAATCTATAGTTGGTTCGTGTTCTTCCCCCTATGTCGACCTCATTGGCGTTTTCCCTCTATTAAGGAGTATTAGAAGCTCTTCTGTTTCAGTTTCCAAGCGCTCCAGTTTATTGTTATACCAAACCTCGGATCCATATAATGCTATACTTAATACAGAGGTTTGATCCCTTGAATAAGAGAAGTAAACTGCTTCCTTGCCTCACCCGAAATGTGTCTGTTTCACAGATATTTGCTTTGATCCAGCATAAATCTAGCTGGAGTGAAAATGCCGCTGGATTGCGATCCCTACTTCTAACACAGGAGATGCAAGTTCGAATCCAGTGCTGACCATGTACCAATAAGAGAAGTAAATCTTAAGTACATTATATAAACGTTCTAACGGTGATAGAAAAACATCGTGAGAAAACCTTCAATCTCCATAGCTTCGGTGATAGGCTAGCCCCTTGTCACGCAAAATGGAACATTTAATGACTGGCCATCCCGTATGGTAATCCACTATGTTATATTATGTATATGTTTATAAATTCAAGTCCGGTGTGAAATTGTAAAAAAACTGTACTGTACTTACATTTTTTCAAATCTAGGGGCACGGTAGTGCCTCCGCCAAAACGAGCAAAGCGAAGCGCAGGGGCACAACTACCTTTTCTCGAAGCGCTTCAACCCTTTGAACCCTCACAACTTGGGTTTGTATTATACCAGATTAACAAAATTCTCGGAAAATGATATATAGTGGACTTATTAAACATATAGGGCCCTACCACAAACTTCGGTTCGTTAACCTTTGTTTTGAGGTTAAACGGTGTTCAATATGTTTCGTGGTAACACGAATACAGTTTCAATTGCATAGCACTTAAAATCTAGATTTTATTGATATCCAGAAATCCCCGATTTCGTCACTGACTCACTGATGTTCATCAAAATTCTAGCTAGAAAGCTAAAATTTGGTATTTAAGCTAGTATTAGTACACAAAACACAAAAAAAAACTTGGACCTTTAACCCCCCAACCTCTTAAACTAAGGGATGGAGTTTTGTATGAGACTCTGGACATCATCAGCACAGCAGAGAATACCCACTGTGCTGATGATGAAGCAAATTTATACTTCGCGGGTATGCGTTTAGGGAACCTGACGACAGCCTACTAATGAATAACGCAATGGTTTACTATGTACCAGATATTTTATATTTACAAGACACGTAAGAAAAATAAGTGAGTAGCCGAAGCATTCCCAGCCTTGTTGCTTGGCAACCAGGGAAACGGAAGTGCAAACTATAAAGAGGCAGTTTTCAGAGTATGAACGCCACAGCTATCACCATACATAAAAGTCAAGGGCTAAGTTTGAATAATGCTCTCATTGATAATGGGTCATCCACGTTCTCTTGTGGACAGGCTTATGAAGCATTCTCTAGAGTGACTAATTTGCAAGGTGTTCACCTTATAAATATTGACTGTAGCAGTATTAAAGCACAACAGTCAGCTATGATGGTATGTCGACCTCTATGGCGCTGCGGTTGTGGCTCTGTCTACCATGCGAGAGGTCCCAGGTTCGATCCTTGGCTGTGGATAAAGAAAAAAAAAAACATGTCAAATGTGTGTGACGTCGCTGTTTCTGGTTTCCACTACACAGAGTATCCTAGGTGACAAAAATACTGGATTTTGAGTGGCAACAGGACAACGAAAAAATACATACGCCAGTGTGTGACATGCAAAAAACAGAAACCAAGCATGAATAAACAGATCATGGGACAATTGCCCGCATTGAGGGTAAATCCTTCTCGCCCTTTCCAGCACACCGGCGTAGACTTCACTGGGCATGTCCTTCTGAAGACCATCAAGGGTCGGGGAATCAAGACCTCAAAAGGATATGTAGCTGTGTTCGTGTGCATGACAACCAAAGCTACCCACTTAGAGCTGGTCTCATACCTGTCCACATCCTCATTCATTGCGGCACTCCGCAGAATGGCCGCAGGGAGAGGAAAACCAGGACATATACCTAGTTGGTCCATAAGTTCTGTCACAAATATTTTGCCGCATAGTAAATAATACCAAGTTTTATTTTATTTAATACTATATATGGTTTGATAGCTCATTAAATACTGATAAATTAAAACGATTGTTGGATTTAAATGCTTAAAGCCATATTACACAAATGCTAGTTTCTTCAGAGATTTTGCACTTTTTTATCCAATCAAAAATACGGACGTGATTCACTTTATCTTTTTTCCATGACTCTTAAAACCTTTCAAACTTACGTGAGATTTTAGTCAGAACCCTCCCTGAACCCGTTACCTTCATTTTGAAGCATAAGATAACTAAGTCTGGGTAAAACTAATTTTCATATTCACATTTTACGTAGTGTACTTGTTGCCCACAAGATCATTTTTATACGTTTTTCTGAAAACGTAAAAAGTACGTAAAGTTCTCTTTGGGAGCAGTTGGAATTGAAAGCTAACAGAAAATCAAATGCTAGTTGTTAAGCATGGTCTAAAATCGAGGTTTCAGAATAGATAAATGAAACCTTGTTGGTTATCTGGAACACTGTTTTTTTATTAAATTTGTGGTAAGTGGTATTTTTGTTTTGGGTTCGCGATTGTCTCAAGTTATAAGGTTTTTTGTCATATTGCGATAATCGTACAAAATGTATTGTATTGCAATTTGATTCGTTTAAAATAAGCTTTTTAATCATGTATAATACGAATAAGAAAAAGTTTATTGCTGAGTTTCATCTATCAAAAACCTTGTGACAGAACTTAAGGACCGACTAGGTATATTGTGACAATGGCAGTAACTTTTTAGGAGCAAACCGAATACTACAACAGGAATATCAAGAAATCCAACAAGTGTTCAACGAAGAATTTCAAAAAGAGTTAATCGACATGGAAATCAAGTTCCATTCAAGGCCATCATCAGGAGGCCTCTGGGAAGCTGCTGTGAAAAGCTTCAAGTTTCACTTAAAAAGGATCCTCGGGGAACAGAAGCATACATACGAAGAGTTCTCGACCTTGCTCTCCCAGATCGAAGCATGTCTAAACTACAGGCCCCTGTGCGCCTTATCAGAAGATCCTGAAGATTTAAATTACCTGACACCATCTCATTTCCTCTCAAACGGCCCCACGTTGACTCTGGTAGAAACAGAAAGATTTGAGAACGAGCTCGCAACTTACGCAGAAAATCCTTCAAGATATATGGAAATGCTGGCGCGCGGAGTACTTATCCCAACTGACTGCAAGGTCAAAATGGTTTCAACCCCACAAAAACATCAGCATCAACGACTTAGTTCTTGTCCACAACGACAACCTGCCGCCAGGCAAGTGGTTATGGGCAGAGTAGTTGAACTTCATCCTGGTCAAGACGGCTATGTTCGCGTAGTAACTCTGAAAACCACAAGAGTACAAGAACTATCCTCGTTACTACAAGAACAGTGAATAAATAACGGCCAAGCCACATATTTTGACTAAGGTGTAGAGTTGGTGAAGTTAGGGCTTGTAAAGTTAGGGCGTATAGAGTTAGAAGCTTGGCTCTACAAGAGATCTGATAACTTTTTGACAGTGCGAGTCATACGGTCTCGTCTTGGCAACATTTTACATGAAAATGTATTTGGTGGGTTACGTTTACACGTTAGCGAATGCAAACTGACAATCACTCATGATTAACTAGTTAATACAAAGAAACAGCTGCTTTAATACGTCTATTTTGCTTATATGCTGCGCGACTCTATAGGTTAAATTGAGATTTACAAAAGGCTGTTGTGGCCTACTGCGGTGCCTTAAACGTCATATTGATGCTGTCATACCCCGATTGAGAGAATCAAATCCCGTCCTTCAAACGTTGAGTTATCGGCGATGCATCCGGCCTATGACGTACTAACCAAGATTGGTATAAAGTTAGTTAGGTTAGTATTTTGAATTCGCAACTCGACTAGAATCGATCGATGTAATACAATACAAATGTAATACAACAATCGATATCCTTTTACGATGCGATTCCGAATCCAATTCGATTAAATTTAAACACAATATTAAACTTTAACCCCTTAGGGGTGACAGGTCTTACTTATATGGTCATCGATTTCACTCGCTCAAGAGAGAATAAATCGATTCATTGTAATAAAATGTGCGTGAGGTGATTGAAATGTAAAAGTGCTGTCGTAAAAGTAAACTGTGGTTTCAACCATCATGTACACTCGACTACACACCAATATAGATACATCATTTACACTCCACTACACACCAATATATATGTTACGGCTTTAGCCGCTAGCTTTAGCTAGGTGTGAAACTAAACTTAGGTTTAGCCGGCTAGTCTTAAGATTAATTTCGAGCCTCGGCTAATGTCCGAAGTCATGTTCGTTTGTGATAACGGATGTCATAATATCTTTAATCGGCTAGACTGCACATTAGCCGATGCGTTTGGGTTAATGTTGGACATTAGTTAGCTAATGTTGAAAACGAAGTATTCGTGCGATTGCGGGGAGCGGGGCGGGGTAATTTTATTCAGATGAGAAAGCTATTTCTAATATCAGGGCAAAACACTGCGGTAGCTTAGGTGAAGGGTAAAGGGGGTGAGCGAAGCGAAGCCCCCTTTATCCTTCGTGTTAGGTTGTACATGTAAGAACAACAAAACTATAAGTATTTTTTGTTGTTAATACATGTTCAACCTAACACGAAGGATAAAGGGGGCTTCGCTTCGCTCACCCCCTTTATCCTTCACCTAAGCTACCGCAGTGTTTACGGCTACCGAATCATTATCATCACTTATTCCAGATTAAGACGGTAATATTTCAACATTAGCCTAGGTATACTGAAAAATAAACTTAAGTTTAGTCGGTTAATGTCAACCTTATTTTTTCACCTATCTTTAGCCTTAACAGCATCGAGGTTAAACTGCAGTTTAGCCGACTAATGTTGAAATCATTTATCGCAATGAACATTATTTCGGACATTAGCCGAGGCTCGAAATTAATCTTAAGACTAGCCGGCTAAACTTAAGTTTATTTTCACACCTAGCTTTAGCCGTAACACTACGTTTCTTAGTTAGAATTTGAATTTAGGCGCAAAAGTTAAAGTAAAAGCTTAGGCATAATGCAACGATATGCTGCTGCTGCATGTTGGGGTTTTCAATGGCTTTGATGTGCCTCTGCTAATCCACTTGAGAAATGGCGTGATATTATTTGTTGTAGTATCTTGTACCTCTGCCATCCCATCTGAGTAAACGGCACGATTGGGCATTCGAACCACGCGATCCAAGAAAATCGGGTCCCAAATCTATATATACCGTTTTGGAAAGGAATATTTATTTGCGAAAATAAAACCTAGGAACGTACCTATTTCACTCCAAAAAGTTATGTCTCTAAGGGCCATTCTCTAAATAACTTGAAAAATCAATACATACGAAGCTGTCACAGTTATACAGATAATTCTGTTGACTCAAGTTAATTTTCGGGTAATACTAAAAGCAGTAGTCGCAGATGTATCTTAAATCGGTAATTTGTTGCGTTTTCGATTCTAAGGGCAACATGTGGGATGTTTGAGGCGTTCTTATCTCGAGGCTATCGACTATTGAGCGAGGTAGCTTGGAGGGACCGGTGGGTAAATTGAAGTAACGGAGGGTTAAGCAAAAGTGTCGGGTTTCCAACACATCGAGGCTTACACGTGGGGCTGAAGTGCCACTCGCAAAGAAAAAATAATAAGAAAGCCCGGCTACAATACATTAAATTTCTTACGAGTTCGCAAAGGTATTTGCGAACTGAGAAGTTTACGGCACGAGCCGAAGGCGATGGTCGTAGCGAGGTTCGTAAAAAAGCATTTTCAAACAAGTTACGAATAGACTTTTTGCGCTTGAGAACCCAAAATCAAGCGGCAAAGGTGCTATTTTGAGGTAAGAAGGGGTTTTTTTTCCCAACTATCACAATTTAAACCCGAATCAAAAACATATACATAAAGCAAAGACAAGTTCTGACAGTTCACAGTAATTTTACCTCTGATAATTAAAAGTAGACTGACGCATATCTCTGTCAGAGTTAAAATGACTGTGAGCGAAGTATGGGTATTTAAACTAGTGACTCTTTGAGCTGTAGAGCTCGCGAGCGACACATTCTTTTAATAACAAATACAAACTTATGAATGCTCCTGATCACGTACATGGAGTATGAAAGTAGCCGCACCAATAACTTTGTAAACTACATTTTGCGGTCTTAAACCCAACCTGTTCACTAATTTCACTAAAATTATATAGCTTGTTACTCTAACTGTTTATATAAATCCAACGACACCTCATTTGTTAAAAATCTGTCGAGGTGTACGGACTGTAGCGGTTTTTTTTAATTTTAAAACCCCACATCTCCGCCATTTTGAAAAAAATCCAAAAACGAATCGATAAAAAAAACGATTTAATTAACAAACCTGCTCACAAAAATTCATGAGAGGATAACATCCGGACACATATGCGGACAAACGAAAGCATTTTTGCCCAATCCTGAAACGGAGACGCTTCGCCGCTCGGTCAATAATGAAAAGCAGGGATTCTCAAACTTATTTCGTCCACCGCCCACTTTGAAAATAAATTATTTTTCAGCCCCCCTTTCATTCCTAAAGCTTAAAAACCATAATGACATTCATTGTATGTAACTTTAATTAATTTAATTTTAGTATGATTTATCAGGCTATTCTGGAGTAACTGACATTCTAAACGATTTTTACCAGTGAGAGCAATTAAAACGCAACTTTATAACATTAAAAATGTTTTGTTCAAATTAAAAGGAACAAAATAGATAGCTACCTAACCAACCTTAATTTTAAAACTAATCTAATGAGAGGGATGAATCTGATGACTTTTAACAAGTTTGTTGATATCAGGTTCGATTTCTCTCAAAAGCAGTCGTAAGTCGCCGCGTTTGGTAACATGCAAACGATTTCTCTGTTTAGTAAGCAACTTTGCCACAGCGCTAAATCCACGTTCACACAAATATGATGATGAGAATGCAATAAAAAATCGTTGAACAATCGACCACAATCCAGGATACAATTGCGTGATTGGCCTTTTTAGCCAAAATTTTTGGTATCCATTTTTTATTTGATTTTTATTTCCTCGTTCGTTGCCAGTTCTATAAGTTCTCCTTCCAGCAGGAGTGATATTGTTATGTTGCCATTTGAAAAAGGATCCAACACCCAGTCTGGTATTTTCAATTAAAAAATGTATTGGAATCTTTCATTGAAATAATTGTGGACATTTTCCAAATGTTGACAGTAGACAAGCAAATCGTCTTTGTTGCAGGATGCTGATAAATTAGAAAAATTGTGGAACTCACGTCTGCCGTTATTCCTCTTGTTTTTATAAGTTCAAGTCATCTCCTTGAAGTTGGAGATTCATATCATTAGCAATTTATAAGGTCTGTCAGGTATGCGATATCATTATTTGAAGTGATGAGCTTCTCACGCAATTATGTATCTTTGTTTCCCAAGAGCTCTATTACAGATACAGAGTCAAATAGATTTTAATATTTATTCAGACAATCTCCATTTGATAGCCAACTCACTTTTGTCTGAAAGATCAATCGGTTGAAATCTTCGTCATCAGCAACACAAAGTTGATTGAATAATCTGTCCATTTAGAGCGTTGTTTCGGATTTTATTTACTGCTTTGATGACATGTTGCAGTGATTGAAACAGTCGTTCACAAAAAATTCTAGCAATCAAATGTTGTCGATGAATGACGCATTGTATAGCAAGCACATCTGGAATTTTGTTTTTTAAATACACTATGAAAGATTTTTTGACATCCTGTCATAGCTGGAGCAGCTGATATAATATTCTTCAAGGGGATTCTTTTCTCATCACAAAACTTTTCCAGTGTATTAAATATGGTTTCTCCTTTTGTGTCTGTCTCTAAACTTCTAGCAAAGAATAGTTCTTGACATATTTTTTCATCTTTAATAAACCCCACGTAAGACAGCAATAATGCTTCATTAGTTGGCAAAGTGGTCTCATCCAACTGAAATGAAAATTGACTAGTCTTCAGATGATTGCACAATGATTTTCCAATGTTTCCAGCCATTTCATCAATTCGTCTTTGCACAGGACTCTTGTTCAAAGATTTTTTTTCTAATTATATCTGCCGCTGGTTTATGGAGCAAAGTAGTTATATCTTCTTTTATTGCCGGCAAAATTAACGTTTCTCCGATGGTGTGTGGTGTTTACCTGTTTGAGCAATTGACAAAGAGGTATTGTATGAGGCTCGAACTCCGTCATCGTCTTGCTTAACAGCGGCCGAAAAAGGTTTTGACACACTTGGCTGAGCATTATGCTTCTTCTCCAGGTCTTGAAAGTAGGCCATATTTTTAACCTTTTTATCTGGATGTATTTTATTTCGATGCTCTTGAAGTCTTGAAGGCTTCAGAGCTTCGTTTGAAAATGTTTTTCAACAAAGAAGGCACAAAGGCAACGATGTATTTGTAAGATTTTTTATGAATACATATTTAATGTGTTCTGCACTGTATTGCCGTATCTTCTTTTTTGCTTCCGAGATAGTTTTGTGTTTGCAAATATGTAAGTAATGTGTTGAACTTAAATACTTGTTAAAGTAGTTAAAACATTACTTACATGTTGCGCGCAATCTTTTAACAAAAATTGCGCGCAAAACCTCTAATGAACATAAAATAAATGTGACGAGCTTAAATATAATTGAAACATAGCACGCCCCGATAGAAATAAGACAAACATGCACAAACTAGTTTATCCCTTTCGACGCTCATTCGTAATGAGCAAGTTAGGACAATAATAAGTATCGATCAACCAGCTGATTGCTACAGGTTTGCACAAATCGCGTTATTTAACAAAAACTTGTTACAACTTCATTGCGTCTGGGCTATCCTATAAAAACTTAGTAATTTTTAATTTTTATATAATCACGCAGCAAGAAATATAAACTAAATAATCAATATTGGGTAGTTAGTAGTATATAGGTTTTTATTTTAATGATTTTTTAAGTATAACGTACTTAATTAAATTACAAATCAACCATCGCCCCTCTAAACCACGCCAACGCCCCCTATTTTTTGCTGAGCCCATTATCGCTCCCCTCAAAACTTCCAGCGCCCACAAGGGGGCGTTATCGCCCACTTTGAGAAAGACTGATGTAAAGAAAGGTAGCATTTCGCTAAAACCAAAACTAAACAACACTGACGAGCAATGAAAAAGTTCCACCGACAAAATGCCGACAAACGCCCATCCAATTTTTTAAAACATTTAATTTAAAATTTAACACAATATTTACGTTTTTAAATGGTAATATTCTGATGCGCTGTTAAATGTATACTGCAGACGGCTTCATTAAGCTAGCCTTTACCGTTTAGGAGTAATTTGGTGCAATGTCGCTGGAACTTTTTCATTGCTCGTCAGTGTATTATATGAAAAAGGAATCTATGATTAGTATTAATATATTAGTATTATTACTTTGAGAATTAGGAATATTCACAACTGTAACTTAATACATTTGCTTGTTTACATTATCTTAAACACATATTTGTCCCCTATTCCTATATATACAATTTACATTTTTATAATCTTATTAATCGGCAGTGTTAAAACAATAAAAGCAACATTAGCGACTCTTGTTACCACGTAAACCATCATCATTTCAACTTGGTATTTCAATTCTACGGTGACGTAAGGCGATACCAAAAAAAGGTTTTTTTCGAATCCATTTACTCGACTATAATCATGTACCGATTTTATTTTTGAGTTAACGTTTATTATGTATTCGATTAAGATTCTCACTGAAGGAAAATGCGATTGGATGAAATTTTCTCGATAGAATTTAATTAGGAAAATAACTCTAAATTGTTTTATTATTTCCTGTAATTCTGAAATCCTAACTAATTTCATTGCGGAATTGTACTCAAAATGTGGATATTATTTATTCATAAACTCTCCTTGAAAATATTATTAACAAAATAGCGTAGTTTATTTTTAAACAATTTTTATGTGGTTTGGCGCTACGTTATTTTAGTTTGAGTCGAGCGCATTGTTTGCGCTCTCTTTTCTTTTTTATGTGGAAGAAATATACGAAGTAATTATCGCTGTCACTTTCCTTTACATACAATATTCATACATATATATATATATATATGTTACTTTATATATACGTTAACCGAGCATCGTGCAAGCTGCCTCTCCACGGTAGATCTCGTGCGATGACAGAGTGGACCCAGAGCCGCTCATTACACATATTGTAAACAAAACCAACCACTCGACTACTACAGAACGACTTTGAACACTTTTCAAAACTTTAAGCAATTTCGCTTACAAAATGTACGCGGAAGAGTTGCTATTTGCTTGTGTGGGCTTAGGATTTGGTTTGTTTAGGTAGTCGGGGAGATATAATAGAAGCTTCGGGGCAAAGATGCTATTATTAGGTGTTAGCGTGATTATTTGACAGTTTGAAAACGATCACAGATACCATGCTCATATTGCAGGCAATTTGGAAGCAATCTGGTTTCCTGCGTTTGGTGTAAACAATGTATTTTTTTCTTGCTCCGCCCCACGGAGAGTAATGATAACAGAATAAAGCGTACGGTATTAACAAAACACTGATGTTATAAACATTTACAAATTTTTATTCACATACAAACGCAGTACATAATAATTCATGTATCAAGCAAAATCATTATTCAGGTAGGTACCAAAAGTATAGTGCAATGAGAGTTTTTCAGCGCTGTACCGCGCCTCTGCCACCGAGTTTAAGAAAAGGTACTACCGGCAGCGGCTTCACTCATTTGCTTTGTTTGTCAATCAGCTCAGCACTTACGGTCACCTCATGGTCTGTGACGGTCACTATGAGCAATTCTGTTCAAAATGGTTTAGAATTATGATAAGATACTGTAGAGCCTACTAGAGTCTTAACCTAGCGTCGCCTTATCAATGGCAGATCACAAATCACCAATATTTTGATTCCACTTCGCGTACCCCTCGCAAAGACTCAAAAGAGCCGTAAACAGTTGATCTGGGGGCAAGTCTATGGCCACAGGTATTGCGTCCCTTTTCCTTCTGCCATAAGACGCGAACTGGTTCAATTGTGGTCTTTTATTCACAGAATTTGCTAGAAAAACAGTAGTAGCTGTAGTTGGAGTTGCTGCTGTCATTTGATTGTAGGTCTGCTTGGCTCTTACAGCCTGCACTATAAGGCAGAGTAAATATCCACCAAAAGCAAGAAACGCCAAAGTAGTCACTGAAACGGAGAAGATGTGGCTCATTTTGTTGTATTTGTCCCCCTTTTTTATGTGCACTTCTTCTTCGTAATCGCCTCTTTTAATTGGTGTTTTCAGGGCCATTGCTTGAGCACCAAATCTGTCCACAACTGAGGTTGTTGTCGTCGTCATGTTACTCGTATCATAATTAGTCGCCACCAAAGCTTGCAGTGAAGTCTTCAGTTTGAGGAGTTTCTCCAGAGGCATTTCGTTTAAGAATTGCATATCACTGTTGGTCATTTCGGAGAAGACAGTTTTCAGTGCCAATAATATCAGAAGTGGCGGCATAGTGACGTGTAACTTTGAGTGACGAGGGTGTCGAAATGAGCATGAGACACGATTTTCCGGTGCTCTCAGTGTGGTCTGTTGAGCAGAACATAACAGTTGTATAAAGAGGTCACTGGCTCTCCTCAGACTTCTTTCTGCAATTTAATCGCATTAATTGTGGAGGATATTGATGTGGGTTCTTGGAGTAGGTAGCGTGAGGTGATGTTCAATAACCTATGAGAATACTGATTGCAGTTCCCAAATTATAGTTCAGTAAATTTATTCATCTGGCCTGCCATGCCAGGTGTTCGCTAGCTTTTCTTCGTTTTGTAAGATGGCAAGTTTCTGGGCGCCTGTGCACTGCCTGGAGGGTGTATTGGCGCATGGAAACAAGAGAGATGCATACATGGGCGAAAGAGAGATGGTAGCCTCGGTCAGGCGCCAAGTGACCTTGCGATATCTGTATATTCTTATATGAATTTTCGTTCTTACATGCTTAGTAAAGTATAGATTTATCTATATTATGCCCCGTAACCTATAAAAAAAGGTAATGGGGTAGCGCAGCGGGGTAACAGCAACAGTGTTTTGGGAACCTTTGGCAGGGAGATGTCCTGCCTGGGGCGGTTTGTATACTTAGTTAAGTTTGACATTTTAATTTATTCTTGTTTCTGATTAAATAGAACCGGTTCCACTGTTTTAGCATAGGCACTTAACAATGTAACGGGAAGATAATTGAAGAACTAAATAGTTTTCGCAATTTTGCAACATTTTAAACCATTATTTCATGCTTGCTGTACAGGGTGATTGATCATGTGTTATCTACAGTTGTTTGAGTTAGTTTTGCTCAGTCGTAAGTCGTACTGCAAAGCCTACGACATCATGTGTTATCTACAGTTGTTTGAGTTAGTTTTGCTCAGTCGTAAGTCGTACTGCAAAGCCTACGACATCATGTGTAATCTACAGTTGTTTGAGTTAGTTTTGCTCAGTCGTAAGTCGTACTGCAAAGCCTACGACATCATGTGTTATCTACAGTTGTTTGAGTTAGTTTTGCTCAGTCGTAAGTCGTACTGCAAAGCCTACGAAATCATGTGTAATCTACAGTTGTTTGAGTTAGTTTTGCTCAGTCGTAAGTCGTACTGCAAAGCCTTTGACATCATGTGTTATCTACAGTTGTTTGAGTTAGTTTTGCTGTAGATAAGTTGTTTGAGTTAGTTTTGCTCAGTCGTAGGTCGTACTGCAAAGCCTACGACATTAGACAAAAAATCGTTGCAAACCATTTCACACTCAAATCACACTTTACACTTACGTTAGAGCTCTCTCTCTCTCTCTATTGTAGTTTATTTTACCTGATTTAGCTGTACCTGGTCTAATGAATAACAGGCCCTCATTTTTTGTAATTTATAGCACTCATACTGTAATTATTAGGAAGTGCGCTGAATCCTAAAATAGAGGTTAACCACCTAGCTCAGGTTCAGATGTTTTCTGTTTCTACTAGAGTTCAAATAATGATTTACATGTATTAATTAAGCTCAAACATGTTCTAGTGTAATACCTCGTTATGATAAATAAATTATTATTTATTATTATTATTTTATACAGCTATGTGGAAGCCAAATCATAGAATCGATCATATCTTGATGTAGATGACCCTTTCACGAATTATAACTACTTATTTCATGAAATAGTGAACTCTAACTAACCAGATTGTTTGACGATATGGCCATGCACGTTTGGCCATATCGTCAAACGTTAATAATGTAGTGAATCTGTCGTGCGGCCAAATCATGGAATTGATCGTTTCAGGATATGGCCAACCATTTCATGATATGGGCGACTATTTCAAAGCATTTTTATTAAGTACTACCTAATGTTTTTTTATATACATGTCGAACTTACAAGAATTCTATTCGGGGGCTTTGCTGCGCTCGCTTACGATATGATCATGAACGTTTAACTAAATAATGAAATAGTCAGGCATTTTGCTGTTCATGTCGTAGCTATATCGTAGAATTTGATAATTTCATGAAATGGCCAACAATGGATTGGTAATTTCATGAAATGGCCAACAATGGATTGATCATTTCGTGAAATGGCCAACAATGGACTGATCATTTCATGAAATGTCGACAATGGATTGAACATTTAATGAAATGGCCGACAATGGATTGATCATTTCCTGAAATGGCCGACAATGGATTGATCATTTCATGAAATGGCCAACAATGGATTGATCATTTCGTGAAATGGACAACCATTTCATAATATAGTCAATTATTTCATGAAATTAACAGAAAGAGTTAGATTTCAGGAAAATATGTCTTTTTAAAAGCATTTGACGACCTCTGTGGCGCAGCGATTGTGGCTCTACCTAACTTGCGAGAGGGGCTGGGTTCGACCACCGGCTGGGGGAAAAGAAATAAAACCCCAGTTCTTGGATGTTTATAGGCGTTAGACGTCGCTTTTTCTGGTTCCCACGAGGCTTCGCAGCGCTCGCCCCTATTAGGTTTAAAAAACGGGGTTTTTATCGAATCCATTTACTCCTCTATAAATCTACAGATTAGATTTTTGGTTTTACGTTTATTGAGTATTTGGTTAAGATTCTCACTGAAGGAAAACGCGATTCGATTAAATTTTCTCGATAGAATTTAATTGCGAAAATACCTCTAAATTTATTCATTTTTTCCTGTAATTCTTAAAAGAGCGTTTCCGCTTGCTCCTACTCGGTTCTTCTACTGGTAGGAGCACGAGGATCAATAATTCCTTTCATTGCCGATTTGAATTCAAAATGTGGATATTATATACATATTCGTAAATCTCCTTGAAAATATTTTTGACAAAATAGAGTAGTTTTTTTAAACATTTTTTATGTGGTTTGACGCTACGTTATTTTAGTTAGAATAGAGCGCATTATTTGCGCTCTCTTTTCTTTCTTATGTGGTAGTAATTAACGTAGTCTACTACATTTGTATTCCTTTTGTATATATTTTTACGTAATGCCTTTAGACTTCAGCTAAGCTACCGCAGTGTTTTGCCCTAAATCAAATTGATTGGTTAAATTAAAAGATTAATTGCAGTGTTTTGCCCTAAAATATTTCTTCGTTCAATGAAAGATCTATTTCAACCATGGTTGGCTATTTCATGATAAAGTCCATTCATGGTTACGACATTCATATCAACAAACGCTGAACATTCATTGATCTGGTCAGGCCATTTCATGATATGATCAGTTTGAGGTGGCTATATCATGAAATTGTCGTATTTCATGAAATTGTCAATCACATCATGATATGGTCAATTCCACGGTATTTTTACGACAGCTATAATAATATCGATTAAGTACCAGTAACGCCATCTGTGCATTAACAACTGAAACTTTCCTACCCCAAAATACTTTATTCCAAATATTTCCACATTTATATACCCCACTTTCACCAAATCTTGCAACACCCTATGAAACCACAACAATGGGACAAGTAGGTACAACGTTTCATGGTTCGTTGTTATCTTGCGTGTGCTTACTTCGCATTATCTCGTGAATCGAAGCGCAGAGACATGTCTTCTAAAATGTAGTATTCGCATCGCCCTGAAGATGGCGACACGTTTCGTACTATTGTGTGTTCTCTTTTTGAAATTGACGAATTGTGAAGAGCCCTATAGAGCTCAAAGATATGGGTTGATTGATCAATTGAGCAATGGAATGAAAATTGCTAAGGATTTTCTTGGTATGTATCTAGCAGATGTTGTTTGTCCGTAGACTATATAACAAACTACGTACAGTGTTATTTATAAAGATTCAATTTCTCTAAAACACTTATAATATGGTGTTAAAACAGTCTTACAACCCGTTCTCAGATGATTTATAATATAAAATCTATATTTTAGGTTCGTTTTAAACCTTCTACAACTTAAAGTAGCTCAGACCCTTCTATAACTCTCCGATAAGCCTATTTTAGGCAATATCACTCATTATATTATCTTTGGTGTGCATCATATGCCAAAGGCAAACGTCACTCAGTTGTCAATGTATAAATTTAAGCAAAGTGTTTCGTTAATCTGAGAATTTATGTCGGTTTTTTTTTGTTTTGTTTGTTTGTTTGTTTGTTGGAACCTCAGTTAAATAAAACTTTTTGCAACACAGAGTAAATTTTGACACATACCTTTTTTTAAATTAAGTTAACGGCTTTGGATTCCCTTCCTTCAGCCAACACCCACAGACCCTAAAATAATAAACGAACTTACAACAGTTTTTCAGTTAAAACTGACTCGCTGTACTTTTATAAATCACAAAAACATAAAACGCTCATTAAGGTTTAAAGAGGATTTTGCTTTAACAGGTCTACAAACATAAATTTGTTATTTTTCATTGGTAAGACTGATAGTGTTCGGTGAGATGGAGGTGTATACATCTAGGCTTGGCTTTTCTTCCTCAAAGCTAGGTAGGTAAAAGGCAGAAGAAACCTCTAAAAGGTAGAAAGTCGTCCGTTAGCCCTGGGGGATTCTAATATAAACATACCAATGCCATACATATCTCCCCTGTGCCTCTGAAATGCATAGCGATGTGTTTGTTAATATTCAATCCACCCATTTTCAGGGTCCGAATCAGTCGCGCTAAAAGTAGCCGACTTCGTTGTCAGGGCATTCAACCCAAAGCCTTCGAACCCGGGACCTTCCGCACCGAAACCACCACCTTACAACCCCAACGAGGCTTACCAAGAAACTGAAAACCAAGAGAGTTATCCAGAGGAGTCTCGCCCCAATTACAATGTGAATGAGGACGTAAATAATATGGCACCGTTGCGGCAGCTGGTGAAGTTGTTTGGACTTCAGCCTCCGCAGATCAGTGCTGTGGCTGTCAATGCTCTGCTCTTTGTTGCTCAGATGGTAAGAGTATTTTCCTGTTGGTTTGACAAGCAAAACTGTGTAAAATCAATGTTATCTCTATTGGATATCTCATACTCATACATACAACTATGTAATGCCAAACATGAAAATCGGCTTTAAAGTTTCATAAAAATCGGTCAAGTGCGAGTCGGACTCACGCACAAAGAGTCCATCGTATAAGAAAAAACGCAAAAAAACTCGTTTTTTGTATGGGTCTCCCTTAAAGTTGAAAAAATTCGTTTATTTCATTATTTTTTGGTGTTGCAGCAACAGATATATACACAATCTGTGAAACTCTCATCACTACCTATTACGGTTCATGTGATGTATTCACGGACAGAAGGACAGCCGGACGGACGGACAGTGGAGGCTTAGTAACAGGGTCTCGCTTAGCACCCTTATTGGACACCAAGTCATAATTACCGTAGCAACAAACTAATTCAATTCCTGCCACTGTACAATAAACTTTTCCATTGCAGATCTCATCATTCCTCTCAGGCCCGCATCGACCCAACCGACCCTCCCGTTCCAACGACCCTCTCACCTTCATCCTCAACAAGCCGTCCTCCAAGCTTCAGGACCTCCTTGCAGTGGCAAAGAACGAATCACTTCCTGACGTCATCGAAGACCTCATCCAAGAACAAGGTGCTGATGAAGATATTAGTTGTGTGAAACTTCTTATATGCAAGATAACGCCTTTCGTTTCCAAAATGCAAAAGGCGGTGTTTGGTAAGGAGGAAAATGTTGACGAGAACAACGTGGCAGGCGCTGCGGCGATGTACCGCCATCTACCGACGAAGGAGGAAATAAATGACAGAGGCGACATCTGTGAGTTGAAGCATAAAGATTGTGATTTAAATAAGTAAACTCTCTAAAAATTTAAAATCAATGTACTTTTGGAAATTAACTGGTTGTTTTTTATTAGAAGGTGGACAATCAAGTAAAACAGTACAGATATTTAGCATGATGTGTTAAACATAATAGTTTTGCACTGTTATTTTTATGCCGTGCAAACGATAAGATCAGTAAGTCGACATTTTGTCAAAAATGAGTTACTACTTACAGATTCAGAATCAGCGTAGTTCTGTCATAAAAAAAAACCCTCCATTAATCCCTCGTTGAATTTGTGATAAAGAGTACAAGCACAACCACAGTTATTAATATAGTGACTGTAAACATTTAAGTGGTTTCCTATAATCAATTTGATAGTAAGTAGTACTAATTAGCACAACCACAGAAAGTGTAAAATTTAAGTGTTTTCCTTTAATCAATTTGATACTAAGTAGTACTAATTAGTACAAAGTAGACCAACCACAGGAAGTGTAATTTTTTTGTATTTTTCTATAATAAGTTTGCCAGTAAGTAGCATAACCACAGTTAGTGTAAAAATTAAAGTGTTTTCCTATCATCTATTTTCTTTACCATATAGAAAGTAACTAAACTACTGAATTTGCTGCGGACATTCTAAGCGATCATGTTTGAAAATATTGAACTCTGCTTGGCAGTTGACACAAACGGTTTGAAGTATTTTTGAAATATAAAAAACTAAAGACAAGATTAATAGTTATATATACACTGACGAGCAATGAAAAAGTTCCAGTGAGATAGCACCAAATTACTGCTAAACGGGAAAGGCTAGCTTAATGACGCCGTCTGCAATATTGAAGTACATTTAACAGCGCAACAGAATATTACCAATTAAAAACGTAAATATTGTAAACGTAATATTGGTTCTATTTCTTAGGAGATATTAAGGTGTTTGTCGGCATTTTGTGGGTGGAACTTTTCGTCAGTGTATTAGAAGTACTTCAGATAAGCAACATCACTCAGTATTAAAGTCAGTTAAAATGAGATTAAAACTTTAAGCACCTTTTTCTCAGTTTCGTGTCCAACAAACTTATTGCTAATATTGTAAGCATGGTAGTGTCAACCCCCGACGAAAAGAGAGGGGTGTTATAAGTTTGAAGTGTCTGTGTTTCTGCCTGTGTATCTGTATGTGGCACTCTAGCGCTCAAACGGGTGGACGGATTTTAATGCTGTTTTCTGTAAATGTTAGTAGAATTCCCTGCAACCGTTCTTAGCTATGTTTTATTAAAATCAGATCGGTGGTTCGAACATAATCAGCTTAAAAAGTAAACAATTCAGCCAAATTTAAGACTTAAGGTGTCGGGGGTGATTTAAATTTTAAATTTAGGATTAAACAATGTTTCCCATTTTTTGTTATTAATTAAAAATGACGTCACACACAAGTATTTACGTCCATGACCCGATAAAATATATTTCAGCGAGCATAATGATGACTCATTATTATACCTTAAGCTAACATAACGTAGAGTGCCAAATGCGATGCCAAATAATGACATAATGTCCGGATATTATACTCGTGTAGGTAATGTATTCGGCAAAATATTCATTAGCAAAAATGTTATATAATCTGTCGTCAATCCCAGACACTTTGGCGTGAGAGTCAGTCTGTCAGACACGTGAAGATAAACATTACAACATCAATGTTATGGTTGAGGAGCCCCGAAATTTATTCGGGTGCTCACTCACATAATTTTAAGTTCTTATAACTTACATATAAGCTTTAGCTCCGTGGCCTGATGAGCTTCACGCTTGCTTCTCACAGAGGAGATGCGGGTTCGATTCCTGACCATGTAGCAATGAGATAACTGATGAAGTACATTATCGGACGTTCGGTGTTTCGGTAGTCGAAAAACTCCCCAGCAACCCGCACTGAGCCAGCGCGGTGGAGTATGGCTTAATCTTACTTGTATCCGGGTGAAATACTTGCACACAGTGCTACAAGTAGGGCATGTGCCCCTCGGTGGGGACATTAACGGGCTACATTTATGATAATTGTTTAACTTACATACGTAAATAATACATTGGAACTATTGACACACATTGATCTAGCTCCAAACTAGGATTCCCTGTATCTTGGGTACTAGACAACGATACACATACTAATATAGATAAATATTATACTTAGATAGATAATTTATTTATTTGTCAAATTTCGTAAGTACAACATTACAGAAATAATTCTAACATGTGTACATACACCGAACAAGATAGCAATGATAACATATATAATAAGAAATTTAATTACAAATTGTTTATTTCAATTCAATCAGTATGTCAACTTAATATTAAATTCAAATTACAATAAGTCAAATTACAAATAAGACAACACAATTTAAAAATAGTCAATTAATTGTAAATGTAAGCTATAAAATTAAAATTCAATTTAAATATGTCAAATTACAAATTAAACTAATTAAACACAGTCACACATTCATCTCGCAAAACCATGACTAGGCTACAAACATCCGTTCTCATCAAACAAATATTTGCCCCCACCAGGACTCTAACCCGGGATCCTTGGCTTCGCAGGCAGGTCACTGCCGAGTCGTCCATTCGGGTCGTAAAACATTTTTGCACAAAAAAAAATGTTGATAGATCTTAGAATTACTATCATAAAGATTTGCATGGAGTTGTCAAAGTTAATCCGAGAATAGTGTTCGCGTCCTATTTGTCGGGCCTAAGTATATTATATAGGGAAATATTAAACTGCACATCAATAATATTAATTTAAACTGCAAATATACTGATTTTCACAGCAAATATCAGGGTAAAATACTCCGGTAGCTTAGGTGACGGGTAAAAGGGGTGAGCGAAGCGAAGCCCCCTTTATCCTTCGTATTAGGTGGATCATGTAAGAACAACAAAAATACTTAAAACATAAAGTGTTTTTGCTGACACTTTTTTGCTGTGAAAATCAGTATTTTTGATGTGCAATTAAATACCAGCCTATTATATAACATTAAACGATGAATTGCGATGGCTGTTGTATAAAGGATGTAAATGACAAACTCCTAAAATATGACTTCAACTTTCAGTTAGACCCTGTAGAAGAGAGGGTAGAGCCACCCTCGTCACTCGCTCACCCCATGCGAGGGTAACTTTACCTTGTCCCGATATGAACAACTTTGTTCAAGTTGTTCATGTCGTGCCAACTCATTCGCTTACTGTTTCGTTACCTAAGTGAACATGTTCGTGCTGGCTGCCCCGGTCGCCGGCAGCCGCCGTCGAGAAAGTGACCGCCCCGCGCCGGTCGTTGAACCTGAATACCCAATTTCATGAGATGGCGGGAAATATATCACTGGTGTGATTATGTAGGTAGTAGGTAGGCTTTGGTGTTTGTGTTTCGAGCGTCTTTCGTAGGGTTTTAGATATTGCTTTGGAGTGACCGACCTGAACGCGACTCTCTACGCAGTGCTTCTGTTTTTTTTTAAGACATTAATTCATTTAAACAAATAAAACATCGGAAATTGTTTTTTTTTTGGAGTAAAAACAGCACATATTTCACGATTGGCAAAGTCATAGAAAAGACATCAACGGGGTGCCTCACTGTAAGGTAACTATGTATTTTTATTTCAACTCATTTAGATCGTTTTATTGTACTAAACATTTTTATGTTATCTTTCTTATCTTTCTCTATTATCTTATCTATCTCCGATCATAAATAGAAAATAAATAAAATTAAGCAACCAATGAATGATAATTTTGTGATATCAACATAAACATTAAATACAGACACATACATTGCTTCTGGCTCCACACTAGGATACCATGTGGTCGTACAAAAACATCGGCGTCACACACATATAAACGTCCAAGAACTGGAGTTTTTTCTTTCTTTACCCTTAGCCGGGGTCGTACCCGGGACCTCTCGCAACCTCTGCGCCACAGAGGTCGGCAATATGGAATGCAAGAAGAACCAACTCCTGCATTTGACTACTAGGTATAGTCTGTTGTGGTGACAACTTACCATTCAACTAGGCACCCCATATAAGTCCCCGCCGCCGCCACTACGCGTGCATTTTAGGAATTATTGAATTATCTGTCAACACGCCATTCAGTTTCATAAGAACACGTTGGCAACGTTGCGCAACAATTAGATAACACTCGTGGTTGGTGACGTATGCGCGGGCGCAGTGAGCGGCGTTACATAAACGCTGAATGTACAAAGAAAGTCTGGACTTCGGAAAGCTTAAAGGTTGGGCTTATTCGGGTTCGGTTGGGGGTTCGATTCGATTCGACTGGGAGGTTCGGTAGGTTGCCGGGACCTGGATAAGACCGAGTACCGCACCGTCGATAGATATATCGTGGAAGATATCACCACTGTATATTATTATTATTTTATATCTGTGGGTCCCTTTAATTGGCTTTATATTACTATCTAAAACTAATATCATGTTTTTGCAGCTGTTGGCACTCCTTAAGTATAAATAAATTAATTATGTATAGATAGTCTACACTGCGGCGCAGACGGATAAATCTTATAAGAAGATACATCTTTAGTCGGATAAGGAAATACAAAAATTGTTAATTAGGAGTCCTGTTCATCAATGTGTAGAAGAACCCCACTTGTAAGATAAATAAAAAAATTGCGAGAAGATTTATTGATTTGATTTGATTCATCTATTTGATTCTCTTCCACCCCTTCGAGAAGCCAATGAACATAAACATAACATTTACATACCGGCACATACATTGCTTCTGGCCCAACACTAGGATACCCTGTGTCGTGGGAACCAGAAACAACGATGTCACACACATATAAACATCCAAGACCTGGGGATTTTTTTTACTCCCAGCCGGGGATAGAACTGGTTCCTCTCGCATGGTAGGCAGAGCCACAACCGCTGCACCACAGATGTCGTGAAGAAGGCTATAGTAACCTGCCTTCCTTCCCAATAGCGACCAATATTAGGGGCGAATTGTATTCAATTTTAAGTAGCTTTATTTTAATAAACATTCGGTTTTCTTCTTCGTTTTCGGTAACTCCTTCGATAGATCCGAATAGCGGATCTGCGTAAGATTGGATTTTGCGACCGCTGACCGAGAATAGTGGCGTTGAACTTGCATCTGTAAGAGAGTAGGAAAATAAACAAGAAATCAAGAAACAAAGTTAGTAGTATCTGCTAAAGATAAAGAATTGGCGTTCGTTTTTCCAAGGTTGATCTTATAGAAAGTTACATTATATCTGATCAATCAATCTCTTAATGGCTAGTATTTAATCGCACATCAAAAATACTGATTTGCACAGCAAAAAAGGATCAACAAAAACACTTTTTATGTTTTTAATATTTTATGTGTACTTAAGTTTATGTTTTAAGTATTTTTTGTTGCTCTTACATGTTCAACCTAACACGAAGGATAAAGGGGCTTCGCTTCGCTCACTCCCTTTACCCTTCACCTAAGCTACCGTAGCATTTTGCCCTGATATTTGCAGTGCAAATCAGTATTTTTGATGCGCAGTTTAATATTTCCTTTTCTTAATTAATGGCGGTCCACGTGTCACGTGTTTTTATATATTTCTCTGTATTTGGACAGGTTCTGTTGCGAGAAACTGGAAAGTTTAGTGTTGATATGTTGCTCCTTAGCACTACCCGAGGGGACGTGAAGGGCTGTGGGTATCAAGTATCTCCTTCGGACGTGAACAACTGCCTCACATATTATATCTGTTACACCTTAAATTTAGGTGTTCACAAAAAGTCTGTTCACGTTACATCTGGACCAACAATTGTATTTTACAGGAGTATCTGAAGTTACCTCTGTTTTGTTGCTATCATGGTCTGACCATGCCATGCTATGGTAGCGACGCGACAATGGTCCATTGGTCAACCACAATATAGGTAGAATCAATTTTATACAGCTATTGCCTATTAAAAAAAACTACATTTTTATCGTAGATAGTTAAAAATGGCTAGTATTTAATCGCACGTCAAAAATACTGATTTCACAGCAAAAAAGGATCAGCAAAAACACTTTTTATGTTTTAAGTATTTTTGTTGTTCTTACATGTTCAACTAATATGAAGGATAAGGAGGCTTTGCTTCGCTCGCCCCCTTATCCTTCACTTAAGCTACCGCAGTATTTTGCCCTGATATTTGCTGTGAAAATCAGAATATTTGCGGTGCAAATCAGTATTATTGATGTGCAGCTTTACATTTCTCTTTAAAATAAGAGAACGAAAGGATGAAAATTATTGAAAAAAGACGAGGGCTCTGAAACTAAACAACGTAAAAGCTGATCAGAAGTCTACATGAACGCCTTTCTTTTTTAGCTTTCGGACCAAAGTATTCATTATCACAGTTAGATATCAGGAACATAAACAGTTGTGTTATTGTCAGAAAGAAAACATAAGTGTTTCGAGTTTTGTGTAAAGTGCAACTGGGTCAGTTCTGATTGGACTTTCACTGAAATAGAAGCTTTGTATTCAGATAGACAGGGCACTTATCATTATCATCACGCTATGTCATCAAAGCGTCTGGAATATAACTACAGTGAGGCTACGGGGTTTCGCCGATGGACGAAAGATCTCAATTTCTACAGGTAGATATCCCGCATTTGTTGCATCGCCTTCGTTTAATTCCAGGCCATACCTGAACCTGTAGTCACACTTCTTTGCGTCCATCACAACATGTTCACATCGACCCACTGCTGGGCATAGCCCTCGCGGACCAACCGCATACAGGGATATCCCGTCAATATGACCATGTCGTCAATCCAACAAACAATAAACGATATGTTATACACGTTATTTCTGATACACTCTGTATGTTTTAGATAGCATACAGAGTGTACCTTTGTTGTAGTGAAACATGTCCGCTTCATGTATTTCGAACAGTTGTCTAAGTGTTTCTTATTATAGTTTTCTCCGAGAGACATGAGAAATATAAGGGAGCGGAAAACGTTTTTCCCGCAACAAAACTTACTAGAAAAATAATGAGATTTCCAGTATAAGAACACCTCACACTAGCTGAATACCTACCAATGAATATGAAGAAAAATCTGATGGAATTATTAAAATATCATAAATACGTCACATCTCGCCTTTTCATATATGTGGTGAAGAAGGCACAGTTGTGTCGACGTTTTTGTTTTTAAAATATAATTACAATTAATACAGAAGGACATGATAATATCATGGACTTATAACACAAAACTTTACAGGGTTACAAATAGTTAAGTTATCATATCAGTCATCGTAAGCTCTACCACCTTTTTAAGATGTCGTGAATTATCTGGCACGTGTTAAAAAATATCGTTTATTTTGTGGCGTGTACTTAACCTTGTTTGTGATCGCACCGATTCTCGGGAGAAAGTGTAAACTCGGGTGTGGAGGGGACTTAATAAGAAACCAAAATTTGGAGAGAGACATGGAAAAGCGAATGAACTTCGTGCGTTCACCTTCACTTTTAAATCGCCCAATTAAATACGAAATGAGCTTAAAACTCGCGTAATCAAAAGGAAAGATGCAGTGGCATGGAAATCACATTATAAGTAGTATATGAATAGCGTCAACTGAGTATTAAGTTATCTACAGAATTCCGGCATTTTATACGGAACTTAATTATCTAAAGTAACTTATGCGAGACGAAAACATGATACAAACCGAGCACATTCCTGACAACAAACCTATCGCCACCTAAACTTTATGTCACTATTAAAACTTAAGTGTAACTCAACTTTACCCTAATCTCTTATCTTTAACATAACATTACCACAATATGGACAACTACGTTTAGTTAGTTATCACAACTGTATCTGTTTTATGTGATCCAGTAATGTTTGTGGCAGTGGAAGTGTGTTAGTGGCTCCTCAAAAATAGAATAGTCATGATGGACTGTGTCAGGGAATTGTATAACAGGTGGAACCAGTAATCTCCTCTGTGACCCACTGCTACTGATAGCCTATCACCGTAGATAAATACTCAATAGAGGTGTTTAGGCTATAAACAAACTCGGCAATTCATCCTTGTGGTACTTTTAACGAGGTTAGAAAGGTGGCCAATATTGTGGCAACACACGATTGAAGCCTTAACCAAAAAACTTAACTTAACTTAAGCTGGTGAAAATTAAAAATTAGTCGGGCATGGTACGAGCAAAATGGTTTGTGTTTGTGCAAACCTAAAAATACGATTAGTCTTACATTATAGGTAAAAGGTTATCATCAAGCTAAGCAGGGAACACTGCAATAAGAAGATAATTGAAATTGTAACTGAATCATTTTATACAGCAAATATTGGTTCCAAATAGAGATTCTTGACACCAAAGAGCTATCAGATACGAGTCACATAATGGGCACTTGACAAACCATGACTTGACTTGACTTCAAGTATAACTGTCACGAATTCTGAATAATTATTATTGTAATTGGCTTGTAGGCACAAAATTGCGTACACTTCAACTGGAAACATTCATAGATGAGTGTCTGAGATGATTCATAGATGAGAGTCTTGATATCTAAATGAAGTACAGAATCACTGGTACTATCTGTGCTCCTTCAGGTGATACGAACTCCACTATAAAGTCATCTACAGATTAGATTTTTGGGTTAACGTTTATTGAGATAAGATTTTCACTGAAGGAAAGCGCGATTGGAGTAAATTTTCTCTATAGAATTTAATTACAAAAATACCTCTAAACTGTTTTATTTTTTCCTGTAATTCTGAAATCCTAAAAAATTTCATTGCGGAATTGCATTCAAAATGTGGATATTATGTATTCGTAAGCTCTCCTTGAAAAGCTTTTTGACAAAATAGCGTAGTTTATTTTTAAACATTTTTTATGTGGTTTGACGCTACGTTATTTTAGTTTGAGTCGAGCGCATTGTTTGCGCTCTCTTTTCTTTTTTATGTGGAAGTAATTAACGCTGTCACTTTCGTTAACACTCATATTCATTTTATATATATTTTTTCGTATCACCTTCAGCCCCATGAACGAAAGGCGTGCACGTGTGCTAATCAATAACAAACTGCGATGCGCCTGAGAGTAGATTTTTCGTGCCAAAGAAGTGTTCGTCCAAATCACAGCCTAATAAGAAGCCATGCCATGCTCTATGAATTCTATCACCATACCATGAGCAACATTGTCTCGTACACCAGTGATCCGTTCTGCTTACCATCGAGAGCACCTGTCTTCACTTTCCACGACAATGTCACGGGAGCATCTCGGTCTTCGAATGAGGGTGTTCTTTCAAGGCCTACAATTGTATTGTGATGGCTGTAATTTGAACTAACCTGGGACTGCTGTTCGTTAATATAACAATGAATGGCGTACTACTCTTGAGGGTTGAGGAGACATAAGGTCATCGCTGTCTTATAAGACCCCGCTGCCATACAGCTAAAGATTTGACAAGCACAACCTTAACATTGAATGAACATTCTTTTGACGGGTGGGAGCGGTGTCATGTAAGTCAACTACGACCTTTACACCTGTTGTGTCCAAACAAACAATCAAATGTAGAATCACCTCTTTTTCCATACGGGGTGGGAGAGGCTCAGTTGTGCAATACTCCATTTTGCGTGACAAGATGCTAGTCCATCGCCGCAGCTATTGAGGTAAGAAGGTTTCCTCAAGATGCTTTCGATTTCGACCTTCACAACAACAATAAGATAGTATCACGCCTTTTCCCATAAGGGGTGGCAAAGACACAATTAAAACTTCCAAGAGAGCTCTAATACAGAACCTGCATACATTTTATTTTTGCTTTCATTTTCACGTAGATTATTTCAAACAGACCAAATATTCATGTCGAATAGCATCTAAAAAAATCGTAATACTATTACTTATTGCCAAAAATCGCGGGTACAAACTGATAGTTGACAGTTTGGCGCGAAACTAGTGATAAGAAGATAGGGGAAGTAAGGGACAGAGCTATGTGTCAATCTCCTCCTCCTCAAAAGGAGATTAGTATTCCCTAAAATAGAATATCTACTAAATTTGGCAGTAAAAATAAATACAGTCAAGGTAAAATTAAAATAAATCACTCTTAATAATAAATATAAAAGACACTTAAGTATTAACTTCTCATGTATATTTGTAAATAAATATCTGGTAATTAAGTTGCGTAAATAAATCATTTCATATTCATATTTGCATACCTATTTAGGGTTATATCGTGTGAAACTGAAATTACATATTCAAGACCAAAGGTAAACCATGCTACGCAAAAAAAGTTTATTATTTCCTTAAAAAGGGAGAAAGGCGCGTAGCTCTGTCCCCTACTTCCTGTCACCCAGACAGTAGACGCTACTAGTTGTTTTGAAAAAAAGTTCCCTTTCACGTTATTTTAAAATCGTAGAAAGACTCGGGATTCGGTTATCTTCGGACTGCGCAAATTCGACCATGTTTCTCAATGTCGCAAAGAGTTGGGCTGGTTTCGCCGTCGAGACTCTCACATTCTTAATTATCTGTTCAATATTTTGAAAAATCCGAGATACCCCAACTGCCTTCGAGACCGTTTTGTGTATCCCTTTTCGGGAGATCGGCATCGGAGATCTCACACTGTCTCACTTTTAGCTACTCCGCGGCATAACAACGCTGCGTATAAGCACTCTTTCAGGTTGCGGGCGGGCTGACTCTAGAACGCACTTCTTGCACTATAAGAGACAGTCCCACTCTTTTCTCTTTTAAGAAACGTACTAAAGAGCACTACCTCTCTCTTTCGTAGAAGTTATTTTATTCATATTATAGGTATTATATGTAAAGTTTATGTAGTATATATCGGTAATTATTTTATATTTCCTATCTGTATTTTATAGATATTCAATTTATTCCTAGGCATTTATTTTTAGTATTTACTGTGCATTGCCTACCCTTTTATGATACAAATTCCTGTAGATTTTTATAGATAAGCTCGCGTTTGTACATGCATTTTCTTGTAATGTAACTTTTTAAATATTTGTGTGCAATAAAGAATTATGAATTATGAAAATACAAAATAAAATAAAAACATGCCTTTTATATTTTTATCTACACACGTATCATAAACCCTCTTTACTGCGTACAAAAACCGCACGTTACGATCAGCATAATGTTAAACTACTTGGTAAAAACTCATTTCTTATCTGAAAAATTACACATTATGACCATAATGTGTAATTTTTCTACATATTATGACATTCAAATTTCGAACGTCGACGCCCGCCTGCGTGCCGCCCCTAGTTTGTCTGTGAAGTTGGTACTGACATTCAAATTTCGAACGCCGACGCCCGCCCGCGTGCCGCCCCGAGTTTGTCTGTGAAGTTGGTACTACAGAACAAGCTAAACAACTGCAGAGCCACAATGCCGGTCAAAGATGCGGTTCCTGAACACATCAAAGAGAGCTTATGATATGTGTGTAGATAAACTAGTGTATGTAACTGTACATAATGAGGCATTAAAACTCTCGAGTGATATTATTATGAAACTCGCCTTTAATGCCCTCCATTATGTAGCAGTCACATAAACTACTATTAGATCTCAAAATATCATGAAATTTCGTAAATATCAATAATTCAGCTTTCCCATTTTATAATGAACAGTCGTAAAACGTAGTCAGGGCCACTCTCAGTATGGCATTGGAATGTGGACGTATCCTTGTGGGTCACGGCGTATGATAATATGTGGTTAGATGCTGGCCCGGCTCAGCGAAGACAGCGAAAGCCGGTGTTGCCACCTTATTTTCGCGACCATTTCCGGCATGTATGTTGACGATAAATACACAGGGTTATTTTTAGACCCCGCAAGCCTTTTTTTTGCACGTCATAGTATTGAAGGAGTACAATCAGTTTATGACACATTGAGCGCAAGGGTGATCGAACGCGCCTAGAAAATAAGGATTTACAAAGCATCGTAAAATGAGGATTAAAAAAGGGAATGAGGAAGTATTTTTTTACTTCCCGTTATCATATTTACTTTTGGCTAGAGGTCCAAAATAACCATTTGTTCAGGAGTTGTAGCCATGAGCCACTTAATTAATAGTCCCGGGCTAGCCGTTTGAATCAAATAAAGCATCGTCGGACCGACACGTTTAACAACCAGCCTTACCGAAAGTCAGCCTTTTGATTTAGAGGTATTCCTCTATTATTAGAGAATTCGTTTTTGCAAGATGGCGTCAACGCAACAGCTGATTTCTTTCAGATTCGACGTAGCCGAAATACGAATAGGTTGCTAGGTCACCTTCTGTCCGAATACTAAAGTAAGGTTGGTGTAGGTCACAAATGTATGACCGAACTGGAGCCGAGAGAAGCGGAGCGGAGCGAGGCTATCCCATGGTGCAAGGCCAATCCGTCTTGTATTAATAATTGCCTAGGCGCATTGAGACCACTCGTTAAACGTTTAATTCCATTTTTTGCCCAACAGATCTTTAGCCATTTGATTGAATGTCGGCCCTTAGTTAACGCCCTGGGCTTTTGACAGTGCCTAATTTATCCAAATGGCGGCGATATATACGTTACTTGATGCACACACTAGGATAACCTGTGTGGGAACCAGTAACAGTGTTGTCACAAACATACATCATTCGAGACCCGGGAAGCCTTCGGGATTCGAAGCCAGCACCTCTTAACAACGTCGGCAACCTTCCCCACACGGGCACCAGTTGCGCTCGCGCTCAACTAGTAATGCGGTATTCCTTTAGTCTGACGGGGGGGCTAGCCCATCCCTATTGGTTAATTTCAGACTTTTTGGGGATAATCTTTGATTGAATTACGTGAAAATTCCTTCCTGATTCCTACCTGAAGTTATGGCGACTTGGATCAAGTTACAGTTTGCAACACAGGCGAAAGCGAGCATTTCGCCCGCGCCCGCCCCAGTGACACAGAATTCGGTGTTTACATATCATATTTATTATCGCTTGTGTGCTTAAATGCTTTGCACATTTGTGGTATTTTAAATTGGTATAATAACACTGAAAAACAAGAGAGTGCTCTGTACAGTCGGTCGCGGTGCCATCAAGTTACACCGCACTTTTATTGTACCATTCTTATTTGGTGCATCACAGAGATAACTTACGATCGTTCTACCTACTTTGGGTAACTGCGTCTGATCATGGCAATGATTGTACCTTTTAACAAGGGTAAAAAGTGGTGTTTTTAGCCCATTTAATGAAAACAGCATACATATCTGCGACTACGATACCATTAAATACTAATCGATATAAGGATGGAGATAAATCAACGCCGCGACAAAAGAAGTCTTGACCAAGTTGCATTACTAAAATAAACCTTGGACACTATTTACACACATTGATCTAGCCCCAAACTAGGATTCCCTATATCTTGGGTACTAGACAACGATCCACATACTTATATAGATAAATATTATACTTAGATAGATAAAGAACCATGACTAGGGTACAAACATTCGTTCTCATCAAACAAATATTTGCCCCCACCGGGACTCGAACCCGGGACCCTTGGCTTCGTAGGCAGGGTCACTGCCGACTCGGCCATTCGGGTCGTTAAAAGTGAGAACAGTTGCCACCCCATGTAGGAAATGGCGTGAAATATTATGTAATAGTCGACAGCAATGGAGAAGCAAACAGTCACATTAGTTCCAGACAGAGGGCGCTAAAAGATTCTAGATATGTCGTAACATATCGTAGAATTTACCATATCATGAAATGGACAACCATGGTTAAATAAGAACTTTCATTGAACGAAGAAATCTCTTTGGGAAAAACACTGCAGGAGAAGACTATTCTTCGTGTTAGTTTGACATGTATATCACAAAAAACATTAGCTAGTACTGAATAAAAATATTTTTGAAAAGACATGTTTGATCAACTTCAACCCTTTCCGGCCTTTTCATGAAATCATCAATTTTATGATATGGCTACGAAGATACATAGAGTAAGTAAGCAAAGAGTTTCACTCATTAGTTCAGAGGTTATTTAAAAATTAATCACAGATTTAAAGTAAGTAAAGCAAATTTAAGCAATTTTCGTTATTCAGAAAATTTATTGTCAATATCCAGATATTCATGGAACTTCAGATGAATGAAACTCTTTGTTGCTGTTGACAATGTTTATCAAGTTACAAACCTCAGATGAATGCCACTCTTTGTGTTACAAACAAGTCTTGCGTAATCTTCCCCATTACAACATGTAGTTGACATAATAATTCAAAATTATTTAAAAAATTGTCCTCACCTATGAGCTCCTATGCCAACCATGAATGTATAAGACTAAATTAATTCCATTGATGACATTGCTAACATTGCCGGGACAAGTTGGATGCGCTTGTCACCGGACGGAGAAGTTAGCACAAAAGGAAGGAGGCTTATACCAAGTCGTGGCCCGAAATAAGCTGCCGATGATGATACGTTGAATGGGGGTCATTGTCTCGCACGCCGCTGATACTAGCCAGCGGGAAACACAAGACGTTTCCATCACAAAGTAGCTGAGTTATGTGTAGAGCAATGGACCGCAAACAACACGGCTGTGCCGCTGTGTAGCTGCTGTAGCTGGCGAGCGTTTCCGTTAATTGATCTGCTATAAGTACACCCGCGACACGATAAGGTACACCCAATCCAGAAGGTAGGTACAGTTGTAGTGGTGAATGGTGATGCATGGCATGGTACGGTACAGCGTGTGTTGTAGTGTGATGCATGGCATGGCATGGCATTTGACATACCTGAGATAGTTTCTTCAACTAAAATGGTAATTACTGGTTCTGGACTTAATCCGTCTTACCACAAAACATATTAAACACCGTTTAACCTCAAAACAAACAACAAATCCCATACGTTTTTGTTTTTAAACAAGTGTTGAACAGTAGTTTATTTTTTTGTGGTAAGGCCTAATGACTTTAGTCAGTTTTCCAAAACCGTTAGAACTTAGTATGAGTATTAGGTAAGTGGCACCCACAGTGCAGTGCGTTGCTGACATAGGACATCACACACCTACACAAGTATTCATCAAAGACCCCAGGAGAAAAATACACCTGCTGTTTATCAGAGAAGGCTGACTAAACACTGAGGCGTCCATTAAACCCTGCGTTGCAGTTCCAGCGATAAATTGAGAATTCCTCACCTCATTCATTAATTTAACCCCTTATCGCACAATGGAAGTATGTTCGCATTAAACTTTATTGCTTGCTATTAAAGTCCAAAGTACATTGAACATTCTGCCTTGCTAGTGCCTGTTTATGGGTTAACAGTGCCCCCATGCCCCACAGACCGACTGGTTTAACCGATAGGTTGGGTTCTGGATAATTATAATACTGTGGTCGCAACTGTGACCACTGGGTTGTGATGTGGTCTGATATATTGATGACAGTGTACCAATTCCGTAAAACTGGTACCTATATAGGCTCGATGGCTGACTGACATTAGATACACCTTGTATTTATTATCTACTATTATTAATATTAAGTTAGAGCCCGGATGTACAACTGACAACTCATATTATAACGGACACTCAATTCATGCTGTGACTCTTGCTCGGGAAATTCAATTCTACTGTTGATTGACCAAGATATACTGAGTACCTACGGAGGATTCTAATGAGGTGCAACCTTTAGCTGGCGTCATACAAACATCCGACTTCTATGAGGTAGCATGTCTCTAATTTTCGAGTCACGACAATTTTCCTCAACGAGCCTTTCAACTTTCAAGCCCTTTGGCTTCTGCTTTTCTCGTGGCTGCTAATATTGCTAAACAGATGGCGTTCCCTGTCCCACTCTTACCCGTAACTATTTATTGACAAGTGGACATCAAGATGGCATCTTGTTACTACATACATAGTTGCCATATTCTGGTCGAAAGCCATAGGTCTAGGCTAACATTTCCTGATTCTCTAGACACTGGTAACTACTAAGCAAATAAGGAACCACGTTGTTAATTAATAATTAAATTAACACAGCCGGTAATTAAGGGAATTTCTAAATGAAGTAGACAGCTACTTAATTTAGAAATTCCCATATCTCTCTAACTCAGTGTAGAGTTAACGAAATTGTTTTCTGATTGAAATTTTAATTATTCACTTAGTCATTATTGTTATTAATCGTTGTAAAAATATGTGAGTACACAAATCGTGCAGTATTTCGGGCGTTCTACTACGATAGCTGTTAAGTACATTGGTAGAGTGCTACAGAGCAGAGAAAATTATCAGCTATATCATAAATAAAGAATTCATTACTATTCTATTAATTTTCTTGTATTTACCTACTTGAATGATTGCGTAGCAGGTAGATTTATACTAATTATTTCATGACTACTCCAATCATCACAACATCGTCGAATTCCGGTAGGTGGCATGCCTTTCTGAGTCTTCAACAAAGGGTGCTGAGCCAGGAGCCAGATAATAAATTGTATTTCATGAAATGGTTGTATTTCTTTGTTCAATGAAACTTTTAATTCAGATATGGTTGGCATCATCAGGCAGTGATAAACTTTATGACCTGGCCAAGCAAGAAACGCCACTATATTTGACAAGTTACAAGTGAAACGACTGCCCTCGACAATCTTTTGAGTAAGAAACTCATACTCATATCCATTATCAAGAATCAGCGTCGACCGACATAGTCACCAGGAGGGGAACATGGAAGTGGGTAACTGGTGCCTAGTGGTTCACGCGCACGCGCCTCGCGATACAGTTACATTCCTACTTGGGACGGCACACGCTAATTGACAAACATGGAGTGGACATCTGTGCTGGTCTCAGGCTCTCAGGCCGCCGCGCGCCGTTGAGATAGATGGGGAAATTTAGATTAATCGGGTGGCAGGCAGTTAACTTTAACTGTTACGAGTAATAGTGGTGCATATTTCACCGGGTGGGTGTGAGAAGAAAATAAACTATTAAATGGTTGATTTATGTTAGTACTCGTTCGCCCGTTTTTGGCTAGAACTTTTTGCTTGTGTTCGATATAGGTTTAAGATTAAATCTACAAAATTTCAAAGTTTTTAAGAAAGTACCAAAGTCGTAGTTGAATCGAACCTACAACAATTTTCGATATCATGAGAACTTAGATCTAATAGAAGCGATTAATCAAGGCAAAAACCTCATAACTTTATAACTACTTATGTTCTAAAACGCCTAAAGCAAAGCGCCCAGGAAAGAAGGATCATCAAGATAAATCAGCATTATTCAGCATCCGAGAAAGTTACCAACAATACAGATATGTTCATTGAACCCTTCTTACTCTATTATTTCGTAACGAGAAAGTTCTATGAAGGTCGACGTATCATCATAAGCATAAGACAGTGATTATTTAGGATGGACGGACATCCGTGACGCTCGGATGTGAGTAGTCTTTACTCCAATGAAGTTAATGGCTTTCAAGAAGAGGCATATTCTTTTTGAATTGGGTTGAATACCTAGTTCCGGTGAAAGATAATATCGTAAGCAAGCCTGCGTATCAGATGGGTAAGTCACTCAGTGTGTCAGATGGGGTCACAAAAACGATATTTCACGATCTAGCTTAGCTGCTTAAATGTACGCTTAGATATGATAACCATTGACTAGTATTTCTTCTTCTTTTTATCGTGCCGGAGAGGATCTATTGGAGGTTGGTGGAGTAGCCTTTAATACACTCTAAACAATGTTTTCTGTTTGTAGTTGGAAATATACATGTACATCAGAAATATTAAGAAAACGAGGAGATTCCACTCGCATCCAAATACGTATTTTAATAAATCGAAAATTATTATGCACATGCAATCATATCCAACATACTTCGTGATCGAGTATCAACAGTGATACAGTCAGTCAATCATATGCTACATACTTCGTGATCGAGTATCAACAGTGATACAGCCAGTCAATCATATGCAACATACTACGTAATTAAAACCTTTAATACAACATGTAATTATAATTTGACAAAACATTCGCTCACAAACAAACCCCGGTGTAATACCCGCGAATAGAAAGTGATACAGGTATATGACTCAGGTTCGGGTGATACAACTTTAGATGTTGAGACCTCTGCATGTGTATCAGTTTCAAGGAAGTCGGAGAAAGTTATTGAATCAGATTCAGTTTTTCCTTTTTTATAGTAATCAGTGAAAGGATTTGTCACTGCCTCTTAATTCAAAAAACGCCACTGCAAAAAATGGGATATTTGTTACTTTCCCTATTTTTTTTTAGATTTGAGTTAATGCAGAAAGGGTTTGATATTACTATATCGAGGATTATGAAATAAAAATAAATGTTCAAATTTTTGTCATTAGTTTATTGTCCAAAAGAACTTAGTGAGTACTTATCGTGGGTATCAACACAACAGAAACAATTAATAACAGTTATTAACTACTGATTAACTACATTGTTATTGACTAATGTTAGACTATTACTCACATTTCTATTATAGAAATTACCTCGAACGATCCCAGAAGGACGCACGACCTGCGGAAGAAAAGTATGGTTTAATTCCCGAAGCCACAGTTAATAAGTTATACTTACATCCATAATACCTCCTGCTCCACACATCTGCAACAAGGATTCTTTAGGATCTGCCTACACTAAGTTTCCCACTATAAGAATACGAAAAGGTTTTTTGGATTCATATATGTGCTCCATTGAACTTCATACCTGTGAATTTTACCCATAGACCATAGAGA
Organism: Argyresthia goedartella; assembly: GCA_949825045.1. Lineage (NCBI taxonomy): Eukaryota > Metazoa > Arthropoda > Insecta > Lepidoptera > Argyresthiidae > Argyresthia > Argyresthia goedartella. Next base: position 17,258,213 of record OX463829.1, on the reverse strand, counting down.
CAACTCATAGCAGGCGTGATTTCAGTCCATGTTTATGTGCCAGCAAATAGTCTGTACCCGTACCAGGCGTGAAGAAAAAAGAAAACCCTGTAAGATTTCCCATGCTTGCCATACCAGGGAGATCATCGTCACAAGACAATGGCGCGCTTGTCAAGTGGCTTTGATTCCATTATCACGGTGTGCTGTGCCACAGTGACCTAGTAAACTGGCTGGGATGGTAGGCAGAGTCATTTGTAAACAAACTCGCGGTTAATTACTTATAATTTAACTCCTGTGTCTTCATCTCTCTCCATATATCTGTGAGATTTTAAAATGAAACAATTTGATTAGGGCTTACCTTATTTTTACGGAACGGAACGGAGCAGGTAAGTTTGTACATGTATTTGGGGTTAGAGTTTGTTTGTGTGTGCGTTTGTGTGTGAATGTGTGAGTGTGTTTTTTGTATTAATCGGCTTTAATTTCAAAGCAGATTCTGTTCAGATATGTTTTACGGTTGAAGACCACAATTGGTGAACTCAATGTTTCTTTCTATCACAAGCAAAGTCATACCGGCGCTGTTTCTCATCCATAAGGGAAATGACAGGGCAAGTTTGGGATTAAATTTGTTTTACTTGAGTAGCAAGCAGATTGTGCATTCGGTCTTAAGTCCAATAACATTATCAGTGACGATTGAATCTGCTCTATTCAGGCCACTCCACGCCTGTATAGATCTCATAAGATTTCCTATCGCAAAATTCCGACACCCTTCCCTCCCCTAATTCCCCCACCCTAAAAGCATATGAAAAACATACCTCGGCCATAACACCAAACCAAATCTGGAGATTACCTGCAACAGAAGATGAGCTTGGTTAGTAAATCGGTTGTGCGTACTTACATCCTCACTTAGGAGTTAACGGTCCTGCGATGCAAGGAACCCGTTTTCAGATACATCATCCCAAACTATAGGGACCGACAAGCACGTCCTTGAGGGACCGGGATACAGGGTGCTCCAACCAACGGGATGGAGATCAGGTTGGTCCAACTAGCACAGTTAGCCACATCGCCACCGTAACTGGGTCATCCTATATATATAGTGAAGTTCAAGGCGGCGGCCACTCAATGCAAGTCAGACTCTCGCCAGGGCAACACGCACTTTCACCGGAGTCGTTAGAGCCAGTGGAAATACAAGTGTGCAGTGATTTAGTGAACAGTTCCGGTACAAGACAAATAGAAGGTAAGCGGCGGTTTTTTGGCGGCAGCCAAAGTGCAACTGAATGGACGTGGTGTGAAAGTTGTGTCCACGTGAACGCAATTAGTATCTATCATTGAAAAGATGTTTCGCAAGTGATTGCAGTGAGAGAAATACGTGTTGGGTACGGTCTAGTGACGCGACGGTGATTGATGGAGTTTGTTAAGTGATATATTTCGAGGGATGTCTCGTTGAGTCTTTTCAGGACGGAAAATCGTTTGAAAACGAAATAATTGCCTTTTCGATATCCAATCAGTGGCCACCCTAACACAGGACGGCGATCAATTACTAGATTATTGTGAAACACCTTTGAGATGAGCTATTATATTATACAAGTGCAAGTTTAACTTTTAATTCAACTTTGTATTACCGTCCATGTACAGTGCAATTTTATTTTTAAGAGACAGCTCATCAAAACAAGATAAGTTTCATTCAGTAGGTGCTTTACAATAAACTTATTCCATTTAAAGAATCCAAATCTTGTAAACTTTATCAATATTCAATATTTAAGTCACCAACCAAGTGTTAATTAAATGTAACGATAAAACCTCATTCACTTTCGAACTCCTTATTATACAAATAACACCATTCTATAGCCACCGTTCCGTAAATCAGATGAATAAATTATAGTCAATTAGTCTTCGATTGAACACTTCCTCATAAAGATACGATCGATAGGAAGCGAAGTTGGTCCGTTGGGATTGGGACACCAGCTAAGAACAGTCATGTTCTCATCGAGCTGATTTAGTAGCTACAGTTCTTAATACTTGGGTAATAGAGTCCTAAATCGCCCTGCAATGATACAGGTACGTTGAACGCGACTGTAAGACAAAAAATGTAATGGTTATCTTATCAATTCAATAAATTTATTTGAACTTTAAGATTAACACCACTTACTTCAAATGGTCGTTTAATAAAATCGTGGACAACACTAAAGGAGATAAGGGGTGTCAGTTAAAAGCTTCACCGTATCTTAAGAAAGGGTCTAGGGTCTTTACTATTAAGTATTCTTTGGTCTTACTACAAAAAATAATCACTTGTTCACCACTTGTTTAAAGATTAAAATGTATTTGACGTTTGTTTTGAGGTTAAACTATGTTTAATACTTTTTTGTAGTAACAGTAGCTGTTTAACTGAACTGTATTTTACGGACAATCGGACTTCATTTCGTTGAACAACCTCAAGAATGATGTTTTAGTTTAATAATTCGCCGCAATATTATATTTACATTTATATAGTCATCATTTACATCGTTCCAAGATAATAATAGATGATCCAAGATGCCTATGCGTCAGAGGAATTTGTTCAGAACAATTCCTTTACAAATTAGTTACACAAAAAACCTCAAAATCTGTTCATGGTTTATGCAAGAATGGTCAAACAAAACCACGAAAAAATTTCAAAGCCGCAAGAACAAACACATCTTTCGGTTTCACTCTCGGTTTTTGACATGGTAATGCAACGTTCACTTTCTAAACACGTGAAAATAAACAACGCATTCCGGTACGAATCAGTCACAGTTTTCGCCAAATAAAGTAACAAAGCCCCGATGCAAAACTGGCAATTCAAAGTTTAAGTTACATTCAACGCAATGCTCGTCTTACGTCAACAAGATGACGGAGCAAGCAAAGTATATTTAAGAACAGCAGCTTGTATATTCGTTAATTAATGTCTATAACAAGACCTTATACATGAAAAAGTTTATAATTTATTTTACTAATTGACATAGGGACCCATCTACATATTATATGCTTTCGCTGAAAAACAAATAGGTACTTATGTGCTTTTACTTCGAAGAAATGAATCATACCGGCCGGAAATGGAGTGCGAAGATTTGGTTCCGTTCTACTCAGCAAGCGGAGCAAATAATCTAATTCGTAATTCAAACCGCGTTTAATTTGTTAATTTATATTTTTAACACTTTCAAGGTAAGCTCGTGTGCTAAAACATGAATGGTTGGATTTTTATTGATTTGACCAACAATTACTTCATTTACTGGATTACTTTAGCATCCGCGATGAATTTTTGATGACGTGAACGTGAAGCATGAGGACATTATATGCAAGCAAGCGAGATAACAAGCAACAAAAGCTTTCTTGCCTTAACATTTCTTCTTGGATTGATATGACAAATTGGAAAGAGAGAACAATCCACGTATCAGATGACAATGAAACATAGCCCCATCAAGGATCTCTCGAGAACAAGAAAATCGTGCGCAATACATCAGTTCCATAAGACTGACAGCAAACAATGTCGTGGCAAGCTTTCTCCTCGTATCAATGCCTCTCGCTCATCCACGGGCAGTTTGTAAACATTCGACACGTCACACAACATAACACTTGTCTGATGTGTGCCCACAAGTAATTAAGGTTCTCTACCAGTAGCCCGATACCCTGAACGACAGCCTTACCGACGATTGAAATAAGGCTGGCTTAAGCGTAAAGAGTACCCTGTCTCGCACGCAACTGTTAGAAGGTGCGATGAAAGCTGCCAGAGATCGGAATGGTCAATAGTCAACTCGTTGCGCCGCCAATACAGGTAATGGTAGTTTCTCGTTTAGGTCTGGAAGAATAACATATTCTTGGTAATGGGAAAGCGGGATGATATTTAATGTCGCGGACGATTTCTCGAGTAATTCGTGAGCGTATTATGAAAGGCGAGGCCCTATCGGCAAAAGGCTTTCGCAAGTTTCGCATGTGTTACCCGATGCTAACATTCGGGATTGAATATTAATGACTTGACGACTAAGAAATCAAAACAGACCTTGTCTCCTCGAATGACGTCAAATTATTCCGGCATGTTGAAAACGTATCGATTGATCCTCTAATCCAAGGAATGCGTTTAATAGATCAAATCATGCGCAGCATCTCAATGAGACATTCCAACACCAGATGAAACTACCCAATTATAAGGCAATTAATATCATCATTTTCAACGTTTTATGTTATAACCAAAAACTTGTAAAGTGAAAGTGGGCGGCCCGAACAAGACCTCTTGGCGTTGGGCAATCGGCCACTTAAAAAAGGTTGTTTTACATATGTTGCCTCTGAGAATTGCCATTAAATCAGTTTTAGGGCTCCTTGTTGGCAAACTTGGCAAACTACTGTTGGTATAATTATACCAACAGTAGTTAACATGTTCACAGTAAAATTACCCTACAAATGGAGACTGAGTTAAATCTTTCCTGATTGAATGCAGACACCGCATAGACCTACGACTTATTTTTTAAAGAAAAGTTTCGACCATGTGAATACTAAGATTGTTTGTCCTATCGATGCAATTAATGTCAAAAGACAGACCTTTTTCAGTCACTATCGTAAGGGAAAAAAAGAAGTGTGTCACATATTTTATGAGCACTCAACTCTGAGCATTCTTCATTAGCAGTTCACAATTTGTATTGTTGATTCAACAGCAACAACCGTTCTTCTTCCCTCGCTAATTGTACCTATAAAGAACCGAACGGGGATACATATGCACCAGAATCAGCTATTTTTACCGTTGCTGCATTGGGATCATTGTAACGGTGCTGCTTCGGAACAAGTCAGCACCCATCACACCTCACACGGTGCCATCTACTGCCCGGGCAATTTATATAGACACCTCGCGCCGTGAAGTCATTATGGCGCTTTAAGGGTATTGCGTGCCAGCGAGGTGACTAGTTGTTTCGTCCGATCAAGAAAGCCGACGAACAAAGATATTTCGTGGCACACATCGATAGACCATTCAATGTGAGAAATCTCGTTTGAATTAAATTTTCTAGTAAAAGTTTTAAAGAAGCTCATTTATCTTACATTCCATTCACCATACCTATTTTGATTTTAGTCCGGCAGTCAAACTCTCAATTATAATTGAAATGTGTTTTCGCGTCCGCTTAAATTACTACTACATATAAGCAAACACTGTAAGGGTGTCGCCCTGAAGCCATAGAACGTTTTTTATAAACCCCATGATTTTGTAAAGATTCGTACCCTTACGGCTTTCAACACCAACTTGGTAGAGTTGATTTTCCACTTGGGCTTATAAATCATCTATTTCTAGGTCGGCAAGGCCACTTATCTAGTAGAGTAGTCCCTACTGCAGGTCCAGAACACCGTTCAGGTCCAAAAGATCAAACCTTTATTTCTATCATAGGACAAATAATATAATTGAGGTAAATAGGAACATATGCAGATTTTTCTGTAATGGCGGCAGATAATTTGCATATTAATAGGTAGGTATTATAAAATGCGTAAGGCTGTTAGGCGACCCCCTTCCTTATTTTGGTTCAGTAGGGTATCTTATCTCATCATATAAATATTTAACAAATGCGGCCATAACAACACGGTTCCACCACTCGACACCACGGACTATCATCGACGTCATCACATTTGTGGTGGTGGTCAATTGAGGACAACTTTAATCAGGGTACTTAATTAATATTTGACACACTTTATATGAACAGCAGTCAGCAGCATTCGGGTGTACGATTTCAGAAATCCTATCCCTAGACTCATTCTACTTCGGTTAGAACATCCGATTCATAAATCATGAAGGTTACGCACCTATCAGTTGCGTTTTACCTCTATTTACGCAAGGTGTTATATCAAATGAAACAATACTCAGAGAACGCACGATACTCGTATAACCAGTAATCGAGTAAATATATCGATTCGTTGCATATCCGCATGAGTAGCACGCACAAGCTGTGTTGTGCACGAGTTTAGAAAGCGACGGATCGAGTGGGCGAAATGCGAGCCAAAAAAAAAACAGCGCGCAGTTCCGTCCGAGGCGGGAAAACTATTCTTTTTAAGATTGCACAGCGCATACGATTATGCACAAATGGATTGAATGGGTTTCACGGTGAATTTTCAACACTTGTATTCTCGACGCTGCTGTAGCTTTTTCTTTCTTAGCATATTATCTGGCATAGCCGGTTATTTGTGTAGGTTTATTAACTGTTGAGTAAACCAGTAAGAAAGGATGGTGAATGTATGCGAAGGGTCATTGAGACCCTGCGTTCTGGACGATAGAAAACACGAGGGAAAGGTCAAGAGTATAGGTATCATGCAAGAGTGAATTTTCCATGCATATGTTACTTGTGTTGCAGTTGCAGCACATAACTGCAACTGCAACACAAGTAACATATGCATGGAAGCGGAGATAGCGGAGTCAAGTCTTGAATACTTGAGACGAACTTAACTTACCTACCCACATCAATGGAACCAGAAACATTCACGATTACCATTTGGGCATACCATGGTGTATTAAATTTACTGGCATAATATAGGCGCCACTGTGTTGCCATCCCGTATGGATAAAGGCGTGACGTTATGTTTTGTTTTATAAAATTTGGGCCCAGTCGCCTCTTTTATCAGGATTTCGAAGAGGCTGCTTCTGGTAACACTCTCAGGTTCCTGACTTTGGCGAAAATAGGACGTAAAATATTTCTTCACAGTAGATTAAACGGTAGTTATTATATTGTACTAATACAAATAGACCACGTAGAACAAAATATATCACAAGCGTAATTAGAGATGCTATTAAAGAATCTTTAGTTCGAGGCCTATATCGCTTGGTGCAGCTAGTAGTTGCAGATAGAGATAGGAGATTAAATTTCAAGAGAACAACCTATTTTTCTATTACACTTTTATTTACATTGAATTGGTTATAAACTTTTTTTTCTTCCAAAAACCAAACTATTGTAATTCTGTAAAATTTTATTTTTACATTCTAAGATTAGCGCCCAGCGCTATCTAGTAGCATGTTTACTGAATCAATAGCGTTTAAATTACAACCGTTACCCCCAGCGCCATCTCTGGGTCACGAAGGGTTATTCATTCCAATCTGTATGGGATGAGTACCGTTTCTGCGCCGCTTACTCTGCTTATTTTATCCGATATTTTCCGAGACACAATGCATTAAGCATAGACAATTATATACAGGCACATACATTGCTTCTGGCCTCACACTAGGATACCATGGTGGTAAAGCAAACTCACCATTCCGAATAAGCATTGCCCTAACCTTGCATGGTGCTGAGCTGTCTGTCTCGCACGCCGCCGCTCAACGCTTTCTCCGTCCATCGTAATATGCGTTTTCCACGTTGTGCGACGTATATAATAGTGCGTTGTCAGACAAATATGTATGTACTTACATGTAGGTAGACAGTTCATAAGTATGAATGTTAAAAACCTTTGGAACCGTGCGAGGTATGTAATTACGTGTTTAAGGCTTGTTTTTGTTATTATTCCGCTATATATTCCGCTTTGTCAAACAGGAACCGAAAATGTCCATCACAAATGTTAAGAAAGTGGCAATTAAATATGTCGTGTGCGCGATTTTAAGTAGTTTGTTCTAGGAGTACGGTAATATCGATTATTGCCAACTGAACAACAACAGAGGCAGTTGTAGCGGTCTAAATTAGTCTTTAGGATCGATCTCCCGCTTAACTCGTCGAAATCAGGAGAAAGAAGGAGAAAGAAGGAGAACTCAGCAAAATGCAACAGAAAAAATTGCCAAGTTACACCGCTAACCCGGACTCAACTAACAATATACCCTTGTCAAACAGATACGTTCATGTTTATCAAAACCGCAAATATCCGCGGCCATTGAAAGTGGGGTTCGATTCCCGCTCACAGCACCGTGAGGTTAAACCGCTTTAGGGCTCAAGTCACTGGGCTAAGAGGTCAAAGCCATTTCACCAAAGCCTTAATCGGCTACCCTATAAGTAAGTACTTACAGCACGGCCATATTCTCTGTGCACCACGCTGGTTTGCATTAACCTTAGTGACATCACCAAGATACATGCACGGATATTGTAACCGTGTTGTACACTTTATCAAAGGTTATTCGCAATTTCTCCACTCTTCCTATATTAAAGACAAATATAACTTGAAGCGACATTAAAACTCGCATAATTTACCGGTTTTCTGCGTGAAAGCGGGAAAAGGTCCGCATTATCGGTGTTGTTTTATTGCTTTGCTTGCGACACTGATGGATGCGGCATTGTGTGGACTTCTTAAACAGAGTTTATGGCACGATATGTATTTCCAGTCTTATACGTATAGGATATGGGTAGGGTACCCAGGATTGGATTAAATAGAGGGCCAAGCAAACCTTAGCAGATAAATGTTTGGCTGTTGGGGATTTTACTGAAAATTGGCTCGTTTACCGCAATCGTCGTAGATGTTTAAAATGTCTCAATTATGCGACGCCGAAATATACTTGGAACGTGACCTTATTCTCTGGCTGGAATCCACACCCAAACTGCATATGTTTTTGCTCTGGAATTGAGACAAAACAGGGAGCTGGTCAATTCATTATTACTAACGTCCATATTTCTATTAAAATCATATAAGTTGACTAATGTCCCCCTGAATACACCCACTCTGTATCTATAGGTACCCCGCTCGCATGTATAAGGCATACATAAAACATGAGTGGTCTCTCGACAATTTTCACCGGCGGGAATCTCGCCGCTGTCACCGGCGACCGCTCTGGTGCGCCAAAGTCGCCGGCTGCAACTTGCTGGCATATGTGACGGACGAGACAAATGGCCGGCGTAAATGTGTGATAATGATTAAGTCCTGGTAGAATTATTTTCCTTATAACCATGGTGTATTCTGTTATTCTCACGAACCGAAATATTGACTCTTTCTTTCTCTAGACCCAAAAATTATGAAAACGAATCCGCCAAAAAAACAAACCAAACCAAACATCACCATCGTATCATCAGTCATCGAACGCGACGAACCTTCAGAGTAGGAGTTACAAATAAACCAGTGTGAAGAAGTAGGTGGAGTCCAGATGAAATTATCTGTAAATCATTATTGGTATTCATAAGAGTCACTGACAGTTTAACTCGCTAACGTTTTCGATACATTATTATTCGTTATTCCTAGCTCAAAGAGAGCACAGTGTAGGAGGCAGGAATATTTGTGCGTGAAAAAGTATGCGAATCGTCAGTGACTCTTATGTACAATGAAATAAGGTTAATTTTATCTGAACTCGAACACCATTTCACTCTGGTATTTTTTCCTGCTTGAGCCACTGGAATTCGCCCCGGTATTCCGTGACGCAATAAACGTCAATTCAAAACAGGTGTCGAAGAAAGTGGCGCGCGAGGTCGCATGGTGACCACTAACAGTGCGACTGATTTACGTCAATTTTTTATAAGTAGCACCTTGCAACAACAGTTAGGAGCGGACCGGGTCACCTGTATTGGATCGCGGACGTGGGGCTTGCTACTTGTAATACATTCCGGATTCCGGGGCAGACAGGTGCGTGTGTCTGTAATACTTATGTTGGATCTGATTGATTTTGAGAGCAGCTCTTCAAAGCGATATGGAAACAAATGCGGGTTAAAACAAAAGAAGTAACGAAACCTTATGAGAGTTAATTTACTAATGGATGTAGAGTTGCAATGGTGAAGTCACATAAAACGTTTCGGGATATTTAAGTAATATGGAAAATAAATCATGAGGTTTGGTATAAAATTAATAAAAAAATGAAAATAATTATACAGGTCCCCTCAATTCAAGGCATTAACTATACTTCGATTTGCCTCCCCTTAGGTAATTGTTATCACCACCGCCATCCAATTAGTATAATGAACATCCTCCTCCAATCACACTTGTCGTCTGGTCTCCTTGTAAAAATGCACCGGCGGCGGCGGGCGAGCTGCCCACTTTCTAAGCGACTGGTCGCATGCGCTCAATCCGGGGGAATCGCGCATCAAACACTTTCTCTAATCGACGCGACGACCGCGCACCACAATTAGACAAATATTCTAGAAAGTACTTTTGGTTTGGTGTGTGTATATATGAATCCCATAAAAGACTAGCGTCAAAAGTTTGTTTAACTTGACCACAATCCCATCTTACTTATGATAAAACTACAGTAGTATCTTATAATGTACTTAACCAAGTTAAAAAATTAAAAAACCGGCTTCCAGTTCAAGCCCTATTTCTCCTTCCTCGGTCGGGATGCGAATTAAGCCTGTGTACATGAATAGGCCTTATCAAACTTTTGCTGGACGGAACCACAAAACAAAACGTCATCTGTTTATTGTATTTGTTGATTTTTTCAAAAAGCGCTGAATCAATTTTGATCAAATTTGTATGGGGCCATCTCTGAAGTATGACCTACCAATCAAAACAAGAATCATTAAAATCGGTTCATAAATGACGGAGTAAACGCGTAACAAACACAAAATAAAAATAATGAGAACCTTCTCCTTTTTGAAGTCGGTTGAAAATGAACAAAAATGACGACTCATCGGAATTTTTCAAAGAATGTAACGGAATACGGAATGTTTTGATTAACTCACCACTCATCATACTTACGCGTTTTTCCCCAGAATGCAGCAGAAGGTATCAGGATGGGTCTTGCTGGCCCTCATCAGCTCATCGAGCATTCTCCACACGCTGGCATACCCTCAGCAACACACGCCACTAATCTCACAGGTACTCAACATCATCATTAACCACTCATCATCAGCCTCTGCTAAATTGAAATTAATTTATGACCCTGTAGAAGAAAAACCATAAATGTCTGAAATAAAATCAATCCCACATCTTGAAAGACATGGTTGGTTGGATAGCAATCATGCACTGAGGCCTGAGAAAGTAGATATTTAGACGGTAGCAATTAAAATAAAGAGCACAATCGATCAATCTGACTATTGCATTTGCTTATTCATCTGGATGGGTGTTCTCTTCAGTACACTTCATTCTGGGGTGTATATTAGTACTAGTATTACACTTGCTGTTCTATCAATCAGCTATACGTATGTGTTTGTCTCCAACCTTTCAGTCAACGAGCAATGTCCGGTCACAGAACACCCAGTACTACAGCAACACCGCGCCTTTACCAGAGCACGGGCAGTTGGCACAGGAGCGAAAGTTCGCAGAGAAGCCCAACGCGTTGAAGAAGGTCGCCATTGACGACCTGGATGATATTCAAACCAACTCCATCGGGGATGGAGGCTTCTCTTGGTCTAACATGCTTGGTAAGTGTCGCCTTTACTTCTAACATAGGTGCTGCCAGTAAGATTTCAAAAATAGGGCCTACGATGGTGTTTTTAGGTATCTCGTCGAAGCAGTGGCAATTTCAAAACCTCTTCTTCTGGCATTCTTACCTCAAACAATATAGGTAATAGCTTACCGTGTGTTATGGTAGCACATCAAAGTAAGAAAATCATCCTAAACCTTGACATGAGATGACAGTTTCGATGGTTCCAGGTATGGTAATGCAGATGCTGTTCAATCCTGCTGGAGCGAACGGCCCCAACAAGAGTGACGACCTTGACAACAACTCGGTGTCTCCGTCCCCCTGGGCCAACCTCCTCTCCATGGGCCTCAAGATCCTCACGGCAATCCTCGGAGGTGGTGCTTCCAGCGACGGAATTGACAAAGTCGACAACGGAAACTCACCCATGCAGGTATATAGCAACTTTTAAAACTGCATGACTCAATATTTTGTACAAAAAGGGATATTACGAACACAAACTATATCCTTTTGACAACAAAAATATATTATAAAATTTTAACCCGAATTCACCAAACTGAAACCCTGGTCTACTAACATCAATCATTGTAGATATTCGGATTAGAATTTAGTTTTGTTTTTCAGTCACGTCGTTTGAGTGTGATGGTTTGCACTGCAAGATTTCACCTGTAGACTGGCTCTTGTTTTGAGGACGTAGATCATAGTACCCTTTAATTCACATAATAACTACTAGGTACTCCCGAATTCGAGATTTTCTCAAGGAAACTTGTATGGACAAATACTTGTATTGACATTACTAAACGTTTTTGATCAAAAATTTTCAGTTTCCTTGAGGATTTTCTGATTTAGAGTACGTATGTAAATAGTAAAAATCGGTTACGGAGACGGTATTGCTTCCGCTTGCTTCAGGGTATATTGGCTGCTGTACTGTCGACGGTTCTCGGTGCAAAAGATCCCGACCAGATCTCCTCTATGGCAAAGCAGGCTGGAGAGGTACGCATCTCATTATACTTCTATACTCTTTCTAAATTATCTTCACTTGTAACACATAATTTCTTATTCTTTCGTCTTCTATCTACTTCACTGGTATTGTAATGTTTCATCATCCATCCATGAAACAGCCAAAGTTCCTTCAAAAATATGCCCCACCTCGCAACAGTTTTGATATACAATATTATTTCGTTGTCAAAACTATCCCTATTTTCTTCCCCAGTTCATCAATATCGTCGTGAACTTATTGGACGCTCTGAAGACCTCATTCTCTCACCGCTCGATGGCCGCTCGCTCTATCGGTCGCAAGGACTCTGTATCTGACGCTGCCATTGCCGGAATCGCTATGATGAAGACCTACGTCCGATCCTTCGGCACTGACAATGATAGGTGTCTGCAGAAGTACATTTGCGATGCCAACAGCGAATGCTCATCGGATATTGGGCCTAAGAGCGTCTTCTGCCAGCTTGGAACGTAAGTTGATTTCAGTGTTGTGAAGTTGTTGTTGCTGTCCTAAAGTATCCCGGAGGTACACCGATGCACAGGATGTAACAGAAAGATGTAGTCATATTTTAAGGGATTAGGGACAAAAACCCGCACAACTCTCAGTGTGAAACGTTATTATAAGGCCAACATTGTCTTTCTGTTTTGCCCTGTGTTATATTTTATGGTAGTTAGGATTTTCAGGTTAATTCTAACCATCAAACTTTCTTTCATACCTAAATATAATGCACCCATTGTCTCTGTACCGGTATCCAAAGAATTGGACACACTACAATGTCAGCAATACTTTGTCCAGCAATCTGTTAAGTTCGTGAATATTTGTCCAACAGTTACGCCGCCAGTTTCGTGATGGAGAGACAATCCGGAGGATCCTTCTCCGACTTCTACGAGGCGGGAAGGCGAGGCCGCTCCGGCGTCGACTGCCGCCAAATGTACCTCCAGTGCAACGAGGTTTAGAGAAACTTCAAAAAACGCCTAAATCGCTATTCAAAATGTTCACCTACGTAAAGTAGCGCCACTTTGAAGAGAATCGAACAACTACAAATTTGCAGGAAGTTTGTTGAACACCAAAATTATTTCTTGATTGCTTTTGATGAAATTTTGGTATCCAAAATAGGTTTTTCTACAGTCAAAGACGTTCTTTAACTTCAGATTGTTTTCAAATCATCATTCTGCGTGTTATTTATCCCATCGCATAATGTAAGCGCATGGAGTGTAGTGATTTATTTAAATTATTTATTTATTTAACTTATTCTAGAAGTTTTAAGTAGGCACTGTAAAAATATTCAATGATATGCGTGTAATCCAAATCGATAAACGAATCCGTCCACTTAAATCACTCGATCTTAATATATAGAACTGAATAATGATTTTAAAATGATTAATTTATGAAATGAAATGAAAATAATGAATTCCGCCAAATTTCAATTACGACTGATGTAAAAATTAAAATCTGCGTGATGTGAATGATAATAATTTATTATGTTCGTCACCTTTTAGTTTAGTAATAGTAATGTATAAATGTGTGTGTGATTGAGGACGTCCTTGTGTGGTTGAGATGTAAAATAAAACTTTAAAATAAAAACAGTTTTTTATTCATTTACCGTTCACTATTAAACACACAGAAATTTAAAGATCGCGAACGAAATAGATTAAATATTAATATTAAAATATAAAAAATCACATAGAGTAGGATATTTTCGCATTGAAATACCGTTACTTAGAAGTGTTTATGTCACTACTTACATGTCGCATCAAATCAAGCAGCCGAACCAGAGCGTAAATAAATGCTCTATTCGATCTCCAACTTTTACCGCCATCTCTAAATCAAGGTGGTAGAGTCAAAATTCCAGTCGTACCAGTTGTCGCCATAGTTGACATTTGCACCCTTGGATGCGCAGAAGCAAAGTCAAGTGCCAGTCTTTTAAGAGCATTGACATCTTCAGACGTGAGTGACAAGTGACAAGTGATAGAAAGGATGACACTCGGGAATGTGCTGTCGCAAATGGGAATCGGGACGAAGCTTGCCGCGGAAAGGTTAGTAGAAATGAAAAATATTTTGTTATATGTAAGATTCATTTCTTTAGAACGTACCTACTTACAAGTTCCAAAAAGTACAGTTCGTTTAGTGTGGGGCCAGAAGCAACATATCTCTAACTGTTTATAAATATAATGTTATACACAGAAATCTTGGTTCATCGTATAAATTCTACCCACCAAACGAAAAGGAACCTGACAAGTTTTAAGAATGAAGTTTTTCTAGGTTTTCGGAGTACCACAGTTCTTCTCCACACGACCAGCATGTTTACTATGCGTATGAACCAAACAGCCACGAGCACATTGTCACTTCCAAACAGTAAGTAACAAATCTTTGTCGAATTAGCACGCGAAATTGAGGTGCAATCATGCATGTGTTCCCAGTTTGTCACACTCGTCTTGGTAATACTGTTACAAACTGGGAAAAAAATCCCAGTTTGTAACACAATTACAAACTGGCACTAAAACCTTCCCACTTTGTTATACCATTGATCATGGATTGTATTTAGTAGGTAGGTAGGAACCTATAAATAAAAACCGGTCAAGTGCGAGTAGGACGTCGGACCCGCGCACGAAAGTATCCATACCATTGTACACGGAAAAATGTAAAACGACAGTATTTTGTATGAGTACAAATATAAAAAGGTATTTGTACTTATTCTTAATAATAAAATTCAATATTAGGTAGGACTGCATTCAAGGAAAAAGAGTTTTGTGTATGTAGAATGTAAGTATTGAACTATGCACTCAGGTTAATGAATATCTTTGCTCATTGAAAACGGAAGTGGATAAAAATTGAGTAACTTAATAAAATAAGATAGGTTTGATAGAAAACTTAATATCATGTATTATAATTAGAATGAGATTTTTGAGAGAATTAGAATTATTAATCTTATAATGACAAAAAACTAAGCACCAAATTCAATGCCCGTAACTAAAGAACTTTTCCGATAACATCGGAAGAGTTCAGTTCATTTCACCGATTAACAAATAAAACAAAATGGCTACGAAAATGGCCATACAAATAATCTCTTGTATGGATACCACTTTGAATACTTAAAAACCAGTATGTTTTATTATTTGCTGTTATAGCGGCAATAGAAATACACACTCTGTGAAAATTTCAGCTCTAAATATTTCGGTTGATCCGATAGAGCCCGGTGACGGACGGACGGACGGACAGACAGACGGTCAGCGGAGGCTTAGTAATAGGGTCCCGTTTGGAACCCTTCGGGTACGGAACCCTAAAAATAGGATTGTCAAAATCAAAACGGTTTATTTTAATATTTAAACTTAGTCTTCAGAAGTAGAAGAAAGGAACTGTTATTTGGAATTCGTAACAATTTCAAATGTAGGTAACTCCTTATCATATTTCTTTCTAGCCAATATCTTTAAAATAAGTAAGTTTATACACGTGTATGGTTGACTGGTGTAAACCTAGAAGACTGATTATAATTCATTAAAAATTACCTACTTTTTAACAGTGTTACAAACTAGCACTATTTCCTTCCCAGTTTGTTACACTGTTACTAAGTTAAAGGTGTGACAAAATGGCAATCACATACTATTTTCATTCCCTGTTGGTAACAGTGTTACAAACTGGGATTTTTTTTCCCCAGATTGTAACAGTGTTAGCAAGATGGGTGTGAGAGACTGGGAACACATGCCATCATGGAGGTATCAAAAGGAAGGAAGGTGCGCGCGTTAGTCAGTCTACTTGCTGGACCGCCAGTTACAGGCCCTTTTTAGTAACGGCGAAAAGCTGACAGTTAAATAATGTAGAGATCCGCAAACTGATCTGACCCGGTGACGGCGGCGGTGTCGCTAGCGTCAATGGCTTACGAATGAGATTAGCTTAAGCGACCCCGGGCCAGATAAGTTTGTGGATCTGTATTGTGTTGTCACAGCCTGGCATAATAACAGATCCTTCAACAGATCCTTCAATGTAGGGCTAAGTTTGTTTTCTTTGTCCGAAGCGTCAAAGCCAGAAGTGAATAATAATAATAATAATATATTAAGTCTTTATTCCAGAAAAAATATATTTTTTCCTATAATAATCTTAATCGAAATGCTCAGTTCCATGAATGAAAGTGTGTAAGTAACGTCTTAACGTAATCACCTTTTTCACCTACAGCGGTCACCATGGAGGCAAGAAGGGCCACGCTGCGATGTCAGCACTTACCCTCCTGGCGTTCCTCTTCTTCCTCCATATACTCCAGCAATGCCTAAAGGAGCACATGCAGTCCATGGCCAACCCTCAGATCGTGGTCATGACCGCAGCAAGGGAGGCTGAACAAAAAATTGCCAACGACGCAAAGATCGACAAAGCTGGCACCACAGAATCCGAAAATAAAGAAGAAAAAAGATTGGGTGAAAAAGTTAATTTAAATAAAATGAAGGGAAATCATCCGATGACAAAAATAATAACCGCGCAATCGCCGAACATTGATTCGCAAAGGTTTTCGCATTTGTATCGGGATTATATGAAAGGTGCTTCGGATGCAGGTTTCACTGCTGATGATGTTTAAATTGATTAATTCAATTGTAATAAGGTTACTGTGTTTGAATTAACGACAAAACGTCATTGGTTTGATAAATAACCTTCAAGCTATAATCCTCTCATTTCAAATCTTCATGTGAATTAAATTTGACACTGCCAAATAGTAGTTTTTTTATAATTTTTTATTGATGTTTAAATGCATGTATTATTATTTTTAAGGATTTCCTTTAAAAAAGAGCTACCTGAGTTTCTTGTGCGTTCTTCTGTGAGAAGTATCTGCTTTTGGAACGTACACCAGTATTACATATGAATAAATTGTATAGAAATAGTCTTAAATATTCCATATAGAAATAAATATAGTCCACGTATAGTTTCGCAGTTATAGCTATAGGTTGGTGAGGATTAATTCTTGACGTCAAGCTGTAATCCTCATCTCTCGTGCAATCAATCGGCAGGGTCTATCAACTTGGTTAAGGGTAAAAAAAATATCCAGAAATAGTCCACACGAGATGCCAAATTTCAGAAATCGTCCTACAACAATTCCAGATTTATTATGAAATCTCGGCGAGGATTACAGCTTGAACATTTGATATCATCAAATATCTCCGGGACGCCTACGACTTTCAGTTCCAAATTGGTGCCCAAAAATAGTCCAGAAATATTTAAGCGAAACTGTAGCAATTTCGAGCTGGTTTACTTTGAAGAAGTGCATTAAAAATTCAATTTTTAATTTCCCATACATATTATAATACATGTACAGTTGTGTTCAAAATCATATTTTATTTTTTTATTTTTTATTTTAAGCAGAAATTATAAATTTACCTCTGACAATAGGTCCACGGAAACCATATCGGCCTTACTAATAAAAATAGTTATCCATGGTTTAACTTATTCAGTGTTTTGTCCTTTTCATACGTCGAGTAAATGTCAAATGTCAAAGCAAGACAAAACACTGTATAAGTTAAACCATGCATAACTTCTTTCGTATATATATTTATTGCTTTATATATATATATATATATATATATATATATATATATATATATATTTATATATATTATAGTGTTGATCAACCGCTTCCAATCCGGCTTCAGGTCAGGTCACAGCACCGCAACGGCTTTGTTAAAGGTCACGGATGATATCCAGTTCGCTATGGATAACAAACAGCTTTCTGTGCTAGCACTGCTTGACTTCAGTAGCGCCTTCAACTGTGTTGATTTTGACATTCTCACTCAAATATTAAGGTCCCTTAATGTCTCGTCTCGCTCGGCCTGCTGGTTTGACTCTTATCTTAGAGATCGCCAGCAGCGCATAAGGTCTGAGGAGACCTTTACTGAGTGGTGCGATCTTTTGGCGGGAGTTCCTCAGGGTGGTATTCTTTCCCCTCTCTTATTCTCTGTCTTCATCAACTCCATCTCCGATGTTATCTCCTCCCCATATCATCTCTATGCTGATGATCTTCAGATTTATCGTCATTTCCTCTTTAGTGATGTGAACCTGGCTATAGACACACTGAACGCTGACCTTGAGAACATCAGAACCTGGGCTTTGTCATACGGATTGCTGGTAAACCCCAGTAAGTCCCAGGCGATTATTATAGGTACTAGACACTCTTTAAACATATTACAACAATTGCCCATACCGCCGGTTACCTATGACGGTACTCTAATCGCCTACAGTGACAAGGCCAAAAACCTAGGTGTCATGTTTGATAGACAACTCTCCTGGACTAACCATGTCAGCGAGGTCAGTAGGCGCGTCTTTGCCACCTTTCACTCACTAAGACGGCTTCAGAACTTTCTGCCCCATCAAACAAAAATTACTATTGCTCAATCTCTTCTTCTCCCCTTGATCGATTATGCCGATGTTTGTTGGGCTAGCGCCAACGAAGAGCAACTGAACAGACTCGAGCGACTTCAAAATCTCGGGATTCGGTTTATCTTCGGACTGCGCAAGTTCGACCACGTCTCGCAGTATCGCAAGGAGTTAAAATGGCTGCCGATCCGTCTTCGTCGGGACACACACATCCTCACTCTTCTATTCAACATCTTAACCAACCCTCGATACCCTAGCTTTCTCCGTGAGCTTTTTCAATTTCTCCCTTCGGCTCGTCCACGTAGAACTCACACGGCTTCCCTGCTCTCTATACCTCATCACAACACCGTCGCATACAAGCACTGTTTTCGATTGCGGGCGATCACTCTCTGGAACTCGCTTCCCTGCACTATCAGAGATAGTCCATCTCTGGCCGTCTTTAAGAATCGTTTGAAGGAGCATTATCTTTCTCTATCCTAGATTTGAGCTTTGTATATATTAGTTTATTTAGGTGTATTTATATTTTTATATAATATTTATGTACTTGTGTATGTAGTGTATCTAGCAATTAGTTCAATAGTTCAGTAATATATGTATGTATCTTATCTCTTATCTCGTATGGTCTATCCTGTATATTAAATTATTCTTATCAACCTTGGGTTTGCTGGAAGAGATCTCTATTTAGAGATAAGCATGCCTTTGTAGATGTCCTTTCTGTTTATTATATCTTATGTTGTTTTATGTGCAATAAATATATACGAAATATACGAAACTTCTTTTATTAGTAAGGCCGTATAGGTTTGTATGTGGATCCTTATTACGCTAAAATATATGTACAATGTTTAACACATCTTGTTTTTGTTTATGTAAGTACACACAAAATTTTAAAAATAAATTAAAAACATATCAGGTATGTATTTTTCATGGTTACACAACTTAGGTATTGGTTAGGGATAGGAAAGGGAGGAAAAGTATTTTTTAAGTTTCGCTTTTATGTTTAGCGGAGATATGGTGTTTCTTATGTCAGTGGGTAGTTTGTTTATTAGTCGCGGAATGCAGTAGGCGCGCGTCCGTGTACCGTACAAATTATTTGCGCGTGTAGCGGTTAGTTTACCTTGGGCCGCGCGACGCGTACCTACGGGGTGATCTATTCTGTGCTGTAGGGTATTGTTGAAGAACTCCTCTTTCAGTAATGTATAATGAAATTTGGTGTGAATAGGGAGTGTATTACAGTAATGGGATAGTTTAGATGAGTTACCTGAATATTCGTATCTGATATTAGGTGGGACAATTATTTTAAGAAGTTTGATTTACAAGGTGTGTATTTGGACCAGATATGTTTTGTGGGTACGTCCATAGCTGGAGAGGCCATAAGACACTATGGAGTCAAAGAATGCACTAGGGTAAACCGCCAGTATAAATCTGTTTATACTGGTTAATTCAATCAAATTCTTATTTTTTACGTTCTCTCATTTAGAAACCAACCTGAAATGAAAACGAGGCTTTTTGTAAGTCTCCGAGCCCCGGTTGTAGCTATGATATGAATAGTTACAGAATCCAGCACGTCATTCTTTACAAGTATCAGTTGCAATAACGACCTTATTGTAACGGAAATACTGTGGGTATCCCCACCCTAAGTCAGCCACCTTAAGTATAAGGCGATTCGCCATCAACAATACAGTTCTGTGGCTCAAGCAGGAATAATTACCAGAGTGAAAAAGTTTTCGAGTTCAGATGAAATGAGCATTGTCATTGTACATAAGAGTCACTGACATTTCGATTCGCATACTTTTTCGACGCGTAATTATTCCTGCTTCCTACACAGATCTCTGGAAGCGAGTTTTTAAGCGAAATGAGGTCAATATTGTAAGAATGAGTAAACCAAAATGGACGCCGTTTGAGTGAAGTGATTTTTAAAACATAACATCCGCGTGATTCCCCTGTAAAATGAAGACTTTCGATTTATTGTTGTTCGAATTTAATATTTATATTTATTCGATTCAATTATATAATAATGTCCCCCTTATCATGGTATTTTTTTGGCTTCTTTCTTAAATAACTTTATAACTAAGTATTTCAGAATTATGAAAAAAATATTGAAATCCTCACACGAAGCCCTTTTATTTCACACACAACATCACAATACACTTTGAAAAAGCTTATTTATGATTTGCCCCCCAAAAGTGCTAAATTTATGTAATAACGTTTGTGTTTGGTTCAAAAACCATCGAGCTAATCTGATGATGGAGCCGAGTGGAGGTCACAGGAACTCGGTAATAAAATAACGCAATCCTACCGAATTTGCGATCTTTAGAATCGTCTCGGAGAGTATTTGGTGGATTTGTGAGGGTATCGAGCTGATCTGATGATGGGACCTGAAGGTGTGTAGTGGAACTCTTCAACGGCTACCAGTAAATCCTTACAGTTTGGACTCGTTTGATTTGTGAACGTGACAAATACAAGCGTGATACAAGTTTTTTAAATCTTAATTTTTATTTTCTTTAAATATTTTATGATAGTACAGAAGCTGGAACGGCAACCTCTACATATTAATTGACAGTTGATATCACTTTCCTCCGTTGCACTGAGGTAGTTATTGCCATTGGCTTAGATACATACACATATACATAAAGTTCAAATAAGGATTGATGGCCAGAGGGGAAAGAGGAAATCGCGCAGGGGGTGATATCCCGTACACCTCCCGCACACCCACAAAGGCCCCTTTGTCAAAGTACTGAGCAATTCCGCATCGACCCTGTTTATCGATTTAGAACTTGCTTACGTTGAAGCTTGCACTTGTACTTGTGTATTAAAAATTGCATTGGATTAGATGTAATGGAAAAATTATTTTGAAAAACATGTTCAGAAACCAGCAAAGGAATAACTACCAAGTATCAATTAATATAAGAATAGAAAAAGAGATAAAAGAGAGAGAATATTTTATCATAGAAGTCGGAGTAGTCACTGACGAACAAAGATTCCTTGAATGTTTCTTGCGGTGATTTTGATCTACACGATCAAAATCACCGCAAGAAACATTTTTTGGTTTAGAATGGTTACTGCCGACATCGACTACCTCACTTAAAATGACTATTAAACTTGACATGGACTAATATCTTACATATCATAGCTACAACCGGGGCGCGAAGACCCGTTTACATTCAAATCAGAGTCTCGCAATTATATAGAACAAAATAAAAACCTTTTCAATCCAGTTTCAGCCTTTTACGGGATTTAGAAAGCCGCAAAATAAACTAAATTAAACTAAACACAGTCAAGCACGCCAAGGTAATTGTCTGTCAGCCAGGTTACCCTAACATCATCATCGGCAGCTTGTGGTCCTGTGCCAATCAAATCCATCCCCGCGAGAAATCCATACCATTCGGTAATGTCATCGACCCATCTGGCTGCTTGTCTTTTCTTTCCCTTTCGGCTACCACTTGGTCAGGGATGTATTCCACCTACCATCACCTCGCCTCACCAAGTGTCCAGCCCATTTCCATTTGAGTCCAGTAGCTTCCGACATTTTGGACTGAGTTTAGACTACTACCTTAGTCTGTCGGCCCAGACTCGATCTAAGAGTGTGATGCCTAGCATAGTTCCATGGCTTTCTGGGTAACTCTGATTCGTTTCACCATTTCCTCTGTAAGCGTCCATATTTCACCACCATACGTCATAGTAGGCAAGACACATTGATCGACTAGTTCGGTCTTCAGACATTGCGGTATCTGTCGATCCCTGAATATATTCTCAAGCTTCTTGAATGCTGCTCATCCTAACTGGATTCGCCTGGAGATCTCCTTCGTTTGGTATTATTTGCCAAAAGATAAATAGTGTATAATATAGACATAATTATAAACCACCTCTTAATTCTCATTTCCAAAAATGATGTTGGTAAATTAGCCGTCAGACATGTACCCCATAATATTGGTCTTGGACATGTTTCATCTTTAGGCCAACTTAGAGAAGCATTTGCAGGTCTTGAAACATGGTTTGATGGTCTCCAGGGTTATCGGCAAACTGGCCTGTGGCATCTGCAAAACGGAGGTGCGTTAAGAGTTTGTTGCCTGCCCGGGTTCCCCTATCTCATTAAACATCAAATTGAACATACCGAAGATTTGTATGTGAGTGAGTGAGTGAGTGAATGAATGAATGAATGAATGAATGAGTGAGTAGTGAGTGAGTGAGTGAGTGGGTAGTGAGTGGGTAGTGAGTGAGTTAGTAGTGAGTGAGTGAGTAAGGAGTGAGTGAGTAGTGAGTGAGTGAGTGAGTAGTGAGTGAGTAGTGAGTGAGTGAGTGAGTGAGTGAGTGAGTGAGTGAGAGAGAGTGAGAGTGATTATCTGACACATGTTTTCTCATATGGGCGGCAGAGGCACTACATAATATAATTCATAATTTTTGACAGGTGTCACTACTCTTGACATGTGTCACTATTTTCGACAGGTGTCGCTATTTTTAATTGTGTCACTACTTTTGGCGGTGGTCATTACTTTTGACAGATGTCATAATTTTAATATGAGTCACTATTTTGATAAAAAATGCACTTTTCCCTAAGTTGGAGTAAAAGAGTGGTTAAAATCCAAAAAATATATTCTCAGTTCGTCAGTTACAAGAAAAGACAATAGAGCAAGACCAGAGGCTCTATCTTTGCTATGTTGACCTAGGGAAGGCATTTGATAGCGTACCGCGTGAAGCCTTATGGAAGATGCTGGAAAAACTAGGATGCACAGTCAAGCATGACATCATGGAATGTTGTGTCACAGCTAACGGCGAACAATTGGGTTTCTGCCGTGTCAGCTGCGGCGTAAGGCAAAGATGCTTGGGCCCACTCTATTCACCCTATATTTTGCCATACGCCCATAATATGCCGCGTAGAGCATGAAGAAGCGTACTACAACAGGAAACAGTACCACTCTCTCAACACTTTACACGTACCTAAGTAATATATTGATTAACTTCCTAATATCAGTACTCTTTGGAAATCCATAGCATTTCTTAGCTTTATGTATTACTTGCTCGTAAGTAATATACTGATCTATAGTTTCGGAGAAACACGAAAACAAACTTACATACATGCTTGTTAGGAAGCCCTTAGAGAATAACATGTGTGAATATTTTGCGTTTCTGATAATATTACATACATACGTATAGAATTGAGAATCTCTCCATTCTTGAAGTCGGTTAAAATCGATTTAATTTGATTGAATAAACCAGTTTATTAGGATTTACCCTATGTTTTTTTGTATATAGGTACATGAAATTAAATGAATGGGAAATTCAACATTGTATTTTTAATGTACTTCTTCAAAGTAAACCAGCTCTAAATTATTGTTGTTTCGGTGGACTATTTCTGGGCTATTTTTGGCACAAATTATAAACTGCAAGTCGATAGGCTTTCCGTTTGCTTGCACGAGAGATATGGATTACAGCTTGACGTCGAGCCGTAATCCTCACCAACCTATACCTATAGCTATAACTTTGAAACTATAAGTTTTGACTATTTATTCTGTCTTTGTGGACTATGTCTATTAAGATTTCAAATGTGAGGATAACAGCTTCAAGGACATTCAAAACCTTGAAAAGATAAACGATATTATCACCAAAAATAATAGTACATTTCCTACGAGTTCGCAAAGGCTTATAATTACGAACCGAGAAGTTTACGGCACGAGTCGAAGGCGGGGTCGTAGCGAAATTCGTAAAGAAGCCTTTTCGAACGAGTCAGGAATAGAATTTTTCCGCCTGAGATCCCAAAATCAAGCGGCGAAGTTGCTATTTTAAGGTTAGAATGCGGAAAAGGTATTTTTTGACAAAAATAATGGGTAAATAATAGATGTTTATGTCACTGTTACATAATGCCTAATTAGGTACAGTTACATGCACTGCTTTATATACACACATATTATAAGCTCTCTCTCTATGATGTGTACGGGAACCGCATGTTGCGACCGCCATTGCGGCGTAGACAATTAAGTTAGAAAAGATCGTCATCTTGACTGATAATCGAATTGAGGTAAAATCATATTGCTGATTTCGAATGTAATAAGAACAGCGAATTCGATATTATTAAGCAAAAACAACATTTTCACAGATAAGAAATGTGTTCTAACAAAACAGGTATCTTTAAGCTAGTCGTAATCTGCGGTTTTTTAACGCATTATAGAGAGTTCATGGTATGTGTGTAAATAAAAAAGGTCATGAAGAAATAAAATAAAAATGATACACTTTCCTATTATTTATTATGAAAATAATCACAAACATACATTTTAGGTCTAATTTTATGGATTCCACAGCAACAAATTATGAAATAAAATGCTAATTATGGAGTCGAAAATTAAATACATAATGCCAATATCTACAACCAAGTATGCAATACAGAAGTAAAGCGAAAATATTTCACAATTTTGAAAAGTAATATTTATGAACAAGTTATTTTAATTTTGACTTGGATTTCCTTAAAAGTAGAGCGAATCTAAAATCGTACCCAGAACATACAACGCGTTTTAAACGCTCGGCCAAGGCTGGCCGGGCCTAAAATCTAAGCATGTACGAAAAACTTGTCAAAGCAGTAGATACTAATAAAAAGTTATAAACATTTTAAGTTGGCCACGCGAATAACTAGGATGGCTAGAGAGGCTAATTCCTTTTTGATTGTCAATTAAAGATTCAATTTATCAAAAAAAATAAAAATGTGGAAAAGATAAATACTTTACGAAATATGCACTTCCGAAGTTATGGCGAATATAACCCACTTACTATTTTGTTATTATTGATTAAAGTCAGCCAAAACCAGTCCTAGATATTGTCGGAGAACTTGTAAGTATTGACAAATTCATGACGAGGTCATGAAATATCCCTATTATTCAGTTATTAAAACAAAAAAACTCTAATACCAGAAGGCTCAGTACGCTGTTACTGCACTAACTGTAGTATTAGGTGTAAAACCAGTGGGCTCGTAGTACGCTGTTACTGCACTAACTGTAGTATTAGGTGTAAAAGATGTATTTCTTCATCAACCTAATCTCATTCGAATGACAGTCTTAAACGTAAGACAGTATATAAAGCGCATCATATCAAAACGAATGTTATCTCATACAAAGTTAGAGTAAGGTGACCATAATATCGATTAGACTTTAAAAACATCAATGTAGGAACGGATTTGTGGAAGAGGAGAAGCTTTATACGAAAAGACACCTGATATTAAGATATTTATTTTTATTGGAATTAAGTTTAACATTAATTTGGCTAAATCACCGACAAAAACTAGAGCCGGTAGTTATCAACAATTAAGAATAACAAAATCGTGAATGGCGGATTGCGCGACAAGAACTTAGGAAAAGCATATTTCCTAAAGTATTTATATTTTCCTCAATATTCTTTGACATATGTGAGTGGTGCCGCGAAAAGGGACCTGATTGGTTTGGAATCGCTTTTTCAGTGTTTTGGTGATTTTGATTCTCTTTAATTTGGCCCACAGATTTTTTAAGGTATAGTTTTTTTATATTTTTTCCCTCAAAAAACCATGCTTAATTCCCGAAATGAATTATTTTCCCTCCAGGTCCTTTTCCTTGGCACCGCTCACAAATTAACAAAGGAATTAGATCTCTAGCCAACATAGTCTTCCCCGCTTCGTTGGCGCGGCCAACTTAAAATGCTTATTACTTTGTTATAAGTGCTTGCTAAAGTAATAAGCATAATAAGTGCTTATCAAAGCACTTATAACAAAGTAATCTAATCTAAGCCTGCGGACAGGCTTAGATTTTGACAATTTTGGAAAAAAAAATGATGCATTTTAGGCCCGGATAACTTGGCCGAGCAATCGAAACTCTTACTAATATACTACTTAGGGTTGAACTCCGCAGGGTCCGGTGTTGGGAGATAAGGTTGTTTTTAATTGGTAGAGGACAGCTCCACGATTATAATGATAGCCCTCTCATTACAATTTAACTCAATATTCTTAACAAATTATCGTAAATTAAAATCTAACCTAACCTAACCTCAAAGCAGGTAAAACACTAAGAAAGGTTTTGTCCGCCATGACGGGGCGGGAGAGGAGGGGTATGGGGGTTTGGAAACACTGAAAAGGATCCTGCAGGTTAGGTTAGGAGAGAACGTACTTATGTCTGTAACCAGCGGAAACGAACTCGCGGGTGGAGCTTGGGATACTCAGCTGAAATACGCATTTATGTGTGAAATCAGTCTTGTGATGTTCCTCGTTTTGAGGTTAGTATATTGTATTTCGTAATTTTATTGAATAATATGAGTTGCCTTGAAATGAGAGTGGTAGCATTACAATCGTGAAGCAATCCTTTATCAACTGAACACACCCTAGCCGCTAGCCACCCAAAGCCGGACGCCGGACCCACCCCCTGTTAAAGTTTTACAAACTACAAGCTTACATTAACATTCTAGGACAGACACCTAGCATTCTCACAGATATACTCCGAACTATCTTACCACAGACCAGAGCCTTATTCCAGCTGCAAAATTCAAACCCCCGGAAATATTTTTTATTGTGACTGAAAAATAACTTTTTTGACTGTACGCGACGTCCTAAAATTTCAATAAATAAACTGATCTGAAATAATTTATTAATTGTGTATTCCGTGACTAAACTTTACTTTTATTAAACGTGACTTATAATACCCCAAGAATAATATTACTGTCCACACCATTCATCGAGAATTTGCAGTAATTTAGCTAAATAGGTCAAACTGACAGTTGTGTTAACAAGGTTTAATTATTTAATTATGTATTTCGACCAATACGCCGAGCGTAATTCGA
Organism: Argyresthia goedartella; assembly: GCA_949825045.1. Lineage (NCBI taxonomy): Eukaryota > Metazoa > Arthropoda > Insecta > Lepidoptera > Argyresthiidae > Argyresthia > Argyresthia goedartella. The sequence goes on along the minus strand of OX463829.1, from coordinate 17,230,869 downwards.
ATATTCGTATCAGACGTATGTATTACCACAACTGTAAATTGAAACAGTAATGTTATCTTGATAATAATTTCATGAACTCTTTTTCATGAATTCTTAAGCTGGATAACCGTTAGCGAGCCGTTACTGTAACAGTTGCACAAATCATAACCTTAGAGCCGATGAGTGAAGATTCTAAACGCCGCCATTCACACCAGAACCTCGTTACTGTCTGCTTGGTTACAGTTACAGCTGGCTTTAAAAAAATATGTGGATTCCGAGTATAAAGAATAAGGACTTTAAAGGTGAAAGTTCTTAGCCGACCACAACTCCAGGCAACGTGTCGCCGCGTCATTCATTTCATTACACATATGTACGTTGTGAGACCCCTTATAAAAGACGGCAGTTAAACAAGATTGACAAAGATTGTATTGTATGAGATACCATATATGTATAACAGCGCATGCTGTTTCGCTCACTGGCGATGGCGACACATCTGCAGTGGCGGTCGGGCGACACGTGTCGCTGGCTACGGAAGGTATTACATAGACCCAGTACTGCGTTCACGAACACGTCGTCGAATGCTTCCGTCTACGGTTGGTTGGCTACGAATTTCCATCTCAATAAGAGAGAAGCAGCAGCGACTAGATTCACTGCAGATTGCGTTTTTATGTTTTGCTAGATGACGAGGCGTCAATTTATTTATTACAGTAACGATGTTAATAAGTATTCTTTACAGAATTGAATTGAACGAACATTTGATAACAACTTTAATTATGTCCGTCAATAAAGTGAAAATTTTATCATAGTTTACCAAAACATAACATTTATTCATTGAATACTTCATCTGCGCCTTTGTACGTACATATTATAATTATATTAATTAGTGACCGACCGAAACTGGATTTTCAGCCGCACCCGAAACCGACTCTCTCATAGTTTGTGCCGAAACCGAAACATGTGAAAACGTACACATTTCCCAGAAATCAAGAGCTTTATCCTCTTAGGAATTTCTTGGAATATGTATTATCTAAGTTCTATACTTGTGTTTTTTACATTAAATAGCTCCAAAACTCATGTTTCAGCTAAGCCTACGATTCGAACGGTTTTTGGCATATAAACCGAAACCTTGGCCGAAACTTCTTTTTTGTCCAAAACTTGTCGGAAACCAAGCCTTCGGTCGGTCTCTAATTATAATATAATACTTTCGTGACCTAATAGTCATTCCGTCTCACTCGCTCAATATACTTTGTCTGAGTGAGAGCGCTGGACCCCTTGGAAGGGTCCGTCATCCGATTCCAGTCCGTCTGACCCACAACGAAGCCGATGGCCCGCATCTTATCTTGCTGTCTGCTCTCTTCAATGTCGGCCCAACGTACCTGTTTTTATAATAACACCGATGAAATACAGTGCGCACGCAAAGTGCAGAACACTACTTAACATGAACTCACCTTTGCATATTACGGAAATTTAAATATAAATAATTTAGTACGTTTTTTATAGAAAATCACGAAATTACGGCTGAAATGGCGTTTTGCAAATTGGGCGTAAAAAAGATATGTTGAAGTCACAAATTATTGTAAAAATAAGTTGCGATTTTGCAAACGATGGTGGTTAGATCAACGATCAACAGTCAGGGTTGTACATATAATGATAAAAGTTATTGTAACGACGCTGCTATAAATTGATAAAATTACGGTAAATGTAAAGGAAGAACACGTTTCTTAAATAAGAACACGAAACAGTCGACTTTCGAACAATACCTATAAAATAGGCACGTTAAAACGAAAGTTGATGAAAAATCGTCACATTTAGGGTAAAATTGTAAGGTATAACGAAAATTCGTTACTTGCCAGACAATAATTCTGGAAATCTTTCCGAATAAGATTAAAACGGTGTTGCTACAACAAAATCCCATTTTTCCCGCGTGCTAGGTGCATCTCTCTTTTTGCTCTTTCGAAATCTCGAATTGTATCCCAAATATGGCACGTGTTTAAAAGATCACTTAATAGCTACGCCTAAGAGGACGGAGTAAGGAGTGGTTGGTGGAGACTCACCGTTTTCTTGCCGGGCTTGCACTTGGCGGGTTGCCACTCGTCTAGTTGAAGGTAGTCTGCCATCGAGAGCTGCGACGGTCGCAGCGGTTTGTTGGTGCCGTCGAGCCGGGCTGCAAGCAACAACGCATCCAGGGATATTAGTGTAATGAATGAGTTACCATACGGAGGTTTGTGGCGGCATTGATGCCAGGATTGCGGCAATTGTGGCTCATAATCGCGTGTAAAGGTCGAAAGGTTTGCCGCGTAAACTGCCGAAGTAAACGTTGACAGAGGTGCCGGATGTCATAAACGCGGAGGCTGCAACCAGCACCCTATCATAACCCGAGGTGCACACTCATCACAGGCAGTGATAGTGTTGTGTATTTGTCAAGTTTAAACAGGTTTTGTGTTCAGACCGAGCCTATTGGTTTTGTTATTTCGCGGTTAGAGTAATTTCACGTAACGGCAGCTGTCGCGGGCCGCGTTTCAAGGCGGACACGGTGAGGAACGCTTCATTTAGAAAATGGATTCCAACGGGGAAATATTATTGTTGCTCTTGTTTTTGATAGCTGTCCGTCATTTTTTAAATACAAAGTGGTGCGCGTGCGACACCTTTAAGTCAGCCGCGCGATTTGCGCTCAGCTGTGGCGCGGCTGAGATACGCCTTATTTCCATTTTGATGACAGCCCGGCGATTACTGCGCGGCATAGTGTCAAAGAGCACTAAATGTTCAACAATTAACAAAATCGTACACCTAAAATTCAACTTAGATAAAATCTTCAACGACAGACACCCGCGGTAATAAACTCGGCATCCCCTTGAAAAACAACAACACATACCTACGCAATAACAATGAAATAAGCAACCATTTGTTATGTCAACCTACCTAGTTGATTCGCGTCGTCCATTTTCTCCCACTTCGATGTAGGTTCGACGACCTGCGTGGACGGCATCTTATGGCTTTAGCAACGATATACAAAAGGCTGGAAAAAATATTGTTAGCCCTACCCTAATTACTGTAGTTCTACCTACTCTCTGATCGGGTACGGAGACAGTGTTTGAAGGTGCGACAGATGGATATTTACATCTACCAATTTCCTTATATTTACAATATTGTTGTGTAAAGTTTGTCAAAGGAATGTCTATGCGGTTTTCGGTAGCGATGGCATATATCTTGAATCATCATGTCACTGACGGATCGCGCATCTGCTTAGAAATAGAAAGTTGTCTGTTCAGTGATATTTTTTCCTGCTCACTACGTAAACAGTTAAACAAATATTAGAATAAAATGTAACGCATTACTTAAAGAATAGACTACAAATTAATAACGATGTATAACTACGACCGGCTTTAAAGCTGTGATGGAATGAACACCAAAATACAATAATCCAAATATTTTAAAGCTGTGATGGAATGAACACCAAAATACAATAATCCAAATATACCCAATGGGGGCGAACAATTCAGAGAATGTGTCACAGCTTTGATATAATATCTTCACATAACATTGCAAATATTCATGACCCAAGAGAAGATATGTTGGAGCTGCGAAGACACAGTTTTCAAAACTACTTTCAGAAGCAAGTGGAAAAATATATAGCATCACAGATAGCACAGTGTTATATCCTACTTCTGGTCTGGTGATAATCGTCCGAATAGGGGCTTCAATTCATCAGCGCATTCGGCGCTTTAACACACATCACCTCCTAACTGGAACTTATTAACCAAAGGACGCGTCAATGCCGTGTCTGCCCGCCCCCTCTTGCGAGAGAGTTGCGATACAAAACTAATGCAGACGCGTGCTGTGACATGAAGGAAACGGAAGCTATTAGCTATACGCGAAAACTGAAAACAAGATGTACCGAGATAAATAATAATATCGGCGTCCTCTGGTCATTCAGTCCAATGCTCACCTCAGCCGCGTCTACCAAGATGACGTCATCGTCAGCGTCCTCCATTTCCACTTCCTGTATGGCCGCGTTCTGCAACAGTGTGGTCGCGTCTAACTGTATGTGGTGTGCTGGAGTGGGGAACCAACGCGCGCAGATCACTTGGATGTCTTCGAGGGTGCGGTTGTGGATGTTGCGCTTGAAGCAGGTATTGGCGTCGAGCTCCATTGTGCATATGTATACCTGGAATGAGCGGTCTCAGGAATGGTATGGCCCAGTGAAAATACTGTGAAGATAATCACCTAAACTTAGAATCAAGCTAAACTTAGATTTTCACCTTCAGCTTACTTTTATTCAAATGTTAAAAAAAAAACTCTTCACCAATCTACAAAGGACAAACAGAGCAACATAAATTAATATTTTTATAAGATATTGATGAAGATTATGTGATAACTTCAGAAGACTTTTCTATGGAGCAAAAATTATCAAATTATGTTTATAAGTCCACGAATAACACTGCTGACACTCATGATCAACAAGCTAGTTTAGAGCAACAACTGCTTTAATACTCATATTTTGCACACTCTTAACTGCTGCGGCGTCTTAAGTGCGGAGACCTCCAAGTGATCAGTGCGCTCTTAGTGAGAGCATTTGCCTTGCTATGTAACTATCCAAGATCAGATTTCAGATTAAATCTAACACAAATTATGTAATTCTCAAATGTCAACAAGTCACACATAATCTGCAATGTACTTGCCGCCTAGACTGCTTGAACATTCATATGAGCTTACAGGTCCCTAATATATAATATCTGTTACATGCCTGTAATATCAAAGTTACCTGGAATCCATTCTGCCTCGCATAGTTCCACACATCGGCGTAGCTCTTGAGCTGATCGTTGCACGCGTCATATATCATGAAGGGGAAGTACCCGTCAGTAAGACTTCGCTTGAACGCTCGTTTGAGCGAGTTCAGGTATGTCTCCTCTAATTTCTCTTCATACTCGTATTTCATTGAGGATTTTTTCACCTGAAAGCGTAAAGTAACATAGCGTTACGCCTTTTCCCATACGGGGTGGCAGAAGCACAACTGTGCCCACGTTTAGCCAGCTATTCAATACACCATTATTGCGAATAGGGGACTATTGTAATCTTTGCAATTTGCTGGGAACTTTATATTGTGAAAGTTTAGTTAGGTACTATGCAATTTGCTGGGAACTTTATATTGTGAAAGTTTAGTTAGGTACTATGCAATTTGCTGGGAACTTTATATTGTGAAAGTTTAGTTAGGTACTATGCAATTTGCTGGGAACTTTATATTGTGAAAGTTTAGTTAGGTACTATGCAATTTGCTGGGAACTTTATATTGTGAAAGTTTAGTTAGGTACTATGCAATTTGCTGTGAACTTTATATTGTGAAAGTTTAATTACTCGCCATTTTGCCTGTGTCCGGGTCTTTCTCTTGTACTTCAACCTCTTGCACGAAATAGTCATCAATTGACATGATCCTAGCTGTAGAATTAAACTCAGCCTCCTTGTCTCTCATTAGTTTGGCTAGATATGATTTCCCGCTGCCGGGAGGTCCTAGGTAAAAGGAAGATAATTTAAAGTTACATGTTTATGGTAGATATTGTGTAAGTGTCCTAAAAAGAACATTGCAATCGCATGATAATTAGGAAGGAATCATATGCCATGAGTTAGTTATCTTTTGACTGATTTCTCTGCCTTAGTCTTAATCTCCGCATATTTTGCTTAATATGGCTATTCATTATCTGTTAACTCTTAGATGGTATATTACTGCATAAAACACTTACCTCTAAGTATGACAACAATCTTCTCCGGTCTCATTTCTCGTCCCGGCATCTCCAACAGATCATCGATCATGACAATATGTTTCGATTCTGTATTAGGGTTTTTGGACTCCTTTGCTCTCTTCACCGATGAGTGATTGCTATGATCGCTCTCTATACTGTGCGCACGGCGTCGACCCTCGTTGTCCCTGACTCTCTCATTGCTACGGTTTCTGTCCTCCCTTCTCTCTGGCCTATTCCTATCCCTATCGTCGTCCCGTTTGTATAGTAGTTCCCGTTTATTTCCGTGTCTATCTCTATCGTCCCGTCTTCCCGGCTCCATTCTATCGTCCCGCCTTCCTGCCTCGAATCTTTCGTCTGGTCTTCGTCTGTCGTCTTCTCTGGATCTAAAGTCGTCTTCTCTGGGGGGGTGTCGGGACCTGTAGTCATCTCTAATGTCATCTCTCGGTGGTCTCCTTTCAAACTCTCTTGGCGGTTCTTTATCTCTATATCTGTCCTCATATTCCCTGGGCGCATCGCGCTCGCGGCCGTATCTATCGGGGCCTCCGCGTCTCGCGTACATATCGTCATCCTCAACTCTACGCGGTTTTCTGGGGAACAAATCGTCGTCGACTCTTTCAAAGTCCTTCTTTTTGTACTCGTCTGTGGATTGGTGGTTGTAGTCGAAGGTGTGGACCGGCTCGATGAAGTCTCGAGCTGGAAATAAACAAAAGTTATATATAGTTTATCGCGGGCCACTTTTCCGCAACTCGACGTCTTAAATTTGCGCCTATTTTGCGTGCATAAATAAACAAAAGTTAATGATTAAATCTAAGATGGAACTCGCATTTAATGGGTTTATTTTGAATTTGATTTGAAACTGGTCGACAACATCGAGTCACGCTTGCAAATAGTAAAGTTTATAGGCAGAGCCACAGCTAGGTGAAGTTTAATTACCTTTCAATCTAAGTGGCTTGTGCTCATAGTCAACCACGAGCTGCGGAGTGAACATCGGCTCCTCGACCCACTGAGGTTTCGGAGGCGGCGGCGGAGGTGGTTGACTCATCGAAGGCAATGACATCATGTTATTATCCTGACCAATTTGCATATTCCTGTTTTGTTGTGAAAAGTTATTTGATTTCTGCATGTTATTCGGGCCCGGCATATGCCTACCTGGCATGTTAGTAGGCATGCTAGGTCGCATCGGCATGTTATTCATACCTCTATTATTTTGGTAATTTTGATCATCATACCCTTGCTCATAGGGAGAGTTGCTGTTATTCTCATTATACTGATCTTGAGGACCGTGCCTGTCATTGAACATCCTTTGTGAATGTTGACCCTGATTCTTAAGGTACCCTTGCTGCTGATTCATCGGCTGACCCTGGTTTTGCTGATTAATATCTTGTCTGTTGCAGGGCATGTTCTGGTTGTTCTGCTGATTATTCCATTGACTGTTACTATTGTCTTGCATCTGAGCATTAGGCTTGTTGGTAGAACCTCGTACCATGTTAAGAATGTTCATAATTTTCTCATCACCCAAAATGTTGTTGATTCCTTTTGAGATTGTAGAATAGTCTGGCGCTTTTGGTTGATCTTCAGTTATGTCAATAACATCTGGGCGTTGATGAACTTTCTTTTCTTCTGGGATCAGGTCTAATCCTGGAATGCCCTTGTTGGATCCACTTGCAGTTAAGAAGTTATTCTTGTCACTATAGTTGTGATTGTGACTATCACCTTGGTAGCTATCGTCTTGGTAGTTGTTGTATCTTTCCTTTGGTTCAATACTCTTCATAATGCCATCGCCATAGCGGGAGTTAGCCTCAGGCGCTCGTGGCTGTTTATACGACCTGCCTTGGTTAGAATATCCAGCATTGTTGCTGCTTCCTCCAAAGCTCGAATCATTAAATGATTGCTGCTGATGATGTGACTGTCCCTGGTCAGGGTAGCCCTGATATTGATTATAGTAGTTTTGCTGCGGTTCTTCGTTCTGATTATAGTAGCTCGGTGGCTGAGAGTAACTGTTAGGTTTAGCTGCTTGGTTCACTCCTGATTTAGTCGTTATAGGTAGTGGTATGTTGTTGTTGCTGCTGCTATTGACGGCCGCCGCGCTACTTCCCAAAGTGGCGACATTCCCTTGCGGGACGCCGGTCAATTTCGCCCGCCTCTGATTCATCTGATGCCTTCGCTCCATGAGCTGAGCTCGACAGGCCTCAAACTTATCCTCATACTCTTTATAGGCCTGTTTGTCAGGATGATTGACATTGTCTCTCTTCCACTTGTCAATCTCCTCCTCCCATTTTTTGAACTGGATATCAAACAGTCGCTCCTCCTCGGCAAGCTTCTTTAGAGCATCCGCGTTGGCCGATGCTCCTGCGTCCTTACGGGGAGGACCGGACCAAGAGCTATTACCCGTGGTAGCGTTGGCCTGGGTGGCACTGGGGGCAGGGGCGGGGGCAGGTACAGGCTGGTGAGCGGAGGCTGAGGGTGTGAACAGGGGCGCGTCATTCTCGTGCGGCGGCGGCGGTGGCGGCGGGTTGGCGGGTGGCGGAGGTGCGGGCGGCGGAGCCTGCGACGGCATCGGCGCGCCTCCCATTTGATGCACAGCCTGCATCTGCATTGCATACTGTAACAGTAATAAGTGTGAGGAGTCCTGTATCAGTTACAATAAAAACTCATTTAACATACAACTTGCTAGCCAGGAAGTAGTGTCTAGGATACTAGGTACAAAAAACTTCGCTGGCATTTGTATGTATGTATTTTGTACAATTGACTTTTCATAGGATGTGAACTTTAGAGTATGGTATTAGTACCATGGCGTAAGGTTCAAAATCGCGAAGCGTAAAAAAAAAGCCAGAGAACCGGTTAAATTCTACTTCAACACAATCCTGCTGGGCATAATTTCTCATCACCAACATATAATACTAGGATACCCAGTGTTGTGTGAACCAGGAATCACAGCAGCAACACTACAAACACAACCCCCTTATCGACACTCTGACCGCCTTGGCCGTGGCCATCCTATGAGTCATCAACTGCTTGATTCATTCAACAAAGACAGCAGATATGTATCAATCAATTTAGGATATGTTGGTACAGGAAAAAAGTAAAAATATACTTGATAAATAAAACCCAATATCTGACTACACCAGCAAAAAATAGTGGCAGGAATTATTATGTAATTAATAATTTAACTAATGACAAAGGCCACTAACCTTATCACCATACTGGTTCTGCCACTGAGCATACTGCTGTTGCCACTGCGCCCATTGTTGCCAGTTCTGTTGCTGCATCATGGTCCATTGCTCTGGGGTATAGTTGCCCATATCCTGAGGCATCGCCGCCTGGCCCATAGCTGTGGCCATCGGAGCTACTTGGCCAGGCATTGCGCCAGGGTTCCATTGACCCGATGTCGGCATAGACCACGACATGATCGCATAAAAAGAATATACAACTTATAGACCAGATTTAGATAAATAAGATTATCGATAAACGCCAAAATGTATATCTATAATTGTATGCTGCTGTAAACAAAGCGCAATTCACAATTTCACAGAATGAAAGCTAACCAATAAATAATTTTCGACGCAGTCGTCGGCCATTTTGATCTCGATCGAGTTGTTAACAGGGATGTGCCTAATGTTTTTTAAGGGAAATATCGATATGTCCATGTCTGGTTCAAGTTCATCGACTGTTTAAAAAATTCAAATATTTTCTTCTTATAAAATATGGCATGGCTCCAAAACATTTGATTAGATTTAAAAAATAGTTTTTGTATTGACAGTATTCTAATCATTACTTAGCTGTAAGAGTGCAACATAGTTGGTAAACCTACTAACTAGGTCGCGCGTGACTGCCGTGTACACAAAAAGTAACAACTTAGAGAAATAACTAAATATGCAAACTACAAAACAGTTATTTCCCTTCGATCACTGATTTTTTTTTAGATATAATTTATCGCATCAGATATTGTACCAAAAATAGTTATAGGGTAGGTATTATCGATTCGAAGGGCTGCAAGAAACAAATTACATATGTGGGCAACCATTTTGACAATACTGTACATAGTTTAATATCAGGAGTGGCAATAGTCATCGGCTATAGAGTCGATGACTATCGCCACTCCTGATATTAAAGGTAGTTAGTAGGTATTTAAATTTATTACGATTATAGTTAAATAATGCAAATTATTTCTAACATTAGCATAGTAACTGTCGTTTGTGTAAGAACTTGTCTAAATTTCGGTAGTGGTTCAAAAACAAACTAAAATGAGATAAAAAATATAACTGTAGATATTTACATATAGTTAGTAAATGTTATAATTTTGCCTCTTCTCTACATTGGATTGCTAGAAGGGCGAAGAAACTAACATGGATTGATTTTTAGATCTCTTTTAAAAATTGGTTGAGTAGAAGTAGTAGAACTAATACAAATATTACAATATCAATTATTACAAATAATATGCTGGAGTAAATAAGTAGAAAAATATTAACAGCGAGTTCTTTGTTGCCTCAGATCAACCTCACGAAATTTTGCCTTTTATGTAATCTTGAATATTGCAATAAACCTTATGAGACAGTCATTTTACATGGTTTTAAAATTGTTCAAATGGCAATTACAAAACCTCCAGTTGTCTTAACCTCTAATAATTATTTGAGTGTGACCATAATTACCAGCCAGTATTATAAAGTATGCTGCAATTTTGTTTAATGATACTTACCTACAGAATATGTATTAGAAACTGGAACATCTTAAAAGAGTTTGTCATCTTTTATGCACAGAAGATCGATAATGAACGACGGGCATTACTCCTACAACATAACAGGTACATACTTCAGTCTCAGTAAGTCAGCTTTTATCAGGCCAGTGAAGCGAGCCTACCACTAGGCCACAATCCGGCACACCGATTTATGCAGAAACTATTACACCTACCTATAGGTTTGAGTTTTGACATTGTTAATTATTAATTTCTACGAATATCATTGCAATCTTATTTTGTAAATAATCATAAAAATAAAAGATAAGAAATTACATATGAACTCACAGAATTGTTGAGGCAAGTATAAAATATTTCTACTAACGCCATCAAAAACAGAAGTCAGTGACAATATTTATTTACATAGCCGCTTCAATTTATAAAATCGTAAGAAATAAATTAAAAGAGGAATTTGATGCATAACAAGAGTTGATATACAATAGTCCTGAGGTAAAAAATATAATTAATGTTGTGTTATGTACACTGGGCGGAAATAATTTTAAAAAGGTACCTAACCTTGTCTTCTAATATTTGAAGGAAAATTATTATTCATCATATTTCATTGAATCATTATTGAAATGAGTGAACCTCCACTTGTAGGTGCTACTTTTCTTTATTTATTCAGCCCATAATTCTACCCTGACAACGTTCCTTTACTCTATCGATAATTATTTTTGACGTTTATGTCAATCGACACAATATACTTATTGAGAACATCACTATGTAGACGCCATTGCTCGCGTTTTGAAGCGGTGTTGATCAATTTTTTGGAATAGAATCGTTTTCTCGCTAATGTCAGTTCGTTACCCTGAAAATAAGTAAAAATAATGAAAGTTTGAAGTCTGCTGTGGTCAGGAACTCAGAAAATATTGTGTGATGTTCATATTTATTGGAATATCAACTGCGCGGGAAATGTGGCATCACCCTATCCAATGTTTCTCCCGTTAGTGCTGCTGAGCAAACTATTCTCCTGAATAGTCCTGAGATTGGAGTATATTTCTTGGCAAGATGAAGCGGCCCTCGCGTTTTACAAAGTCCTCCAAAAATGTCGACCACTTGTACAAAGAAGGGCATTGTCGTGATTGTACCGTGGTGGTAACACGCATGGACTTCGCCAAGATATTAGGTAAATTTACTAAGGTAAAGATCCAATACGAGAGCACCACAAGCCCTAAACAGAAGACGAAGGCATCTAGTACGGTGACGTCACCTAACACTAACTCAAGATTGAAGAGCAACGAAAATGGTATGGTCTTGATCCACAGAAACGCCTACAAAGAACATCCTGTAAAAGAGGCGGCATCGAAGAAACCTAACCAAGTAAAATCTCCTATCACCAACACAAGGACAGTTACAAGAAGTGTAAATAACAATAATGTGCTGAAAGAGAATAATAGGCTAAAAAAGACTCCAGTGGTCAAGGAAAAGGTCATAAAAACCCCTGCAATTAAAAAAACCTATTCAAGGATCAAGCAATATGGTATAACATTCGCAAACCCAAAGAAACAACTTAGACCAAAGAAAAATATTATTTCTCTCTTGGACTTGTTACCCAGTGTTGATAAAAGCTTACTTCCAAGTGAAGAATGGTGCATAGACTATTTACCAAACACGGATGAACCGAAGGAGGACAAAGTCTACGACAGAATAGCAGCCGAACTAGAAGATTTGATGTACAATGAAAAAACTATCTTAAAATCTGAAGGGAAGATGGTAGGCAGTGATGACAAAGGTGATGAATTCCCTTCCATTATAGATATACTGAATGAGAATCCTTCAGAAAATTCTAAGCCAAATGATCAAATAATGGAATCAGAGCCGAAATTTAATTTAGCATCTAGCGATGTTGAGGCTATGCTTCTTGGAAATAAACCTGAAGATAGTAATGTCAATGAAGAAGTCCCAAATGATATAGTTGAACCTGCTAGTCCATCTATTCTTGATGTGGCTTTAGAGAAAGGTGTTATTGAACAATTACCAGGGAAAGACTATCAACATAAGGAATTGAAAGAGTGTGAACCAATGGACACAGATGAAACCCCACACAATGTAATCAAAGCACAAACTAAAATTGAGATTGACACAAAAGGGCCAGCAAAAGAAATAACACATCTGGTGTTCAAGAAACTGCAAAATGGTACTTGTATGAAATCTGTAACTTGCCCCAAAACCTTAGAATATAATATTGAACTTTTAGGAAAACCTGTGGAACTGCTGGGTGCTCCAAAATATGTGTCCAGCAGAGAAGACCTCCAGGTGTTACTGCAGATTGTGAATGATAGTGAACTTGGAAGTCTTTATGTTCAGCATTAGTTGGATCAAGTGGATGTGTATATTAGTGCATAAAGTGTAAAAAAAAATATAAGATGATAATTCATTGTAATAAAGACATAGCATAGCACTACATTTTTTTTTCAATATTCTTTGCACTAGTTTAGTTATTATTCTTTGATTTGCATTGTTTTATGATAGCTTAGTTTTCAATAGATAAGCTGTATATTTATTTACAGAATGAAAAGATACTATTTCAATAAACTATTGAAAAAGTATCATTGATATTATAGGAAATATGTTTTCTCCTGTATTTCATTATGACCAACTTAATAATCTAACAATGAAAATAAATTGTATAGATTTCAGGGGAATTAAAACTCTTAATTTAAGTCAATAACAATTTATGTATCATTTACATATGAACTGTTTTATGTCCTTAGTTAGCGGGTATTAAAATTTGACTTATTGGCATTTGAATGTTTTGGTTAATTAATGTGTAACTTAAGTTTTTCACTGGCAATGTGGCAAAAAAGCACCAACTGATTTGTAATTTACATACATTAAATTTTTATATATAAACATAGGTACAGTACCCGGCATATTTGTTGAACCAAAATGGCGGCATCTGCGCAGGGTAAAATGTATCTAAAATAGTCATTTTTAAATGAGTAGATGCCGCCGTTTTGGTTCAACTTACGCCGCGCATTATATAACATTTAATGTTACATTTCAAAATGTTTACTGAATAATTGAAGCCCTGGCTGGCAGGCTTGCAGAACTGTCATTGGTGTTAGACTACTACCAAGACATACAGTTCAAAATATGGTGGCAAGTATATGGCCACTGTCAGCTAAGGGGTTGAAGAATAAGGGCTATGAACACATCTAATAAGTTGAAACTATCAGTAACAGTTTTACTATCATGTCATAATTGTGTTTCTATTGTCTAATTTAATATAAGTTTAATAAACTCTAATAAACGAACAGAGAGTTTTATTACCTATCTGTACAAATATTTTTTATTTGACTGACTGTACCCTGATTCTGTAAAATATTGCCTACATGTAATATACACCTTGACGGTTTATCTTAGTGTTTCATTCAACATAACTCAAAATACTGATACTCCTTTTTAAAAGCATTGTAATCAGATAGGTAACTATTTTGTGTGCCTTCTTTAGTCACTGAGACCGTTGCAATTTGGCACGCTGCCCCAATAATCTGGTGCATTGGTAGATTCTTGTGAGTCACCAGAAAAGTTGCTAGAGCACCTACAAATGCATCACCAGCACCCTGAAAAATATAAAAATCATACCTATGAACCAGAAACATAAAATAAATTTAAATATTGTTCTGGAAACTTGTCCAAAAAAGTTTTTGGTGGTAATGTACTATAATTTACTCTCTGGTATAAGGTATAAATAAATTCTTACAGTAGTATCAACAGGAATGACTTGCTCACACGTCACATGTAAATGTTTTTTGTCCTGTTTTGTTGCATAAATAGCCCCTCTCTCTCCAAGAGTGATCACAACACTTTCACAACCCATCTCCAGAAGCTTATTTAGAGATATTGATGCATTCCTGTAACCAAGAATATCATTATCTGAGATTATAACATTCTATGTACCATCCATTATGCTGCTAAAACAAGTTGTTATTTTAACTTACTCAATAGTGTCAACAGGAAGATCTGAAATCAAAGAGGCTTCTGATTCATTTACACACAGAATCGAACAATATGGAAGGATCTCATTAATATTCTTTCTAGCCGGTGCTGCATTCAGCAATCTTATCTGAAAATACAAAAAAAATATGGTAAACTCAGCATAAAATTTAGGTTTGGGGATAAATGTAAAATTACTCACTCCTTGATTTATCTTAAATGCAGCCAAAGTGCTTTCATATGGAGTCTCCAATTGGCCAATTAGTACAGTAGCAGACTTTATAAGCTCAGAAGCCTTCAGCACATCATCATTGTCTAGTTTGCTATTAGCCCCAGGTACAATAACAATCTGGTTTTCACCAGACTCGGCCACAGATATCTGCGCAATACCTGTGGTAATATTAGGTGTGATATGGACATTTGATACATCTATGCCAACATTTTGCAAGTGTTCCTTGTATTGCTGGCCCCTTTGGTCGTCACCTAGCTGTGGTAAGAATGGAGACAGATTTAGTTAGGTAAACAATCTGTTTTATGCACATGAACTTTTGATAGGTAATAGATATAGTCATGAGTTTAAGACTTATGATCATACTCTACAAATAATGGCAGTGTTGCCGCCGAGCTTGGCCGCTGCTACACACTGGTTTGCTCCCTTTCCCCCGAAGCTCATGACGAATTTAGTTCCATGAAGAGTTTCGCCAGGCGATGGCAGCTTTGGAGAGTATCTGTAAACGATGCAGTTATAGAAATAAAAATATATTTTACGTAAGTAAGCAAGTAACAGCTCGTAGATAGGCAATCGTAAGTTATATTAGGAGAACTTTACGTCGTGAAATCCACACTGCACGAACCAATAACAACGATTTTCGGCGTCACTTTTGTCCCAGTCATTGTAAAGACGTTAAAATAATTAAAATGCACTTAATTTATGTAAGAAAAATAATTCTTAATATATAATATTTACGTATAAAAATGCAAATACAAAGAAAGTATTAAATACTCTACGCAAATTACAGATAAGAATATTGATAGCACGATGACAACTGATAACGAAAATAAACAATAGTGATTGACAAAAATATTGGACAATGTAATTTTTCGGGATACAATAATTAGGGTAATTTTTAGTAAATACGTAACCTATAGAATGATTAAAAAAATAGTTCGACAATATGGTTTAAAATAATAAAAATTAAACTACAGCGCTATGCTGGAAAATAATAAAAAAAAAACATGAATTTCATAAAGAAATAAGGGAACATCACTATCATGATATTTTTGACGAGAAGGTTACATTATTTTTTGACTGCATAATCTTAAACCCCGTTTACATTACACCTAAGTGGGCAGGGACGTGAGCAGGAGCATAATGTAAATGCTCACTTCATGTTATTGCCCACTGCCAGTCTGCCACGCTCCTCTCCGTAGGCGGTTTTTCCTGCGGGAGTCAAAGGGCCGGGGACCCGGGGTAGCCTAGCCACATGAGACACCGCGGCATGTGCATGATTGAGCATAGTCGGTATAATGTATACACTCAATTCCGACGAAATTTTCATAAATATTTCCGGCGGTACGACACTTGTAGCAGCGGGCAGGGTGTAATGAAAACCAGGCATTACAAATAGAAGTGCCTACCTACCGTATCGAGTCAACATACATAATAATTGATTGGATCGCTTCGCTTATGAATATGATTGACGAGGCCATTCTGAGAGTAGTGTCCCTATATCGATTCCGAGTCACCGTTAGCGCGACCGGCGACATTAATTAATAACTATTTGTTTTGTGTAGTATTGGTAAAACATGATGAGATGAAGATCGAATTTTGCTATAGCAAGATGATGATCTTAGGCCTGCCTGGCATATCGGGGTGTAGTGAATCAACACCCTGATATGCCAGGCACTCACACACTCTAGGTGTCACGGACAGCCCCCTGTGCAGAGCCTGCATGGAGGTCGAGGTGACAGCCACCCACGTCTTGCTGGAATGTTCCGGCGTGGCCATCTACCGGGCAACACACCTTGGGACACCGAGGTCGCCAGGTCCAGGAAGTCGTCGGCAACATTAAGGGTCTGCTAGGCTTCCTACAGGAGGTGGGTTGGCAGGATTAGTGCCCCCAACCCTCGTCACGCAAAAAAGGCGCAAATTTAAGACGTCGAGTTGCGGAAAAGTGGCCCGCGACAAACTATATGCTAGGCAGGCCTAATAAAACAAATTATGTAGGTACCTGCCCTTGAAGCAATAATACAGTTGTAAAACATAAATAAAACAATAGGACAACCTATTTTAAAATTGTATTTGACTAAAACTAACAACAAAAATTAGCTATCATTGCTTTTTACAGCAACATCTTTTTTACTATCTTCTTTCAATTCAGCTTTTCCAATATTTTCTGCCATTTCTGCATATTTGGCCTGTCTGTAGTCATATTTTGCCGCATCTAAAAGTACATTTTGGATCAACAGCCGATTGCTAGCTTGTCTCATAGTCAATGAAGGATATGGGTTTTCTTTTAGCTCCAATACAGACTTTTCGATGTTACGTACATTCTGTACTTTTGGTGCCTTGAACATCCTTGTATATGAAGAGTTGTAGTTTTCAAATCGTGGTACCAATACTTTAAAAAGTTTGTGAATAAGTTCTTTCTCTAATAGCCAGTAGTCAGCCATCTTCATTGTTTGCTTGTGACAGTCTCCGTTGCGAATAGCATCAGATATAAGCTGCAAAAAAGAAAATACATTCATTACAATTTGTAGGAAAGAAAAAAAAACAATAAAAAATTAAAAAAAAAAAAAAAAAATGAATGGTGTGGCTTGGACTCGAACTCGTGGCGAACTACGTGCAACGCAAACAAAAAACAAAAAACGATGGTAAGGCTTGGGATCGAACTCGTGTCTAGTGCGTACGAAGCAGACGGTGTACAGTTGAACCACGGTGATACTTAAAAGCTCATGCGAAAATCTGGTGCGTATTGAGCCGAGTCACTGTTGTCGGCACAGCAACAGCTTGACCTTGTAGCGCCTCGACTAGACGATCCGAAACCGGTCTGTTGACTATTTCACACTATCCGTTCACATCCAAACGGCTGATTTGAATGATGTTTGGCACAAAATACGGCTTAAAACGACGAAACACTTGGCACTTTTTTATTCACTTTGTTCCGGGCGGTATTTGCTTTGTTTTGTTAAAGTTTATTTAGCACTAGATTAGTTTTTTAACACTTAATTTGAATTTAGAAGTGAGAGGATAAAGCAACACGTCTATCTCCTATGCTAGTAGGTAGGTAGGTATATTAACAAGTGATGCTGAGATTAACATCTTACAATCATGCAATGATTAAAATCATTAAAAGGTACTTTACCCTTTCAGCATATTGGCGAGCCTCATCAGCCCGAGGGTAGTTGAGCTCAATCCTCTCATATTTAATCAGTCCTGTGACAGTTTTACGTAGTTTATTGAGCCTTCCTTCCGGGCCCTGAGGACTTCGGAGTCTCCTATGTTGTGGGTTTACTCTTATCCGAAGCTTCGACACCAGCTTGGAAACGTCTGCTTGATTCATTGTAACAGTTTCTAGTGGCAACGATGATGGAATAAATACTGAAAAGTCTAGCTGCTTAGTTTCTTTAGCACTTTACTTTATTTTTAGATAAATATACAATATTTTTAGGTTAGGATTGGCCGCATACTCGACGTTCGGCCAAGCGTATGACATAAGCAAGCAAGCACATTTACGGTGATTGATATATTTGGCACATAGGCATGGAGAGGGAGGAATAAAATAAAAATTAACCTTTTCTCGCACTACTGTAGACTACTACATTGATAAGGAAAAAAATTTATAGAAAAAAACCGGTCAAGTGCAATTCTAACTCGCACACGAAGGATTCCGTACCACCGTACTATGATAGGGATGGTGAGTAGTGAATAGTTTGGATTTTACATACCTAGCAAAATGTTGTTTACAAAGTTATTGGTGCGGCTACTTTCACACTCTATGTACGTAACCAGGTGCATTCATAAGTTGTATGTGGTATTAAAAGAATTGTTATATGGGAGCCCCCTTAAATATTTATTTTGATTCTGTTGTTTTAGTATTTTGTTGTTATAGCGGCAACAGAAATACATCATTTGTGAAAATTTCATCTGCCTTACTATCAAGGTTAATGAGGTACAGCCTAGAGACAGATGGACAGAAAGACAACGCCGTGTTAGTAATAGGGTTCCGTTGTACCCTTTGGGTATTGAACCCTAAATACATGGGGAATAATAAAACGACCGAACAAAAAACTATTGAGCTTATGACCATCAACAGCGGATTTCCTCATATGGGCGAAAAACATGCTAAATTGCGCGACTAAATCACCATATGGTTTAGTTTAGGCTTGTTGGTTAAAAAGGTTAAAAAAGTTTTAAAGGGCGAAGTGGTGGGTCAAGGGAAGCTCCTTTATCCTTCACCTGTTAAGTGAACCTATTAAGTTCAACATGTAAGAACAACAAAACCCAGATTTTGGATAGCCATATTATTGTTTGTGTCTACAGACCTCCGAGAGATGAAATAGGCCATGGCAATTTTGAAATATTCGAGAAAATTATGGGGGAAGCCCTCATTAAACTTTGTAATAACAGAAAAAAGATAATTATTTGTGGCGATCTTAATGTAGATCTGCTTGTAGATACAACACTGAAGCGACGTTTAATAACTCTGTTCAAATAATTTAATTTATTCATGTATTTCTAGAGCCG
This sequence comes from Argyresthia goedartella, assembly GCA_949825045.1. Classification (NCBI taxonomy): domain Eukaryota; kingdom Metazoa; phylum Arthropoda; class Insecta; order Lepidoptera; family Argyresthiidae; genus Argyresthia; species Argyresthia goedartella. The sequence continues at coordinate 17,211,737 of OX463829.1, read as the reverse complement.
ACTAGAATTACACTTACCAGCCAAACTTGCTTAGATAACGTTTTTTGTGACTGTGCATTCACAAGTAAAAATGTAATTAACTGTTTACCATCCGATCACAGAGGTCAAACAGTTTCATTCCAAGTTACTAGTGAAAATAAGACTGATCCATCATTTTATAGGCCTATTACATCCCATAGACTTACTTACTTAGATATGGGTTTGCCAGTACCGGATTTTGATGAACAGAACCCGAACAAAATCTATTCTGATTTCTTCAACATTATTCAAACAGAATTCAATACAGTTTTTAAATTAAAGAAAGTCAGTGCCAACAACGGTAAATCTAAATTTAATGACTGGGCAACATTTGGAATTCGTAAAAGTAGAGCTATCTTGTATGATCTTTATGAACAAAAAACTTATAACTTTGATATAAAATTTCATGACTATGTTAAAAAATATTCCAAAACTTTCAAGTTGGTTTGTAGAACTGCAAAAACTTTACACATAAATAGAAAAATACAAAATTCAAATAATAGAATGAAAACGGTTTGGCAAATCATAAACCGTGAAACTGGCAAAGTTATACCAAGGGATAATGATTTCTGCTTAAAGATAGGTGATGATGTTGTTAAATCCAACGCTGAGGTAGCTCGAGCTTTTGAAACATTCTTCACCAATGCACCCTTACTCACAACAGAGAGTCTAAATTCATCTCCATATGAAGCAGAGGTTTTGTTAAAAAACAGCACTAGCATCAGTAATGTAGATTTTAAATTTTATCATGTATGTCCCCAGGATATTGTCAAAACGTATAGAATACTTAACTTAAAAAATACTGAAGACCTGTGGGGTATGTCAGTCAAAGTCATTGGTTCAATAATACTTGTTATAGCCCGACCTAGCTCATATATTTAATAAATGTGTTGATGATGGAGCTTTCCCAGACCTCATGAAACACAGTAAACTTATACCTCTGTTCAAGTCGGGAGACAAGGGTGATCCGTCAAATTTCAGACCAATATCGGTTCTTCCAGCACTAAGTAAAATTTTTGAAAAGATTATACTCAATCAAATGCTCTCACACTTTAACCGTACAAAACAACTCCACGCCAAGCAATACGGTTTCACTAGGGGTAAATCGACTACGGATGCAGTTATTACCCTTATATCTCATATTTATTCTGCATGGGAAGCCGCACAGGATGCTATCGGTGTTTTTTGCGAACTGTCGAAGGCATTTGATTGTGTTGATCATGACACGTTACTAATGAAATTAAATCATTACGGAGTTAGAAATAAAGCGTTGGATCTACTAAGATCATACCTAAGCAATAGAATTCAAAAGGCAGAAGTCAACGGCGTTAAATCTGATGGATCGGGGGTAAAAATTGGCGTTCCACAAGGTTCCATATTAGGCCCTTTCTTATTCCTGGTATATATTAACGATCTGCCTTTTATGGTGGAGAAATTGACTAACATAGTATTGTTTGCTGATGATACTTCACTGGTCTTCAAAATTGAAAGACAAAAAGAAGATTTTGATGATGTCAATAGAGCATTATCTTTAACCTTGAATTGGTTCACAGTTAACAATTTATTTTTAAATGCTGGTAAAACCAAATGTATCAAATTCTCACTTCCAAATTTCAGGCAAGTTGGGACCAGTTTAGTGTTGGACAGCAATAAGTTAGAATTAGTAAATGACACGAAGTTTCTTGGAATATCCATTGATAACAAATTGCAGTGGGGAAAAACTGGCTAAAACCCCACATAGAAAAATTGGCTGGTAAATTAAGTTCTGCGGCTTACGCTGTTAGGAACATCAGACAAAACACGGATGTGGCTACATCTAGGCTAGTATATTTTAGTTACTATCATAGTGGCATGTCCTATGGTATCTTGTTGTGGGGGAAAGCAGCGGATATTCAAACTATTTTTATTTTACAGAAAAGAGCTATTCGAGCAATTTATAATTTAAAACGCACAGACTCCTTAAGACAGCTTTTTAAAGAAATTGACATACTAACTGTAGCTAGTCAATTTATTTTCGAAAATATACGTACGTACGTACGCAAGAACCTTACAAAATTTCCCAAACTTAGCGATAGCTGTAATGTTAACCTAAGATATAATCACAGACTACTTGCGCCCCGGTTTAGACTCGCGAAGGTTAGCAATTCTTTCAAGGGTCAATACATTCATTGCATTCTCTACTACAACAAGATACCTCTGGAGATCTTGAAATTGCCATTTGAGCAATTTAAAATCCATGTTAAAGCGACTTTGTCGAAAAAGGGATATTACAATGTTCAAGATTACTTAAATGATGGGTCTGTATGGGGTTAATCTGGCTCAACACAGACCTTGCTGTTAATAATTTTGTAATTATTTATTCCTGCTTATTAATTATGATAACGACTAAATATTATATTTTGTATTAGTTAAGCATAAGCAATTTTTAAAAAGAGATCTAAAAATCAATCTGTCACAGTGGTCCAATGTAGAGAAGTGGCAAAAAATGACGATTGCTAAGTATATGTAAATATCTACAGTAATAAAGACATTTGGAATTTGGAATTTGGAATTTGGAACGCTCTTTTTGTATTTTATGTTGCTTGACTTAAGGTTTTCAAGTTACTGTTTTTAGTTTCAAGTCACGCAATTCAGAAATTGTTGTCTGTCGAAGCCAGTAGTTCTAGTCGAGCTCATTTTTTGTCGCTATTCAGTTGTTGAGTCAAGTAACGCCAGTACCTATTTTCCCAAGCAAAAACAGGATTTACTTGGCGGTGATAGTCGGCAGAAGTATGAAGACTTATATTATTCAAATCAAGCTTTATTAAAACCACAAAAGATTGTCGTATAACGATATGAACCTAACCAGAACCTAACAGAAAACAACCAGGATAAAATTTGGAAATGTCCGTTTATTTGGGCTATATATGATGACTATAGAAAAATGATAAGAAGATGAGGGTGGATGAAATGAGAACAGGTTTTATAAAAAATACAGATGTCTAGGTATAAAAAAGGAAGCGGAGGACACGGAGAGTAGGAGACCGATGAAGCTGTAGACGTCTGGACCGGTCAGTGGAGGCACTGAGACTCCGACGAGCAGCAGGAGTAGGGGCCCTGGTAGCGTTTCGGCCTGAAGTCCCTGATGGGCAGGTGTAGCCGAGAACGGCCAGGTGAAGTGGAGAGGAGACTCAATGAAGTGATGACCAGGATGCAGGTGTAGCCAAGAACGGGTAGGTGAAGAGGAGACTCAGCGAAGCGCTGAACAGGGTTGAGGCTCGCAGGATCGCGTTGCAGTAACGGCTCATAGGATCGCGTTGCAGTAACGGCTCGCAGGATCCCGGGGTAGTGCGACCCCGGGATAAGGCCTTTAGGTGATTCTTCTTGCTCAGAAGCTGACGTGAGACTCCAGAATTTCAGAAATGTTCCGCTCTTATACCCTTTTTGGAGAGTTCTAAAAATTATTTAAATTAAAAGCAATTTTTGTGAGTGGCTAAGAGAGAAAAAGTATTTTTGTAAAAGTATTGAAGCAAACATATCAGACCGCTAACGAGTTTGAATGGACATTGCCATGACATCCAGATAAACAACAACATAACAAATGTCAAATTTTGGTATCAGGCTCGTAATATAAAATTTAACAATTTCACATAGCCAAAATTACATAACAGCGAAAGAAAAAAAGGTAGCGCACCAGCGCGCACGAAGCCCGAGATTGCAGAGTTTCGGAGAAAGCCAAATACAAGGTCACCAAAGGTAAACCCCTTCGCTATCGATTTAGAAGTGCTGATAGTGTGAAAATATGAAGCGAAAATGATTTCAAGTTTGAATGGACATTGCCATGACAACCAGATAAACAACAACATAACAAATGTCAAATTTTGGTATCAGGCTCGTAATATAAAATTTAACAAGTTCACATAGCCAAAATTACATAACAGCGAAAGAAAAAAGGTTTCAAAAGATCAAAACAGATTTAGTAAACAAACATTGCGAAATTTTCAATTTTCACTGACACAGAATAACATAGGCTTGTTGCCACTAGCAACCAAACTTTTACTTCTATAGATTTAAGTCAAACGTTCAAATACTAACCGAAAAAAAAATTGTACCCAAATTTCTTGAATTCAAAATAAATCTGTATTTAAAATATGTTTTGAGGGATTTTGATTGTATTTTTTCTTTTGTATGTTAGTAGTATAGCGCAAAATTGGGACATGACCAGCCAGATAGGACCTATCTGGCTGGTCATGGCCCCATTTTGCGCGAGAGCGAGTCTGAGAAGATATTTTTTATATAGTGGTTTTAGTTCTGTTTTTGGCCTTTTTAGTTTTCACTAACAAAGTCTAGAATCTATTAATAACTATACTAACTGATATACCTCGCGCCATGAATTAAGAGCGCTGGGCGATGTTGGAAGGAATTACTGCGCATTTTGTACAGGAGTCCTTATACCAACTTTTAAGAAACCATCCCTATTCCGTGCAGTTGAAAAGCAGGCCTTAAACAGGACAGCTTAAAATCGTAATATGACGGTCTTAAAGGTGAGCCACAATTGCCCTGCTAATCCACCAAGGTTAACGGTTAGCTTGTCTCTGGTCTCCTAGCTGTCAACTAAAAATAATGAAATAGCGCTATACAGATTCACATAAGCATCTCTCTTTCCCGCTAGTAACGTTCAAAACAGTTATACCACGAATTTTATTAGATTACCGGTGTTGTACAATAACAATGAATTATCAAACATGTAATCAGCTGGAATTTTATTTTATATGGAAATATTGTGAAGCTATTATCAATTTATTTATGAGAAATTTTATACGTATAATTGATATTACAATGTTTTTGACCGTGCCTTAGGTACTTAAAAATGGTGATAAAATTTCAAATTGCAGGATTCGACTGATATGGCAATATTTTCTATTAAACAAGTAGTTAATTAATAAAATGATAGAAAAAGAACACTGTACGCATGTTATCTTGATTTGAGTCGGGCCTTTAATACTTTAGATCACTCTTTAGTTTGGCAGAAATTTAGTAATGCTAAAATACAACCTAATGTTATAAATTTAATGAAATATTGGTAAAGTAAACAATCAAATTATGTACGCTGGGGTGATATCCTCTCTGACTCTTACCAACTCACATGTGGCGTGAGGCAACCTCGCCCGACTTGTTCAACTTTTACGTAAATGAACAGCTCGTGGAGCTGAGCAGCACTCGCGTCGGTCTCAAGCTTGGTGACCGATACCTAAATAACTTAAGTTATGCTGATGATATGGTGCTGCTTAGTCCCTCGATAAAAGGACTAAGGAAATTGGTTGAGATCTGTAAAAGATATGCTCAGTTACATGGTCTAGTATATAATGCAAAATAGACCCAAATGATGGTGTTAAGGTCGTGCAAGGCTACGGAATCTGTTTCACCTGTTTACCTTAGGGGGCAATGTGTACAAATAGCAAGCACCTTTAAGTATCATATAATGTCAGATGATAGGAAAGATGACAAAGACATATCTAGATAGCGAAGAGCTTTATTTATCACGGGTAACATGATAGCAAGAAGGTTTGTTAAGTGTTGTTATTTTTTCAGAGTTTCTTCACGAGTCCACTCTGGACCAGATATACGAACAAGTATCGCGACGGGATCCGTGTTCAGTATAATAACATCTTCAGGCACTTGATGGGCCTGAAACGCTCAAGCAGCGCTTCAGGAATGTTTGCTGAAACTCTGGTGAACGAGTTCCATGCTATCGTGAGACTCAGAATCGCTACCTTCTTGTCCAGGGTTGACGCGTGTGGTAACTCCATTATCAAACCAGCAGCCTTATGGCGTAAGTCGTCTGAGCTATGAACTTCATATAGACTTTTACGATGGACACCTTGCACTAGCTTCATCTGTCAAATTGGCATCACGCAAGTAGCATCTTAATAGAGGTCAAACCCAAACTCATTGAATGAAGCCTAGAAGCCTTCGGTGATACCTCGCAATCGATGAAATTGTATGAGCATGAGATGAACCATAGACACACGCTATAAACTTCAGAGAGTTACGCCATAAGGCTGCTGGTTTTTCTATACGGACATGTACAGGAAATTCCTGAATATAGCTGCTTCCCTGTGACGTGCTTATAAAGTAAAATATATTTTTTATTACCCTATACTCAATACGATACATTGCAATTATATTAAAATATTACACTGTGATATGGACTTAAAGTTTGAAACAAAGAATATATTATTATTAATTATTATATATTATTAAATTCAGCTTTATTAAATTGCGGAAAATGCACCTGATTGTAGCTTCAGAAGAGCCATCTTTCAGAGTCCCTTCATCCCACCCACCATCGACATCGGCTACCCAAATCTCCTCTCCCCATCCTATTAAGATATCCTCCCACCACTCTCTTCAAAAAGAGATCGCCAAAATCATCGGGATCTCAAGCTCCAAGGAACAGGCGAAATACACCATTAAGGAGGCGCCGAAGATGGTGTCTGGTTTTTACAGCTGCAGATGCAAGGGAGTAGCTGTTGGAGTATTGGTTCTGTTGCCTGAGAGACCAAGGTCAATACTTCCAACTCCTTTGACAGACAAACACTCTTTGTTCGCGGCAGTTATATTGATTACATGAGGTTCTCTGATGTCGTACATGTAATAACTGGAACTATACAGAGATGGAACACAAGTTTGCCGCTTTTTATGGACTAGCGCAAGCCAGCAGGCTATAGAATCATAAACTAAATGGAGTCCTGCAGGATATTGGCTTAAACTAATCAAAGATGGATCCGTGTGTATACCATGATGCTGAGAAGCTGACATTTGAAAGCTGCCTGGGTGGATGACCTGATACTGTTCTGACCTCTCAAACAAGAATAAAACAGACAATCAAGGAGAGGCTGATACATAATCTGGAAATGAAATACCTAGAAGAGGCTAAACAATATATAGGTCTTAATATTATCATAATTGAAGGCAAGATAATGCTTGATTAAGATAAGTATATAAAGGAGATATTTAGTTAGTTCAACATGTCAGATTGTAGGCCTGGCTCCCTCCGTAGAAGAAGCCATCGAACCTGATCAGCAAGCTATAGGTTCTCTGCTTTACGTGGCCCAGTGTACCAGACCAGTCATTTCCTTTGCTGTGAATACGCTAAGCAGATTTAACAAGAAACCAAAAAATAAACATTGGAATGCTTTCAAGAGCTTGATGCGATACTTGCAGGGTACCAAAGCCTGGAAGCTCACTCATACCCAGGATGATAATGCAAGACTAGCAGGGTAGTGCCACGCTGACTGGGCGAGTGATGTTTATTACAGAAAGTCTTGTACTGGTTTTATTTTCAGGGTTCCGTAACCGAAGGGTGCCAAACGAACCCTATTACAAAGCCTCCGCTGTCCATCTGTCCGTCCGTTCGTCCGTCCATCCATCACCGGGCTCTATCGGATCAACCGAAATAGGTAGAGAGCTGAAATTTCACAGAATGTGCATTTCTGTTGCCGCAACAGCAACAAATAATGAATTACATGCAATTTTGAAAATCAAAATAGGGTTTATAAAATGTTTTTTGGCCAAAATAAATTCTAGGAATAGGTCAGACTTTTTATTTGTCACTTGCCTCCTCCTGTAATACTCACTGCACATTTCTTCAAAACTTTGTGGGTTATTGTAGTTGTCCTTGGCAAATAATCTCTTCACAGCTTGCCATTGCGATTCAATCCTCTGGGTATATGTCCCATCGGGAGCAATGAAAGGATTGTCTGGGGTTTTCTTTTTGTTGGAGGGGAAAATAATGGAATTACCCAGGAGTCAGACCTCCCTGCTATGTCCGGGTCCCCACATATTGAGCGGGCATCAGCTCGTGTGATTTATGGACTAAAAACAACCCATTTCTGTTTACAGTTATCTGTCTAAGACTGTACTGTGAGCCATGGCCTTGGTATATGCTGAAGGCTTTCTATCTGCAATTTTCCCTTTTGGGCGATATATATGTGTATATGATGTATATGGGAGGAGTTTGCCTGCTTACCCGATTTCACAAGCGGACATCAGCTCATAGTCAGTGGGCATGATAGCGGCATGTTAGGGGGGCGGATAGCCCCCGCTACTTTGAGGTGAGGATTGTCTGGGTCATTAGGGTTCACCTTTTTAAAGATATAACCATTTTCACCCCGAATATCATACACCCTCGAGAAATCTGTATGGGTTGTTCCACAAGCTTCTGAATCAGTGGCACTAAGACCTCAGCTGACCTAACGTTTTCTAGGCAACTTTTAAGCGTTGGTCTTCACTTCCGTTCATCCCCAAAACCCAATGTCCCTCAATTTTTTTCCCTGAAACATACAATACATTATATGAAATCTTACAATAATCATAATAAGTCTGACTACCTAGTTGATTCATTAGCAGGAATGTTATTTTTACCTGGTGTCAGACTATGGGTCGCCTCGCTCCTCTCCGCTTCACTCCGGCTCCGGGTTCAGCTACAATGTGTAAACCTTACAAACCTATCTTTAGTTTTCAAACAGAAAGTGACCTACGACAACCAATTAGGGTCTGTGACATGAGAAGCTCACCTTTGTTATATTTCCTCTTGCTAAATTTGCTTTCATTCAGTTAAACAATCTTGCCCTCGTGTGCCAATTTTTCCCTTATTTTCTTGTTTGTGCAATTGGTATCGCTCCACCATGTCACGTCTTTAAACGTAGCGTTCTCCGCGGGTTCGTAACTCGGCGGCCTTGGCTACTCTATCTAGGGTCGTGGGTTCAAATCTCTGTGTACCTGCCTAGAGGGTGACTTCCTGAAGGTACGGCTGGCAAGGAAAGAAGATTGATATTCAAGAAATCCTACGGGTACAAAATAGCTAAGGGGCCGTTATAGCCTAACCTATATAACCTTGATACATGGATGCCGGCTTCGCTCTTCCACGGCTGGGTCTCTTTCCGGCGTAAGGGCGAAGGTATACGACCTGAACGCTGGCAGCGAGTTCCAGCTTCAATGGGCAGCGTGCTGGCGGCGGGGGTCCTCCACTCCACGGCTGGGTCTCTTTCTGGCGTAAGGGCGAAAGTATACGACCTGAACGCTGGCAGCGAGATCCAGCTTTAATGAGCAGCGTGGGTCCTCCACTCGGGCAGCAGCTACTGATGCGGACCGGGCTCCAAAATGCAGGGCTTCGTCTTGTACCGGGGACGACGACCATGCGCGACGTCCGCCTCAATTTGAGGTTCGCGTGGAACTGTCTCGATACTTTCCAAGCGACGCGCGCATCGCTTGCAAAACATGGCCGCCCTCGCCTTGCGTGATCTTTCTCAGCCAATTGCCGAGCTTGATATCAAATCGGGAGGGCGACTGCCCCTCTCGACCCGCCGATTCATGACGCCGACTGCACAGCTAATCCGAAACTTGTGAAGACGCAGTTTGAACATTCACGGGGAATCCTCGCCTCTCCGCGACTCCAGCGCCACCGCCACGATGTCGGCGAATACGGGTACCAACACAGGGTACTACAACCACTTCCCGGCAAAAGCTGTTCCAGTCCATGATCGTTCTGCAGGACAAACACTGATCATCAGTGATCGTGAAGTCCTCCGATATTACTTGCATATGGCCAAACTTAAAAGCGAACGCTACATGAGATAGAATACGGTGGAAATTAATAGCTTGACATTTTCAGACCAAGTCCCTTTCGCTCTTGCTATGCAGATCCCGCCCTTATAGCATCCTTTAATACAAACAAAGGAGCCGGTTCTGTTTGACTCACGGTGAATAGGCCACAATTTAATCTTCTTAATGAGGCCTTGATCTTCCGCAAATGCCACGCATTGCTGTCGCGTACCCAATTCCTGATTGAGCTTGATGATATTCCACATTTGAACCATTTCATGTGTAACAATCACAGATATCGAGAGATAGCCCCGATAGTCTTGATATTAAAAATTCGCGGTAGTCACCGGGCGACCGCACTGACGAATTCATTTCCGCTGTTTTTGGAAAATGCCGACCTGTGCAATACTCATGTGCAAAAATAGAAGCGGGATTGTGAACTCCAAGAACGGCGGAGTAACATATCACTTGTAAGTCTCATTCTAACTATTATTTCTTCTTAAAACACAAGAAATAAACATTATTACGGAAATAAATCATTTACAAAAAATTCGTCACGAGTTGATCATTAAAGTGACAATGTTATGTTGTTCTCGCTAGGTTTATTATCCATTGCTTGTTTTGTATCATAATTTCACTACATATTGCCAAGCTAATACGCAATGAATATTTCACAGTTACGAAAGTAATATAATATAATACAAATACGAAAGTAAATATGCATCGAGGTACGGAGGCGAACTGTCACACACACGCAGAGACGACGTATAGTGATGGCAATAGTGATAGTGAGAATTATGTTTTTGAATCGATGGAAAGAAATAGATCTTTTACCAACTCGAACAAAACCCATTGGGTAATCATCTAATATTACTAATCAAAGCTCTAATGAGAAGATATACTAATATAAGACTGCATTACTTAGCAAAAAATGCTACGCCTAAATTGTCAAAACGCCAAGTTCTTAATAAATATTTACATTTTTCTTGTCAATTGGTAGTATTGTACTGTAAAGTATTATACAGAAAGGGTATATATGCCGAAAGGCGGTTGTTAAGTACATCAATCTGAACATCCTTCTCTATTAAAACGATTTGATCAGAGCAACATTATTTTTCACTTTCCAGTACATTTTGGGCCGAGCAGTCAGCTGATTTGTATGGGGAAATAAAAATAACGTTGCTCTGATCAAATCAGATTCATTGAGAAAGTTGTTCAAAATCATGTCCCAAACAACCCTTTTCGGCTTGGCACCCCGTATGTGTTACTGCCTGTAAACATAGTAATAGGTATTTCTTGTTAAATAAATATGTCATATTAACAAACAAAGTGTTATTTTATTTATATAACCCGGCATAAATACCACTGTCTATAAATTATAATGGATTGATGAAACACGCAGTCCTTGCAATGTCCCAGCACTAGCTCGGCTAGCTAGTGAACCTGCGGTAGTGTGGGTGTGTTCGGACGATAGGTGCATGACATTTCACTGACCAATAAATGCGGAAGGATTGATGTATAAGTGGTGTAGATGTGTGCCTGTTCTTAATTTTCGGTGACACTGGTTCCGATACAAGCTTAGCGCCAAGGGGTCAGAGTGTCGATTTTTTTTCCTTGGCGCCCCCTTATCTACACTCCAACCCGCCAAGGGCCTATCTTTCGATATCTGTGGTACCAATACAGGTTTCGATTGCGGTTGAAGGCAAAAAAAGGATGATCCACTCGTCTAAAACTCTCGAAAATTAACGAGTAATCCACTATAAATTACAAAACAATGTTGTCTAGGCTAATATCTACTAGCTTTTTCAAGATCGATTTGCTGCTGTCAAATATAGTTTCATAGACGTAAGAAAAGTCTACACAAAAAAAAGGTGAACGGATTAGGAGCGGAAACTAAAACAATCCTTTTGCAGGCCTGCTAATAGTTGTTCATAGTACGAAAAAGCAAGGCAGTTCAGTTTAGGTCCTGCTATAAGAGTTGGTTTAGGCCACCTGATAGATCGTTTTGGTTTTTAAGGTTTCCATGCCACAGATTCTAGCACACCACACCAACCATTTGTTCTGTGGCACCAATTGTCGTCATTTGAAATTTTTTGAATGAAAAAATTTAATGAATTTGTATCTGTCTGACTAGGTATGTGATGTGATATATGATCTTTGAAAGACGATATTTATTAATGCTTTAGAGAAAGCGAAATAAAATAAATTGAGGACATCGTCATGTGGTCTTGATATATTGGAAGATAAGACACATTTATGAAGACTACAAAGATGACGTCACACCAGACAAGGCGGTATGGCCTAGCACCGTAGCCTTTGCCTGAAAGGATAAATAAAACCAAAAAATATATATGTGGTGTGATAGTTTTATTATCTATGAAAGTGAGAAAAGCGCGGGAACGCTCAACGAAGTTGGCGGCTTTTTTAAAAGTTAGAAAATATTTTTTAAAGTTTTTGTAGATTTCTTGTATAATTACGTGTAAATACTGTAAATATCGTTTAGTAGTAAGTGAAAAAATACATAAAGTGTAAATATGGGGAAAGGGAAGGCGAAAAAAAGGAAAAAAGTGATAAACCAGAAAATGATCATTCGCCACTAGCCCTAAGTTCAGGTAATGAGTCTGAATCAGACTCATTCACTACCGAAAAAATGAATTCGCAAGTCGACCAAAATTTAAACCCAAACAACGCAAAAGATGGATGACGCACACCTAAAGATGAGTTCAAGCCATATAGGGTAAATGATTGTACCAGGAGATACCCCGAATACTCACCAGGAACTAAGTTTGTTGTTTTTGTGGAAAGTGACAAAGAAAACAGTCCCATAGGTTTACGAGACTTGATGAATCTGAACAACTGCATGGTGCGATTCGTAAAGGGAATCAAATACTTCAATCAAATAAATAAATATAAAATTGGAGTAGTCTTTGAGAAACCTACGCTTGCAAATGCATTTCTAGGCAACACCACATTCCTGACGCATTACCAATTATAAGCCCGCATACCAGCAAATACTACAGAGATTAGTGGGGTTGCGTCATCTGTTCCAACAGATATGACCAACAAAAAGATATTCGAAGCCCTATCTTGTTATAGGAAAATTATTTGTGTACGCAGAATAATGAAAAAAGTTAAAGAAGATGAAAAATACGTCTTGCAGCCAACACAAGCTGTCGCTATAACCTTTGCATCCTCCTCTTCACTGCCAGAACATGTACAGCTGAAGAAATGGGTGCTCCCGGTTCAAGTGTAATAACACCCGTAAAACAGTGTTTCCGATGCCTCAGGTACCAACGAGCACATGGCCAAATACTGCAAAAAAAAATGTTAGATGCTCAATATGCACAGAGACACATTCATTCAAAGAATGCTCAAAATCAGCTTCAGAAGCTATATGTACTGTGGAGGAAATCACATTTCAATCTCCGGATCATGTCCCGTGTAAAAACAAAAAAATGATTAAAATTAAAAAAAACAAGGCCAGTCCAGCTCCATATTCAAGTTTATTTAACAAAATTGAATACCCCTCTCTATCAAAGACAGACAGCCAACAGGATATATTTAAGTTTTTTTAATAACTGGCAATCGAATTCTGCAATAATTGTTTTTTTGGAAACAAAAAAACAATTATTGAACTCATAGCATTAAACAAAATAGATAATTTCTAAATTTGCTCAAAAACAATTACCAAAACTTTAAAAGAAACATTCAGTGAAAAAGAAACATATCTTTCCTCTTCGCAGGTGACACATTAAATATTATGCAGTGGAATGCGTAAAGTTTGCTGAGTAATCGACATACTTTTGTGCATTATTTATATGATAAGAACGTACATATTGCCCTAATTTGCGAAACATGGTTAAAATCACATCAAAGATTCAATATAAAAGGTTACACAATTATAAGAAACGACTGTGGTAATGATCACAATGGTGTCGCAATAATTATTCACAATAGTATAGATTTCAATAAAGTTGATACTTTTTATGACAACTCAGTTTAAAACATAGTTATTAGGATACACAAAAATAGAAACATATTTCGATTGCTAGTTTATAAAAGTACAATTACTTGGACTATAAAGTCCAAGTAATTGTACTCCGAGTTTTACTAAAGCTAAGTTTGACAATTTAATCAAAAGTAATTTGATTTTGGCAGGATATTTTAATGCTTATCACCCAGATTGGGGTAGCAGTTCCACAGATGTCAGAGGAAGACTTATCTCAGATACAGTAGACGAGAATGATTTAATAATTTTTAGCGATGGTCAGGTAACAACGGTAGGTACAAATCAATGGAAGTCAAATCCTTTAGATCTCAAATTTATATGATTATACTTAGCTCTTCATTGCGATTGGTGGGTTCATAACAACCCTCTGGGTAGCTTTCATCTTCCTACTATAACAAAAGTAATATTAGATAATATCTCAGTTGATAATAATTTAAATCAATCCAATATTCCATATCACTCCAATTTACGTTTAGTTAACTGGAAACATTATACAGAGAAAGTTAATAATTATTTACTTGACTTCCACATTCAAGAGAATGATCCAGTAAAGTCATATGATCAATTTTGTTCTATAATCAGTCAAAGTATCAAAGAGTCATTATGGCGGAAACTAACTACAAAATCTAAATCTCAAGCTGTCTACCGGGAAAGAAAAAAATATATTCCCTGGTGGAATGAGAAATGCTCTAGAGTTGTGGAAGCAAGTAAAGAAGCTTTCTAACTATTTAAAGGTGATCCCAATTTACAGAATTTTATACACTTTAAAAAGTTACTAGCTCATAAGAAATGGGCTCTTAACATAAAGTGCAAACTTAGTTGGACTACATTATGTAATTCAATAAATAGACTTACTCCAATGAGCAGAGTTTGGAATACAATGAGAAAGTTAAATAAAAGCAGTTCAAATAGTAGTCAATGTACAAATTGTGAATGGGTCTATAATTTTCTTCACTTCACACCCCAGACTATCTTGAAAATACAGTGAATTTAAATGCTCAATCTGATTAGATCCCATCCAATGGAGATGATTCCTATTTAACCACACAATTCACAATTACTGAAAATAATTCAGCTTTAAATCTAGAAGGGACACTGCCTGTGGTCTATACTGGCTATCATACAAATGTTTAAATTATTAAATGTAACCAATTTAAGTACTTTTTTGAATATTCTCAATTTACTTTGGCTTAATTCTTTTATTCCTAAACAATGGAAAACCGATTGTTTAATTCCTGTTATGAAACACGGTAAAGACAATAACTGACATGATTCAGTTACATATTAACCTCTTGTGTAGGTAAGGTTTTTGAAAAGCTTTTAAAACAAAGACTTGGATTTTTCATTGAAGTTAATAATTTACTGCCTTATAATCAGTTTGGTTTTAGACGTGTTTTTTCAGCTAGAGAAAGTCTTTCTCATTTGTATTTAGATATTCAAAATGCTTTGTATAAAAAGCAGTATCTATCATGTGCTTTTTTGGATATTATAGGAGCATTTAATAATGTTAACCTTTCAGTACTTTCATCCATATTAAATCTGCACTAAAAATATCTGATAAAATTAATAATTGGATACATAGCTTCTTATATGGACGGGAAATTTATGTTAAATACAATAATCAATTGACAGGGTCGAGATACTCTTATACAGGAGTATGTCAAGGCGGCATCCTATGCCCTACCTTAATTATTTTATATATAAATAGTTTAAACTCAATATTGGGTTCAGATGTTAGCAATCTTCAGTTTCCTGATGATTTGGCTATTTATTGTGCAGAAAACAGTATGGAAGCAGCTAATATTAAAATAAATAGAGCCTTACAAAAATTATATAATTATATACGTATTTGGAAATTAATGTAGAAAAAAGTAAAATTGTTGTATTTACTAAAAAGAGTCAATGTGCGTGACATTACAGTCACACATAAAAACACACAATTACCTGTGGATAGCTCAGTCAGATTTTTAGGAGTTACTTTCAATCAAAATTTTCGCTTCATCAGGTTTGTCGATTGCTTAGCAAGTAGAGCTTTAGAAGCTACAAATATTCTAAGGTCAATGGCTGGTACCTATTGGGGATCAGATCCTAAAGTGTTGTTAACACTGTACAAATCTCTAGTTAGAAGTAATTTTGAGTATGCCTCATTTTCTTTACATCATTTACAAATTTTATAAATAGACTGGAAAAAATACAAAACAGAAACTTACTATATTATCCTGGGGGAAATGAGGTCTATAAATCTAATTTCGAACGCCGACGCCCGCCTGCGTGCCACCCCTAGTTTGTATGTGAAGTTGGTACTACAGAACAAGCTAAACAACTGCAGAGCCGCAATGCCGGTCAAACATGCGGTTCCTGATCACATCAAAGAGAGCTTTTGATATGTGTGTAGATAAACTGGTGTATGTTACTGTACATAATTAGGCATTAAAACTCTCGAGTGATATTATTATGAGTATTCCACTCTCCCACTCTCGAGTATTAATGCCCTCCATTATGTAGCAGTCCCATCAACTACTATTAAAGCAGCTTCTGTCTATAAAAGATCACTCTTTGATATAAAAACTACAGAATTTTTATTTAGAACATTCTAATAATCTTCCGTTTTTTGTTAAAAAAAAAACAATCTAAACAAGGAAAAATGTTGTCCTTTTATGCACTCCAGCGCATATTAGTGTTGCCGTTAATGAAAATGCTGATTTTCTAGCTGGAGCGTTTGCAAAGTGTCCACAACAAAATATACAGAAACAAGATATTTTTATTCCACATTCTGATGCTATAGTTTATAAAAAAAAACTCAGCCCTGGTTTACACAAGAAAATTTATATTAAAATAGAAAATTTTACACAACAATTTGCCGACTTCGGCTTGGACATTGTTAATTTAATGCTCACCTGCAAAGATTTAATATAATACCATTAGCTGCTTGTGACTTTTGTGATTCCGAAGAAGATCAAACATTAGAACAGCGATCATCAGCGAATTCTACTTATTGATAAAATAATACAAAAATTACAATGATCCAGAAGAAATCCCTCGCTGTTTACAGAAATTATTGAGAAAACATGAAAACAATTTACAACTTTATAATTAACACTATAGAAGAAAAATAATTGAGAACATTTAATATAGGCTCTAAGCCAAATATCTAAAAGAACATAAGGATATGGCCCGAAACATCTTCAAAAGAAGATATTTATTTTATTTCGCTTTATAGAAAAGCGAAATAGAATAAATTAAGGACATGGCCATGTGGCCTTGAAGATATAGAAAGATAAGACACATTTATGAAGACTACAAAGATGACATACAACAGACAAGGCGGTATGGCTTAGCACCGTAGCCTCTCCCTGAAGGCATAAATAAAAAAAAATAAAAAAAAAGCGCGGGAAACCATTGAAATAACCAGGCGGGATTTTCGAAGTTTTTATTAATTTCATCGATTACTCGTGTATCAATCGGGGTTTTTAGAAATAAAAGGCGTCTGGAGACAAATAAAAAGAAACCAATCATGGGGAAGGCGCGAACAAGAAAGAGAAAAAAAGATGAGGCTGAAGAGAAAAGTGAAGGAGACTCCACGTCGTCGTAGTCCGAGTCAGAGGTCGAAAGCGCAGATAAGTACAAACCTTATCTGGTAACAGATTATAAGAGACGATACCCTGAGGATTCCGGTGTTACAGAATTTGTAGTATTCGTAGAGTCTTCCAATGCGGATATACCTATAAGAACCCGAGACCTAATGTCCATATCTAGCTGTATCAAAAGGTTTAATAAAGGAATCAAATATCTTAGTTCAATGAACAAGTTCAAAATTGCCATATACTTCGAAAAAGCCAGCCTTGCTAATGCCTTTTTGAACAATGCTACATTTTTAAAATACTACCAATTTAAGGCCAATATACCAGCTTTAAGCACTGAAATTACTGGTATAATTAAAAATGTACCCACCAACTTGACAAACAAAAAGATATTCACAATGCTATCAAGTTACAAGAAAATAATATCTGTTCGAAGATTAACAAAAAGGACCAAATTTGATGATAACTTCATTCAACAGCCGCTGCAGACAGTAGCCATCACCTTCGCGACGTCAGTTCTTCCAGACTACGTAGAATTGGACGGTTGGCGGCATGACATCTCAGCGTATGTTCCACCAGTCAAACAATGTTTCCGGTGTCTCAGGTATAGCCATTTAGCAAAGTTTTGCAAGAACTCCGAGCGCTGCTCCATCTGTAAAGAAGACCACTCATATAAAGTTTGTAAAACTCCGATAGAACAGGCCAAATGCTTCCATTGCGATGGCAATCACGTTAGCATTTCAGCTCAGTGTCCAATTAAGCAAAAGAAAATACAAGAAAACAGACAAAAAGTTCAGACACCATCATTCGCTGACATATTCAAAAATGGAAATTTCCCACCTCTCGGCCCTAAGAAGCCTCTTGATCTCTTAGTGCAAAGCATTATAAAAATTATAACATTAAATAAGAAACAAGATACCCCAATATCCTATAAAAAATTGTTAGATGTTTTAAGCGATTTTTTCAACTCCAGTGATACCAAGAACATTAGTACAAATTCACAGACAAATTAAAGATAGTACAGTGGAATGCTCAAAGTCTGTTATGTAATCGTCATATTTTTACTCAATTTTTGTATGAAAATAATATTGACATAGCTTTAGTTTGCGAAACTTGGCTCAAGCCTACACAACGTTTAAATATTAAAGGATACTCAATAGAACGCAATGATTGTGGCAATAAACACAATGGTGTTGCCATAGTCATTCGTAACAACATACAATACAGTAGATTAAAAACATTTTTTGATGATTCACTTCAGAATATTGCTATCAAAATAAACTTTAATAACAGTTCATTATCAATGGCCAGTCTTTATATCCCGACAAATTGTAGTCCTACTTTTAGAAAAACAAAATTTGTTAATTTTATTAATACCTTACCACAACCATGCTTAGTAGCAGGTGATTTCAATGCACATCACACCATGTGGGGTTGCCAATCTGTCAGCCCTCGTGGAAGAGATGTCCTCGACGCTGTAAATGAATGCAATTTAGTGTTATTAAATGACACACAACCAACAACTGTAGGTACAAATAACTGGAGACCAAATGGTTTGGATTTAACAATAGTCAGTCCCTCTATAGCCCTTAATTGCAATTGGACAGTATATGATGATCCCCTGGGAAGTTATCATCTACCCACAATAACTGAGATTTTGTTCAACACTATCACTGATTCTTCTACAAACAACTTTATTTCTCAAAATAACACAGCTGCACTCAAAAGACCTAATCTATGGCTAGTGAATTGGAATAAGTTTTCAAAGCTTGCCAACACTATGCTTAAAGAATTTATTATTAACCTTAACGATCCTCTACAGTCTTACTATGACTATTGTGATATCATTCATAAAGCTATTAATCAATCGATGTTTAGAAGTCAGGCCCAAAATTCAAATATCAATAATAATAGCTCGAAACAGACAGGAAGCAATTTTAAATACCGGCATCCTCCTCTGCCATGGTGGAATGAAAAGTGTGCTAATGCAGTTAAAAAAGGTAAGGAAGCTTTTATTATATTTAAACGAGATCCTAGTGATTTAAACTATATTAATAAAAAAAAAAAGCAGGCTGAGAAAAAACTTATTATTAAATTAGAAAGATTAAATAGTTGGAAGGAATACTGTACTGAAATAAATAGATCCACTCCAATTTCTAAAATTTGGCAAACTATGCGTAAATTTAATAAATCCTACAGTAAGAGTACGAAACTAAATAATAATAATGAAATATTTTGGATAAATAACTTTTTAAGGAAATATACACCTGACTTTGTTTCACAACCAATGCAAATAAATAATACTTCTTCCGTAAACCCCACTAATAGTTACACTATCAATCCATTCACCATAGATGAGTTAAAAGCAGCTATCAAGTCACGTAAAGACACAACCTTTGGTTTAGATTGCATTTCTTACAAAATGTTTCAAAAACTAGAAACAGATTGCCTTGTGAAATTTTTAAATATTTTAAATTTACTCTGGGAACAATCAATAATTCCAAAAGAGTGGAAACAAGATTGCTTGGTTCCAATTCTAAAAGCAGGAAAAGATCCAAATGATGCAGACTCTTACCGTCCCATTGCATTAACATCTTGTGCAGGTAAACTTTTTGAGCAACTTATGAAACAACGTCTTGAGTTTTATATTGAATCCAATCATATTCTTCCAAGAAATCAGTTCGGGTTTCGTCGCGGTCGGTCAGCAAGAGAAAGTATAGGGCATCTCTTCCACGATACTGACGCTGCGGTTAACAGTAATAAACATCTTGTCTGTATCTTTTTCGATATTGTAGGAGCATTCAATAACATTAATTGTTCTGTTTTTTGTACCATTCTTTCTTCTTTGGGTATACCTGAAAAATGTGTTAGGTGGATTTATGAGTTTATCAGTGGAAGAGAAGTTTATGTTAAGATGAGTTGCAATAATATTTTTGGGCCAAGATTGTCAACTAAAGGCGTCTGTCAAGGTGGCATTTTGAGCCCTTTATTGTATATTCTCTACATCCACAGGCTCAATGAAATGTTAGGAACAGAAGTCAGCAACTTACAGTATGCCGATGATTTGGCTATTTATTGCAGTGGTAATAACATCACACACACAACTCAAAAATTAAATTTAGCACTGGAAAAATTACATAGTTACTTTCAATATTTAAATCTAGAAATTAGTTCAGCTAAAAGTAAAGTAGTCATATTCAAAGAAAAAAGTCATCCCAGTTAAGCTACAATATGACAATAACTTATTACCAATTCAATCTCAAATAAAAATTTTGGGTGTAGTTTTTACACAGAATCTCTCATGGTGTAGATATGTTGATTGCATAACGGAACGAGCTTTAAGAGCTACCAACACTTTAAGATCTTTGGTTGGCAGCCATTGGGGTGCCGATCCTAAGATTCTTTTAACTCTATACAAAGCCCTTGTAAGAAGTCACTTTGACCATGGTTTTTTCTGTTATTGGTTAGATCCAAAATTAGTAGATAAACTTGAAAAGATCCAAAATATAAAATTTAAGATTAATCTTAGGAGCCTTTAAGTCTTCTCCAATTAATTCAATGTAGGTTGGGTGTAACTTGTGTCCATTAATGATCAGACTCAATAATTTTAAATTTAATTTCATTATCAAGTTGTTGTCTGAAGATGGCAATCTCCTTCTTTCTAAACTACTAATGCTTAACTCTAATAACATTTAACTTGTAACATTCAAGAAACTTTAACTTATAAGAGTAAATATAATATCTACAATAGTAGTACTTTGCCTTGTTATGAAGGATCATATGAGAGCAAATTCTGTGGGTTAAAGATTCACATAGATAGGACACTGAGTGATAAATATGCAGTTTACAATAAATTGGATGAACACAGAGAGTTTAGACAAATTTATACAGATGGCTCGAAATGTAACGAAAACGTCTCCATGGCTTACTATGATCCTGTCACTAAATTGGGACATGGGTTCAGATTTCCATCAAATGCAAGTATATACACAGCAGAAGCTCAAGCCATTTATGCATCTTTAGAATATATAGAATCAACTAACCTCAGTTTCAAGAAATGGTTGATAATTTCGGACAGCATGAGCGTTTTAATGGCACTGTCAAATCCAACGTACAATGGTAGCACAAACTATATTATTTATAACATAAGGCAGAAAATTAGTAGGCTTTGGCTCAATCAAGATCGAGAAATAAGTTTGTTTTGGACACCATCTCACATTGGCGTCTCTGGCAACGAACTCGCTGATAAACTTGCCAGCTCTATAATAAAAAACCCCAATATTTATCAAATACCTGTCAAGAACATTAAGTTGCCAGCTTCAGATTGCAAAATCGACATTAGAACGAATATTAACCATCAATGGATTGGAGAGAAACGACACAAATAAAAGGAAAATGGTACAGCTATATTAACTCGGACATTAAGAGACCATGGTTTATCGTCGGAAAATATCTACATAGAAACTTTTACACAACAATTTGTCGTTTGAGAATTGGACTTGGCAGATTTAATGAACATTAACATAGATTGAAAATGATTCCTTCCCCAAATTGTTCGTTTTGTAATTCTGAAAACCAATCTCTAAATCATATATTTTTTGATTGCCCTCACTCAATTCAATATACAAAGACTAGTATTCATTGACAGCTTATTGAACATTTACAAAGAAGCCCTGGATGTCCCGCGCTCTATTCAGGATCTCCTTAAGAATATAGAAGCATTTTACCCTATATATCATTTTATCAAGAGTACCATTGGAGTTATTTGAAAAATAATAATACACCGGAATAGACCTATTCTACCTGATTTGACAACTCGGATGTGACCTATAAATACTGGAGGAAAATTGATACCTGATTTGACAACACGGATTGACCTAAACATACTGGATTATCAAGTTAAAGAATAAATACGTTAGATAAGGCTATGTGCCTCGAATATATAATAAAGACTGAAGAAAATACCTACGGAAAGACAAGGCTTTTAGCCTCAATCAATATGAAGAGAAGAAAAGAAATTAAAATAAGACCAGGCGGTATGGGTTTAAGCTCTTAGCCATAAACAAAAAAAGAATAAAAAAATAAAAAAAAACTATTAAAGTTCAAACTGTTGATGATTTCTATTAGTTAGTACATATCCGCAGAATTAAAATATTTAAAATATGTTCGAGTAATTTTACTCTTACACAGATATCTATAACTTCACCAGAAGAAACATGGCTGCTTCTAATGAGTATAATCCATTATCCAGTTACGAAGATAGTGTCTTTGAACTCCTAACAGCACTGTGCAAAAAGACGGCGGCCAAGTACGCCTCACAGAACAGGGTGTCACAGAGGAGCCTCACTATCAAAATGCGAGCACACTCGTACGAGCTAATACTCAAGAAGTCTTCGCAAGACTTGCCAGAATCACACCGGGAACCTATAGCTGGTTTGCTAACCCATTACTTCATAGCTCACAAAACTGCTAAGAATCTCGCAGAGTATAAAAGATCTGTTGAGTTGAAGAAAGTTATTAATGCAGTGAGACATACAGATTTTGGTGAGCAGAAGGAAAATGTACTTGGTGTGTTAAAATTGCTGGTTGGATTGAGCAATACAGTTAAAAATGACTTGGCTGCTGAACTATTCCAGGTAATTTAATGTTTTGGTTTGAGTGTAGATAAAGGGGCACCAAAGGAAAAACAACTTAGATTTTTTTTCGCTTTGAGGCAGCCTGGTCGCTTGCTAGTCTTTAAAAAGCCAGCGGTCAGAGTGTCAATAAGGGGGCGTATGTTTCCTTGGCGCCCCCTTATCTACACTCCAACTGTGGATTTATATTCGTCAACAGCACCCTGTGCAGGGGGTGTATGGAGGTGGATGTAGACAAAAAATCGGCCAGCCTTTAGAAAGTGGTCCGTTCCAGATGCTATTGATGATTAGTGGATTTATAGATGATTTCAAAATATGTGAATTGTCGGAAATTATAATTTTTCTAGTTATATGTGGGAGTATTAAGGTGGGGAAACAAAAAATTTGCTGTTTTTCTTAACATCAGACGTCGTTCAAAGTACATTGACCCCTTGGCCATTGGCCTTGAACTAGACCTTTTGTGTATATTTTTCATAACATTCTCAGTTTTGCTATGTTTTACGCTGAATGTCGTGTAAAGTTCATTGACTTCGCGGTCATTGACTTTGACCTTGACCTTTCGTGCATATTTCAGAGAAAGTTCTCAGTTTGAGAAATGTATTTTTTGAGAAATGAATTGTTATTATTTTTAATTTGAGATAATATTTACATAATTTTCGTTACGAAAGTGACATTCAGCAACCCGTAGAGTGGAGGGGGGCGGTACCCCTGGAACACCTCCCTCCGCCAGGACCCCCCATTTTTTTGAGTGTAGCCTCTTTGTTCAAAATTGACCTAGCTCCGGCTACTACGGGGATGCGGTGGCGATAGGTACACTGCAGCAAATCCACCCAAATAAACAAAAAGAACTATTCATATCATTAAATGTTTTTATTTGCATAATCTTCGCTCTGGTTTTGCTTCTTGCTCCAAAAAATTTATTTTGTAAAATGTGTTTCTCAGATTTTACAAAGCGAAACCAAGTAAAACCTAAGAATGTATCACCAATAATACAGTGAAAGTGTTGTTCAGTTCTAAAAACTATTAAATACATAGATACTTAGCCACACCATAACCAAGTGAAGTGAAACTACCCCCAAAAAATATAAGCAATTTTCTGGTGGACAATGCGTAAAACTAATTATACAATGAGTAGCGACACACACGATTCAAGTGCCCCCTCAAAAAAATTACTATCAACAAACCTTCCAACAAACAAACACAACCAAATAAGGTCAAATAGAATTTGAAACCCAAGAAAGTTCAAATAAGACTAATCCTTAGTGGCAGAAGGTTGCACCACAGCTTGTGCTAAAAAATGATGCCTCACCATGTGCCCGTAACAAACAACCCCAACCATCCAATTCCCCGCCCGCCTCTGTGATACCAACCAACAACAGATAATCAGTGCTCTCTGTTAATGAAGAAACATGAAAATATATTAGATCCCCACCACTAATCCTATAATCAAACAGTGATAACCAAGAGTGAATTTAATATCAAGATTGTTAATCAAAACTGGCGAGTGACTTGTTGTTCAGCAAAGATAAACAAAAAGCAAATGAATTTAGTTGGGCAAAAGCAACCGATTGGCCACACCTTTACGAGCAAGGAAGAATATTGTGATTAGGCATCTATACCATACCACTCCACATGAAGTCATTATTGAAGAAATAGAGTAAACAGGCAGTAAATTACCAGGAGTGCTTAGACATTTTAGTACTTTTGGGAAGAGGCATAGCACAGCACTCATACGACGTAGCAAAGGGCAAACCCTGAATTGAGTTCCTCCACTCTACTTTTTTACATTCAATGGAATACATGTAACTCGTACAGAACTCAAGCAAAACCACATTTTAATTAAACCAAAGAAAACTTCATAAATACGGGCCCCATAGAGTTGCGTCACTCGTCACTACAGAGCATTCCGCCTTAACTCCCTCCATATGCGGACTTGGTTGTATCTCCAAAAGGTGCTAAATAATGTCAGAGGAGAAATAATCAATGCAAGAATTGGACCACTAAAATTTGCCAGAGGCAATTATAAGGAGAGCGACATCTTCGGGAGTAAAGTAAAGGGCTTGAGATGCGCGCAAATACTAGACTAATTTATTATAGGAAATACTATGAGCTTATATACAACTTACTACAAAACTACGTGATGAATATAAATATACCTTATCTGTGACGGTCGTCAACTTATCTTAACATTACGTGGAAATATGACTAACATAGTCGACCGGCACAGGTACTCCCCCCCTTTAGGGAAAAAATAAATGAATGTACTTATAACAATGAACAAAAATCTAAGTTGGAATCAAACATTAACCTTAAATGAATCAAAATAACTTTAAAAATGTGTATACCATAACAAACTTATATCAACTGCAATAATAACTAGTAGGATTTTAATAAACATAAAATAGATAGTAATTGTGCATACTTCAACTTAATCTAAAGGTAAATCTTACACGAATTAGAAAAATAAAGGAACTACGGTTATGTGAATTCTACATAAGTTTAAAGAATTACTTAATATTTACCTACAGGCAAGTCTTGTATCTGGCCGCACACTACATAAAATAATCTAAAAACTGGAAAACAGAAAAACACTAGGAAAATGGGGCTTCGCGGTTAGTAAACTAACCTAACCTATAACCTGGAAAAGATCCGCAGGAGAGTCGTCTGGTGCTGCAGCCGCCCAATGTTTTTCAGGAATCGATGAGTCAATTTACATCGCACGTCGTTGAAGTTGTAATCACTGTTTGTTTATAATTGCGACCGTACCTACACAAGGATGATTGTGCTGAATCAGCGTCAGCATTAAATCTGTAACCTTGGCTGTAGGCAGTCAATGATCTCGTACGTCATATGTACGTGCGTGCTCTTCACTCTTGAGTGAATATTAAGTTGTCGATTGATGAAATTTGTGTGCCTAAAAACCTT
Organism: Argyresthia goedartella; assembly: GCA_949825045.1. Lineage (NCBI taxonomy): Eukaryota > Metazoa > Arthropoda > Insecta > Lepidoptera > Argyresthiidae > Argyresthia > Argyresthia goedartella. The sequence continues at coordinate 17,185,986 of OX463829.1, read as the reverse complement.
GGGATTTGGCAACATAGGGCACATCTTGTACACCAATCGTTTATATATATATATATATATATATATATATATATATATATATATATATATATATAATGTCGCAGTACCGGGGATAGGATCAGTGAGATGTGGGTATTCAGGGTCTTCGTCGGCCATGGTGGGTAACTCGAGCAATTTAATTAAGGCGACCACGAACTTTAGAGTAACTTTTATTGGTCATGAGAACACAAATGAAGACAATCAATGAAACAGACAAACAAGTGTTGTTCCGCCGGAGTCCGAGCCAATAATGTCCACACGGATCTCGGTTCTTCAACACGTGCATGTCCAGGCCCGCCATTAGGTTGGTAGCCCGCGTTTCACCGACCAATCAGAAGGCAGCAGCAGTGCTGCCAACATAGCGGACGTGACAACCAACGACTTCCGGTCGTTTAGCGTCTCTTCCGCTGCGACACGGCCATCACTGACCATCACCCGTCCTCGGGTGGCATCCTGTAGGACAAAACAAAGAAAGCACAGTACTGTTGCTTCGGCAATCCTGACCTTAACTCTATGTTGTCATAGTTTCAATAAAATCACAATGAAATCTTAATCCTTTTCTTTATTTTAGCAACAATATCACAATCAATAGCATCATCAATCAATCCAATATCAGCATACTACAAAGTATACCAGAGCAGCAAGTGAGAGTGTAAACTGCAAGTTTATCAATTAAATCATAAGCAGCCTTAAACAAAATCAAACTACCAGTCCATCGGCAGTATCCCTGTATAACACAGTCCTTCGGTTATACAACACATCGATTACCAGTCCATCGGTAGCAATACAGTATGGCACAGTCCTTCGGCCACACAACTGATAGACTACCAGTCCCTCGGTAGCGGTCTTAACGTAAACCAGTCCATCGGTTTACAAGTCATTTGAATCGGCTTGCTCAGTATCACTAGAGACATCATCAATTTGTTCTAACTCAGGTGGCAATTGCTGGTCGGGTATCCTTCTTACACGGTCATGAGGGTACGTGTAGGTTCGCTTAGATGTAAGAGACTTAAGAAGATACCTATCACCATCTAGCACTTCAATAATTTTTAACGGACCCCTAAACTTAGGATCTAGTTTGGTTTGGTTCCTCTCCTCATTTTCAATTAGAACAAAATCTCCTATGTTTAACTTTTTTAATGTAGCCTTATTACTATCGTACCTTCCCTTATCGTAACTAGAGATCCTCTCAATGTTTTGTGTTGCTTGGTCCCTAATTTCTTCAAGATTTACTTCGGGCTCATCGTCAACAGTTATCAAACTCAATGGCCTGGCTACACGTTCTATCAGTAACTCAAGCGGGCTTGCTTTGGTGACTCTGTTTACCGTTGAATTTAATGCTAGTTGCACGTCACCGAGTGCATCCTGCCAGGTACGTTCCTTGCTTGTCTCTATAGCCGTCAACATGTTTTTAAGAGCGCTCATCACCCTCTCAACTTGGCCGTTGGCCCGCGCCGCGCCTGTTGCAACGATATGCAATTCAATATTGCAAGACTCACAAAACGATGCGAATTCACGACTAGAAAAACACCGACCTTGATCCGCAATCACCCTACGCGGCGCACCGAATAACGCGATCATTGATTTTAACGCGCTCAAGCTACTGTTCGTGTCAATATTCTTGAAGTGTTATTCTTATTCGAGTGATAAAGAAGCACGTATTTTGTAAAACCGTCTATAATGACAAATACGTACTCCTTATGATCGCTTTTACCATTCAATTTTCCGGAGGCATCGATATGAATCGTATGCCACGGAACATTGACCTTTGGGATCGGGTGTAATTCGGCCTGTATCTTGCCAGAGGGTTTCTTAGAAATTTTGCAGGTAATGCAACTGTCCACAAATTTGCGAACGTACTTGTTCATGCCCTCGAACCAATAATGATTGTACAATTTTTCTAGCGTTTTTTCCCAACCCAAATGCATTATTGATTCGTGGACATTGTTTATAACGGACCACCGAAACGCTCTTGGCACGATAGGTAGGCAACGAGTACGACCATTACGCTGGACTTTACGGAAAAGGACATTAGACCTAATTTCGTATGTGTTACGCAAATCCTCCGATAAAGACTCATTTTGAATGTCAGAAACGATTTTGCTAATCTCCGGGTCTTTTTGCTGTTCTACGCGCAACCAATCTTCCGATAACTCAGCTAAATCTACCCGTTTTTGTTCTACGCGTGTGTCCAGCGGCGCTTCTATTGGTAATGGATTTCTCGAAAGAAAATCGACGTGTTTCATCCGACTACCCTCGCGATAAACTATGTCGAAGTCGAACGACTGCAAATACGACCACCATCTCTGTGCTCGGGGAGAAAGTTCGGCCTTATTTAGACATAGACATAGACATAGACATCATTTATTGATAATATTCATTACACGTCATGACATGAATCATAATTCAATGTTATGTAACTAGTTTAAATTGGTACATAGGGATTTTTATATTACTCATGTCTATACAATAATAAGCAATTACTAACAATTTTAAAATAACTTACACGCAGTAAATTAAATAAGTCAGTATATGTCACAAAAAAAATAAATAATTAAACTGTAAATAATAATGTCAATGGTAATTGTAAATTATAATGTCAAATTATGTGACTAGTTCACTAGTTACATACCTAATGCTAAAAACTCATCATAGCTGTACAGGGACTTCTCAATAAGCCATGTTCTTAATTTACATTTAAAGATGGACACACTCGGATCAGTGATAGCTCCAGGTAGCTTGTTGTACACTACCGGACCCATAGCGTGGATTGTTTTTCTTGTTTTTTCCAGTTTGTGCGCGATTGTAGCTAATTTGTTGGAGTTGCGCGTTTCGTACCTATGCCCTTCTCCAAGTCGTTTGTATAGGTGAATATTCTCTCGCACATACGTGGCCACTTGGAGAATGAGTAAGCTAGGCAATGTGAGAATCTTAAGTTGTTTAAAGTGCGGTCTGGCTGACTCGTCAGTCGGTACCCGCGCCAGCAACCGCACGGCGCGCTTCTGCAGGACAAACACGCGGTGCCACTGCGCCGCGCGCCCCCACAGCTCCACGCCGTACTGCAGAAGCGAGTGCACCGACGCGAAGTAGCACGTCCGCAGCGACTCTGCAGGGAGTGTTGATGAGAGCCGACTTAAGGCGAAACATGCGCTCGCCAGTCTACTGCATAACCTTTCTATATGCGCGTCCCAGGTTAATGCCTGATCCACCTGAAAGCCCAGAAACGCTGCAGTGTGGGCTTGCTCAATTTGAGATCCGTCCACGACGACTGCTAATTTAGGTCTTCTACGCCCAGATAGATCAAACTGAACGAATTGTGTCTTTGTTGTATTCAGTAGCAGACCATTATGGCGGAACCAAAGGCACATGCGGTAGGCGGTTGCATTAAGCTTCATCTCCAGTAATGCCAGTGTCGGAGCAGTTACTACTGCAGCTACGTCATCGGCAAATAAGAAAATCTCCCCCTCTAAGCACACTTGGAAGATCGTTTAGCAGTAAAGAAAAAGCAATATATGATAATGAAGAGCCCTGTGGTACGCCCATGTCTGCCGAGAGTCCGTCTGACTTTGCAGCGCCTGCTGCACCAACTACGAACTGCATTCTTTCTTGCTTGAAACTCGTAAGTAGCGACAATGCTGGCCCAGTGATGCCATAGTGCTGAAGCTTCATATATAGTACGTTATGATCTGCGACATCGAATGCCTTCGAGAGGTCGCAGAAGAGAACGGCAACAGCCTGTTGTCGCTCACGAGCATCAAGCACTCGGCGCACTACCTCCCGTGCCAGCCGGGTGGTGGAGCGGCCCTCGCGGTACGCGTACTGCCGGTCAGTGAGAGCGGAGGTGCTATCGAGGAAGCTAGTTAAACGGGAACTGATACCGTTCTCCAGTACTTTTGCTATCGCCGGTATGATTGAGATAGGGCGGTAGTTGCTGGAGTCGTCTTTACTTCCTTTGCCCTTATACAGTGGACTAACTTTAATTTGTTTTAGACATCTAGGATATATGCCACCTTTAATACATTTATTGAACATAACGCAGAGTGGCATGCATATGTTGCGTGCTATACTGTGGACAAGATTGATGGAAATGTCATAGATATCTTTTGTAGGCTTATTTGCCACTCGCTTTATAATAATAGTGTAGACTTCCGCTGGTGTGAACGGGCGGAGTCGCAGCGATGAGTCACTCGGCGCGCGCGCAGCTACTAGCGGGGCGCGCGCGGCGCACAGGTTGGCTGGCGGAGCTCCGCACAGGCGAGCTGCATTCACAAACTGTGAGTTGAGATGGTCGACAACTTCTTTTTTAGATGGAAAGACTATCCCAGTCGGGTGTTTGATGAGTTCCGTATAGTCAACACTCGATTTCTTGCTTTTACAAGTTTCGGTGCCCACTATCTTCCACATTGTTTTGATAGGATTGTCACTATTATTGATTAAAGAGGAAAAATGCTGAAGTCTGTGCGAGTAAAGTTTGCTATTGAGGTTCTCAGTCATCTGTTTAACTTTGTCACTAATAATTGTATCGTTTGGATAAAAAGTTTGTAACTCAATTAGATCGAACACCAAGGACTTGAGACAGAGTGTTTCCTCAGTGAGCCATGAGTTTTCTTTGTTGACATTTGGCTTGCGTTTTAAAGGAAAGCATATTTGTGCTTTACACACAATAACATTTATTATAGCTTGGGCAATCTCCTCTGTAGTTGTTTTGCTACAAAACAGATCCTCCCAATCCACACTATCTATAGCTAGTGCAAATTGTGTTCTCGATTGTCGTGTGTAGTCTCGAACGAGGCGAGTGGCGGGCGGCAGCGTGGGGCGCTCCCCGCACACCAGCTCCACGCGGACGCCGAGGTGGTCACTCAGGTTGGTGGTGAGCGGTCTCGCGGCCGGCCTGAACCGGTCCCCAGTGTTGGTGTACGCGTGGTCGAGTGATGTCGCCGATGTTGATGTTATTCGCGTAGGGAAGTCTACCAAGTTCCTGAAACTATGTGATGCGAGTGTGTCACTGAGCTCTATATTTTCAGAACTACTAACTAATGTGTCAATATTCGCGTCACCTACAAGTTTGCACTCGAGGCCAGTATCGTTAATCTTACCGAGAAGTTTGTCCAGTACAGTTATGAAGTCAGATGCTTTGATTGCGTTCGTCCGATAAAAACATACTATAAGTAAATCATAGTCTATTAATTTAATTGCCGATATTTCACAATACAGCTCAACGGATAGTTTACATAGGTCGGGATATTCAATTGCTTTGGTCTTGTTATTTATGAATAAACATGAGCCACCATGTTCGAAATTAGCTCGACAGGAGCTTGAGACCAAATTAAAATTAGTGATATTAATACATTTTAGTTGATCGCTCTTTAACCAGTGTTCGGTTACGGCAAAAACATCACATTTCAGCTCATCTTGTGTTAGCAATTCTATATTTCTTGTTTTATTGTTTAGGGACTGCACATTTTGTAGTGCTATGGTAATAGTATTTAGTCTATTTACTGTGTTGGTGGTTCTCGGCACTTGTGGGAGGGGCGGAGCTTGAGTGGGCGCCGCGGGTGTCGGCGCCGGTGCCGCGGGCGCGGGATGCTGCGCCGTGGCCGCTGACTCGCGCGCCGCGCGCAGCTCGCCCGGTGCTGCTGGAGTCAGGTGACGAACGCGCCGCTCGCCGTGTGCTGGGGCGAAACCACTCTGTGATTTCAGTCCCCGGAGGCCAATTGGCCGGTGTCATGAAGAAATCAAACAGACTTGTTGGGACGAAGATGGCAAATGAAGCGTAGTGCGTGTGCTTGAGCTCGAGTTTTTCTACTCTATACTTTCCTGATTGTTTCTTCTTTTCCATATATGCTAGCATGCTTTCTGCTGTAACTTCTGGGCGTAAGAAGCATGCGTGGATTTTCTTCGCCCGCTCCACTGTTTGTAAGTATGGGTCATCCACACCTGTACCACATATTACATTGGTTCTTGTGTTCCGTCGTCGCCGTCCACGTTTTGGTACAACTTGCCAGTCACTGTCGTCATTTGTTTTAACTTCAAGATCTCCTGGAATCAAAGTTTCGTGAAGTGGAATCTGAACAATATCGATCATCACCTCCTTGATTTCATTTTGCGCCGGCAGCGCAGTCGCTTGGCGTAGTCTCATTGTGTCCAGCGGGCGCTGCTGATTGGTTCGGAGCCAGCTTGTTGCGAGTCTCGGCACGAAGCTCGCGAGCTGTGATTGGGCCTGTCGCTCCAACTCGGCCAGATGTTGAAACTCGTCTTGTAATGTCTTTCGTAATTGGCTTCTTTTGTGCCGCGGTGTTTTGCGGCAGCCGGGGAGTGATGGTGGCCGTTGTATTCTGCTTTGGATCACTTTGTTTGGCTTCTTTCTCTTCTCCTAGGCGCACGATAGTAGCTTCTAGCTCACTTAACTTTCGCTCAATTGGTTCTAGGCACTTTTTGATCACTGATTCCACTGCTTCTAGGGTTAGATACGGCATTTTGTCTGCTTTAGAATTAAATAAGCGGGAGCGCCCGAACAACCAAGCATCACCTCACGAGGGGCGGGGGAGGAATCTTTTGAAAAAAAAAAAATTTTTTTTTTTGATGCCTTAACAGAATGTAGTGCACACCTGAACCCTACTTACATCTATAAATAGCCTCTTTATTATGATTCATGACTGAATATACAACTGTCTTTCGAACATGTGACTGCCTCATTCCACACCTAATAGGCCGATCCTTACATGGCGACCGTGCCAGGCCAGCCTACCTCTCGCGAGGTAGTGCTGTGCCGAATGGCGATTAAATAAATTCAAATAATATTTAAATAATACTTGAAGAACTTGGAAAAGAGAAATATAACGAAGATAAATATATAGAGAAAAAGAACGGGATGACCTATGAAGAGACCACGACATTAGCGGATTGCAGCCAGAAGAAGACGGATAAATAGAAGAAAGAAGATAATTATAGAAGAAAGAATATATTTACACAAGAAGAGAAAAGAAAATATTACAGAAGATTTGTGCTGCCGGGTGCCGGGCGATTTCCTAAGCCTGATGATGTGGAAGCAGGGCGCTGGGCGTAACCGTACGGGTCAAGTGAGGCGCAGCTGGGAGATGTACGGTTCCCAGGATGTGCTGACTCCGAGCGAGCTGCGTGCGACACGGGCGATGACGTCGTGGCGTCAATGTGTTTTTTGGACAATGGGTTTTATTATACGTATGACATGTAAGTAAATTAAATTATTTGTCGATTAGTATATTTAAGTTTTGGCTAGATTTTGTATTGTCAAAGGGTTGACGATACGATCAATATTAATATAATTATTTTTCCAAATGAAGATTGCATGAAGTAACTAAAATAGTATTATGATGAATGGCATAGAACGAAAAGTTAGTAGTACAGTATAGTCAGCAAGAGAAGTGTGAATGAACGATTGATATTATTTTTTAGGAATGGAGATATTTTTGAAAGCCGAAAAGTAAATAAGTTAGACACGAGTTATTTGGGATGAGATGATTTGACAGTATTTTTTTATTTTTGAGGAGATTTTGAAAAATCTGGGAATAATGTGATAAAAAGTGTGAAGTATGAAGTTGAAAGTTTCGTTATTTTTTGTTTTATAACCGCTAGTATTTTTTTTATATTGCATCATAATTCTGATTTACTCCAAATGTACAATCAAGTACATAAATGATTCAGTTGTTCATTTGACTTGGTAACAGTCAAAGTTATTCAAAAGTTAAGTATAGAAATTCAATCCAGTGTTCGCAGGCGAACCAAATATGGACATGCTACACTGCAGAAGAAACCAAATTAGATTAGAACATAACACATGTTTTGATTACAGAGAAACAGAATTGTTATTATAATAATTAGTAGTTCATGTTACCGCAGTGCGACTTGTATAGAGCGAAAGATTTTAGTTTCATGCGACTAATATGGAAGATACATAAAAGGTGATGGATGATTGATAGCGAGTTTAGGGTACCGCAGAGAGATTAAGTATGAAACCATTTTCAAGTTATAATACGGAATGAATTTGAATAGTATGGGATGTATAAATTTCATATTGAGTATGTATGTACAAAATATTTAGTATGCAAAAGAAGTTCAGCTTTAATCACAGATATACTTAAAAAAAAAACGAACGACGGAACCACTAACGTTAGTTTATCATAAAAGTTTGTTTAGAAATTGTACTTGCATTTATTTTACAGATTGCATTCGAGTTTATTAATAGAATTATAGTCTGACCAGCGGATATGGTCACTTCGGATTCGGATACTTCATAAAAGTGAGAAAATATTGGTTGATAGTGAGAGTTGAAAAGTATGAAAATGAAATGGAACGAAAAGTTAACCACTGATGTGAAGATTTATTTAATATTTGCAAGTTTTAAGTTATGTTATGTGAGTACGTATTACCTAAGAAAGTTATATTTTTGTTTGGATTTGGGAATGTAGATTATTGTTGTCGTTAGGAATAAAAAGTATGAATTTGAGAGAAGGTATGGAATGTGCAGGATAGGTTACTCTAGGCCACAGAGTAAGTTAGTTGGGAACACTTCGTTTGTTAAGTTTTCGAGAAAAGTTGGACTGATCATCCAATCTTTACAGAATATCTTAAAACTCGAAGGATTCGTATGGATTGAGTTTAAGTTATGGTTTTAGTGTGGTACGTGACTATTGGCGAGACAATTATGTTATTGTACAATCATCAAAGTCAAAAGGTACAAGGTACAAGGCACGAATCCTTCCTCTTCGATCATGATGTGGACGAGTTTCCTTTGTGAGAAAGTTGGATATCGATGACCTAATAAGCTCGCGAGCAGGCTCAGGCAGGTAGACCTGGAGCCAGGTACTAGTAGTCTATGTATTTAAGTATTATTATAAAAAGTACCTTATAAAGTAAATACCAGTGTGTATAAAAAGTACCTATAAATGTGCACTCACTACATGTGAATATTAAGGGTCCGGATCCCGATAATTAAAGTACCTATATGAAGTGATAAGGAGATTATAATAAAATAGAGACTTTGATTGATAGCGATTGTTTATGAAAAGCGAGTATATTTTTGATAGTTTTGCAATGAAGATTTATATTTTTATAAGATGTGACGATTTTCTTTTGAGATGGAAGTAGGTATGCAATGGATAAATAAACAAAAAAGTAGTTAGTGATTATGGAATAAAATTTGACAAAAGTAAATAAATGCGTGAAGAAAGGAAAGAGATTTAGAAGGAATGAGAAATGTGGAGTTTTGAAATTGCAACTGATTAATTGTTATAATTTTGTGTAAAAGTTCAATGTGTTAAAAATAAAACGTTCTCATGTTTGATGAAGGATTGAGAAATATGTACTTTTGTTTTGCGTTTCATTTATTTTATGGTTTTGTGTTATTTTGTTTAAATGTATAAAATTCGTTCATGTCGTCAACCCTACCCCTAAAACAGATAGATATTTTAGTTTCGTGTATTTACTTGTGTATGTACTTATTCGTTTATTTCGTGTATTCAAAATTAGTTTTAGAAAATACATAACCTGATGTTCTTATGTAATCATTATCAACGTACTTTAATGAAGTTGTTTAAAAATAGGTGTTAAAAAGGGGTGAGAAATAGTAATAAATGGTTATAGTTGATTTTGATAGTATTGAAAAAATTGTATCCAGCAAACAAAAATATAAAAGGTTTTCATTTGTTATATTTTTTACAGATTTTAAATTTTCAATTGATATTTTACACAGGTGATTTATTTTATTGTTATTTTTACAGAAATTAGTTACTTATTAGATTGTTGTTTTGATGTTATTAGATCTAAATTGTTAAATGTCATAAAAATTATATGCATATTTTTTACTTTCAAAAAAGGGGGAAGGTGTAGTGCACACCTGAACCCTACTTACATCTATAAATAGCCTCTTTATTATGATTCATGACTGAATATACAACTGTCTTTCGAACATGTGACTGCCTCATTCCACACCTAATAGGCCGATCCTTACAAGAATTGCAGTCCGTTACTACAGTGAATTTACGACCCTTTAGGTACTGACTGAAGTGTTTTGTTGCATTTACTATGGCCAATGTTTCTAAGTCATAGGAATGATACTTAGCTTCCGCTGGTGAAGTCCTACGACTGTAATAGGAAACCGGGTGTTGCTTTCCTTCGATTTTTTTAAATTAGAATGGGTCCGTAACCCTCAGAGCTAGCGTCGGTGTGCAGTTCGATCGGGTGCTCGGGATTAAAAATCGTTAAAGCTGGCTCATGCGTTAGCAGAGAAATAATTTGCTGACGAATGGATTCGTGGCACGGCTGCCAGTCTAATTCTTTCGTTTTGTTGCTAGTTAGCCTGAACAATGGAGCCATAATTTCAGAAAATCGAGGGATAAACTGCCGAAAGTAGGAGGCTAAGCCTATAAACTGTCGAAGCTGCGTTATTGATGTTGGGGGTGAGAGTCTTGTCAGCGCTTGAAGCTTTCCTGGATTTGGTCTAATTTGCCCATTCTCAATTAAGTAACCCAAAAACTCTACGCGCGTTTTAAGAAAAGTGCATTTTTAAGGTTGAACGTAAACCCAGCCTTTGTTAAACGCTCCAGGACAATCTGAAGTCTCTCAAGACCCTCATCCACATCTTTTGCTATCAGTAGGACGTCGTTGACATAGGAAATAACAAAACTGTGCGCGAGATCGCCTAATGCGCTATTTACTGCCCTTTGGAACACCGACGTCGCATTTTTAAGTCCAAATGGCATCGCGAGATATTCCCATTGACCATTCGGGGTCACGAACGAGGTCATCTCAACAGAATCGGGATGAACGGGAATTAAATGATACCCGCTACAAGCGTCGAGCGATACGAACCACTGCGCACCGCCTAAACGCGCAATGAGGTCATTAATCAGTGGCAGCGGATACCTGTCTGCTACGGTGTTGTCATTTAGCTGTCGATAGTCCACACACATGCGGTCAGAGCCGTCCTTCTTTTTGACTAAAAGTGCCGGACTAGAAAACGGAGAGCAACTCGGTCTAACCACACCCGCGCGCAACAAATAATTAACCTTATCACGCATAATAGCCTTCTCATCTTCACTGAGCCTGTAAGGACGCCTTTGAACCGTACGTGTGGGGTCTATAAGTCTAATCAGTAATTGCCCAGTAGAAACGCGCAACTCTGATACTCCATACGAAAAAGAATCGCGAAACTTTTCTAAAATCTGGAGCAATTGGGGTCTGTATTCGTCTGGAATATCAGTGTCGATGTTATCGAAAGAAACTAAAGTATCTGCGTTCCTGTCCGCTTGGCAGGCTAAAACTTGTTTAACACGCGATAAGGTGGCGGTATTCGAAGTTCTTTTGCCTCAAAACCATACTGCAAAACTTCGCGGCCTATCATAAGCGAGTGCTTGAGGTACTGATCCGGCAAAACATGAAATAGCACCTCCAATGTATAACCGTCAATCCTAACTTCGGACAAAATTTTCAAAACACTAGCTACGCTAGCCTGGCCGATGCCCGTTAATGTTACAACACTATGCACCCTCTTTCCCGGAAACCTTTTAGCCACACTGTCTTGAATTAGAGAGCATTCAGCACCAGTACCCTGGGGGGGGGGGTCCAGTTCATTGTGTGAACTGGTTCCTCCCGCAGGGAGAGATTCCCCTGTACTGGTAGTACAGGAACCCTCCTGGGGTATTAGATGCTCCGTATTTGACTCCATGGTTTTCACCCTTTCGGGCCCCATCTTTCAAGTTTGCAGTACGTTAGCCGCCCGCAACGATATGTGTACCGTTGCTGACGACTTGGCGTTGTCCGGCCGGTAAACCGGCACGGTACTGCGGACGCTGCGCACCTACCGCCCGCAGGTCGTGATTTTTTAGAGTGCGCACGTACCATACACTTTATTTTCACCGCCAATCTTTGTGCCTCTGAAGGAGGCCGGATGGGCTGCCTTACGCCCTTACTTTAGAGTGTTCGCGCCGGAGAACACTAAAACCGGAGGTCAGATGGGCTCCCCTTGTCCGCGGCTACCGGCTACCTGTCATGGAACAGGCAGCTGACCCTCCGATTGGGGGGCCATTCGCCATCCGCAACCTGCGACGCGCTTGGTCCCATGGGGAATGGGTCCTTCTAGATCACCATGTCGGTCACCCGGAGGCATTCCGGGAGATGTTGACATGTGTGGGTCCATCAGGCAAGCTTCCCGTTCGTACCCCTTAATTTGATTAAAATGAAACGTAAAAATTCGACAGTTTCTGTGAACGAAACATAAAAACTGAAATGTCAATAAGACCATACATAGTCAATATAATGACATATTGTTGACATAATTAAAAAACCGGTCAAGTGCGAGTCTAAATCGCGCACGAAGGGTTCCGTACCACCGTTCAATGGAAGCGATGGTGTGGAGTGAATAGTTTGGATTTTACACAGCAAAATATTGTTTACAAAGTTATTGGTGCGGTTACTTTCACACTCCATGTACGTAACCAGGTGCATCCATAAGTTTGTATGTGGTATTGTTGTATGGGAGCCCCCTTAAATATTTCTTTTATCCTGTTTTTTAGTATTTGTTGTTATAGCGGCAACAGAAATACATAATCTGTGAAAATTTCAACTCTCTAGCTAGCTAGGTTCTTGAGATACAGCCTGGTGACAGACGGACGGACGGACAGCGAAGTCTTAGTAATAGGGTCCCGTTTGGAACCCTTCGGGTACGGAACCCTAAAAAGAAAAAAGCAAGCATGAATGAATGAATTTGGCTTTTTGCGCTCCGTTACTAAAAATTGAATCTCAGTAAATCTAAAAGAACACATTGAAATAAGCACAAGTCCAAAAACGCAAAGAAAGCTTGTGACGCAAAAATATAATCAAAAATTACTTTTACAATATAATTCGGTTTAATGCACACTTTCCTCTATGTATGTATTCTCATCTTACAATAAGCGTACAACGAAACGTAACACATTTTGATGTTATTATTGCGTGTTGTGTGTCATACGTAAAGCAAAATTTTATAGATTTTCGAAAAATCATATCTGAAAAACTTTGGAGTACGGACACCTGAAACTTTTAGAACGTATTTAAAATGACCCAAATTGTCTACGAAAAAAAAAGAAAGCCCTAGAAATCCGCCCGTTTTATAAAGTCTAGCCGATTCCCGACCTCATCGACTTTTTCGTCTTGATGGAGCAACAAGCCACTCACCAGTGCTACTGACAATGAGCACCACAAACAGTGTAAAAAAGAAATACTCGACCAGCAATAACCAAAGCAACCAGCAAAGAGGACGGTGAGAAAAAATAAAGCCAGCAATTCATTACGGACGAAAAATAATTTCGAAAAATAAATCGATCTCATGCAGACGTACTCAAAATCGGACATAAAAGTCCGTATGTATAAATATTAATATTGCTACGCCCTCTAGGTAAAATGACATTGAGACTAAACTGTACTTATTTAAGAACTTAGGACATGTTATTTATTGCAATAAACATATTGAATTGAATTGAATTGAAAGTCACGGGGAAGGGACATTACCATGTCAAAACAAGCAACAACCAATGTCAAGAACAATTAAAGAACTACTGATAAAGCAATCTAAAAAAAATATTCACTCCTTCAAAAAATTAGTACAATAATGGAAATTGGTCAAGCGCGATTATAATCATTTTCAATTTGGACAAGGTCGCAATACACGGCCAGCTAAATTCTCCTTTCTCTTGTCATGACCTCATTTATCTTTCTTATAAGATAAAGCCTCTCAAGAGCAGAGCGAAATTTCTTTATATCCGGAACATTAAGGATATCGACCATGAGTCTATTTGTCTGATGCTACGTCGACTGGTCCCCTGTCACTACCAGTAAGACAGTTGATAATAAAATCGCCAATTTTAATTCTATAGTCCTGGGTCTCTATGACAAGCACGCACCTACAAAAACGTGATGGTTAAACACCTCCATGCCCCTTGGCTAACATACACTATCAAGTGCCTAATGGCCAAGAGGAATAGAGCCAAGTGTAGATACCGCAAGAATCCGACAGATGATAATTTCCTCTCTTACAAATGTCTTCGCAACCGTTGCAACCGTCTCTGTCGCGATCTAAACGTCGGCACATCCACAAATGTATTGAGAGCTATACTCCAGCTCAGGTGTGGAAATTCCTGAGAACGCTTGGTATAGGTAAGTCCCGGGACCTACATGATGGTAATGTAGATCTCAACGGTCTCAACCAGTTTCTTTCTGCCCCGCCTGTTGTGATGGATCCCACTGTCAAACAAGCCACGCTTCAGAGCCTGCGCTCTAAGTCCTTACCCAATACCACACCATTCAACTTGAGTAATGTTGGAATCGCTGCGGTCAAGAAGGCGCTATTGGCAGTTAACTCGAAAGCTGTAGGCTATGACAAAATTTGCCTTAAAATGCTACTGACAATCCAATTCGAACTATTGCCAGCAATAACACACGTTATACTGAACGCACAAAAGACCAAACTCATACACGTTCGCTCCAGCCATAACCTGAATCAAGAAGAGGTACATATCATCGCACATGACCATGACTGCTTGCATGCCCCAAGTCCACAATGCAAATGCGCTTCTATAGAGCAAGTTTCACAACACCCTTACCTAGGATTGATAATTGATAACAGGTTTAATTGGGCCCCACACACTCAAATAGTATGCAAAAGGTTGAAATCTGTGTTGGCTAAATTTTATGTAGTTAGGAATAGGATTCCTTTTTGTGTGTTGCTCACCTTGTATAAATCCCTGGCAGAAGTTATAATTTCATATGGTCTCAGTAGTTATGGCAGAACATTTAAATCTTACTTAGACAACATAACAATGCCGCAAATTAGGCTACTGAAGATTATTATACCATACAAGATTTACAATAATCTAAAATCTGAGGGTACAAGCGTATTTAAATACTGCCAAATACTACCAGTCCATAAAAAAGTTGAAATGCAACTTATCAGTGAACAATTCTTCAAGAAGGAAGTTCAAATCCCAATAATACATCCCACAGCAACCCGCCGGGTAACTAACAAAAAATTAAAAATTTGTAGGACGACACACTTATATGGATTACGGACATCAAAACACCTAATCCCCCTTCTAATGAATAAAATGCCACCTGAAATAATAACATCAATCCATGTCAACCCTCACAAAATAGATATTGAAAAAATTCTTCACAAGCACATCACATGACTAATCACCTTATTTACGAGCACGATATATATACATATTTATATACCTACTTCACACTTGTCTTATATTCAACTTACTTCGAAAGCACGGACCTATGTTTAAGGGATAACTTTTATTTGTCAAATAATAACGTGTATTTGTCAACACCGACCGTACTAAATATTTTTTAAGCTATAATATGTGCAGCTGAGACAAACCACCTGTGGTTTTACAGCATGCACAAACCACAACTCGTGTATTGAACTTTTAAGAAAATAAACATTCTTTGAATCTTTGAATCTTCGAGGTGGTATTCTTTCTCCGGACATCCTGTTTTCCCCATATCATCTTTATGCTGATGATCTCCAGATTTATCGCCACTTCTCTCATAACGATGTAAACTCTGCTGTGGAGGCATTAAACGCTCATCTGGAGGGGGTGAGAAGCTGGGCTTCATCCTTCGGACTCCTGGTTAACCCACGCAAGTCCCAGGCCATGATTATAGGTACCAGACAATCTCTTAACTTGTTGCAGCAACAGCCCATTCCACCTGTCACTTTTAATGGTACCACAATCGTGTATAGCGATAAAGCTAAAAACCTGGGTCTCATCTTCGACAACCAGCTGTCCTGGTCATCGCATGTCAATGAGGTCAGTCGACGAGTATTTGCTACTTTTAACTCTCTCAGGAGACTTCAGTACTTTTTGCCTCGATAGACCAAAATCACTCTCGCTCAGTCTCTCCTTCTACCCCTTATCGATTATGCTGATGTCTGCTGGGTCAGTGCTAACGAACGACTTCAAAATCTTGGAATTCGGTTTATCTTTAGGCTGCGCAAATACGACCATGTCACAGCATCGCAAAGAGCTGAAGTGGCTGCCAATAGGTCTTCGTCGGGATGCTCACAACCTCAACAGCCTCTACAATATTTTACGCAATCCACGCTATCTTACGAGACCGTTTTCCAATTCTTTCTCCCAGCAGGCCTCGGAGAACTCACGCGGTTTCAATGCTCACAACCCCAAAGCATAACACCGCGTCCTCTGAGTATGAGTTTAGATTCCTGGCCATTCAATTGTGTAATGCACTCCCCTGCACCATCAGGGACAGTCCTTCTCTTAATATATTTAAAAGTCGCGTGAAGATGCATTACCTTTCTCTTTATAAATATAGGTAGTATGTATGTATTTATTAGAATATATATTTAAATATATATTAGGTCCTTACATATGAAATTGGCGTTTCGCCTTACTGGCCACTTTAATCTCAAATATCTCCTCTATGGTTAGGAATTCCAATTCAAATTTATATAGCTATTTACAGATGTAGTGAATAATCTTTTCCTTTCGTATTTTCTCGGAAATGTTCGTTTTGTCTTACTACTTCACTCGCACTCAGTACCCATCGAGACAACGCAATAAAGTATGCGATTTATTACACGTAATTTAATAATACAGTAATTCATAGACACATCGGCACCATTCGGGTGTTATCGTTGTTCCGAGTTTTGCCGATAGGAAAGGATTATTCACTACATCTGTACTCATGTAGTTGTGTTTCTAAACTTATAATTCATTTGTTTTTTCCTCAATTGTTTTTTTTCTTGCGTCACTCAGCTTACAAAGCTCGAAGGATTAATGATGTGTATGGCGACGGTGCCGCAATAGAAAACACAGTGCGTTTTTGGTTGCGTTTTCGTTCTGGAAATATCGACCTGCAGAACAAGCCCCGTGGACGGCCGGAGACCAAAGTTGATAATGAAGAATTTAAGGCTATTGTGGAAGCGGATCCATCGCAAACCACGTCCGAGTTAGCTGTAGGCTGCGGTGTTAGTGATAAAACTGTTTTAATCCACTTGAAGCAAATTGTGAAGGTGAAAAAGCTTGAAAGGTACCCACCTTTCACCTCACGAACTGAGTGAAGCAAATCAACAAACGCGCGTTGACTGCTGCGTTGCATTACTCACCCGGCACAATAATTATAATTATAATTATAATACCTTGAACACCTTTTACACACATTGATCTAGCCCCAAACTAGGATTCCCTGTATCTTGGGTACTAGACAACGATATATATACTTATATAATGAAAGGATTTTAAATCGAATCATTACCTGTGATGAAAATGGATCCTGTACGATAATCGGAAGCGCTCATCGCAATGGCTGAACCCTGCGCAACCAGCCAAACCATGCCCCAAGCGAAATTTGACTCCAAAAAAGTTACTTGTGAGCGTTTGGTGGACTAGTGCTGGTGTCGTACACTACAGCTTTCTTAAATCTGGCTAGACGATTACGGCAGATGTCTATTGTCAGCAACTGCAAATCATGATGGAAAAGCTAGCTGCTAAACAACCGAGGCTGGTCAATCGCTCTAGGCCACTGCTGCTTCATGATAACGCTAGACCACATACTGCACAACAGACGGCTACCATATTAGAGGAGCTTCAATTGGAATAAGACATCCACCGTACTCTCCGGACCTTGCTCCAACAGATTACAATTTTTTCCGAAATTTGGATAACTTATTGAAAGGGAAAAAATTCAACTCCGATGGGGCAGTCCAAACCGTCTTCAAAGATTTTATTGATTCCCGTCCGAATGTTTTTTTTTAGTAAAGGGATCGAAGATCTATCTATGAGATGGCAAAAGTGTATAGATAGCAATGGTACATACTTTGATTAAAAAACGACTATGTTCCTCCCATGCAAAACGCCAATTTTATATGTAAGGACCTAATAGTATACATGTTTAGCATGTACGAGTATATTATATAATATTCATGTAATGACTCGTATATTTAGTTAATATTGTTTTATTTTAGTTATTTAGAAATAATATATATCTAACCATATATAAGTTAAATAGATATGTACTAAATTATATTGTTGTACACATTGTCTACCCCTGCTCATAAATCGACCTTTCCTATCCTAGATTGGTTACAGATAAGCTCGCTTTTGTACACTATTTTTATGTAAGACTTCTAAACAAAAAGGCTGATTTAGTGGCATGGCTACAAAGACAAGACGTTGAAGCTGATACGAAATTGTTAAAAGCTGAATTGCTGCAACTGGTAAAGAAAATAAACCTGCGACACTAAAATTTGATGAATTGGCACTTCAGCATGGGCACACAGTGATAAGAAAGCCGCCGTACCATTGTCACTACCATGCTAATGAGTTGATCTGGGCTCAAGTGAAAGGATACGCAGCACGCTTAGAATAATAACGCCTAGAATGATAGTTCCCTTCAGAGGGGGGACAGTCCTTCAGAAAGGGAAATATAAAAAGAAAGAGGCGCCATCTGTTAGTTAAAGTAAAAGCCAGTTTCTTTCTCTAGTCAACAGATGCCTCTGTACAGAAATTTAAATAATTATTTTAAGATTGTGGTGTTGTAAAGAAGCGCGGATATATTTATTTACATATAATTATGAACAATAAATATTTCCAGGGGGGCCGAGGTGGTTTAAAATCGTGGTTTGGGCAAAAGGCAGTATATATTTTTTCATATGGTAACCCCAAAATACACTTTATTATTTTTGCTGGCAACAATATCCTGACACTTGAAAATAATCACAAGTCAAACACAAGATGGCTTCCACTTCTTGCTTGTGTTGTTTTTGGTTGCAACAATGTGATTATTATGTTAATTGTGCAACAAAATAACACAAAATAACTATACTACGCGACCATTACAATTAGGCGCACCTTGCAGTACTATACGTACTGCAAGGTGCGCCTAATTGTAATGGTCGCGTAGTACTGGAAAATACCTAGGTAGGTAACGAGATATGGATACATACCTATCTATACGTATGGATATATAAAATCGTTTTTACTTTAAAAACGAGATGGCGCTTCAACCTTGTCATGCATAAAAGTCCCGGGAGAGGGCACTCTATTTCATATTACTAACTTATATTGCTCTGTGGTTCCCTTTCTTATAGCGATCGCTCCAAAGTGAGGCAAAAACAGGATTCATGTGGGCGTAAACATCATGTAGCTACGGTCCCTGACACGCATACAAACGCATAAAAAATGTTGCAAGTGGAGTAAAAATTTTCCCCAAAGTAGGGAAATCGGAACTATTATTCATTAAGGACACTGAACTATTATTTCCTGGTAATACATTTTAACACAAGCTGAAATTAGGGTTTTAGGCTATTAACAATATTTCGTGACGTTTCGTAACATTGAGTAATTTCATTAAAAAAATAACGCTTTCCACCGTTTTGCCATATAACATTACTCCGAGAAGTTTATCTTTTTACCCAATACGCAACACTATCGAATGATGTAAAAATACAGTATGTTTTTTTTCTAAAATCTGCGGGTTTGATTGACGGCTACTGACTTAAAGTCGACTTTTATGTAAACGCGGAAACTTATTAAAATCATAACTTAAACTAAAAATAATTTCTTAGACCTGGCCTTAAATTGTTTGGAATGCAAAAAATTTTTTTGGACCGCCGGAATTATCGCCGAGAAGTGTCATAATTCGTTATAGTAATTTTTTGATGAATTTCAAGTAGATCTGTAAACTTGTTATTCGTATAATCGATTTTTTTTTATTTTCATTGAACGTTGATTACAGGTTAACTATACGGATTATCATAAATGTTTTGAGGACTAATTTGAACCAATTGCCATGAACAATCATTCCAATTTTCGAGTTCATATGTCGCGTAGTTTACGAGATCTCGAAAACCCGAAAACGTACGCCCAGCAAAAACTTGGATTTCTCCGTAACCACAAGAGCGGCCAATTTTGCTGTTCTTGCGATTAATTATGAAGTACCTGTGTACCAAGTTTCACCAGCCTATCATCAGCCGTTTAGTTTTTTTGCTAGGCTTACGTACGTAATTAATTAACTTTCGTAAAACAACAAGTTTTACAAAGAAAACAACAAGTTTTACAAAGAAAACAACTAAATAAAAGTCAAAAAACAAGACACAGACACTCTCTTTCCCTCTGTATTTTATTTCTACATGTCTTTTTTTTCTGTATGCAACAACAATTTATATAATTGACTGCATTAAATAAACTTGTTATTTTAATACATTTACTTTAATTTATTTGTGTTCTACGTTGCATAGTAAAAAAAACTAATAAGAACAAGTATTATTAACAAAAACATTAAAAAATCAACGTTTAACTCGTCTGTCAGGCTGAATGGCTCTATTATCTTAGTCTAGATGACGACAAAACTTTATTCACTAATGCATAAAATTCGATTTTATGCAGCCTACATCCAGCGAAAAGAAGGACGTTTTGAGCATAAGAAGTGGAAATGGTAGATTTTACAACAAAGGTACAAACATGCCATTTCACCCGAGACGTTAATATCCGCAGCCGCAGGCAAGGGTGGATGGTTAAGTCGAGGGTAAAATGGGGTTTATGACCGAGTTATACACTCTGCTTTTCACTTCGATAGCAAAAAAATGAAACAACAACCATAAAACAGCAAAAAATTGTAAATAATGACAAGAGCTTCTCGCCAATTTTCTTTTTTATTTTTGTTTTTTTATTAGGGTTCCGTACCCGAAGGGTTCCAAACGGGACCCTATTACTAAGACTCCGCTGTCCGTCCGTCCGTCCGTCTGTCACCAGGCTGTATCTCAAGAACCTAGCTAGCTAGAGAGTTGAAATTTTCACAGATTATGTATTTATGTTGCCGCTATAACTACAAATACTAAAAAACAGGATAAAATAAATATTTAAGGGGGCTCCCATACAACAATTCTTTCAATACCACATACAAACTTATGGATGCACCTGGTTACGTACATGGAGTGTGAAAGTAACCGCACCAATAATTTTGTAAACAATATTTTGCTGTGTAAAATCCAAACTATTCACTCCACGCCATCGCTTCCATTGAACGGTGGTACGGAACCCTTCGTGCGCGATTTAGACTCGCACTAGACCGTTTTTTTTTATCTAGTTTTAATAATTTAGTAATAGAAAACACGAATGTGATATTTATTAAAGCAAATCAGCTAAAGTGACAAGTTTACTCCACGAAGTTTTACTGTGCGTGTGGCTGTTAGGCCCGATTATCTCAGCCTTTAAAACAATTTTACTTTGAGCATAAAAGTGGCATTTTGTGCAGCATATATCCAGCACAAACACGAACTTTGCGAGCATGAGAAGTGAAACTAGTACATTTCGTACGAGTTCGCAAAGGTTATATTTACGAACCGAGAAGTTCACGGCACGAGCCGAAGGCTAGGGTCGTACAATACGATTAATAGTAGTTTATGTGACTGCTACATAATGGAGGGCATTAATACTCGAGAGTGGGTTTATGAAACGAGCTGAAGGCGAGTTTTATAATAATATCACTCAAGAGTTTTAATGCCTAATTATGTACAGTTACATAAACAAGTTTATCTACACACATATCATAAGCTCTCTTTGTTGTGTTCAGGAACCGCATGTTTGACCGGCATTGTGGCTCTGCAGTTGTTTAGCTTGTTCTGTAAAAGTCGATTTCGATAGCATTTCACAATAATGTAAACAAGCAATTTACACACGATTACGCCGTAGCTTACATTTGAATATCAATCCTGAACACATTCACATACCAAGGAATCATTTATTGTTCTTACATCATTTCGACACCAAGTAACTCCTCTAAGATAGTTATTTTATTGCAAAATTATCGGACGACGAATATTTCAATAATTTGTAAAAAGTCATATTATTTTTTTACTCATCAAAACGCATCAAAGTCTTATTGTCTTTGGAAAGTTAGTGTGGTTCATTCTCTTGAATCGATCCGATTCGATCGATCAATCGGTTTGATTGATTAATTTGCAACTATAAAAAGAATAATGAAGAACTTAAAGGAGATGGCTAAATCTATATTTATTTATTCATGTTTCATAGCAATTAAACCACAATATTAATTAATAAGGAAAAGAAAATTTGAAATGCCAATTTCGAAACAATAGAAAGATAAAATAGATATATAATAACCTATCTATAGGAATAATAAAGTGAGTAAAGTAATAAACTTAGTTCAAACTGGTCTGACGATATGGTGAACTGCTGATTGAATGGTGTATGAGCGTGTGAAGGTGTGTGTGAGTGTGTGTGTGTGCATGTGTGGGATCGACAATTTAATTAAGTTTTTTAGTATGATGCTAGAGCTCGTCTATGCTGAAATTACGCGCCCCACTCCTTGGTTTTGTACTACCTATAGAAAAAAATCGATCTAAAATCGACAGCGAACTATATCTCTTTGGATCAATGCCTTTGACATCAGTGTAGGTACAACACTCAAATCTCACTCAATCATAGACAACTGTCAACTGACATTTCTGTTTACATTACTGTGAAATGCTATCGAAATCGACTATAGTACCAACTTAACAGACAAACTAAGGGCGGCACGCAGGCGGGCGTCGGCGTTCGAAATTTGAATGTCATAATATGTAGAAAAATTACACATTATGGTCATAACGTGTAATTTTTCAGATAAGAAATGAGTTTTTACCAAGTAGTTTAACATTATGCTGATTGTAACGTGCGGTTTTTGTACGCAGTAAAGAGGGTTTATGATACGTGTTTAGATAAAATCAGATAAAGATTCGGCTTTTCTCGGATATCATCGCCTAAATCCGATTTCCCTCTCTCTAGTGAGAGATGAGGGATTCACGACAATTTCCGAGGTTGGCCGAATCGTTAACTGATTTTAATCGTATTGTAGCCATGTTTGTAAAGGTGACCATGATCCTAGCAAGAAAGTACGATGTAGACAGATTATGATTATGCACTTATTTAGTGTGTTGTGAGATATAAATGTGATCGAAATATCAGAATTTGTTTGTACACGGAGGCTGAAATATTTCACAAAAACACTTCCTGCTAGAATCACGTTTCGAAACGTGATCCTAGCAAAAAAGTATGAAATCGAAAAATTTCACTTTTATGGGCATTTAGTGTGTCGTGAGAGGTAAATGTGACCGGAAAGGCAATTTTGTGTTTCAGAGATATTCCATTTCCTGCTAGGATCACGTTTGACCAAATGCTGGTTTGAGAAAACTACTGAAAACACAAATCTTGCCAGCTACATAAATATTCGTGGTAATTTGTTTGTAATTTGTGTGGAATTACTTTTTTCAATTATCTCTCCATTTGGGAATTTTTGGTAAATCTTTAAAATACCTAAATGGCTTATTATCTCCCTAACAAAGCAACGCAAAGTCAAACGAAAGACACCTAACGATATATCTTACTCAATACTATCGCTACACCGAACTGCAAAAGCCTAGGATAAGCCGTTTCACCAATACAAGAATTTTTTGTGAATAATTTTGACGAAAATATTTGGACCCCAATATAAGCAGGATTTATTTTGTTTACATCAAAAAAAATTACAACTAGCATTTAGTGTGTCGTAATAAGTGTGTAATTCTTAACTTTTTAAACCAAAAAGTCGTAGAAACACAGTTCTTTTTAAAAAATTGCAATTTCGATGATAATATGACCAAATTAAAGTGATGATCCAAAAGCGTCCGTGCAGTACTTGAGACATACCATTATCATTTTGCAGAGTTACGTCACTACGTAATGATGTAAAATGTACAGTGTTGTGAAGAAGTGCGAATATTATTTTCAGTGTCAGACAGCGGGTAAATTAATCTTATTAAACTAGCCTAAGTAGTTAAGTGCACCCTACCCAATACAGAATCTTTTCTTTTCTAAGGTGAAATAGCAATCTGCCTGTAGTTCAACTTAACACTTTCGCCACCACCCATAAATCGAAACGTTATCCAGAAACCACGAAAATTTTCGGAAG
The DNA here is from genome assembly GCA_949825045.1 of Argyresthia goedartella. NCBI lineage: Eukaryota > Metazoa > Arthropoda > Insecta > Lepidoptera > Argyresthiidae > Argyresthia > Argyresthia goedartella. The sequence goes on along the minus strand of OX463829.1, from coordinate 17,161,959 downwards.
TACTGTATAAGACCCGCCTTAATGTTTGTTGTTTCCAATCTAAACAACATATCTAAAGATGACTATTACCCACGCCGCACAGTGTTTTTTTAAAACTACAGACAGGCTACTCATTTTTTTTAAGTCGGAATTTCGACCTTTTTTTATTTTTCGTAGGACAAATATTGCATAAACTAACAACATTTGTTTGAATAAAAACGTCTTTAGGGTGCATGGTTATTGAGTAAAAAATGTTGCAAAAAATAATGTATGGAGAAAATTACGATTTTTTTTTCCAAAATGTCTCATTTGGCAGCAGTTTGGCGTATATTGGCAGACGAGTCAGGAGAGCCGCTCCCGAAAGCTCTAATTTGGGAATGGTCAGGCGAGTGCGCAACGGCGCAACCTTGCTCTTGGCCATGACCAACCGCACATCAACCTCCCCCGAGGAGTCGACCGTACGCAGATATACCGCAGCTCCGTAGCCCTTCTCCGAGGCATCGCAAAACCCATGCAGGGTGGCGGTATATCGTTTGGTGGGGACCAACCTCCGTGGCAGTGAAATCCGATTGATGCCAGGGAGGGTCGAAAAGAACCAGTCCCACTCTGAGTTCAATGACCCGCCGATCGGGTCGTCCCATTTCAGCTCAGCAGACCACAATTGCTGCATAAAACACTTGAGCTGAAATGTTACCGGGGTGATCCACCCGTTTGGATCAAATGTCCTAGCCACCGTTGAAAGGACGTTCCGTTTCGTCCAGACCTTCGGGGAGTCCAACTCGACCCGATACGAAAACATGTCTGACACCGGCTGGTACTGGACGCCTAATACCGACAACATATTTGGATTTTCCAAATTTTCAAAAATGTGGGGATCCTGCTGGTAGTCATCCGGAAGACCAGACAGTAACTCTGGAGAGTTCGACATCCATTTCCGGAGCTCGTAACCTCCACCCCGTAAGAGCTCAACTAGCTCGTCCCGACGAGCGAGCGCCTCCTCTACGGAATCTGCACCGGTACAGATATCGTCCACGTAGAAATCCTGCTCCAGGATTGCTGCTCCTCTAGGGAAATTTAACCGTTCTCGATCCGCTAACTCCCGCAGAGTGCGAATCGCCAAATAAGGACTAGACCGTAGCCCGTACGTGTTGGTGTTCAGCTCGTACACCTTGATGGGCTGATCTGGGCTCTCTCGCCACAGTATCAGCTGATACCGTCTATCGTCAGGGTGAATGACCGTCTGTCTAAACATCATCCGGATGTCAGCTACAAACACAACATTGTGTCGACGGAACCGTGTGATAACATCCGCGATGTCATGGTTCAACTTCGGCCCTGAATGCAAACACTGGTTCAGGTTCATGCCGTTAGATGTTGATGCCGATCCATCGAACACTACCCGTATTTTGCCCTCCGGGGTCCTCAAGACCGCGTGATGAGGCAGGAAGCAGTGGTCTTCACGCTTCCAGTCGATACCCGAAACCGACATGTGGCCGAGCGACTCGTATTCCCGCATGAAGTCGACGTACTTCTGCCGGAAAATCCCGTCACGCTTCATGCGTCGTTCCATCGACAGAAGCCGCGTCTCGGCTGCATGGTGTGAACTGCCCAGCGGTGGGCGATCACTCCGGAATGGAAGACGTGTGAGAAATCGACCTGACCGAAGGCGACCAGTATTGTTCCGATAAAATTGTTCACACTCTTCTTCAACCGGGGCCAACTGGCGGACCGTAGGTGGTTCCTCCACCTCCCAAAACTTCTGTATCACCTCCGAGAGTACAGAACCGAATAAGGGACTACGAGTCGCTAGGCGTGGGGCAGCCGGCATGACCGGACCCATTACCGCATGGCCCAGTCTGGTGTTGACCGAAACCAGACCAGTCGCCTGCAACACGTAGACACCTGGCACTAACAGGTATCCCAAGGCATCGACACCCAATAAAATGTCTACTGGGCCCGGAATATCGAACTCCGGGTCAGCCAGTGACAACCCAGCGACCAACTGTCGCACCGAGGGCGACAACCGTACGTGAGGGTGTGAGCCCATCACATTAGGCATGACTAATGCCGTGACCGTCAGATTCACCGATGAATCCACCCGTGACGAGAGAGCAATCCGACATACTCCCTTAACGGAACCGACTTCCGTGTTCCCAATTCCCCGAATGGAATGTGGATACTCCCTTACCGAAATGCCCAACCGTCTTACAAGGTTGCACGAGACTAAGCACCCCTGGGCCCCCGAGTCCAATAGTGCTCGTGCCACACATGATTTGCCGTCCGAACTCCACGCTATCACAGAGGCGGTGGGGAGCATGACCGTCTGTGGAGTGGCGGCACCCTGTAAGTGGGCGGCGTGTCCCTAGCGGGAACCTCCGCGGGATCCGAACCCGCTGAGACCTCCGTCGGCCTTGGAGTAACTCGGCTGCTGATACGCAACCGGCATATCAGACCGTATGTACATCAAGGGGTCCCAACCCGGATAATAGGCCCCTCGCTGTCCCGGTATCCGACCATACCGGACGGTGTACGGTGTGCCCGGTGGCCACCGTGGATGGATGGGGGAGAGCGGATCCAACCTGGGGCGCTCTAGGAATGGGGGCGACATCCTACTGTTCGCCTCCCTGTTCGCCTCCCAGAGCGACGGGCAGGGTAACGCAGAAGGTGGTGGGCTCCCAGCCTTCGCGCCACTCATAGGTGCCATCTGACACCCGCCCGTAACACGCGGTGAGCCAGCGGCCCGAAGTCCTCGCTGACCGTGGACAGCGGCGACCGAACCCCGGCTATCCCACATGTTACCCCCCGTGATGCCCCCTTCCCCTCGGGGGGGGTCCCGTCCGCGGGTACCCCAGTCACCCCGTTGGTGACTCCCGTTGCCCGGAGGGGGACTGGGTCCGGCCCTGGTTGGGCCCTGTGGCCGACCAACCTGAGTCCGGCCCTGGTGACCGTCCGAAGGGCCTGACCGATTCAGGCACAACACTGTGTGGTGCTTGCCACCACAGCACTCACAGGGGAACGCGCGCGAGCACTCGCTCAGCGTGTGCGGCCCCAAACAACCGAAACACAATCGGTGGCGGAAGACTATCTTCCTGCGGGCAGCTACCCCGAGCGCCTTAAAGTTGGCGCAACTGGTCACTTCATGACCGGCACTGTCGCAGTGCACACAGCCGTCACCCGACGGCGCGGCATTCAAAACGCTAAATTGTTTCGACCGCCCACCCCCCCCGTGGGGGCGGGGGGCGCGGCCCCTCCCGCATCCGCGCGGGTTGGCGCTGCACACTGGCCTCCGTGTCCAGTGTGTCACATCGCCTGCATTCACCCTCCAAAAAATCCGTCAATTTGACGAGCGTGGGCAGTTCCGTGCTACTGCCCCCATGCAGCTGTTCAAACCAACTTTGAACAGCTGCAGGCAACCGTGACAAAACCATATACAAAACAATGTATGACCATTGGTCTACCGGAAGACCAAGGTTCTGAAGGGCCTTAGTGGCCACCAGCACAGGGTTGAGCACCTGTACTCGGATGTCAACATCCCGGGTTACTTTAGGGATGCTAAACAGCTTCCCCAGCTGCGCATCAACCAACCGCCGTTTGTGTTGGTAGCGGTCAAACAATATGGACCTGGCTATCTCATAATTGCCCGCCGTGACCGTTAGGTGACCGACCAACTCCTTCGGTTCACCCCGCAGAGCCATCAATAGTTTGGCCAACTTGTAGGCGTTGTCCAGGTCGTCCCGACCGTGGACCAAACTATCAAATAAATTAATGAATGCCGGCCACTCATCAATTGCCCCACTGAAGGCCGGAATCTCCAGGTGTGGCAGCCGTCCGACAACACCCTTCGGGGGTGGGTCTCCGTTACCCTCCCCACGATCATTCCGTCGCGACCGCTTAATTTTCTCCGCGCGACGCTCGATGTCACCCAAGCATTCCATCGCTTGGTCAGCATCCGCGCAGAGCTGTTTCACTGCAGCCACCGAGGCTTCATCCGTAAGCCCGAGAGCTTCAGCCTCCGCAGCCACGAGGCTTCATCCGTAAGCCCGAGAGCTTCAGCCTCCGCAGCCAGCCGACACACCTTCCCGACGCGTGTCATTGCGTCCTCCACACGCTTGAGCAGGACATCGTCCATGTCAGGTCGCTCCACATACTGATGAGTATGGGCGAGCCATCTCATTTCCTCCCGGACACCATTCCGCAGTACCGTAAAGGGCGAAGGTGCCATGTTGACCGATTTAATAGATTCTGGTCTTATACTTCACTACCGAACTAAGTATAGCCAGAGACCAGCACTTGCCCGTCAGCGCTGGGCACAGAAATTAAAACTAAGTTGTCAAAACTAAGGCAACCACTAAAACAATTAAATCCTAAAAAGATTTAATATGGTCGCCCTGTGGATATACACCTTATAACTATACACTCTAAATCAATTAGAGAATGCCACCATAAAGCACAATAAAAATAACACACAAAAATGTATTATAAAAAAAAACTATTTTTAATATAGTGTAGGTAGCCGTGAACCTTCTAGAAGTGGCCTTTCCGATATGACCTGCACTTCTACTGAGGTCAGCAAAATCAGCTTAATACCCCTTAAATAGCCTGACCCTGCTCTGTAATCCGAAATAACACTGCAATGCTATGGAACCCGACTGCAATAATGTTCTTTATGCACACCGAGTAGTTTCCGACCACAAATTTATAATAATTGTTTACTAAATCGTCAATTATACGTTCACTAACCGAAAATGAACCCAAACTGTGGTATACCGACCACACGACTCACTCACAAAATGATTGCCGACCAATCTGAGGTATCCACCCTCTCCCAGCTACAATGTGGCAAAAAAACAACCCTACAACCGTCCGTGAATCGATTTCCCACTAGGAAACCGCGCCTCTGCTACCAAAATGATTAAATTCCACGCCTCAACCGAACGGGCGTGGAATCTTGGCAGGGTTGGTTTTCACCAGGAGTACTGACCTTTGACGCCGTGGACCGGAATTCGAAAGCTCAATTCGAGGCAGGAACACGGGATGAGGAGCACAAGGGTGGGGGGAGAGGAGTCGAATCTTACTCTCGTCGTAGCCCGATGCTGTCGCCGTCGTGTTGCTTGCCGACACAAAGGGTCGCTGTCCGAATGCGACGAATTGCTCCCCGAATCACTTCGTCCTTTCACAACACGAAGCACTCACTCCGATGACGTGAATCTACTTATTTCCCGACGATTGTTCCGTGATGATTATTACAAATTAACATTCCGACCAGGCCCGACACCTGTGTTAGACAATTATTACTGATAAAATACAGCCAAGGCCAAAAAAAGGTGCGTTCCGAAGCATAAATATTAAACATGATATAGTATGATATTTCGAAAATTTTGTTTTTCTGTCGAACTATTTGAGATCGATCATACACCTTCTCATGTTATAATGATTCAAGCACATACATAGCGACACTTCCGTGCCTCTAGCCACGTTGATTCAGGAAATGGACAAAGATTTATTTTAATCTTTTTGTGGCAACGTGACCTTTTGCCACGGCAGAAACTAGCAAACAACCAATTTAAAGTCCCACAGAGGCTTCATGGGAAATATATTAGTGATAATAAATCTATTATCCTAGCATCGGACTCGAGGTTTTAGGAAAAAATCGCCTGTATTATAACGGAAAAACCAAAAGGCTATCTACCTACCATTATTGCTAATTAGTGTGACTTTCTCAATCTTTCGCTTACACTTATACATATGGAGCAGCAGCAAAAGTAATACTCTTAACTAAATACGAATTAATTCAAATATAAAACTATTCTTTGTACCAATTCTGCCGAAAAAATCGCAATCAAAACGTAGGTCAGGTAAAACCGTAGAAAAAGTGGGAATAATAGCAAAAGATTTAACAACAACATGTAACAATAACGCAAAAACAAAAAAAAAAACACGGAAAATAAACATAGCCACAAAATAAATAAAAATCAATATCTTCAATAAATGGCCTGGGTTGGGTCTAGAATCGTTTGGCAGAGGGGCAAGGTAATGCATATTTATCGAGTTATAAATAAAAATAATTTCTAACCTCAAATCAGATAAAAGCGATAACGAAACGTAGAAATGGGCAATTAAAGACTAAAATAATGGTGAAAAAACAGTCTGTGGTCTAAAATGTCACGCAGAATACTTTTTCAGTTTTGATTCCAACAAGCTGTTAAATTAAACAACTTAGGTAAGTTTCATATTGGGAAGTTATTTGAGGATCTTCATATCATTTACCCACTAACATATAACGCTACACAACGAGGATGGTATGTCTCAAGTGCTGCACGGACGCTTTTGGATCATGACTTTAATTTGGTCGTATTATATGGTCGAAATTTCAGTTTTCAAAAAGAACTGTATTTCTACAACTTTTTGGTTTTAAAAGTTAATAACTACACACTAAATGCTATTACTAAAATGTTTGCTGTAAACAAAGTACTGTGCTTATTTTGGGGTCCAAATATTACCGTCCAAATTCTTCACAAAAGTTGTTGTTTTGGTGTAACGGCTTATCCTTGGCTTTTGAATGTATCGTTAGGTGTATCTCGTTTGACTTTGCGTTGCTTTGTTAGGGAGATAATAAGCCATTTAGGTATTTTAAAGATTTACCAAAAGCTCCCAAACGGCGTGATAATTGAAGAAAGTAATTCCACACAAATTACAAACAAATTACCACGAATATCTATGTAGCTGGCAAGATTTGTGTGTTCAGTAGTTTTCTCAAACCAGCATTTGGTCAAACGTGATCCTAGCAGGAAATGGAATATCTCTGAAACCCGTGGACACAAAAAATTGGCTTTTCGTTCACATTTCCCACTCACGAAACACTAAATGCCCTTAAGAGAATCGTGTGGGCGCGAGCTTCCATACAATAAGCGGTAACCTTTTTCACCCCTTAAACAATTGTCCAATTTTCACAATTTTTTCACATGTTTGAGATACTATGAAAAACTATGCTCGTGCGTTTTGTTTTTTTTAAATATTTTGTATTTTAGTAAATATAAGTACCTAAACATTCACTTTTTTGACCAAAAAAAACCCTCCAGCATTTTATTTATTTTTAACCAATCAAGCCAGATTTTCAAAAAAAGGAAAAACTACAAGCATCGTTTATGATGTGTGGAAACGAATGAGACCAAATTTGTCTTATTCCATAAAGGTTTAGGGGTAGAAAAACGTTACCGCCCAAAAGCATAATTCGGCCGAAAATTTAGGCAATTGCGCTCTTATAGCTCTGAGATAGCTTGTATTTTGGTAAATACCTACTCGCGCCGAGATCTGTCGCCATTCGCTCGTCTTAAGAGTGAAATCTTTCGATTTCACACTTTCTCGTTTATACACAGTCAGGTCATAAGTTCTGTCACACAATAAAAACTTTTGAATTTAGAACGCTGGCCACAAAAAAGTTTATTGAATTCGAATTTCGAAATTTTCATGAAAATAAAAATGTGTACTTTTTAGAATTTTCCTCATTTTTAAATATAGAGTGGACACTTAAAGAAGACCGTGTCGCAGTTATTGCGTTGCATCGTTGCGGTAACGCGCCAATTCAGATTTTCGACTTACTGAAAAATTTGAATATAGCCAAAAGATTCGTTTATCGTACCATAAAACGATACAATGAAGACTCTAGTGTAGATGACAGGTCAAGAAGTGGTCGCCCTCGCTCAGTTAGGACTCCAGCAGTGATAAAAGCTGTGAAGGCGCGAATTCCAAGAAATCCCATACATAAGCAGAAACTGTTGGCCCTTCAGATGGGGTTAAGCAGGACCACGGTGAAAATGGTGTTAAATGAAGACTTAGGGCTTAGGGAATATCGAAGAAAAACAGGACATCGTTTGGACGCTCGTTTAATGGACCTGAGCCTGAAGAGATGCCGCGCTTTGTTGAAGCGGTACGCGGGAAAAAAGCATCGGGAAATTATTTTTTCGGATGAAAAAATTTTCACCGTGGAAGAGAGCTACAACAAACAAAATGATAAGGTGTGAACGCACACAGCAGTGAAGAAGCGAGCAACCGTATTCCGCGTGTCCAACGAGGTCATTTTCCATCCTCGCTCATGGTTTGGTTGGGAGTCTCTTATTGGGGCTTAACTGAGGTACATTTTTGTGAGAAAGGCGTAAAAACGAATGCAGTTGTGTATCAAAATACAGTCCTCAAGAACCTTGTGGAACCTGTTTCTCATACCATGTTTAATAACAGGCACTGGGTATTCCAACAAGATTCTGCGCCAGCTCATAGAGCGAAAAGCACACAAGACTGGCTGGCGGCGCGTGAAATCGACTTCATCCGGCACGAAGATTGGCCCTCCTCCAGTCCAGATTTGAGTCCGTTAGATTACAAGATATGGCAACACTTGGAGGAAAAGGCCTGCTCAAAGCCTCGTCCTAATTTGGAGTCACTCAAGGCATCCTTGATTAAGGCAGCCGCCGATATTGACATGGACCTCGTTCGTGCTGCGATAGACGACTGGCCGCGCAGAATAAAGGCCTGTATTCAAAATCGCGGGGGTCATTTTGAATAAACTTTATTACCATAAGAATCTATGTTTTATTAAGTTCATTTTGCTATATAAATGTTTACATAAATAATAAACATGTCTAAATTATTTCATATTGCACATGTGACAGAACTTATGACCTGACTATGTATGTAGTACCACGTTTCGAAACAGACAGACACACTTTGCCTGTTTTTGTTATTGAGTTTACTATGGTTGAATAAGAATTAATATTCAAAACCAATTTTCTGTGTTTCAGAAACCATTCTCATTTGGAGTCTTAGATGAGATGCTGCCAAAGCCACCTAGGACTCCATATGGCTCATCACAGCCTTTCTCCTACTATCCGAACTGTGTGTTTGAACTACCCTATGCATTGAAGAAACAGGGTGAGACCATAGAGAAGCTCAATTCACCAACATACACATTGTATACGGTTGAGAGTTTCGGTTCCAAATCATGTAAGTTTTTCTCATACATTATGTTGATAAAAGTGGCTCTCAGCTGTGTTGACTACTTCCTATTGATGGACCCGATCTGTTGTTGTCGTTCTTTTCAATATTGTCAAAAACTGAGATGAACTCATATCGCCGATTGCTGGGGCTTTTGTTTCAAAGTTAGTTTAGTCACAGATGTATAATGGTTTATGTGAACTAAGGTACAGTCGTCTAATAAGGCCCACCAGTTAGCAAGGCCCAGGCGCAGAAAACCGACTTCAATACAGTCGATTTGCGCGAGCTTCAAATTACGTATGGAATAGACCAATAGGAACGCAGGAACGCAACAGCGGGCAGGGTGGGGCCGCCATCTTGACAGTAACGCCACTGCAATGCCAGTTGCGGCTACTGATTACGCTAATTGGTGCGCCCACAAAACGTAAGTCTTTGCTTGTTTATACTGCGATTTGTACGTAGATTTTTGTTAAGTGTGTTTATTTGATCATTATTCTTTTGATGTTTACATAGACATGTGCGATTTTATGTCTTTTTATTTCGAAAACGATGAATTTGTGTTGGAAGGCCCATTTCGTTTTGGAAAGCCCAACAAAATTGGTGCTCGGGCCATACAAGACTGGGCTAGGCCTTCCAACCCTACTGCAGTCTAATAAAGCCCGTTAGTTTATATAGTGCTAAATTTAACTAACATTGTTCTACTGAGTGTTACAGAAGTGCTTGATGATGATAATATATACACTTATAATTACTGATCGGAAATTCGGATGCTTTCGGTCAAGTGAGTTGTTCTGAATTTTAAAGGGCATTGTAACTGACCATAGGGGCCTTCTTAACGATATCTGTGTGATATCGTTAAGAAGGCCAATGTATGAAAACTAAAAATCTAAAAAACTTGACAATAATTACTCAATTCTAGCATGAATAACAATATTTTTGAATAAAATACCAATATTTATTCACAAAACACCTAAAAAGTCAAAAGCTAGGCTGTTTTCTCACATAGTGGAAAAGCGTATTTTTCTAACAAAATATTGATGACTTTAGTTTATGCTTCCAGTCATAATGTTCATGAATATTACAATGTTTATATTTATTCAAACTTTGAGGTCTTTAATGCATAGTTTTGCGCCAAACGACCTAAAATCAGGACGGGCCTTATTATCGACACCATTTTTAGTAAAGGCCAAAATAGAGGTTTTTAAAAACGTTCAAAAAAGTAACTTACCGTCGTTATTGCTATAAAAAGTACATTTATTTGGATTTTGAAATAATCGTAACTTTCATTTTAAACCTTTTTTTCCTTGAGGGTGGTTAAATAAAGCTTTTATTTCAATTTGTAAAAAAGTGGGCCTAACCATACGACTGTACCTTACTCCAGACCAAAATACTGGCTAAAAGTGGGTGTATCAAATCTGTGTCTCAGGCACGCTCTGGTGACAACTCAATAAATGAAAAATGATTCCCAAAATGTGAGGGTATGCGAGAATCTTGCAAATGGCTCGATCGATTTGGATAGGTAACCTTTTTTTAACTATTCGTTGAAAGGTTAATATGCTGAGAAAAAAAAATAAAAAACTCAAAGGGAAAATGAAATAATCATTTAGCATGGGAATTTTCTATGAGAATTTAAGACTGCGGCGGACGTCGGAGTGACGCCCACCCAATTTAAAATTTATATTTTCTTCCGTCTAGTATTTCAAACGGCCAGTTCTCTTGAAACGCGCATGCGAAGCTGCGCTACAGGCAACTAGTACTTTATAAATATTTTTTGTCTGCAGTGATGGCAACGTCGATACCTCAATCTCTACCCTCATTGACGTCAACCAGCGACTCTCGCTACAGCGACACTGCGATGTTCAACTACCTGCCGCTATCTGCACCGCGGGATCTGCTCATACCATCATCGTCGCCCTCCACTAACGTCAGGGTATGACACAAACATTACTCCATGTGGCTAAGAGAAGACAAAGGCCACGCTTCATACAAACGGACATCTATCCTACCGGAATCCTTTAAGGATTGGGTAATGAGTACCCAATGGCACAAGCCAGTGCCTTAGATCGATCTCTCTCTCTCTGGCACGCGAGCTCTGTCTTGGTACAGTCTAGAAAGCGAAGCCTGAGAAATACTTTTGTGTGAGTGTTTCCATCAAAGTGTGAGACGTGTCTTTGTAATTTTTGTCAGTGTTGTGTATCTTGTCAAGTAGCCTATTGGCCGGCGGCGCTGTGCACGCGAACAATCGAAATTCTCAGATGTCGCCTCTGCTCAACGCCTAACTCTTCTCATGACAGCTTATGACACAAAAAGTTGAATAAACCTGTATCTCTGAAAGCGAAATCCACCGTTAAATTAGCCTGGTTTATCTGTTTGGTTACGCGTCCACTTCCGCTCACGTCAGGGTACAGACAGTAGGATAAACTCCTCTCTCTAACAGACGATGTACGTACAGTCTGTACGAAGATTAGCGTTTTGCCAACAAGAGATTTCATTATCTTCAGGATTGATATGATTTAAATCACTTGATTTTATTTGCGACAAAATTTGTATGATTTTTAAAATAAAAGCAATGATTTTACTAGTAGCTCTGCGAGCTGTAGACTGTAGAAACTGCTGAAATTTGCGTTGTTTTTTATTACTTTCCAACCTCTCACTCCCTGACTCCTTGAAGTTTCGAATGAACAAGTGGAATTATTATAAAAACAATTAAGCAAATAACCGGACAGCATTTTATTTAAATAACACATACAAACTTATGAATGCACTTGGTTACGTACATGGAGTATGAAAGTAGCCAACAACTTTGTTATCTACATTTTGCAATCTAAAATACAACCCTACAGTTTCACTAAAATTATACAGCCTATGTCGTTCTTACGGTCTCCACAAATCCAAAGACACCACATTTTTAAAAAATTGTCCAGTCTTTAGGGCTTTTTTCCACATCTTTAACTCTATATCTCCGCCATTAAAAAAAAAAAAAAATCGACATTACGGTATTGCTGCTAGTCAAAATGAGATACTTTATAGGATCTATCAAAACCATAGAGTAATTAAGTAAATAGAGGGGGGGGGGGGGCTCTTTACTCATACGACCGTATTAAAATACTTTGTATTACTGAAACCAATATAATTTTGACAGGACAGGTAGGATTCTTTTCGCGTACAATTTTATTGTGGGAAAGATTATAAACTGCACTTCAAAAATACTGATTTGCACTGCAAATATCCCATATATTTGCTGCGGTAGCTTAGGTGAAGGGTAAAGGGGGTGAGCGTAGCGAAGCCCCCTTTGTCCTTCGTGTTAGGTTCAACATGTAAGAACAACAACAAATACTTAAAACATAAACTTAAGTAGTCATTAAATATTTAAAACATAAAAAATGTTTTTGCTAATCCTTTTTTGCTGTGAAAATCAGTATTTTTGATGTGCGATTAAATACTAGCCATAAAAAATATATCAGAATGTAAAAAGCATTTTTTTTTAAATCAATACTAATTTGATTCCAGGTGTCGCGACCTAGTGACAGTGCCGATATAATCATAGAGGAGGGCAGCAATACCAACTCTACTTGTGCAGTGATCGACATATGGGAGGTGGCCAGCCAAGTAGACAGGAATATACCGGACGATATCTGGGAGATTGTATGTGAGTATCGTCATGTTTAGTTTGTGTCCACGCGTTACTGGCTATATGCCTCCTCCTTTATGTGCCAATTTATACCGGCCAATAGAATCCAGGTCCGTCTTAGCGATATTGGTATTATCGTTGGCGCAACTGGCGCCGCCGGTTGGCGCTATAAGGCCCGTAATAATGGACCGCCCTCAGCTCTGAGTGTTGTCTCAGCTATGTCACAATGACAATTTTCGATAGGAAATCTGTCACTTTCAGCCGCGCGGGGTTTGCCAATCGTGACTGTTTATTTTGTCGTAGTATTTAAACTTAATACAATAATATACATAGTCAGGTCATAAGTTCTGTCACATGTGCAATATGAAATAATTTAGACATGTTTATTATTTATGTAAACATTTATATAGCAAAATGAACTTAATAAAACATAGATTCTTATGGTAATAAAGTTTATTCAAAATGACCCCCGCGATTTTGAATACAGGCCTTTATTCTGCGCGGCCAGTCGTGTATCGCAGCACGAACGAGGTCCATGTCAATATCGGCGGCTGCCTTAATCAAGGATGCCTTGAGTGACTCCAAATCAGGATGAGGCTTTGAGCAGGCCTTTTCCTCCAAGTGTTGCCATATCTTGTAATCTAACGGACTCAAATCTGGACTGGAGGAGGGCCAGTCGTCGTGCCGGATGAAGTCGATTTCACGCTCCGCCAGCCAGTCTTGTGTGCTTTTCGCTCTATGAGCTGGCGCAGAATCTTGTTGGAATACCCAGTGCATGTTATTAAACATGGTATGAGAAACAGGTTCCACAAGGTTCTTGAGGACTGTATTTTGATACACAACTGCATTCGGTTTTACGCCTTTCTCACAAAAATGTACCTCAGTTAAGCCCCAATAAGAGACTCCCAACAAAACCATGAGCGAGGATAGAAAATGACCTCGTTGGACACGCGGAATACGGTTGCTCGCTTCTTCACTGCTGTGTGCGTATACCTTATCATTTTGTTTGTTGTAGCTCTCTTCCACGGTGAAAATTTTTTCATCCGAAAAAAGAATTTCCCGATGCTTTTTTCCCGCGTACCGCTTCAACAAAGCGCGGCACCTCTTCAGTCTCAGGTCCATTAAACGAGCGTCCAAACGATATCCTGTTTTTCTTCGATATGCCCTAAGCCTTAAGTCTTCATTTAACACCCTTTTCACCGTGGTCCTGCTTAACCCCATCTGAAGGGCCAACAGTTTCTGCTTACGTATGGGATTTCTTTGAATTCGCGCCTTCACAACTTTTATCACTGCTGGAGTCCTAACAGAGCGAGGGCGACCACTTCTTGACCTGTCATCTACACTAGAGTCTTCATTGTATCGTTTTATGGTACGATAAACGAATCTTTTGGTTATATTCAAATTTTTCAGCAAGTCGAAAATCTGAATTAGCGCGTAACCGCAACGATGCAACGCAATAACTGCGACACGGTCTTCTTTAAGTGTCCACTCCATATTTAAAAATGAGGAAAATTCTAAAAAGTACACATTTTTATTTTCATGAAAAATTCGAAATTCGAATTCAATAAACTTTGTTGTGGCCAGCGTTCTAAATTCAAAAGTTTTTATTGTGTGACAGAACTTATGACCTGACTGTGTATTATGTATATTTTGTAATATTCCAGCAAAAATGCCCGCCGTGAAGGAGCGGCAACTGATTGCCTCTTCCACTCGTGAGGTCGGTTTGTGGCGGAAAATGTACGGGCATATGATCTCAGAACTCGCCGTGGTCTCGGAGAAACTGTTTATTCGGCATATCATGTATTTAATCAGTGAGTATATTCATACAATATCTTAATCATCAAACATATATACCCACATCAACACTATTCTGGGTATAGGCCTATTATCTTGTAGTCTGTATGAGACGAATGAGGTGATGAATGCTCATGGTGGCGTGCTAGATGTGGTGCTGCTGCGGAGAGCCGCTGTCAGGCAGCCTGGTGCCAAACACTGACGCCTACCACCCGCCTCTCGACCTCATTGTGCCGCTATTGAAAGCTCAGGGCTTGGACCAGCGATCCGGCCGCATGGATCCTAGCAAAATTGGCGGGAACAATGACTGGAATTTCGCCAAGGGCAACCACGCAGTCCTTTACGATGTCATGTGTAGCGTATCTTGGGAAGATGTTGCCAAAGCTCCGGATGTGGAGACGGCGGTTGGCCGCTTCTACGATTCCATCTACGAGATTTTCAATGCATCGATCCCGAAGAAAATCAGGCCGAGCCAACCCACCAGACGATATCCGGTGTTGTACACTGGTGATATTATAAGAGACCTCGCCACTAAGGCTAAGCTCCACCGTAAATGGAAATCGTCAGAGAGGCCAGCCGACTACTCCGCATTCAGTGAGCTGAGAGCCAGCATTAAGTCCCGCGTAGCTACAGCATACATGAAGCACATGAAAAATATAGAAGGCAATATCAGAAATAACCCACGCGCGTTTTGGAAACATATGAGTGGCCTCAGATCGAAGGGTGGTTTCGAACCGCGGGTCACTCATCAGGGGCAAGAGTGTGTTGGAGAGGAAGCAGCAGTCGCATTTGCAGATTACTTCTCCGATGTTTTCCTCAATGACGTACCGGCGCTTGCACTGGACCTGGTAAACAGTTCCGATGACTCGCGAACGGCTAACTACGTCCAAATTCTACATGTTTCTCGTAGGGATGTAGAGGAAGGACTGAAGCAGCTAAGGCCAAGGAACGCAATTGGACCGGACAACGTCCCTCCTTACTTTTTAAAGTCTGGCCTTCCGGAAGGCGTTCGATAGAGTCGATAACGACGACCTTATGAAGAAATTGTGTGCCATTGGATTTGCCCCTCGGCTGTTGGTCTTCTTCGCTGACTACCTGAAGAACCGCCAACAATAGGTACGTCATGACTGTTTTGAGTCCCAGCCGTACCACACACGGTCAGGTGTTAGTCAGGGCTCTATTCTCGGTACGTTGTTATTTATCATCATGATAAATGACCTAGTAGCAGAGATAAAACACGCCAAATGCCTCCTATACGCGGACGATATGAAACTGATACTACCCTTGAAGTCAGAGGACGATTGTCGGCTACTGCAGGAAGATCTAGACGCCGTGCATAGGTGGAGTGTAATCAACAAACTCCTTTTCAATATTGAGAAATGTTGTATTTTTCTCATAATTTTTATGTCCTTCACGCGCTCTCCTCGGCCTATTCGCGCTGCGTATACACTCGGCACGGAGTTTTTGACTCGAGTGTATTCGATGAAGGACCTCTGTGTTACGTTCGACCCTAAACTTACATACCATGAGCACATGAGCACCTTGGCAAAGGAATGCTTTAAAAGATTAGGGTTTGTGATACGGAATTGTAAGGGATTCCAGAATTTGGGTGTGGTCCAGCTACTTTACACGGCCCTAGTGAGAACCAAACCTGAATATAGCTCAGTTGTTTGGAATCCACATGAAAGCTCATACGTCCTTATGCTCGAGAAGGTACAAAAAGCTTTCCTACGATACCTATACAAGAGGAAATTCGGATACTACCCTTACCTATATCCATCCGCTTTTATATTGGGTATGCTTGGATATAACTCACTAGAGGTGCGACGTAACACCGAACAGCTTCTAACTGTGTGTCGATTGTTGCGCGGCGACAGTGACTGCGCAGCGCTTGTCAGTTCGGTATGCGCGCTATTCGTGCCTGACAATTTCCTACGCGCGCGCAGGCACCATCTGCTGGCGGGCGGCACGCACCGCACGGTGGCGCGCCGGCATTCTCCACTAGTGCGGGTGCGAGACAGCCTCAACGCACTGCTGGCTGCAGCACCAATGAACGATCTGTTTGGTGATGCATGGAGGAACATAGTGCGCGAATGTTGCAGGTTCTGTAAGATGGATGCATGATTGTGTTGTCACCGAATTATTTAACTTTTAGAATAGAATGTATATAATGGTAATTGAATTTAATTGAATTGACTTGTATTTATATCTTTGTAATTTGTAATTGTAATTTTTACCTAAATATTTCGTGTATATTTTATATTTGTGTCGATTTGGAATGTTCTGTAAGGGCACAAATAATAATTAATGTAAATAAATAAAGAAATAAATAAATCTATAGAGTCAAACTTCACAGTCTTATTAGACATTGTAACATTTATATGTATGTATATGCCTGATACATTATTGCTTCTGGCCCCACACTAAGATACACTGAGTCAAAGGGACCAGAAACAGCGATGTCACACACATTTAATCCAAGCCGTTGTGATTTTTTTTTCCCCCCCCCCAGCCGGGAGACGAACCCGGGACCTTTCACTTATGCCAAGCGCCAAATTGACGACATCGTCGGACCACCACGTCTCGCACAGATGGTCTGCCCACTGGCCGTGTCGGTTATCATCATCATATCACAAAATTACTATCCCCAGTTGGCGTGGAAACGAGCTCGTTCCCCTTCAGTCGCGAGTCCAACTGCTTCTACATGAAAGACAACCTCACTCTAGAAGGCATATCGCCGGAGCACCTCAAAGGCTACGTGTCTGAGTTGTTACTCATCGGAACTTACTACCGGCGGTTGTATAACTTCGCATTCAACCAAACGTTGGAGGACGTTCATAGCGATGGACTGGTCTATGAGGTGAGGACACTAAAATATAGCGCATGTGCGTTTGGAAGCGTCCGTAGCCTAGCGTTATTCGCACATATAGTAATAGTTAAAGTTATAGTCACGTGGCACTTTTCCGCAACTCGACTTTTTAAATTTGCGCCTATCTTGCGTAAGAGTGGTATTCGCACATCCGAAACGATCGTGCGGGTAGCAACATCCGAGCATTGGATGGGTGTCCGTATCTATGTGGCATTTTTTTCAGGTGGTTCTGTGTTTCGGATGACACGTTAAGCCCCCGCTACTATCGATAATCGGTGGTAGTAACCGTAACCGCTCTGACATAGCTTTATAGGAAAGTTTGATAGCTTCTGGCAGTCGGGTCGGCCACTAGCCGAACACTGAGGCAGCCTGATAAAGCTAGGGCCCAAGCCATACTGGACGGGTAATCCACGCTTACTCCTCCACCCAACTAAAAGGGAACAAGCCGTTTAGTGAGGGGCGGCCCGAGCCGCCCCTGAAATATCACATGAAAATTTACATTTCCGCGACGTGAATTTATTAATTTTAAGGCCCAAGATCACACAGAACAAATGAAGAGCACTTAGGCAAAAAAAAAATATAAAATTATTTCCACTAAATTCATCGGTCTCAAAATAATATATGTTATTCCAAATGAGATAATCTAGATTAAATACCGTGTCGCTACACGATTGGATTAATTTGCCTAGATCGTAAAAAATCCTCAACAAAGTCTATATTAAAAAGGAAAAATAATTATTTAAATATAAAATTATAGATTTTTCTCATAATTTTTATACCAAAATTTTTCTCTTTTGGAGCTCCTTATCAATCCTTAAATTTTATCAATTAGTTTATATCCGTGTTTCAGTAAATTCGAAACAAACACATAAATTTAAATTCGCCGGGCGGCCCGATGGTATTCCGCGCCACCAGAAGACGACGGGCGAATGCGGCGCCACTCACCTCAACAGCCAGAACTGGGCCTTAATAACGCCAATACTGAAACCGCTTGGCGCGACCCCCTTTGGATCACGCACGGCGCCGCGCACCCCCCGGTTGGGAACCCGTGCTTTGCGTAAAGTCACAATCATAGACCATTACTCTAATTAGACGCCACAAATCGATCCACCTCTCAGTCGCTCTTATGACTCATAGATAAGAGTGTGTAATTGCTATGACAGTTCTCACTGACAGACGTTTTTAGGATTCCGTACCTTAGTGCCTTAAAAGGAAAAAAGGGACCCTTATACGAACACTTCGTTGTCCGTCTGTCCGTCCGACCCTTTTTCACAGGAACGTATAGGTCAACTCAATCATAAGATACCTTATAAGTCACATTTATGCTGAAATTGCTTGATATTCACAAGGGAATCAAAACTCTGTCTGTCTGTCCGTCTGTAAGTACCCCTTTTCTCAGGAGCTCTTGGAGCTATCAAGTTGACATGAATATAAAAGACTCAAGTCTGTGGTCTCTTTAAGTTGTGAAAAAATCAAACTTATATTTCAACGTTATCAAAAGATTCCAAAATTTCAAAAACTGAAAACTGAAAACTCGGTGCGCGAGTTCAACTCGCACTTGGCCGGTTTTATATATGAAAAAATTGACAAGGTTGGTTCTTACATATTGGGGCGTCTACTTATAAGTATGGTCCGTGATTACAATGCAAGTTGAATTTTAATTTACAGGCAGCAAGAGAAGTGATCCGTCGCTACCTCCTAGAGTTCCGGCTGACCGCGACGGGGATATACTCTTCGTGTTGTGAGAGCGAGACAGAGCATGTCAACTGCATGCCGACACTGCTGCAGTTATTGTACCACATGGAGCCTCTCAAGTGCGAGATTGAGACGGTCGCTGCGACATACAGGATAGTGGAGAGAGGTACGTACAGACTACAGACGTCCCTTGTAGGGCGGTATTAGCATACAGTGCCCGGCAATTAATAATGCCCATGGTCTAGTAGCGTAATCTCTGTCGCAAGCACTAACAGTCCGGTGACAAGAGACGACTCTCTATGAAACTGAAGATAGCCGATGGGCATTTTTAACCGCCGGTAACTGGTAGTTGCACTGCTAACTATAACCTAATTCAATGAGTAGCGAAGTCCGGTGATGTCGATTTCTTAAAATAAAATTCATAGGGTACAGAATGATTTAGTTCATTCGATAGCTGCTTCTACTTACATTATATTGAGAAAATGATTTACCTATTAAAATACGAGGCTTCACCTTTTTACTTAGCAACAGAAAAATGTATGTTTTAAAGTACCATTGTTCATTGCCATACCATAATATGGTTATAGTATGGTTATAATATGGTTATCAATGAACATGTGAAAATAAAACTCACAAACCAGTAGGTAATTAAAATATTGTGTGAACACTAAAATATTGTTTCTACTCCTGTACTTTTATCGATTATTTACATAGTCACGAACACTAATGTAAAGACATACAAAAAAAATTTGCTGAAAACTCTATACTATTAGGGCTTACCTATGAAAACAGCGTTTTGTATGGAGAAATTGAAGGAAACTCAATTTTCAGTGCCAACATTTTTGCATTTTTTTTTATGGAATGACAAATACTAATTTTATTAAAATTTGCATGCATGAATGAGACAACATTTAACTATCAGCAAATTTGATTAAATTT
Organism: Argyresthia goedartella; assembly: GCA_949825045.1. Classification (NCBI taxonomy): domain Eukaryota; kingdom Metazoa; phylum Arthropoda; class Insecta; order Lepidoptera; family Argyresthiidae; genus Argyresthia; species Argyresthia goedartella. The sequence goes on along the minus strand of OX463829.1, from coordinate 17,142,067 downwards.
CAAAAAGTGTCAGCTGTAAAAAAAATATTACGAATCTTATCATGCAAATGGATGACATTTAGGACGAATTGATTTATAAGAGTCAATTTTAGTTATAGAAAATTATACGATAATTTATTACGTAGATGCGAAACTTTGCAATTAACTTTTAAACAATAAAACATAATTATTTTTAGTAAAAATAGTTATTTAATTGCACGAATTATGAACTCCTAAATCTGCACAAAATTTCGCCAATTTCATCCATTCAATTCAGATATCCACCCAATATATCCCCCATAACAGTACGGCACAACCTTGCTGTTTTGTTGCCTAAACGATACGCTTAGCCGCCATACCCTTCTAAACCTAGGTAGAATTACGTGATCAACACTAATTTAACAACAAAATACATTAGGTGCTACCAACTTAACAAACCACTTAATGTTTTTACTTTAGAGAAATTTTTGAATTAAAGGCATTGCTGCCAACATAGGAAAAACCTTATTCTTAATATGGCAGTATTGGCAAGTTGAAAACAATAAAAACAAAGTTAACCCTAGACACTCATTTGTCTCATTTTCATGTTTCCCGAATTCCCGTTCATTTTAAAAATACATAAACATATTAATACCGCAGCATCGACCATCATTCCAACCATAACAATATCTCACAATAGTATTCAAAAACGTCAACATTTTCATTAAAAAAAAAAATGTTTAATTTTGCATTTTATTTTATGGTACCTAGTCGTAGGAAAAAGTATTGAATGCAACTTTATATAACTAAGTCAAAACAAGTGGCCAAGTGCGAGTCGGACTCTGAAATTATGAATATGCAGCAATTTATATTTTATTACGATCTGTGCCTATAAAAGCCGAGAAGTATCGTGCGGTAAGGAAATAACCAGCGTATTGCACCTAGTTGAAACGATTGCCGTGACCGACCTCGGTTGGACTTTATTATCCATCATCATGAGTTCTGTATCAATTACTCTTGTATTTGCAGATCCAAACACGACGATACCGAAAGGCGCCGAGCTCATGGCGTACATGTTCAACGAGATCTCGCTGGTCACGCACAAGAAGACTGCCGACACGATGTTCAACGCTCTCATTTCTATCTGCACGGTTTACTTCAAGTGAGTTGACTATAACATTGACGTAGCGTCACTCCTTTTTCCATATGGGGTGGCAGAGGCACAGTTCTCTGCCCACGTTTAGCTAGTTATTCAATACTCCATTTTGCGTGACAGGGGGCTAGCCCATCGCCTTAGCTATGGAGATTTAAGGTTTTCTCACGAAGTTTGCATTTAACCTGTTGGCTCTGATAGAGAGACTCTGATAGAAACTCTTTTAATACGAACAGATACGCATTGTATTCTACCCTGCCGACTCTGATAGAGACCTAAATACATGAGGCAAAGGATCATAAAATGAATCAAAGGACTGATTTTACTTTACTTCACATAATAATTCTCATTAGTTTTCAAGTTATCCCTCATTTAGCAAACATCGTCAAGTATTTTCGCTGGCCGTCGTGAGACCTCGATTTTTTATCGCCATATCAAATGACATCTATCGAGTGAGCCAACGGAGGGCACGGTTGGGCTCTGACACCCGACACCCGAGCCAACAGGGGCCCAATTCCGGTACACAATGACATCTCAATGACAATTACATGACGATTACGGTCAACTTTAGATATACAATATCTGACGATTTTGAAATCCCTTTCCCCATTCCCTTTCTTGATTAAGTAAATCATTATGCTTAACTTAATTTTTACCATGATTGCCTAAAAAAATATTCTCGAGACGCCAGATATCTAAAGTTGGCCGTAATCGTCATGGAGCTGTCATTTTGTACCGGAATTGGGCCCCGGGTCTCTGGCCCTGGCTCTGACATACTCTTCATACGAGTGATTTTTCATTTCACCTTATTCCGTTGGCATAAGGTTCAAAATCGCGATTCCTGATGGCAAATTGTAAACTGGGTTGAGACAAATTACTTATCTAATTGTTGCATGGTCATCACCGGATCCGAACCCGCCTCTCCTGCGTGAGAAGCAGCTGTGAAACCACTAGATCACTGAGCTTATTTTAACTATACAGTCACTCTATCTTGAAAACTATAAAGTAAACAGTAAAGTGTAGCTCAAGCAGGAACCAGTGCAGAAAGCAGGAATAATTACGCATCGAAAAAGTATTCGAATTGAACTATCAGTGACTCTAATGTGCAATGACATAAGGATCATTTTATCTGAACTCGAATACTTTTTCACTCTGGTAATTATTCCTGCTTGAGCCACAGATAGGAAGCAGGAATAATTACGCGTCGAAAAAGTATGCGAATCGAACTGTCAGCGACTCTTAAGAACAATGACATAAGGTGCATTTTATCTGAACTCGAACACTATTTCGCTCTGGTAATGATTCCTGCTTGAGCCACTGGAGTATTACACAGATTAGAGTTGAAAAAAAATAAAAATTAAAGACATGTTTGTTTTTAAATTGAAAATAATTATGTAGCTGTATTAGCAACATAAGCTATTTAGATTATCAGTTGTCGGTTTTATTCAAACGTAACTTTTCGTCGATTGTCCCCTCCACAACACTTGCGATGACCTCTGTGGTGTTGCTCCTAAGCGAGAGGTCCCGGGTTCGTCTCACGGCTGTGGAGGAGGGAAGTAAAAAAAAACAGGTCTTCGATGTTTATATGGATGTGACGTCGCTGTTTATGGTTCCCACGAGACAGGGTATCAGCTCCCAAAATCATTAATTCTCTGCGGCCGTGTTCGTTACCACATACGAAAGAAGAAAAATATCTATATTCCAGATTCATCGAGCGGTTTATCTTCGAGGGCGAGCTCGACGATCGATTCAACGAGTTCTTCATTCGCAAGGACGCGTCATACGTCAACAGTCGCTCCAAACGCTACTGGGACAAAGGCTTCCATATTACCCAGTCTGTGGCCATACCGGAGTTCCTGCGTCCGCTGGCGAAGTGTATCCTGCTCTGTGGCAAGTCGCTGCGACTGCTGAAACTTTGTAATCCTAGTGTGAGTATTGCTTTTTTAGGATTCCGTACCTGAAAAGAAAATAAACGGTCAAGTGCGAGTCCGACTCGAGCACCAAGGGCTCCGTACACACTTGTAGAGAGCTATTATGTATATACAGTCCTCTCCGAGATCTACTAGCAATCACACGTATTTTCGCTACCCGGTTACGCTTACCAAAGATTCTCAAAGTGCGTTATCTCGTTCGTTATCGCTACAATGGTTGAGTGCGGCGGTTGCAACCAAGAAGCCTCGGATACCATTCCTTGTGCAGTGTGCGGACTATATTATGATTTCATATGTGCCGGCATCACCGAGGCGAAGTACCGGAGATTATCGGAAAAGAAGAAAAGAGAGTGGAACTGTCCTTCGTGTCTGATCAAGGTGGTACCACTGGTGGGTACTAGCACGCCTGCGACTTCACTGCCGTTGGCTGCAACGACTTCTGAGTCTCCTTCTGTGCCAACCCTGGAGCTCATCATGCAGCGTCTGGATGCAATGGCCATCCAGCTGCAACCTGTCAAGAGTCTGGCAAGCATAAGTAGTGACATTTCCGATCTAAAGACCGTGACCGAGTCCATTGTAGGCAGGATCGACGACATCGAGCGTCGCGTGGCTCAAGTCGAGCGGCAGCAGGTCGTCACCACGGAGCTACAGGCGAGAGTGGAGGCGCTGGAGAAGTCGTCGGAGGCTAGAGACCAGTGGCTACGTTCGTGCAATATGGAGATAAATGCCAACGAAAATCTTCTGGATATTCTATCCAACGTTGGAAAAGTTATCGGATTTGCCATAGTGCGTGAAAAAATAAATTTTATTACTAGAATTCCCTCTCGCGAGGAAGGAAAAGGCAAGCCTATAATCGTCTGTTTCACGCACCGTTTCGACAAGGAGAATTTCGTCGCAGCTGGCCGAACTACTAAGGACCTCTCAGCATCCGACATCGGCATGCAAGGGGCCGACAGGGTGTTCATTAATGACCATCTCACCGTCAGCCAAAAGCTGCTTCTGACGTCGGCGAAGAAATTGGTCAAGGAAAAGCAATATGAATTCATGTGGGTAAAACACGGCAAAATCATGGTGCGGCGGAACGAAACATCGCCCTTTCTCCATATTCAATCCACCAGTGACCTATCAAAAATTAAATAATATGCTACATCTAGAATTAATTACCTTTGCTGCTTGTTATGTTTTGAACGCTTTGCTAAATATGTTTTTATACTTTGAAATGTTGAGAACCGCTATTTGTCCTTGCATGTGGCTACTGTTTGTTACTGCACACGCATTCCGCCATCGCTTCGTTAATCACTCAAACCACTCTCGCGCTTACCTATTTTTCCTACTGCCTACTTTGAACTCTGCTGCACGGTTATTAACTAATCTTATCACCGCTTATTATTACCGATCATCTCGCTGCTAATTTGTCCCTATATGCTTTGAATACGAGTCGCGCAGGCCTGTAACCCGTTTTTTGCTGCCTTCGTCTGGCAGTATTGTTTAATATTTCCATACTATTTAGCTGGTACGGATTACAATTACGGACTCTGTTCTGGCGCTGCCGTATAATTATATTTAACTTAATAATGGTGTGGGAATGGCTTGTGTCATTATCATTGCCTAATTCTTTAACGTGTCTTCAAATTTCTTACTATCTGCGATTATTTAATTGTAACGTATCCGTCGGATACTCTTATTGTATACTACTAGAATGTAAGGGGGCTACGAACTAAGACAGAGACTAATGCACGGAATATTACGTTGAACGACTACGACATAATTGCTCTGACAGAAACCTGGCTTCTCGATTCTATCGCTGACAATGAGTTATTTGATAACAGGCACCTTGTGTGGCGGCGTGATCGCGACTATGTTTTGACTTAGCAGACAAGGGGAGGTGGTGTACTGATAGCGGTGAAGCGGGAATTATGCTCGAGCATGAATGTTGGCTGGCAATCCTCGGCCGAGGACATCTGGGTATCTATCCCCTTAAAACGTAATAACAAACATTTAACCACACTGCATCTGTGTTCACTATATCTTTGCGATGAAAACCACGGTACCTAACAGTTTTAAAACTCAACTGGATTTTTTTTTGTAGTAATTTAATTAATCTTATGACTCGTAATAATCAGGATAGATTTGTTATTGTCGGCGATTTTAATATGAGTTGCATACAATGGACACTACGGAACGGTCAACTTCAGCCATCTAACTTAGTCAGTTCCCAGGTGAAGAATTTTGTTGATGCCTTGCATGTCTGTGGTCTCCGCCAATATAATGCATTCGAGAATAGTTATGGCCGCATTCTTGACCTTGTTGACCAAGACACAAAGCTCTTGTTATTGGAATTCCTGAAGCACATTTCACCCCCCTCAAAACAGTATTTCACAAATCATTTAATTATTTTAAAGCAGACTACAAATTTATAAGAGAGGAGATAAATAAAATCGACTGGTCTAATATTTTATATGAGGGTAGTGTGAATGATGTGGTCGAGCTACCAATTACTTTTTAAAATCCGTGACACCTATGTGCCAGTCCGCAAATCGTCTAAAAGTAAATACCCATCTTGGTACAGTCCAGCTTTGATTAAGATGATTAGAGAGAAATTCAAATATCACAAAAAGTTTAAAACTTATGGAAATTTGTCTGACAAAATATCCTTCTCATTCCTCCGTGATAGAGTGAGCAGAATGGAACGGGATTGTCACGGAAAATATATTTCTAATATCGAAAAATCTATCGTTGACAACCCAAAAGCATTTTGGTCTTTTGTAAAATCAAAAAGGAATAGCGGTGTTTTCCCAACGAATATGTCCCATGATGGTCTGTCATCAAACTGTGGCCAATCGATATGCGAATTTTTCTCTAAATACTTCCACTCCTTCCTAGCGCTATCTAGTCCAGCTACTCAAAGTACTGACAGCAGTACTGCCTCACATACCGACGAGTCTGCCAGTCTGTGTGACATCGCCAGCATCGAGGTTAACGCATCCCTTGTTCAAAGACAATTGCAAGGTATTGATCTCACTAAGTCCGAGGGTCCCGATACAATCCCTGCTAAATTTTTGGTTTCATGTTCCAAAGAACTTTCCGGTCCCGTAACTATCCTGTTCAAACGCTCGCTGGAGGAGGGTGTAATGCCAGCTCGTTGGAAAACCGCTTATATCTCACCAATTCATAAAAAGGGCTCCCGGGATTGTGTCGAGCATTATAGACCTATTTCCAAATTATGCCTAATCGCTAAGGTTCCCGAACGAATCGTTAATGCCCAGCTTTATAATAGTCTCAAAGCGAGTTTTAGTCTTTTGCAACATGGATTTTTAAAGGGTAGATCAACTGTATCAAACTTGGTACTTCTAAATGACTATGTTACCGAGTGTCTGGATGATGGTGACCAGGTGGATGTCATTTATACATACTACAGTAAGGCTTTTGATCGCATTGACCACAGTTTACTGCTGAAAAAGCTCGGGGGTGTTGGTGTCAGAGGCAGTCTGTTTGCGTGGTTAAACTCTTATGTATCAAACCGTTGTCAAGCTGTTGTACTTGATGGTTTTAGATCTTCCTGGGCAAGTATACCATCCGGTGTTCCCCAGGGATCCTTGCTTGGCCCACTACTATTCATTATATTTGTACAGGACATCGACTCAAGCTTTATTAATTCAAATGTATTACTATTTGCCGATGATATCAAAATTTTTAGAGTAGTTAACAAGGCTTCCGATGCCGTTTTTTTGCAACAGGATTTAATCAGGCTTGACAACTACTGTTTGACAAACAAACTTGACCTTAATGTTGCAAACTGTTTCTTTGTGACTTACTCGCAAGCTTAAACCATATACATCAAACTATCATATAAAAAACATGCCATTGACTAGGCTGTCTGAAAGTAAGGACCTCGGGGTTATTCACGATAGTAGACTGATGTTTGACCAGCATATTAACAGCATCGTTAGTAAAGCCTCGAAGGCTATGGGATTTGTTATGAGATTGTCGAAGTCGTTCAATCATATGAAAACTGTCAAAGTTCTTTATTGTACTTATGTACGTAGTCACCTTGAATACGCATCTCGGGTATGGAACCCTTGCTATGACAATTATAGCGGTAGACTTGAGCAAATTCAGAGAAAGTTTACACGGTATCTCGGATTTAAATTCAAGCTGCCTAAATTAGAATATGAAGACCGATGTTCACGGCTCCATCTTCTTCCTCTGAATTTGCGCAGGGATATTGCCGACATAGCATTCCTCATGAAAATTGCTAGGGGTACCGTAGACTGTCCAAATCTACTCAACAAATTAAATTTTAAGGTCCCCAGTCGTAGTACTCGTAGACGTCCACTATTTCAGCTACCCTTGGTTCATAGCAACTACAGGGAAAATTCATTTCTCGTCAGAGCCTGCTCGACATTTAATCGTCTCTTCAAAACGAATATCGATGGTGATCAGGACATTGATATTTTTAACAGCAGCGTTCAATCACTAGGTAATACTATCATTAGGAGGTTTGTAGCGAGTCGTGGTAACGTAGATGGAGGAGTGCATGAGCAGTATAATCCTTAAAATCTTCCCTTCTGTGTGAATTGATTTAACCTATTTTAAGAACTAAGTTACGTGCTGTTATGTTTAGACGACCATATGTGGATGCTTGTAATTAGCTTTTAGTAAGCCATTTCCAATTTTATGTAAAATTACAGCTGTAAGCTTCCCTAAGAAAATAAAAATAAAAATAAAATAAAATATATATCATGTAAGTATGTGGAAAATTTTCGTCCATCATGGGAATTCAGTCTTGGTAATTATTTCTGCTTTTTAACCGACTTTGAAACGGGATAAACAAACACCAAAATAAGGAAAAAAGCAACTAAACCAGAAATAAGAACTATCAAATCTGCATACTGAGAATATGTAGAAAACAAAACCGAAATATTATTAAAATCTCAAAAAACCTTCTCAATTCAGGTAAAACTTAAGAAAAGTTGCAGATTGAGTGGTGCCAAATAAAAAAAAACATTAGGAACTCCATAGTGCGTGTCATGGGTCTAGCCAATCGCCGCCATTCTGGGAAAAAACAACTATAATTGCGGCGCAACCGGTGTAAATAGATAGAGTAAATTATTTATTACAAACTTATGTATGTGTGCTTTATAATATAATATGAAGTATAAACTTTTATAATATTTTTTTTTCGTTAACGGAATTTAGGGGGTTGTTAGGGACATCATTCTGAACAACTTTCACTATGAAACCGATTTGTGCAAAGCAACTTTATTTTCCCTACGGCATACAAATCAGCTGTTCGCTCGGCCGAAAATTGATCGAGAAGTAACAAGGCAATATGTTCAAAAACTAAAACCCGACTACCTACTAAAACACCGCGCTGACTTTTGACTTTTCAGTGGTCTACGGTCATTGCATGCATACATACATACATACATACATATGCCCACGCCTATTTCCCGTAAGAGGGGTAGGCAGAGACTCAAGACCTCCACCCGCTACGATCCCGGCATACATCTCTCGCTTCCTCAACATTCATAAGTCTCTTCATGCAAGCTCGCCGGTTACGGGTACTTCGTATTTGCCCCTTCACTAACAAATCGCTGATTTTGTCTTTATAGGACCTTCTTGGGCGTCCCCGTCCGACGGCTCCTTTCACACCCGCTGTATAAATCTGTTTGCTCAATCTCCTTCATTCATTCATTCTTTCATCGTGACCAGTCGCGTCAATGACTGGTATCGCATTGGTAAACCGAGAAGACTGTAGAATGGTAGTAGTCGGTACCTACCTGCTCATATTTTTCATTTTACGTAGTGTAGTGAGTGACTAGTAATTGATCTCGGCTTCATGGACCTCGAAATAGTTACCGGATGGCTCGCGTTAGCTGGATGGCAAAGGTGAACGTGGAATTAGTCCAGCAGAACGTTCCGAGCACTGGAAATATTCAAATTTGAGTCATCCACAAAGAAGGATTCTTTTGTCACGTGTATCGCCTTATAGTTTTCCTTTACTACCTATTCAATTAAAGAAAGGGACTGTGCATAGAGCCGCCATGCATACATCTGAGCGAAAAGGCATAAACACGCGACGTCTCGTCAGAGAGTATACAATCTGAGCGTGATGCGAATATTATCTAGCTTGTAGCTTACTGGCTTGCTTTCCTAATTGTTTGTTTAATATAAAGCGTCACGCCTTTTCCCATTCGGGTTGACAGAGACACAACTGTGCTCACGTTTGGCCATTTATTTAACACTCCCTTTTTTGTTTGACAGGAGGCTAGCCCATCGCCGCAGCTATGGAGTTTGTAGGTTTCCTCACTGTGTTTTCCATCACCGTTAGGACGTCTGTATAATTTACATAATGCGAGCTTGAAACCACTAGACCACGGGGCTATTCACGAAAATTATATAAATGCTTATTCACACTGACCCAAAAGTGAGGGTTGATAGCATTGATAATCTTATAATATTATTATCACTTGCACGTTTCATTGTATCATAAGAAGATTATATTTTTTTGGAAAATGGAAAAGTCTGGATCCATTGGAGCTCCAGACTCTTCCTATGAATGTTTTTCCTATGAACTATGAATGTTTTTATAAAGATTTTCACATAAAAAGCTTTTACTTGTTTTTGGGAAAATTGGTCCGAAAAACTTATTTTATTGATGATTGAATTTTGCCGTGCTCTTCAATGGTCTAAAAAAACCAAGTCTGACGTAGAACATGCACAAATCAAGATTTATAAGAATGCTTATTAAGTGATTTATTAGAATCAATTGTCCAATAATAATCATAATAATAATAATCCAATTATTGTTTAGTTTTGCACTGATAATCACTTGACTGTGAAAATCTGAAAATTTTCTTCAAAAGCACTAAATCATCAATAAAAAATTAACGGTAAGACTTCGCCATATGTATGTTTGGCTCAAATGGTTTTAAATGGTCTAACTTCGGTTTAAGTCTTTGCATCGATCTACCGGACACCCTGTATAATATTTAAAATGTATTCTATTCATCTTGCCGTGGCCAGCTTGATTTCCAAATAAGTTAGATTTTCAGAAATGCATGTACGTGTGAACTCAGTGTGAATAGCCTTATGATCTTTGACACACAAAACAAATAATTTCATAATTTGAACGTCCGGGCGTGCGAACAGCAAGGAGTCCGAATAAGGTCGTAATACTGGCCACTCGGACACAGAAAACAAAAGACTAACATTGTTTCAGGTACATTCTCATCTCAGCTCATTAGTGTACACCACAGAGTACCTTGTTATATATTGAAATAGAGACTAATCTTTGACCCAGAAATGGGAAGTGCATAGCTAGCGCCGTGTGTTTTTTATTTAGAACTAACATGTTCATATACATATGTAATTGTATATCACATATTATACCTAATACACTACAAACTAGTATAGTACCTGGTATAACCTAGAACCTACCTGAATAAGCTGCGTTTTCTTACAGGAAATGAAAATAAAATACAAATTAATATGATATTTTTTTATTGTTTTGTTTTACAACTAACTGCCAACACTTGTATAGTCTTTTCTCAATAATAAATACTAATATAAAGAGTCCTATCTCAATCCTATTGCGGTTTTGTCACCATGGATGTGCAGTAGTAAATCAACCGGGGGAGCAAAGGCAACTCAACGAGATACGCATTTATCACCAACACAACACAAGAACGCAAAAACCAAAAACAAACAAAGTTCTTACACCGCAAAGAAACAAACAGCCTAATTTTTTCGATTGTTTTGGCTCAAACTTTTATTGTTGCCACACGGTGATCTTTACTTTTCCCCATCACCTCATACAATACCATAACTGCAATCACTGTCCTCTACTACTACACTTACTTTACGCTGACATTAAAGTGTTATTAGTTCGAAAACATCTTATAAACCGCAGGTAACATAGGTACCTATAGCATAACAGTGGTCCAAACCATAAAGAGACGCTTTATTTGTCCCAAACCTTTTGTAAGAACGAGATTTGCCCATACATACAAAGACATCGACTTAATACCAAATTCTTCTCTGAAGTTGTCCTCTGTAGAAACCATGAGATCAAAAGAAAATATATATAACTCGCTTTATAACCTCAACTATGACGAAACAGAAAACGTGTTGTCGATAACTAAATAAAAAAGTACTCTTAGTCATCCACTAGTTAGTAATGTTCTAGAAACTGAATGTTCTCGTTTGTTATATGGAATTCACATAATTTTAATCTTGGGCTAATAGTACAATATAATATAATAATAAACAATATTTCAGTATGTACAATCGAACCAACTGAATCATGACCCACTTGCCTGATAATTCGTTTGAAACTTTCAAACTTGTAAGATCTATCGTAATGTCAGTGTCTAATCAAATGATAACAAGTTCGTTACCAAGGAAATAAACCTTCAAGCGAATTTCGACCTACTTGCATTTAAGGGGTTTAGCAAAATAAGCTTATGGTGGGTCATGATTCAGATGGTTCGATAGTACATTAAAACTAAAATAATCAGTATTCATTATTTTTTTATAATAAGTAACAGTATGTTTTTAATTCATTATTAAAAATCATCTTTAGTCATAATCAATATCAATCATGCATGTATTACAAATATTTAAAATTAAATGGGAAATATTAAACTGCACATCAATACTGGTTTTCACAGCATATATACAAATTTTTACAGCAAATATCAGGGCAAAATACTGCGGTAGCCGATACCCCTTTAGCTTTCGTATAAGGTTAAACATACAATAAGAACAACAAAAATACTTAAAACATAAAGAGTATTTTTGCTGATCCTTTTTTGCTGTGAAAATCAGTATTTATCCTGTGCGATTAAATATTAGCCAAATGAAATTGACATTTTATTTTATACTCTTGAAATTTACTTATTTGTAACCATGTTTTTATGAACAATTATAATTGAAAGGAATTGGCTTACAGGTTATAATCTAGTTTAGTAGCCAAGACCGTCAATTTTGTAAATAGATATTGTGAGATAAATTCATTTCATTTTTTATTTGCATATTCCTTCGCATATTCGCATTTGATCCTAATGAAATTGATATTTTCGTGCTAACATAATTTTCTTCTTTAGACTTAAAATTTCGTGGATTGACGTAATCAACATTCTGTAGGTCAGTAGTACGAGACAAATGTGAGTCATCAATGAAGCAATCTAAAACACTTCTGTATGCTTTACATACAAGGGTCAGTATTACGAGGCACCCTATACCAGAGAAAATCTGAACAAATTTCCCTTTTTATGGGTATGGAAAGCTAAAATTCCGTACTTGTACGGACAAATCCGTACTGTGGCAACACTATGGCATCCTGACTTCAACCAACTGTTAAGCGACATCTGTGGTTATTGATGTTACTAATTATTCAGCGACATCTGTCGTTTAGTATAAGCACTACTATAAATTACATAGCTACCAGCGCTACCTGAGTATCATATCTTGAACTTATGTTTTATAATACGCCTAATTTAAAAACACATTATTTTAACAGAAACCAAAGGTCGGCACTGTACTTCGTAATTGGGAATCTTTATAATGGTTCGTTTCCAACACTTTTCTTCTAACTTTGTCACCCCTGGTGTACACTAATGATCTGAGATGAGAATGTACCTTGTGCCATTACTTTTTTTATCCATGAATTTATGTTCTCTGGAGGGCACCATATTGAATTAAGTGTGACATCACATATTCTATGTTAAGTGGATGGTTAAGACACTTCTAACGATACCTCATTTGACACATCCTGATAAATAGTTTAGATGTTTTGGTAGAACAAATGAACATGCATACATACATACATACAAACATATTGCGGGTACGATCGCGCATCTTATAAACACTAGCATAAACACGGGTAAGTACCCAGATGATCTCAAATTGGGTTGCGTTAGACCTATATTTAAAAAAGGTAAAAGGGACAACGTTGCTGATTACCGTCCCATCACACTACTGTCGTCGGTCGACAAAATAGTTGAGAAGTTTGTTTGTGAGCAGATACATCAATTCTACTAATCTAATAATATTATAAACACTCACCAATTTGGCTTCCAGCAAAAAAAAAAGTACAGCATCGTTACTATTCAAATTCACGGATCACGTGAACAGCTCGCTTAACGATAAGAAACAGGTACTAGCCCTTTTCATAGATTTTTCGCGCGCTTTCGATACATTAGATCACAATCTGCTCACAAACAAACTTGGAAAATGTGGCATCAGAGGCCCGTTACAGACCTGGTGCGCTAATTACTTAAAAAATAGACAGTACTGTGTTAAAGTCGGCGAAAGTATTAGTCGTACCACCACGGTATCCCAGGGAACTGCTCAGGGTTCTGTACTAGGGCCCCTCCACTTCATAACATACGTCAACGATATGGTAAATGTCCTAAGCTTTAGCACCCCTTACCAATTTGCAGACGACACATGCCTAATTATCGCCAATAGTAACATAAACATAGCACTTCAAGGCCTCCAGTTTGATTTTGACAACCTCAATAAGTGGTGCCATGACGTAGGCCTAGCTCTGAATGCCCAAAAGACCAAATTAATGCTCATTAAATCGCCATATTTAAAGGGTAACCTGTCGGATGAGCTTGTTGCGCATACGCACGATTGTATGCACGATGAGCACATCAAGAAAGACTGTCAATGTCCATCGATTGAGATAGTTGACAGACACACTTACCTGGGGCTGGTGATTGATGGTACTTTTAACTGGGGTCCCCACATCCAACGAGTATGCGACAAGCTCAGGGCACTCATTGCCGCATTTTATGTAGTTAGAAATCGTATACCATTCAAAACTCGAATAATGCTATACAATGCATTCTTTGACTCCATAGTGTCTTATGGCCTCTCCAGCTTTGGACGTACCCACAAAACATATCTGGACCAAATACACACCTTGCAAATCAAACTTCTTAAAATAATTGTCCCACCTAATATCATATACGAATATTCAGGTAACTCATCTAAACTATCCCATTACTGTAATACACTCCCTATTCACACCAAATTTCATTAAACATTACTGAAAGAGGAGTTCTTCAACAATACCCTACAGCACAGAATAGATCACCCGTAGTAGGTACGCGTCGTGCGGCCCAAGGTAAACTAACCACTACACGCGCAAATAATTTCTACGGTACACGGACGCGCGCCTACTGCATTCCGCGACTAATAAACAAACTACCCACTGACATAAGAAACACCATATCTCCGCTAAACATAAAAGCGAAACTTAAAAAATACTTTTCCTCCCTTTCCTATCCCTAACCAATACCTAAGTTGTGTAACCATGAAAAATACATACCTGATATGTTTTTAATTTATTTTTAAAATTTTGTGTGTACTTACTTAAACAAAAACAAGATGTGTTAAACATTGTACATATATTTTAGCGTAATAAGGATCCACATACAAACCTATATGGTTTCCGTGGACCTATTGTCAGATGTAAATTTATAATTTCTGCTTAAAATATATATATATATATATATATATATATACATACATACATACTTACATACATATATACAGTCTGGGGAGTACAGGGCAAGGTATTCATTAGGGAAATAGGGCGCCGCCTGAGGGACCGTGGCTATGACCGCCGCTGCGGGTCCTATCTTATGCAGAGGATCTCCCTCGCAGTGCAGCGTGGAAACGTCGTTGCATCTGATATGGTCCGGGGCGCTTTATTTTCTTATGTGTTTGTGTGTTTTTGCATATTTAAGTTTTGGACAAAGCAGTTGACGGATGCTGAACATTGATTTATTTTCATTATAATTTATATTTTCTATCTAGTAACTATGTGTATAATAAATAAAATCCTACATACATACAAACATACATACAAACATACATGCATACATATGTACATACATACACACATATACAAACAAACATGCATATATTCATACATAAATATATACATACATACATACAGGTCAACCACATAACCCTCCTTTACGTAGTCGGGTAAAAAATAAACTTGCTGTGATCAAATTGTTTTCATAGTGAAAGTTGTTCAGAAGTGATGTCCATAACAACCCCCTAAAACATGAATGTACTTTTCTGTTACACCAGCATACAGGCACATACCTTGCTTCTGGCCCCACATTAGGATAGCCTGTGTCGATGTCGTGGGAACTCGAAACAGTGACGTCACACACATAAACAAAGCAAGCAAGAAATACAAAATTAACTGAAGCTCGATTAAAAAAATGTATAAAGCACACTTTGTGCACTAAGGCCTACTACAAAATTAATGACTTTACAAGACACCGACGTCTGGCATTAAACCAGTTCATTGCACGCTATATATTATGTTCTATGTAAAAATTAGGCACCTACTTAATGTTATATTATGCTTGCTTGATTATGTTATGACGTTCATTAAGTCTCAATTTTTGCGCTATTATGAATAAAACTCTTTGAACTTGAACTTGAACATCCAAGACCGGGATTTTATTCTTCTTCCTCCCCAGTCAATTAATCATTAAATCATCATCAGATTGCACATTAATCATGTTTTCTTACATGTAGGCTGAATGATTGAATGTATCTGTCTAAATCGCGTGACCAAAAAAATGCGTGACAGATGACTCTGAAGTCAGATTTTGAAAAAGTCGCCGCCATTATGAACTTTTTAGTTACTGGTCCGATTTGCTTCAAAACCGATATCTGGGAATCCGGTCGGAGTCCAATCATGATTCTGAAGTCAGATTTTGAAAAAAGTCGCGGCGCGGCTATATTGAACTCTTTGACATCGTGATCGTTTATTTGGACGTAGATATATCTCTAGTTTCTGGGTAATATTAGGTACTTACCTATGAAATCAGCGATTTCTATGGAGAAATTGAAGGAAACTCAATTTTCAGTACTGACGAGAGTTTGGGCAGGGATGCAGGAATCGTGGAAAAAAAGACGCAAGACCTTATGCAATCAAAATATTAGTATATTTGCAAATATAAAGATGGATCTCAAATATGTATGGTGTGAAGGAAGGTACGAAGGCCCGTGGCGGTGGTGCGTGTGTGGGTGCGCATGATGATAAGCACACACACGATTAAGCGCAACAAGTACAAACATTTTTGCATTTTTTTTAGGAATGCCAAATCCTAATTTAATAAAACTTTGTGTGTATGAATTAGATAACATTAAGCTCATAGCAAATTTGACTTAATTTTTGAAAGGTGTCCGCAGTAATAAAATAATATGAATCTTATCATGAAAATGACATTTGGGAAGTACTGATTTTGAAGATTATATTTTAGTTATCAAACTGAAAATGAAAAGAAAATTTTGAAATTAAACTTAAACAATAAAAAATAATGGAAATAGCTATTGAATTTCAGGAGTTGTGAACTCCTGAATCTGTAACAAAATTTCGCCAATTTCATAGATAAGCAAAGCACCCAATATTTTGAATGTCCAAACTTGTCTGAGTCTGACTGACGTTTGAATTTCAAACGTCCCGAGAAAAATAAAGCAAACCACAATTAATTATTTCATTAGTTCCTATAAGTTCTACAAAATAAATTGATAAATATATTATTATACTAATTAAATCTAGCAATCTTTTTTGCTGAATTTGCTTGATGTTCATAAGGGAATCAAAACCTATAGGGTACGTCCCGTTAAGGTTGAATCATGAAATCTGGCAAGAATCAAGGTCTTACATTATAATATAACACAAGCAAAGGAAAAATCCGAAAACAGGTTAGTGCGGAAAACTAGCACAAATCCGACTCGCTTTTGTCTTTTTTTAATTAGTTTGTGAATGTCTATGTCACAGGATCCACTCGTGGTGCTGCTCTCGGCGGAGCACCCCTCGGTGGTCTGCTGCGACAGTTTCTCCCGCTTGGAGAGGCAGAGGCGCGCACTGGACGTCTACCGCACGCGCTGCCTGTTTGTGAGTGGCGAGCCGGCGAGCTTGCAACAGGTAATATTCAATTATTACCAGACAACAGGGTAGCCAGATGGTGTTCAGTTGTTCCACCAGAACATCTAAACTACTTATCAGAATTTGACAAATAAGGTATCGTTAGAACAGTCTTGATCGTCCACTAATGTGATGTCACACTAAATTCAATATGGCAAAATGAATTAGCACATTCCATAAATATACATATAAGAGTTTATCTACACACGTTTCATAAATCCTCTTTACTAATTTGTCTGTGAAGTTGGTACTATTGAACAAGCTAAACAAGTGAAAGCAATGATCAACGCCACAATGCCGGTCGAACATGTGGTTCCTGAACACATCAAAGATCTTATGATATTTGTGTAGATAAACTAGTGTGTGTGACTCTAGATAATTAGGCATTAAAACTCGAGAGATATTATTATGAAATTAATACCCTCCATTATGTATCAGTCACATAAACCACTAATATATATATCAAGCTCTTGCTCGCTGATTTGCTTGCACTTATTCGATAAAAGAGCATTGACCTCCCGGTGGCTACATGTTTCATACTATTTAGAGCGCTACCCTTTAGTAGTATTGTTTTATTTGTGTTATGATGATAAGTACAATATACAATACACATCCCTCCCTATATGGCTAGTACTATAAACTTTGGATGTTCGCCGATCCATCAAGATGCATGCGACGGATATGCCCAATTACCAGTGTCATACAGTCTTCTGCAGTCTATGTATTTCTGATATCAGTCGCAATGCCATTCAAATTCGAAATCAACCAACGACACCGCAGGAAAAGACCGCTCGTGCAGAATATTCGTGTTCTGTTTGATCGATTTTTTAATCTGACGGTGTTGGGATTGGTGTCAGATATACATAATAAGGCTACCGGGTGTGCTTTTGATATTAAATGTGATGGCTTTTGCAGATCTTGCTGAAGAGAGAGGCTGAGAGAAAGGCGTTCACTGAGCAGGCACAAATCAAACAACAAGACACCCATGACAAGATTGTTGGTGAGACGTCCGCTTCCTTGTAACAACCTTTATGCGTCATTATAATAATATTCTCATGTATGCTTAAATGATGCCAACATCAAATGATGCCTTCCCAACGACCCATGTCTTGCCGGCAAGTAAATTTCCCGTTATAGGTTTTGAATTTTATTACCGTGGGATAAGGTTCAAAATCGTGATACCTCAAATGGGAGTGGAAACCTTCTGGCTAGTCCCGAAATAAGCCAGCCAACAATCGATTTCTCCCAAACTCCCGGATCCCTAGGCAGGAAAGCCCTCGCGAATACTTCACTGCAAAAACAAGAGGCTACACGATCTCCATATTTTTTCGCCTGACTCGTACATACACGGACGGACGGGAGTCAGATTACATTTTTAATTTATCACAGACCAAAACGTAGTTCGCGTTCCGATTTACTCTAATCGTGACGAAACCGTAAATAAGCCCGTTTGGTTCTAAACAGAGTCCTTCGCTCACTCAGGATTATTACGTAGAATCACTCGCTACGCTCGTGATTAAAATATATTGAGTGGGATCCTTCGCTCACTCGGGACTCAAAGAAGCACTCGCAGCAAAAATCAACTTCGCTCTCTTGTTGCACTATAGTAAATTTCCCACGAGTTCGCAAAGGAGTATAGGCGTGTTTACGTACTGAGAAGTTGACGGCACGAGCCGAAGGCGATGGTCGTAGCGAGGTTCGTAAAAAGCCTTTTCGAACGAGTTAGGAATATAAATTTTCCGCCTGAGAACCCAAAATCAAGCGGCGAAGTTGCTATTTTTAGCTCTGAAGTCGGCAATAGTACATTTCTTACGAGTTCGCAAAGGCTTATATTTACGAACCGAGAAGTTTACAGCACGAGCCGAAGGCGTGTCTCGTAGCGAGGTTCGTAAAAAGCCTTTTCGAACGAGTTAGGAATATAATTTTTCCGCCTGAGAACCCAAAATCAAGCGGCGAAGGTGCTATTTTTAGCTCTGAAGTCGGAAATAATACATTTTCTACGAGTTCGCAAAGGCTTATATTTACGAAACGAGAAGTTTACGGCACGAGCCGAAGGCGTGGGTTTTAGCGAGGTTCGTAAAAAGCTTTTTCACACCTTTCATTCGGAAAAGTAAGTTTTGCTCCACGACGAGAGGGAGCAAAATGCTACTTTTCTGTTCAAGCTACTTTTTTAATTTATTCAT
The DNA here is from genome assembly GCA_949825045.1 of Argyresthia goedartella. Taxonomy (NCBI): domain Eukaryota; kingdom Metazoa; phylum Arthropoda; class Insecta; order Lepidoptera; family Argyresthiidae; genus Argyresthia; species Argyresthia goedartella. The sequence goes on along the minus strand of OX463829.1, from coordinate 17,122,867 downwards.
TGGCATGCAGCATTTACGCAATTAATAGAATGTAATTATGAAATTACATTACAATCGACAACGATGACGTAGTCGATTAAAAACGAACATGGTTCAAGTTTTAACTTTAACAACGTTATATGAAAATTTAGGAATTTTTCGTAATATTTAAAAAAATGGCACAATTAATTATATGTTTTACTGAAATCAAAACTATCTATGTCTGTTATTGTGATATAATGAATATTGATATCCGAAACCATTGTAATATTCGATTCGATTATTTTTACACAATAGTACAAGTACACAGCAATATTTTATCTGTGGTGACCTTTCCCTAATCCTTCACAATCCGTCATTATATAAAAAAAATGTTTACGTTGTTCGATTACTGTAAAAGTGGTAAAAGTATTGTTTAATATTTATGCTTCGGAACGCACCTCGGTTTTTTGTCGCGCGGATTGACCGCGAGTGAACGGAACATCACTAGCTAGCTGTCACTTGCACGTGGTAAAATTTTCGGCGTTAGGCATCGGGGCTTTGGCCGAATGGTATTTATCATAATCTCGTAACAATCTACAAGAAATAAGTTGATTTCACGTCATCGTAGTGAGTGCTTCGTGCTGTGAAAGGTTGAAGTGATACGGTCACCAATTCGTTGCGCTCTGATAGCGACCCTTGTGGTCGGCAGCATTAAGACAGCACCAGCAGCGGGCTACGACACGAGTAAGATTCGACTTCTCACACCCCCCACCCTTGTGTTCCTCATCCCGTACTCCTGCCTTGAATCTGAACTTTGCATACCAGTCGACGGCGTCAAGGTCAGTACTACTTCGTGACATTCCATTGTAAAACAACCCTTCACAGATTCCACCCTTTCGGTTGAGGCGTGGATCTAACATTTTGGTAGGCAGAGCGTGGTTTCCTAGTAGGAAATCGATTCACGGACGGTTGTAGGGTTGTTTTTTTTTTGCCACATTGTAGTGGGAGAGGGGGGTACCTCAGATTGGTCGGCAATCTTTGTTGTGAGTGAGTCTTTTGTGGTCGGTATACCACAATTTAGGTTCATTTTCCGTTAGTGAACGTATAATTAACGATTTAGTTAACGATAATTATAAAATTGTAGTCGGAAACTACTGTTGTGTGCATAAGGATTGAACAGGCATTCCGCGAAGTAACTATATTGTATTACTTGTAATAGAACGTCGGGTTCTATAGTATTGCAGTGTTATTTCGGTTTACAGAGCAGGGTCAGCCTATTTAAGGGGTATTAAGCTGATTTTGCTATATTGTTTAGGTTTATAGTCTCGGAGCCCACCACTTATTTTTTTTTAATAAATTTTATTTTTTATTGTGCTTTATAGTGACATTCTCTAATTGATTTAGAGTGTATAGTTATAAGGTGTATGTCCACAGGGCGACCATATTAAATATTTTTAGGATTTAATTGTTTTAGTAGTCGCTTTAGTTTAGACAACTTAGTTTTAATTTCTGTGCCCAGCGCTGGCGGGCAAGTGCTGGTCCCTGGCTATACTTAGTTCGGTAGTGAAGTTTAGGACCAGAATCTATTAAATCGGTCAACATGGCACATTCACCCTTGACGGTATTGCGGAATGGTGTCCGGGAGGAAATGAGATGGCTCGCCCATACTCATCAGTATTTGGAGCGACCGGACATGGATGATGTCCTGCTCAAGCGTGTGGAGGACGCAATGACACGCGTCGGGAAGGTGTATCGGCTGGCTGCGGAGGCTGAAGCTCTCGGGCTTACTGATGAAGCTTCGGTGGCTACGGTGAAACAGCTCTGCGCGGATGCTGACCAAGCGATGGAATGCTTGGGTGACATCGAGTGTCGCGCGGAGAAGATTAAGCAGTCGCGAAGGAATGACCGTGGGGATGGTAACGGAGACCCACCCCCGAAGGGTGTTGTTGGACGGCTGCCACACCTGGAGATTCCGGCCTTCAGTGGGGCAATTGATGAGTGGCCAGCCTTCATCAATTTATTTGATAGTTTGGTCCACGGTCGGGACGACCTGGACAACGCCTACAAGTTGGCCCAACTATTGATGGCTCTGCGGGGTGAACCGAAGGAGTTGGTCGGTCACCTAACGGTCACGGCGGGCAATTACGAGATAGCAAGGTCCATATTGTTGGACCGCTACCAACACAAACGGCGGTTGGTTGACGCAGCTGGGGAAGCTGTTTAGCATCCCCAGAGTAACACGGGATGTTGACATCCGAGTACAGGTGCTCAACCCTGTGCTGGTGGCCACTAAGGCCCTTCAGAACCTTGGTCTTCCGGTAGACCAATGGTCATACATTGTTCTATATATGGTTTTGTCACGGTTGCCTGCAGCTGTTCAAAGTCGGTTTGTTCAGCTGCATGGGGGCAGTAGCACGGAACTGCCCACACTTGTCCAATTGACAGATTTTTTGGAGGGTGAATGTAGGTGATGTGACACACTGGACACGGAGGCCAGTGTGTAGCGCCAACCCGCGCGGATGCGGGAGGGTCCGCGCCCCCCGCCCCCACGGGGGGGTGGGAGGTCGAAACAATTTGGTGTTTTGAATGCCGCGCCGTCGGGTGACGGCTGTGTGCACTGCGACAGTGCCGGTCATGACGTGACCAGTTGCGCCAAACTTAAGGCGCTCGGGGTAGCTGCCCGCAGGAAGATAGTCTTCCGTCACCGATTGTGTTTCGGTTGTTTGGGGCCGCACACGCTGAGCGAGTGCTCGCGCGCGTTCCCGTGTGAGTGCTGTGTGGCAAGCACCACATAGCGTTGTGCCTGAATCGGTAAGGCCCTTCGGATGGTCACCAGGGCCGGACTAAGGTTGGTCGGCCACAGGGCCCAACCAGGGCTGGACCCAGTCCCCCTCCGGGCAACGGGAGTCACCAACGGGGTGACTGGGGTACCCGCGGACGGGACCCCCCGAGGGGAAAGGGGCAGCGCGGGGGGTAACATGCGGGATAGCCGGGGTTCGGTCGCCGCTGTCCACGGTCAGCGAGGACTTCGGGCCGCTGGCTCTCCGTGTGTTACGGGCGGGTGTCAGATGGCACCTTTGAGTAGCGCGAAGGCTGGGAATCCACCACCTTCTGCGCCACCCTGCCCGTCGCTCTGGGAGGCGAACAGTCGGATGTCGCCCCCATTCCTAGAGCGCCCCAGGTTGGATCCGCTCTCCCCCATTCATCCAAGGTGCGCACCGGGCACAGCGTACACCGTCCGGTATGGTCGGATACCGGGACAGCGAGGGGCCTATTATACGGGTTGGGACCCCTTGATGCACATACGGTCTGATATGCCTGTTGCATATCAGCAGCCGAGTTACTCCGAGGCCGACGGAGGTCTCAGCGGGTTCGGATCCCGCGGAGGTTCCCGCTAGGGACACGCCGCCCACTTACAGGGTGCCGCCACTCCACAGACGGTCATGCTCCCCACCGCCTCTGTGATAGCGTGGAGTTCGGACGGCAATTCATGTTTGGCACGAGTACTATTGGACTCGGGGGCCCAGGGGTGCTTAGTCTCGTGCAACCTTGTAAGACGGCTGGGCATTTCGGTAAGGGAGTATCCACATTCCATTCCGGGAATTGGGAACACGGAAGTCGGTTCCGTTAAGGGAGTATGTCGGATTACTCTCTCGTCACGGGTGGATTCATCGGTGAATCTGACGGTCACGGCATTAGTCATGCCTAATGTGATGGGCTCACACCCTCACGTACGGTTGTCGCCCTCGGTGCGACAGTTGGTCGCTGGGTTGTCACTGGCTGACCCGGAGTTTGATATACCGGGCCCAGTAGACATTTTATTGGGTGTTGATGCCTTGGGATACCTGTTAGTGCCAGGTGTCCACGTGTTGCAGGCGACTGGTCTGGTTTCGGTCAACACCAGACTGGGCCATGCGGTAATGGGTCCGGTCATGCCGGCTGCCCCACGCCTAGCGACTAGTAGTCCCTTATTCGGTTCTGTACTCTCGGAGGTGATACAGAATTTTTGGGAGGTGGAGGAACCACCTACGGTCCGCCGGTTGGACCCGGTTGAAGAAGAGTGTGAACAGTTTTATCGGAACAATACTGGTCGCCTTCGGTCCACGTTCACGTGCACGTTTCGTGCACCTTCCGTACCAATGCGTTATTCGCATTGGTACGGAACGTGCAGACGGTGCACTTTAAGTCCGAACTGGACATTCTGAGACGCGGACGCGTCCAACTGAAGGGAGCTGTGGCTCGGCTCAACCCGTTTATTGACCCTCAAGGATTGCTGAGGGTAGGAGGTCGGCTGCGGAATGCCAACCTTCCTTATGCGGCTCGCCACCCGTTGTTACTCCCTAGGAGAGGGAAGTTGGCCGAACTATTGATACAGGATCGACACATTCGGAATGGGCATGTCGGATGCCACGCCTTGATGGCGTTTCTCCAGCGCGAGTTTTGGATTCTATCGGGAAGACGCTTAGTGAGTAGCGTCGTATTTCGGTGCCTGCCTTGTTATCGGGCCAAGGCGGCTACGATGCAGCCCCAGATGGGCGATTTGCCCTCGGATAGGGTTAACGAAATCCGGCCCTTTGCGGGTGTCGGAACGGATTTCGCGGGACCATTCATGGTCAAGTCTTCACAGCTACGGAACGCCAGATTAGTGAAGGAATACCTGTGCATCTTCGTGTGCTTGGCCACGAAGGCAGTCCACTTGGAGGTGGTCAGTGACCTCACTACGGAGGCATTTATCGCATGTCTGGATCGATTCGTCTCACGAAGGGGCCTCCCGACATTAATCCGTTCGGACAACGGCACACATTTTGTCGGAGCCAGACGATATCTGCAGGAGGTCACTCAATTCCTGAACGGTAGCCAGGACGCCATCGGTACGGCTTGCTCCCGACGAGGGATTGAATGGGTTTTCAGTCCGCCGGGATGTCCTCATTGGGGAGGAATTTTTGAGGCTGCGGTTAAATCGGCTAAGTCGCACCTGACTGGGATCATCGGTGAGACCTCTCTACGCTTTGAAGAGCTTGCGACGCTGTTCTGTAAAATTGAAATGACACTGAACTCGCGTCCGTTGTGCCCGCTCAGTTCGGATCCAAATTATTTGGAAGCGTTGACGCCGGGTCACTTCCTGATAGGTCAGCCCCTTAACGCCCTGCCAGAATACCCATTCGGTGATGTTAAGTTAAGTCGGTTAACTAGGTGGCAGATGTTGCAGCAGATGGCTCAAGATTTTTGGAAACGGTGGTCCCTTGAGTACTTGCACATCTTGCAACAGCGCCTTAAGTGGACTTACCGGACGAGCCCCCCTCAAGTCGGTGATTTGGTGCTGATTAAGGATGCGAACCTGCCATCATTGAGATTTATTTATTATTTATTTTATTTTATTTGGGACATCAACAGCACATGGATAAACAAATTACAAAGAACAAAGATACAAAATTAAAGCCAGTAACAGATATCCACAAAAATACATGAGATAAATTTAAATTGAGAAACTTAAACAGATAGAACAGTGTGCAAACTTAATAAATAAGATCTCTTACATGTATATAGAGCTAAGAGACAGGTGTGTTTATTATGATGTTTATTTAAAGGTATATGTAGAATAAAGAAATAAATGATGTAAGATTTATGACGTGTTTGTGTGTAAGTGTATGAATGAGTGTGAGAGGGTGTGTCAGTGCATGTGTGAGGTTCACTTATTCCTCCTTGATATTGTGTAATTTTTTAATAATGTCCTGACGGAATTTCGCCTTAGACGATGCAAACGGATCGAAATTGTTAAAAAGTTTATTAAATTGATTGGTAAGGCGAACCATTGTTGAATTTTGAGCATAACTGGTATGCGTGAGGGGGATAGCAAAAAGCCTTTTAGAAGTTTGACGAGTACGGCGCGATGGGACACAGAAAGATAGTTCAGAGAGAAGAGGTGAAGAATCAAGGCGGCCCGATAGAATATCGTGGAGTAACATCATATCAAGCAAAATTCTGCGATCCTCAAGACTGATGAGGTGATGCTGGTGACAAGACTCCTCGTAAGAGCGCCCAAGAGTGTGAGATCTGAAATTCAGGTACTTTATAAATTTTGATTGAATAAGCTCAATGCGTTGAATGTACGTAATGTAGTTTGGAGACCATATACATGAAGCGTATTCCAAAATGCTCCTTACGTAAGCATAATATATCTGTTTTATACAACCCAGGTCGCTAAACGGTTTGCAGATTCTCAGAACAAAACCCAGATTTCGAAACGCACGGGCCGTGATGTGCTCAATGTGTTTTTCAAATGATAGTTTACTATCGAGAATGACACCAAGATCGCGGATAGTATTGACGCGGGCTAATGGCTTGTTGTTAATGGAGTAGTCATATATAATAGGGGTGGGACTTCTAGTGAACGAGATTTGGACGCATTTACTAATATTCACAGAGATCCTATTCTTTTCATAGTACTGACTTAGGCGATTAAGATCGGCCTGTAGCTTATCACATTCGGTGGTACTGTTTACATCAAGGTAGACCTTTTTATCGTCAGCATATAGTAAAAATTTACAATCATAAAATGCAGTATAAATATCATAGAGATATGCGTTGTACAGCAAAGGACCTAAGTGAGAACCTTGAGGAACACCCGACGGGATATCAATAAAGTTCGAGTTATATCCACCAACAATCACAGCCTGACTTCTCTTAGAAACATAAGAAGTAATCCAACGGTGGAGGTCACCCTGAATCCCCAGATGAAATAATTTGCGCAACAGGATGATATGGTCTACGCGGTCGAAAGCTTTCTCAAAATCCGTATAGACAACATCAACCTGCTTCCGCTTGTCCATCTTATGAAGAACAAATTGTAGGAATTCCGCAAGATTACTCATGGTCGATCGGCCTTTGAGAAACCCGTGTTGCTGAGGAGGTACACCACGAGAAATAATTGGGTAAATGCAGTTGTAAACAGCCTTCTCGAATACTTTACCAAATACATTAAGAATAGATATTGGTCTGTAATTGTCGATCTTCTTTCTTGTTCCTTTTTTGTGTATCGGAAGTATGTGAGCTTTCTTCCAGGCAATAGGAAACGAGCCTTCTTTGAGGGATCTATTGAATAAGATGCTTAGAGGATGACACAATTGCTTCGCGCACTTTACTATATAGTATGGTGGGATATTATCGCTACCTGCACAACCGTTAATATCAAGTGAGTTTAGTAATTTTAGTGTTATATCAGGATGGAACTGAGCAGAATTTATCACATTGCCGTCTTCACAAAACGGTGGAGCGAGTGGCAGATCAGAATACGAAGACGCTGGCTGACTAAATACTGAATGGAAAAATTTATTAAAACCCTTGCAGATGCTTGGACCATCTGAATAATGAACACCTTGGTATTCAAGGGATTGCGGATAGGCAGAGTTTTGTCTACGAGCTTTAACAAAGGACCAGAGCTGTTTGGGGTTCACTTTAATATTAGTTTGCATAGATTCAACGTAAAGTTTGAAACATGTATCCTGCATAACCTTTTGTCTCTTTCTGAGTAAGGAGAATTCTTCGTAATCGAGTGGATTTTTAAACTGTTTCCATTTTTTATGACTATTGGCTTTATCCCTGGTGATCTTGACAAGTGCCTCACTAAACCAAATCGGGTGATGTGACTTCTTTTTACGAGTATCCAGGGGCACATGCTTACAAATAGTGTCGTTGATGATGGTGTAAAGCTTATGAACCGCGTCATCAACCGTTCCTTCAGAGAGGATCCCGTACCAGTCAGACTCGTTGAGCATAACATGAATGGAATCATAGTCCCCTTTGCGAAATCTGTACCTAGCACGGTCGGACTCTGAAAGTGGTGACGCTGTTAGATCATTGGCCAGAATTTCAAGCGATGGATGAGCAATATCCTCTTTTATGAGTGGTACGGGGGAGCGTAAGAGGACGAGTGCAACATTGCTAAAGACCAGATCGAGAGTGTGTCCACTGCTGTTGGTAATGGTGTTAAACTGGTGAAGTTCAAGAGCCTGAAATTCGTCGATAAGATCAGTAGCTGCTTCCTGGACACATAGTAGTTCTCTACGGAGGTGTTCAACGCCGGTGGGCAACCAACGCAAACAGCGCAAATTGAAATCGGCGGCGATTAAGTAGTTAGCATTGGGATGTAACGATTTGACTGAGGCGACAGATGATATTATATTATTTATATGGATATGGAGAACTGTGGTACGTCCTCTCTTTTCCGGTAGGTATGCTGCACATATATGAAGGTCATCAGCTGTACCACGAAGAGCTTTAGCGGGTATGGTGACCCATAGACATTCCGTATTGGACGTTATCCACTCTGGACGTGAAATTGCATTTAAAGATCGACGTACGATGACCATAACTCCACCACCATCTTTTTTACCCGCGGCAACGCGGTCGCGGTCCAGTCGAAATACGTCGTATCTATTGTCGCATAATTCCGAATCTAGTACACCATCCACAAGCCAAGTTTCAGTTATAATGATTATGTCAAAATTATTAGTTACAATACTATTATACAAATCTAAAGTTTTGGTTCTCAAACCTCGGACATTTTGGTAGTAAATGCTAAAATTATTAGATGCGAATGTAGATTAGATAAAATTTTATGGAGATAATAGATGCACTATTAATATTAGTGATATGGGCGGGGCAGAACAGAGACCCAAGACATCTTAAAGGCGTGAGGGCGGGAATTAAGTGAGTTAAGTGTGTTTGTAAATGTGTATGTATATGTCGTGGAGTGGTGGATATAAATAATTTTACGGGGTATATAGACAAAATAATGTGTGCTTTGGCGACTCGAGTACAAATCATACTATCTTTTGAAAATCCTCGGGAGTACGAATGTGTAGCAAGGGACAATTTTCGGCTTTTCGAGCATAAACATTACAATGTTTCGTCCAAACGTATGTGTAGTTCAACTTATTGCAGATCTCCTTTAAATCCATGAACATCTTTTTGTTGGAGGGTGTAAGATGATCATGCACGTACAGTTTATGCTCGCTTCCTTTTATTCCGATATCCGTTGTCTTTATACCTTTATTCTTGATAAGGCCAGCTACAATAGAATCTTTGTGAGCGCGGTTGCGAAGTTTCGCAATGATTGCTTTTGGGCGACCAGGTTTGGCTCTCATCGGCTGTACACGGTGCACAAACTCTATGTCGTCTGTCTTCAGCTCAACTCCGGCGTAAGCTGCTATCTTGATCGTTATATCACGGGGCGATTCATTCTTTAGCTCGGGGACTCCAGAGATCTCAAGGTTGTTCATGCGCAGCCACTGTTGGTGCGTGCCGAACTGGTACTCAAGTTCAGAGACTCGTCTCTCGGAGGCCGATAAACTATTCTCGAGTTCCGCAATTTTCTCGCTTTTTGTCTCAATTGCAGATAGCCTGGACTCAAATTGGGCAGTCAATGAAGTGACTTGCTTTTGAATTTCACTTTTAATAATACTCCTAATCTCTGACTTCAGCGCTTCATTGCCCTTATGAATCAGGGCTTCAAGTCGATTTTCCAATGAAGCGATATCAAAGGTATTACCGCCATGGGCCAGATAGTCACTGGTAGTGGTAATGGTGGGAGCAGTAAAGTGTACAGTAGGCGAGGTGTTAGGATTTGGTCCAGATGCCGCAAGTTTAGCAGTGTCGGCAACAACGGCAGCGGTGGCGGTTGTGGCAGCAGCTCGCAGAGGAGTAGTCGAGCGTTGCTCTGCCTTGCAGCTGTCGCATTTAGCCACTTTGCGGCCGTCTTTAGGCAGTTTTTTGAATACCTCAGCTGACACATCTAAGCATAGGTGATGATAAATACGCGAACATGATTGGCAGCCCATAGATGGAGATGGAGACGAGGACGGATCGTCAATTTGTACACGGGTCGGGATGGCACGCCTCGATCAGCAGAAGTCAAGGTGGGGGACTCGGTCCTCAAGAGAGCGGTCGCAACACTTTCTCGCCTTCCTATTGATTAGGGACAGGTTCGGGCCTGTCTGGGCGGGTGACTGTTTAATTTTTATGCTTCGGAACGCACCTCGGTTTTTTGTTGCGCGGATTGACCGCGAGTGAACGGAACATCACTAGCTAGCTGTCACTTGCACGTGGTAAAATTTTCGGCGTCAGGCATCGGGGCTTTGGCCGAATGGTATTTATCATAATCTCGTAACAATCTACAAGAAATAAGTTGATTTCACGTCATCGTAGTGAGTGCTTCGTGCTGTGAAAGGTTGAAGTGATACGGTCACCAATTCGTTGCGCTCTGATAGCGACCCTTGTAGTCGGCAGCATTAAGACAGCACCAGCAGCGGGCTACGACACGAGTAAGATTCGACTTCTCACACCCCCCACCCTTGTGTTCCTCATCCTGTACTCCTGCCTTGAATCTGAACTTTGCATACCAGTCGACGGCGTCAAGGTCAGTACTACTTCGTGACATTCCATTGTAAAACAACCCTTCACAGATTCCACCCTTTCGGTTGAGGCGTGGATCTATCAAGTATAAATCAAAGTATAGTTTTTTTTAGAGCAATTTAAATTTTCCTCACAGTCGGTGTGAAAAGTTGTATGTGTCACTCAGTTGCAAAATTATTTTCGTCATGGGCGTTAACGCTTGAATCCTTCGTTACGCTCAGGATTCTAACTTAGCTCCTTCCCTTCACTCTGGATTCAATGTACCGCCCTCGCCGTAAATAAATCATTTTGCTCCCTTGTGACACAAATAACTATTTCGAACGACTTAGGAATATATTTTTTCCGCCTGAGAACCCAAGAATCAAGCGGCGAAGGTGCTATTTTTAGCTCTGAAGTCGGAAATAGTACATTTCTTACGAGTTCGCAAAGGCTTATATTTACGAACCTAGAAGTTTAGGGCACGAGCCGAAGGCGTGGGTCGTAGCAAGGTTCGTAAAAAGCCTTTTCGAACGAGTTAGGAATAGATTTTCCCTCCCTGAGAACCCAAAATCAAGCGGCGAAGATGCTATTTTTAGCTCAGAAGACTGAAAATAATTATTGCATATCTATTTGTTTTTTCCCCAGCGGAACGCAAGCGCCTCGCCCAACTGATAATAGCGGAAAAGCAACACTCCCTACGAGTGCTGGAGGCGGCCATGTTGGAAGCTAAAGCGAACAAGAACAAGGCGCGACAGAGAGAGAGGCGCAGGAGCGAGATGGAGCAAGCAGCGGAACTCGCGAGTGAGGAGGTCGACGCCAGACTGAGGGACGACGAGAGGTAGGATCACCCCACGGCCACATTGCTAGCGTTCGTGTATCCCTCCTTTTCAATTATGTTTCAATAGATCGACGAGTGAGTTCGCGGGCCGAGCCGTAGATGAGGTTATATTTTATAGTATGAAGATCTTTGACCTTTTTTTTAAAGAAGTGGAACTAAAAAAAACTTTATTTTAAAAAGTCGGTCAAAAACCAAAAGATAACTGATAGCCGTTCCTAGGTCCAACCGATTACGCCGCAGAAACAATTATATATGACGCGAATCTATTATATATCACAATATATAATCGATTCGCGTCATAATATAATAATTATATATCGATCATACACTGACGAGCAATGAAAAAGTTCCAGTGACATAGCACCAAATTACTCCTAAACGGGAAAGGCTAGCTTAATGACACCGTCTACAATATTGAAGTACATTTAACAGCGCATCAGAATATTACCTATTAAAAACGTAAATATTGTGTTCAAATTTTAAACTAAATGTTTTAAAAAATTGGTGTTGGTGTTTGTCGGCTATTTGTGGGTGGAACTTTTTCATTGCTCGTCAGTGTATTTGAATGACGATGATTTGGTAAATATGCAGGGGCAGAGATATTGAAACACGTCCCTTGTATGGGAGGGAACCCCCTTTAATTTATAAAATCTCGTGTAATTCAGAAAAAACACTTTTCACTCCACCAAGCAGTGGACACAACAATGTAATATTCTGTGAAAATTTCAACAATCTACTTATTACGGTTCATTAGATAGAGCCCGGTGACGGACAATTAGACGGACAACGGAGGCTTAGTAATATGGTCCCATATGGCACCCTTACCCCCAGTTTCCGAAAGAGTGGTCAAATGTAAGCGGTTAATCGATAATTTATTAAAAATAGCGACATGTGATTGGCTGAAATGCGTTTAACAAGAGTTTAACAAGTTGTCACAGCTAATTTTCCATTCAGAAACCGGGCATTAGGGGGCGGAACCTAATAAAAAGGAATATGCGGTACTTAAAAAGACCCAGCATTACGCAGGATTATTTATCAGGAAAGACCGATTCTAACGAGCTCTCATTGGTTCATTTTATATGCAGCGCAAGTCGTGTTCTGATTGATCGAATCAGTGATCAGCGGGCTGATGTGATTGGTCGATTTGCTCTTTGAACAAGCCTACTAAGTTTTGGTCCTGATCATTCAACTTACAACTATTAATTGTTTTGGGGTCCCTTTACAGACCTTCTTTCGCCACATTTCCGAGCAGTGGCGTGAAAAAACAATACAATTAAATATGCTGGAAAAATAGTTCTAAGTTATCGAATCATTAGCTAAAAACTTGGGCACATCTGTGCCTCTGCAACGTATATGAGGGCGTGTGATCTTGTTGAAGTCTGGGAAAGTATTCCCCATAAATAAAACTTCAATTCGACAGACTCTGCTTTAACTGTAGAAAGATTTAACCTCGTGAATACCACCGGCGTTAGTTAACGCCAATTTCAGTTCCGTTTAAATTTTTATTACCATGGCATAAGGTTCAAAATCGCGACCCGTCCCAACTCGGCTTTTGACAGGTTAAGGACTGCTGTCAAGTCAAAGGTAACTTCGGGCTTTATTCTAGGCTTAAGTTTGCTTCTTGTTTAAGGTGTGACCCTAATGCTACTTAAATTCCAGAAACAAAATGATGCAGTACTATACAAAACTGAACATGGAGGTGGAAAAAAGCAAACTACACATGGAGTGGAAAATTAAACGATTGCAGTTAGACCAATGTCGAATGCAACTGCTGTCTTCAGAAGAGAGGAACCTGAAACGAGAAAAACTGGAACTACAACACCAGAGGAACGAAGAAGTTATGGCGATGTCCATCAAATCAGACGAAGGAGAGGACTCACAAGATTACTTTGATATTGAACCCAATATCATTGAAGAAACAGAATCTAATGATAAAAGCACCAAAAAACCGGCAAGCGATGTCTTCAGTGCCATCTGCAACGTTGCTAAAAACTTCTTCGGCGTGAAAACCCATGATAAATGCGACAATAAAAAAGATCTAGACTCCCAAGGGAATATAGTAAATGATGTTACCGAAGGCAATTATCTGAGCAGCAAAACTTCTAGCGCCGTTATCGGTAGCAACCTAAATGAGGAATACGATAATCTTCAGTTCCTTCAAATGAGACAAGAGGCCGTGATGAACAGACAAAAAGTTATGATCGATGAATTTGGTCGAACAGACAAAGAAAATAATGCTCTAAAGAAAGTTTCAAAAACTGATCATGAGAATAACCTAGATTCAGCATACGAGGAGGCGAAGAGAAATAAACTGAAAGTTCCAGGCGCAGAATGTGAAAGGGATACTCCAATAAAAAGTCCGATAACTGTAGAACCGCGGTCGCAGGCACAAATAGACACATTGTTGAACAAGCGAAAGGTTATTGGAGTTGAATTCAATATACCGCCGGAAGAAGTAATAACAAATGACTCTGCTAACATAGCACAAGCAGAGGCAATTGTTAATAAACAGAAAATCCTGGATGTTAAATACAATTTACCTCCAGTAAAAACAATCAGAAATGACCCAGCAAATATCGCCCAAGAAGAAGCAGTCATAAATAAGAAAAATGTATTAGGTGTCGAATTTAACCTTCCACTTGAAGCCAAAATCAGAAATGAACCAGCTAATGCAGCTCAAGGGGAGGCTCTGGTAAACAATAATAGAATAATGGGCGTGGTATATAATCTCCCTCCTGATGCTATAGTTAGAAACGATCCCGCGAATATAGCTCAAGAAGAAGCTGTGGTAAATAAGAATAAAATCATGGGCGTGGAATATAATCTCCCTCCTCAAGCTAAATTCAGAAACGATCCCGCGAATATAGCTCAAGAAGAAGCTGTGGTAAATAAGAATAAAATCATGGGCGTGGAATATAATCTCCCTCCTGAAGCTATAGTCAGAAACGATCCCGCGAATATAGCTCAAGAAGAAGCTGTGGTAAATAAGAATAAAATCATGGGCGTGGAATATAATCTCCCTCCTGAAGCTATTTTCAGAAACGATCCCGCGAATATAGCTCAAGAAGAAGCTGTGGTAAATAAGAATAAAATCATGGGCGTGGAATATAATCTCCCTCCCGAAGCTATAGTCAGAAATGATCCCGCGAATATAGCTCAAGAAGAAGCTGTGGTAAATAAGAATAAAATCATGGGCGTGGAATATAATCTCCCTCCCGAAGCTATAGTCAGAAACGATCCCGCGAATATAGCTCAAGAAGAAGCTGTGGTAAATAAGAATAGAATCATGGGCGTGGAATATAATCTCCCTCCTGAAGCTATTTTCAGAAACGATCCCGCGAATATAGCTCAAGAAGAAGCTGTGGTAAATAAGAATAAAATCATGGGCGTGGAATATAATCTCCCTCCCGAAGCTATAGTCAGAAACGATCCCGCGAATATAGCTCAAGAAGAAGCTGTGGTAAATAAGAATAGAATCATGGGCGTGGAATATAATCTCCCTCCTGAAGCTATAATCAGAAACAATCCCGCGAATATAGCTCAAGAAGAGGCTGCTACAAACAAACAAAAAGTCCTTGGTGTAGATTTCAATTTGCCGCCTGAAATAATATTCAGAAAAGAGCCAGCTAGTTTTGCCCAAGAAGAGGCGTTGAAAAATAGGAATAGAATGGAGTCCGATTTTGATAGTCGGTCCGATTTGAGGTTGAACTCTCGCCTTGGTTTGGCGAAGCGAGAAGGCTTGACTTTGGACCTGAAGTCGTTTGGCGACGCAGGTGGACACAGTCCCGGACTGACGCCGAACACTGGGGCGATCACGCCAGCAGAGTTTTTTTCGAGGGTAAGAAACATAAATTGAATTTTTGCATTCATTCTCACGTATGTCATGTCGTATAGTATACCACGAGCATAATAAAAAAAACAATACTATAATTTATTGCCAAAATTTGTTTGTTCAAACTAACAGTTGACAGGTTGGCGCGAAAACGAACCTACAGCGGAAGTGACGTAATTTGCTCTATCAGCAAAGGACAGAGCTATGCGTCAAACTTCTCCTTTGTCGCATAGAAAAGGGAAGGGAGACCGACTCATAGCTCCGCCCTTTGCTGATAACACAGAGTGCGTCACTTCCTCTGATGCATGCTTTGAAAACACGTTCCGTCTCACCTTAATTTAAAATGGGAATATTTATTGTAAATCTTTCTAGTGTTTTTGAAGATCTTGAAAATAATTGTGTTTTTAGGTATCAAAATATTATTAAATATGATAAATATCTCCACTGAAGCTTCTCTATTGTAGAACAGAACTCTCTTTAGATATAAGTTGGTCTAGTTTATCTTAACAACCCTCTTGAGATCACTCTTTTTAATTTATGGTGTTTATCCTTGCAGTTGGATTTAGAAACGCCGACAACATCCGACATACCCCTCACAGGTCAAATACCCGGTGACCTTCTCACTCCAAAAAGCGAGAGCGGCAAAGATATCGACCAAGAAAAACCAACAAATGACAAAGAATTCCTCACTTCAGACGGTTTCAACTTCACAATAATCGTAGACGAAGACACAGTAGATCACGATGCATCCAGCGAAGCACCAGAAAGCAATGGTACTTATAATTCGCCCGTGAAAAGGTATTTCCCAGTAAAAAAAAGATCTACGAACATTTTAGACGGATCTTACAGTCTGGAAGACTTCGATCCTTTCGGGCTTAAAGACATGGGACTTCAGGACTTCAGGACGTCTAAAAGTACTTTTTCATCTAAAATGGATACTGACATGATGACGTCATGCTACACCCATCCCGCAGCCTTATTGGAGGAAGTGCAGAAAAAGCCTTACAAGAATATCTTCGCTTCGCACTTCGGAAACAAAGACAAGGAGGAGAGTCAAACTGAATGTGACAACATTGCGACGTTGACTGCTTGCCTGCAAAGATCTGTTATGTTACCTTTGACCTATCAGTTGGAAGTGGTGAACAATTCGATTCTGACGTATTTCCTGGTGGATCTGGATATGTACGAGCATTTGCGGAGTCTGAAGGATTATTTCTTTTTAATGGACGGCGAGTTTTCGAGGAGTATCTGTCACAACCTGTTCGCGCAGTTGGCGAAGACGATAAATCCACAGGAGTTGCTGAATTTCGCGACTTTGCATAACGTTTTGGACAAGGCTTTGGGATCGTCGATATCGCGTGAGTATTTTCAACTGCCAGACACTAGCCATATTTTTAATAATTTCTCCAAATTAGTTACAAAGTTTACAGAGGCGACATTGTTTTGAAACTTTTTCCAGATAATCTTGATGGAATGATAATCTTTTAGTTTCACCTGCATATCGAGTACGGCCTTCACTGATTAAACAAATTTATACGATTCACGCTGATGTAGGGAGTAGCCGTGATGCGAATGTTATCGTCCCTTTATTCTTTGCTGTCTTACCCAATAAACAACAGTCCACCTACCAAAGAATGTTTCAGTTGAACAGAATCTGCCTAATTTCAAACCGAAATTATTTCAAAGTGATTACGATTTCGCACCGATAAATGTCTTTCAGATTGAATTTGCAGATTCCGAAGCTAAATCTAAAGGCTCAATTTTTTGCATTTCGCTCAAGCAATAAGAAAAACTTTCAAAAAAATTCCATCCATGATAACGAAGCCTATAAAAAAGTTTTAGCCATGTACACGGCTTTGGCTCATTAGCCAGTATCAAACATGCCGCAGGGATTCTTGTGCATACACTTTGAGTTTGTAGTCGAGGAAAACATATCGAAGTGGAAATCTTAACGTATTTTTCTCTGTATTCATCAAACTAGTTATGGCAGCTATTGTATAAGTTTGAACTTTGCGCTCGTCTGTACGAAAGATGGCAAAACAGAAATTCCTGGATGTACTATTCTCAACGTAGGCATGTTGTTACGACATAAAAGAGTTGCAACGAAAGTAGACATAGTAAAGTGTTAAAAGTTGGCATGCCAACATTTTTTGTATAAAGCAATAAAAAAGGGCATTGAAAGAAAATTTGTCATCGAAGCCCGTACTCGTGCAGAGCCCTCATCAGTCTGTTCAGTCACAAATGTAAAAAATGTAACAGAATCTGTAAAAAACATATGAAAAGATGAAAATAATGATGATGAGATCTGACGGGGTTCATAAATATTCAGGGTGTTATTTTGCGAAGATACGCCCGACTCAGTCGGTGTTATTTAAACGACACTGAAGCAAAATCATTAAATGATTTACTTACCTTACTTCTATGCTTGCTACCGCGCTCGCAATATCGGGCACTCGGCGGGCGGCGCGCGCGCGCTTCGGGACCCGCCGGGCGTGTCCGCGAGCAAAATGAACACGGCAATATCTGAATCAAAATTATGTGAGAGAAACATAATAGTAGTTTATGTGACTGCTACATAATGCAGGGCATTAATACTCGAGAGTGAGTTTCATAATAATAACTCGAGGGTTTTAATGCCTAATTATGTACAGTTACATACACTAGTTTATCTACACACATATCTTTGATGTGTTCATGAATCGCATGTTCGACCGGCATTGTGACATTGCTCTTCAGTTGTTTAGCTTGTCCTAATTTTTTGCAGTCCCGTGTATACCAGGCCATTCAGAAAGGTTTGCCAAAAAAAAACGATCTACAGGTTAAAATATTCTTATATTTAATAAGATTCTTTTCAAAGAATTTTTTGTGTTCCAAAACATCGTACTCGCCATACATCTAATAGGTTCCCATCCCTCCCATCCATCCCTCTCGCTCACACCAACTATGCCCAAAATTCTACCATGGCTCGCTTTGCCTCTGAATTCAATAAAAAAAAAAGGTCAAGTGCGAGTCGGACTCGCGCACCAAGGGTTCCCTACGCGCTGTCAGTACACTATTATATTAATTTCAACTCCTCCATGCGTTTCTGAGAAAAAGTCTTAACAGACTGTGAGACAGACAGACAGACAGACAGAAATTTACAGTTTTCGGATTTTTCCCTTTACTTGTAGTCCCAACTTCACAGACAAACTAGCGGCGGCACGCAGGCGGGCGTCGGCGTTCGAAATTTGAATCTCATAATTTGACAAATTTTGGTACATTATGGTCATAATGATCAATATTCAGATGAGAAATGAGTTTTTACCTAGAAGTTTATCATTATGCTGGTCGTAACGTGTGGTTTTTGGACACAGTAAAGAGGGTTTATGATACGTGTGTATATAAAAGTGATTTTCAGTTACAAGCGATACTTAAACTATCTTCCCTGAGCCCGGCGTAACTTTACAAAACAACTTCCTGTATATTTCTGCGGTGATATCCCCCTTTAATGCAAAATTGAGTATTTTATAAATGGCGTAACGTGAGCGCAACTTCTGCCACTATTCTGCCATGTTTGATTTTGTATGTAGCTTTTTGTTTGCAAACGTTGTAATTTAGATTCTCTCTTTCAGACCTGCACAAATTCTCGGAGAACCTCTCGTTCACGATATCGTCCCCGCCCCTGTCGTTCGCTCACAGCTCGCCGGACGCTCTGTGCTGCCTCTCTCTGACGTACGGCGTGCAATGGCCGCTGAGTATCATCCTGTCGGCCGAGGCGCTGGTGCGCTACTCCAGGGTTTTCCAGTTCTTGCTGAAGATGAGAAGGGTGTCTTGGCTACTGGCTGAGGAGTTTGCCGTGAGTTGATGGAATAGTTAATGCGTTATTAAAGTTATATAGTTTGACATTTAATTAGCTGGTCGCACTTTGGGTATTTTACTGGCGCACAACTTTCTCCTAGAAACCTATCGTCGCAAACGAAAAAAAAATAGTGTAATATAGTAAGTACAGTAATGCCAATTTGTCGAGATAAAGAATGTAAACAGCCTGACCTATACTGAGTTGGATTGCGATAGCAAGCAATTATTATCTCTGTCGTATTCTATTGTACCCAATAATGTTATCAGTTGGTCAACGGCGGCTGTCGTTGCGTGATTTGTGGTACAGGAAATCTGTCAGTACATAATATATCAACACGTGGGCCGGGAGACTGTTGCTCACTTTCGGTCCGTAGAAAATACTTGGATACCATCACCCTATATGTTCTCCTGGGTAGTGCTAAGAAAAACTAAACATTCTCAAGACGTTTGAAAGGTAGTCGCTTTCCTACTTAGTAATGTAAAATAGGTACTTGCAATACCTGTAGAAAGTTCATCCTTTATTGGGGATGGTTGGAGGACCGCGGCCTGGTCGTGGGTTAACGACGAGTTCGAATTAGAATGATTCCGAATGATCAGCAATAGGATCTCCCCTTGTGTATCTTCGGGAGGATGGTGTCCTAGAAGGTGAAGTGTAGGGTGCGTCCGCTGACCAAACTATGTTCTTTCAAAAAAGACATAAGAAATGAGACAAGACATTATTTCTTGATAAAAAACCATTACAAGTCATTAACATAAAATAAATCAGTAAGTATAAATATTACAGTCGTCACATTATCATAAGATAAGATAATCATGCATGTAATAATTCAAGATTATATAAATTTTATCAATTTGTACCGTAAAACGGGGTCAATAGGGACGAATCTCAACTTTACGTACGATTTTCTCTGTTTATTTCTATGAAAGGTATGTAGTTTATGATGTAGAAACTTGAGTCTAAACTAGTATTTTACGAAAAAGTTTTGAAAGAAATTCAAATATCGTTGGGCTTTACACTATTCTTAAAAATATACACCATCCCTATTCATACTGATATAGGGGTGAATAGGGACCAGCATGGGACAATAGGGAAAAACCATCAGGGTTGTCACAAATATCTATTTATTAAAAAAATAAACACACTTTAGCCCTATCATAGATCGACCTATTTGGGTCTTAGCCGATTAATAAAAAGAATTGAAATAACAACAAGTCAATAAATAAATAAATATTACCTCAGGAAGCAGTTCGAACCTGCTACTTTGCTACTGTCCAGTCGTTATCGAGTTCTAGGCACGCACTGCCGACTGGGAACGCGTCTTCAGACTCTAAAAGCGAGCCGTGCGACTGGCCATGTTAGAATAAATTACGCTAATTACCAAAACGGGGATCGGAAATTACCGCACTACTAGAGGTGCGAATAAACTAGCCGGCGTTCCGCGTAGGCTATACAAGTGATGGGTCCAGACGGAGCAGTGATGACTTGTTCTATTTGCGTTTCCTGGACGCTTACATGCAGTGTGCGCCTCTTGTGTCCAGGGAGGTCGAATTGCATTTTTAGGGTTCCGTACCCGAAGGGCTCCAAACGGGACCCTATTACTAAGTCTTCGCTGTCCGTCCGTCCGTCCGTCCGTCCGTCTGTCACCAGGCTGTATCTCAAGAACCTAGCTAGCTAGAGAGTTGAAATTTTCACAGATTATGTATTTCTGTTGCCGCTATAACAACAAATACTAAAAAACCGGTTAAGTGCGAGTCTAAATCGCGCACGAAGGGTTCCGTACCACCGTTCAATGGAAGCGATGGTGTGGAGTGAATAGTTTGGATTTTACACAGCAAAATATTGTTTACAAAGTTATTAGTGCGGCTACTTTCACACTCCATGTACGTAACCAGGTGCATCCATAAGTTTGTATGTGGTATTGAAAGAATTGTTGTATGGGAGCCCCCTTAAATATTTCTTTTATCCTGTTTTTTAGTATTTGTTGTTATAGCGGCAACAGAAATACATAATCTGTGAAAATTTCAACTCTCTAGCTAGCTAGGTTCTTGAGATACAGCCTGGTGACAGACGGACGGACGGACGGACGGACGGACAGCGAAGTCTTAGTAATAGGGTCCCGTTTGGAACCCTTCGGGTACGGAACCCTAAAAACAGGATAAAATAAATATTTAAGGGGGCTCCCATACAACAATACCACATACAAACTTATGGATGCACCTGGTTACGTACATGGAGTGTGAAAGTAACCGCACCAATAACTTTGTAAACAATATTTTGCTGTGTAAAATCCAAACTATTCACTCCACACCATCGCTTCCTTTGAACGGTGGTACGGAACCCTTCGTGCGCGATTTAGACTCGCACTTGACCGGTTTTTTGAGTTTTAGTTACGTTAAGCGCTAGGCCGTTAATTTTTAACCAGTGCCACAATTGGTTCGCTACTTTATTTAGTGTAATTTCCAGTGTGCCAAGGGTTTCGCATGTAACTACCGCTGCTACGTCTAATGCAAACATGAATAAATTGCCATCGGTGGTCACTTTTTGCAGGTCGTTCAGGAGAAGCGAGAATGCAAGGTTTGACAGCTAGGAACCTTGGGAACTCCCATTTCTGTCGTTGTTCCTTTGCATCCTAAGTCTCTTCCTGATTCTGACACATACTGTGTACGATTTTTTTTAAAGCTTGTGAGTAGACTCAGAGCTGAGCCGTCTATTCCGTGGAATCTGAGTTTAATTCCGAGTACATCGTGCTCTGCAACATCTTAAGCTTTTGAGAGGTCGAAGAACAGGACCCCTACTTGTAGATGCTGCTCTCGAGCGTCTTAAATGCGGCGCACCACTTCACGAGCGACTATAGTGTTTGAGTGGCGCTGTCATTTCGATGGTCGATGATAGATATTACTGTATCAAACGAGTACTCAGGAAGTTTTCTAATATTTTTGCTATCGCGGGAATGATTGCAATTGGACGGTAATTATTTAGGTCGCATTTTTTATCCAGCAAGTTCGCGGCTTAAACGGCCGTATCTTTTGACTGCGTTGACCTAGAAGTATGTTTTTTTCATAGCTCCAAGGGACCACAGATCTGAGTAATTGATAATCATTTTAATTTGACGCATTCCTGAGTAAAAGTGTCTTGACACTCTGACAGACAGACAGACAGACAGACGAACAACGAAGTGAACCTATAAGGGTTCTTTTTTTACTTTTATGGCACGGAACCCTAAAACATAGCGTCACGCCTTTTCCCGCACACAGTACTTATTTTATAAATAAAATATATGTAAGGATAGGAAACTAAATAGGATTGGAGACACTAGGTTACAATAGAGTCTATAGACCGCTCTTGTCTTGGAATAACCTTGTCGCTCTTGTCACTGAGTCACACAGTCGGTTTTTTTGACAGCTCTGTATTCAACTCGGGCGCTACTATTAGTAAAGTAAAGGTCTCTAAATATAACAATCTCTCATAATTCATAATTACTTTATTGCACACAAAACATATAAATATACAACAAGACTTATATAAAAATAGTGTACAAATGCGAGCTTATCTATACAGATATCTATAAGAGATCTCTTCCAGTAAACCGAGCAGGGGTAGACCATGTGTACAACATATGTAGTACCTAAATAAACTAGTGGCTTTATGACCTGTAGACCTCGCGAGTGATACTTTCTTTTAATAACACATACAAACTTGTAAACTAAATTTTGCGGTCTTAAACTTTCACTAAAATTTAATAGCCTGTTACTCTCACGATCTCTTCAAATCCAGCGACACCTCATTTATTAAAATCCGTTAAGCTTTTTGGACTGTGGTTTTTAGAAATTTTGAATAATTGGCGAAAACTGCATCGACAAAAAAAAACGAACCTGCACACAAAAAATCACGAGAATCAGTTGAGAAATGCGTCATGTAGGGAATAACATCCGGACTCCGGGCGCGTCTTCTGAAAATCCCGTGGGGTACAACTCTGGGCCGCGTTGTGTCCCACGGGCTTTTCAGAAATTCGAACCGCCTGAAAAGCCAGAGCGCTACAGCGCGACGCTGCGTTGTACTACACGGGGTTTTACAGCGCTAACATTGACAATTCATCGTCTGAATAGCCCGTGGGGTACAACGCTGCGACCCATGCATGCACTAGGCGTGAAAGAGAAAGTGGATTAGCGCACCAAGCGCGTGCGGTGCAAGGTCACAACTTCTCACCGGTGATTTGTGGTCATTTTGTTTTGATGCAGTTATTGTTACAATCGTAACAGAGATGTGTGAAACAATAAACTACCTGTTATTATTCTCGGATGAGGATTTTGAGTTGATTAGATTTGACGATGACAATAGTGGAGAACAATTTTTCTCGTGAGGGTTGCGGTGGAAACTGGAAAGCAAATGTTACGAAAAATAGTGTGATAAGTTAATAAAAATAGTATCTGCCAATACCCACACCAACTGGATAACGAAGAGACGATATTCTAACCCAATGCGATACGTTTTCAGAAAAGAATATGTGTGTCAACATGCCCATACATATCAACAACAACAACCTGTATGAAATCGTATCTGAATAATATTGAATCCAGTATTCCAGTCAACCCCAAGGTTTTTTGGAGTTTTATTAAATCAAAGCGAAAAGGCTATTCCACGCTACCATCGAGCATGTATAAAGATGACACATCGGCAAACAGTGGAACTGAGATCGCACAGCTCTTTGCTAGTCACTTTTCAACAGTTTATACTGATCTCGACCCAGTAACAACCACAGACGCACACATAACTAACCAAACAGGTCTGTCAAACATCACAATCAGTGAGCGCGATATACTTTAAAAAATGCAAAACCCTTGATGTATTCAAATGCGCGGGACCTGACGACATTCCTGCAGTATTTGTGAAACTCTGCGCACAAGAGCTCTGCTTCCCACTATTCATATTGCTGAATCGTTCCTTGAGGGAGGGTCGTTTTCCTGACGAATGGAAAAAAAGTAGAATTGTTCCTGTTTACAAAAAGGGGGATGAAAATGACGTTAAAAACTACCGACCTATATCCATGCTATCGTGCTTCTCAAAACTCTTTGAATCCCTTATCTGCCCACTTATCACACACCACATCGATAGGGTTATCTCACCCGAACAACACGGCTTCAAGCGCGGACGATCGGTGGAAACTAATCTGGTCTCCTACGTTAATGATTTGTCTCGCGAGATGGACAGTGGTCACCAGGTGGATGCCTTATATACTGACTTCAGCAGCGCCTTCGACAAGGTAAACCATAAACTGCTTCTGAGTAAGTTAGCAGCAATCGGTGTCCACGGGTCATTATTGGACTGGTTTTGGTCGTACCTGTCACAGAGACCTCAGGTTGTGAATGTGAGTGGACACCAATCTCAGCTTTACTACGCGAAATCGGGAGTCCCCCAAGGCTCTCACCTCGGACCAGTCCTGTTCTTAATATTTATCAATGACTTGTTGAACCGTATTGCGCGTTGCAAGTACTCCATGTTCGCAGACGACCTAAAAATATACAAAACCATTATGTCGGAAGCTGACGTGGAACTGCTGCAAAATGATCTGAACGAAATAGCGAATTGGTGCCGCAATAATGGAATGGTCCTCAATGCAGCAAAATGCTACCACATAACATTTACCAATAAGAGAACCCCAATAGCTTCCACGTACACTATCAACAACATCGAACTCGAAACTGTCAGCGAAATGCGAGATCTCGGTGTAATGATGGAGCCCAACTTAAAGTTCATAACCCACATCAACACTACTGTATGCAAAGCTGCGAAAATGCTGGGCTTACTAAAGCGCAATACAAAAGGTTTTCGTCTCTCCAGCACCAAGATCCTCCTGTACAATGCCCTGGTTCGCAGCCATCTCGAGTACGCCTCCGTTGTCTGGAATCCCGTCTACGCGGTTCACTCCGAAAGAATCGAACGCATTCAGCACGCATTCACTAAACATTTAGCGTACAGCCAACCAGGCATTTCTCACAGGGAACATTATGAACGGCGATTAGACTACTTCAGAATGGAAACATTAAACTTCCGAAGAAATTTACAGGACCTCCTATTCCTGCATAAGGTCTGTAACAATAACTTGGATGCCAGTAACATCTTAAGTCAGATTGGACTGATAGTGCCTTACAACTATCCGCGCAAACCCATCCCTAACACTCTTCACACACCGCTATGCAGAACAAACATCTACAAGCACTCACCCATACCCAGAATGTGCGACAATTATAACATCACTAGTAGCCAAACCAACATAGACATATTTCATGATCGCTTGCTTGACTTTAGGAATAAAATTAAAATGAAAAATACTTGCATCTAAAATTGTCAATTTTTTATAAATTTTAAAGAATATTGTAAATTTTATTAATTTAATACCTAATCTTAAGTTAAATTATTTCCACTACCTTAGCTTAATTACATAAAAATCAGAATTACTAGTTAGTACAAAAATGGTCAATGTTGTGCTCATCTATAATAGGCACTCATATAAGAACAAAACTGCAGAATTTTTTATTGTAATAATATGTATATGTGTGCTGTTGATGTGCCTAAATAAATAAATAAATAAATAAACCTGTAATTTTACTATTATTTGTATGTTTCACTTGTTTTTGTTCATGTTTAAAGGTAAACTACGATAACTTGGCGCGTAAATGACAGTAAAAATGTCTCTTACGAACAATCACACAAGGTTCATTTTCGTAATTATCTAGATAGAGATTTGCAATTTTCACTGAATGTCCTATTTCGGTTGCCGCTATTGGTACCAGCAAATAATGAACTAGGTAGGTAGGTAGGTAAACGAGATGTTATGAATTTAACTGCGGGAGACCAATACAAAGCGACGTGTTTTAATAGCCCCTACGAAGTCACCATTATTCATATACCTACCTACCTACAACATAACATAGCGCCACGCTTTTTCTCATATATGGGGTAGCAGAGGCACAATTGTGCCCACTTTTAGCCAGTTATTCAATACTCCATTTTGCGTGACAGGGGGCTAGCCCATCGCCGCAGCTATCATTGTAATCGCTGCCAATCACAACATCTAAAATATTTAAGATCTAGTTTTGAATCCAAGATTGGATCAGACATGATATTATTTTCCTTTAACATAACATAACATAGCGTCACGCCTGTTCTCTACGGGGTGGCAGAGGCACAATTGTGCCCACTTTTAGCCAGTTTATCGTTACTCCATTTTGCAAGACAAGAGGCTAGCCCATCGCCGCAGAAATGGAGTAATAAAGGTTTTCCATCACCGTTAAATTATATAAAGATTGTCTGATGATTGGAAAATCGGTCATAACTTGAACAAACTTGATCTATAAGAAGTACAACTTTTAAATACTAAAATTAGGAAATATAGCTGTTGGTTTTTTAACCAGAAGCTAATTCACGAAAAGCAGGCGGTGTATCCCACGGGGTATTCAGAAGATGAATTGTCAATGTGACCGCTGAAAACCCCTTGTGGTACAACGCAGCGTCGCGCTGTAGCGCTCTGGCTTTTCAAGAGGTTCGAAATTCTGAAAAGCCCGTGGGGCATAACGCGGCCCAGCGTTGTACCCCACGGGCTTTTCAGAAGACGCACTCCGGGCGCACATCCGGACATACGAAAGCAATTTTGCCCAATCTTGAACGTAGACGCTTCGCTCGCATCACTCGCTCGGTCAATAATATAAAACAATATAAAGTAAACATACGATTGCCTACATAAATAATACATATATACTAATACATACTGTCTATTACTCATTCCAGAGCCTAAAACTGAAGGCTAAGCTGGCTGCCCCCCACTCGCGCGCCATGCTGCGCTCGCCGCACTACCTGTCCGCGCAGCTGTACCGCCACGTGATGTCGTCGCTGCTGCGCGCGCTCGACAACTACATCGTGACCACGTGCATACTGACGTCGTGGCGCGAGTTCGAAGGGGACCTGACCAAGGCACGGACGTTGGACGACCTGTATGAGTGCCATGTGGTTTATATTAAAAAGGTGAGTTTTTTTTTTGTGGAAATCCTTTACTGCGGGTCTAGAAAGAAAAGAGATCGTATCCATTTGAATCGTGTCTCCGTGTTCGTCTTCGACTGGACGTTTTGGATGGAGTCGTTCGAAATTTTGGTAGAATGACAAACGTTTGTCAATCGATCGTCGAGTGGATTCATATGTAACTTGATTAAAAAAAACTAGATTGTCAATGGAAACGTTTTGGCTGTGTTCCAAAAAACGTCATAAAGTAAAGTAAATGATCTTGGAGTCGATTCACTCTTTCTTACTTATTAATAACAAATGACACTTTGGATTCGTTTTCGTTGTTTCATTTGAGAAAAGTAACGTAACTCATTCATCAGGCTGTATGGTCTAAAACCTTTGCCTGTCTGACAAGGCGAATGGGGGGACAGGCATGCACGGCCCAGTAATGCCCGGCCCAGTAATGGCCGGCCCGGTAATGCCCGGCACAGTAATGCCCGGCACAGTAATGCCCGGCACAGTAATGCCCGGCACAGTAATGCCCGGCACAGTAATGCCCTACCGCAATGGTTTATTGTCAACAGGTGCTGTTCCGATGTCTGCTGAACAATCGATCGACGCCGGTCATGAAGCTGCTTAATGACACCTTCACGGTCATTCTGAAGTTTAGTCGCGTACTGAAGGCGGGGTGAGTTGCTTATACGAGTAGAACTGGCGTGATATGCTTTAATTACTGCTATCTGTTCCCGCTTGGTGGCGCTGGCGTAGTTGGGGGCAAAGAGTTTCATCGATGTCAGAGGTCACGTCTTCAAATACACGTCACGTGATCTTTCAAATACACTCGACACTGGCAAAATTTACCTCTTATGAGGTTAGCACGCCCTACAATAAAAAAAAAGTATTTGACTGCTACTCAAAATATATACTTTTTAGGAACTGTCAAAACGGTAATTTTGTTCACGAGTTCTATGAAGTAGTCAAAAACTGTCTTTTTTTCACAAAATTCAGTTTATAATATACAACTGCTGGAAACATGATATACAATTCTGACATTGTCAAATGTTTTTGTTGAAATAGGTTCAGCTTGAGACATGTTTCTAGATTTATTGGACTTCCTTGTCAAATGCCGTATTTGACAACTTTGACAGATCAGATCCGATCAGACACCAGCGCCATCAGATTTTTAGATCAGGTGCCATTACTGGCTAAAGTGGACGCGACTGTGCCTTGTCCACCCCTTATGGGTAAATATTTCGCTAGTTTACTTTAACACCATCAGCTTGTGTGTGATATTTTTATGTTAGTTTAAGTGAGTCGACACACCATGCCGAAATTACAGGCCGAAGTTTGGCGTGAGTACGCCTGCAATGCTATGTCAATTACATAAGGATCATTTCAAGGACGTAAAATCACCCGAGGAACTTCGGTCGCGTAATTTCCGCCACGGTTTGTTCTGATTCTAAGACCTAAATACAAAGGTACACTTTCACCAAATAAATTTTTAGTAATTTATGTGATTCTTACTGAATGGCATTGAAATACGCGAGGCGAGTTTCATTATTACATCACACGAGTGTTTTAATTATGTAAGTATACATATATTATAAGCTCTCTATGATATGTTCAGGAACCGCATGTTACGACCGGCATTGTGGCCTTGACATTTCATTTCGAATAGAACATCATCTCGACTGATGATGTTCTATTCGAAATGAAATGTCAAGGCCACAATAAATGCCTATTCTATTCTATTCTATTCTATTCTTTCTCGACTGATATTAGAATTAAGGTAAAATCAAATTACTTTGTTTTTCACAGATGTTCGCAATGTGAATGTAGAACATCGATTTCGTTGCTATTATGAAGCAATAATAACCTTTTCACACCTTTCATTCGGAAAAGTAAGTTTTGCTCCACGACGAGAGGGAGCAAAGTGCTACTTTTCTGTTCAAGCTACTTTTTTAATCTATTCATTGGCATTTATCATTTATGCAATGTGCCAATTGAACACAGATCTTATAAAATAATTGATTGTAATTTCATCGTAGTCGATTAAAAACGAACATGTTTCAAGTTTTAACTTTAACAACGTTTTTTAAATTTGAAATACTCTAAACATAGAAATAAAATCAATAGAAGTAAAATTAATATAAATTACGATAATGCCTTAAAAAGTTTAGAACAAAAAAATCTAGGACTACTACTTACTTTAAATAACCCTAACATAATACTAGACTTACTAATACATAAAATAACTGATTCTTTAGAAGAAAACAGCACAATAGTCCGAATTCCTAGAAATAAAAGAACAATAAAACCATGGATAAGCAGTGGCATATTACGCTGCATAAATAATAGAAACAAACTTCAGAAAACTCTACGCTTAGATCCCCATAATGAAATTCTTAGAATAACGTATAAAAGATACCGCAACTACTGCAATAACCTAATAAAGAAACTGAAACGTTAATACGAAAAAGAATTACTAGCTAGCTCAACAAAAAACCCTAAAACTCTTTGGCAAACCATAAAAGCGATTACAAATCTTAATAATACCAAATCTAAAAACTCTAGTCTCCTAAATCTCAAATCAACCCCGAAAGACTCAATAAACTACGTAAATACATTTTTTGCCAACATTGGAAAAAAACTTGCCCAGGAAATCACATCCGACAAATCATATAGTAATAAAATCCAAATTGAAACAGGAAGATCTGTCATGTCACAACCCTCATCCTTTGTTCTTCTTGACACTGACCCACAAGAGGTCAATAGAATCATTTCAAATCTGAAATCAGGTAGTTCTCCCGGTCTCGACAATATATCACCATGTTTTCTAAAACTTTCTAAGTTTCTTCTAATTCCTGTAATCTGTCACTTCGCCAACATATGTTTTCAACAAGGCATCTTCCCGTCGCGTCTAAAACAAGCTATTATAACACCAGTGTACAAAAATGGTAACAAAGAAGACATTAATAATTTTAGACCTATTTCTGTTCTTCCTTCGATATCCAAAATATTAGAAAAACTATTAAATAACAGACTTCTTAATTACTTAGAAAAAAATAATATTTTATCTCCCTCGCAATATGGATTTAGACAGGCAAGATCTACTGAAGACGCAGTCTCAGATCTCAGTTCCTTAATAACTGAACGTGTAGACAACAAACTTAAATGCTTAACGGTGTTCCTTGATCTGAAGAAAGCCTTCGATACTGTTTATATTCCTACCCTTATAAACAAGCTAGAAAGTATTGGTATTAGAGGTTACCCGCTAGCTCTTTTTATAGACTATCTCAGTGAACGTAAGCAACAAGTTAAAATAGAATCACATATTAGTGAGGAATCTGACATTACATATGGAGTTCCCCAAGGAAGTGTCCTTGGGCCTACACTCTTTTTGATCTATATTAATGACATGTATTCCCTTAAGCTTAGTAATGCTCAAATATTTTCCTACGCAGATGACACTGCAATCGTCTTCCATGGTCAATCTTGGGAAGAGACCAAGGAGCTGACTGAGAAAGGACTAACAAGAATTAACTGTTGGCTAAAAAATAACATGTTATCCCTCAACACGTCTAAAACTAATTATATGTGCTTTACTATGAACAAACGAACCCAACCCAAATCTAACTTCAAAATTAAAATACACAGCTGTAACCAACCATCTGACACGTGTGACTGCCCGGTGTTGGATAAGCTTCCTAAAGTAAAATATTTGGGTATTATGCTGGACGAAAGGTTGTCTTGGTTTTATCATATTGAACTGGTAACTAACAGGATTAGAAAGATGATGTGGATTTTTAAAAAGCTAAGACATGTTACACTGGGGTCACTGCTAAATCAAATATACACTGCACTTGTTCAATCCATTATTTCTTACTGCATCCCGATATGGGGTGGAGCAACTAAAACGAGATTCTTAGAACTTGAAAGATCTCAACGATCCCTCATAAAGGTTATGTACTTCCTACCTTATAGATTTCCCACCACTCAACTCTATCTTAAATCCTACTTACTTTCTATCAGGAAAATCGGAAAATCTACATTCTTAATACAATTATTAAAAAACACCGACAATTACCATTTAACCCTAATCTACCTGAAACTCGACGACATTACACAGTCTCTGATATTACTCAGTACAAATCGAATTTTGCCCAAAGACAGTATAAAATACAAGCAAGTTTTCTTTACAATAAAATAAATAAAATATTAAGTATTTACAAACTCACTACTAGAGATGTTAAACAATCGCTTATAAAATGGCTTACAAGTCTGGACTATGATGAGGTTGAATCTTTGTTCAAACGTTCCACTTAACAATGTATTGTTTAAAACTGTATCATAATAGCCTATATTGTATAAACAAGCATATGAATACATACACATGTAACTTATATAATTACAGTATTTTAGAATTAACTTCCTATGTGTTAATTACTTATGTTAATACTTTGATTAAATTTAATATTAAATATAAGTTTCTGTAGTGATGGTGGTGAGAGGTTGTCTTACTGTTGCTATCAACAGTAAGACAACTTTTCATTATTGTTACTTAGGTCCATTTGCACCAAAATTATGATGCTATTTAGCAGTTGTATAATAACAATGTAATAATCGCTTAGCGCACTAATCACAAATTATCTGTGCAAATGACACTTAGTTAACACACTAGAATTTTTTTAAACAAATACATAAATGTGTTTATTTCTTAAATGTTCATTGTGGAAGGTAGGTATCTCCTGATACAGGTATTGCAATACTTAAAAGGAGATCCCACGTCTGTGCAAACATGTTTTTGTTATGAAATAAACAATTTTTGATTGATTTTTTGAACGTTATATGAAAATTTATGAATTTTTCGTAATATTTAAAAAAAATGTCACAATAAATTATATGTTTTACTGAAATCAAAACTATCGACGACTGTTAAGGCGACGTGAGTTCAGCGCTTGACTGCTTTCGAGGGGTTGAGGTGCGGGGCCTGAGGGGGGCAGGTGCGGGGTTGCCCCGCTTGCAAGCGCGCGAAATATTTATCTTTGCGCGCTCGCTCGCTCGCTGCTGAGATGCCACAGTATAGCTACTAGCAGTAACAACACCCGTCAGTACAACGACGACGGTGCTTTGAAATAAAGATAATTGTATATGGAAAATTATACAGGGTGTTTTGGGGAGAGTGTAGGTATTTTGCAGATGGACAGGGTCGGTCCATACGATCATTTTATAGTACGGAAACTATGGTCTGATATCCTTTAGTTTTTAAGTTATGGGTTAAAGACTGATTTTATCAAATCTTTACACTTTTTGGGTTAGCAAGCTAAAAAATAAACACAGTTTCAGAATAAATACAGTTTTATTTTATTCATAGATTTAAACACATAACACACGATTAATTAAAAGTCTTAAAACTATCCCGATATCAAAAACAATCAAATTTTGGTCAAAAGAAAAAAAATCTAAAAACAAATCTTAGTGACTTTTATCATTTCAATGTGTATTTAAAAAAAATGTGTTGGTGAAAAATTATTAAAATTTCTAAAAAAAAATGCTTATCTTTTCCCCTTTTTATTGATGTATCAAATAACAAACTACATCTCAAATTCACGGAGATATGAGACTTTACATGCAGGGATACCTCAAGCCGGACTCGCCTCAGGTAACAAAGTTACAA
Organism: Argyresthia goedartella; assembly: GCA_949825045.1. Classification (NCBI taxonomy): domain Eukaryota; kingdom Metazoa; phylum Arthropoda; class Insecta; order Lepidoptera; family Argyresthiidae; genus Argyresthia; species Argyresthia goedartella. Next base: position 17,090,334 of record OX463829.1, on the reverse strand, counting down.
TAATAATACCTACCTGCTAGGTATTATTATTGCAACGGTACTCAGCAGTAGAAAGGTAACTAACATTTCACAAATTCCGCAGAAATATCAGTCACATCTTGTTATTAAATTTGGTGTTCAAAATGGCTTCCGGCATTTCGAAGACAAGCTCGCGCACGTCGTCTGACTTCTGTAGTTGTTATGCCTAATGTAATAAAAAATATGTTATGTCTATTAATCTTCGGCCCATACTGATTTCACTCATACAATTTCCATTTTCTTCTTCTTTTATTAATGATTCATCTTTCTGGCTCCTAAAACAAATATTTATCAAGCGTAAGTATTTTTCACAGTTAACAGTTAAACAATACAAAAAACATCTTCCAGATATCAGAATCAGTATCGCTGGCTGATCTGAAATCAATGGCTGAAAATCAAAGAAAATCTACGAGTTTTTCTCCAAAAAAAAAATTTTATTACTACTTGAACGGATTATATTGTGATATCTTAAATACTCATCAGCTTTGGATTTTTTTGAGTATCTTCCCGTGTTTTTTCAACACGATCGACCTCCTATGTCAAAAGATATCATACAATTTTCAAATAGAGGTCACAGTGCCCGAACAAAACACTTTGAAGTACGATAAAAAAAGTATTTTTTTTATTATTTTTAATATCATTTTAGTCGATAAAATAAGCTAAAATTTAACGTATATTCTTATGTGCACTTTTGAAGAATCAACCTGTATATATTATATTGTTGAGTTTATTCTTACGGTGTCGGTGAAATTGTATCAAACTGCACCAAAGGCTGTATTTTCATCCAACGAACTGTCGCATCTGAAATAAAGTTGAAAACAATACTATATATCTGTAGAAGTAATACAATTGTAAACGACCCATGTATATACGAAATACCAAAACAACACACAGTATATCCACATTAATTTAATTTTGTTATGTCTATACTTACGGTGTCGGCGACACTGTGCGCAGCTGCACCAAATGCGACCTTTTTTGTCCGTACAGTCCATAATAGATGAACTTTCGCATCTGAAATAAAATTGAAGATATTCATATTTCTAAAATTGACTATGAAATTGACATGAACAGTTTCCACACTGATAACAGAAATTCCCTGCACGATACACTCAAATACTATTGAACGGCTTTACAGATAATTAGCCAAGGAACATTTATGTTTCTCGCATGAAAAATAAAATACCGTAATTGTTCTACTGATATTTTCTTATACTGTGTTTATTTCCCGGTGCAGGCGGCTCCCGTATCGTGTTATAGTGCCGTCCCTCTCGGCCTCCTGTCAAACTATATTTGGTTGAGCGGGATGGCACTGTCACTATAGAACGATCGAAATTCGAACATCGGAGTAGTTCTGGGTTTGGACATCCACACCAAGATATTCGCTTCTAACTATGATTATTTTACATTGCTCTGGAATATACTAATTAATTAACGGTAAAAGGGGGCTAATTGGAACTGCAGATATTTGGCTGCGTTTTCTATTAGTTTCAATTAGCCCCTCAATTCCAATTAGCCCTCTTTTATATTTTTCTTTAAAAAATTATTCAAAATATTATAATTGCCCCTTACTGATTTGATGTTGTCGAAGTTATAGATATTTCCTTGTCATTTTCTTTATTGTGGCCCGACCAACTAAAACAGCGAAACGTAATATTATTGTTTATTGACAACACAGAAATAATTACGTTGTTTATCGTATTGCTTTGACAATAAAAATGTACATTGCCTACCATTCGGAATTGCATTACAATTACCGTGACGAAGTCTTGAACATTTCCTTTTATTTTTTTTTGTTACCCATTTTTATGAAACGACGCGCAGCCGCACAGCGCTGCGACACAGGTCAAACCTGGAAAGTAGCTCGCGGAGCACTGAAGGCTGAGAGCGATCGGGGGCCGCGGGAGTGCGCGGCCGCAAATCGCTGTTTTTTTATTATTTAATTAAAATTATTTTATTTTATAAAGTAATAGCTGATTACGCTCGTAATTCAAACTATGCAAATTTTGGCATAATTTTCGTTTCAAAAGATGATTGAATTGAATAGTTATATTTTTTAAACAGTGCAATTTAGAGTCGTGTTCGCTATTTTATTCTATCGAGCCAAAAGTGCTTAATCGTGTTTTGAATAGCTGTTGACCCTGCAGAAAGGTCTTAAGATTTCTATGTAAAATTTCTGGAAACCAAACTGAAGTTGTTCAATTATATATAAATTTTCAAGTAAGCGTATTCCTGAACTCACGTCGCCTTAATAATGAATATTGATATTCGAAACCATGTAATATTCGATTCGATACCACATCGAAACGGACACCCATCCAGTACCCGTCTTGGCCAGATGTTGCTAACTGCACGATCATTTCCGATGTGCGAATACCGCTCGGCCACGGGTGCTATGATATGTGTGTAAATAAAATACGTTCAGCGTCCTAAATTGATTAAGTAACTCTTAAAATATATGAAATATATTAAACTTGAATCAGTTTCGCACGTTAAACAGATTTATAACGAATGTCGTGCAAGTGGAGCTAAAAGTTGTATTATTTTGTCGCAGTGAATGGCATCGCGACGAAGCTACCGGTCTCTACACGCACCAACACTTTAGCCAACTAGAAGAGCTCTTCCACCTGTTTGAGAAACTAGCCAAGTATCTGCACAAGGTTAGTAATATTGATAATAATAAACAATAGGCATACTGCTTCTGGCGCCATACTGGGAAACACTGAGCCGTGGGAAACAGAAACAGCGTACTTAGAAACAGCCAAGGCCCAAGGATATTTTCGGGGATTAGAACTTCTCGATTGTGAGGTAGTCTCGAAATTAATTTTACTCAATAAAAACATTTAATTACTTTTCATGTTCAAGGTGGTAACAAGGCTGATGGAGTGCGGATACCAACGCCATCTAGCGGAACTGCTTACACTCGTCAATTTGAACGGGTATTATGACCTGGACCGGTCGAAGGGTCATAACAGCTGCATACAGTCGCCTTGAAGTGCTGCCTTTACTCACGACGAAACGTTGTGGATCGGAAATGGTGGATAAAACAAACACTTACCTACATACACAGGTACATAAACCACTGCTGACCCCACACTAGGATACCTGTGTCGTTGGAACCTGAAACAGCGATTGGAGTTTTTGGCTCCAAACAAGTTTAATTTATCCTTGGTTCTGTGTACCACTTTGGTGGTACTTTCAGTGACTACCAGTGGTCAACGGGATTTAAATAGTTTCTGTACAGATATCGAAAGGTTTCTTGGCGCCTGAGCCGGGCTACCATCTCTCTCCCTCGCCCTTGTATGCATCTCTCTTGTTCCCATGCACCGCTACCCTCTCCAGGCGGCACTCAGGCGCCAAGAAACTTGGTGTCAGGTACGGTTTTCTCCAAATAATTCATCAGGCTTGGTTTAAGATGGGCAAAAGACCCTGAAAAAATGCCCATTATTGGATTTTTTCAGGTTTTTTCCAGGAAAAAGCCATTTCAATCCATATGTTGCCATGATAGAGCATCTTTCTATCACTAGAGGGGCGCATGGGAACAAGAGAGATCCACTTGGGCTAGAGAGACAGAGGGTGGCAGCGCTCAGGCGCCAAGAAACCTCTTGATATCTGATATCCACCCGGTAAAAACCGGTTTTAATATTTTTTGGATTATTCGTGTTGTTTAAGGATATTTTACGATTTAACACGCATTTTTAGTCCTTTCAGATTATGAATCTAGTATTGCGTGAGATCATGTTAATTTGAATGTGAAAATATATAACGATTAACAAAATGTATGTACTTGAGCTACCCACCGATTTAGTCGTTGTTAGTTATAATGCCAATGCAGACCCCCTTCTCACTATTAATAATAATAATAATAATAATCTTTATTTCAGGTTACAAAAACCCATATCTATACCTTAAGACTAAAGATACATAATTTATTAAATAAACACAAAATATTATGTAGCCTAGCTAGGGATTTTCTTCTTAGGTTTCGCTTCCTTGAAGCGTCGGAAAAGGATGCCCTCCGGCAACTAAGGGTGATATTCCACCAATCGGTCGACAGTTTCTATTACACCAATCGATCGACGTCGATCGATGGCATCGATCGATGGCAGAATGGAATAATCGACGTCGGCGGATTGTTGTCTTTCTCGGACTTAACGTCGCTCCTGGCCCACGCTTTGAACCTATTGTCGCTACGCCGCTGTACGCCTGGAGAGTATTGTCTTTATGGCGCTCGAAATAGTTTATATTTAAGGGGAAGTCTATTCTAATATTTAATTTATCTAATATTTATCAGATAAGGTGACAGAGACACAAAGCAGAATAACACGCCTTTTCTCAGTTGCTCATACTCAGGAACCAGGAACACTAAGGAAGTCGTGTTGGACTTAATTTGGTAAAGGATGATGAGCTGGTTTTGAAAACTTGGTGTCACTAGCTGGTGGTGGAATGAGAACTTTGAGACAGTATTGGAGCTCAGGAACTAGGAATACTAAGACATTGGTGTTTGATGTTTGATATGATATTTTAATTTATATATTTATATTTTATATTCGACATTCACTATCTTTACAGGCTTAGCCTAATACAGTGTAGTATACTAATATCACAAATAATCATTTAGCTATACATATTAACGCTGTTTATATAAGTACTATAATACTTACTAATTTACATTTTATAACTTATTAGAGCAAGTGCCACCTTTGTGAATTCATTTAGGGCGCAGGAGAACAGGTCTATCTCGTCCGCTATCATATTGTTTGTGATTGTACAGGCAGCATCATATATATATGAGCGCGCAAGCTACTCAAATCGATCTACAAATCCTGAGCAACCAGAAATATTTCCGCCTCTAAAAATAATCTCGCCTATTGGCTTATTTCATAAACACACACTGGTATTTCAATGCCCTTCATTATGTGACAGTCATATAAACTACTGTTATTTTGCTGCCTGAGAATCCCCTAACGTATCAAGCTTCCCCTTAAGTTCATTACATTCGTACAGGCCAACACCAACAAGGCGTCGTCTTCCGAATACATTTCTGGAGATATTGACTGTACTGATGGAAATAGGTTAGCCACACGTGGTTCATTCGACGTCGATCGACAGTTTCTATTAAACATGTCGATCGACGGCATCGATCGATGGTCGATCGACGATAGAATGGATCAGTCCACGTCAATCGACAGTTTCTATTAAAGCGATCGATCGACGTCAATCGATTGGTGGAATAGCACCGTAACTCAAACCGTTGTGCAAAAGTGAGGGCTTTCCCATATTTATCAATTTGACTGACATTATAGTTAATTAAGAAGGGGGGGTAGAATATGAGTAGATAAGTATTATGTTATGTTTGTTGTTCATATAAACTACCTTTATTTTGCTGCCTGAGAATCCCCTTACGTATCAAGCTTCCCCTTAAGTTCATTACATTCGTACAGGCCAACACCAACAAGGCGTCGTCTTCCGAATACATTTCTGGAGATACTGACTGTACTGATGGAAATAGGCTAGCCACACGTGGTTCATTCGACGACGTCGATCGACAGGTTCTATTAAACATGTCGATCGACGGCATCGATCGATGGTCGATCGACGATAGAATGGATCAGTCCACGTCAAGCGACAGTTTCTATTAAAGCGATCGATCGACGTCAATCGATTGGTGGAATAGCATCGTAACTCGAACCGTTGTGCAAAAGTGAGGGTTTTCCCATATTTATCAATTTGACTGACATTATAGTTAATTAAGAAGGGGGGTAGAATATGAGTAGATAAGTACTATGTTATATTTGTTGATGTAGCAGACAGAGGTCACCTTCACTTGTGTTTGGAATTTGATTCTACAAATCATGAAATAAGGCTTATGTCCAAAAGTTGATGTAATGTCGACTTTACCGTGATGTTAAGTTTACTATGGACCATTGATCGATAAGAGTATGTTGGTTTTAGTTAGTGATTATACTTTGTGTTTGAATAAATATTGTAATAATTATGTTGTAGGCATTATATTAACATTATATCAAGGAGGAGAATCTTAAAACGATCTGTGAATATTTTTATGTTTTCAAATATTACAAGCTTAATAACGATTTCTGAATTTTATATTGTAGGGCTAGAAATATATATTCTTTACCACAACAATCCCGATATTACCGCCTTTTTATGAAACCTGTAGGTATCAGTCTTATAGTTTTTCCTAATCGAACGCCATCTTTTGGCGAGTAGCGGTACTACTTGTATACCACCGTCTTTTGCTGAGTAGGAAACATTATCAGTCTTATAGTTTTTCCTAATCGAACGCCATCTTTTGGCGAGTAGCGGTACTACTTGTATACCACCGTCTTTTGCTGAGTAGGAAACATTTGAGTTTTAGGAATTAATTTCACGTTGTATTTATTTGGTAAATTGTTTATTAAACATTGATAACTATTTTAATTTCTGATAACTTCAATGGTTATGAAATAAATCTGAACGGTTTCAAATAAAAGTAATGTAAAATTCATTTCTAATAACGAAATCTGTGTTTCCAAATACAGCCGCGTCTACAGTGGCGCCATTATTTGCCTTATATTCAGGGTGTGTTTCAAGAATACCTCATTCTGCCGGAATTCGTCATAAGGCGAGCATCAAATCTTCCGCGCATCTGCCATTGAAGTGAAAGCCAGTGACCAAACTGTTGAACACTAGTGTATGCCAACAAGAGTCTTTATTAATATACTGTTACTCGAAAAGAGATAACTCAAAAGTGAAAAGCGAGGTTCACCGGCCGATCGATAGAGTTCACTGTTTCTGTCGTGTCGCGCGCCGTCTTTCGTCAAAAACGTTAAACCAAACGGAGAACTGTTGCCGCCGGGATGGCGTTCATGATGCCAGTAGTGAAGAAAGATTGGGACATCTACAACACCAACAAGAGGAAGGAGAACGAGAGAGTCGGCAATGGAAGAGTCCGGAAGGTTTCCGAATCCCGGTCGGAAGGTCCAACTACGATGTCTCCGCGGTCGTCCGCTACTCTCAGCCCTCACCGGAGCGCCCCAGCCATGAGGTCCCTCTCCTACAACCGACCACCGCCTTCGAGGGTCTCTCTCCGGGCGCCGATCGACAACCACACCCCAAAGGGAACCGGTAGCCCGACCAAAGCGACCGGCACGGACAAATTCCACAACAGGTTGGTGGAGAAGTTAAAAAAGGCCCTCGGGAGGTCTGATTCCCGCGCCTCGGAGCGAACCTCATGAGAATAAAGTGTCGTGTGTGTGCAGGGCAAGGGCGGAGTCTCCGGAGACACGCTGCGGGGCCTGCATGCCGTACCTATGACCGGAGGAAGCTGCCACTGTGGTATCGAGTGAATGGATCAACATCGGTTGGATGTACTGTAACATGTCATTCATTTGTGAAATGTTAAATGCTTTCTTTGCATGCTTGTGATGGTTTGAGTCAGTATTAGGGAAATAAGCTTAGCTTAGGAATGGGGAAGTCTGTCTTGCTTGCCTCAAGGCTAGTGTGTAGATGTTATGGCCCTGACCTAGATCGATATTCAGTGACAAAAGTTTTTGATTCACGATTTGATGCATCAAAAATCAAAAACATTGATCTTCTATGAAGGTCGAGTCTATTATATGAGTTATTTGTATGACTTTGAACTCCGATTGAAAAAGATATGTAAATGTTTTAACTCCTAATGTCAGCTGTTCGATGGTCCGTCTTGGTCCTTCGAGCTGTCTGTTCGCGAATGATATCTGTGATTCGTTAATGTAAGATGTTGTATTAATTATTTATATAAGAGTCCCTGGTTAGATGCATGTCACCTGCGAAATTTATATCTTTATTGTTTGTTTGAGAACTTCATAACATCTTTAAACTGGACCAACTTTTCTTTTGGGATAATTTATCGGTTTTGACTCTTTGTACTTTATCGAAAATTGTACAATGCGATGAAATTATAAATAAAACTGTCGATATTAGTCTCAATAGGCAGATAAGTTTAGTTTATTGATATTTTGAAAGCGTTCCATGAAATCGAGATTTGTTTTGATACAGTATTCTGCATGCGATTGTAATGTTGGCATTATTTAGTGTAACGAAGGACTGTATTCTAGGACCAGCTTTATTATATTTGTAGTTTTTTCAGTGAAACTGAACTAAATAGAATGTCGGTATACATTGGCAGGAAATGCTGGAAAATAAATGATGCCTTGTTGTTTTTGAAATATCATTTTTATATGATAACACTGCAAACAAAAGAGTTTTATAACTGCTCTACAAAAGAAAATCATAATGAAGTGTTTATTTCAAACAGCAGAGGTAACCTAAGATGTATAGGATAAAGTTGGGTGCATAAAAAATCTTAATATTTTATTACGAAAGTTAGAATTGGAAACGAATTTGGATCCAAAAACAATTGTGAAAAAACCCGTATTGAGTTCTTACAGTTCCTTAATCCTTTCTGCTAGTAAGATGAAACATGTATCATAATACTATTTAATATGGTGCTACCATCTTGAAATTCTATTTAGGCATTATTTCTTTTACTTATAGCTATATTCCCATGTTATCAGATAAATAAACCAATCGTAGGTAGCTATCACACGCATGCCTGTGTATAAAAACTCACTTCTGTAAAATGAAACAATGGAAATGTGTAATAGCATGAATTTCATAAAATATTCAGTGTCTGATTTGGAATAAGAATGATATAATAAAATGCATACAAATTCTGAAACTACTATCTTTCATTGCATTTCTTTCTAACCTACTTATTAACAAACTCAAAACATACAACTTAACATTTTATTACAGGCATCTTTCGTACCATCTAGTACTGTTTGACTAATTTTGCTAAACACTTGCGATTTCACGGATAATTATTCCATATTATATAGTGAAACAAAAAGAAAACAAAAGATCAAAAACAAAAATTGTTAGACAGATTTTACAAACACTTCGAAAAATGTGGAAAACATACGCTCGTCGGAGACTTAAATGCCAAAGTAAACCAGTAAAAGAAGCGAAAGAAATACATATGAGGTCAATATTGCAAAAGAAATTATAGAGGCGAAACTCTGATCAATTTCTGTTTCGAAAATCATCTGTGCATCACCAACACATTATTTAAAAAAAAACACATAAAAAGAAATGGACTTGGAAATCTCCGAATGGACAATATAGAAACGAGATGGTTTTCTTAATGGCCAATAATAAGAAATAGAAGTTACAAACGATGACGTTAATTTCTCAACCGGCCACAGATTGGTCAGGGTCACCTACGAAATTGACAAGAAATAATAGAACTAAATATCAACCCATGAACAAGGCACTTAATTTTACCCCCATAGAGAACGAACAAACACTCCACTTTTTATTTTTATTTATTTATTTAATTATTGACCATAATTAATGAGATATTAAGAATATCAGATTCACTTGCCTGAACATCAATTAAACCACTGAGGCTTGTGTGTGGTGTAATCTACTCATTATACAGTATTTATGGCTATATTCAATTAAAGTTAAAAAGAGTGTGCCAAAGTAACTAACAATATGACAAAGTAACTATTTTCAAACCTGTCAATATCCAAAACTAATACATCGAAATGGCCGAAGCCATCACAACAAGTACAGAGAGTCTACCTAAGGCAGATGAAAATAAACAACAGGAAATCATCGGTGATACAATAAAATGTCTCAGACATCAGAATGACAGATCATGACAATGACAGATCTAATTAGAAAAAAATACTTAATACAAGAAAACTCGGCGACAAATTAAAACAACCGTCAAACAAAACCGCCTTAAACTCAAGGAAGATGAGTTAGACAAAAGAAGCTCTACTAAAAGTAGTAAAAATCAGCTGTACACCTTAAAGGACTGGATAATGACATGAGAATCACGACAGGAAAACTGAACACTTTCTCAGCACATAGGTATTTCACACGCGATCATATAATTTGTTCTTCAAAATCTTACGCAGAAATCTGAGGTGAAATCGGTCTAGCATGCGTATGTGTCGCCGGTATATTGTCCAAGTTTCCGCAGCAGTCAGAATTTTAGGCAGCTAATAATAATAATAATCATGTTTATTCTATTGAATAAACATGATTATTATTATATTGCTACAGTTTTGTCATACATTGGTACAGACAATATAAGAGTCGTTACTCCCCAAAGTAGAGTTTCCCCTGTGTTTTGGGATAAGTGAATGTGTGTGATAAAGTGAAGCAGTACCCTGGAATGTGCCACCTCCGGCCACCCCGGCAGAAACTTGTCAAGGTTATCCCGCCATCTCTGCTTAGGCCTGCCCCTGGTAGCCGATTTCACTCTGTTTCAGCCGTGGCACCCATTCAGTGGCGATTTTTGCCCAACTGTCTGGGTGCATATTACTGACGTGGCCGGCCCAGTTTCACTTTAGCTTGACGGTCTGTGCACCCAAATGAGCGATGCCAGTTAAGGAGACCAGTGTGGTGTTCCTTACGCGGTCTGTCCTGCGAACACTTAGAATGCTGCGCTCCATTGCTCGCTGGTAAAGGTCTGGATTTCTTTGAACGAAAGACTGATTTTTCACGTAGGGATGTCATGCATTTTATAGTTCAATCTTTTTAAGTGAATACTTGCAGTAGATCTTATTTAATTGCTTGCAAGTTCCTGGAAGTTTTTAACGGGCATACAATTTCTTAATTTGTCATAAACTTTACGGAATAATTCCTTCGAATTTGAAACTAATGTAAATTTAAATGTAACACCATCAGGTGGATAGTTTACAAGATCTGTTTCAGGTACATTATTAATTTGAATTGAATTGAATTATTTCTAAAAAATTCAGACATTGATATTATTTGTGTTACTGAACACTGGTTGAAGGAAAATATGATGTCTTTTAACATAAATAATTACAAAATTGTCAGTTGTTACAATAGAAAGACTGCTGATAGAGGTGGTTCTTTAATCTTAGTGAAAAATAATATTAAGGTGAAACAACGGAAAGATATTCTTGCACTTACTGTTGAAAGACAAATAGAGGTATCCTGTGTTGAGTTAGATAGCCATATTATTGTTTGTGTCTACAGGCCACCGAGGGATGAAAAAGGCCATGGCAATTTCGAAATATTTGAGAAAATTATGGAGGAAGCCCTCATTAAACTTTGTAATAACAGAAAAAAGTTAATTATTTGTGGCGATCTTAATGTAGATCTGCTTGTAGATACAACACTGAAGCGCGATTAATAACTCTGTTCAAATCATTTAATTTATGTCATGTATTTCTAGAGCCGACTAGAATTACACTTACCAGCCAAACTTGCTTAGATAACGTTTTTTGTGACTGTGCATTCACAAGTAAAAGTGTAATTAACTGCTTACCCTCCGATCACAGTGGTCAAACAGTTTCATTCCCAATTACTATTAAGGATAAGACTGGTCCATCATTTTATAGGCCTATTACATCCCATAGACTAGAGACATATACGAAAAACTTAGATATAAATTTGCCAGTACCGGATTTTAATGAATAGAACCCAAACAAAATCTACTCAGACTTCTTCAACATTATTCAGACAGAATTCAATAAAGTTTTCAAATTAAAGAAAGTCAGTGACTACAACGGTAAATCTAAATTTAATGACTGGGCAACGTTTGGAATTCGTAAAAGTAGAGTTATCTTGTATGACCTTTATGATCAAAAAACCTATAACTTTGATCGAAAATTTCATGACTATGTTAAAAAATATTCCAAAACTTTCAAGTTGGTTTGTAGAACTGCAAAAACTTTACACATTAATAGAAAAATTCAAAATTCAAATAATAGAATGAAAACAGTTTGGCAAATAATAAACCGCGAAACTGGCAAAGTTATACAAAGGGACAGTGATTTCTGCCTAAAGATAGGTGATGATGTTGTTAAATCTAACGCTGATGTTGCTCGAGCTTTTGAAACATTCTTCACCAATGTACCCGTACTCACAACGGACCGTCTAAATTCATCTCCATTTGAAGCAGAGACTTTATTAAAAAATAACACTAGCGTCAGTAATGTATATTTAAAATTTTATCATGTATATCCCCAGGACATTGTCAAAACGTTTAAATTACTTAACTTAAAAAATACGGAAGACCTGTGGGGTATATCAGTCAAAGTCATTGGTTCAGTAATTCTAGTTATAGCCCCACACTTAGCTTATATATTCAATAAATGTGTTGACGATGGGGTTTTTCCAGACCTCATGAAACACAGTAAACTTATACCGCTGTTCAAATCGGGAGATAAGGACGATCCTTCAAATTTCAGACCAATATCTGTTCTTCCAACACTAAGTAAAATATTTGAAAAGATTATACTCAATCAAATGCTCTCACACTTCAACCGTACAAAACAACTCCACGCTAAACAATATGGTTTCACTAGGGGTAAATCGACTACGGATGCAGGTATTACCCTTGTATCTCATATTTATTCTGCATGGGAGGCCGCACAGGATGCTATCGGAGTTTTTTGCGACCTGTCGAAGGCGTTTGATTGTGTTGATCATAATACGCTATTAATTAAATTAAATCATTACGGAGTTAGAAATAAAGCGTTGGATCTACTAAGATCATACCTAAGCAATAGAATTCAAAAGGCAGAAGTTAACGGCGTAAAATCTGATGGATCGGGTGTTAAAATTGGCGTTCCACAAGGTTCCATATTAGGCCCTTTCTTATTCCTGGTATATATTAATGATCTGCCTTTCATGGTGGAGAAATTAACTGACATAGTGTTGTTTGCTGATGATACTTCAATGGTCTTCAAAATTGAAAGACAAAAAGGAGATTTTGATGATGTTAATGGTGTATTGTCTTTAACCTTGAATTGGTTCACAGTTAATAATTTATTGTTGAACGCTGGTAAAACCAAGTGTATCAAATTCTCACTTCCAAATGTCAGGCAAGTTGAGACCAGTTTGGTGTTAGACAACAGCACGTTAGAATTGGTAAATGATACGAAGTTTCTTGGAATAACCATTGATAGCAAATTGCAGTGGGGACCCCACATAGATAAATTGGCTGGTAGGTTAAGTTCTGCGGCTTACGCTGTTAGGAACATCAGACAAAGCACGGATGTGGCTTCATCTAGGCTAGTATATTGTAGTTACTTTCATAGTGTGATGTCCTATGGTATCTTGTTGTGGGGGAAAGCAGCGGATATTCAAACTATTTTTATTTTACAGAAAAGAGCTATTCGAGCAATTTATAATTTAAAACGAACAGACTCCTTAAGAGAGCTTTTTGAATAAATTGACATACTAACAGTAGCTAGTCAATTTATTTTCGAAAATATAATGTATGTACGCAAGAACCTTACAACATTTTCCAAACTTAGCGACAGCTGTAATGTTAACCTAAGAAATAATCACAGACTATGTGCGCCCCGTTTTAGACTCGCGAAGGTTAGCAATTCTTTCAAGGGTCAGTGCATTCTCTACTACAATAAGATACCTCTGGAGATTTTGAAATTGCCATTTGAGAAATTTAAAAAGCATGTTAAAGCGACTTTGTCGAAAAAGGGATATTACAATGTTCAAGATTACTTAAATGACAGGACTGTATGGGGTTAATCTGGCTCAACATGGCCTTGCTGTTAATAATTTTGTAATTATTTATTCCTGCTTATTAATCATAACAATTACATTTTTCATATTTGTATTAGTTAAGCACAACCTATTTTTAAAAGAGATTTATAATTTAATCTGTGGGAGTTTCTACGCCCTTCTTCTCCCACAGTGGTCCAATATAGAGAAGAGGCAAAAAATGACGTTTGCTAAGTATATGTAAATATCTACAGTAATAAAGTACTTTGCCTATTGACTATTGACTATTGACTATTGGGGAGGTTGCGAGGCCGCTTTTCGAGCGGCTCGCACCTTCCTTGAAAATCAGGGAGGTGATGTGCTGCTGAAGGTTGACGTCCAAAAAAGCATTCAATTTGATAGATAGGGACGCCCTGCTTACACAAGTTGAACTACACACCCCGTCCATCTACAACTACCTTTGGCAATACTAAAGAACACATTCGATTTTGTTATACAACAACCACCTCATACATTCAGCAGTGGGCTGCCAGCAGGGCGACCCGCTCTGATCGGCTATTTTCAGTTTGGCAATCCATCCGACCATGACCACTCTAAATTCTAAATTTATCGTTTGGTACCTCAATTTCGGGACCCTGGGAGGCGATGCAAAAACCGTCCTTGAAGATTTATAAATTTTGACTAATAAATTTGACAAAATAGGTAAGTGCAAGCTTTATCTACCTAAAAGCTCACCTCATCAGAAAAAAACTCCATTGAAGAAGAGTTTCACAAGCACCTGGCACAAAAATTCTAAACGAGCAATCACTACGCCTCCTGGGGCCTCCTGTTCTAGAGGATGGGATCCCCAGCTACATCACAGAGAAAATTTCAAAATTTGACAAGACTGCAGACATACTGAAAGACCTTAACCCCCATGTGGCCCTTACAATCATTCGTTTCTGCCTTTTTGTTCCCAAATTAACCTCCTCGGCTGTTCTCCACTCTGGAAATACCCTTCATCTACACCAGCGTATACAAAAAACCGTGGCAGAAATCCAAAACTGCACTTTTTACGACCACAGCTGGACGCAGGCGTCCCTGGCTATAAGGCATTTTGGCCTGGGGATCCAAAAAGTATCAGCTGTTGCGCTCCCAGCAGCATTCCTGTCCTCGGCACATGGTACAAGTGGCCTCTACGCAAAAATAATAAACCCATCTCTTGGTGACGTTAACATCACCAAGACATGGTTTTATTATTTTAAGGTGTTATGTAATATGACCTTAAGGTCACGTGCCTGGCCGATGCTAGGAATGCTTGGACGCAAGCCTATCCGGGACAAAGTTTCCTGCTCAACACAAACATCCAAAGGTTGTGGGAGGAGCTGCTCTGCCTTCAAAAGCGCAAGAGCCTGCTTAACGCGGCAACCGACCCTGCAGAGCGTGCTTGTCTGCTCGCAACCAGTGAATGAGTGTCAGGGCGCTGGTTACGCCATCCCGTCATAATTACAGTATCATACAACTTAGTTCAAAAGAACTACAAAAAAGCTCTAGACCAGAGTTCCAAAGAATTGGAAATAGAAAAGTTTCAGATTTGGACAAAGTCTGGAAAAATAGATAGGGGTATTCAAGTAAATGAACCAGATATAATTAAATTTGAATTCACTCCACTGATTGTGAGCGCTCATTCTCAAACTAATTTACAGGATTTTACAGTTAAAACGAAAATATTGAAAAAGTAACGATTATTTATTTAAATACCTCCAAAGAAAAGATATTAGAAGAGACTTCAGGTAATGAAATAAGTTTCTGCTGGATCAATTTTTATAAATAACGTGGGCTATTTATTCTTCTGACGACAATGCAAATTAGAAAACTCGTACCTTTCCTAATTTTTTCATTGGAACTTCCCACGATTACCTGATTTGAATCTAAATGAATAAGTTATTTCGAAGTGAACTAGGTAACATTATTTGCTTTTAATTTTGAATCAATTATTATATACCACAAAATTACATGCCAAATTTATCGATGTTTTTAAAATTTCATGAAACATTTCATTTTCATTCTAGTAACATTTTAACATTTAATATTTTAACTTCTCAAGCCAATAAAAATGCAAAGCCTACAACTGTGTTTCATTTATAATTAGTAAGATCAGTAATAAAAAATATGTATCATTATAGAACAGTTCCGATTTTTAATTAAGTTCTGGAAATTGAATACTGAAAAAAAGCCATGCCCATACTTTCGCTTTCGTTGCACTCCAAGGTATACCGATCACTCATTGTACAATTAAATCATGTATAAAAAATACCGAAATTGAAAATGGGGTTGCTGGGAAGATGCTTTCCAACAACCCCAAATTTCAGTTTAATTCTACTACTAGTTGATTAAAAGTACAATTCCTGTCAACAATGTACATACGTACATACTGACCGACTGACAATACGCCTATAGGGCGGGTAGATCCACCACATCTCTCAGTAGGGAGGTGGTGTGGAGGGTCCTGCGCGCGCGGGAGGGGAGGCAGCAGGTGGCCGTGCTGCGCAGCGACCTGTCGCGAGCATTTGACGTCGCGGACCACTCCGTCATAGCGGCGAAGCTGCATCACTACGGCATCAGGGGGCCTGCGCTGAACCTGTTGATTGACTTTATGTCTCACAGGTTTCAACCTGGCGGGGAGACCGAACCGCCCACTGCGTGTGGCGATGAGACTTGTTTTCTGGGGTAAACTAGACAGTGGCTTGTCCTGGGACACGCACATTGATTGGCTGTGCTGGAGTCTTAGCGGCGCATGCTTCACCCTACGCAGACTGACGTCTACCTGTTACTTTGCGACCATACAGTCTCTCCTCACTTACGGTGTTGAACTGTGAGGCCGAGCGGCAGACTGGCATAGGGTATTCGTTATGCAGAAACGCGCC
Source organism: Argyresthia goedartella (assembly GCA_949825045.1). Lineage (NCBI taxonomy): Eukaryota > Metazoa > Arthropoda > Insecta > Lepidoptera > Argyresthiidae > Argyresthia > Argyresthia goedartella. Next base: position 17,073,850 of record OX463829.1, on the reverse strand, counting down.
ATCCGTGCGATTGTGGGTATACCCACATTACCGATTCGGCACCTCCGCACTTTAAGGATTTCAAAATCATGCCCTTCCCTGTATATATTGCAGGTTGCCTTATTCGTGAGGCAAAATCTACAATTGTACAGGGTATGTCCGCGGGCGCACCGCTTGGGCACATGTTGGCTGTCCCGCACAAGCTGGCTAAGAGCGAGCAGTCCGTATACGTGTGCGGCCCGGGGGTATACAATAATCTGCCGGACGAGGTGAAGAGAGCTGAGTCTCTGGCAGAATTTAAACATACCCTTAAAAATGGCTGACAAGGCAAGCTTTCTACACAGTGGCGGAATTCATTGACAGGAAGAAATAGAATAAGTGTAATGAAATTGATTATGTATTTGTTTGATAATTTTAACTTATTATATGATTTATTAATTACTGTGGGCATTTTACCACACATGTATGTATACAGATACATACATACCTATTGTGGTTATTGCTTTTTACAATTTTTTCTAATGATTATTGTTATATCTGACATGTAATGTACAATTACCAATAAATTATCTTATCTTTTCTTATCTTCCATTATCTCTAGAAAGTCAAGTAAACGTGGTCGTTTGGTTTTGATTTTTTTGTTTAGCTGACTGGGCCAAGTCTCTACCATATTGATAAATCGCTGATGCAAAGCCCCACAATTTTAAATATTTTCCATATTTGAAATTTCCAGCCATTGCGTCACGAAATAGTCACATTTTTTTTTGGGTTTTCATTGTTTGGTGCTATGGACACTATACAGCCAAGCATTTGACCAAATCTCCTTGCAGTATAAAAGCCATGTGTAGGTACTATTTCATTTTATTTTGAATGTAAAACACTGGCTTCGACTGTCCCATATTTTATTTCAGTCAAGTCCGAGTCGTGCGAATAATGAAAATAATAGCAGTTTTGGGGCTGCGAGGCATCACCCCCTGCGAGTATTAAGCAAAGTAAGCTAGAAGTTTGACTTTTTCACTTTAGAATAAGTCGCCCCATGCTGAAGTCGAAAAAAATAATAGGACTTGAAGTTTTAAACATCATTGCTCTGAGTTTCGGGGTATGCCTATAAATGTCATACTATGTTTTGTTTGTTACATAGTATAGGATCGATATTTCATGTTTTGCACCTGCACTTTTAGCCATCGGTTTGTCACCCCTCATTCTCATCCATTACTTTTCGTTTTACAAACCGCTGGAGAAGTTATTCACTTCAAAAGTTTGTCGACGTCGATATTTATTTTTATTTCATTACTTATTGCAGTTTACTGGTGTCGCTACAAAATTGAACATAGATTTCAGAATTCGGTTTCAATTTGCTGCCAACTTCACATCATCCTATAAAATACAGCTGTACTTCCTTGGCGCACCCAATTATCTAGACGTACTTGCCGTACTAATGACGTTGCATGTTGTTATCACACAACCATCTATCATCAACTAACGCATGGCATGATCATAATATTGTTGTATCCGCTCATGTCCCTAATTATAGCTTGTACTAACAAAGGAGGTGCGATCTGACAAAGAACGATTGTCTGGAATTTTTCAGATATTTTCTTTATCATATGAAAACAAAATCCGTTGTAAATATTGATGTTTACATGTTCGTTGCAGCGAAAACTATTTCACCATCATTCTGAAAAAAAAACCTTTAGCTGGATATGAACAAATCCCGTGTTTGGAGGGGTTGAATATTTATCAGATAATAATCTAACTGCAACTTGTTCTACTATCTATCTATCGTTTGATGAGTTTTCCGTATTTTTCCCTGCAGATTTTCTACGGAGATAATGAATGGAATAGTAATAACACCCTATATCACCTCAGGTTTCAATATCAATCGACCTCCCGACTTTACCTAACCTACCACACCCATCCCAGTTCAAAGTTCAAACTACCCACGCAGACCTAGAACAACGACGTATCGTGTCCTACGCCTACGTCATTGCAGTATTGATCCGCTTCCATTACAGCACTTACATACAATACGCTGGTCAGAATCTAGCTCTTAGATGTTAGCGCGTAATTCTTCATTTTACGAAATAAAATATGGCGTGGCGCCTTTGCAATACTTTGCATAAATGTATGGGGTGAAGAGGCAGAGTTGCGGCTACGGTTAGGTTAGCCAATAGCAAGAGGCTAGCTCGTCGCCACTTATTATTTGCAAAAAATATAGCTGATAGCGCCCTCTGAGAAAATTTGCTAGGGCTAGGGGACTAAATAATTGCTATAGCCGTGTGAAATTGCGGAGGCAGCTTACCCGTTTTATCATAACTTAAGACTTAGTATATGGTTAAGGCCAGCAATGCCCAAAAGTATCGAAGGTCTTCCGTGACAAACCGTAGCAATCTTGTGTCATCAATTTATTCTTAACTTCATTTAGTTAAGTTAAATAAATGTTTACCTACCCCCAGTGGGGACGAGCTCCTTCCCCCTCTCCCACAAACGAGGAGTACTTTTGTTCGCTGAAAGGCGGGTCTGAAACCTCTATTTATGGAGACAATCCGTTCTGGTGTGTTCGTTACTGAATGTTACGTGATGCATTATATTGAATTCATATGACGTGTTTCAGATATACGAGTACAATATGATAGTTTGTTAGATATCAAGCAAAGACATTTTAGTTTTACTGATAATGCGTATATACCTAGTTGTTTTCGAAACATGAATCTGCCTACGAACTCTGTTTATGGAAATGCAAACTCCTACATAATAATATGTATAGGGCGACATTTAATGAGCCGACCATATTTCGGGGAATCGTAGTACCCATAATTATGAACAACTTTCCCCAAGAAACATATGGTCGTAAGCGAAAAGAAAATTTGGGTCTCCCGTAGTAACTTGTAATCAGCTGATCGGGTCAATGTGCTGAGGGACGATTATTTTTTTCATTTGCGACCATTTATTTCTTGGGTAAATATTGATGGGTACGTTTGCCAAAATATGGGTAGCTAATTAAATGTCAGCATGTATATCGATAGAATTGGCAAGTATCCATAGAAATGTTTGTTCTCTCTCACCATCGCACGGGATATAGGCACACCTCCAAATATTCTCAGAGGCAATTAAATGCCCGACACATGTATAGAGCAAAAAATGCAGGTTCAATGTAAATTAGCACAGGCCCTTAGTTAATAGTCATTAGTTTCTTAATGTAAGAAGAATTGTGATAATCAGGTACCGTAAAGTTATTAAAGCTGTCTTGATTTTCCTTCATATTTTTTGTACCTAATGTTTATAATCGCTTCTCCATTATGCTCTTTTCCACAGTGCAGTTGTTTGTAATTTACCTAACGAGGTCATACAATATCTTTAAGCACGAAGTTAGTAGCATTATATCTGAACTCACAGAAAAGTACATACGTCACATGTGTTCAGGTGACGTTATTCGCCGGGTTGTTTGTGCGACTGTTGCCAATAGAAAGACGTTATTTATTCGCTTCGATGATCGCTAACAATGCGGGGCGAACATTATGATATGGCATGTACTAGTCACATACGACTTAATTTATTATTTGTGTCGCATCTTGTATTCTTAAGAATTAGAACTTTTTGCGATAAAATGTTTTTTGTACTTTGTCCAATACTTTTGACATTTCCTAAGAAAGTTCGGCTGTTTCAAAACGAACCAACGCGTACCAAAGTGAAGCGAAGCGATGATGCAGCGATGGAATTTTTTTGATTGCCAGTTTTTGTGTCCATCCATTCCATTACTTCCTTCCCCTAAAAGATATAATATCAGCCGCTAATTATCTTATCACCTTATCGACCGAACACGGGGCTCCGAGGCCTTTTGCTGCTGCACGACAACGCGCCCGCACACTCCGCCGTCAATACAGGGAACTTCCTAGACTAGACAATACCCCGATTTACATATCACCTCAACAGGTGATATGTAAAATCGGGAATACGAATCTTAACGAAAGTGACAGCGGTAATTACTGCCACACAAGAAAAAAAGAGAGCGCAAACATTGCGCTCGACTCAAACCACATAAAAACGATTTAAAAATAAACCTCCCTATTTTGTCAAAAATAGTTTTAATGAGAGTTTACGAATACATAATATCCTCATTTTAATGCAATTCCGCAATGAAATTAGTTAGGATTTCAGAATTACAGTAAAAAACAAAACATTTCGCAATTAAATTCTATCGAGAAAATTTCACCCAATCGCGTTTTCCTTCAGTGAGAATCTTAATAAAATACTCAATTAACGTTAACTAAATCTGTAGATGACTTCATAGTGGAGTAAATCAATTCGAAAAAAAACCCATATATTTTTCGTATCACCGAAGTGAGTGAAGGACCTATAAAAATAAAAAATCTGCTCATAGGGATTCAGTTACGTTCGAGATGGCCTTATAAGAGGTATCAGCAACGGCAAAAAGTGCTTCGAAAATCGTTTTTAGACGCATGAAATTTGGGTTGATGCTGTGGGAGAGTTCTTTGAAAATATGTAATAATATTAACCTACACAGAAAGGTGTAGTCATGTTTTAAAGGGTTGTTGTTGTTAGGGAGATCATCCTGAACAACTTCACTTTGAAACCAATATGATCAGAGCAACTTCATTTTTTGATATAGCTGATAACACAATTATCACTTTACGTTACTACGTATTTACGGTCGAGAAGTTAGTAGATAAATTATCATAAAAAGATTAGTCAAAACGGCACCTCAAAAAGATAAGATATCAGCTGCTAATTTCCTTATCAGCTTATCATATCATTGATACGATGATTTATGATGATGACTCGACGATTTGACGATTCTAGATCATTCCACATACAGCTTTATTTTAATAATATGTACCTAAAAAGTCCGTAGCCAAACTTTTCTTGAAAAGTAATCTACACTAGAGATATGTAGCTGGAGCAGCCTTAAATTACTTGGGCAACAAATATAATGATCACCAAAATAATTTTTTCCTACCCAAAATGGGTAAATGCTACCCAAAATGGGTAAATGGTCACCAAAAGTTGCAGAAAAAAGTTCAGGGCAAAATACTGCGGTAGCTTAGGTGAAGGGTAAAGGGGGTGAGCGAAGCGTAGGTATTCAGTAAAAAAAAGGTAAAGGGGGTGAGCGAAGCGTAGGTATTCAGTAAAAAAAATGGCAATCATTTGGGATGTGTGTAGAGTTGAATTGTAGTCTCTGTTTTGAATGACTACTATTAAAATGTACGTGTTCCCATCGAGTATTTATAAAGTTGTTTCGATGACGGTAGGTACCTACTTACCTGGTTTCCATTTCGCAATTTGCAAATTGATTCTTGTAATATGTAAAGTTAACTTTGTTTTTTTTACAATGTAAGGTAAGTATATAATAGAATTTGTCACACATCCAGTTAACGAGTGCAAATTCATTTACTAAGTAGGTACCTACTACTTAATAGCTTCATAGAGCCTACCTATGTTTGTACCGTATATCTACTTGTATGTAAAACAAATATCTTGCACTTTAAATAATAAGCAAGGTTCATTTCATATACCTACTCGTACATAAATGCTAAAAGTAAGTGCAAAATACTATGAATGCCATTCCCGATGAAAAAGTTATGATATTTTACGAGTATTTTGATAAAGATAAGTAGGTAACTACAACTAAGAGGAAGTTATAAACGAAATGACCCATTCAGTCATTTGAATAGTCTTGAAATGAATGAAATGATTGAAAAGGAAAATTATGTATTCTTTACGTACACTTTTAGTGCACGGGTTTTCGTTTAAAATCACTTACAAACAAATAACACTTACAAATAAATAGGTGAATACCTACATTGAAATAATTAGTTTCTCCACAATGAGTAATCTAATAAATGATGCCAAACTGCTCACTTCACGATCTGAATCTGTTATGTAACGATACGATTATTTATGTATCTGCTATATGTATCTGTATCTGCTATATGTTCAGTTGAAATCCTGTAGTCTACGGCTTCTATAGAGCAAAGCCTGCAGATGTTTTTCTTATACTGTGAGTACAGTCGACAGAAAATTAAGCATATAATTTTGTTACCACGAACACAAGGGTAAAGCGTCATCATCAAAGAATCTACCGCTCATTATAACACTCAATTCACTTCCCTACACGGTGTAAATATTTTATTCACGAAAAGTCGCTATAATTTAATTAGATTCACTAACGTAACTCTGGGTGATCACGTGACTTAATACTGTTAGTACAGATATCGCTGGCAATGTCGATGTGAATGGTTTCGCATGTTCTGACTACATAAAAGGTGACCGAATGAATGAATTATAATAGATTACAAAAAAAAGCGCACGCATGAACTAATGTTATATCCATAATAGAAGATGTAACATCTTTACAGTAAGTCACCCTTAGTTCCATCTACTGAAGTAAAAGGACTGCACCTAGACCAACACTGCGGATGGAAACTGCACATAGAAAAACTGTGCTTTGTTTACCCTCTAAGGAGATTAACGCAGATTGCGACCACAGAGCTAGCTATTACTGCATATTTCGGATATGTGCATTCTATCCTTAGTTACGGTATCATCTTTTGCAGATATTCTACTGACAGGGACAAAATAGTTAGGCATCAGAAAAAAAATATTAGGGCCATCGCTGGCATATATAATTGAGTTCCTCATTATGACCAATGGGTTTTGACCTAATATGACTTCATTATACCCTCGGTAAGTCATTATGACCAATGACTTACCGAGGGTAGTTAGGGATGCAAGCTGTCTGCTCTTCGCGGATGATTTGAAGCTTTTTCGACATGGTGGTAGCGTGGAGCTAGGAGAACCGGCTACAACAACGAAAACAACGAAATGCGTAGCGATAACGTTCTCCAGGGCGCACGCTCCCCTTCAATTCAGCTACCAAATGGAGGGAGCGGTGCTAGAAAGAGTGACGGAGGTCAGGGATTTGGGTTGAAACTAGGTCTAACCTCAACTTTAGCGGTCACATTACTAATGTCTGCAAAAAGACTTTTAGAAATCTTAGATTTGTACTCCGTGGGGCACATGCGTTCACGAACATCCGTACGATCATAACGCTGTATAATGCGTTGGTTAGAAGTCAGTTGGAATGTAATGCTGTCATCTGGACTCCACATGAAGCTAAATATAGTCTCATGTTGGAGCGTATTCAGAATAAATTTGTGAGATTCCTGTACCTCAGACAGTATGGAGTATATCCCCTGTAGCCCTCGATGTATCCCACACTATTTATTTTAGGTATGGTGGGATCCAACGAGCTAATCGTCAGGAGGGATCTCACAATATTAGTACATATTTTTAAATTACTGAACACCAAAATCACAATCCGGACTTGCTATCGGCTTTGAATTTGTGTGTCCCTGACAAGTTCGTCAGGCGAAGGCGGCGGCCGCAGTTGCTGGCTGTGGCATTAGGTCCAACTGTTAAGATAGATTTTAAGTGGATAAATAAATAAATAAAATAGACGAAAAGCTGCAAACCCTACTTCAAAAAATTGGACATTCTAACTTTTACATCGATATTTATCCTAGAGTGCTTATAATGTTCGTTAAGAAAAATTATCACACAAGTTTTATAGAACAAAACACAATTCACACAAGATATCTACCTAATAAAAACCACTTAGTACTTCCTTCTTCTAAATGCGTGCTATACAGAAAAAGCTTTTTAAAAAATTAAAAAATATCGTCTTAACCTATTACGAAATGCTATAAAAAAAAATTTTTTTTTTAATTGTTACCAAAATCTTCATACTCAACAAATCCGCGTCGAAGTGAATGGGTTGGATTGAGTTTTCTTTCAGTTTCTTTCTCGCCTTAGCCCACGGTTAGTGAAGCGGCGTAGCATTGCAATATTAGTATACCTAGAGTCTTAAAATAAAATACTTATAATGATACTGATTTAAGTTTAAATATATCCACTATTCTAAATATGTTTAGATCAAATTTTCAAGATTCAAGATATTATATAAGTAATAAGGTTAATATTTGTACACCCAGTACTACTAGGCACCATCATTTGAAACACTGTAAGTAATATAAAACCTAGTTATAAACAATGATGAACAAATAATCATTTTTGTATATGTATTTGTATAAAAATTTAGAGCGCCTTTATTTTTTTTCCAAAGTTCGAAAATTCAGCCTAACAAATAAGAAAAACAATATGCTCAAAGTACTTTATTTTGTAGTGGTCGGGGTATCTGATGTTTATGTTCCACAACGACCGTTTTTGTCTATCGAGAGCATCTTTGGTGTGCTCTCATATTGCTCATGTTACTATGAAGTTGAGGACGGTCCTGGCCGGTTTCGGTGCGTTTCTGGTGCATTTGTACTTGGGATAATCTTAAGATGACTTGATCTGGTTGGTCATCTCATTGGTGATCGACCACGCATTCGAGTGCCTTCCTGTTTCCTGTATTACAAAAATAATCAGTCAAATAAAATGATCCATCAGATGAATTTTTGTCTGATTCATCCAAACTTGTGACAAAACTGTCGGACAAACCATCTATTTTGGGCTCCATTGATTTATATCTCTCTTCGTGATCTTGTTTTTTTTTAATTCTCGTATATGTTTCTGGAGTAATTAAGTTAATTTCTTCGTCTAGCCGTCACAAAACGCTGTTAAGCTTGAAGTCTACATTATGACTGGCTCCTCCCTTAATGATTTCCCAACAGAGTTCAATTGGTTTCAGCTCTGGATGGTACGGTGGAAGTCATAGTACTTAGTCCATGTTCTTCGAGCATTTTATCCAGAACGCATGTGAGACATACGTTCTGGATGTCGTGGCTTATGGAGCTGAATAATGTTATATAGAATATGCTTGTTTTTATCAGAAGTTTCTTCTGTCTAACTATTCCAACATTTCAGCCTTTTTTTATTCAGACGTTGGAATCTTTACATGTTATGCATTATGATAAGACCTATCTTGGGTAATTATCATTATTCATAGATAATGTCAGTCTTTTAATTGGATTTGAACGTGAGAAGTGCATTTGTTATGAAACCGTTTTTAGTGCATGCATGCACTATAAAACATCGATGTCATTTAGATATGGGCACTTTACATCCTTGATTTGTTATTTCAGTCCACGCCATCGAATGGGAGATATCGATGTACCTACCTATGATTCATCAGTATACACTATCGGATGTCCCTGATTTTTATATTCTTCTAATTTAGTGGGGCAGGTTGAACGTTTCAGTCCCGTGATATGATTTACAATAAGACACTGCCTAATTTGCTGCATATGGAGAGTTTGCTACGAGAGCGGATGAGGGGACTGAGACGACTGAGGATGAACCTGGCCCTGTTTATCACAATCCTGATATGAGGGCCGAAGGTGAGACGGCTGTCCAGAGTGACTCCAAGATATTTCACCTGTGTAGTCCATGGGATATCTCTACCGAAGAGGGTGATTTTGAGGAGACTCGACCGACTACGACTAGGGCTAGCGCGAAAAAATAATTGCCTGACATTTGTCGGGATTGAGTTTAACCCGCCACTTCTTAAACCAATCTCCTAGTTGAGAGGCAGCCATCTGGAGCCTTTCATCCACTGAGGACCTGTTCCTACCAGAGTAGTATAGGGCAGTGTCGTCGTCGGCGAAAAAGGCCAACTGTACGTTGTGGAGCTTGGGGATGTCTCTAGTGAACAGCGAGAAAAGGTGGGGGATAGCATTGAACCTTGCGGAACACCTGCTGAAGTAGAGTGGGACTTGGAGCGAGTACCATCGACCCTAAATAGAAATTGATGGTTTAAGAGAAAATCCCTAAGCACCAATCTATCGGGGAGGCCAAGTCGAAAAAGTTTAAAGATGAGACCGTTAGGTGTTGTATGTGCCTGTAAGTAAATGTTTATGTTTATTGTTTATCGCTCCGTCCCCAAACTGTGCTAAATAAAAAAAAGGTAGGAATAAGTATTGCAAAATACTACCTTTAAATCAGCCAGAGGAGGAATGAACTCACCTTGAGGCTTCCTCGACATGTTAACATTGCATATTTATGACGTAATTCGGCTTGTGGTTCAAAATGTCAATGTCGGTTCCATCCGAAAAATAGATTTTATATTTTGCTCCCCCCTTTTATGTCCCCAATCGTATTTCTAGTGAAAACGGCTATTTCCAATAAAATAAAGCAGAAAACAGTCAAGGGTAGGATGTTCTTTTTAAAATTATCTACTAAACAATCTTTGGGTGTAGGTATGTATAGTTTTAAAATAGTAGTAGTGCAAGGTTAATGTTCGATAAACCAAGGTTTATTGAACATTAACTTTGCACTACATAATCAAGATTATGATTTGATTTAATTTGATTAAATGATATTCAAATCCCTGTAAGGGTATGGCCCAAAAATGTGTTGGACCTGGACGTTGTTCTGGGACATTCAGTAGGGACTACTCTCCCAGACGAGGGCTTACAGGGTTTTGATTGTCATTGATTAAATTTTCCATTACCCTTGTACTTACAACAATACATTTTAGCACAAGTACTGAATTGAACGATACCATTACTGATTTTCGCGACTACATCACCGAATGGTTTAGCCACCGCTTATATTGGCTAAATAAAGACTACTATTGTAGTCTTTATTGCACAGAAATCTTAATGGTATTTTTTTTTAGCAAAGGCGGGCATAAGCCCTCTCGGGCATAAGGTAGAAATCTCTAGAGAGATTTCTATCAGCAAACCTAGGCAGTTCAGGAAAAGTTGTGCAACAGTCCTAGTGCGCAATAAAACTATATACCTCTAATTATTTACGAAACTAAAACATATTGAAATAAAAATATATATCACACATACACTTACTTATATAAACATATATAAAAGTAACTATCACGATCGCAAACCTACTAAGACTACATGACAATTTTGTCACATGAAGCCATTATTTCCAGAGTTTATAACCAGAGTTTATGGTCATGCTCATTAAACTTTGCTTGCGGGTTGCTCCCCTCCCTCAAATATGGCGAAGGGGGTGATGGCTGGTGCACAAGTCATATTAGTGAACGGGTGCTGCTGTGGGGACTGGTCCAGTCTGGTTTCTCAAAAATTATGTAAGAACATAATTTATGAGATATGAGATAAAGTAATGATACAGCTTTTGTTGGTTCTTATTTATTGCTTTTGTAAAATTGTTATTTTGAGGCATTTTATTCGCACTTATGCTATAATATTGTCATTAGATGATTGTTATAACATTGTGGCATAAAAAAAATATGGAAATTGATAAAATTAATGTACTTGGTATCTTCTCTGACGGGCGTTTTTCCGATGCACTGGAATTTGAGAGTTAATGGAGTTTCCTTTTCCTGTGCGAGATTCTCCCATGAATCACCACTTGAATGGGAAATTTCCTTTATCGATCTCAAACTATAATCAGTTACTATTTATACTCCACTCGTAAACCCGACTCCACCTTCCTCGAGGTGACCTCAGCCAAAGCCTAGTCAACAACTGAGCAAAAGAGTGTTAAGGAAACGTCGAGAAGTTCCTTGAGAACGCCTCGAGACAAGGCCGATTCAAGGAGCTTTCAAGGAAACGAGTAAGCGTACCAGTGTAGCCGTTATTAGACCTACCTCTTTTTATGATTTCTTAAATATTTTTCCTGGGCGTATTCGGTTGATCTCCCTGACACTTTTTAATAGTTATATATTTGCTATAATTATGACAAAATAATGTTTTAAATTGTTTCTAAACAAATAAATGGAATATTGTTCGAAAGATAAGCACACAGTTGTTTTTGTTGACAGGGTATTAAAAGGGTTTTGATGATTTTGATGAAGTGATTTAAAATATATAGTATAAAATTAGCCAACGTTAGAATACTCTAAAAGAAGCAAAGAACGTCCTGTAGTAAATTATACTAAAGTGCGTTTGCGAAATCTTTGTTCAAAAAGTTAGGAAGTGATAAAAGTTCGATATGGTGTCGTAAATACTTTCTATGAAATTCTTATAATGTTAAATAGCCAAAATATTATTAATATACTCTAAAACATTGTTTTAAGAAGTAAGACTTAAAAATACACCCGAAACAAAGACAGGTTAATCAAATGTTTACTTCCGCAATTTCGGTTCTTTCCGCAAGTTTGATTGAATTTATAAAAAGTCACCTCTACCTTCAGTGTTACCCCTATAAAGTTATAAAATCTTTTAATAAAAACACACCCGAAACAAAGACTGGGTTATCAAATGTTTACCTCCGCAATTTCGCCTAGAAGCAGGCTGATGCGCACAGTCCCCTCACTATGTTTGAAGGGCGATCAAAGCTCGTGTTACAACGCATACACTTACTGCTGCAACATTCCATTAAGGATTTATGTGGCCTTTTTTGATGCGCCAGGGTTATCAATTGGTAGCCCAGGACATCTCTTTGTCTCCGATTTTTTTTAAAGTTTATTTTAAGCAGCGGTTGGTTTACCTATATAATTTAATTCATTAACTAATCTGCTATCTTGAAAACTAATTAATTCATCAGAATTTCTGCAATAAGTTATTGTTTTGTTAGAAGATTGATCTAAAAATGTCTGGCGGACGCGGCAGAGATATCAATGTTTAGGACTTTCGTTTTTAAGGGTTCCGTACCCGAAGGGTTCCAAACGGGACCCTATTACTAAGACTCCGTTGTCCGTCCGTCCGTCTGTCACCAGGCTGTATCTCACGAACCGTTAACTATCAAGTTAGACAGTTGAAATTTTCACAGATGATGTATTTATGTTGCCGCTATAACAACAAATACTAAAAAACAGTATAAAAGAAATATTTAAGGGGGCTCCCATACAATAATTCTTTCAATACCACATACAAACTTATGGATGCACCTGGTTACGTACATGGAGTGTGAAAGTAACCGCACCAATAACTTTGTAAACAATATTTTGCTGTGTAAAATCCAAACTATTCACTCCACACCATCGCTTCCATTGAACGGTGGTACGGAACCCTTCGTGCGCGATTTAGACTCGCACTTGACCGGTTTTTTACAATTATTTACAAAAATATCGTGCGCAAGTAAGATGTAAGGATAAAAAAATGGTTATTGTAATTATTTCGTTCCTACAGTACTTTTAAACCTCGGATTTCGAAAATTGTGCTCTTCAAGATTCACTGAGGTGCGTAACTGCGAATGCGCAACGCAATACTCGCGAAACCGTCGGTAATTGATCGATCTCAATAACAATAACTGCTATGAACCGGATCGGAGCGTCCACCAGCGTGTCTCCTCAAGTCTCCTGATTGTGTTTTATGTGATGTAGTTGAGGTAGGTATCAAGAGTCAGCTACACTATAGCAAGTATCTAATAGCAAACATGGATCTAGAAACACAACAAAATTGATGTAGCTTATAGTGACGAATTAGTGTATGGGAAAACCTCAGGAACGTCACTTTTCCACAATTTTCGGTCAGTTTGAATAAGGTTGCTGGTTTGGAAGGGGGTGTAAGCGTAACCTTTTAAAAGATAAGGTAATTCTGAACATGTTTCCCTGTAGACCACACATAACTTATAGCATTGTTATTTACCTCAAGCATTGTGTGCAATTTCCACAAGGCTTATGTTTAAACGATTACCAAAAACACACCTATTTTACTACCAATAAATTCGAAATGACTGCCAGAATGGATGAATGTTCACCAAATTGTGTTTGGATAAATAATCACCAAACTTCTTTTTATGTTTTGTGTACTTAAGTTTATGTTTTAAGTATTTTTTTGTTGTTCTTACATGTTCAACCTAACACGAAGGATAAAGGGGGCTTCACTTCGCTCACCCCCTTTACCCTTCACCTAAGCTACCACAGTTTTTTGCCCTGATATTTTTTGCAACTTTTGGTGTTCATTTATCCATTTTGGGTAGGAAAAAAATATTTTGGTGATCATTATATTTGTTGCCTTTTCATAATAGGGTAATAAAGTGACCTGCCTTATCAATGTAAACAAAACCGTGATAAATAATGTAATAGCTAGGTAACTAGTAACAACTTCTGGTCGGCCTTGGAGTCTATTTATAAATTAATGTACGTAGAATATATATCAGGTCTATTTATATACAATCATGCCTCTATTGAACATTGAACGTTAAACCCTAGATGTAACCTATAGTATGCACTAATGTTATAATATATTCAGACACACATTCGCGCACACCCACACACACAGACACACACACACACACACACACACACACACACACACACACACACACGGTCTAAACTAAAGGTGCTCTCATACTGAGGACATGATCGCCTCAAATATAGACTTGCACTAGAATAATGCGAATCTATGTTTGAGTATTACATCAGTGAGGTAGTGGAACTGAGCATTACCGTAATTATTGACAACCAAGCATTTCCTACAAGCTGCAATGAAATAATACAATTTGTATTATTTCATTGCAGCTTGTAGGAAATACTGTATACTATTAGAATAATATAGGTAGAACGTGTAATGGTGTATTAGTATGGGAAACATTGAACTGCACATCAAAAATACTGATTTTCACAGCAAATATCAGGGCAAAATGCTGCGGTAGCCTAGGTTTGGGGTAAAGGGGATGAGCGAAAGCGAAGCCCCCTTTATCCTTCGTGTTAGGTTGAACATGTAAGAACAACAAAAAGTACTCAAAACAGAAACTTAAGTACACATAAAATATTTAAAACATAAAAAGTGTTTTTGTTGATCCTTTTTTGCTGTGCAAATCAGTATTTATGATGTGCGATTAAATACTAGCCTATTAGAATTGTGTTGCAATGCAAAAAAGCAACCTATTCCTATTATAGACGAATTAAGGATAAATTCACAAACTGCTTCGTAGATAGGTACCGAAGTTATTTAAACGAAGAATGAAATAGAACTTAAATGAAGAATGCTGGCTCTATCATCTCCCTCACTTATCGAGAAATAGTGACAACATAGTTTTGAGAGCCAGTCAAACTTTGAGTTGGCACCCGGGCCTCAACGTCGATAAAAAGTCCATAGATCGCTTTAGTACCTTCTTACATACAATGGCAGAAAAGCTAAATTGGTGGCTTTATCAGGGCCTCACGTTTACAATTTTACATAGGTACCTACATGACTGGCTATTTAGCAACACGAGGTTCATTGCTCGGCAGAATGGCTATCCATCCATCACAGGTTAAATAGGTACCTGGGTGGGGTAGTCTGAGTACCTACGCCTTTATTTACCCATGATCTACTAGTTTCGTTTGTATATGTCACCGTAAGATTGTCAAAACCGTTAGTTTATAATCTAACGTTTTTTTTCTCGTTAGTTTACAAACTATCGATAAATTGTAAACTGTACCGTACTGCTTGCAATATGGAGAGTTAGTTTATAATAAAACCGTTAAATTGTGAACTGGTTTAATCTTTTTTATTTTTTATTGTTTGTTTTAAATAAGAAAATAAATAAATATCAGAGGACAATCTTATACAGGGCCATAGTAAGCTCAACAATTCTTGTGTTATGTTATGGGTACTAGACGACGATTTAATAGAGACAAGAACTTTATTCTCATAAGAAATTACATTTCACTTAAAATGAGATATGCTTAAAAATACATAGGTAGATTATTTTACGGTACGTTGCAATATGTAGCTTTAACTTATTTTTGAAAGTGTTAATACATTCGCAAATCTTTACATCGTTTGGTAAGTTATTGAACATCTGTGCTCCCTCAAATATTATTGTCTTTTTCCCATAATTAGTCCTAGGTTTAGTTAGTTTAAGTTTGATTTTGTTACGAAGATTTCTGTTATCTGATAGGTGTAGTTCAATGTTAGATTTTATGGCATTTGTAGTAATTTTCCTTATTAAAATACATGTGTTATATTTATATAGTTGGTTAATGTTAAATAGTTTAGTTTTCTCGTACAGTTGTTTTGTTGTCGTGTCAAAGGGGTAGTGTAGTAAAACCTTGACAATTTTGTTTTGGGTTCTCTGTAGCTGGTTAAGGTTGGATGGAGCCGCTGATCCCCAGATTTCAATTAAATATTCGAGATGCGATTTGGCTAAGGAATTGTATATAAGGGGTCTTATTCTACTTGGTATACAATGTGCTACCCTTCGAAGTGCTCCTAGTGTGGATATCAGTTTAGATCTGACATACTCAATGTGTGGTCTCCACGTTAATTTATCATCGATAATTAAACCTAAGTATTTTTCTTGGTGTGACCTTTTAATATATTCATTATTTATTTTAAGTGGCTCAAATTCAGGGATTACTTTATTTTTAGCGGCTAGGATCATATATGAAGTTTTTGATGCATTTATCGTTAACAGATTACTCAGTAACCACTGATTGAGTACTTCTAAATCTCTTTGCGCATCGTGGATTAGTTCATTGAATGAGTTGCCGAAGTAAAACAAGCAAGTGTCATCAGCATATAGCGTAATATTTCCAGTTAGTCCTATCGTATTTATGTTGTTTACATAGATAGAGAACAGTAACGGTCCGATTATGGAACCCTGGGGTATACCATATGAGATATTTTGGAATGAACTTGTGAAATTCTCGATCTTATCAGCTTGACATCTATTGTGTAGATAGGATTTGAACGTGTTCAGAGCCGAGTCTCTGACGCCGAGGTCGTGTAATTTTAGGAGTAGCTTTTGGTGACTTACTGTGTCGAATGCTTTTTTTAGATCTATGAATATGCCAACAGAAATGTTTTTTTTGTCAATATTTGTTTTAATTTTAGTAATCAAGTCTATAGCGGCCGCAAGTGTGTTAGATTTTGGTCGAAAGCCATATTGTTGGTCAATTAAAAAAATATTTTCCGTAAGGTAGTCATTAATTCTATTATACATAATTCGCTCAAATATTTTCGAGATGACAGGCAACACCGATATCGGCCTGTAGTCGCTTGGGTCCGTTTTAGGTCCAGATTTGTATATTGGACTAATTTTAGCAGTTTTAAGTGAATCCGGAAAAACCCCTAGACTCAAGCATTTGTTTAAGCATTGGACAAGTTTTTCAACAATGACATTCTTTAAACATTTGATTACTTTAGTTGAGATTCCATCTAGACCAATGCTTGTATTGATATTAAGGTCATCTATAATGTTATTGAGTTCGTCTATAGTGCATGGCCTAAGTTCATTCAGTATATTGTCGTGAGTGTAATTGTGTCCATACATAAAAATCTGACTACTATCAGTGTGATATTTAATTGGTATTCTATTAGCTAGCTCTGCACCAACTGACGAGAAGAATGTGTTGAATACGTTACAGATTTCAGTACCGTCAGTTACCAAGACAAATACTTAAGTAAATAAGTAGAAAACATCCAAGATTAAGAAATATATTGCCCTTACCGGGATTCGAACCCAGGACCGTCAGCTTCGTAGGCAGGGTCGACGACCGGTTTAGCTAGGCTAAATCGGTCGTCGAAACTTGAATTGCTAACGAAATACCAGGGCAAAAACACTGCGGTAGCTAAGGTAAGACTAGAGGAGGCGAGCGCAGCGACATCCCCGAATAATCTTCGTGTTAGGTTAACATGTAAGAACAAAAGTAACGTTAATTCTGAACCCTATCGGTCTGGTTTACAATTTGTCGATAGTTTACAAACTAACGCGTTAGTTTACAAACTAACGCGTTAGTTTATAAACTAACGGTTTTGACAATCTTACGGTGACATACACAATTTATGGTTCTTTCTGGGATATACTTAACTACATACCACATACCTACAATGTTAGTTTTTTATGTACGAATATAGCTTGGAGGAACGCGGCCTTTCCTACGGAAAAGCTACCTACTGCCGTGTTGCTCGAAGACGCAGACGAAGAGGACACAATGAGGGTGAAACATTCTACACGACAAAATGCCAGAATATTAAAATATTAATTGTAAAAAGACATGACATGAGAAGACTTATGAAGATGAACATATTTTAAAATCATTGTTTAGATCTAGTTCTATGATAGCAGGTGAAAATTTTGGATGTACGTGAGTTAATGAGTTAACACGTGCAAACTTTCAAAATCTAAATGTGTCAAAATCTAGCCAACCTATATTCCGGCAAAGGAACCAACCTCTAAAATACATTTCTGTCTAATCCTCCTTAAATCCACAGCAAAATTTCGGCAGTGTCACATTGACATTTAGTGTAAGGAAAACACTGTCATTTTTCCCCAGATTTTGATCTGTTTGAGTTTTGCTTTCTGACGGGGGCTGAGCTGAACATACTAGGTACAATGGTAGGTACTACTCCACCAAGCCAACTAGGCACCTATCCAATGTCACGTCACCCGCACCCCCAAGACGAAAGCGGCGTGCGGGCGGGCATCAGATAGATGTGTAATGAAATGAATGTATAACTGACTGAAACCGCACTCAACCTTGAAGGTGTGCCGGCCGAGCACAACATCGCTGGATTCATCAACAGATTTATGCCGCGAAATGCGATTGATTCGATTCAGTAATCGTTTTCCTATGTTTTTTCTCGATGACTGCATTTTCCTATGTTTTTCTGCTGTGGCGGGCCAAGTGACCATCAACCAAGTTGGCTAGAGAGAATAGTTAAATGATTGTTTCCTACTCTGGACAATGAATTCCATCTTTCGTATCTGAAGATTTTAGATGACAACATAAACATTAAAAAACATGCAGGCACCTACATTACTTCTGGCCCCACACTAGGATACCCTGTGCTGTGGGAACCAGAAACAGCGACGTCACACACATATAAACATCCAATACCTAGGGTTTTTTTTTCTTTTACCCCCAGCCGGGATCGAACCCGAGACCTCTCGCATGGTAGGCAGAGCCACAACAGCTGCGCCACAGATGTCATCGAACTCAGCCTCATAAAAGTAGAAGTTGAAACCATGTTGAAACAAGCAAGATTTTTTGATCTTTGACAAAAATCTATGCAGATCATTATATCAAACTATATATCAAGCTTTTTGGCGTAAATGAAAAAAAAAACTCACTTATCAATTATCATGATTATGCGAATTCATATAATGCAAATAATAGAGCATTCCATGCCAGACTACTAATTAGATATTCCTAGCCAATTTAGATCATTACCGTAATTTCCGTCTGAGCGTCTGGAAATCTTCCGTTTCCATAGGAATGGAAAACTACATGGAGTTATAGTAAGTCTTGCGTCTTTTACAGGGTGATTAAGAATGGTGTTGACATGTTTTAAAGTAATAGGGTATCAAATTGTACTTTAATCAGCACTTAATTTTCATACAGATATACCTATACAGTCTTTTAGCACTTAGAATATACTATGTTATTTTAGTGATTTTAAGGGTAAGGGTTTATTGTTTATATATTTTATATAAAATTCATGTTCTTGTTGTTCGAATGCTTCTTCATTTCGGACAGAAATAATAATTCGGAATGTAAAAGATTTTCAAGATCTTTTCAAGATAAAACTGTGAAAATAATTTAACAATCAATAACAGTGAATAAATGAATTATCTATCTATATATGTAGATGGCGTTGTTCCCACCAAAAATATATAGGATTACTGTCTCCCGAAAAAAAACCGAATGTCCTTCATTTGTCTTCTACAGCGTAGTTTGCTAAAATTGCCTTCGCCGTTAAGTTGGCTGTCCTGTAAATCTGTCAAATGTCAATTTTATTAATTTGTTTTGTTTTTTAAAGTGGTGAAATCTCAGATTATAATGGTCTTACCTCCGATTTCTGAATTGAAAATTTCTCTAAACAAATACATAAGTATAGTTCTGTCTCTGCAGATGTCACACAAAACAACGTGACAGAATGATACTTAAGTGCCTATTAAGTTCGTGAATGAATGAATGTATGAATGGTGCTTCTCCAGCCAGGGTTCTAAACCTGTTCCGGTCTTTCGGCCGGCATACCAGAGAGCACGAGTTTTGAGGGGGGGCGGAATGACCTGCTCGATAGGAGGGGAAGGAGCGTGAATTCAATCGACCGACTCTTCAGCCTGAAGCCAATATAGGATATGTGGAATGGGGAGGATATAGGATTTGGGGAGCAGCTGTTGTTTTCTTCAAGTTCATGTTTTCCTTCTATTTTCAGGTATTGTTATAGGTTGAGTTTCCTGTCCTGTCGTGTTCCGGTTATCCGGTAAGGTCTCCGTTTCGCTTTCGCTGTCTGTTTCTGGAATATGGTATATTTGGCTCGATGCCTTTCTGACTTCGTCCCTGTTGTGTGCTGATTCTGTCCAGTAACTGTGTTCTTTACCGTAGTATTTGATGTCATGCTTAAGGGAATCTTTCCAGGTGTAAATGGGTCGGCCAACTTTCTTCTTCTTTACTTCGTATTTCAATGCAGCGTGTAGTAGGTGTTTTTGTGGGCGTCGTAGAATATGTGTATACACATCCGATGGTTTTTGATTTGTTTGGTTATTGTTTTGCCCTGTAGTAAGTCATGAATTTTGTGGTGTCTTGGATAGCTTCTGGCGTTCTCAAACATGTCTCTGAGGATGAGGCGTTCATATTTTCTTAGTCTAGAACGGTTTGCTTTGGTGAGGGCTGCCGCTTTAAGTCCGTATTTTATACACGGTGCAATAACCATTTTGTAAATCAGGCGTACTATTTTCCAGTCCATGTTGGATTTCTTTAAATATGCATTAGGGCCTTGGAATTGCCTATGGCTTGCCGGCATCTCTTCTTTATTGTGTCTCTCCTACTATGTCCTGCCGTTATATATGTGCCGAGATATTTTATTTCGTCTACGGGTCGTATTGGAACTCCGTCCAATACGATCACTTGTGTGGGCGCTGGGTGTTTATGGGGTCTCTTATAAGAATTTTCGTCTTTGTTTCGTTAGTATCGAGACCTACTGTTTTTAATTGTGCTTTCCATTGCGTGACGATTTGGTCAAGGTATTGTAAATCTTGACAAACGATGATGAGGTCATCCGCGAAGGAGAGAATAAGTGGTAAGACTATTTCTTCATCTTGGTCCAGTTTTATGTTGGGAATTTCTTCTTCCAGTGTTTTGAGGACATCATCCATTAATATTGTAAATAGTCTTGGTGACAGTGGACAGCCTTGTTTTACTCCTTTTCCTTTGTTGATCAAGTTACTTTGCTGTCCGAACCATTTGATGCAGGTCCGTTCATACATGCAGGCTTTTATTATCCTATTGGTTAAAATCTTATTGGTCCTTGAAAGGAGAATATCCTTGAGCACGTTTAGGTCTATAGTATCAAATGCTTTGGCGATATCTAGCACCAGTACATATGTTCTGTTACCCGCGCGCCATTCTTCGTCTAATACCCTGCGTAGTGTGAAGATGTGGTCATCGGTGGATCTATTGCGGAGAAATGTTGCTTGGTAGTTCCCGAGTTCTTTTGTTATCTCGTCTAGTTTGATGAGCAGGTATGTCGCGTATATGCGATATCCTGTATTACACATTGTTATACGGCGATAGTCATTGGTGTCTTGAGGGTTTCTGATTTTGGGGATAGGTACTTAGACCGTTTCATTCCCGGACTCCGGTATTATATTTTCTGTCCATGCTCTGTGCATTGTTTTGGTAATAACCTTTAACAGTTGTGGCGGTATTCCTTTGTACAGTTCCGGGACTACCTGATCTGTACCCGGCGCTGTTCCGTTACGCATGCGGCTGATTATCGTTTTTATGTCGGCTATTGATGGACCATTTTCTAGATAGTCAGGGTTTAATGAAGTTTCGTTAGGGATAATCATAATTTTAGGGTCTTCTGATTTCCATAATTCCTGTTCCCAGCGTGACATTGGGATAAATCGTTGTTTTTTCCACCGTCTCGATTGAAGCTGGTGTCGTCTGTAATAGTGGTACACGATTTGCTTGGGTGTTTTTTTTCCTAGGCCTTCAAAAAATGCTCTGCATTCTCGTTTTTTTCATTATCAATAATTTCCTCAAGACGTCATCGGCATTCTTTGAGTTGTTTAATGATTGTTTGGTCGGTTGGTCGACGTCTTTTAAGGAATTTGGCATTTGTAAATTTGCCAGAGTAATTCGGTGTTCCCGCGATCTAGCGGGTTTTACGGAAAGTGTTTTTTGGGCTACTGACTTCATAACCCCATGTAATAGATTCCCACGGAATGTCGGGCGTATATTCGTCGTCATTTTCTATAAATATAAAAAATATATATAATACCTTGGACACTATTTACACACATTGACCTAGCCCCAAACTAGGATTCCCTGAATCTTGGGTACTAGACAACGATACACATACTTATATAGATAAATACTATACTTAGATAGATAAACAACCATGACTAGGGTACAAACATCCGTTCTCATCAAACAAATATTTGCCCCCACCGGGACTCGAACCCGGGACCCTTGGCTTCGAATATGTAGTTGTTCGCCGTAAGTTCTTCCATAATCCCGTTATGGTATTTTACTTTTGTGTCATTCATTTCATTTCGTGCTAGGGCGGTGTACGAACCCTGTTTATAGTTGAACTTTAAAGCTGCTATCGCTTTGAACTTAGTTTGGGTTGTACTCTTTGTTGATTCCATTTGCGTGTCGCCAGTTCTTGGAAGCAGGTTTAGTGGGTCTGTTTCACCCCAGATTATCTTGTGGTCGGAAATATGCAGGTAGCTCCATTGTCCTTTGATGAAGTTAAATGTGTGTGGCGCATTATTCGAGATAATTATATGGTCTAGTTGTGATTTTGTTTTTCCGTTAGACCATGGGCCCGACATGACTTGCGAGCCCAGGTGGTTTCTACTTTTAAGTTTTCGCGGGAACAAATATCACTTAGCATTTCTCCGATGATATTTGATGATTTGTGTAGGAGATTTGTTCCTATAATTCCCTTTTTCTTGTATTCCTTTGTATCGCCTAGTCCGATATGCGCGTTAAAGTCACATAGCATTAATATATTGGCTTTGTTTGGTTTCTTTTGAATAATCTTTATAAGTTGCGAAAACGCTACGGTTGCTCTCGTGGAAGAGCTGGGGATATGTGCGTTTATTACATATAGTGTATTAGTGGCCGATGTTATTGTTGCTGCCATGGTTTCCAGGTCTCGATTTATATTGTGGACCGATAAGTTCAGGTCCTTTCTAATTAGTATAGCTAAGCCACAGTGTGCGATGCTGGTTGTGCCTGATAGATACCAGAGATAGTGTTTTGACACGTATGTCCCCGATGTCATGTTTGATTCCTGTATACAGGCTATATGTATGTTTCCGTTTGTCAATTCAGCATCAATATTGAGTCTCTTAGGTATTTCGGCGCATCCTCTAACGTTCCAAGTAGCAATGCGCATACGCTCGCATGTGACTTTTGGTTTAAATATGTGGCTGTGTCGTATCATCGTATATCCGGTGTTGTCAGGGATGTCATCTATTGATGTTATGGTTGACCCTGAGGAGGTCATGGGTGTTGCATTAAGTATTGGGGAAGGTATGTTGTTATCAGTTTGGCTGTCGGTTGCTAGATTCATGGGTAAATTTTGTGATTCAAGCAAGTATACGCTGTCGTAGTGGTTTCCTGTGAAGTTGAGGTTGATAGATCCCACTGCATCCGCGGGGTTCTTGGGCCTGTATGTGAGCGATGGTGTATTTTGCTGGTGGATTGTTACGTTAATTAGAAAGTATTCGGCGGCTGCTATTATAATCTCCTCTCCAGCCCAAGTGCCGTAATTGCGCAGATTTTTAATGCAGTCATTGAGGGTATCTTCAGGCTCGGCGATTGCAAACTTTATCTTCTGTTCATCGCAGTTTTCTTCTACATATTAACTATGTCCTTACGAATGTGGGTGTGGTCGAGTGTTAATTGATATAGGTGATTAATTTGGTCAGCAATTGCGTGGAATAGGCAGTTCACATCTCTCGGCATTGATAAGGCTTTCATCTTTTTGGAATGTTGTTGAAAGAAAGAACTTAGAGCTAATTTGATTAATTTGAACTACCTACGTACCTATTGTTAATGGTACGGGTTGTGGCTGTCAGAGTTTGTGCGTACCTTTGCGCACTTATTCTCGGTATTTTCTAAGAGAATGGGAGGCTGGGCCTGGAAGCTATAAAATGGGCGTGAGAGAGACCCGCTTAGGACAAAGAGTCTTTGATTTTATTTTTGTTATTGTTCGTCAGCTGCCTTTCGTTAATTGCCTGTTTTCTGCAAGATGGTAAAATGATCCTTTTATGATGTGCAAGTGTTGGCTTTTACTCGCTATTTCTCAGAATATGCAGTAGGCTTGCATTTATTGTTTATTTTATTTTTGTAACAGGTCAAGATGGGCTGGTTGGACCGGATGGTGGCAAATAGTTTAGTTTTGTTTTATTGTGCTTGGGTAGGTTCCTGCCTAGTTTTGTATTTTCGTATACCTAGTAGTAATTTGGAGCGAGAGCGGTATCTGTTTATGAAATGGTAACCAGCATTACGAAGGATGTTATCTGCCAGATATAAAGTTAGTTTTTCTGTTTTATCTGATATAGGGCTATCTTAATCGGAGCAATTTCACCAGGTTGTTGCTCAGCTAGTGAGACTCTCTGCACTGACATCACCTACTTCAGTTCACTTCATTAGTGCGTAGTAGTGAGGTCCGTGACACGGGTCGAGGTCCAGTCCCTGTACAAGGCCCTATTGTTTATTGCTCGTTGGAATTCGTTTTTTCTTAGCTCGTTGTCCAGAGAAGGGGCTTGTTGCACAAAAAAATAACGTATTTGCTTCGCCGTTTTGCAGCTGTGTTAGTTTGAGGAATGTTTTTTGTCGTAATTTATCTCTTTTGTTTAACTTTTTCTGTCCGGTATTGTTTGGGTTTTAGTGTCCTTATTCACGTGCCTAAAGGAAGTGCATGAAAGGGCCTGATTCTTGGCGTGGGATAATACCACGACTCGTTGTGCAACTCTAGTTTCTATTGACTAAGTATTTATGATGATGTATCAAGCACCACGAATGTCTGTGATGAAAGGAAATAAGTCTGTTTCCCAGGTTGTTGCTGTTGAGAGAGCTTAATTTTATGGGTTAGATTCACTTAAGAAATACCTTAAATAATGAAGCTTCTACGTCCTATGTAATACTTTGAGTGTCCGGCGAAAGCAATTCATTAATAAGGTTAGGTTATTGCTGAGGAGATATCCCGGTGTCATGACACACCTAATGTGCTGGATAGGGTCGGTTAATACTCCAGGATAACGGCGTGTCGTTAGGGAGTACTGTTATGTATTGCGTGAGACGTAAACTCGGGGTCTCTTCTAGTAGATTCGTCTGTGGAGATAATATATGTGGACACTGAATAGGAACGGGCTCACCAGGCAACACTCGTTGAGTTGTCTCAGCTATGTGCACCTATTGTCGTACACAATATTGTACACGTATTGTCACAGCAGCGTGGCGTAGCCTATTATCTGGTAGGGCGCAGCTCAGAACCTATCTAATTCACACTTTACGCACTCTACTTTCACCCTTGTAGCTATATTAGACACTCTCATATCATCTCGCTGATACAAAATCTCCGAAACGCGAGAAACCAGAGACAGAACAAAGGCGCGCGCCGGGTTGTGAACTATTGTTTGTTTAAATGCGTTTGCAAGATGACGGAGGTCTATAGACACGTCCGTTCGGTCCGGCAACACAAACGCCACTCCTTAAGTGCCTATTAAGTTCGTGAATTTCTAAATTCAGAAACCTGCGCTTAGTGAAATCCTAAAATCTTTGGGATCTTAGCTATATCGGTAGTAATTGCATGGTTCCCCGGTCACGAAGGGATCCCAAGAAATAAAGAGTTGGCAAAAAAACGTTGCAGACAAGTGTTTTATTGGGCCAGAACCCAGATTGCCTAAATCAGAAACTGTCACCAAAAATATCGTTGAAGATGTTCATCTCAAGGAAGGATCCAAATAAGGCTAAGTAGCTTAATCTTAGTACAGATAACCTTCCAACCCTTGTAGGTGTGGTAACAGATAACTGCAAACGTATTAGAAACTAGAAACCATTGTTAAAGCTTGAACCAAACCCTCATGCCCTCAATGTCGCTTGGAGGAAACTATCAGCACTTTGTGGGAGAATGCGTCATACATTCAAACATAATATGGCGAACAGTAGGAATGGTTAATATTAAGGAACAAGTCTTTGCAAACCTCAAAACTCAGCGACATACAATATTCGCAAAAGAACGAGGTGATTTGGGAAGCGGAATCGGCTGAACCAACAGTAACCAGCGCTCAATGGGAATTGGGTGAAATAGTCACAATAGAGAACCGATCACCCGCCTGTATTCAGCGGCGTCCCATCTCTTCATCTATCTATTTATACTAGGATTTTTAATTTGAGGCCAGACATGTAAACAAACAACTGTCATTTTCCAGTACAAGAAGTCTAATATGAATGTCTTAGATAGTCAACGGTTTTGTTCTAGAAAATGACACTTGTTTCTGGCCTCAAATTAAAAATCGCAGTATAGTTAATATGATTATAACAATGCCTAGCATCGATATAAAATACTAAGGATAGGCCTTCCCGTACTAAATTTCTAACCATTTTGAGGCTAAGAAAAATAGCGCCCCTGTCGGAATTCGTCGGAACCAAGACAGTACGAAAAATTGTAACGGCGTCACGGTCGGTCACGTTCCGATTTGTGGTGTATAGACACAATATTAGGAAAGTTGATCTACGGATAACTCTCAAATACCCGGTGACTTTTAATCGGTGATTAGGAGTAGAAATAAAATATATCTAGCTAAAATTTTACTTAAGGGGCGAGGTCTCACGCAATTAGCTCATGTTTAATTAATAAAAAGTTGAAACATAATTAAATAGGCATATTAATTTTTGTCTTTGCCGTTAAATTATGAAAGAGGATGTAAGCTCACAGATACACATTAGTAGCGTGACTTGGAATTTAAGATCTTGATTTTAATTTATAAGTAATAAACTACCTAATCATAGAAAAAGTTATGAATTAGTTAGGGGGGGGGGGGGGGTAACCAAATGACATTACGAATAGTAATCTAATGACATTACGAATATTAATCTTGACATTACGAATAGAAAAATAACCAAATCGGATCGTTTTTCAAATATAGGAAGCGGGCAGTTTCACTGTGCGTCGCGCGTCGCTACAAAGTTACGTCAGTCGAATGGTTGATTTTCGTTTGAGGATTTTTTTGAGAACAATATTTTATAGATAATCAATTTAAAGCCAATAGTAATTGATAATATAATATTTACTTGTGATACGACACTCCCTGTTTTTGTGTTTTGCGATTTGGGTATGATTTACACCTTTTTACGTCGCAGGTCACCATTTTTGTTTTTGCTGCCGATATGTCAATCGGCTGTCATCGTCCAAGCGCGACTGATTGCAAACAGTCCAATTTTCCCGATTTTGTACTGTTTTTGTAGCGACACTTTCAAGCGCTCCGTGCCCTGTCCCTACTATTCAAGTCTGTGGTGCCTAGTAATAAATGCGTGTAAGGTCCACTTAGGGAGAGGAATAAGTCGCCTAAAACCTATAAGATTTCAAAAGCATCCATCGCGAGTTTTCTATGGTTTTACAATTAATATTATTCGGGACCTGTGCTCCACTGGGACTTGTTTATTTTTCCATACTCCATCATCATTACAGAGTTATTTTTGACCCTCTTTTGCTCCATTTTCTGAAATGATTTTGTTGCTGTGAATGTTCAATAGTGACGTGTGAGTCGCATTTATTTTTACGTTCAGAAACATCCAGCCGCAAGTAACCGTTCAAATCAAATGACGTCACGAAGGGTGTAATTTAATAGTACATTACTGTCGCGGTCTGTAATGACTGCGTTGCTGGTCGCACTGTTGGTGGCCGAAAGCGCAGCACAGCGCAGCTTAAGGCCTACACAGCGCGATCAGCTTTGCAGCCTTTGATGGACAAGCTGGAATAAATGCCGAGACCGAAGGTCGAGGCTTTTATAGCGCGGTCATCAAAGGCTGCAATGGTGACCAAGCTTATAGGCCGAGAGCGTAGCTAAGCTAAGCTCGAGGACTTCATAGTGTGGCCAGCAGTGCAGTCATTGCGGACCAAGGGTTGTATAGTACTTTACTCAAATAATGCGAGTAATTAAATAAAACCAGCTTATTATAAAATTGAGAGTGAGTTTTTTTTTTGTCACACACAACAAAATTCTGAATAAAGCCTTTTTGCAGTACCTTTTTTAGTGGCACGAAGATCTCCCGTTTTTTTTTTGACACATAACCAAATTGTGAATAAAGCCTTTTTGCGCTACCTTTTTTACCATTTTCTAAACAAAGTTCGACAATCATGGAATTTGACAGGAAATTGCCGGTCGCTAAAACACGACAGTAATGGATTTTCACAGGAAATTACCGGCACCTTTTCTGGCTCCTCCAAGTAGCGCGGCAATGTCGACTTTGCTCAAAGAAGGTTGTCAAAATAATGAGCACATTAATAGCTTTGTTTGGATAAAATATTATTTAAAAATGTAATTAAACATTGTACTCGTAAGTTTCAAATTCATGAAATAAAATAAAAAGTACAATGTATTTAACACCGTCCTTTGTTATGAAATATAAAATTTGCTTATCTTAATCTGCGCTAAATGATATCGTTTCCGGCAGAAGCTACTTAATAAACATTACAGAATATTCTGTGTATTTCTCGTTCAGGTAAATTTTGAAAAATATGTATCACAATTAAATAAAATTATTGAAATAAACCGCACGTAGGTAATAGAGTTCGGCACATCTTAATCGTATCCAGATAAATGCCTATGCCTCCCGGTGGGGAAATTACTGGCTATATATTTGTTTATTGTAATGTGAATTAATTTCATGTAATATGTACTGCTGAATTTGTCTCTCAATTTGTGCATCGATCTTTTGTTTATTTATTATACCCAGGAGTACCCACTCTTTATTCAGCGCTTTAAATATAAATGTATTTATTTGATATTCTTCGTAAGCTTCAAATTAATAAGTTATCTAAATTTCATTCATCTTCGATAACACCGAATAGGATTGATTTTCCATTGCCCTTATACTGAAAAGCCAGGTGCTTTAGGGCCGGGTCACACGATGCGGTGCGGCGCCGCACGCCGCAGGCAACAAGGCGATACAGGGTGGGGCGGAGGGAGGAGGGGGGTAATCCCATACAATTCGCATACCGCAGCGGCACCGCACCTCTCCGTGTGGCCCGGCCCTTACTAGGGCGGGCGGGATGCGGTGTGACGTCATCGCCCGAGGTCGTCTGAAGGCCATTGAACTCGACCTGCGCACCATGCTCATTTTCTTTTCCTTACTAACCTTAAAATTAATAAGGAAGAAAAGAGATAGAGATAGATCAGGAAAACAAAGGGATATGTTAGTGGAAAATTTTGACCTTGAGTCGAGTAGCTTACATTAAATATGCGAAGTAGATTGATACCGTATCCAAACATCAGATAAGGAAACTGATTTATAGGTTTTATATTTACATCCACTGCTTAAACTATCTTTATCTACACACGTATCATAAACCCTCTTTACTGCGTACAAAAACCGCACGTTACGATCAGCATAATGTTAAACTACTTGGTAAAAACTCATTTCTTATCTGAAAAATTACACATTATGACCATAATGTGTAGTTTTTCTACATATTATGACATTCAAATTTCGAACGCCGACGCCTGCCTGCGTGCCGCTCCTAGTTTGTGTGTGAAGTTGGTACTGACATTCAAATTTCGAACGCCGACGCCCGCCTGCGTGAAGTTGGTACTACAGAACAAGCTAAACAACTGCAGAGCCACAATGCCGGTCAAACATGCGGTTCCTGAACACATCAAAGAGAGCTTATGATATGTGTGTAGATAAACTAGTGTATGTAACTGTACATAATTAGGCATTAAAACTCTCGAGTGATATCATTATGAAACGAGCCTCGAGTATTAATGTCCTCCATTATGTAGCAGTCACATAAACTACTATTATGTACCTATATAATTCTAATTTAGTAGTCGGGAAAAACGACTTAAAATTTACGACCTTATTCCTTTTAGCCCCTCAAATAAATTGCATTTCTGTCAAAACTATGTCTATTACTCTTATAACAGCTGATGATAATAAGTGTGACGTTTCTGTAACTAATTTTAGTTTCTTTCACAAACGGAAAAAACATCTCCCACGTAAAACGAATAAAATACTTCATAGTAATTACGCGTTTCGTTGAAAGCAAAAGATAAAATGGAACTAAGAAATTACACAGACATGGAGTACTTCAGTCTTATACCTATATGCCGATTGAGGATAGGAACCTAATCTGATCCGAAAATTACCATGGCATTCTTACCATTTCCATTTGAACACGCCATAAGGGGCTTCATTTCCCTAATACCAAGTCTTCATGGTAATTTTGCAGATCGGTCTTCATTTCTTAACTGAATCGTCATAAGACGTTGTTGTAACCTTCCTGGCCTAATTTAAAAAGTGAGGAAATCAAATCTAGTTCAATCTGGATAATTTCAGTTATCATATGTGTTTTGGTAAAAAGCTGGTAAAAAGCCTTTGATTGGATATCAATAGCTTTGATTGGATTAGTCTAAACATAGACCTATGTATAGTGCACAATATGGATTAATATTCATATTTGCTGATCGTATTTTATAATAGACATCGACAATATAACACTTGTGTCGACTTTAGTAATAATACACAATAGCGTAGAAATAAAAAAAAACATACTAAAGAGAGCTATTGAAGAAATGACTGGCACTGTAACAATGTAAAATGTAGAATTTGAGAAAACTTTTGACCCGACGATATCTCGAATTACTTGCAACTTTCAATTAGGCCGTGTTAGGCTTATTCGATGTATCTAATGAAGGTCTACCTCCCGTGTCGCTGTGGGATGTGACTTATGGGCCACCCTGTATATCTTTACCGCAAAGGTACATGTGATTTCTGTAAGAATAATTTCAAACGTAAGAAACAGCCCTACAAGATGGTATAAAGCAAAAACCACTCGATATTTTGGCGCTTACTAAGTACTGTAGACTTCTGAGGTAAAGAATGTAAGGCATTATTTGTTCGCTCAGTAGTACTCCTGACCTGACTCATACACATACTCCTTACACCCACTCATACACCCACGTGCAATAGTGCATCACCTGAAATAACAATCCACTTCTTGGTTAATGTTAATTTACAAACCACGATTATTTATTGACAATCAAATCGGGTGTATAAAATTGAGCTTCCTGGACAAACACAAATACAAATATGTTTATTTTGCGTAGATGTGACTATCCAGATATCCCGAATTTCCCTAATAAACATAGCTTTATGCCTTTTCCCATATGAGGTGGCAGTGGCTCAACCTTGCCCACGTTAATTTGTGCTTTAATATAAATGTCTATAGACCACAACTCAACTTCCTGCTGGAGCTGATTTGATCGATGGATTAAAAGATGACGTATTACCTAATTGGATTCCTAAATGGCGGCAGAATCCGCGATCCAGGAAGTCAAATCCTATGGTGACCTTCCAATCAGCATAGTGTTTTAGCAGCTGCACTGCAGTAAATAAAACCGAGAGGAACGCCGCAGAAACTTTTCCGCCCAAAACTTTTCCGCAAGGACGCAAATAGAAGCTGCCCTTCGGTTCACCGATCAATGGAATGATATTTGGGTCACGGGCCCAAGGGCGCACCGTACGTAGGTATACATTCTGGTTGATTCCAACCCTGAGACGAGCAGTTAAAGGAGAAGATTTACGATAGACCGGTGGATTTGTGATGCGGTACGTTGTGAGGTGAAATCGCTGAAAGCCAGCTGTGGATACGCTATGAATGGTCTGATTTGCGTAGTACTTGTCTAGTTTATGTCAAATCAAATCCATGTGGATTTTTTATTCATATACACCAAAACATCAACAGAAGCAAATTTACGACCACGTGCCGGTTTTCAGGATCTCACATGACAAACGAATTTCATACTTCAACAGTTTCAGAGTCTAGGTTATTGCCGGCATTCCTGGCACTCTTCCTCTTCCTAAATAGTTGGACTGAAGCTAATATAAATAGCTTTATTTGTGTACGCTTCAGTTTGGCGCCTGACCGGCAAAACAGCACGCCACCAGCTACCGTTGGCCTCTGAAAGATGCAAACAACAAGCTAAAGAATACCTAAAAGATGGATTATCAATGCTCCGATAACCTGGTCGTGGCGTCTGTATACATTTAGAACTGGCACTGACACAGAAATTATTTGAATTCGGAATTCGCGATCTGTGATCTTGTTTTTCGACGCCTTTTATTTTGGAACGAAACATTTTTTTTTTGATTCGCTGAAGAAAAAAATATAGTAAGGTCACGACAAAAATACGCGCGAAATTGTCAAGGATGACAGTATTTCAGTCAGGGATTCAGACACGAATCATAGTCAAAGTGATTTCTCTGAAAAATCTACTGACTCAAGGTAATGCGAGTTACTTTGATAAGTCTGATTATATGATGTAGATTGTGCTGGTACAAAACAATTATCTGTAAATGCTTTTTAGGGTTCCGTACCCGAAGGGTGCCAAACGGGACCTATTACTATTACTAAGACTCCACTGCCCGTCTGTCACCGGGCTCTACCGGATCAATAGAAATAGGTAGAGAGCTGAAATTTTCACAGAGGGTGTATTTCTAATATTCGCTATAAATTTCGCTACAACAGCACATAATGAAACATACCGGTTTTAAGAATTAAAAGAGTTCCCATATAAGGAATTATTGGTATGGCCATTTTCTTAGCTATTTTATTTTATTTGTTCATCGGTGAAAACTAGACTTTTCCGATCTTATCGGAAAAGATCTTTAATTGCAGGTATTGAGTTATGTGTTCAGTTATTTGTCATTATACGATTAATAATTGCTCATTCGAATTATAATAATTATCTATTATTAAGTGTATTTTATCATATTTGATTTTATTTCTGTAAACAATTTCAATTTCTTTCCACTTCCGGTTTCAATGAGCAAAGAGTTTCGTTAACCTGAGTAAATAGTTCAGTACTTTCATACTACATACACAAAGCTCTTTTTCAATGTTCCGATGTACGGCCTTGAATGTAGTCCCACCTAGTATTTACGAGTAATATTTTATTATTAAAATTTAACAGGGTACAAAAGACTGTCGTTTTACGTTTTTCCGCAATCCTTTGTGTGCGGGCCTATAAATACCACAACCTAAAATTTGAGGAAAATGACTGTAAGGCGAGGTCCGGAAAATATTACGGCCGAATCATAATCAAATTAATGAATCAATACTATCAATGCAATATGATTAAGGTAGGTACGACAGGACAACCATATCAATGATGTATGAAAGAAATCCTTGGCCGAGTTACCTAGTTCTATCCTACATACAATATTCATACAGCCTTTGGAGTTCCTGTATCGATTGATTGCATATGAGTTTTCTTCATGAACAAACCTGTATAAGGTTACACTTGTAGGGCTTCTGAAGACCTGAAGGCTACCTTAGACTGCGAGTAGGTAAGTACTTATACGTATAACCTATTTAAAAACATCAGTATTATTCTTATTTGTCCTATCTTTGAATTTTAAGATATTTTTTATTTTATTTCACGCTTGAATTAAAACTGGACTCAACTGGGTAATTCGAGTATCATCCGCCTAAAAGTTTTGTATTGCCGTCTACACTTCCAAAACAACCAATTGATTCTAGGAACCAGGAAGCATACCAGATCTAAGCGAAGCGATCTGGTGTAGACTGGTCATTCGCGCTCCAAGTAAATCCGTTCAGTTCAATTCAGCCCGAAATTTATAGGCGATAAGTATAGCGTGGGTGTGAGCCGTAGAGATATTCAATTGTAGATCTGGATTAATCTGGTTTTTGTGGATTGCTTCTGAATTTCGTCAAAGCCGGCCTGCGTATGTAATCATTTTAATCATATGACGATATGAACTGTCTAGATAGATTTGGATGGCAGCCTTACCAGTACTTTGAGGCCTTACCTCACAGCCTGACATAACGAGGATTTTATCCGGCGGATATACAGGTGTTGTTTTGTAAAGTTACGCCCGACTAAGAGACGGGGGGGGGGGGGGGGGGTATTTACACTACACTGAGCAAAAAATAATTATTTTTTTCGTCGAAAAGTACCTAAAATAATAAAACTGTGGCTTTATCGCTTGCAAACGCACTCGTAATAACTTATATGCGCGCGCGCACGCTTCGTGGACCGGCCGGGCGTATCCGCATGTTGCGATTATTTCAGGACATATTCAAAACCGCAATTTCTGAATCAAAATTATGCAAGGGAAAAATAAAACATTTTTTTTTTGTTACAAGCGATACGTAAACTATCGTCCATGAGTCGGGCGTAACTTTACAAAACAATATTCTGTATTGGTATTACTCATAGTATAATAGGTTAATAGGACGGTAGGGCGTCTCCCGATCTATCTTCTTCAGCACAAATTTTGTTCCTGTAACATATAACAATAGTACTTTCGTTTTTAATAACTTAGTTAATAACGCACATGCGTAACAGTTAAAGCAACTATCGGATTTGTTTAGCACTTCTTTATTAGTCACGTGCCTGCCAGATGTTTCTTAGGAATGCCTATGCAATATATGCTTAGCATAACATTGCCACCTAAAGGTACATGCACAGATATCTCAATGCTCTGTGGGTACATGATATGTTTAGAGATCCTTTCAAGAATTCAGTGCAAGTTATAAGTTTATGACTCACCCCATTCATCTTAAGGTGGGTCCAGACATGTTATTTTGTCCGTACCTCCTTAAAGTATCAGCGCGTCGCGATCCAAGAACGCTAGTTTGGACGGCCGGATCGGCTGCGACGTGACGCGCCGTACCACCGTACCGTATCGAACGTGCGTCCAAACTTTCGTTCTTGGATCGCGACGCTGATACGATACGGAGACGCTACGGACAAAATAACATGTCTGGACCCATCTTAAGGATATTCGTAAATGGGCGTAGTACTACGCGACGACACGACGCGACTGCGTGCGACTCGAGTCTGATACGCATGCCCATGCGTAAAGTGCATCCAATATAATTTTTCCCTTTGCCACTGTTATGTTGGTAGCCATGAAGCCTGTGTTGCTAGCTTTAAAAAAAGGTGTAACCCAAAAGCTAGGAAAAGAAATATCTTATTATCAGGGTTTCTTCAAATTAAACTAAATAAAGAGGTTATTTTCAAAATATGGCCCCTAAATAGAAATAGAAATATAAATTAAAGGTACGAACTTTTTTTGTACCAATAGGAAAATAATCATAACCTCGAAAAATAAAATGTAGTAATAATGGCCCCAAGCAACAATTTTTGTAATCGTTCATATGAACAAATATCAATCAAATATTCTCATAAGTAGAGGTTCGCTTCAGATGAAAATATGTATGGGTAATGGCTGATATCCTTTACATGGAAACATGATAAAGGGCGCTTCAGATAAAATGTCCCTTCGCCGTTAAGACTCAGTTCACAATTCCCCGCTTTCAATAAATAAGATATCAGGTTTATAGGTACCTACAACCTCATTACAATACGAAATACAAGTGCAACCTGTGGGGAATCGGCAACGTATATGAACATTTATAGTATGAGTTAGTTACGAAATTTCATTCTAACATTGTATCTTTTGTTGTAACTAACAGTCGTTCCCTGCCTCTCGCATCGATACGACGTACCGCGCGCTCCTGTTATACAATCACGTTCACAAGTGAATTGCTATTTTCGTTAATTGTTTATTGTTGTCGATTGTTATTATTTGTTGAGTTTGTTTGTTTAAGTTTGTCAGTTAAGTTTTTTTTTGTTAAATATTAAAAAGTGGTTTGAAAATGCGTAAAAAAAACATTGTTTTAAAAAGGCAAGCACGGAAAATGATATATGACGTGAATTGCTTTTTAAAGAAAGAAGCTGACGAATGTATCGATTCATTGAAGCAAATTCGAAGTCAGATTGAGGAAGTTGCTACTTTACTCAGTCAGTCGGAGAATAACCAAACTATACAGACTATGCAGGTAATGAAAACGGAAACTGTTTCTAAATTAAATTGTGTAGTCAGTAAATTAGCTCAAATTCAAAAACGGACATCGGAGGCCACTAAGACTTCAATTGGCACTGTAAAAAATATCGCAAATCAAGCCAAGAGTTCCGATTTGTTAATTACTTTCAGAACACCTGGAAAAAAACGTCCCAGAGCTAAAATATTGATAATTTTGACCAAGGTGTTATAAAAAGATGTATACACAATTTTCACAAGACGAATAATGAACTTCCCACCATTGGGAAACTAAAAAAGAAACTTGAGGAAGATATAAACTTTAAAGGGTCAGAAACAAGTCTTCGTGTAATTGTAAAGGAGTTAGGATTTCGCTGGAAAAAAACAGAAAACAACCGTAAATTACTAATAGAAACATCGAATATCCGATTACAGCGCATTGAATATTTAAGAAAAATAAGAAAATATCGACAAGAAGGAAGACCCATTGTTTACACAGATGAATCCTACGTCAATTCATCGCACTCAACAACCAAAGCCTGGAGCGATGGCCCTGCGGAAGGACTAAAAAAACCCATTTCTAAAGGACAACGAGTCGTGATAGTCCACGCAGGATCTGAAGCTGGGTTTATACCAAATGCTTTATTAACTTTTAAAGCCGGCACCAAAACAGGGGACTATCACGACAACATGAATTACGAGAATTATGAAAAATGGCTTAGGACATAATTAATTCCCAACCTACCACCCAATTCTGTAGTGCTTGTCGACAACGCCTCATACCACAATAAACAATGGAATTTAGCACCGTCTTCCGATACCAAAAAAGCCGATATGCAGAATTGGCTAACTGATAAAGGCATACAATATGATTCAACAATGCTCAAGCCACAATTGTACAACTTGATAAAAGCTAATAAAGAAAGATTTAAAACTTTTTCAATAGATCAAATTTTAGCAGGAGCAAACCATAGCATATTGAGATAACCAGCTTACCATCCAGACCTCAACCCTATAGAAATGGCATGGGCTACTATTAAACAATATGTAGCTTGCAAAAATGTTAAATGGAATTTACAAGAATGAACCAAACTTATCAAAGAAAAAGTATCCTTAATGGGTGCCCAGGAATGGGAAAAAATATGTAAAAAGGTTAAAGATATAGAAGAAGAGTACGCCAAGAGTGACCATGTAGTTGATTTACTTACTGAGCAATTTATAATTCGCGTCGCTGATAGTTCCGAAGACAATGATTCTGATGATGGTTATGAAGATGATGATGATGATGACAACTGCGACCGAGGAAGCCCTGAACCCGGACCCTCAACAAGCAAAAGACGTTGCACAATTTCATGTCGCAACACCACTGGACCATGCAGTGCTTTCATAGAAGGCGTTAAACCTTTAACTGATTCAGAATCTGAATAGCACTGCTGCTAAAGACTTTTTTTTAATGTTAACTTTTTTTTAATTACATTTTGGTGTAGTAGTTTCACCCCCTTTTGGGGTTGCAGATTATCCAGGGACACACTGTATTTAATAATTATTTTAAGTTTTCTTTTGTTTGTATGTACTAATTTTACATGTATCTTGGAATAAATAATTTTATTAAAAAACAATTATTTAGAATTTTCATCGCTGTCTCTGTAAACTTTAAAAGGAAATAAACATTTTATATAAGTAAAATAACTATCAATAGTTTTAATAAATGAAGTAGTTTATCTATTTAGTATTATTTTCTAGCATTATTACCACTGTACATGAATTTTGACCCTCTCAAATATCCAACCTGGTACATAAAAAAGGAAAAGTATTGTGTGCGTGACAGTACCCATGCGCAGTAATCCCCTCCACCCGAAGGTCAAAGCCAAACTCTTATCGCGCGAGCTGTAACACTGGTTTTATTGCTAGCAACTTAACAGCGAAGGGACAAGCTAGCTGAAACGCATTATAGTATAGTTTTCGCAGACTGTCAGTTCAGTCTTATTGAGAGCAAAGCCTTAGTCTCTCACACACACACCTATCAATTTCCTTCCTTGAGCTCTGTTTAGATAAAGCTGTCAGCATTGATCAATATGTAATACAGGAAAACATTCGTCTTTTCCTGTATCTTTTTAACCAGCTAGCATGTCAGTATACCTACCTAGGAAGTTAGTGACAAATTGGTGATGTTAATGTGATGTTTTCTTCTGGAAAACTGTTGGAGATAAATCGATAATAATGTCATAATTGTCAGCTGAGCTTTTGGACACCAAAAAGATATTTAGGAAAAGTTATTCATATCATAACTATGGGCATATATGACGATGAGTTTATTGGCGCCTGTAGCTGGAGTAGCGGCGCATGGGAAATAGAGAGAGGTAACCCATCGCTAAGGTGCCAAGAAACTT
Source organism: Argyresthia goedartella (assembly GCA_949825045.1). Lineage (NCBI taxonomy): Eukaryota > Metazoa > Arthropoda > Insecta > Lepidoptera > Argyresthiidae > Argyresthia > Argyresthia goedartella. The sequence goes on along the minus strand of OX463829.1, from coordinate 17,035,561 downwards.
GGCGTCAGCTATGTACGTCGCGCCACACGTTATGAGCGGTGGCCTTGAATGCGCAGTAGTCACTTTTCAATACCTGTGCATATGCGCAGTAATTCTAAAAAATAAAATAAAAAGAAAGGTGGGCGTTTTGGCCCCCGAGACCAATAAACCAATATCATTAGAAAGACCTTTCCAAACCTTTCATTTACTATTATGGTGGCAAGTCCCAAAACACTGTGTGAAAAAGTTATAGCTAGATGCATTTATGTATTACTGTATGAAAATACAAAGAACCTATTTGTGTATAGCATTTGTCTATAAGCAGAAACTTTCTTATTAAGGCAGAACTAATGTTAACATTTTAAGCCCGTTCCAGGCGTTCAGTTTTATCTGTCACTTACAGGTTTAAATGTTACGGCTAAAGCTAGAGACCAATTTGTATAAAAAACCGGTCAAGTGCGAGTCTAAATCGCGCACGAAGGGTTCCGTACCACCGTTCAATGGAAGCGATGGTGTGGAGTGAATAGTTTGGATTTTACACAGCAAAATATTGTTTACAAAGTTATTGGTGCGGTTACTTTCACACTCCATGTACGTAACCAGGTGCATCCATAAGTTAGTATGTGGTATTGAAAGAATTGTTGTATGGGAGCCCCCTTAAATATTTCTTTTATCCTGTTTTTTAGTATTTGTTGTTATAGCGGCAACATAAATACATCATCTGTGAAAATTTCAACTGTCTAACTATCACGGTTCGTGAGATACAGCCTGGTGACAGACGGACGGACGGACAGCGGAGTCTTAGTAATAGGGTCCCGTTTGGAACCCTTCGTGTACGGAACCCTAAAAAAGACGTTTTTAATTTTTATTTTAAGCTGTTATTATTATTTTTCACACAGATTTTGGACTATTTGTCATAGTAATCATTAATATTCTTGGTTAGACCTTTCCAACCAGGGCCCATACACAATGACGTCCTCTGTGGCGTTATTGTTCGAGACTCTGCCTCCCATGTGAGAGGTCCCGACTTTGAATCCAAGCTGGGGAGGAAGAAAAAAACAAAAATATCTATTGTTTCTGGTTGACTCGACTCAGGGAATCCTAGAGTGGGGTTAGAATGTGCCTGTATATAAAAAATATAAAATAATGCGCCCCAGTTAAAGGGTCTTTAAAGGGCCTTTTGTCAGCTAATAAAAAGACCTAAATGTCAGTCAGCTAATATAAGCCTAACGTCGCGATTGATAACAGAAGATTCCAGTGTTGGCTGGCACTCCCAATTTCCCAGTGTCGACCTTGCTGCCACGTGCTCGTCGGTCGTGCCGATTGGCGTATTTCCTTATTCGTATTGTATTCGTCCCCTCGTCGTGACGACTTTTTACACGACACCGATATCTGGCATTAAACCAGTTCATTGCACCCTATATATTATGTACTAATAATTAGGCACCTACTTTATGTTTTATTATGCTTGCTTGATTATGTTTTGACGTTCATTAAGTCTCAATTATTGTGCTATTATGAATAAAAATATTTGAACTGAACAGAACAGAACTGAAGAAACTGAACAAATCTATAGGGTTATGGGCATTTTTTGTATTTAAAAGAAACTTCCATAAGCGTATACTCTATGTCTCTCGAAGTGATTAAGTAAGACGCGATGTCAGCTAACTAGCGGGACCAATGACAAATATCTAGTCCTAGGTTTTTAGCAATATGTTCTAGATCTTTGGTCCTTAAAATAGCTATTAACAGGATTGAGAAAATGTCATGAGCAAAAATATACAAAAAATATTATATTGAAATAATAGTCAGTGCTTCATAGCTTCTAAAATGGTGTTCTATTGAACAGTGTTTGCAGAATTTTTTTTTGCGTTCATTATCAGTCATCATAGTTTGAAATAGATGAATAAAAATGCAACGATGTATTTGATATTGACAAAAGCCTATGCCACTTGTCCATGACATGAAAGACACTATTTAATTTCAATGGCATAACGTTAATTTTTCTTCAAAAATGAAAAATAAGTTAATAGTGGACAAGATCGATACGTTTAAGGATGAGTAAAACTGCATGAGGAACTTGCACCGAATTCGTCCCCACCTGTTGTTAACAGGCTGTTGACGAGACCAATTAGGCTACGGCGATTATTATGTATGACAATCTTTACACGGTAACCTTTTGATTTCGTTAACACGAGGAGACGAAATCGATACGCTCGCGGGGCGATATTTTCAAAACCGCATTGATTTGGTCACGACGAGGGAACTAATTCAATACGGATAAGGAAATACGCTACCGGTTGTAAGTAATAACCGGTTTTGAGAAACCTGTACAAATACAACACTTTAAGTGACGGTTTGAGTATGGTAGTCCCGCAGTGTTTTTTATAGTCAGGTATACGGAATGAATATAACATCGCGACTGACTTACCGTGGGCGTAACTGTGCGTCTGCCATCCAGTATGGGAAGAAGCGTGACGCTATGTTAATATTATTAAACATCGCCTAACTTTTCATATTAATATAGGTACAGAGATAATACCACGAAAATCTGGAGCAATGGGTAATCTGGCCTTCCTATCAACACTTGACAAAAGGAGATACAATGATGATTCGGTAATTCGTAGGGGCAGGAATATTAAAACACGTCTGTTGTGTGGGGACCCTCTCTTATTTATAAAATCTAGTGTATCGTAGTCATTATTTGTTACTGTAGCGGCCACAGAAATAATCATTCTTTGAAAATTTCCAATCTCTACCCAATTCATGCATGAGCCCGCTGACGGACGGACGGACAACCTTCGGGTACGGAACCCTAAAAATCTGCCTTCAAAACAATTTGGTATTTTTTATATGGTCATGTGATGAATTATTACAATATTTTTTTAAGTATATTTACATGCACTTGTATTTATTTAACATAAGACTGAATCCTTGTAAATTTTGCTACGTAATGTCACCGCTAGAAATAATGTTTATACATAATTTGAAGGGAGATTTTGAAATTGCCATTAGAGCAATTTTAAAACCTTGCAAAAGTGACTTTGTATAAAATGGGACATATAATATCCCATTTTATACAAGTTCAAGATCACTTGTAAGACAGCACTGATGGGGATAATCTAACTCAACAAAGAACTCGCTATTAATAATCTTGTAATTATTTTTAACAATTAATATTGTTATATGAGTACTAGTTATATACAATTATTTTCAAAAGGCAACAAATATAATAATCACCAAAATATTATTTTCCTACCTAAAATGGGTAAATGATCACCAAAAGTTGCAAAAAATATCAGGGCAAAACACTGCGGTAGCTTAGGTGAAGGGTAAAGGGGGTCAGCGAAGCGAAGCCCCCTTTATCCTTCGTGTTAGGTTGAACATGTATGAACAAGAAAAAATACTTAAAACATAAACTTAAGTACACAAAACATAAAAAGAAGTTTGGTGATCATTTATCCAAACACAGTTTGGTGGTCGTTTACTAATTCTGGCGTTTGTTTCGAATTTATTGGTAGTAAAATAGGTGCATTTTTGGTGATCGTATAAACATAAGCCTTTTAAAAAGATATTTAAAAAATTTCGCCTATCTTCTCCCATAGTGGTGAAAATGTGGAGCCAATACTCTCCTACTATGTAAATATCTTCAGTAATAAATAAATTTTGATTCGTTTTGATACGATTTGATGATCATTGATGATCATTGCTTACAAGTAAATCTGTGTATTACATAATTTTACTTTGGCGTACAATTACGAACATGTTTCTAACATAATACTTTATTTGGTACTACGTCATGTCATCGCTAGAAAGTATAACACCATTTGAAATCTTGAGCCCCACTTTGAGAAGCTGTGCTCAGAAAAGGAAGCATGTATTTCTCATAGTAGCCAGGCAACAAGGTAAAATAAACCTCTTTTAATTTTTAATTTTTGTGCTTAATTTCTACCTATAATAAAAATTATAAATGCAAATTCAGAGTTTTTTTGACAACTTGCTATAAGGCCAGAATTACAACCGGTAAAAAAATAACAAATTTACAAGGGGCGTCACAGCGTCACCTTTAACGCTCTCGCTCCACCTTAAGGAGAAAGAAATTTCAGCTCAGAAAAAACATTTCAGAAAAAACAGCTCGCTCAAACACATATAAACTTGGAGCCAACTGTACCTGCATGTTTCTAGTTCATCCAAGTAATGTTTCTAAATAATCAGTGATAACATCAAATACCTATGTCATTTCAATTGCAGGAGTAATCTTTTCTGAGAAATAAGTGTTTGATTGACACTAAACAAAAGGAATTTGGGCCGGATGCAAACTGCTTATCAACCAAGTAAGTACCTATCTTATATTAAGGGGCTCGAATCCGGGGAGAAAGAAAAAAAACCCTCATTTGGGCCTATAGCTCAATATATGGCTCAATTGTGACGTCGCTCTTTCTGGTTCCCGAAGTATCCTAGGGTGGCGTCAGAAGCATTGTATGTGACTGTATGTAAATGAATGTTCATGAATCCCACCGCCCGCGCCCCATCGTCGCCACGTTCTGCAAAATATGAGACTACTCTAACTCTGTGTAATTTGCTGCTGGTGGGAAACAAAAATATTATATCAGCTAGAGAAGCCGTAGATATATTTCAAGCGAGGTATTCACAGATTAATACGACTTAATCAGATAGTTAACTCACTGAACTAGTAAATACTGGTTAAATAATTGACATAAGTACTACGATAAGCGAATTACATTATGAGAGGTATTACACTACTAACTTACATTGTTTGTGTATTACTATCATTGTAGTATTACTATCAAACGGATATGTTTCATGGCAAACGTCAAATCGCATACAAGGTGATACGAAAATAAGAAGGTTTTTTTTTTCGAATCCATTTACTCCACTATGAAGTCATCTTCGGATTTGATTTTTTGGTCAACGTTTAATGAGTATTTGATTAAGATTCTCACTAAAGGAAAGCGCGATTGGATTACATTTTCCCGAAAGATATTAATTACAAAAATACCTCTAAATTGTTTTATTTTTTTCCTGTAATTCTGAAATCCTAACTAATTTCATTGTGGAACTGAGTTCAAAATGTGGATATTATGTATTGAAAAACTCTCCTTGAAAATATTTTTAAAAAAGTAGCATAGTTTATTTTAAACAAATTTTCTATGGTTTAGCGCTACGTTATGTAATTTTTCCCCGATTCCGTCCCTCTCACACTGCGGGGAAAATGGCAATCACAACCAGGTGACCTGCCATATTTTTTTTATTTGAGATACACCTTGGCAAGAAATTCTAGAAAATAAGTGATGGCAATATGAGTGACATGGTGTTTTCTAGTCAGCGCTTGCAGATATGTATTTGTATATATCACTTGGTATTTATGTGGATAGGTGTACATTGATATTTTACTGCTTTTTCCATTGATATTGTACTAGAACTTTGTATTTACTATTTGTATAGTACTAGTACTGACGACCTCTATGGCGCAGCGGTTGTGGCTCTGCCTACCATGCGAGAGGTCCCGGGTTCGATCCCCGGCTGGGGTAAACAAAAATAAAAATAAAACCCCAGGTCTTGGATGTTCATATGTGTGTGACGTCGTTGTTTCTGGCTTCCACGACACAGGGTATCCTAGTGTGGGGCCAGAAGCAATGTATGTGCCTGTATGTAAATGTTTATGTTTATGTTAGAAATTCAGCAGATTGATGTTTACTGGCAAAAAAGCTAACCGTGATCGACAACTTAGGTGTCATGCAAAATAAAGAATCGCCCGAAACAAAAACCATATAGAATCGGGATACCCATCCAGTACCCAACTCAGTAAGATGTTGCTTAACCCACACGGCTTGCAAATTATTGAGATAGCTTTCCTGAAATAGAAATCTTAGCGGCAGTCAGTATTAACTTCTCCGGTAAATTACGTGTTCTACTAGCTCTTGACAGTTTAAAGCACTTACATAATTTTAAATGCTTCTACTTTTTGCTGTTGATTGGATCGTTTTATTATTATTATAGGTATTATATATCATAAAAATCTGATTTTTGCGGATCTAAATAATTAATTAAGAAGTCTATTCAATAGGCTATTTTGCCTGATATGGGGCTAGCCCACCAACGCAGCTATGGAGGTATCCTAAGTATGTAACTAATATTTTTACACGTTTTGGTATAAATTAGTTACATAAACGGCCATAGACTCACTAACACAGAAGAGGTAACGGTCTCTAACCACATAAATAGAAAGTATGTACGAGTAGCTAGTTCTAGGTCGACGACCTCGCTGACCGCTCTAGACCACACTAACGTCTGTGCAATTTCAAAGAGCTATTTGTACATCTGACAAGCGAATTCAAACCTAATCTTCTAGAGTTTATGGTTCTTTTTCGGAAAATGTTAGAAGACGGTGGTGCATGGAAAATTTTCACATCAAAAATACAGTGGAATATTTACAATCTTAATTGTCATGCAAATGTAAGTTTTGCTGTATAGGCAGGTCACGAGTCACGTTCAGGTCAGGTTACTCTAGTGCAGTAAGTTATTAAGACGGAACCCGTGATCAGGATGTTTATTGTTTACGATCCCTTAACGTAAAAACTAACAAAGTGAAAGTGTTTTTTGCACCGAATTATGAAACAGACATAGCTTGGTATACACCGTAAATATACGAACGTGAAATTCAGAACTCTACGCTGCATCCTACACGCGTAGGTTAAATCGAGGATGATAGGAGTTACAGGAATTGGATTGGACAAGTCCGAAAAATGTTGTTGCTCGATGTACGACAAGACGAAGTATGCTGAATTTAGGCTCCTAATAGGTATGTTTAATTAGGAATATTTCGCTTATTTCAACTTTTACGATATCAGATCCAGGAGTCTCCACGTTTCGCCAGAAAATCAAATGCTCCATGCAGATATCGAGAAATTCACGGAATCTCATTTAAAGGATGAAATCAGCTTAAAATAGGACGGTACAAAAGCAGGCAATTTAAAACAATCAATATCAATACGAAATACAGATTTAGTAACGTTTGTACCAATCAAGAACAGACACTTGTCGCTTGCAATACAATTGAATCCAGTTATTGTTTGTTCTGAATGCGTCATCATCACAAATGATTCAATGATGACGATGACGAGTGTTATCTCATAGGGACGGTGTGACTATCTCTAAAATAGAGGGTAAGATAAGATAGCCTTGAGTACGCGTACATGCATGTTTATGGGCCCTTGTTCTCCCCTGTTGGTCCAATGTAGCAAAGAGGTAAAAATTTAATCGGCTCCAATTCGTCTCAAGCTGCAAGGGCACAAACTCCCTTTTTCATGTGGTTAGCACGTAGCGTATAAAATATGCAATTAAATATGGCGAGTAGCGAGTATAGCCGGGAAATCACTGATGGCTATCAAATCGAGTACTGAACATGTAATATATCCTGCTACAGGGGTGGCGCTATCCGAATCTGAAATTTCACATGTAACAGGACATATCCCACCTCCATCCAACCTCATTCCGACTTCATGTCACTATGAGGTAAACTAAACAAATGCAAATCTGTCGAGCAAATCCAGCAATGAAATATAGCATCCGTTATGATGAGCTAGCGCCCCGCCCTATCACACAGCTAGCAAGCAAGTCGATAGTGAGCACCTGATAAGATCTGGTATGAGGGGCGAGTCATGCCACTCGAGAATTGTTGATTTGGAGCATCGAGCACATGAGTGGATAAGTTACTACCACACCACATTTGCATCATAATTTCGCATTATTCAAAGAGAATTACAGCAGAAGAAGCATTGCAATGAAATCAGATTTTTTAGTTTGAGTATACGAGTTTTGATGCTGAGTGCTTTGTCCACGCTTGCACGCTGCATGTATGAATGAATGCTTCCTCATGCTGACTTGGTTTGCTGGAAAAGATCTCTTGCTAGAGATAAGCTTGCCTTTCTAAACTATTTTGACTTGTTATTTTAATTATTTGTAAGCAATAAAGAAATTATGATATTATGAATTATGAGTAGTATTGGTTATGTCCCAGTTCTGCTCAGAATGGTAGCTTGCATATGCCGGTAAGGTGTTCAGGCTCTTGCACTTGCAGAGAGGCAGGGTTTGATTGCTCTACCCTACCCATGCTCCTTTTCCCAATGACCATACCGATACATTTTTACTTTACGTAATAAATAATAGTTTAAAAAAACTAAAAAAAACACGCTTTTATAGCTAACCGAACTAAAAATTAGAAAATAATTTTTAATTTCAGAGAGTTTATAATACAGTAGTAGAAGATCGAACAATCAATCAGAATTTATCACCTCAAAATAAAATTATAATAAAGTTTAAGTAATTAACAAAAGAATTCAATTCAGAGTAAACAGCGTGGGGTAGTATTGAAATTTCTCACAAATTATTTCGCAATCTCATCATTTCATTCAAAGCTTCACTGTTGCATGGGGTTTTTCGTGTTAACTTAGAACAATCGAGTTCTTCAATCCGAATACCGTCTAAAGATCTTACACGACTAAGTGCTACATAAGCTTGTCCAGCAGCAAACAGTCGCGAGCCTAGATAAATGACTGCATGATCGACTGTACAACCTTGCATCTTGTGGACGGTCGAAGCCCAACTCAGGATTAATGGCAACATTCGTCTCTCAGCAGTTCCATAACTGTATTTCGCTGGGAACTGTATCGATATTGGTTTAATCATGTGCAAACCATCTGATCCGAAATCGATACGGACTGACGGGATGTCTTCCGCGTATAGCTGGCCTCTGCGAAAATTTGGCCAGATAATTTCTGTGATAAAACCCATATTGCCATTCACTAAACCTTTCGACACGTCAACGTTTGTCCTCAACATCACTTTAGCTCCTACGAATATTTTCAATACATTCGGAAGACCTCCGGTTTTATTAATATCGCTAGGTATCACAGAATCTAAGTCCTTGTTACCTAGATTTCGGGTAGCATCAATGAGTTGGTCTTGTGCTTTTATTGTATAACTAACTGTCACTTTATTCTTAAAACTCTGGAGAACTTTTTCGTTGTGTCTAGCAACCTGATCATTCGTTGGGTAAATTCTTAATGCACTCTCGATTGAGAATTCATTAGTCGCATCTGTTGAAACTTTTTCAAGTAGAATTTCAAGATGCCTAGACGTCATTTCTCCAACTCTAAGGGCGTTAAGCACATCTATAAATGTCGTGTCTCCTTGTTGACGCATATTTTGTTTAAGTTCAATCAGACCGAACTGTCGCCACAAATGTGTAGCTGGCTTCATGTGTTCTGGTTGTTGAAAAACTTGATGTCCTCGAACAGGTGGTAACTGCATTAGATCACCAAAGAGAATCACGTTTATGCCTCCAAAACAAGCGTCCGAGGTTTTCAGCTGTCGCAAACGAGTTAAATCAATATGTAGGGGGCGTCGATACAATAATTCTTTCAATACCACATACAAACTTATGAATGCACCTGGTTACATACATGAAGTATGAAAGTAGTCGCACCAATAACTTTGTAAACAACATTTTGCTATGTATTAATCCTGGCCGTCCTAATAAGGATAATGGGAAACTGTTATCAAATTATTGCATTGTCATCGGTCCTTGATACGTATGCAAAGTTTCAAATTAATCAGACTTCTGGAAACTGGTGAAAATTAAGTTCAAAGATTCCGTTGCATACATAGATACATACATACATACTCAACCCAAGCTAATAAAAGCGTGTTAAAAAGGAACATCTTTGTCTGGCTGTATCTCCGCAAACAATGCACCTAGAGGAGAGCTCTGGTCTCAAGTATACTTTACGTAGACAAAATAACGATTTTTTGAGGTTGATTTTCGAAAAAACCTGCCAGAATCTGTTTTTTTCAGTTCAGGTTTTCAGGGTTGCAAACTTGGGTATAAATTATTACTCGTTGTTCGATGTTTTATAAACTTTACTAATGGTAATGACGGTTTCGCCCTAAGAAATCTGTAATTTTCACGCGCTTGCGATAGCTGTTAGAACTGAGTGCGGGTTATTACGACGGGCCTAAGTGGCAGAACAGTTGGGCTTCAGCCATCAAGTAAACCTATATTACCTTAATTATTAATTATATTGAAGAATCCTAAAAAAGACATACATAACATTCACATAAAAAATTCACATACATAACAAACCGCCACGACAAGTCTCGTCCCGTTGGTATCAAAACTAAGTACCTACATAATTCAATTTATCACTGTCCGGTGGTGAGGTATAAATCTCATGTTGCGAAGTTGTACTCGTAAACATATTTACTGACCTATGAGACCTATGATGATGTTGAGTTGAATCTATATTCAGCACAATCGGCTATTCGGATCGGATCGGATGTTGTACATATTTAGAAAGTAAACAAATACAATGTGTTTGCAAGTAGATAACAATGAACACCTAGGCAGAAATACCTACAATCCGTTACCTTACTTACCGCTGTCGATAATACATGAATAATGAATTCCATCAAAAACATAACATGAACAAAAAGCCCTTGGGGCAGAGTTTTTCTACCGCAAAAAGTTGAGTGTTAGAATGTCATACCAAATCAGTTAATTTATTCAGTAGGTACCACCTAAGCTAACATATAGACAAACAAATATCTTCACGTCTTTTCTATAGGGGTTAGGTTAGGTTAGGTTAAAATGCAAATGTATATATACATATAGGTATACCTAGGACCTTGGTTAGGACCTTGCGTCAGTTTGGAGAATGCCCACTTTTCTAACATTGTACAATTTTTCTGAAAAAGTGGGCTCAGAATTCATACAAAAACTTCCCACGTTCTGTGTTGCGTGATAGGCCCATTACAAAAAGGCACCTAAATATCTGAAGCAATCTATGGAAGGAATATAGCCACTTTAGTTCATTTCCTTCGCCGGTAAGCTGTCAGCAATGAACCCAGGTTGCCAGCTTTTGAAAAATGCGTTAAGTACCCAAAAGTTAGGGAGAAAATATCTTCACTAACTCATACTACAAATGTTCATGAAAATTGCCGATACTTATAAGTATCATTAGTTTAGCTCATTGTTTCGAATGCTCGTTATCTCGAAGCGAATGACGTATTCGCGAAGAACATTTATGTGAAAACCTTTTTGAATGCTTGTAGTCGCGAATTACGCTGAAGCAAAAAACTTTATATTATCAAAATACTTTCATCCCACCACATTGCACGTGCCCCCTGGGTAGTGCTAACAAGCAACAAAGCAATCTCAAGACGTTACTTTATATGATCTCCAGTGATATTTATTGAATTATAAAAAGGAATAGAACTGGTTATTTTGTTTAGGTATCTTACCAGGTAATAAGAAAATAGGTGTTTAGTATATAACTCTCCTTCTGGTGTAGTCGGGTAAAAGAGTTGCATACAGGTATGAAATGAACTAAGGGTTCGGCACAGAAAATATTTTTTGTGATGTAATTACATTTCTATGGTTTTCAGTATTTTTTTTTTTGGTTGTGCTTACTGATGAGGAATTCCGGAGAACTATGCGGTTAAGTTCTCAATAATGTACTTCCAAGCGAGAATCTAATAGAATTTTAAAAAGTGTTTGCTTATAGATAAGAAGTTAACTGCGTAAGTAGGTAACAATAAAAGCTGAAGTTTGACAAACTTAATAGATGAAATAGTGAATAAAAATCGGCAAAGTGCAAGTAGGATACAGGCACGAGCGTTCCGTATAAAATATACGTTTATTATATATAACTAGTAACAAAAAAACTCAATGACTAAAGTTGTGACTTTTTTTCTAGCCAAACTAATATTATTGATTCTACGTTAAAATCAATAAATAATATGACCTGTATTGTATAGGTACCCTAAAAACTCTGTCCGCGCTGAGTATGTAGGTTGAAACTGAAGTATTTTTTGACTATTATTTGTTTGGTAAATCCATAGCTGCAGCTATAGACTAGCCCTCTGCCACGCAAAAAGAAGTATCGAATAACTGACTAAAAGTAATACGATTGTGCCTCTGGCACCCCGTGAGGGAAAAGGCCTGACGATATGTTGTTGTTTGGTAGTTGTTTACATAGTTGTATAATTGTTGGTTATTTGTGCTTAGTGCTTTAGTAAAAAAGAGGGTAAGGAATACGAAAATGACATCCTTTTTTAAACTAAACATGACGGAAAAGAATTATTTAAATAATCGTATGTAAAACCTATAGGTATCGTTTTCGAGGTTAATCTTCGAGTTGCTGAATATAGAAATGAAATTCTTCATCTCGATTTCCAAAAGAAATATCATAATCGTATTCAGCATCCTGATAAACCTTGAAAATGATACTCATATATTTTTTTACAGATAATCTGTAAAATTAGATTTCAAAACGGACGTTATCTTCTTATTCAGCACCAACACAGTTTTCACTAAAACACGTAAATATTTAAATATAAGTAATTTTTTAAACAACTATGTGTGACTTTCTAAAGAAAAGCCTCAAAATATACCTCACGTCAGTTGCCTCCATAACTTAGTTCGAATTGAGTTTCGGGGTACACATGTGATATAATGTTTTGTTGGTTATGTAGTCAAGAATCGATACTTCATATTTTAGTTTATGGCCGTTGTAAATAAAGGCATCACCATCCCACCCATACAATCCTTAAATTGTTTAAGTTCTCGATAGAGCCTCGACTCCGGGGAATATTCCCGAACATTCTCGATCCCGGAACGATCGAAAACATTCCTTTTGCCCATCGCCAGGTGTGGGTGTGAGCCTAGTGGTGGGGCCCGCGTACCCTAATATTTCCCTCTCAATATCATAAAAAGTAACGTCTTCTGAACGATTTGTTACTCGTTAGCACTACCCAGGGGTACACGTGCAGGGTGGTGGGATCCAAGTATTTCCATAACAAACAGTTTTTTGCATCAGCGTAATTCGCGACAGCAATTATTCAAAACTACGAAAGTAGTCAAAAAGGTTTTCGCGGGACCGGTCTTCGCGATTACGTCATTCGCTAAAACGACCATTTGCTAGAGCGACCTTTCGAAACCTTGAGCTAGCCTAATATTATTCGCAAAAGCGTGCTTCGCTCAAGCGTTCTTGGCACCTACCTACGTAAGGGAGCCGTAGGTAACATAGGTACTTTCATACCTGCTATTTTTTTCGAAAGCGAGGAATGGTAATTGCATTTGTCATTTATTTTTTGTGACAGTTGTTTGTGTACTGCAGCCAACTTAACAGGAAAGGGAATTCAAAGCTGAAATACACTCTACCTACAGTTCCCGCCATAGAACGCTACTGGCCTCAACACATTTTGTATGGAATTCAGCGTTCTTTTAAGGTGACGGGAACTGTACGTAATTGGTTTTTAATTTACCTATTCCGTAAACTTAATTAACTGGCTGGTGTGACAATAGCCACCAGAGATTGAATTATGTAGGTATGTAGGTAGGTATTATACCTATACGTACCCAAGTAACCCATTATACTACAATTATAATGTTTTAGGTAGGTATAATAAATAATGCAATTTCCCCTAGTCAAGCGTCGGATTATCAAATTATTAAATGCCTCATAGTAATAATACCTAACTCAATGTGCCTCATAAAGTCTGAACTATGTAGGTATTACAAAAGTAAACTTATTGGAGGATTTAAAAGAATGTCTATTAGAAGAGAGATGGAGCATAGATTAGGTAGCAAGGCACCTACTAAAATTAGGAAGACGAAACACATAGCACACATAGGTTATGTCATTATGTTATTTCAGCTGTTTAATTTATTCGACTAGGTAACCTGACTGCATAATGTATCTTAATCATGGTGAAATGAAGTTAGTGAGTCAACGGCATTGCAAATCAAAGCAATGGAAAATCACAGAAAAGTGATTCGCTGATACATCAAGTAAGTAATCTACTGTAATACTCACAGGTACTTACTGACTTACTCAGTTGGTATGCAACAGATAAGGACCTACCTAGTGACAATTTCTAAACTTTAGAAAGGGCAACTTTGATTTAGTAAGACATAAGGACTATATTAAGTATATGACCAGTACATTTCCATAAAACAAAGTACCTATTAATCTGTGCCAAGCGTCACCATACCGATCAAAAAACGTACCGTTTATTTCGGCTATTCATTTCTTACAGACAGAGTACATGTAGGTAAAGAATGCGCGGGATTTGGATAGGGATAACGTAAAATGGTTTTTTCTAAACGGCACACAGGTAATTCAGGGGCAGACATGACGCCCTACAACTGACGCAGACGACTCCACAAAGCGGATGTTCGATTCGATTTTATCTCTTTCAAGCCCGATCTGAATTATTTATCGCCATCTGTTGCTAAAAACGTCAATAAATAAAAAAAACAACTGACCTGCAATAAAACCCTAATTACCATTACCAGTCAAATAACTAGCCAACTGTTTTCCAGTATAATTATATATAACTGGAAAATAGTATGATGTTTCACAATGACCTATTTCGAAATTAAATTACTTCGCGGAACTTCTAGAATGTTCATGCCAGATTCAATTTTGTATCGTGGGTATTAATGGTATCATACGGAAAGGTGTTTGGTTTACACACCAACATATGTATGTTGGTGTGTAAACCAAATCGAAATACATACCTATGTAGGTATGTATTTCGATTTAAATTTTAATTAAGTATACCTTTTCGGGACTATAAAATCCCAGGACCCTGTCCGACAGTATATTCATCAACTGTAGAAATCTTACAGAATCCAAAGACAGAACGTCCGCTCTAAGTAGGTACAAATAGTCTCTTCTCTACATTTGCTTGGAAATCTCACTGGAAAAAACAACCGCGCGAATTCCGATGGCCATACTCAAAGTAACTTCATTGCTGGGCTTATCGCAAGGCAAAACTATTGTAAAGTATTGGTTACCGAAGTGATCGTTTTCTGTGTTCCAATAATCGAGCTATTGGTAGTAGAGGTAGGGTTGTCAACAAAGCGATTTATCTTGACAGAGATTATTTTATTTTTCTTTTAGGTCTAATGGTTCACTCACGCCAATCGCCTGTCATTCATTATACGATGCGGGTTTAATTCCTGGTGCTGACTATCTAGAGTGCACCAATTTGATAAGTAATTTAATAACCTTACCTTTCTGGAATTTGAGATAGGTACCAACCAATTGTGCTTATTACGTGCGTCATGCGTAATGACTACCTAGTTGACTTATTAATGTGTTCTGCCTGAGGGCTTTGCTGCAGGTGCAAAACATATATTTAAGAACTACCTACATTATAAAATTTCACTACTCTGCATGCTTTCTTATTGTTACATCGTATTTTTTGTAAAATTTTACTATTTTCTCTACAGAATTAATATTACCTTTAAAATAAGTCCTATCCACAATCTTTACATAGATACTCAAACATGAAGGTCGAATATCGTCACGTGTTGTAAACTGGTAACCCTAACTAGTGTAGGCACGGTGACCGTTAAAAATAATTATGCAAGCTTGACGACCGACGAGCGCGAGACGACGTTTGGTCGAATGCGGAGTGGCGCTAGTGAGGTGATACGCGAGGCCATTGATGTTGATGTCGATGAATCATTTAATGAAATTGTAGAGTTTAAAACATAGTGCGCGACTACCTATATAAAAAGAAGTGTTCATGTAAAATTATGTATTTTGATAGGTACATAATACTAGCAGAAAGTAATTAATTGTTATCTTTTCCCGAAATCCAGGGAAAATCATGCATGGCTCAATTGTGATTCCACGTCAATATTGGTTCCACGACTCAATTGTGTTCCACACTTCATCCATAGTAGTTCAACTCTACATTGTTACCACGATCTATGAGTGTGTCTAAGATAAGTTTAGATAGTAAGCTATTATTTAAGCTCGGCCACCAAAGAAAGAACCGCTTTTAATAAACCAACTATAAAATGACCATGACTTAACCAGTACATGCTTAATTTTTCTTAGGGACTTCTCTCAACGTGTGTAAAACTAGGTTACATCATTCAATAATTTTTTGATTTTATTTTTGATTTACTTTAGAAAATTATTAAAATGATATTCGTGGAAACTAAACATGAACTTAAATCACTATGCCAAAGTTCAATTGATAGGTGTAATTGAATTTTAAATTAAAAAACGTTTATTCAATAATAGCAGTACATACAATTAAAATAACATGCAGAATTACCCCGTAGATGACCTCTGGCTTTGCAGTTTTAAGGGTCTGCTAAGCCTGGTTCCAATCCCGGCTGGATGGAAAAAAAAATACAGGTTTTGGATGTTTATATGTGTCTGACGTCGCTGTTTTTGGTTCTCAAGGTACAAGGTATCCTAGTGTTGGAACAGAAGAAATGCTTATGCCTGTAAAAATGTTTATGTTTATCTAGAAGTTGTTCATCTACTAAGATCATACCTAAGCAATAGAATTCAAAAGGCAGAAGTTAACGGCGTAAAATCTGATGGATCGGGTGTTAAAATGGGCGTTCCACAAGGTTCCATATTGGGCCCTTTCTTATTCCTGGTATATATTAATGATCTGCCTTTCATGGTGGAGAAATTAACTGACATAGTGTTGTTTGCTGATGATACTTCACTGGTCTTCAAAATTGAAAGACAAAAAGGAGAATTTGATGATGTTAATGGTGTATTGTCTTTAACCTTGAATTGGTTCACAGTTAATAATTTATTGTTAAACGCTGGTAAAACCAAGTGTATCAAATTCTCACTTCCAAATGTCAGGCAAGTTGAGACCAGTTTAGTGTTAGACAACAGCACGTTAGAATTAGTAAATGATAAGAAGTTTCTTGGAATAACCATTGATAGCAAATTGCAGTGGGGACCCCACATAGATAAATTGGCTGGTAAATTAAGTTCTGCGGCTTACGCTGTTAGGAACATCAGACAAAGCACGGATGTGGCTACATCTAGGCTAGTATATTTTAGTTACTTTCATAGTGTGATGTCCTATGGTATCTTGTTGTGGGGGAAAGCAGCGGATATTCAAACTATTTTTATTTTACAGAAAAGAGCTATTCGAGCAATTTATAATTTAAAACGAACAGACTCCTTAAGAGAGCTTTTTAAATAAATTGACATACTAACAGTAGCTAGTCAATTTATTTTCGAAAATATAATGTATCTACGCAAGAACCTTACAACATTTTCCAAACTTAGCGACAGCTGTAATGTTAACCTAAGAAATAATCACAGACTATGTGCGCCCCGTTTTAGACTCGCGAAGGTTAGCAATTCTTTCAAGGGTCAGTGCATTCTCTACTACAATAAGATACCTCTGGAGATTTTGAAATTGCCATTTGAGAAATTTAAAAAGCATGTTAAAGCGACTTTGTCGAAAAAGGGATATTACAATGTTCAAGATTACTTTAATGACAGGACTGTATGGGGTTAATTTGGCTCAACACAGACCTTGCTGTTAATAATTTTGTAATTATTTATTCCAGCTTATTAAATAAAAATAAATCATAATTGTATTAGTTAAGCACAACCTATTTTTAAAAGAGATCTAAAAATAAATCTGTGGGAGTTTTCTTCTCCCACAGTGGTCCAATGTAGAGAAGAGGCAAAAAATGACGTTTGCTAAGCATATGTAAATATCTACAGTAATAAAGTACTTTTGAGTTTGAGTTTGAGTTTGTTATTAGTACATGAGCTATATCAATTATGTTTTAACAAAATCAATTAAAACGTATAATTATGTGCTCAGATTGACGCATATCCACAAGATTAAGTAAGTATCTGTAATTGTCGAAAGGATTCCATCACAGGCTTCACAATTAATTACCACAGACCGCGATCTGTGTTATATAAGTCAGATAATAGTTTCTTCATAAAGTTCGATTCGCTCACCCTGATAAAAAAAATATATATTAGGTAAGTATGCCAGAAAATAATTGATTTTGGATGGGTATTGAATGCACCCTATTCTGCAAATGCCAATTTTTTAAATAGAACCTAATGAAAGTAATTTTGAAATGATTGAAAATTAAATGAAATGAATGAAATGAAATGAAAATGATTGAATGAAAAATTACTTGATGCCAGATAGGCATCAAAATTACTTTCATTAGGTTACATTTTTTATTTATTTATTTATTACATTTTTAACGTCGCAAATTACACATAAATTTGGTAGTTGATTGAATCTTATTATAATTTTAAGTGTTATTGTTATGTTCATGTTATTAATAGTACTACTAACAAACTATGGAACTTTGTATTCCGAAATAAAAATGATTGATTGATTGATAACTGGATAGGCAAAATCAATCATTTTGTGATTCTGATTATATATTAACGATCAGAAAATGCAATTTACGCAAATTTGACTATTTTACAGAGATGCAAAAATGCGTTAATGCATCATTGTAAAACAATATTTTACAATGATGCATTAACGCAACGCTCGATGCAAAAAATATGATGCAAAAAATAAACCATCGACAACTCTCTACTAATCCCATCATTTACCTTCCTATACATTCAACTTCCATTGTCTGCAGTGGAAATTTCCACGCTAAAACACGCAACGTTCAGCCGTCCCCTTTTAGCTCACAGGTCTCAGAATATTGGCCTCTCGCTTGTGAAATTCGACGAAGGCGCTCCGACCCAACCGGTTTATACCGCTCTCACATCGACCGACCCACATAAGTCGGTCTCTGTCTATCATGGCACTGACGTTCTATTTTACGAATAGCTCACAGCTATGTATACTTCTCGGTCGTCGGGCAAGCGATTTGAGTTAGCTGTCTTTCTCTAGAGCTTGAATGAGGATAGAATTTTTTTCTTGATGAGCTACAGCTTCAAATCCAACAGAATACTATGGGTTACTACGAGCACGTGCTGAGGTTAACGACTGATAGCTGCTGCAGACAACATTGAAGTAAACAATTAATGTAATTAAGTCATTCGACGTTCAATCGCGGCGTTTCTAGAAGCCTATTTCTTAGTTTCTGAAGTAATTTACATAGGTACCCACGTGGCAATTTCACAAAGCATTATTACGGTGATTGGGGTAAATTTTCATAGCTTATTGCATACTTTAGGATTAGATTACTTGTAGGTCTGTAATTTAAACAGTTAAATCAAAGTTTTCTGTCGATTTGCTTTTTATACTAAGTAGGTACCTATTCTTCTTCCTCTACATGTTTCTGTTCTAATAAAGTTAAATCCAGGTAATATTTATTTCCCACTTAGCTCTCCATTTCAGCACTGAGCGTGTTTCCCAAAATGCTGGGTGGGTTCCATGACACCAACAGTGGCTCACGAAATTATCAGCAACTACTTGGTGCCCACAACTTCGTCTGCAGGTTAGGTACCTACGAATTATCACTTACCGAGAAAACATTACCCTCCTTCTGGTGCAGTGGAATAAAAGTACCTTTTGTACATGTTAATCTAACTCATAAACTGTGTTTGCTAAATTTCATTCAAATCCGTTCAGCCGTTGTGGCGTGATTGAGTAGCAAAAGTCCATCTAAATTCTCACATTTTTATAAAATAGTGGGTTAAATATTAGCGCAATATAAAACATTGTGATCGAGAGCAATACGACAATTTCGCATCGATGCTTCATCGGGGGTGTAACTCAGTGGTAGAGTGTCTGCTTCGCATGCTGAAAGTCCTGGGTTCAAATCCCAGCTCCTCCAAATTGGATTTTTGTTTTAGTTACTTTTTACTACACGCTATAAATGTTTATTTGATCGGACGCTAATAAACTTATTTCCTTGTGATAGCTACGAAGGATTTTTTATTTTATTTTTCCCAAATAGGTTCTATTGTCATCTTATTGGTTCTCACTAATGGACGCTAATAAACTTATTTCCTTGTGATAGCTACGAAGGATTTTTTATTTTATTTTTCCCAAATAGGTTCTATTGTCATCTTATTGGTTCTCACTAATGATAATTTTAAATTTTAAAGATCTATTCTAATTTCACATGTGTTATGTCAAAAAATTACAAAATCCAGGCACGTTTAGCTGAATCATTGAAAGCAATGAATTGCTGAAGAGCAATAGCCAGCATCGAATAAGTTTGTTTGTTTATTTATTTGTTTATTTGGGAACTGAGCCCACAGCACAATCTTAAATATGTACAGCATAATAAATAACTTAAACCTAGGCTAATTAGGGGCTCTTATTATCTTACTTAATTATTTTTATAAACATTACGTGCGTGGCGCGTTTGTCGAGCGTACGGCGTGCATGGATTTTATTAGTCTTTTAGGGTTCCGTACCCGTAGGGTGCCAACGGGACCCTAAAACGTAGCCTCCGCTGTCTGTCCACCTGTCCGTCTGTCACCGGGCTCTACCAGATCAACCGAAATAGGTAGAGAGTTGAAATGTTTACAGAGAGCGTATTTCTATTGCCGCTATAACAACACATAATGAAACATACCGGTTTTTAAGAATTAAAAGAAGTTCCCATACAATCAATTATCGGTACGGCCATTTTCTTAGCCATTTTGTTTTATTTGTTTAACGGTGAAAAATTAACTCTCCCGATCTTATCGGAAAATATCTTTAATTGCAGGTTTGAGTTTTGTGCTTAGTGGTTTTTCATTATGAGATTAATAATTGCTCGTTGGAATTATAATAAATATTATTAAGTTCTTTATCATATTTGATTTATTTCTGTAAATAAGTTCATCAATTTCTATCCACTTCCGATTGAAACCGCGGTTTCAAATACTTACATACTACCACAAAACTTTTTTTCAATGTTTCGATGTACGGCCTTGAATGTAGTCCTACCTAGTAGGTATTTAATATTTTATTGTTAAAAATTACTTAATTAAAAAATAAATACTAGTACAAAAGACTGTCGTTTTAAGTTTTCCGTGACCAATGGTATGGCACCATTCGAGTGCGGGTAAGACGGACTACTCGCTCTTGACCGGATTGATTTTTAACCAAAAAAGTCATAAATAATATATAACATTAAATTTCACTCTCATAAGAGTCAGAATCTTTTAATAAATATGTGCTCCGCTAACTGGCGGCGCCATTTTATCGAGCAAGACCTCTATTAATCTATGGCAGTACCAAACACACATGGCTGAAACATTTTATCAATTGAGTCAAATTGTTTCACTTCAACTTTCGACAATTCTTTTGCCTGTTCCTGATATTGAAGTGGCTTTCATCTTTATAAAGAATGTCCTCATCATCATTAGCTCTGCCCACATCGACCTGGCCGAGCATAGGCCACTTACATCCTCACTGACCTGTGCCAATCGCAGCCAGTGTCATCCCGTCGACTTGATCATATCAGTCGGACCATCGGGAAGGTGGTCTGCCCACTGGCCGTGTCGCTACCCCTGGCCACAACTATGTGACTGCTTTGGTCCTCAGTTTTCTGAAATAACTACCTATAATCATACCTTCATCAAATTAAATTACCTACTCCATTACTGTTTTCCTTACTGTTAATTACCCTCATCGTTACTTTTGAATTGACTCAGCAAATAGGTTCTATTGTCATCTTATTGGTTCTCACTAATGATAATTTTAAATTTTAAAGATCTATTCTAATTTCACATGTGTTATGTCAAAAAATTACAAAATCCAGGCACGTTTAGCTGAATCATTGAAAGCAATGAATTGCTGAAGAGCAATAGCCAGCATCGAATAAGTTTGTTTGTTTATTTATTTGTTTATTTGGGAACTGAGCCCACAGCACAATCTTAAATATGTACAGCATAATAAATAACTTAAACCTAGGCTAATTAGGGGCTCTTATTATCTTACTTAAGTATTTTTATAAACATTACGTGCGTGGCGCGTTTGTCGAGCGTACGGCGTGCATGGATTTTATTAGTCTTTTAGGGTTCCGTACCCGTAGGGTGCCAACGGGACCCTAAAACGTAGCCTCCGCTGTCTGTCCACCTGTTCGTCTGTCACCGGGCTCTACCAGATCAACCGAAATAGGTAGAGAGTTGAAATGTTTACAGAGAGCGTATTTCTATTGCCGCTATAACAACACATAATGAAACATACCGGTTTTTAAGAATTAAAAGAAGTTCCCATACAATCAATTATCGGTACGGCCATTTTCTTAGCCATTTTGTTTTATTTGTTTAACGGTGAAAAATTAACTCTCCCGATCTTATCGGAAAATATCTTTAATTGCAGGTTTGAGTTTTGTGCTTAGTGGTTTTTCATTATGAGATTAATAATTGCTCGTTGGAATTATAATAAATATTATTAAGTTCTTTATCATATTTGATTTATTTCTGTAAATAAGTTCATCAATTTCTATCCACTTCCGATTGAAACCGCGGTTTCAAATACTTACATACTACCACAAAACTTTTTTTCAATGTTTCGATGTACGGCCTTGAATGTAGTCCTACCTAGTAGGTATTTAATATTTTATTGTTAAAAATTACTTAATTAAAAAATAAATACTAGTACAAAAGACTGTCGTTTTAAGTTTTCCGTGACCAATGGTATGGCACCATTCGAGTGCGGGTAAGACGGACTACTCGCTCTTGACCGGATTGATTTTTAACCAAAAAAGTCATAAATAATATATAACATTAAATTTCACTCTCATAAGAGTCAGAATCTTTTAATAAATATGTGCTCCGCTAACTGGCGGCGCCATTTTATCGAGCAAGACCTCTATTAATCTATGGCAGTACCAAACACACATGGCTGAAACATTTTATCAATTGAGTCAAATTGTTTCACTTCAACTTTCGACAATTCTTTTGCCTGTTCCTGATATTGAAGTGGCTTTCATCTTTATAAAGAATGTCCTCATCATCATTAGCTCTGCCCACATCGACCTGGCCGAGCATAGGCCACTTACATCCTCACTGACCTGTGCCAATCGCAGCCAGTGTCATCCCGTCGACTTGATCATATCAGTCGGACCATCGGGAAGGTGGTCTGCCCACTGGCCGTGTCGCTACCCCTGGCCACAACTATGTGACTGCTTTGGTCCTCAGTTTTCTGAAATAACTACCTATAATCATACCTTCATCAAATTAAATTACCTACTCCATTACTGTTTTCCTTACTGTTAATTACCCTCATCGTTACTTTTGAATTGACTCAGCACTCAAGTAATTTCGCGTGATCGCATTTTGCAGCTCCAAAAATAATTTGCGAATGACTTTGTTGTGATATGTGTGACGTAGAACATCGCGTCCGACGCTTTTAAACTGCGCGCCCATTACAGAACATTTATCACGTTTCCAAAGTTATTTCTTCGACGACACGTCACCCAGCCAAAATTTACAAGTCATTTACTTTTAAAAAAATATATAGATATACCCAGTCATGCCCTCAATTTGTGAATTCAATTTGTGATGTTAGGAATAGACAAAATACATATTTTACGGAATGAGTCATCATGATATAAATTGAATCACAAATGTTGTCTATTTGTAAGGTTCGTTGAACCTCTTATCTTGTTTTTATTATACCTATAAACCTATCAGAGATCAGTTCTGTTTTTAAAGCAAATTGTTCAGAAATGGCCTACGGCAATTTTTTTTTGTTATAGTTTGATCTTATTTAATTATTTTTCTGAAAGTATTGCTTATTTTACTAACGTAATGCTGGAAGAAATAAGATTGTTTGCCATCATATTGATTTGTTTTATAATTATAAACTACCAAGGACGTTATTAGTGCATAATTATTTAAGTGTATAAGTATTTAATAAATTTATCGATTCCGATAAAAATACTCATTCATGTAGACCGGTCACGCAAAATGAATTATTGAATAACTCGCTGAAATGGGCACTATTGTGCCGCTGCCACCCCGTATGGGAAAAGGCGTGATGCTATGTTATGTCAGGTTATGCAGACCTAATCTAGACCTATCAAACATTTTAAAATTGCGACGTTTTCAGTGATTTTAATTAGGCTGCAAGTATACAGGCCGCAACACATAAATTTCAGTGTCATCCCTTTCCTTCCATTACAATAAAAAAAGCTCTCGTCTCGTGTTGTCCGACAGAAACGCAAGTCCGCGGTATAAATATCCGACGTGACGAGCCCGTGAGGCGTGAGGTAACCGACTCTTGGCAAGGCTCGTGTTTACAGCGGACAGAACCCGTGGACCCACAAGATGGTGGCGGGGTGTGAGTATGATCTTAGCCAGCGCTGCCAACAATGCTTTATATGGCGAAAATGGATTCCTTAGCGCTTCCGTGGGGGAAACGGTCTGCCGGGTTAAGAGAACGCTAGAT
Organism: Argyresthia goedartella; assembly: GCA_949825045.1. NCBI lineage: Eukaryota > Metazoa > Arthropoda > Insecta > Lepidoptera > Argyresthiidae > Argyresthia > Argyresthia goedartella. The sequence continues at coordinate 17,011,384 of OX463829.1, read as the reverse complement.
ATATCAGTGGTTGGATGGGTGACCGTTGGTAAAAACATATTTTTTGGCAGGTCCGTGCCTCGGAGAGTTAGTTGAGCTGGCGAAGTTGAGTTTTAGTGAAGGAAAGATTGTGAGGAAAACTGTACAGCACACATTATTTTGGCTAAAACATAGTTAGTAGCGTAGGTGTAATTAGTTCCTACTACTTAGATAGTAGGAGGATAAGAGTATGAGATTGTATTGGACAAGCAATTTTTTTTTTGTATAAACCGATGACAAGGTTGCTCCAACACTACACCCCTGTAGATGATGGGATGACTATTGGAACACGGGATTACTAATGGCAGATAGGTAATGCCTACTAATTTACTGACTAGACACCACAATTAACTGCCACATTGTCATCACATTATCATCGATATGTAAAGAAAGTTATGCTTTGGCTTTGTCTCAATCCAAGCCATCACTCATAAATCAATTTGACGATGCACCTTTCAATCATTTATTTACCATCGGTGCCAAGATTGGAAGCCAAATAAATTAAATTAGATAATTAGCTATATAAAACAAGCTACTATTACTCGCTTACAATGCTAACATACCCTACGTGCTCAATCCAATTATTTATTATTTTGCTACTTTTGAAATTTACGGACTGGTTCTGCCCTCTAGTGTTTAAAAATAGAACTATACTGTGAGCGCTATTCTACGCTAGATGTCAGTAAAAAAATAAGTACTGTACTACCTGTTAGTTTATATGACAATAACTAGATGGCGTTAGTTGTCTCTAAATAGTCTCAATATCTGCCAGAATCACATCCAGTTCAGTTACAGACACTCTGTGTCTGTAACTGTTATTATTACAGAAAACATCTACATATTTTTTTGATAAAAGATGGTTTCTGTAACTCAGTGTTATACATATGTTTACAGAATTTAATGTGTGTCATGGATGTACATCATTCTGATTCTGAATACTGTTATGGAATTCATCAGAAAAACAATAAATCCCACTTCCTCAAAATAGGACGGCCATTCGTCCCTACTTCTCCATTGCACATATTCCTACCTACCTGTCTATTTATTGTGACCGGTAGCGTCATCAATAGGAATGGCAATCGCTTTTGAGATATTGAGCATTAAGATTATCGCCTAGACAAGCGAAGTGAAATAATCGTTCATTCCTAGATGTCCGAATTACATGATAGATAAGGCCTAATGTAGCCTTATCCTCCTCTCTTAGCATGTAAATCTAACATCTAGGAATACCTATCAATCGCTTTTGAAAAACTGAAGAGCTCCGTGGTCTAGTGTTTTTTTTTCATAAACATCTACAGGCACATGCATTGCTTCTGACCCCACACTAGGATACCCTGTGTCGTGGGAACCAGAAACAGCGACACATATAATCATCTAAGACCTGGGGTTTTTTTTACTCCTAGCCGGGGATCGAACCCGGGACCTCTAAGGCAGAACCACTACCGCTGCCCCACAGAGGTCGTCGTTTCACGCTTGCTTCTCACGCAGGAGATGCAGGTTCGAATCCCGGTGCTGACCATGCACCAAATAAGTAATTTATCTTAAGCAGATTATACGGACTAACTAACGGTGATGGAATACATCGTGAACCTTCATTACTCCATAGCTACGGCGATGGGCTAGCCCCCTGTCGCGCAAAATTGGTTATTGAATAACTGGCCAAAAGTGGGCACAATTGTGCGTCTGCCACCCCGTAAGGGAAAAGGCGTGACGCGCAGTAGCTTCATCATATACTCCGTAATATCTAGGCATTTATATCAGAATCCCTTTCAAATTGACAAATCAATAAACGATTATATAATAAACTATAAGAAGCCTACTGAAAAATATAAGAAACCTACTGAATAACGTATAACTAAACAAAAGTCGCAATAAAAGACAGCTCGTGTTATATATTGGTCAATTATTCTAAAAAGATTGATATACCTGGATGTTAGAATTATATGATAAGGCATTCAGTAAGTGTACAGTAAGAATATGAATAATCTGGGCCGGCAATTGCACTATTAGGATGCAGCTAGCTAATTCCGTTCCATTCTGTACTTTGGTCACTTATGGCTGATTTCATCAACGATCCGTATCTTTTTGGTGACACTTTACTTATTTCAGTCCACCTATCGGTTAATGTAAGTGTCCGGCCACCGAAACAATCGCTAGACAGCTAAGAAAAAGAGCGAAGTGTCCCGAAGTGGTGAATCGGGCATTAGTCCTGCTTGTTTCACGGGGAGATAAATAATCTTATTCCTACAAGTGTGCGGGTGTCCAATTATCACACTTTCTTTCAATTCGACGACGGTCCCCCGCAACTTCACAATATCAATTACAAATGAATTACAAGCTAATTCTCAGACCACGCGGTCTGATTTCCCCTGACAGCAATTTTCGGGCGATCAATCCACAGTTGCACGCGTCCTGTCAACGAGCCATACTGATTAAGGGGTGTGTGAAATTGATTCAGCGAATGTCACAGGATCATCTTCGTCAGCTTACTTACCCAACTGGTTAATGTTTTTTACCCGAATGCAGGAAGGTTTTTCGAGCGTATGGTCTAACATAATCCAACTAATATTATAAATGTGACAGTAGCGATGTTTGGATGTTTGGTTGTTTGTGTGTTTGTGCCGCAATCACGCTAAAACCGCTGAACGGATTTGAATGCAATTTAGCGAAGAGATAGTTTACGAGCTAGATTAACATATAGGATACTTTTTATCCGACTGCACCAGAAGGAGGTTATCGTTATCTCGTTAAATGATGAAGACTAGGAACACGCAGATAAAGTTGCGGGTAATATCAGCTAGTATTTACATAAAGGCATATACATTGTTTCTGGCCCCACACTAGGATACCATTTGTCGTGGAAACCAGAAACAGCCACGACCTGGATGTTTTTTTCTTCCGCAGCCGTGATTCGAACCCAAGACCTCTCGCTTCGGAAGCTCAGGCTCGACCGCAACACCACCACATAGGTCGGCAGAGTTAGGTATGCACATTATCGTTTAGGTAGGTAGGTCGCTAAGAGAGACCATTTTTTTCATTTAGTACCATCATGATTCTTGGCGAAAGTTGGTCATTATGGATACTAAGTAAGTGCCACTAGCTAGAAAGCGAAATAAGACTTAACTGGTGTAAACTTTGACAACTCCAAATAAATTTGTATCAAGTTGTCAATGTTTACTCGTGTTAGTCTTATTCCGCCTTCTAGCTAGTCGCGCTGATAAGTATATCAACATTCCACATAGTTGTCCTGTATTTTTAATTTGTTTGCGACTACAGCTAGGTACCGTAGTTATGCCATTATTTGGTATTGTCTTTGAAAGTCTCTAGTTCTTACGTATTCTTCAAAGTTCTTGATAATCCAATTTGTGCCCCCTGAATAAAATGAGATTACTATCAACTGCTATTCACCCTTACTGCGATACATTTCACGGCTCAACACTTGACTATTGTTACTTTACTTGTAGGTACCTACCAGAAATTCACTAAGGCTTGACAGATAGAGCGCGATAAATAAATTTGTATAGAATTGTCAAAGATAATCCGCGAATAGATAGATACGAGGGTGGTCCCAGAAGTAGACAGCCTAACAAAGATAACACAACATAATACGAACAAGACTTATTTATTTCTCAATATAGTCTTTTTTAACGCAATACACTTTTTCCAAAGACATTCGATAGCTTTGATACCCTGTTTATAGTGGTCTAGTCAAGCTCCTCAAAATAGCCATCATTAGCAGACTCAACCTGAAGAGGCTGATTATTGGCAAATCTTTTCCCGCTGAGCCACGTTTTCAAGTTTGGGAACAGAATATAATCCGAGGGAGCTAGCTCTGGCGAATAAGGTGCATGAGGAAGCAATTCAAACTTCAACTCATTATTTTTTGCCATTGCAATAGTGGACTTATGAACCGGTGCATTATCCTTATGAAACAACACTTTCTTTTTTGCTAAACGCGGCCGTTTTTGCTTCATTTACTCACTCAAACGCTGCAATAGTTGTACGTAGTACTCGCAGTTAATTATTTCGGTTTTTTGACGATAATCAATAAAAATTATCCCATGCGCATCCCAACATACTGACGCCATGGCGTTGCCAGCAGATGAAACTGCCTTCGCCTTCTTTGGAGCCGGTTCTCCCTTTTCAGGCCATTTTTTCGACTGTTTTTTCACCTCAGGGGTGAAGTGGTGGACCCATGTTTCGTGCATCGTGATGAATCGTCGAAAAAAGTTGGCTATATAGTGTTGAAATTTCTCCAAACAGTGCATCGAAACTTCCTCACGTTGCTGCTTTTGTTCAACGGTGAGCAATCGCGGCACTCATCTTGCGCACAGCTTTTTCATGACCAAGTTTTCAGTCAATATGCGGTGTATAGCACTTTTTGAAATTTGAAAGCTATTCACTACTAGTTTTTGTCCATTTTTCACTATTTCTGGTTTAGTCACTTCATTTGTTCGACAGCTGCGATGTTCGTCTTGGCAGCTTGTTCGACCTCTTTTGTACTCACTCCCCCAATATTTTATTGCTGTGAATGAAGTAGCAAACTCTCCCAGAGTAGAATCCAGCTCAACTTTAATATGGGTGGGCCTTAAACCTTTCAAATGAAAGTATTGTATGACATATCGATGACCAATTTTGTCTATGTTTGCAAAATCACTCAGATCAAATATCGATTAATAGCTATGAAACAAATAAAAAAAAACCTAGATTCTTCTTTTTCGAATATTTCATTTTTTATTTTTTACGCTAACGAAGAGCAACTGAACAAACTCGAGCGACTTCAAAACCTCGGGATTCGGTTTGTTTACGGTCTGCGCAAGTTCGACCACGTCTCGGAGTATCGCAGGGAGTTGAAATGGCTCCCGATTCGCCTTCGACGGGATTCCCATATCCTCATTTGCCTCTTCAATATTTTATGTAATCCTCGCTATCCCGGCTTCTTACGGGATCGTTTCGTTTTTCTGTCTTCGGAACGGCCACGGAGATCTCACACTCGGTCACTACTTGCAACTCCTCAACATAACACTGCCGCTTATCCGAATGGGTTCAGACTACGTGCTATCAGTTTCTGGAACAAACTCCCCAGCGCCATCAGAGACAGTCCGTCAATTCACTCTTTTAAAAGTCTTTTGAAAGAACACTATCTTTCTCTTCCATGATAAGTATTAATATTTATTTGTAGCTACTATTTATGTATATGTTACATATTTATATATAGCATTATTTTTTGTATTATGTAGATATTGGTAAGTAATTTATTATTTTTATTAACTTTTTATTGTTGTGTTCTATCTTTAGTTTCTTTTTTTCCTCTCCATTCTGGGTTTTCTGGAAGAAATCTCTTGTTAGAGATAAGCTCGCATTTGTACATGTTATTTCCTTCATATTTGTTTTGTGTTCACTGTTTTGTGCAATAAAGATTATAAATAAATAAATAAAAAAAAAATAGCCAGTATTGCTATCTATATGCCAGGTCGGCTATATTTGGGATCGCCTGTTTAGATAATTCATTTATTAATTGAACAAGGTAATTATAAAAAAAAAACACACAAAAACTACGGACAACTATTTGGTAATTTGATTGTACTGTGTCAATGAAATGACCCTGACTCAGCAATGTCACAGACGAATCCGTGACGCTAGTAGTATTCTGCCATATAGCCGGATAGCCGTTTGGTACACGGGTACCTTAGGTTAAAACAATCATTTTGAGCTTTAGTTTATTAAGAAAACTATACAGGGTGTCTCATTGAAATCGGTCAGTATGGGAAAGTCTGAAACTATAAGACATACGAAGATCTGTTCTTAGGAACCATGTCATCGATTTTAATAAGATGAAAAACTGCATTCATACATTTGAAAAAAAACCTGTACTCGGCTCGGGAATAGAACCCGGTGGTTTTGAAAAAAAAAACTTAGACTATTTCTGTTTAGATATCGATTGTGTAGGTCTTAAGCAGTAAAAGGCTCTATGAAACATGATGTCTAAAATGAATAAAATGCATTGTTTTCACATACTTTAATTTATTTTAGTAGGTGTTCGAAGTGACCACCGTTTTTTCAATACAATATTCAACACGTTTAGGTAACGATCTTACAATTGCATTTTGTATTTTCATGTGATGAATTTGCGTTAAAATTGTCTCTATGGTTGCTTTTACGTCTTCAACGGTGTTATAGCTTGTTTTGTACACTTCATCCTTAACGTAACCCCACAAGAAATAGTCAAGAGGCGTTAAATCACACCTACTAAAATAAATTTCCCATTCAGTAATCACGTCATAAATTTTTTGTATAGGTTTTTTTCCAAAAACCTATTGTGTTAGGTATCAAATGATAGGGCTTAATGAGCCGGTTCTGAAAATATGCTACAGCATTACCTTTCGGCCACCTGCAATTAAGATCCAAGAAATATTTTCAAGATATACCAAGTATGGGCTCCTCCAGGTAGGATATGGCTCAGACAATTTTTGTAAAACATACGCCAAATGTCTCATAATATACTCATATCGAACCTCAAAAAGGCGATTTTGAAAATGTTAATATTAACTAATTTATTTTTTTCTTCATTAAAAAGTTTGAGATTCAGAAACTTTTCCTTCGATTTTAATGTTTGTAAACATTCATAAACTGTACGAAAATAATACATCAAGTTAAATTAAAAAAAAACCGACTTTAAGCTGTATTTCTTCGCATACACAAAACCGAGGCTATGAAATCAGTATTGTGACAGTCAAGTCCAAACATATAACACGACCTAAGTCCATAATACTAACGGAACCTTTCGTGTGCGAATTCCGTGATAGTTAGACAGTTGAAATTTTCACGGATGATGTATTTCTGTTGCCGCTATAACAACAAATACTAAAAAAAACAGAATATGATAAATATTTAAGGAGGCTCCCATACAACAATTATTTCAATACTACATACAAACTTATGAATGCACCTGGTTACGTATATGGAGTGTGAAAGTAGCCGCACTAATAACTTTGTACACAACATTTTCCTATTTAAAATCCAAAGTATTCACTCCACACCATCCCTATCATTGTACGGTGGTAGGCAACCTTTCGTGCGCGAGTTAGACCTTTTTTTAACTGAGGATCCTCAGTACATTGACCCGTTCAGCTGATGACAGTTTACTAAAGGAAGGCCAATTTTACGAGATAAAGAATGTAAAGAAACTTTCAGGGTTTTAAGACAATTTTATTTAAAGAAATTATGTTCCAATTAAAAAAAACAATATTACGATCTATTCCACTCATAGAGACGCCCGCGCTGTATTAGAGAAACATGATTCATCCAAAAATCCAAACTATTCACCCCACACAATCCCTACCATTGTACGGTGGTACGGAACCTTTCTTGCGCGAGTCCAACACGCACTTGGTCGTTTTTTTATATCTCGCCTCAAATTTTGATTCATCGCTCCATATTATTTGACACCACTGATCTGAACGAGCGAATTTCGATGTTTTTTTCTTACTAAGGCTCTCTTAACTATATGCGCTGGTCAACACTGAGGAGATCACAGATATGTAGAACTTTAAGGCAACAAATATAATGATTACCAAAATATTTTTTTCCTACCCAAAATGGATAAATGAACACCAAAAGTTGCAAAAAATATCACGGCAAAATACTGCGGTAGCTTAGGTGAAGGGTAAAGGGGGTGAGCGAAGCGAAGCCCCCTTTATCCTTCGTGTTAGGTTGAACATGTAAGAACAACAAAAAATACTTAAAACATAAACTTAAGTACACAAAACATAAAAAGAAGTTTGGTGATCATTTATCCAAACACAATTTGGTGGACATTTATCCATTCTGGCAGTCATTTCAAATTTATTGGTAGTAATATAGGTGCGTTTTGGTAATCGTTTAAACATAAGCCGAACTGTAAGCCTGTAGACGCAGTTCCTAGCAGTTTGTCACCCATAAGAATAAAGTTTCGAGCTTGACGGACTCGAATCAGTTCACTACGAACTTGTGAATGCATAATTAGAATCAGATTTTTGAGACCCTTATTACTTCGACAGATTTGGGTTAAAAGGACTAAGGTGTTAAGACGACCATATCGATATGCGGTCCAGATCTGTCTCCACTCCCACTCGGGGATTGTCAACCTCATCGTTAATTTGACGACCCGAATGGCCGAGTCGGCAGTGACCCTGCCTACGAAGCCAAGGGTCCCGGGTTCGAGACCCGGTGGGGGCAAATATTTGTTTGATGAGGACGGATGTTTGTACCCTAGTCATGGTTGTTTATCTAAGTATAATATTTATCTATATAAGTATGTGTATCGTTGTGTAGTACCCAAGATACAGGGAATCCTAGTTTGGGGCTAGATCAATGTGTGTAAATTGTGTCCAAGGTATTACTACTATTGTTATTTTTATTATAATTTGAAGATCATCGGCATGGGTGATAATTACTGTTTGTTATGCATCGAGTTATATCAGTACTGTATATTATAATTAATTAATTAATAATTTTATTTATTTAATATACAAGTACGATATACAACATTACAGGTATACACCCAATGCGCTGTACAAAGTCAAATAGTTATACAATGTCAGTATCAATTTAGGTAAGTCGATTTCACAGGTAGGGAACAAAGGGTACAAATTCGTGGAAAATACTACATATCAAATCACATTAAACATTAAATTTAGTTCAAATTCAAATAGTATTAAACATTATTAGGTATGTCAAGGGTACTGAAATAAAATGTCAATGCAAAAAATAATAATAATATTTCTAAGACAACACTTTCACTCCTTCATCTCACAGAACCTGCCACATTCTCGCAAAATATGCCTCCACTCATCACCAAACAGATCAGTCAGTGGTGCTGCAGCCAGCAGAGCATTGAGGCTATCCCGTGCCCCCACCAGTGGAGACTGCTGGCGCGCCACCGTGCGGTACGTGCCGCCCGCTAACAGCTGGTGCCTACGCGCGCGGAGATATCTGTCGGGCACGTATAGCGCGCATACCGTACCGACAAGCGCGACACAGTCACTGTCGCCTCGCAACAATCGACACACAGTCAGAAGCTGCTCGGTGTTACGTCTGACCTCTAGTGAGTTGTATCCAAGCATACCCAATATAAAAGCGGATGGATAAAGATAAGGGTAGTATCCAAATTTCCGCTTATATAGGTATCGTAGGAAAGCTTTGTGTACCTTCTCGAGCAAAAGTATGTAGGAGCTTTCGTGCGGATTCCAAACCACCGAGCTAGATTCAAGTTTGGTTCTCACTAGGGTCATGTAGAGAAGCTGGACCACACCCAGGTTATGGAATCCCTTACTATTCCGTATTACAAACCCCAGTCTTTTGAAGCATTCCTTGGCCAATGTGCTCATGTGCTCATGGAATGTAAGTTTAGGGTCGAACGTAACACCGAGGTCCCTAATCGAATACACTCGAGTCAAAGACTCCGTACCGAGTGTATATATCGCGCTTATAGGATGAGAGGAGCGCGTAAAGGACATTACATAGCACTTGGCAGTATTGAAGAGGAGTTTATTGTTCACACTCCACCTATGAACCGCGTCTAGATCTTCCTGCAGCAAACTACAATCATCCTCTGAACTCATGGGAAGTATCAGTTTCAGATCGCCCGCATACAGAAGGCAATTGGCGTGTTTAAGCTCTAATTCCAGGTCATTTATCATAATGATAAATAACAACGGACCGAGAATAGACCCTTGGCTAACGCCCGACCGTGTATGGTACGGCTGGGACTCAAAACAGGCGTGTCGCACATATTGCTGGCGGTTCTTGAGGCAGTCAGCGAAGAAAACCAACAGCCGTGGGGCAAATCCAATGGCACATAACTTCTTCATTAGGACGATATAAAGAGGAGGGGTCCAAGTATGGATCCCTGTGGCACTCCTCTATCCAGGGTAGCCAGCTGTGACTGCATCTGAGATCCGTCTGTCTTATCCAGAACTACCCGTTGGCACCGGTTGCAACATTGAAGCTTATTAAAAGCCAGCTTAGCAGTAGGGGAATGTTCAAAGCATCGATAGGTACGGTACGGGGTACTGGTTGTCTATTTTCGATATGGGTCGGACATTCGCAGTCTTCGACTGGGATGGAAAAATTGAAGAGGCTATACACCTATTTACCATACCAGTGACCTTAAGAGTAATCCCATCTGCTCCTCTTGCATTAGAAGTTATGGCAAGGATTATTTTGGCATGTTGTTTGGAACAGTGCTAGTGTAAGGATCGGCCTATAGGTGGTGAATGAGACGAGTCATTTGTTCAATAGACAGGCGTTTAATGATCCTAGAGTGATACATACATACTGATTATATAGGTATAGGGTAAATGTGTGTTCGCACACTACACCTTCCCCCTTTTTTTCAAAGAAAATATATAGTATCATATTTTTTTTTAAATAAAATTTCATGAAAACAATTGATATTAGACATAAGATAACATCAGAATAATGATATAACAGTCATATTTACTTTCAAAATCTGTGTAACTCATATCATAATAATAAGAATTAACATTTTACAAATAAACATTTCAATTTAGCACTAGCTCAGTTATTTTTTTTTTTTTGTCAATTTAATGTTTAGAAATTTTATCTCCTAATTTTTTACACATTCGGAATATCTATTAGAAAATTTTCAGCAAGTGAATAATAGACATATGTCATATGCACTTCTCATTTAAGTATAAACCTGAGTATACAGATATTTGTTGTATGTATACAAAACACTTTTATTTTATTTTATGTAAATTTTCAACAATTTCTATTTCGATAAAGCATACACTGTCATTGATATAAAATGTATAAAGAAAACGATATATTGTTTCTAACACCATTAAAATAAACATGATTATATAGAAATATTATCTCCTCAGTCTTATTAAACTAAATTAAAACTCATATAATATTATAAAATCTTATCACATAAAACATAAAATAAATGTTTGAATATGTAGAGCAATACAATATCAACTAAATTTACGGTTGTACAATAACATAAAAATATAGGTTAAAAAAAAACAACTAAATGTTACTAGGGTTGTACTAAAATCAGTAAATGTACCAAGGGTTGACGACATGAATCATTATTTTGTTTAACCACATTAAATAAAATATTACTAAATCAAAACTTTGTAATTGCCATGTTTAAAATCTCTCATTATTTTCTGGATCGCCCTTTTATTTCTTCCTTTGTTGATTTATTCAACTCTTATTTCTTCAATCACAAACTTACTTTATTTACGTATTTTATTTGAGTTTATCATATCATGCCTACATTCTCGAAACCATTAAATTTACTTTGTGTATAAAATATATCATATGTCATAATAACCCTTCATTCCTGAAACCAACAAAATATACTTTCTTTTCATAAACAATCTCAATCAATCAGTCTTTTATTTTTAGTCCGCTTCAACTTCATATAGGTACTTTTTAAGGGTATCCGGATCCCATATTATTTCACATTATAGTGAGTGCACTTGTATAGGTACTTTCATTTTTTATTTATTTATAGACGTCTTATGGTACTTTTATTATAACAATATTTAAATACATAGACTATTAGTACCTGGCTCCAGGTCTACCTGCCTGAGCCTGCTCGCGAGCTTATTAGGTCATCGAGATCCCACGTTCTCACAAAGGAAACTCGTCCACATCATGATCGAAGAGGAAGGATTCGTGCCTTGTACCTTGTACCTTTGAGACTGATGAAAATACAATAACATATCGGACTCGCCAATAGTTAAGTACCATACTAAAAACATAACTTATACTCAATCAATACGAATCCTTCGAATTTTAAGACAATCTGCAAATCTTGGATGATCAGTCCAAATTTTTTCGAAAGCTTACTAAATGAAGTGTTCCCAGCTGTCTTACTCAGTGCACATGAGTTCCTATCTCAACATTCTAAACATTCTCTTTTTGTTTCGTTCTAGAAACAAATCCATACCTAATTCACTATACTCTCTATATAACTCACAACACCAACATTCTAAAATCAAACAAAAATATAACTTTCCTATGTAATGCGAAATTACATAACTTTACTGGCAAATAAAATATATAGCGATCTTAAAACTTTACTAATCCCCACTTCTTAAAACAATTTGCATCTCATACCACACATATAATAAAATATCTCATATCAACATAATTGTTATCCTTTTAAATCTTCCTGATCAGATCAAACAAACCTAGGTATACGTAGCCATAAACAAAACATATTTTATCTCAATCATCAACATAACGTATCCCTTCATGTATCTTCTGTCATTCAACTTCTCACAACACTAACTTATTTCCATTTCAAACACAAGGTACATATTACTTTTACTTCCTTTCATAATTTATTTATACTCTTTCCATCATACACTTCACGCAAATAATAATGATGTAAGTAACATAAGCAATTAAGCATACTAAACATATTACATCGACAAGTACTTAAGTAACAACCACAATACATATTGTACTATGTCGGCTTCACTACAACTCTTGTAACTAAAAAAATTATATAACCTATCGACTTTCGACAAAATAAACTGATTGTTATTCCCAAACGAACAAAATAATTTAAAAGTTATATGTAATATCTATTTACTAACTGAAGATTTCACAAGATCTAAGTTATTACCAAAGTGTTATCCTTTCATTTTATAATCTTACTGAATCATCATAACGACAGTTTAAAAAATAACATAAAATTTTCAAGTATTTTACAGTAATACTATTCTGAACATGAGTTTTCTTTGTCATGTAATTTTTTAAAACCATACAAAACAAAATTATCTTACTTCTATGAAGAGACTATATTCGCTGATCAGACTATAATTCTATAAAAAAACTTAGTTGCACATTGCATTGCACGAAAGTTAATTACTGAAACAAACTTTTAATTCATGTAACTAACTTGGTTCCGTTGCTCATATATTTTTGTTATTTGAGGATATACGGTATGTCCTAAACTGAAAATTTATCTGAAAAACTTATAAATGAATGCAAGTTTAAGTCAGAACCTGAAAAAAATATACATACCTTATTTTTATAATCTGTTTTTTTTTTTTTTTTCATAAATCAAATATATTCGTATATATATCGCAACATACACGTAATAAATACTCTAATGTATTTATATGTCTAAAATTAACTAAAACTGAAATAAATACATACTTTTTTCAAATTAACTACTTGTTATAATGGTTCTAATATACTTCGCTGCGGTACCCTAATTTAGGCCACAACCATCCATCACCATTTATGTATCTCTCATATCAGTCAGCAGAAACTAATATCTTTATCTTTATTTAGAAGTAGCAGAAACATGAACTGCTATTTCTCATATGAACAATTATTTTACTCTGCAATCAAAACATGTGCTAAGGTTGCTTGCATGTACATATTTGTAAACACTGTATCAAATTACTATACCTTTTGGTTTAACTGGAACTGTTACCAAGTGAACTGAAACATTTTGGTACTTGCTTTGTACAATAGGTGTACATGATAATTATTATTTTATAATAAAAATAGCTTTGTATTTTTACTGAATACATGAACGGCTGCGAGGCATTAATACTTTATTCTTCACATTTTACACTTTATATCACATACCTTCCATACACTGAATATTCTCATTACATTCCTTCCATACACTGAATATTCTCATTACATCAAACACATTAAAGATACACAAACAAAAAGACAATTAAAAACCACATACACACTTTCTACTTCCTTCAAAATGATAACTTTTCTGTAGCAAATTTTTATTCAATTTTGTGATAACTTCTAATCTAAATCGTGAATATTTCTTTTAATTTGACCTCAAACTCAGTTATTTTCTCTATATAACAATAATAATCACGCACATTTTCAAAACGTAACTACAACACAAATTACTTTTCCGGTAACATACATCTCTCTATTCACAATAAAAAAAATCAATATAATGTATACTTCACCAACTATACTTATTCAACTGCGTATTACTTTCACTCACTAGGATGCTCTATTTTAACATACGGCGCAATACTTCATTCCTCCACTGAACCCTATAATCTCGAACAACATCCATCACCAAATACGGTTTCTAATAAAGTTCTCTGAGTCATTTATTCATTATATTAAAATTTCATCATTACTCTTATAGTAGTGCAGCTGCAATAAGAGCTGCTAGGTATTGTTACGATCCATTCTCGTCAGAACTTCTAAGCGAATTATCGGTGGCAAGTTCTGCTAAACAATTTCTAGGTGGTCTCCTAATTTGGTTTTCTGTTGTTATCTGCATTGTAATGCATCGCGTCACATGCATCATTGGTTTGAATTCTACTCCTTTGGTTATAACTGGACTGAATATTTTTCTATCCTACACTATTAGGTACACTTTGAATTCTAAAATTTACTTTGAATATGTGCATTTTAATTATTTAAATGAAGTAAAATAGGTAATTTACTATGAAAAACAATAACAAAATTTTAACGTATCTTTTGTACAGTATAAGTAGATATAATCACACAAATCATCACACGTCACATCTCTTTTACTAATTCATGCCACATTCTATGAAATCATCATCATCATCACCGTTTTACATACATCATCACCAAACTTATTTTTATTCATCATTTAAAATATCACTTGCTATATCGATTCTCATCGCCTTCGTAAATTTATTCCATCATCCATCAACACCTGCCAAATAATATTTCATCAACTTTCACACAAACAACTTTCTTCTCGTTTTTTTTTTGTTTATACCTATATTTATTCATACATGATGTTCTTACTCTCATACGTCAATTAATTCGTTAAAAAACTAATAAAGTTCTTGACGTCAACCCCTTACAAATTAATCTGAATTATTTATTACACCATATTCGGGGAAGTAAAGCATACACATACAAAACAATTTTAATTTCTTAAATATTCAATTTCTAATCGTTCAATATGTCTTTTACATTTACAAATGAACAATTATGCCGGTAATTGTTTACTAATAAATTGTCTCAAATAAAATATCTCACGAAAATCACTAAACAATTACAAAAAAAAAATCGGGTTACGACTCACGATCACGAAGACTTCGCGTGGCACCTATCGTTTCTATTGCCTTAGTGCTGCAGCTCGCTCCGGGACACATCTCCCAGCTGCTCCTCATCGGGCCCGTACATTGTACAGCGTACACTTCGCCCTGCGCCCTGCGTCACACATCATCTCGGCTTGCACAGATTACCCGGCACCCGGCAGGAATCATCTTTATAGTTTGGGTTTTAAGGTAACCTGGTTTTTTGTTCTGCATACTGTATCTGGATCTAGACGTCTGGTAGTTGTTTGTTAGTTTATTTAGTCATTTTGGTTTTATTTGGCGGTCTTCTTAATTATTATTTTTTTAAATCAATCATTATTCATCATTTAGTAGTTTAATATAAGTTGACAGGTATAATTTTCTTCACTGTAGTTATTTAGGTATAATTTTAGCACTGTGTCTCTTCACTTTTTATTACACATTACATAGTCCAAATTTCATTTCACTTCACACAAAAATATGCCATTCGGCGCAGCACTGCCTTTTAGGGCAGGCTGGCCTGGCAAGGTCGCCATGTAAGGATCGGCCTATAGGTGGTGAATGAGACGAGTCATTTGTTCAATAGACAGGCGTTTAATGATCCTAGAGTGATACATACATACTGATTATATAGGTATAGGGTAAATGTGTGTTCGCACACTACACTAGCTCGCGTTCTGTCTGTCGGGCCTTACTATCAGATTACTGAGCTGAGCAACCTAACCCGGGGTAAGGCACCAGAGGTACCACAATAACGAACGTGGGCGCCTCTGCCACACCACATGAAAAATGCAAAGCTGACGTTATGATTGTTTCTTTACTTCATACGCCTATGTGGGTAAAACCAAAAAGTGGCCAAGTGCGAGTCGGACTCGCCCACGAAGGGTTCCGTTGTAGTAAGTAATTATGTGACTTGATGTTTGTGTCAATTTTTTCAATTTTTGTATAAAAACGTAAAGCGGTTCACAGAATACATCTTCATAACAAGTGTCAACTGTGAAGTCTTAATAGTTTCTGCATAATGCTGTTACATATGGACGGACGACGGACCGAACGGACGGACAGACAGACTTGACGAAACTATAAGGGTTCCTTGTTTCTCTACTGAACCCTAAAAATGGACCGCGATTTTGAACCCTAGTGCTTGGTAATATAATGAAAAAAGATCAAAACCAATGAAAAATAATTAATCATCTAGTGATATTCACTCAGCTGTGGAGCCCACAGCTGAGTGAATAACTCGAATTGAACCCATGTGTACAGTAATAAGCGTCGTGCGTCGTGCGGAAACGATCGTGCGGTAGCAACATCTGGCTAAGACGGGTATTGGATGGGCGTCCGTATTTATGTGGCATTTGTTTCGGGCGCTTCCGTGTTTCCGATGACAGGTTAAGCCGTCGGTCCCGGCTACTATTGCTACTCGGTGGTAGAAGTCGTAAAGCTGGTCAGAGTACCCTAATTCAAAACATCTGTCAGTCGGGTCGGCCACTAGCCCGACACCCCTTCATCAACCCGCACTGAGCCAGCGTGGTGGAGGATGGCTCAATCTTACTCGTATCCCGGTAAAGGCCCGCGGCCCTCGGTGGGGACATTCTACAGTCATAAAAGTAGCGGTAAAACAGGGCCAATTGGAAATGTAGGGTCTAATTCAAGATTTGTCTGGACATGGTGCTGATATGGTGCTTACCTATGAAATCAGCGATTTGTATGGAGAAATTGAAGAAAAACTAAATTTTCAGAAATTACATCCTAATTTTATAATACTTTGTGTGAATGAATGAGACAACATTCAGCTAACAGCAAATTTGATTTAACTTTTGAAAAGTGTCAGCTTTAAAAAAATATTACGAATCTTACCATGAAAACGGCGAATGAAGGACGAAGGTTTTGAAGATTTAATTGTGGTTATCGAACTGAAAATTAAAAGAAAATATGTAGATGTAAAACTTTGAAAATAACTTTTAAACAATTAAAAATGTATGGAAATAGCTATTGAATAACAGGAATTATGAACTCATGAATCTGTTAGAAAAATTCGTCAATTTCATACGTAAGCACCCAATATTTTTTCCCCTAGCAATGGTAGTTTTATGTTGTAGCCAGGCGCCAACCTGAGTACTAATTTAGTATGGAGTCCCGGGGCCCCACCCAGCTGATTCCGATACTGTACTACTAAGGCTACCTCACACGGTTGAAAGTCTTTCTCAATTCAGAATCAGATTACAGATACAATTAAACAATGTACTGTCCACACACTTTCAGTTTTTTGACAGATTATGAATTTTTTAGATCTTTCTTAAAGAATTTATGGGGTATCGGTCAATCTGATTTTTTAAACTAGTGTAAGGCCATGTGCCGGAATCACGATTATAGATTCAGCATTCTGGCCATTGTGAGGCCAGCATAAGATTCAACCAAAATCCTAAACCGAAGAAAACTCTCACAGTCTTATTATTGGCTCATAATAAATGTACAGGAACGTCGCAGGCACGTCGACCATCTGGGACCAGCAGGGGTAGTCCCCGGGGGGTTTAGGGGTGGGGTTTGGCTGTGGGGGAGGGGAGGCTGCACCTGATATCGGAGTGTTGGGGTAGTAACAATTTGTTTTATTGGCGTGCTTTAGAAGTGTCGATGATTCGCGAGAGCAAGGAAATTACTAAGTTCATAAGAATCTTTTTGAGAAAACAGTAAAACCCCCTATGTTTTACTGTTTTCTCAAAAAGATCTAGCCAGCAATGCAAGATCCCATAACAGCCACTTTCAGAAGTTTTTTTAATTTCAGACTATAATTATTTATGTTTTGGTTATGGTATCCGACATTGCTCGCTGCTGAGCTCATTTGCATATGGCGAGTAAGTTGTGTAAATCACGTAACACATTTGGTAGTTCAAGTTACTGATATCCTATAATTAATCATATTTTAATTCTTTTGGTATTTCGTTTAGAGATACGATTTATCAAGCAGTGACTACACACCTCAGAAATGAACGATAATAAATCCTTATCAATTAGTTAGATTAGGATGCGTGACTTTATTTTCGATCATTTTTAACAACGTCTTGAAATAGACATGTTACGTTACATTCTGCTTAATCATGGCTGATTCTTAGTTCCGATTAAAAACAAACATTCAAAATGAAGTCAACATTAATTGGTCTTGTGTATCCCCTCTTACTAAGTGCTGTGTGTGGACAATGGGTTGTCGATCCCAACGACCTACCATCAATGCCGAACAGTAACCATACCTGTAAAATGTGGGGAGAATGCTACAACATTAATGGATTCGCGAAGAACTGTGAATACTCCGGTGCTCCAGTTAGGATGCTACATGACGGCCTATCTCCAGAAGTCCATAACGAGGTCTTAAACATCTTAGAGAACAGATGTTCCTTCCTACTTCACGATGAAGATGGCAACAGGAAGGACAACGAAGAAGTATATACGTGCTGCTCGTCTGAACAACTGATCGGAATGGCAGAAAGTTTTCTGTTAGCTGATGGAGTGCTAGCAAGATGTCCAACCTGCCTCCGCAACTTTGTCCGACAGATCTGTGAGATGAACTGCTCTCCAGAACAGTCGACATTCCTGGACGTCTACACCGAGGTCGCGCCTAATGGGGTGGTATACGTCGATGAGGTAGACTACCGAATGCATGAGGACTTCATGCTCGGTTCCCACGCTTCGTGCTCAGGAGTAATCGTGCCTCAGACCGGGATGCCAGCGATAAATATGATGTGTGGGAACGCGCCGGTTTGTGACGCCCAAGCATGGTACGGGTACAGTGGCGATGTCGCAAACAACCCTTTCACACCAACCCAAGTGAACTTCCTCAGTTGGCCGACGCCTGAAGACTCCATGAACGCCCGGGCACTGCCTTGCAACGAGACCGCAGAAGGAGATTTTCCTTGTAGCTGCGTCGACTGCCTAGCCACCTGCCCGGCCGGACAGGAGCCCTACGTGAAGCAATTCTGCACAGTCATGTCAGTCAACTGCATCGGTTTCTCGATAGGAATCGTCTGCTTTGTTATCACCGTTACAATATTTTCAATACTCACTTTATTAGATTACAGAAGAACAAAATCTAAACAGAACAGCTCGAACAAACCAGAATGCAACAGACCTGTGGAGACGAAAAAGCTTATTAGCTTTTTCCAAAATTTATTTTCGGCAACCGGTTCCTTTTCGACTAATAACCCCGTGGCTGTTATCATGATGACGACGTGGTTGGTGTTTCCTATGTACTTCGGTTTGCTGGACGTCAAGATAACAGCGAATCCTATTGAGATTTGGTCATCGCCTGGCTCCCGGAGCCGAAACGATTTTGATTATTACAACTCTAGGTTTGGTCCGTTCCATCGAACAGCTCATCTCTTCATGCAATTCAATGGTCTTGAACCTTTCGTAGTTGACAACGTTACATACGGGCCAGCGTTTAGAGTTGAAGCTTTGCAGGAGTTGATAGATCTTGAAAGTGCAATCTTGAATATAGGAAGGGACGGTGATGGTGTGGTATTAGAAAATGTGTGTTTTGCTCCAACTAGCCAACCCGGTAGTGAAACCAATGTCAATCAGTGTACGATGATGTCTGCCGCTACCTATATTGGTACTGATAGAGTAATCAACAACGCCACGTACTTGAACAGAATTCTTGGTTGCCTGAACAACTATTTCGCTCTTGAATGCTTGGCTCCGTGGGGAGGAGGCGCGGAACCTGAAATAGCTTTCGGTGGCTACGAGGGAGACGACATCTTCAATGCAGATACATTGGTTCTAAGCATCCCTTTAGTAAACCACCTCCTAGAAAGGGACTTGGTTTCCGTTTTGCAGTGGGAGCAACAATTTTTGGACCTGTTGCTAGATTACAATGAAAATTGTAAGTCTGAATTTGTCGATATATCTTACTCGGCTGAGAGGTCTATCGAGGATGAGATCCAGCGGGTGTCAGAGGCTGAAGTGATTCCGATTGCAGCCAGTTATATTCTGATGTTTATCTACGTCACTCTCGCTTTAGGGAATATAAAGTCGTGTAAAACCTGCCTCGTCAGTAGCAAAGTTCTAGTAGCCATAGCGAGTATCCTCATAGAAGTGCTCGCCATATACTGCGCATTGTGTACTTTGGGATACATGGGTATTCCGACCACTTTACTTGCTATTAATGTGATACCGTTTTTTGTACTATCTGTGGGCATCGATAATGTATTCTTGATGGTGAACACGTTAGATGATATCAGTTCCAACTTGAAACAGTTCGAGGACTACAACGAGACCTTTGATGTTGAGAGAAAGAGAGGTTTCGTTTTTAAAAAGATGATGGAGAGGGTCGGCCCTTCGATATTCATCACATCCGTTACTCAGATTACGTGTTTTGCTATTGGTACAGTGGCGAACTTCCCCGCTGTGCAAACATTTGCCGTATTTGCGTCTCTTGCCCTCGGCTATCTATTTGTCTTTCAAATTACCACTGTTGTGGCTATACTCTCATTAGATTACAAACGGGAAGCTCAGAGCAGATTAGACATATTGTTCTGCATTCAAAAGAAGATCTTGGATGACGACAATCCTTTGACTTCTGACCAGCCGCACCGAAGTATCACCCAGCGTTTTATGGGCCCATATTCAAAATTCATTGTGAACTGGAAGGTTAAAATTGTAGTTGCCATCTTAACCATGGCGATTGCATCAACCAGTGTCGTTCTGATTCCTCAACTAGAGATAGGATTAGACCAACAAATGGTGCTGCCAGCCGACTCGTATGCCTACAAGTATTTAGAATCTGTAAAATACCTTTTCAAGCTTGGTCCTCCGGTATTGTTTATATTAAAATCGGGCCTGAACTTTACGGATCCTCTACATCAGAATGTCATCTGCGGCGGTCAGTTATGTAACGACGACTCACTTACAACGCAAATATTTTTAGCTTCTTTACACAGCGAAATTACCCACATTGACCGGAGTTCTAACTCCTGGTTGGACGATTTCTTCGATTGGTCTAGTCTCCACCAGTCTTGCTGTCGATACCAAATCGAAGATGACAGCTTTTGCTCCAGCAGCAACATGTCGAATGCCTGTGCTTATTGTTCGATTCCGACGGATGAAAATGGTATACGACCTTTAGGTGAAGCATTTGAGAAGTACATTCCTTTCTTCTTGCAAGATGAACCTACTGATATGTGTAACAAGGGGGGGCTAGCTAGTTACAACGGCAACCTTAATTACTTGTTGGACGAGGAAGGGCGGGCGACTGTGAAGGACTCTAACTTCATGGCGTACCACACTGGCCTGAGCACTTCTGAGGACTACATCACTGCTGTCAAATACGGGTATGAATTGAGTGAGAATATCACGAGAGCTATAATAGAACATACTGGGCTTGATGTTGAAGTGGTGCCATATTCCATCTTCTATCCTTTCTACGAGCAGTATCTGACCATGTGGGGAGATACCTGGGAGTCTATTGGTTACTGTATGATCGGCGTCTTCATAATCACTTTGTTGACCTCAGGTCTCAATTGGCTGACGACTTTTGCAGTAATGTTTACTACAGTACTGGTCGTGATTGATATGATGGGAATGATGTACATCTGGAATATTCCTCTGAATGCCGTCTCTTGTGTGAATCTTATCGTTGCTATCGGCATTTCAGTTGAGTTCTGCAGCCACATTGCTTATGCGTTTGCTACAAGTAGTTGCCCTCCGAGAGGTAAAGTGGCTGATGCCATCAAGAAAGTAGGAGCTACTATTATAACTGGTATAACGTTCACCAATATTCCAATAATTGTGTTGGCCTTTTCATACACAGAGTTGATCGAAGTGTTCTTCTTCAGAATGTTCTTCGGAATAGTAATAATAGGGTTCTTCCATGGCATGATATTCTTACCTGTATTTTTGAGTTTCTTGGTTAACTTTAACGCGAAGTAAATGTTTAAGTTTTTGTTATTTAATGGAGATTGGGAACACATAGATCTAAGAAATTTGTGCACAAATAAAAGAAAACTTCAATAAGTTGTTGCATTACTCATTTATTATTTAACATTAGGTACAAAGTACCTACGTAATACCTACTAAAGTTCTATAAATTAGCCGATGCGATTATTTAAAAGCTTGACTGTCTAACACTCAACATCTACGCTATAGGTACACTGATGACTAGATGTGACTAGATTTAGACATAAACATACCTACCTAATGATTGATTCGAAATGTTTTTTTCTGACTTCTGAGCTAAAAATAGCACCTTCGCCGCTTGATTTTGGGTTCTCAGGCAGAAAAAATCTATTCCTAACTCGTTCAAAAAGGCTTTTTACGAACCTCGCTACGATCCTCGCCTTCGGCTCGTGCCGTAAACTTCTTGGTTTGTAACTATACGCCTTTGCGAACTCGTGGGAATTTTACTATTTCATCCCCTTCATTCGAAAAGAAAAGAATAAAGAAAAATTACCGGGAGCAAAAAAGCTCTTTTTTCGACTAGACTTTTTAACAGGCGGTAATGAGATTTGAGATAAAGGGTCCCCTTGTCTCACACCTCTTTCTATTGGAAAATGGTTGCCTAGTGTTTCTACCAAACTATTCTCAGCGGTGCTGGAGAACATATTCCGCAACCTCAGTTGGGAAACATTTGGAATAAATATAAACGGTTCCAAATTGAACCATCTCAGATTTGCAGATGACTTGGTCCTTTTCGAAGAGATACCGGAGAATCTAGAAAAAATGATACAAAGTCTTAACTCAGTGAGCAGGAACGTCGGACTTCAAATGAACTCTAGCAAGACAAAAGTAATGACCAACTCTACAAAAATAGATATAAGTGTAAATCAACAAGTTCTGGAATATGTTGACGAATACACTTACCTGGGCCAGTTAATCTCTACAAATGACCAAACCACAAAGGAAATTGACACAAGAATAGCCAAAGGATGGAAGGCTTACTGGTCCCTAAAGGAAATCATGAAATCACCAGACTTGAGCATGACACTGAAAAGGAGAACGTTTAATTCTTGCATCCTACCCTGTCTCACTTATGGTTGCGAAACATGGGCCTTAACTAGACTCCACAGAGAGAAACTGGCAAAATGTCAAAGAGCAATGGAGAGAAGCATAACAAGGTGCAAACGTCAAGATAGAGTCAGAAACGAAGACCTCAGAACAAAAACCAAACTCACAGACATTCTATCCCGCATAGATCAGCAAAAGTGGAGGTGGACAGGCCACATGATGCGAGATAATAAAGGAAAATGGAGTAGAGTTGTAACGGAATGGTATCCCAGAGATGGAAAAAGAAGTCCCGGCCGACAAATTACGAGATGGGCAGACGACATCAAACTTACAGCTGGCCATCTCTGGACCAGAGTAACACAAGATAGACCACAGTGGATATCGCTAGAGGAGGCCTATGCCAAGAGGCACACTGAGATCAGAGATATTTTATAAACAACAATGCTATTTTAATTTTTTATACTCAGAATAAAAGGCTTATTATTATAATGAGATTTGAATTTGGGATATGAATCGTTCATAGAAATCGAACGCAAGTTGTATGAATTCTTGGCTTTACGATGCCGTTGGCAGTACGGCACGGCAGGAAACATAGTAATACCTACTTAAAAAAAAACAAAAGGGCGCGAATTACGTTCAGTTCATCTGTAATGTTTATGAAAAATGTGTTGGTGATTGAAAATTTGTGAAAATTGGTATAGTCCAAAAACCATTAAAATATAAGTGAATATTGTCATACATGTTTCCTCACAAAAAGCCCGGAAAATATAAATAAATCGACAACAATATCGGTCCCAAATAAAACGGTGACTAAGTATAATTGCGCTGGTGTGTCAAATATAAATATAACTTTGTAATTGGTGTTGGTATCATACATTTTTGCGTTCATATGTATTTTTTTAATAATTAAACTAATTCATTTATTACTTTAAAGCATCTCTTACTAATTTTCTCATAAAAGGAGATGAAAAGTTGAATGTATCACTCGGGAGCAACATATTGTTTTCTTCGGGCGAAGTACTTTGAATTCAAAATAGCGCCCTCGCCGTAAACATATTATTTTGCTCCCTTGTTATACTATCTACTATTTAATACCAATAATGATTTGCATGAAGCTCTACTTTTGCATGTAGAAATCAGCTGATATGATAACACTATACAATGCCAAATGAAATTAATTAATTTTATTTAAGTAAATTAGTAAATAGAAATAAAAAGGAAGACAATGATTCATGCACATCTCTACAACATATTTGTTAATTATGGATTGGGATTAGAAGTTAGTACTTTCGAAACCATGTAATCTTTTCAAGCCAAAAACTAAGTGTTTCCATTCTATTTATATAGGTAACGGTACCAATAATATTGCTAGGAATAGTTTTTATGCTATTTGCGATCCAAGAGTCGCAATAAAGGCCCTAACCTTAATCAGTACCTGGTGGTAAGTTCTATCACATCTCTGATACAAACACTAGTATTTTCTTAACCAACGCCTCATCCCCGCCTGTTTGTTCAAGCATCCAAGACATGGTTCAAATAAGCAATGTAACAAATACCCAGTCTTAGGATCTCAATCTTGGACAGTTTCTTATCTGGTGGCAGAGTGGGTAGGAGCCTCCGTAGTGACGCAAACGCAGCATTGAAGGCCTCCACCCTGAAGTAGTATTTAATGTTAGGTTTATGTTAAGTTATACCTACAGTCCTACATATATGGTGCACCTGAGGGTAATGTACATAGTTTTATTAAGTTTAAACCCGAGTTATTAAGGGTCTGCCTCACAGCAAGCTAGAGGCAATAGATTCAAGGAAGAAGGTTGCTGGCCGACGGACAGACAGACGGACAGCGGAGGCTTAGTAATAGGGTTCCGTATGGCAACCTTTGGTAACCGTAAACCAGTTCGATGTTTCTGCTGACCGTTGTCTCGGGACGTAAGATAACATCTCAGTGATAGACGGATGAACTCAAACAGACATCAGAGCCTAAGCCATAGCTGGGTACGAAAAGGTGATGATTTTTATGAACAAGTAGCCAAGTGTAATAACACTTGGCTACTTTTACTGTAGATATTTACACATACTTAACAATTGTATTTTTTTCCTGTTCTCTACATTGCACCACTGTGGGAGAAGCGGCCGTAGAAATTCCCACAGATAGATTTTTAGATCTCTTTTAAAAATTGGTTGCTTTTAAGTAATACAATTCTTACAATATTCATTATAATATTAATTATGCAGGAATAAATAATTACAAAAACTATTAACAGCAAATTCTGTATTGAGTTAGATTAACCCCATACAGTGTCTACCTTACAAGTTAGAGGTCCAGCGTTGGACTCCAAGTCTCACCTAATCCGCTCCCTAGTAGCATGCGCAGTTCGGTACTTCAGCGTCGCCCGCCGCCGCCTACGCCGCTCCTCGCGAGTCAGGCCCGCGCAGGGGGACCCGCCGCCGCTCGACAGGTAAGCCTCTTCTGACAGCGCGCATGGCTCTAGAGTCCGCTCCCTGGCAGGAAATAGGTATGGTTAAAATACAGGTTATCGAAAATCTCTGTAAATTACATTGAAATACAGAGCCACGAAACCAACATTAGGCAGGTACAAACTCTGTCTTGTTACGAGTATTGTG
Organism: Argyresthia goedartella; assembly: GCA_949825045.1. NCBI lineage: Eukaryota > Metazoa > Arthropoda > Insecta > Lepidoptera > Argyresthiidae > Argyresthia > Argyresthia goedartella. The sequence goes on along the minus strand of OX463829.1, from coordinate 16,985,669 downwards.
TAGACTAAAAGCATAGATGTCAATAGCCGGGTCCACACCAGACGATCCACCACGATCCGGAACCCGCGGGGGTGGACTCTTTGTGTTGTGGAGTTGGGGGGGGAATACATATCCGGATCGCGGTGGATCGTCCGGTGTGGACTCGACTAATGGTATACGGCTGTGACTTTGCTTGACTTGGCAGTGGCAGTGGCAGTGGCTCTGATTCCTACGGATTTAGGTCAGCTAACAAAAATATGAATCTTATTACAGATTACTATTACTTACTAACACAAATTCACTTGCATCTAAGAATGATTTCCAATCGTATGATATCTTAAGCTGTAAAACTGAAGTTGACACCGATATTTAAGATCCCGATGGAAAAAGTATATCTAAAACTAAAATCAATCCTGATAATGTTGATCCTGAACTAGAGGTAATTCGAAAAGTTTAGTATGAGTGAGTGCCAGCTTACTGTAGTATGAAGTAAGTGATAAGAATTTAGGATGCCTAAATTTGCGTGGCCCAAGATCGATTTCAGTGGCATCGTATCGATTTCGTTTTGGGAAATAAGTAGATAGATAATCCGTTTATTGGATATTGAAATAGATAACAAATATAGTTTCGTAAATATTTTACGATGATTGTTATAGCCACTGTTGGTTTTACGTCAAGTCGCGTGACGAAGAGACGGACAGAGATTGTCGGAGATATGATAGAAAGTATTAAAAAGAATATCAATAAACTATTTCTATTTCCATTTCGCTCAACCAAACAAATTGCTATAGATGCATAGCAGTCATAAAACTTTGATTTTATGCATGTTTGGAATAGTCAACCGGTATTAAAACTGCAATGCTCCTCAATCTCGTGCTAGCTTTGATAGACTATTGCTAGAGTTATTATTATGATCACGATTTACAGCATGCTTATTTTTTAGGTTTTTCTACCCGAAGGATGGCGAGCGGGACCCTATTACTAAGCCTCCGCAGACCATACATCCCTTCGTCAGCTGTATCTATTTTTTTTTAATCTTTGTTCAAGAGCAAGAGAGACATTTTACAAGTATGACTATGTCGCTTTATAAGACAAAACTTAAACCCACAAAATAAATTGAGAGCAATAACAACAAATGCTGCCTGTCAATGTGAATTCTTGCTAATTTATACAGCATTCCGGCTTCTCCAGAGGACAGAAAAGCCAGAATGATGTTACATACAACTACACCTAAGAACATTTTATAATTATGAATACGTATCTGCATCCTAAAGGCTTCGTTCCGGACACACTCCATCAGCACGTGAACGACGTCCTCAGAGGTGCACACTCGTCGCTATTTGGGGATTCTACTTTCCCCATTAAAAAGCCAAATTTATTCAGAGGGATGTGTCCGGAACGAAGCCTTACAGCAAGAACAACTTCACTCCTGTTCAGTCTCGAACTGAACCATGGATGACGAGGAGGCTCAGGTTGGGCAGTTTTATACCAGAGGCCCGCGGACAACGGGGCTGTATCACATGAACCTAGGTAGAGTGATGAAAGGGGGTTGGGCATTTTTGTATGGAGAGTGTAGCTGGTGCCATCGGCCATTTGCTTTGCTTCAAAATGAGGGCCACGAATATAACCTTCGTAAATCGATAGTCCACATCAATACAAACATAAAGTGTAGATTGATAAAATCCCTTAAAACGTCACGTTTCCGGTTTATAAGCTGTCAAACATGAACAAGTGCCGCAACATATTTCTTTATTTTTTTAATTAAATATTTTAATTATTACATCCACAGTAAAATAACCTAAATATTGATTTTTACCTGCTTCTTCATTCCCATGGAGCTACATACCTGCATAAATTTATTTCCAAAAGGAATTATTCCAGTACACTTTCATGGCATCTACTAATAAAATTTTATATATTGATAGTTAATTTTATCATAGATAAAATATTAACATAAAAAGAAAACATATTACTTGCCAATTATACATTTGCCACTTTAGTCAGTAAAAAAATAACACAGTTATAAGATAAATGTTGTATTTTAACCTGTCTCAGTGTGACTCGTTGGGACTATCTATATTATTTTAAAAATAGATATACTAAGTATATCAATAAATAAATAAAGAGAGAGAGAGAGAGAGAGAGAGAGAGAGAGAGAGGAAGAGGGAGATGCAGAGGCTCTCCCTCGCAGTGCAGCGCGGAAACGCCGCCAGCGTGATGGGGACCTTTGCATCTGATATGGTCCGGGGCGCTTTATTTTCTTAGTGTGTTTGTGTGTGTGTGTGTGTTTTTGCATATTTAAGTTTTGTACAAAGCAGTTGACTGATTTTGTACATTGATTTATTTTCATTATAATTTAGTTGTAATTCTAGCAGCTTGAAATTTAAACAAGAGTAGTGTTTAATAAATAAATATAGCCCACTAATGTGCCCACCGAGGGGCACAGGCCTTTGTCCGGATTCGAGTTAGATTGAGCCATACTCCTCCACGCTAGCTCAGTGCGGGTTGATGGAGGGGTGTCGGGCTAGTGAAATATTACAATACAAAAGGAAAATGAACGTTTTGGAAGCAACTTTTTTATTTATATATTTATAGGTATTTTTGAATAAGAACAACGTTCAAAACTACATTATAGTAGTTTGTCTTAACTAAAATACCGCACCTCACTATCATAAATCTTGTGGTAAGGTATGTGTGATTCAGGGGTGGGGCGCGTCATTTCAAACTGGTCAAGCTCTACTAACATTGACTGCGTCGTCGTGCCCGCCAGCCGTAATAAAATGAACCATCCAGAACTCAAGTTACTATTTAATTTCAGATCAAGTTTAAACACTCTTAAAACCAGCTTAATCTAATTGACTGTGCATAGGGACGACTCTGTCAAGGGACGACTCTGTCAGGAGCGTCGTGCAAGCAAAGGTGCTGGGCCTGGTTCTCGACGCCGGACTGTCGTTCGCTGCACATGCGTCATACATAGGCGAGCGCGCGGCAAATTGCTTCGGAAAAGTGTCGCGTGTATCCGCATCTAGTTGGGGTGTACGTTATCGTGCTCTGCGCATACTGTACACTGGCACCTATATCTCCACCGTAACGTACGCCGCGGCTTGCTAGTACAGGCGTGCGTCCTTCCACACTGTGCGTGCCTCACTTCTGAGGACACAGCGACCGGCTTTGGTGCTCTTGACCAAAGCTTATCGTTCATGCAGTACAGCGGCCCTACCGGTACTGGCAGGCGTGCTGCCGGCTGACCTGGAGCTCATCCGCGCCGGCCGTAGTGATGAGGCGCGGGAAGGTTGCACTGAGACGGAGATCAGAGCGATAAAACGCCAAACTCTGGGGGAGGTCGATGCACAATGGCAGGGACGCTGGATGAATGAGACGAAAGGTCGAGAGCTATACCGTTTCTTTCCGGACGTGGCGGCTCGCCTCAAGGCCTCTTGGGTTGAGCCGGACTACCAAACTTTGCAGATATTGTCGGGACATGGGTGCTTCAGGAAGAGACTGCATTATATGACGTTATGCCCGAAGAGTGTATGTGAGTGCGGCATAGAAGATGAAGCTATGCATCATGCTCTTTTGGAATGTCCACTATACGACGACGAACGGAAGAAAATGTTAGACGGAATCACTCGAGCGGATGAAGGACCAGTCTACTACGAGGACCTCGTCTCGTCAAAGGCGAACTTCCAACGGCTACAGCAGTTTGCGCACGCGTGGCATAAAAAGAGATGTGGCTGGGAATTTGGTTGAAACTTTAAATGACGTGCGGAATCGGCACCGAGCTCACACCGTTTGTGTGTGTCACATCACCAGAAGGGTGCGACGCTGCTATCTTTTCCCCCGCGCCCCTGAATGGGGAGAGGCGGGAAGAGGACAGGCGGAGGGCACAGAAGGCCGGTCCAGCCATGTGGGGAATGCACAGAAATAGCTGCGGGTTACAAGAGCTCCATGCAAATCTAACTCGTTGGCTTGCTCCTCCGCGTTTGCCTCATTATGACATGAAGTCGGAATGAGGTTGGGTGGAGGTGGGATATGTCCTGACGGTGCATAGTTTTTTGTTTTCGGGACTCTTAGTAGATTTCTTCAAATCTGCAGAGCAAACACCATTACTGAGAAATATCTACCCACCACGACAGAGAGATTTTAGAGTGGATTATTTCATTTAATGCATTTCAGCATTTTAAATCCCAATATATAATCAATAAGTAAGCGTTCAGTCGTGCAGAAAACGTTTGTGATGTAATCATGATCTTTCCCGTTGGAATAACATAAGGGTAGGCAGTTCGCAAAAGCTAATATAAAATTATATTTTTCAGGAAGTATCCATTATTTATCTACATATATCAAACTTTAAAATCCAGAAAAAAAAAACATGTTACGCCATTTGTACATCTTTGACAGCTCATAACTCAGAAACGTGACGCTTTACGAGATTTTGCTCCTCAACACTTTATGTTTGCATGGATGTGATCTACTGTTTTCTGAAAGTTTTATGCGTGGCCCCCATTTAAAAAAAAAAACATTTAAAAAGTACCAGTTGCCATCCGCCATGTTGTTACATGGCGGATGGCAACTGGTACAAAAGGTACATATCCCTTTTCATAGAATTTGTATTTATAGTTTTTGCTGTAGCGGCAGCAAGAACTGTAGTTCTTCACGTGTACGTGATTCAAAAAAATGTTGCTCCCATACAAGAGACGTGATTTTTTTTTGCGTTTTTTCTTGCACGATAAAACCTTCATGTATGACTCGGACCCGCAACTTGATTAATTTATATGTAAGTACCCTTTTTTCCCATTGCTGGGACTGGGTCCGCTTCGCACAGTCCAACAGAAATTTCCAGTCCTACATAATTATAAAGGGAAGAATTTCAAGAGAAGTTGGAGGGTGTCCTTACAACATAGAGGTAATTGAGATATGAAGGAGGTTTCTGACGGACGTGCTACATGGCAGCTGTTAGATCCAAGATGTTTTTAGTTACCTTTTCTTGGGCGCCTGGTTCTCCCGTCCCCTGATAGGCAGCAGGGCCTCTCTCGGCTCGGCCAGCATGCAGGATAGAGTCGCCTCGTCCATCCCGCTCGTCGCTTCGAGCCAGCTCTTCATGTCCGCTGCGAACCTGGTACAATAGGGCACGGTTAGGTCTATTTGCGTCATCCGTTAACAAGGAGGTAATTAGATAACTCGATAGTAAAATAAACTAAACTATAACTGGATTTGTGTTTATTTTTAAACGTGAATAAATGCACCTTATGCAACTGATATTTTATAAGGAATGTGAGCGACCGTGGTCTATACAAGAGGTTTCACGTTCGCTTCTCAAGGTATAAGATGCCGTTTAGAATCTGGTATTGCCCATGTATTGATAAGAAAGGTAATTTATTATATGTGAATACACTAATAATAAATTCTGACGGTGATGACACAACATCGTGAGAAAACCTTAATTCTCCTTAGTTGCCGCGATGGGCTAGAACCCTGTCACGCAAAATGCACTGTTGAATAACTGGCTTAACGGGGACAAACTGTGCCTCTGCCACCCCGTGTGGGAAAGGTCGTACTTTCCTATCCTAACCAATCAAATGTTAATAAACAGAGCGTTTCAGTAACAGTCACTAAATATATTTTGAGCACAGTAAGTTACAGTCTGCGTCTAGTTTCTTTAGCTCTGAGATCACTCTCTCTCACCCTACGAGAAAGTGAGGTTTTCTCCTAAAAGGTTCTTAAAGGTTTCCATAGCTCGAAGAGCCAGATTCAACATTGTAAGAAAATTATTCAATAATTTTAATAAACAGACACTACACGTAAAGACAATTAATCGATTTGTAATTAATATAGATTATTTGTGATGGATCAAATCTACTGATAACGTACTGATGATGCATATGATTTTATTCACCGATCAATCACTTTATACACCTATCAATACCATGGCAGATCATAGATAGTCGGAGTTATTCATTGATCAGGCCATTTTTTTATCAGAATGAAGCAATTACTATTTTTTCAAATCGCATGGTTTTAAAGTCTCATTCAAAGTCAAAATGTCTTTTTTACTGTAGATATTTTCAAATAAGTACGTTTTTTTACATGTTGTGGTATAAGAAGGGCAGAGACTGTAAAAATATTCCCATATATTTTTTATTTTCGTATTTTAAAGTATTTGGTTTTTAAAACATGTATGAGCAATCAGACGACAATATTTCTATTATAAGGACCTAATCCATAATTCCTTGCCAACTCAACCCTTTAACTCCCAAAGCACGTAACCCTACAATACGTGGTGTTTTGATTCCCGATCCAATCTAATTTACTGCCCGCACGAGTAAAAGGAAAAATAAATAATACATTGCTAGTTCACACCTCGGCCTTAAGAGGGCTCTCTTAGGGATAATAAATTCGTATTTATTCTCTTTATATCGGCATTCGACATCCCCTCAATACAACCCTTCGACAATCCAATAAATCTTGCTCGGCGTATCGTATTTGCGACGGTCGTTACGGGTTAAATAGTTTCGGTTAGGTCTTTTGGCATGGATTTACAGATGTTAAGATATTAGCAGAAGGAGCCCGAATGAAATGACAAAATTAGCTTCAAGCAAGAATTAGTTTTACTTAGAAACTTATTCACAACACCATTAGGAAATTGGCTATGAAACGATTGAGTCAAAATAGATACTTTTTATGAGTGGTCAAAAATCTTCAGTTGGTTCGTCAGTTGTGTTGTATGTAAGTATTGTGATGCGATGTCATAAAACACCAAATTTATTTTATACACCAAATTACGTTTATGAAATATGCCTAACTGCTAGAAATATGCCTAACTGCTAGAAATATGCCTAACTGCTAGAAATATGCCTAACTGCTAGAAATATGCCTAACTGCTAGAAATATGCAATTCTGATTTCGACGAGCCTTCAATACAAAGCTTCAAAGTCTGACATGTATTTGATATTTGTCTACCGAGTCCAATATCCAAGGACAACTAAAACTGGACAAATGAGTTAGCCAGTTTTACGTGGTAATGCCACCGCACATGTAAAAGTCGTGAATAATAATAATACATTGGACACTATTTACACACATTGGTCTAGCCCCAAACTAGGATTCCCTGTATCTTGGGTACTAGACAACGATACACATACTTATATAGATAAATATTATACTTATATAGATAAACAACCATGACTAGGGTACAAACATCCGTTCTCATCAAACAAATATTTGCCCCCACCGGGACTCGAACCCGGGACCCCTGGCTTCGTAGGCAGGGTCACTGCCGACTCGGCCATTCAGGTGAATCTATGTATAATGGGAGTACTTGTAAATTGCTTTAGTGTTTATGTGCTTGTACTGGCAGACGTTGACATTTATGCTGACAGTTGTCAATAAAGAATGTCAGACAATGTAATTAATACCCAGAAAAGTCACGATGACATCCAAATATCCCCTCATGCCCATGTTGCTACAGGTTCTGAACGAACACTATTATGTGCCTTGATCAGATGCTACTATACTTAATTCTATAGTCTACTTGTTATCTAATATTTAATAGATAATAGATGGCTGTTAGATAGGCAGGAGCCTAAGGAGTATCGCACTTATAAATAATCTCGTAATATATAGGATATATTACGAGATTATTTATAAGTGCTATACTTTGACGTCCCGAATGTCCGAGTCGGCAGTGTCCCTGCCTACGAAGCCAAGGGTCCCGGGTTCGAGTCCCGGTGGGGGCAAATATTTGTTTGATGAGAACGGATGTTTGTACCCTAGTCATGGTTGTTTATCTATATAAGTATAATATTTATCTATATAAGTATAATATTTATCTATATAAGTATGTGTATCGTTGTCTAGTTCCCAAGACAGGCAATCCTAGTTTGGGGCTAGATCAATCTGTGTAAATAGTGTCCAAGGTATTATTATATATTGTACTAAAAAAGGTAGGGTTTCGTAAAAAACATGTTAACATCTTACTTAGTAACAATAAACATTTGACATTGTTGACCTCGGTCAACAATGTCAAATGTTTCACCCAATTCAGCATGATAGTAATCCCTATTACTATCATGCTGAATTGGGTAACCCAATCTGATAGTTACCGTACCAAGCAACATGTTGCAGAAAGATTGAAGAGTCGTGACACTTGTTCCACTTAAAAAAAATACTCAATGGAATTTCACACCCAAACACCCTTGAATTGATTGTGTTTAATAACGTTTATAACATGCTTCTAAAAAAGGGGTCCGCATGAAATGAGAGTGTAATTGGATACGAACTTCTGATTGATTGAGGACTGAGAAGCTGTCGGACACGGGCTTTATATGCGTATATCATTATATTTATTATTGGTTGATTCATATAGATGCAAGTTTGAAAGAATAAAGCCATTTATGGCAACTAGTCAAAACTGGGGCCCATTTCTGTACTGGAGATTGCATCGTGATCGCACAGCGACCGCTCCGAAGGGCGCAAAACGCCGCATTTGTCAGTCAGTCTCCAAACAAAATAGGTGCTGCCGACAAGCCGAACACGGCATTCCGCGCCCCTTAGAGCCGTCGCGATGCAATCCCCAATACAGAATTGGGCGCCTGGAGTTGAGATAAATCCAAGAGAATAACCAGCTTTGAATCCTATCATTTCCAGTAATTAATATTTGGCAAATACATACAAACACGAGTTTTACCCACTACTCATAAAATATAATTAAAATATCAGAAGCTTATAGAAATCGTTTATTTGCGATGATATAGCACATATATTTCCTATCCACACATCCATATAATTAATAACATTGAAATACTTACGTTTCCCGATTTTGTTCCGAAATATTTACGACTTCAATCCATAGGTAATCCACAGAACACAATCACAACAAGACCATAACGTTTACATAATTACCTGCAGTAATTATTTTATTACGCTTATTAAATCTAATGTTCACTTAATTCGCTGTGTCTGCGCTTGGACTTTTAAGCAAAAGCTCGCCGTATCAAATCTTTATTTTGGCTATTTTTCAATGCTTATTATTTTTCAAATAATTGCTATCATGTAGTAACATCACAGTTCTGAGAGAAGATACAGACTAATGTGGGAGGCAGCATCCCTCTGTATTATGAGCCTCATCTGATGGGCCGGGTCTCACACCCTTTTTCGGACTGGTGGGCGTGATCTGCCAACACTGTTCTGTTCATACTGGGCCAAATATTGGAGACTCTAAATGCGATTTTTAAGTCACTTGGGGTGGTCAACATTGTTTGCTGGTAAGGTAAGAGAAATATAACATACCGAGGAGAAATATTTGAGGATCTATGAACCGACCCGAATGGCCGAGTCGTCAGTGACCCTGCCTACGAAGCTAAGGGTCCCGGGTTCGAGCCCCGGTGGGGGCGAATATTTGTTTGATGAGAACGGATGTTTGTGCCCTAGTCATGTTGTTTATCTATCTAAGTATAATATTTATCTATATAAGTATGTGTATTGTTGTCTAGTACCCAAGATACAGGGAATCCTAGTTTGGGGCTAGATCAATGTGTGTAATACGTGTTGAAGGTATTATTATTATCGCACATTTTGTGGTCCCCATTCATTATTATTTTGTTTCGCACGTTCTTAGAAAAGTATTTCGCTCGAGAAGACTTTTATGTAAATTATCCTTATTCCAACTAAGTTCTCACGATATAGAGGTAATGTATAGTTTTAATTCTTTATCCTTAAAATTATACCTGGACGTTGAAAATAATCCTCCCAATGTAAGCCTCCACAGTCATCTCGGACGCATCTGCTCCTCCGTGCCCGCCCTCCCCTCTTCCCGCCAATCAGAGCTCGCCCCGCCCATTCTGATCTCCGGGCCAGGGCCCAGGTGTGCCGCGGTAATTGAACCGGGAACATGGGAGCCTGGGTACAAGCAGTCTAGTCAGGCTGTAATCCGAAAAATGGGTGGTTTCTTTCGTCTTTCATAAGTGTATATGCAGCCTGGCTCATCTAATTTCGCTTATTACTGTACCTAAATAAAAAGAAAAAAACCGTGGAGCAAGCAAAATTATAAAAAAACCCGAACTGTCTACGCCGTAGCAGCGTAGCGCACCGCTACGAGCCAGATACGGCGTAGTTTAGTTTAGCTGTTTAGTTCTACTCGTAATCTCATATATGCATGCATGTGTGCACATTTTCACTCAAAAGGCCTTTAGTTTGATTTCATAAACCCAACGCAAGTACTTACTTTCATGATGTACCCAGAATCTCTAATTAAAAACGATAACAACTACTATGAAATGTACTGATTGTAATGTAACTAAACCAGGGTTTTAGGGTTATATCAATTGACACTGAAATTCACATTGAAGATCAAACGTAAACCATAACCAAAGAAAGTTTCTTATTTCTTTAAATTTCCACAATTATCCATAATTAATTTCAGAGGGCTTTGAAGAAATAACTCTAAACCATATAGCAACTGTGCAGTGTACAAGCATAATTTATGCAAAACCAAAGGAGTACCAGCTTGTGACATCCACTAATGTTAGCATTACTTGAAATTCAATATTAAATCCGTAGAGAACTGTAGTATTGCGTTTCGGTATAACTCAAGGTCAAAGGGAACGCTAATTCTCGGTTATTGTGACATCATAATGTCTTTGCGTGTCTTTAGTTACAAATTCGGACCAGCCAAGATAAATGGAAGCCATTTGTCGGGTTTAATGTGGATTTCATCATCAACTGTACATTTCTTCAAGTAAAGATAACGATCAGTTTCAGTCCTATCAATTCACCCAGTTTGAGTAAGTAAAGTAAAGATGTTGATGAGTAGAGAAATGCGATGCCGAAGACCATGATATGCATTTCAAAAAGCTGCCATATCACGGAACAGTGCGAAACCGAAGACCGAGCCATGTGTCATAAAACAGTACTACAGATGTAGTGAATAATCCTTTCCTATCGGCAAAACTCGGAACAACGATAACACCCGAATGGTGCCGATGTGTCTATGAATTACTGTATTATTAAATTACGTGTAGATATCAAATAAATCGCATACTTTATGAAGTGAGACAAAGTGAAGTGAGTAGTAAGACAAAAACGAACATTTCCGAGAAAATACGAAAGGAAAGGATTATTCACTACATCTTGTACCTATAGGCAAGAAATGCGAGAGGTCTGAGGCCGAATCAAGCACAACGAAAAGATATCATAAATAGCAGAGGCCCAAAGTCGTATCTTAGATCAGTACTAAATCAAAAGGCGAGTAGGTACCCTATCATTTTCCAGAGATTGCGAATATTACAAAAACCTACCATATAATACTCGGGAATCTATTGCATGCTTGATAAAGCAGCATCTAGAAGCAGATGAGTGAGCCAAGTCATGAGCTAAAAATCATGCTGCATCTATGAATAGAACAACGCCAAGAGATTTTAGTGTGTGGACATATCTTGGCCCTATCCTTGTATAATCGGTCTGTATGTGCCATTCTATAATCAATAAACGCCTGTCTATTGAAATGACCCGTCTCATTTACCACCTATATTCCCATCTTTACATGGCGACCTAGCTAGGCCAGCCTGCCTTAAAAGGCAGTGCTGTGCTGAATGGCCTCTGTGCAGATATGATGTTTCGTACTTGTGTTGTGATAATAAAAATTTGAAGAAGATTTCCGTCAATTTTAACACGAAAAAAATACTCAATGAATTTGTGTGAATTGCGTGTGAATCGTGTACGCTAGGATGGAGGAATTCTAATAGAACCCTAGTTTATTAAAATAGTATTCGAGTCGATATCTTGAGACGATGCATCCGCAGCTGGGAGTATCCTGCTCCATGAGATAACCGACGTCAAGTGTCACAAACACCCCATCATTTATTAGAGAAATGTGAGACCAAAGGCCGAGGCAAAACGAAAACATACCACATCAAATAGGGCGCAGGCCGCGCCGTTTACTAAAAATATACTACATCTAAGAATAGAACGCACATCGTGCATAATAATAACCCTCTATTACATAGTGGGTTGGCGAACAGTGCGAAGCCGAAAGCCGAGCCATGTGTGTTAATAAAGCAGCACCAAATGTGAGAATGTGCGGGACCGAGGAATGACTATGCTGCATCTAATAAAAGTACGATGGCAAAAAGCGTCAAGTGTCACAAAAACCCCACCGTTTGTAAAAGAAATGCGAGGCCAAACGCCAAGCCATTCTTTACAAAAAATTGTGATAAAACACTATAAAAGGCGAGAAAAATGCGACTGCCGAAGTCCAAGCCAAACAAAATGATTATATACCACACTAGTGATGCACGAAAATGCCGGCTGAGCCATGTGCTGAAAACAACACAAAACATGCACGTAAAAACCTACCATATAACAGATCAGTGCAAATGTTAAGCCAGCCATCTGTGCTATTTAATAGAGCAGCACAAATAGAAAGAATTGTGCGAGGCCGAAGGCCGTGCCAATCTAAACGAGAATATACCACGTAGAGTTGCCAATGAGACCGTCGGCCGAGCCACATGTTAAAAAAAATATATAGGAAGTCACCAAGAGACGAGTTAAGCACCATGCGAAAACGAGGACTCAGGCAAGAGCTATATATATGCAACAAAAAACGACTACATTCAAGATAAGTGTGAATTGAACTGACCTGATTGAACTGATATGTGGTAAGGAAAATGCGATTTCTATGGTCTAATCAAAGGTCTCGAATATCTCACCATATATAAGAGATGCGCTAGGACAGAGGCCGAACCAAAAAAATATATCTGCAGGATGCGCATTGATGTAAAATCAACGGACGGGACCGTGCTGAATGGGTTGCCTGAGGAGACCTACACTCAATATTGGGTTCCCTGGCAGGCTAATGATTATTGATGATTATCAAGTTGATGATGTCATAAGACAGAGAAAACTCTAGGGGAAATGATGCTGTTGCGGTTGCAACCTTTTTTGTTTTACATCACTTATCAATATATTTTCTTACTTTGAAGAGGTCTGTTTGGTTTTGCTTACATTTTCCCTCATCTTTTGCTTTCCAAAGCTATCGAAGTTTCTTTTAGATGTAGCGACTTATGGAGCGACTCCGAGAATCGGCGGCTAGTAAGCACGATGGAACGATGTAAACGTAACGCTCATAGTTGCATAGAGTGCATGCTATCGCAGAAAAAGAGGTAAAGTATTTCCCTATCCGCATACTATCCGACAGCAAAGCAGTTCTGCAAGCTCTACAAAGCAACACCATCAGTTGAGGAGTGTCACGAAGCCCTGACAGAGGTATGTGACCACAGTATTGTTACCCTGAAATGGATAAAGGGACACAGTGGCTCGGCAACGACGAAGCCGACGCACTGGCAAGGTTGGGTTCGGAACAGACGGTGGAGGTACCAGAACCCATAATACTATTGCCATTCAGCTGGTTGATAAAAAAACCTACGACAACACACAAAGGTAGCTCACCAACGTTATTGGTCAACCTTGTATACCTGCAAGCAAGCCAGACAGGCCCTCCCGATATCAGGCCCGCATTATCGCGTAGCTTCTGAAGCGCGGCCACAGCTTCGCTTGGTAACCGGAGCGATAACTGGACACGCTTTGCTAAACAAATACTTACACACTCTAGGTGTCACGGACAGCCCCCTGTGCAGAGCCTATATTGAGGTCGCGGAGACATTGCAGCCACCCACGTCCTGTTGGAATGTTCCGGCATGGCCATCTACCGGGCGAAACACCTTGGGAGGCCGAGGTCGCTCCAGAAAGTCGTCGGCAACATCAAGGAACTGCTAGGCTTTCTAAAAGAGCTGGGTTTGCAGGAGTAGTGCCCCCAAACCACGTCACGCAAAATAGGAGCAAAGTTTAAGACGTCGAGTTGCGGAAAAGTGGCCCGCGATAAACTCGAACTATAACTATAACGCTCATAGTTATATTTAATCGGACCTACTTGTCTACATGAAATATATGCGCATGCGCTATGAAACTATCCTATTGAAAGGGCGCTTAACTCATTGAATCATTGAGCATGATGTGCTGCCAACTGTAATCGATACAGGAAACAGGAAATGTTTTCATGCGATATCCCGAAACCCTCCAGTTCGTTGGGAATTTTCCCAGTTACCATAACAACCAGCTAGTTTAGCCAATAGTCATCCCCATTGTTACCTATTTTCCGGGTGACAATAACCTGAAACGTGAACCTTTTTGAAGATGTTTGACGTCTGTTTCGAAGTTTTTTACGTGTTTTTGTGAACGTCTGTAGGTTTTGTGATATTTTTTACATTTTTACACATTATGGCTTACAATTTCGATAGTGCGCAGGTAAGTACGAGCCGGTAAGAAGGGTTTTTTCGATTATATATGAGAAACAAAGACAGATTTACACGCAGTGTGTTTTTCAGTCTACTCCAACGTGTGTGAATTTCGAATCCTGTAATATTACTTAGTTACTTACGAAAACATTCTCACCACAAATAAAGCGAAGCTACGAATGGATATGCGAGTGTTACCTTAAGGCATACATAAACATGAACAAAAGAATTTTGGCCCTCAATTTCTAGCGTGTCACTCATATAATAATAGCAATAATATAGAAGAAACGTATTTGCGTATGTATAGTAAGAAACAAAATGACCTGGATCGGCCTGCAAACATAGTATGTAGCCCTGCCCAGTTACTAAAAGCAGTTTCAGTTTCTGTACACCTAACAGAAAACATGAAATAAAAACAAACAAAAACCATTAAAACATGCTCATATGCACAATCACTTATTCCCTGTTATAGACAGTTTTTTACATCGCCCTGCACCTGCATCGACCATTACTGCACCCTGTTTTTTACTACAACTACTTGGGATAAGTGTAATTCCTTTAATCCATGTTGCTCAAAACATTCTACTTCCCTAACGCCATAAAGTACCGTTCCTGTCAAACGAAACTTCACCCTATATTATTTACCTAGGGTGGGATATTCTGCAGGGGTTTTATTGGACTAAAAGGGTCCCCTGTTGTTTTGAACAATGTCAAGATTGTATGGCATTGTTGGCGATACTAATCCTTGTTTGACACCTCTCGCTGGTATTTAAGTAATAGCCCTTGCGTCTGTTGTAAATTGTTTTTTATCTGTTATAGTTTTTTGGAAGCGGTGACCGATGGGATATTAAGGGCCCCCGCGCACGGGTGACAAAGACAAAACATTTTGTCCCGCGACATTAACAGAGCTATGCGTCAAACTCCTTCCACTTTTTTCAATTGAAATCCGTTTTTAGGGTTACGTACCCAAAGGGTGCCAAATGGGATGCCAAATTACTAAGCCTCCGCTGTCCGTCCGTCCGTCCGTCTGTCACCAGGCTTTATCTAAGGAATCGTGATAGTAAGACAGTTAAAAATTTCACAGATGATGTATTATTTCTGTTGCTACTACAACAAGAAATACTAAAAAACAGAATAAAATAATTATTTAAGGGGGCTCCCATATAACAATTCTTTCAATACCATATACAAACTTATGAATGCACCTGGTTACGTACATGGAGTGTGAAAGTAGCCGACCCGAATGGCCGAGTCGGCAGTGACCCTGCCTACGAAGCCAAGGGTCCCGGGTTCGAGTCCCGGTGGGGGCAAATACTTGTTTGATGAGAACAGATGTTTGTACCCTAGTCATGGTTGTTTATCTATCTATGTATAATATTTATCTATATAAGTATGTGTATCGTTGTCTAGTACCCAAGATTCAGGGAATCCTAGTTTGGGGCTAGATCAATGTCTGTAAATAGTGTCCAAGACATTAATATTATTATTACTATTGATAAAAAATACAGTCGGGTTATTTATTTTTATAATAATTCTACTTGTTTGAGTAATAAATTGTACTCATAGACATGTTTTGGTTTCTTTCATTATTCCTAAAATAATAATAATAATAATCTATAGATTATATGATTCATTTAGCAAAGATGAAATGAAACGCGATTGAAAAAATGTTGATTAATGGTTTTGTGACGAAAAGCGGGTATTTACGATTTTCATACACGTTTTGACACCTGAATGGTTTGTCTTATAATTTTCACAAAACCCTCTTGGTTAGTTTATTAAATTCACCAAAATCAGTGGTTAATATGAATACTTACCGGTAATTATGTATACTTACCGGATTTATTGAGCTGACCGTAATATATACACCACCTAATTTTTCTCTAATACAGCACACACTAAAAACAGTCGCGCTCGCCGCGGCTCAGTCACTGCTAATCCAGTGTGGACGCGCCATGTGTCAAATGTCAAAGTGTCAGTATTTTTTTTCGGCAGATGACTAAGAAATACGTAGATTGTAGAAAAGGAAGAAAGACTGACGAATAATAGCTCACCGTCACGTCACGTTAGTATTTTTTTGTCTTTGTTGCCCGTGCGCGCCCGCCCTTACAGATGATATAATATAATCATTAGAGTCCCATAGAAGACGCACCAGCCTGACACAAAAATCATTTCATGTGTCTATTCCAAATTCGATTCTTTGCCCTTAAAATTTCGTGTTATTAAGTATTTTTGTACGTCGCGAATTTTCCCATATGGAGTGGCAGAGGCACAATTGTGCCCACGTATAGCCAGTTAAGTAATTTCTATCATCCTATTTCAACATCTATTGGCCGTTTTCCCGCAATATATTCCTCGATGGAATGAAATTTCCTCAACAATGTAAATAAATTCATGATTGCTATTTTTTACTCTTACCTCAGAGTTTAACCTTTGAGTCTCAAATGCGGAAGTGCCATGCATGCGATAGCCAAGAGTCACGCACGCATCAGCGTGTACTTGGTGTCTCGTCCTTTGCACGACATCGACATTCCACATCCAAGTCTATCAGCGAATTCTTATATAACTATAAACTTAGTTACAGGCCTGATGCACAATACAAAGTCTATGGTATTCTTATGTTTCAAGTAGGTAATGCATAATACCTTTTCTAGAATACCAATATAACATAAACATATAATCATTTACATACAGGAATATACATTGCGTCTGGCCTCACACTAGGCTACCCTGTGTCGTGGGATCCAGAAACAGCGACGTCACAGACATAAAAATCCAAGACCTGGGGATTTTTTTCTGTATCCCCCAGCCGGGGATCGAAACCGGGACCTCTCGCATGGTAGGCAGACTACACCCGCGGCGCCACAAAGGTCTTCGTATAGATAACACCTTTGCTACTGAACCAATTTGTTCGTGTAATTCCGGTATTTTCGCTGCCACAGCAGACAAGTAATTGTGATTGGCAGGAACTTAATAGGTCTTTCCAATAAGCATGAGTTTAGTTGAAGGAAATAGCGTGAATCGTGATGTTATATTTGCATGGGCCGATTTGATTATGGACAAACCTATATACAAGTAGGTATCTACATAAATAGTAGTTTTAAATAAATTACTGTACACTACTGTACTTATATTGCCGACAGTTATTTTGTAGCGTTTCCTGCCAATGTGTGCCGTGTTGAGTTTAGAAAGATCGTATTTTGTTTCAGTAGTCGTCGATATCTTAATATTCAGCAAATTCGCAAATATACAGCCACAAACCGAAGAAAATGAGGTCATATCAACAATGGCTTCGCCAACCCACCGCTGGTTAGACACGCACGTGAAACGGCTCAAAACCATTACCCTAATATAGGGTTAGTGACATATTACCAAAGCCACAGAGATCTGGCTGGGCAGAGCGCTTGTGATCTCTATATTTATCTACGCCGCAGAGATATGGACGTAGGTGAAAGCGAGAAAAAGAAAATAGATGCTCCCGAGATGTGGTGCTGGAAAAAAATGCTTGGGCTTTCGCGGACAGAGTTCCGTAAAAAAGAAACCATCCTACAGGAACTCGGCATCAAACAGCGCCTTCCTTCTTGCTAGCTCGCATCCTCAATTTCTTTGGACACGTATCTCGAACGACTGTTAGTGCCGGGAGTGTGGAAGGCACCCGAATGCGTGGTAGATCACCAATGCGACGGACGGATCAAATTAAGTCAGCTAAGGACGATCCCCGTCACAAATGCACGAGAAAAGCAGCCCTCAGAGAAGGCTGGCGACGAATTGTGAGGCGAGTCACCCAAAAGAAGTGATGACCACGACCACTCTGTCTGGAGTGATACGACTAAGAAGAAGACAGGATACCATCGTGAGGGTGTGGCAGAGTTCATAGTCTTCGATCACTGTTACACCATGAAAACTACAACTACCTTCGTTCATCAGTTAGAATAGAAATGCATTATCACACCAAGGAAGCTACGTATTGTTGGCAAACCATCTATGGAATATTTTGGACAAAACACCCCCTTTGTCAGGTCAAAACTAAATAAAGTTACTTTGCAAACAAAATAATTCTGCATAGATTTTCGACATGATTGTTGCAAAATAGTAGTACAATTTCTTTAATAATTGAAAGTCAGCATATAACAAATTGGAATTTGAAACGTTTTTTCATAGGCTGTAGAGTCTTTCACTACGAAGGTTCGGTAACAATTGTAGGTATACCTACATGTACGCTAACTGTACCGTGATGAATCCATGAAGTTTTAATTAATTACCTCTGATTTGTGGCCAAGGACACTACGGCAACCACCTAGCCAGGGGCGGTTCAGGTTTTAATTCAGGGGGGGGTCATAAAGTCAAGGTCTAGCCAGCAAGCGCACACAACTCAAGACCCAGCCCAGGGGGGCTCATGACCCCAATGAGCCCCCCTCTGCATCCGCCCTTACAGCTAGCTACGATGCCAGCTTTAAAAATTGTATGTTTATGTAAAACTACATGACGTCATTCCTGTCTATATTTAGCACAGTATTGTCGAATAATAAATTGCTTTTTGCTTAGCTAAAGTTTGCGCGCGAAATTAAAACATCATTTATCAGAGTCACCCATTTTGTCGCGACGGACGGAACGGAACGGAGGAGGTATATGCGCGTTTGGGGTTATAGGTTGTTTGTGCGGGTGTGTGTGTGTTTGTGCACACACACCCGCGTGTGTGTGTCTGTGTGTTTGTGCATGTGTGTATGTATGTATGTCCTTTGCTAGTCCGAAAACCACTCGACCGATTCAATACGGTTTTTTGCATTAAACGGCTATAATTTCAGATCTGGTTCGTAGATATGGTTTACGGTTGTAGGCCACCAGGGGGCGCTGCAGCATCCAGGATAGTTGACGCTTGAGGGCTTCTCAGACACAATTTAGCCAATTTCGATGCTTTTATTTTTTCATGACATCAGCCGTAATGTGTCGTTTCGTTAATTTGTCATGGGTGTTTTACAGTTTAAATTTATAGTTATTTATTTATATGTATGAATTCTGTTAAATACATTTCATCTGATACGGAAACAGTTTTTTGAACAAATGATTAATTTGAAGTCTATCCAAAAACTATCTTATTCTAAAAACATACACATATTTCTGTGACAAGTTAATTCTAAGTTATTGCGGTCGTTTATAAATATTATAATTTAGGCAAACTCGTCCGTGACATGACGTATGGAGTAAATAACAATTTGCAACCCTTTGTTGTCAGGGGATGAATATTATAACGCCCTTACAAAAAACATGGGGTGGGCAGACTTGACACCTGCTCAATGCGTGATGCGTGACTATCATATTGTAGTACCTATTTGGTTTACTGCTCCGAATCCTTTAATTGATCGAGCTCTTTATTCGTAGTTTATATTTTTGGTGCTAGGTAAATAGAATATCCAGAAAACATAGTTCAATTCAATTCATTCCAAATATTTTTATTCATAATAGCATAAAAAATGATACTTAATGAACGTCATGACATAATCAAGCAAGCATAACAAAACATAAGGTAGGTGCCTAATTATTAGTACATAATATAGGGTGCAATGAACTGGTTTAATGCCAGATGTCGGTGTCTTGTAAAAAGTCATTAATTTTGTAGTAGGCCTTTGTGCACAAAGTGTGCTTTATACATTTTTTGAATCGAGCTGCAGTTAAGTTTTGTATTTCTTGCGGAATTATATTGTAGAAGCGTTGTAGACTTTCATCACGCGCCGCCCGCTTCACGGGAACTCTAGCAACATGTTTGCTGGCACCTGAAGACCCCGCTCACATGCGTCGTATCCTGTTCAGTTTGTGCGATATCGGTTTGAAGTCCTTAAATTCCGATTTATTTATCAGTCCGCATCTGTTGCAAAAGAGTTATTAGAAAATTTACACGTAAAAAAAATGTGTTTGTAATTTTTTTTTGATGCAAATCTTTTGGAGTTGTGATTTGTGAAGAGGGATAAGATTTATTTAACCTCTCATCAGTGGGTAATTTATAATATTGCTTTTCAATTGTTACGGACGAACAGTTGAAAGCATTTTCGAAGCGCCTTAAATTTAAAACTCTTTTAACAGGGTAGAATAGATTAAAATTAAAGTCGTAATAAAGAGCGTTAATTAGTCAGAGAAAAAGAAACAAATCAATGAAATAATAATAGTTTTGGTTTTGTTTGAATGAAACCAGTTGATTTTATTTTTATTTTCTTCCATCTTAATAGGCCATAGGCCAACGACTTCCGACCATAGTTGACTATACAGCCAATTTATTTATTTATTCGATTCTTAGATTCGTGGTTCTTTCCTTTTTACCTGACTGTTCTTTCCATGCCCAAAAATAATAATCTGAGCACGAGTTCTACTTCGAAGACGAGACTGTGCTGCTTTTTTTTAAAGTTTAGTAGCTACCATTTTAACTTGTCGCATGATGAATATAGAAATATTAATAACTTGAATTTCATTTAGATTAATGGTCGGGAGCGTGGCCCACACTATGGTCGCGTGCCATCTTTCGTCGCCTGATGAGATTGGGCTTTTGGAGAGAAAGGGTAACCGTAACCATAACAGTAATTTAAAACCATACACTGGTGACGTTTGGATGATGAATTTATGTTTAAGCTACAATGATCCATAAGTACTTATACGCTACCACACTTTAATTTACGCGCTGGTGCCTCGTGCCCAAAAATAATGTAAACCGATTTGTGATCAAAACTACTATACAACTTAACAAATACAAAAACAAACCGTCACGCCTTTTCACACTCGGGGTGGCAGAGGCACAGATGCGCTTCATTAAGCCAGTAATTCAATGCTCTATGACCTACCCTTTTTCTCACAGTTCAACAGGGAATCAACCCCAAAGCGGTTAGGCAACTGGCAGGTCCCAAGATGGTCGCCCACCAGAGCCCGCCCGCTGGAATACCGACCCAACCCGAAGCCCATTTGCGACATCAACGGACACTTCCTGCCTGGAGCGCCAAGGGGCGTCAGCAAGTGTTTCGGACACTTTACTGGTACGTGGGAACTGCCGAGGAAGATTAACAGGAAAGTTGGTGAGTGTTGCGAAAAATGACGCGGACATAACTCGCATTACTAATCTTGTGTTTTTTTGTAAACAAAGGATTGTCATGGGCCCTTACAAAACTTTTGACCTTGACGTTCATATTATGTATTTTGTACTGGTTAATGACATGACTTTTTTTACAAAAAAATCAAAAGATTAGCGAGTTGTTGAGTGTAGTGGCTGATTTCGGGTAAATACGCAGGAGAAAAAGAAAAAGAATGTGGTTTCATAATTGGAGCTACAAAGGTTTGGGAATATTGTTATTCAGTCTAAAGGCTCAGGTACGCCTGGGGTCAACATATCACCCAAATTGTCGCGCTCAGTCTACACGACGCTGTAACGTTGCTGTCCCGAAACATGCCCGGCGACATTTTACTATTAAGCCATAACCGAAACGAAGCTAAATAAAATGGGGTTTCGTACTTGCAATTATCGATGCTTTCTCAAAAATATTTAGTCTGGATTTGCTCTCAAGCTGTTTCGTTTCGACCAATATTCCCTCAAGAAACTCCTTCGTCGTTGACTATAGATAAACAGAGCGACGAATAGACAAGGACATATATATTGGTAAAGACACTAGACAGAAAGATCTGGCACACATTTTGACGTGATACAAGATTTTTTGACATGTCTCCAATGCCTCCCGGATGAATTTGCTGTGTAAATTATTTTCAACTAAATAAAACTTTTTACAAAATAAAGGACGGTACATTATAATGTATAGCAGTGCTTGTTGGTGCAATGAATCAGCACAGCATAAAATTAACATAACCAGGAAATTTTGCTTTTAACAGGTAAATTTGTGAAAAATTTTAATGTCCTACTCCATTTACGCCCGTGTTTCGCATTTCGTGGGAAACAATTTTAATTTTTAGTAAATTTTGCATTTGACAGTACAGCGGTAATTAAAATTGTTCAATTCGATGACACCAGATACCTCGTTAATTAATATTTTCTGACCGACTAGGCGTGGCAGATGTGTGGTTCGTGTACCGACGGGTTTACAGGTAGATTATTCTAGTAAAATAAGTGTTTTTACCTAAAAGAGTGCACCACTGGTAAATATAGTAACCAGAAATTACTGAAAAAAGAAAAGTGACAATTTAAATAATAGTTTCTCGAATATGTTTATCTATTTTATTGGTTCTAACCTAGGACGTAATTATCTAACTATTTCTATGGCTCGGACACGTTGTAACCAAAACTCGGACATTCTTGTAACCAACTCGGACAATTTTGTAACCCAACTTAAATTATGAAGGAATTTGTTCTGTATCGTCCAAAGGGGTAGTATTAACCCCTTTATTTCCACTAGTTCAAATGAACAGTTCATTTGACTGAACTAGTGGGTTTTTTTCCACTAGTGAAATTGACTGAACTAGTGCTTTTTTCCCACTAGTTCAGTTGCTTTTCTGTTCTTTTGAGTTACTAGTAATATTCCTAAAATGTTTTACTAAGATGTACTTTTATTTATATAAAATTAAGAGAATGTATCTACTAAGAGATAATGGGTTGCTAGAAGGTATAGATAGTGGACCTTCGAACAACTTTCTGCTATCCTGGCCTTTGTAACATTTTGTTGTTTATCGATACGCACCCCATCACTGGCTATCGCTAGTATTTAAGGGTAAAAAACTTCCTATGGACCTATGTGCTCCTAGTACTTTTGGATTTGATTGTGAGGTACCGAAATAAAAGATTATGATCCATCCCACTTTGCATATTTTTGCTTGACAGTTTATTTCTCAAGTTCGCTTAAGCCATTCGTGATGTGTAAGAGAGGGACAAATATTACGTAATCAGTTACTAAGTATAAAGGATTTGTATTAAACCTTAAAAAGGGGACCTATGATTCCACCACATTTTCAACCTCATGGCTTGGTAATAAATTCAAAAACGAATGAAAAATTCTGCTTGCTCGCGCCTTATTAAGGGATAAAAACTTCCTAGGGAGAAATGTGTTCCTAGTACTTTTTGTATAAGATTTGGAGATGTTTTGCTATAGCATGCAAGTTCATCTCTGCTTATACTTTAAAATACCTCCGTGAAACTTCTTACATAGTACTTGAGCAAAAATATGATTGATTTATTAATACGTGATTCGTGAGAATAGTAGCCGCAATATATATAATATGGGAAACGGTCTTATATTATTAAAGTATCTTAGATTTGAAGCCAGGCAATAAGCTTGATATATGTTCAACTGAACAAATGGGAAAAAATCCCATTTTTTCAGTTAAATGAACTGTCCAATTGAACTAGTGGGGATAAAGGGAAATAACGGGCGAATACCAGTGCAGTTTCAGGCCAAATTTCTCTACAACGTAAATGGTGTGTTATTTTCGTAGACTACAAGCAGGCTTTTGATAGCGTCAACCGCAATCGCATACTTTGTAGCATGTTGATACTTGTAAATGCGACAATGCGGGATTCTAGGGCCATTGTTGTGACCATCCAAAACGAACAGTCTGAGCCATTTCCATAGATGCTGGGCCAAAGCAAGGTGCCCTGTCAACGATCATCTTTAACCTAATGCTGGAAGCCGTCACACGGAAACCCAACCTCAGAAGACTTATTGACTACACGTCTGAGCAGGCTGTTTTCTGCGGATGCCGTTGTCACAACAAGCCGCTCCCAGCAGAGCATGATCAACCACGGAGTTCTATTCTGGAAGTTTAGTCCACTCAGTTTGGAATCCAGATGAACGCGTTTAACAGATATTTCCTCGCTACCAGCCGGATCCCTGCGACATTGTGGGAGATTTAGGGTGTAAGTGCATTCCGGTACTTAAGATCGATCCTTATTCATAAAATCGGATGGAGGAAGAGATTAAAGTTCGTGTAATCGCTGGAAGCTGAAGTGAATCGATGCTTCTACGCATGCAAGGTCATTCCTAACAGCAAACTTCTAATAACTACCAAGCCTAAACTTACCATCTAAACTACTATCATTCGGCCTGTTGTGATCTATGCTTGCGAGACCTGGACGATGACGCAATCTTTCAAGCACTTATTTCAAGTTTTCAGCCCATTCCGTGAAGATGACTACATTTCGTTCCAGAATGAATCACTAACTGTAGGCACTGATTCACAAAGAAACTTAACTCAGGTTTTGCAAGTCACAAACGCTGAGAGGGGCTGGCCATCTGGAAAGAATGGATGAGACCCGAGCTGTCAAAACCATCTCTATATGGACTCCACAACAGAAATGATCCCGATGAAGACCAAGAAAGCGGTGAAAAGATAACCTGGAGGATTATCTGAGGAGCATCGGTAAGAAAACAGTTTACCGAGGCTAGAGACAGAGCGAAATGGAAGAAGATGGTGGAGGAGACCAAAACTCACAAAGGGTTGTAGCGCAGCCGGAAGTAAGTAAGTTTTGTTGTTATATAAAAGATTATTGTATGGGTTAAAAATAAACCATTCAACGAGAATTTTATCTTGTTATTTTCTTACGTATGCAAAGCCTGTATGGGAAGCACCTACACACACCTTTCCAAGCGCGTCCTAACTAATCGAACACCAACATTTGAACGCTTCCAACTACCTTGTCATACATTTATAGTATTGAATCTATCTATCATCTATCTAATCTATCAGCTGTTACTTTCACTGCTAGTACATGCCGCCATTTCAGATTAGTTTCTTTAATGTTATGGCCTAAATAGTAAAATGTCGCGGGGCATGTTTCCGGACAACGAGCGACATTTTGGGGGATATTTGGTCGTTAGTATACCGGAGCTTTTATACTACAAAAATGTTTGTCGTTACTGGCTACTGTTACGGGCGGCTCCTGCGACAATGTTGCTCGAGCTGATGGACCCTATCATCACCAACATTATCATCTTGAGAACACCGAATCCTGGCTGGTTTTAAGGACGAAATAGAAGGCTGCCAGCAACGGCATCCAGCAAAGGTCACCTGCCAAGGAGTCGCGCACATCTCTTTCCAAAACACTGCCGACAACAGAGACAACATCAAGGTCTTTCCCCCAGAGCTCCAATAAAACCCTTACGGTTTGGATCTTTTTGCACATCCGTTTATTTCCGTTTTCGCTGAATTGAATTAAAATCTGTATTGATTGTATGTTATTGATTTGTAGATAATAATGATGATTCATGTCCTATCAGTAATTGTATTATCATATGCCAGGTTGTCAAACATATTGTCCTTGACTTTAGCTAGCTAGCATCCATGGAATCTTTATTTGTCAACGAAGACATACGTGACCGAATTAAAATTGTTTACGATGAAAAATACCTATAAAGAACCTACAGCTTTGTATTATAGCATATTCTAATCTAACTATTTCCTGATGTTGATGGTAATATATATGTCACCGGAAAATAATACGATCCGCAAGTTTATAAATTTCCTAATTTTTTTTCCGCAAGTTTATAAACATACTAACCTAACCTAACCTAACCTAGCCTAATATAATCTTATTTTCCGGTGACATATATACCTCGAAATATTTTAAGGGACATTTGCCTAACAGGATGAATGTCGATAAATGTATTTTTTTTTCATGATGCTTGTTTAAAGGAAAACGAGGTAATTTTACATGCTCTTAAAATATAGTTTATGAAGTCAGAGATGTGTTGTAGGTTAAGTATAATTATGTTGCTTCCGCACATAGTGCTGTTTCGTTTTTACGAAATAAATAATAAATAATAGATCGTGTTGGAATCAGGCTGAAAAACAAGTTCTTGTCGAGTAAGAAATTAAAGGAATCGCATTCAAGTGAGGTACCTACCATCTGCGATAATCTTAGATGAGGTGGCACGGGCAAATATCGGATGTGACTGCACTTCCGTGTCCTTTAACAAATGGGAATAATAAAACGAGCAAATATAAAATGAGTGGCGAATTCCATGGTGTACTGTTGTACTGATTTGTGCTGCATGTAATTGGATACGAATATCATTGGCCGATCAAAAATTCCTGAACTAGCTACAAAAACCGGCCAATTGCGAGTCTATCTCGCGCACGAAGGGTTCCGTACCATCGTACAATGTTAGGGATGGTGTGGAGTGAACAGTTTGGATTTTACATAGCAAAATGTTGTTTACAAAGTTATTGGTGCGGCTACTTTCACACTCCATATACGTAACCAGGTGCATTAATAAGTTTGTATGTGGTATTGAAAGAATTGTTGTATGGGAGCCCCTTTAAATATTTATTTTATTCTGTTTTTTAGTATTTGTTTGACAACAGATACTAAAAAACAGAATAAAATAGTAGTTTATGTGACTGCTACATAATGGAGGGCATTAATACTGAGAGTGGGTCGGCTCGTTTCATAATAATATCACTCGAGAGTTTTAAAGCCTAATAATGTACAGTTACATACACTAGTTTATCGACACACATATCATAAGCTCTCTTTGATGTGTTCAGAAACCGCATGTTTGACCGGCATTGTGGCTCTGCAGTTGTTTAGCTTGTTCTGTAGTACCAACTTCACGCAGGCGGGCGTCGGCGTTCGAAATTTGAATGTCAGTAACAACTTCACAGACAAACTAGGGGCGGCAAGCAGGCGGGCGTCGGCGTTCGTAATTTGGATGTCATAATATGTAGAAAAACTTCACATTATGGTCATAATGTGTAATTTTTTAGATAAGAAATGAGTTTTTACCAATTAGTTTAACATTATGCTGATCGTAACGTGCGGTTTTTGTACGCAGTAAAGAGGGTTTATGATACGTGTATAGATAATAAATATTTATAGCGGCAACAGAAATACATCATCTGTGAAAATTTCATCTGTCTAACTATCACGGTACATGAGACACAGCCTGGTGACAGGCGGACGGACGGACGGACAACGGAGGCTTAGTAATAGAGTCCCGTTTGGCTGCCTTCGGGTACGGAACCCTAAAAAGTAAGCTGCCCAGCCTATAAGACAATAAAAATACCAACCAAGCAAACAGCGGAATTACTGAAATGAGCGTTCGATGTTTTTCTTCTTTGCTTCTTCGTGCTAGGTTGACATGTAAGATCAACAATATCCAACGCTCGCAACGAATATTTTTTTTTACTTTGCCGAGTTTGAGATTTCTCGTCGCTCTCAGTTATTCTTCCTATTCAGTAATTTTGTCAGCATAAAACCAGTATTTTAGTCAACAAACAACTGGATTAGCGGTCACCATTTTAAATATTTCCATTTAACTACGGAGGTGACCCGAATGTCGACTCACTTTTTGGTAAATATCCTTATCGTTCAACACGATAAATAGCGTTATCTAGGATTTACTGTCAATTATTAAGCAATAATGTAGCGTTTCACAAGACAACAATAACTATTTTAATAATTATTTCTCCAACTCTTACAAATCAGTGTTATAGTAATTGGAAAGCTGACGATAACTTGAAGATGCTTCATAAAATACGTACGGTGAGGTACGTGAGAAAGTAAAAAAAAATAAGTTGCTAATTTAACTTATTTACACCTAACGAAAGATGTTGAGAATGTTGAAAATTTCAACAGTCTATTTCAAATTCTGCTTATTCTTCCGCTATAAACATAATAAATAGGCTTTGTAACTGATTTTGAAAAACTATTTCATGATGCCCGAATATTATTTATAATGTATTTTAATTCTTAAATTGAAACCGAAATCGCTCCTAGAGTGCCATGGGGTCGCT
Organism: Argyresthia goedartella; assembly: GCA_949825045.1. Classification (NCBI taxonomy): domain Eukaryota; kingdom Metazoa; phylum Arthropoda; class Insecta; order Lepidoptera; family Argyresthiidae; genus Argyresthia; species Argyresthia goedartella. The sequence goes on along the minus strand of OX463829.1, from coordinate 16,957,689 downwards.
CATGTCGTCATGAATTTGTGAATGAGATTAAAGAGTTTCGTTGATCTGAGATAAGACCGTAGAGTATTGAAATGGTTTTGACATTCATGACTTTATTTCCGCTCTGTTTGATTTGCAACATAAAATGGCGGATATATCTATATTGTATTTTGTTGTTTTATTTTATAAAAAAAATATTATTAATCTCCTATTATGAGAATAAATCCGTTTATTGTAATTTAGGAGTCCGGCTTGGAAAGCTAAATACTTACATTAGTTTGTTAATTTTTATATGCAGTTACTTTAAAACATCTAACAAAGCTTATGGATAATGTAAGTAGGTATTTCAATCGCATATTTGATTCCGCAGCGGAGGAGTTGGCCCAGGAGCCACCACCCGGCAGGTTCCCGGACTGGCTGAACCTTCGCGTGCAAAGGCCCAAGGTGACGGCGCGCCTGCGCGTCCCCAAGCGGGAAAAAGAAAAGAAAAAAGACGCCAAAGCAGAGCTAGAAGCGGAACAGTCGTTCAAAGTAAGCTGACCGATACGCGGCCTCTTGAAATACCTAAAAATTTTCACGCATTTGTGAAAAATAAGTTCTTAGATTTGTGAGGTCGCGTGGTTTGGGAATCGTTTTATACAGTCTGCTAGATTTATTTTCTTGGTGTTTGTGACTTTATCGAGTAAAACGGATTGATGTTACAAAGCTCGGTAGCCTAGTTGCCGAATTTTGCGAACTTTAGCTTTGTATATAGTTGGGTGATTCGGAACTGGGTTAGTAAACTAGTTTCACAGTTGCTAGTGATGTAGACTGTACTTTAGAGGTATATTTTCTGAAAAACGTGGCCCTTCTATCCCATAATCAGCTGCACAAAAGTAAAAAATAATGAAACCGTAATAAAATGTATAGTTAAACTCTATAGTATTTTTTAAACCAATAATAAAAGACTGTCACCAAAAATTATCCCGAAAGTTAAATGGTATGTTTTTTACGTATTGACAACACTGAGGTGTTACGAGGCCGCGTCCACAGTGAACGGTACATTCACATGCGATTTAAAAAAAATCTGTCGATTTATCTATATAGTATTTTGTACATTGCGGACGTATCATGAAATATCGCTGATAGATGCGTTATTCATTTTAATAATTAATAGGTAATATATTTATTTAGTTTTCAAACGAATAAATAATAATATAATAAATAATACAAGCCGTATATTCGTTTTCGTCGTGTATTATGTGGGGCGTGATTGTCAGAAGACAGATGTCATAGGTAAGATTTTAACATTTCAACTTGTTTTAACCCTTTCGCTTGTCTGCAGGCCGGAAAAGAAAAAATAGTGACACAACATTTAAGGCAAATTTTATGTTTTTTGCCCATAAATGCCCACAATAGAATCTACAGTACTCTAGGTGACGTCTGTCATAAAAGTTTCGTTTTAGGGTTTACGCGAGTCTACAGGTTAACTTCGATCGATTTAAATCGATGTCATAGCAATAACTGTTCTTCCCCATCAATTATTCCTTCAAACCAAATGTTTCATTTTTATTGGAGATTTTTATTACTAGGTTTCATACATTTTTGCCTATCATCCTTTATGTATCTAACTAACTAACTTATAGCTAACTTACCGCTCCGGATGGCTAGCTATTCAGCTCGGTAATGCTGTCAGTATAATGGGCACCTATGGTGCGGGCGTTTCTTGGGGCGGTTTATTTTTATACTTAGATGTTTAGTTTTTATATATTCAAAATTTAGTTATGACTAGAGATCGGGTATTCGGATGCATATTTATGTAAAGTAAATTTTTGGCTATAAAATTATGGAAGCCGCTTCTTATATTATTATTTTATGGATCCCGCTTCTTATATATTGTTTGAAGAACAAATTTCGCGATGCCAGGAAACCCGGGAATCCATAACGCCTGTGCATCTTTATGCAAGAAAGAAACATATCATAAGTTCACTAATCACGATAATTTTTGATAATTTGATTCGATAGATATATGAATTATTAAAATATAGTCTGTTAGCTTATCCTGACGTTGTTTGTTATGCCAGTTTGGTAACTATCTACTTTACAATATACGAAAGGAAAATATGCATCCGATTCTAGAATGAGAAAAACACAAAATTTGTCGATTCAGGGAATCGGAAGGATTTTTATCAGCGATACACAAGTATTCATTTCATATTATCCAACACCTGAACGAAGGTACATCCGATTCTATAATTAGAGCACCAAATGTTATCGCGGAATCGCGAGATATATATGCGAGGAAGTGCATTCCGTAATAGTCAACAACACCTCAACATTAGGTAAATATACATCCGAATATCCGGTTATGACGAAGCGTTTGCCATTGTATTTTATTGTATTGAATTAATTGATATTTAGATATATCGACAGAAAATGATAAAGTCGCACGCAACTCCACCACTCATTATGAACGCCGCCTAAGTCAAATGACAAAGTAGCATTTTTTTGCAGCTAACTATGGGAAACAATTTAAGTGGGCACGACGCTACACCCTTATCATAAATTTTTGGCTGACTTATTTTATTCTTGACATGAGTGCGGCAATAATGTCGTCCTAACCTTTATCAAACCTATATCAGTAACCTATGTCAGTAGTAACTCATTCAATCCCACGCAACAAACATCAATGTAGTATGGAATTTCTCTTTTTACCCCAACTCGGTGACTAGATCTTTGTGTGATCCTTCACATCTGACTAGACCTCATTCAGTTTTTTTTGTTTATTTCAGCCTCTCCTGTGTCCGGTTCACGGCAACAAGAAAAAAGTCTACAAAATATTTTACCTTTAAAAGCAACTGTAAAATTAGAACTTCTTGTGTTGTAAAATCACATTATTTTATTGCATGTCTGTGCCACAAAAGGATATAGAGCAGGATCAGGGTAACAACAGAGAAGAAGTAGATAACCAAGAAGAGGACAGAAATACTGAGGAGCCTTTGGATAATAGAGATGAGCCTTTTGAATGGAACAAACCTAAAGAACCAATAGATGCAGATGGTAACGCACCATACGTGCCGGGGTCATTGACGGAACCAGACAAAAGGCATGAGAGCTACGACCTCCTTGTAAAAAAAGCCGTCGAGGAAATTCACGGCCCACAAGAGGACGACTACGATAAATTCTGGAGAAAAGTCGCCGAAAATGCTAAAAACAAAGAGCAAAACTCTGATGACATGAAACGTAAGACCGCACTCAAACTACCAGCTGTACACGTATCGCAGAATTTTCAGTTCGCTAAGAAAATGCAAGTCGTGAATTTGGAACACCAACCGCTTCCCGATACCTTGGGGTATAGGAATCTGTCGAAGATTGCCGAGCACAGGGACTCGGACATTGTCGTGAAACCGTACGCGATCGGATGGAAAGGTTACGGCGCCGCAGGACCTACCTGTTGCACCAAAATGAAAGTGCATCGACCTAAGACCTGCGACACCAAGAAACTAGAAGCCGAACAAGAGAAGCAACGACCCTCCACATCCGCACCCGATCTCGGAGGCCAGTACAAGAAATCTATGTCGTTGATGGATCTAGCTATCTGTTGGGACTTCAGACCTTCCCACGCTAATTTAGAACCTAAACCCCCCAAACACATTGACGGGACAAACGGCTCCAAGGCACCGGCCGTATTCACAATGGTCCACACACCGAAGGAGGAAGAAGAACCGTTTCAACCCGGACATGTAAACCCTATATTCACCCAGAACCAAGCTTCCTATAACAACGGCCCTCATCCTGTCCCGTACTTTGAGAAAGACATGTCAAAAGAGAGAAGGAAGGATTCCTGCGATGTCCAACATTGTCCTCAACACGCATGCGCCAATGAAAAAACGGAAAAACCTGCAAGCCGGAGGAATTCTGTGCAAAATTCTCCTTGTGACGGTAGACACGGTTGCGGTACCCCGAGTGAGAGTCGCAAATCAAGCAGAGATTTTAATGATCGACCGGATAAACTGCAGCCAATAAAACAAGCCTGGAACAGCGAAAAAACAAATGGGGATTTACAAGGCAATCAGCAAGGTCGGAACAGTCTAGAATCGTATGAGAAGACACCGCTGGCTCAAGGGAAACTCCAACAAAGTTCGCCCAATGATACACAAATCTCCAGAAGATCGACAAAAGACAGTGTCTCAACCAACAACAACAGCACAAAACACAAACACTGCCTATCTTGCAACGGGAACAAACTCGACAAACAAACAAAGCTGAAGGAAGACTACAAGTTTGCTTTCAAAGCCGGTAATCCAAATTCGGTGCAAAGTAACGGCACAAGCACAACAACGGACTCCAAAGGCTTCAAAGTCCCGAAAATGCGGGATCCTTATACGAAGAAGTCATACACGATACCGACTTTAGCGCCGCCGTTTAGTATTTGGAAGGACGCTGACGCCACTGGGTACCCAGAGCATTGGAGATTGGCTAGTGTATATCAACATGCGTATAAACCGCCAGAACAAAGACGCAAGGCGTTGGTTTCTAGTGTTTATCAATGATTCCTAGCTTTGGTAGTTTGTCAAAAGTAATTGCTCAGTCGGTCATTAATTGTCATTGTCATAGAAGTTGCTGCCGCATGTCGCCTTTACTGATTTATTGGCAGAAATGATCGGGTTGAGCAGTTATTCAAATCAACCTTTATAAGTCAAAATCCATAAATTATGTGATTTAACCTACAGTTAAATTTTTAATCGAAAATATTGTATTTACACTCTCATTTCGTATGATATCCTTTTACTACTTACACAAACGTAAACTGAATTACGCAAATAGACAACATATATTATATTGGGTCCAATAATAAACTAGTAGACAATTTTGGTGCCTATACTCACATTGTATAAGGTATGCTGTACAATAATAAATTATATTCCACTTTCATGTGTGCATTATTTCAGAGGTTTTCCTTTAGTATTTTGCAGGGTAGCATTCGTTCGTATTCCATAAAGAAGGTGCATTTTTTGATGGTGTCCCAGGCTTTATTGCAGTATTGGTACCATCCCTTTTCTGATAGGTTTGGTACGTTAGTTATCTGGTGCCTGTTGACACCGAGGACTGTGGCTCTTAGTCGCTTCGCCAGCTCCTCGAAGGTTGGATGGCCGCGGTAGATATCTCTGTTATCTGAAAAAAAAAAAGTATGGGACAATACATTTTCAGTGTTCAATTTCTGTGGCAATGATCAAGCAATTTATTTCTGAGGGTTCGTCTTTTTTGTACCAGTGGGAGTCTATCGGTTATTACGTTAGGTTAATTATTCTCCTCCTTTGCAGTTGAGTAACGATCCAGTTAAAGAGTCCATCACAGAAATTTATTTAGTCACTCTTAGTTACTTAATAAATTCAATCCATATGTATAAATCCGCAGTTGTATCAAAATGATGTTTAGTTGGGAAAACTCGCTTTTACACAAATTTCGATCGTCGATATGAGTTAGTAAAAAGGGAACATTTCGGAAATAGTTCAGTTAAGGCTAAGTCCAACGAAAGCTATATTTGCCATTTCTCTCACAAGTTGCCCTATTGCTTCGAGAACTGTCTTTGGATTGTTTTGGTGCTGTTAAATACATCCAAAAGTGGCGATAGTTTAAACAATAGTTTGACTGGTCTAACCGCAAAGTCGCTCTGCCCAAGCGGGTAATTCAAAAACTACTCAGATTAGAACTCATTCAATTAATGTCTATCGCATAATAAGCTGCAAAAAAGTAAAAAAAAACGGCGTGTCTGTTTAACCGTGAATAAAATACTTGTGTCACCAAAAACCATATCTGTTCCAAATATAATAATATTTTGTAAGATATACAAGAATATTATTAAAAAATAATATCCACGTAGCACACACAATTTATACCCGAAAGTTAAAGGTAGTTTTTTTTTTACGTATTGATAACACTGAGCTGTTGTGAGGCCGCGTCCACACTGCATAGTACAGTTGCATGCAATTTTCTCATATTCTGTCGATTAACCTAAATAGCAGCAACAAATTCATTGTATACTGCGACGATTCATGCAATAAGTATCACTGGACGATTGGAGTAACGAGTTATTCTTTTTAATAATTATAATAATAATATATTTATTTCAGTTTTCAAAAGAATAATAATTATCAAGTGCCGTTAAGTCGTGTGTGGAAATGACGTCATATGACAGATTTCGTGAGTAAGATGTTAACATTACAACATTGAATAACTACGATCGTTTTGAATCGATGTCATAGCAATTACTTTTCCCCAAGAATTAGTCCTTGAAACAAAATATGTTTAATTTTTTCGAGGATTTATATATTTTTGCATATTATCCTCTATCTTTTATAACTAACTTGTGGTGTGTTATTGATAAAAAATCGGATGACGGCGGTTTTTAATTGGATTGACGTGACGGTAGTGTTTCCCATCCATATCCCACTAGTGAAAACATCATCAATCTTCATCCATGGTTTGCGACACCTGAACACACGTCTAAACGCTCAAATGTTCGCAAAGCAGGTGTGCAATCTATTTATTAGTCATCTGCGGAAAAAAATACTGACACATTGATATTTGACACATGGCGCGTCCACACTGGACGAACGAAGACGCCGCGAGCGCAGCTGACTTTAGTATGTGGTTTATTACAATAAATTAGGTGGTGTATTTTGCATTGCGTTAGCCAGTAGATATGGAATGCAAAGCAGTGATGATTAAAAGCTCGATCTTATATCGTAATATTTTAGCCGAAGCGCAACGAAGGGACTGTTCTTAGCACACACGACACAGACATTTTAGTGGAGCGCTAGTGAGGAAATATATAGATATAGGTAGAGCACAGTGTTTGGCTGAAAGAAAGAAACCTAGATTTGGGTTTACGAGAATGGCGTGTACATATATCAAGACTAAAGACGAAGATAGCGCGCTGCTTATGCCTATACGTATGGCTAAGAGCAGAGAAATATCTAATATTAAAATTAATTGTACTGTTCTTTGTTTTGTATTCGAAATTAAAGTAAATTGCAATTTTATACAAAACATAAATAAAAATAACCAAAATAATAGTGTAAATAAATATATTTTATTAATAATAACAATAATTTTTGGTAACAGAAAGGGTAGTAGTAGTGAGTACTGGATCGGTATCCATTGTGACAATGCCGAGGTAAACAGGTAAGCAGATATCGAAGTCCAAGTAAACAACAGCGAAAGTCACGTATAAACCAGGAATCAGTACGAAAATTAAGCCAACATTGTCAAAATTTCGGAGCGGATAATCTTTATTTTTTATATAATCTTTGAGGTTAATTTTCAGTACCGATGTCATGTATAATTGAAAGATGTACTACCGACCTAGAAATTCCCAGGATGACGTGAAGGGCTGTAGGAACCAAGTATGTCCTTCGGACGTGAGCAACTCCTCTCTGACACAGCAATCGTTTGAATTGTAATATTCGGGTGTCAAAACTTGCAAGAAAATCGCAAATACCCGTTCGTAAAAATCGCGTTTCGTGTCGTCCTCGCTAAGTAAATCATATAATCCATATATCACACGGTTATTATTTTGAGGAATATCAAAAGAAACCAAAACGTGGCTATGAGTACAATTCATTACTCAAACAAGTAGAATTAATTATAGATATAAATAACCCAACTGCATTTTCTATCAATACCACACACAAACTCATAAATGCACCTGGTTCTGTACATGGAGTATGAAATCAATAACCCGAGGAAACGAGGAAAAGGAAATTTAGATTTTTCCTCAGAGCAGTAGTCTCTGAGGCCTGTAAAATAAAAGATAACGCTTATCACTCGAAATAATTATATTAAGAATTAGGAAACAAACTTTTTTGTTTTAGTCAGTCGCTTCCGTTCGCCACATTCGTCCAGTGTGGACCGGCCTCACAACACAGTGTTGTCAAAATTATGTGTACGTGTGTTTTTATAAATTATTTTCTTGGATAAGTTATAAAACATTATTATCTTTGGAATAGATATGGTTTTAGTGATACCAGTCTTTTGTTTACTACTGAGTCCAATTACATATTTAACAATGGTATCACTGCCGCACTTTTTTTTGGGCAGCTAATGAAAAAACGTATTTTGGAGAGCGCCATCAATACTTACATAAATTAATTGCTGTACGTTAGTCTTAATAAATCTCGAAAAGGGCCCGATCGGTTTATATAATTCCTATATCATTTTATTCTCCTCAACCTAGAGCAGTGGTTCCCAAAGTTGACTGGGCTACGACTCATCTGATTTAAGTTTACAAACTCGGGACCCACCTCTAGGAAATTTAAGCGTTAGCAATATTAATAAAGGACTTTTGATATAACAAACTGTTTTAATACAATCTTTTATTACTTAATTATATAAATTTAATGGGAAGGATGAAATTGTTTCCTATGTATCGCCATTACAGGTTTAACATCAAATTCAACTTTAGTTACTTTTAATCGCAGTGAGTTTGATAAGTCCAATTTATTTCGGTATTTAGTTTTAATGTTCACCATGTTCGAAAACCCAGCCTCACATAAGTATGAGGTAGTAAATGGGAGGAGGACTTTCATAGCTTCATCAAACAGGCATGGATAACTACCAGCAACCGAGAGCCAGAATTTCGTTAATTGCTTACGATTGAAACTATTTTTTTGTGACGAATCTTCTGATAAATCAATTAGTTCTTCACTTGCTTTTGTTGACATACCAGTTGGTAGGGGGTCTTGAAATGGGTTACAAATCCAATTCATCAAGTCGAGCTTTATCTCCTCGCCGAAATAGTCGTCAAAGTTTTTTTTTAACAATGATAAATGTGCAGAAATTGCAAATACTACGTTCATCTTTGGCTGCACTTGGTTTTCAACAATGAACGTTTCAAGTGTTTCAAAACAATCGTACTTCCCATTCTCAATACAACTCTTCCACAGCAAAATCTTTTTCATAAACGCCCGAATTTTTCGTGAACTGCAAAAATATCTGATCCTTTTGAACCTTACGCTCAGCTTACTTGGACGCATACTTTCATTCGCTAATATTTCATAGCAAATCACACATTGAGGACGCGGATCTGTCGTATCATGATTCCAAGTTAATCCTAGTTTCAGATATTCCGGGTCATATTTTCTCACCACTTTCCGACGTTTCGTTGACTCGACGCGACTTGTTGAAGGAATTTGTAAGTCAGACTCAGTGCCGCTTCTGTCACTCAAAAGATCATCTGTATTTTCACTACTATCTTCGCAATCAACTGGCGGCGGCGAGGTAGTTTTTGCTACCCGTTTTAACCACTTTTCCATTATTATCTTCAAACGTGACTAACTATTTTCAAATGAGATTACAATAACGCACGCTAACGTACACGACACAACGCAAAATGAACTTCGTAAAACAAAAGACTCGCGAAATGCGTTCGTTCGCCTCCCGCCCGTCCCGCTCCCCTCAGCACGCGCGCCGATCGCGCGTCGTCAGTCGTCAGTCGTCAGCAGCGTTGGATTTCGTACTATAATTATAGTATTTATGCTATAATTTCATGCTTCGTACTATATACTATCCATATCCAGGGTTAGTACAACAAAGTACTATTATGTCATTAAAGACGATACTCCTCTTGTCCGAACATTATCTTTGCCTTTGTTTTACTAAATAGAGTCCATAATTCTGCGGCTTATTATCATGTTGGTACGAGTGTGCATTGTGGTAGCCACGTATGGCCACGTGTCTCATCTGTGCGTTTGTGTGAGTGCATTCACTTCATTCTCATTCGAAATAGAAACGGATAAGTGAAGTAATTTTTTGTATATGAAACCGTCTGTAGAGCTCAATTATTATGGAAAGTGGCAGTAATGTCATGAAAATTACGAATAACTGATGCTGATTTAAAAAAAAAACATTATTGTTAAATTTGTATTAGAGCGTACTACACTTTTTTACAAAATACTATCCTTTTTGTATTTTTGTGCTATCCTTTTCAACGCATCTAAATCCAACACTGGTCGTCAGTCGCCCGCCGCCCGGCCGCTGGCTCGGACGGTTGGTACTATAGGCAGGGCCCACTCAATATTCGCTCGCGACCCACCAGTGGGTCGCGACCCATAGTTTGGGAAACTCTGACCTAGAGGAATAAAAACACAAAACACGCAAAGAAACAGCCAAAAACAAAAGAGTTCAATAATATATTTTACTGCCGCATTTTTTTTCGGTATCTAATGAAAACACGGATTTTAGTCATTCGCGCTCGCCACTCTAGTTACATCTGAATCTGAATCGTCGCAGTATACAACACTATTTGGATAAATCGACTGAACTGCAGAAACTGAGAAAAAAGCATGAAACTCAGTGTGAACTCGGCCGATGTCAAATGGTTAAGTCACCGTTTTTTTGCAGCTAATTATAGGATAGACTTTAGGGGTTTTCTGACCGCTCAGTTATCAAAGCAGCTCGCCAGACGGCGTCGTAGTCTATACAGCGGGTGTGTCTAAACAGATCTATACAGCGGGTCTGAATGGAGCCGTCGGTCGAGGACACCCAAGAAGGTTTTACGAAGACTAAATTGGCGGTTGATTAGTGAACGGGCAATTTAGAAGTACCCGTAACCGGCGAGCTTGTATGAAGGGACTTATTAATGTTGAGAAAGCGAGAGATGTATGCCAGGAAAGTAGCAAGTGAAGGTCTTTAGTCTCTTGCCTACCCCTACCCCTCTTCCGGGAAAATGGCTCGAGCATATGTATGTATGTATGTTGTTGTGAAGATGAAAGCTACATGACAGCGGAATTTTTAAATCTATCATATTTGAAACTTTTTCTTTTCGAGTCGACTTCATCTCAGATACGGGCGGCCCAAAAGGCCGCAACCGCAATAGCTCGCTCGGTAGCCTTATACATATATATATATATACTTATTTGAAACAAACTAACTAAAACCCAAGCTCGCGCTTACAAATTTTATCATTTCGGACCGCAGGGTTAATCAAATTCTCAAACTCTCAACTGATTAAAACTCCTCATAAACTAATTGAGTGCACATACCATAGTCCTCCTCTATCTCGGGCAACAGGAACAGATTAATGGGCGGCCCACAGCTCGCTACACTATAGTTGCGACACACGTTGTCAATGTCCACAGAATTCTTGTTAGTATCACTGTACATGTACATGCCGGACGTCAGTTGCAGGGATGACTTCTGGAACGCGTTGCTGTGAAATAAAATTACAATAAGGATAAGCTCTGAATGTTCCAGATTCATCTGTCATATTACAAACTCAATTTTTTACTTATTAAATCTGTTCAATAGGGCTGATCGGGACTTCTTGAAACTAGCTAACACGACCGACGTCGTTCTGTCAAAAGCTATTGTCCATCAACGCCATCTATGGATAGAAACATGAACAGAACCAAATATTTTTAGATTTTCGGCTGTTCCCTTTGCGTTTTTGCGTTGCAAATGTTCAACCAAATATGTAGTTAGGAGATTCGCGCTTACTATACTTGTCCACTCTATTAATGGTGTTTTGACATTCCTTATTGCGTACATAATAAGCAATATTATTTTTTAAATTCAAGCAATTTATTCATCGCAAACGTCAAAAATGTATAGGTTTTGAGCTGTCAAAAAACCATTAATAGAGTGGGTGGACAAAGTATAACAGATTTAGCAATTCATTTTTATAAAGTAACTAGCTGTGGCGTGGCTTCGCAACGCGTTTTTCGTATTATCATAGTTCCCCGTCATAAAACTATTCGTTTATCATTCTACAGACACCTTCATGGGTTTTAAAAATCCATATGGATATTATCGGCCCGTTGTTAATACACATCAGACCTCAGATTAACCAAAGTCTTTGCTTACAAACTTTATGCGTTGCACAGTCAAACATAAGATCCGCTACCAACAAGGTATAGTATATTTTTTCAGTGAAATGTTATGATGGTTTTTATTACCTATATAAATAAATTAAGTTTTTATCACTTAAGTAAATAAATTAATCAACGAAGGAGTTTCAGTGATGCTAGATCTATGGTTACCAACGCCATCTAGCGAAAGAGACTAAACTTTCCATACAAAATATTTTTCGATTTTTTTGCTGTTTCGTTGCGTTTTTCGTAATTTTATTTTTATCTAAACCTTCTTTTGTACTGAGGAGAATAAAACCAAATAGGATTTATACAAACCGATAGGGCCATTTTAGAGATTTAGTAAAACCTTTAATTGGCCTTCTGTGTTATATTACCTATCTTATATTAATATGCTGTTGGTTTTCCTTTTAAATAAATAAATAAAAATACTAATGTACAGCGATATTTTTTTATAAGTATAGAAGATAGAAGATTTAGATAAAGTGGATAAGGGCGCAACATTTCACCAAGGGGAGTGGCGAAGGCGGTTACGGAAGATTGGCCAAGGGACCTGCGTAGACCGAGGGCAGAACATACTGATGGTCAAACCTGAAATCACAGATCTCTTGTGCCTTTTTTCATCTTTACAAAAAGTATAGTAGGCAGTTTTTAAAACTCAAAGTAGATATGTGTGCCGCTGGTTTCAATGTCACTTGTACGTAGGTATACACTCAGAAATAAACCTAACTATTCACCTGTACGGTCCTTGACCCTGCGGTACAATACTTGCATGGTCTCAGACTCAGACTCACTGGTACAAGTCCTGCAAGGTCCCAGACTGGTCCTATTCTCGCATGGCCCCAGATTCACCCGAAACGTCTTGCATGGTCCCAGACTCACCGGTACAAGTCTTGCATGGTCCTTATGTTGTCCGCCGTGTAGTCCTCCGTGTGGCAGCGGTTGTGTAGCAGCAGCAGGTGCGCCGGGTGCTCCCCGCTGTCTGTTGACTCGGCATTGTCGACACTGCTGCTGTTTGATGCTGAGAGGGAGGGTGTGAGCATCTCGGCGGTTTGGATGTACCTGTCAATACATTGGAGATTGATTCATAATCTAATAAATGCTCACTATATGCTGGCCGTTTGTCACACAAAGGAGAATTACTGGACAAACTTGAGTTGACTGAGTTGACTCGAGCTTTTGTTCAAATCGATGCCCCCCAACGCCGCCACTATGAAGGCTTCCTCACGAACACTGTAGTTTATATAGACATAGACGATTCACGGTGGAGACATGTTAAGCGAGAAAATAAGAACATACAAAATAAACCATAATTAAATTAATAGATGTAGCCCATTGATGTTCCCAACGAGGAGCAGAGGCCTTTACTTGGATACAAGTAAAGGTATAAGGCATAAGTACTCCTTTAAGCTTGCTCGGAACAGCTTGATGGAGGGGTTGGTACCACTACTACTTCCAAGTAGCAATAGTAACCAGCACCTACAGCTTAATGTGTCATCCGAAACACGGAATGTCTGACAAAAGTCAGCCTCGGATTCGAATCTACACTTGCTGCTTTCTAGACCATGAAGACCCCTTCGCTCCGGTAAAGTCAGAGAAAACTCATATTTGTAAATTTTTTACTCTATTAACATGGCATGCGGTTGAAATTCGCGATGTATTTTCTGTAATTTTTATATTTATTGTAATAGGTATTTAAAAAAAAAGCACCTCAAAAAGTTCCAATCCGCAAACCAGTCGTGTACACCCACGAGCACATGTGCGACGGCCATGAGGTAGGAGGCGAGCTGCAGACAGTCCACCGTCACCACGTTAGCGCCGCGCGACGAAGGGCCACCGCCACCGCAGGGCGTCTCCTCGATGAGCGACGAGCACCACAGGGGCTGGCAGTCGAGCAGGATCACCCGATCTTCCGTTATGTACATGTCGATGCCTGACACGGATAATGTTCATGAAAGGTCAATGAAAAGTGTGACTAGCGAGGGCCGACGTAGATTAGAAAATGAGTGCTCACAAGGGGGTCTAGGTGGAAAAGTCAAAAGCAGAAAGTTTGACTTCGGGACTTTGTTTCGACTAGTTAGGAGACAAACAAAGCTCTAGGGTTTAGGGTACAAAGAAGGTCCCGTTTCTTTCTTTATATCGAGATCCTTACGCAACACGGAGTATTGAATTACTGGCTAAACGTGGGCATAACTGGGGCCCTATTCTGTTATAGAAAACGCATAGCGATAGCATTTAGATTGCTCCCAAGGGCGCAAAATGCCGTATTTGGCTTGTCGGCGGCGCATATTTGGTTTACAGTGACTGCCGAATACGGTATTTTGCGCCCTTCGAAGCAATTGATGTGCTATCGCTTTGCGTTTTCTATAAGAGAATTGAGCCCCTAAGTCTCTGTCAATACTTATAGTAAAACCTATTTCCATCCATATACTTCCTATTCCATACTAGCGACTTAAGTTCCCTTGTTGGCCTCTGGTTTTAAGGCTATGTATATATACATTATGTTTAATTGTTTACCTTTTGTGCAATGTGTTCCTCTCTCAATCTGCTCAATATCTTGCATTTTAAACTTAAATATATTATTACTATCTTGCTTCTTCCCATCTGCAGTTTCAACAAAACTCAACCCTTCCATTTGTTCTTCTATTGCACTGACATTGTCTTCTTCCAATTTGTGTTCTATTTGTAATTCGTGAGAGGTGAGAATCCGTTGGCAGAGATTGGGTACTGGCTTGTTCTGTGCTATTAGGTTCAGGATCATTGATTTGCCCACACCTTGTGTGCCTGAAACATTTGGATAAAGATTTTTTTTCCAGTGATTAAACATATACATTTATATACAGACACATTGCTTCTGGCCCCACACTAGGATACTGTGTAATAGGAACCACAAACACCACAGTCACAAGCATGTCAACCAAGGCAATACATAATACAGTATTTGACTACTAGTCAAAATAGATACTTTTTAGGAACTGCCGAAACGGTAATCTTGTTCATGAGTTCTAAGAACTAATAGCATGTGATGGCATAGTCAAATGCTGTCTTTTTAACACAAAATTGAGCTTATAAAATGATATGATGAGCATCAATATTTTTTACTTAGTCTTGGATGTTTTCTATGTATTTACATATGTATTTATCTCTATTAAATATATTGTCATCTAGTACCCACAAAACACGCCTTATTGGGCTTACTAAGGGCCTAGTTCGATTTGAGTAAGATTGTCTTTTAATTCAAATTCAAATTCAAAAATATTTATTTCAAACAAAAAGTACACATTAGCATATACATAATTATCCTTATTGTAAAATAAAATTGTTCTGACATTAAAAATAAATAAATTATAGATTAGCAATAACATAAACAATATTTTTAATAATTGTGCACACAACCTCGCAATGACACCCACACATACATTATCCTTATCATTATAATATAGTTATTAAGGTTTATTAGTGCGAAGGTGCACCCCCATCCAGTACCTCAACAGTCCACCTTCCCAGCTTGTGTACTGAATGTAATGTGCAATGTAATATTTATTTATTATTATAAAATAGAACTGCTGGAAATAAACAATTCTGATATTGTTAAATGTTTTTGTTGAAATAGGTACGGCTTGAGACACGTTTCTAGAATTATTGGACTACCTTGTTGAATTCCGTATTAATTATTCCAAGAAAGCAGATACAAACTTATCTTACATACCAATCACACCAACCACCAAGTAATTTGTACTAGCATCATTCATGAACTCAAGTGCAGAGGGGTTGAACTCAAAGTTCTCATTGATAAGTTTCACAGGTTCAGTCATGTGTTTTACTGGCTTTTCTGTAACATTACAAAATACTATTTAAATGCAAATTTAATAACAGTTAGACTCACTGAGCCTGTATACCCAATAAGAGGCTAAAAAGACAGGAGGTATAAATAAGGGTATAGAGTCCCCAACAGGAATAATAGGTGATTCCCTCAGTGGAGGTATATCCCAGCCCGCCAACACTGACATGCTCGTTGCCAGAGGCCATATAGTATACAAAAAAAAAAAAACTTATTTATTAATAAATTCAACACCTCTGTGTTAAAGACAACAAACTAATGGTTCTAAATATACCTTCAACTAATATTAATAATTGTAATTTTGTTTACGGTTTCTAAAACAAATTCTTTCACCTAAACACTCAGACTAGGCTGATACATGACTTAGATAAGTCATTAAAATGAGGAATACAGACCTATAATTTTCTTTTCTTTGTGTTCATTCTGTACAATTTTTGGGGTGGGTGCTTCAACCTCCGGATTCTGTGCCAAATGGCTTTTAGGACTCTGTGGACGTTCATCTTTGGGTGCAGATTGTTCCCGCGTTTTTAATATGATTGTGGGTTGTCTCTCTTTCTCTGGTTTTTCTTTTGGCAGCTCTCGGTCAGATTTTAATATGACTGGCCTTCTTGGTGTAATTGGTTCCTGTAATTATTTATAACATGTTTAAGAAAAGTACAATTTTGGAAGATTTTCTGGACGTGGTGGATTGGCCGAAGCTTTGCATGGGTTGGGTCTTGTAGTGATCCAGTTAGGGTAAATAGTAAATCAAAAAGTTTCTTAGGAGGTTATGAACAAACCTTAGGATATAGTTTCTTCTTTTTGTCAGCCATCACAATTTTACTTTTGACGGTCAGAGTGTCGATATTATTGGCAGCAATTTCCTGATGACCACGAAATTCATAGATGAATCTCTCTCTCTCTGCAATCAAAACCAGAAATACTATACTAAACGAAATGTTGAATTTGTTTTGTTGACAAGAGGTAATTTTTTTTGGTTCATTCGCCTTGTCATGTCAGGCAGGTAAAGGTTTTAGACCATTCAGCCTGACAAGAGCTGAGATTGACAGTAGACCCTCCCATAAACTTATATTACTAGATTAAAATAAGAAAATATAAAATTGTAAAAAGTAAACAAAAATGTTACTCTTTAGTCTATGGTAACTTAAAAAACTCAGTAATAATTTTTATACAGGCGCCATCTGTTATCAAGTAGTAATACCACGTCCACAAGGATTAGCGACACCTAGCGTTGAGTTGCAATAAAATTAGTTCACCCACACAAACATTAGATGACAGTAACAGTAGCTTTAATTACAAATCCATCTAGCTCAATAATCTCAAATAATCGCACATCAAAAATACTGATTTCCTCAGCAAAAAAGGATCAGCAAAGACAACTTTTTATGTTTTAAATATTTTATCTACACACATATCATAAACCCTCTTTACTGCGTTCAAAAACCGCACGTTAGGATCAGCATTATGTTAAACTACTTGGTAAAAACTCGTTTCGTATCTGGAAAACTACACATTATGGTCATTATGTGTAGTTTTTCTACATATAATGACATTCAAATTTCGAACGCCGACGCCCACCCGCGTCCCGTCCCTAGTTTGTTTGTGAAGTTGGTACTGACATTCAAATTTCGAACGCCGACGCCCGCCTGCGAGAAGTTGGTACTACAGAACAAGCTAAACAACTGCAGAGCCACAATGCCGGTCAAACATGCGGTTCCTGAACACATCAAAGAGAACTTATGATATGTGTGTAGATAAACTAGTGTATGTAACTGTACATAATTAGGCATTAAAACTCTCGAGTGATATTATTATGAAACTCGCCTTCGAGTTTTAATGCCCTCCATTATGCAGCAGTCACATAAACTACTATTATGTGCTCAAGTTTATGTTTTAAGTACTTTTTGTTGTTCTTGCGTGTTCAACCTAACACGAAGGATAAAGGATGTTTCGCTTCGCTCACCCCCTTTACCCTTCACCTAAGCTACCGCAGCATTTTGCCCTGGTATTTGCTGTGCAAATCAGTATTTTTGATGTGCAGTTTAATATTTCCCGTATACATAATCCGATTCATTCAAATTGACTTTTCACCAACGACAATCGCTTTAAATATTATTCTTAGTATGGAAAAGCACAGCAGTTCAATTAAGGTCCTGCAATAAGAGTTGGTAGTAACCCCCCAGGGGGGATTCCTTCAAATTCAAATTGAAATCGCTCTAAATGAAAGTTCATAACATAACGTAACAGCGTCACGCCTTTTCCCATACGGGGTGGCAGAGACACAATTGTGCCCTCTTTGAGACAGTTATTCAATACTCCATTTTGCGTGACAGGGGGCTAGTCCATCGCCACAGCTATGGAGTAATGAAGGTTTCCTCACGGTGTTTTCCATCACCGTTAGAACGTCCGAATAATGCACTTAAGATAAATTAATTATCTCATTGGTACATGGTCAGGAATCGAACCTGCATCTCCTGTGTGAGAAGCAAGCGTGAAACCCATTAGACCATGAGGTGCCCCACAATGAAAAGGCAGCCTGGCCATGTGCGTTGCCGCATAAACTAAGGCGGCAAGTTGTGTTGTGTCAATGCGTGCGTCGCCAAATGTACGTGTAGGTGCAGGTGTCTTCAAGTTTTGGCAACTTGTCTAAGGATACAATATTCAAACATAAAAGTTAACTACGATTCGAACTCGTGCATAAATGAAACTTCTTGTTAAATAATCGCGTTCTGATCGGTCAACACAAAAGTTGGCGAACAGCTGAAGCTTCATCATGTAATGTCTGACATCAAGGAATTTCAATCGCTCGTGTGTCAATGTATTAATCACAACACGATTATTTGAGACGAGGGGCAGTCTTTTATTGCGACTTTGCTTGTTTATGCGGTGCTCTGGTAGGCTTCTTATGTTATTCTGACATCTGAGAATTTTCATCAGAATTCCCTTACAAATAGACAAATCGACCAATCGAAAGGAAGCTCGTTTAAACTGACTATGTTCTGATTGGTCGATTTGTCAATTAGAAAGGAATTTCGATAGAAATTTCCAGGAAAGGCTACTGATTGGTAGGTTATTCCCAGGAAAGGCTACTGATTGGTCGATTATTCCTAGGATAGGCTACTGATTGGTCGATTATTCTTAGGAAAGGCTACTTATTGGCCGATTATTTCTAGGATAGGCTACTGATTGGTCGATTATTCCTAAGAAAGGCTACTGATTGGTCGATTATTCCTAAGAAAGGCTACTGATTGTTCAATTATTCAAAAGCGATTGAAATTCCTGTATGTCAGAATTAAATAATAATTTGAAAGCTATGGGGATTGATTTCATAGAAACAATAGAGTTACTGGAATTCACTGGATAGATGTCAGGGATAGAGTATAGTGCTACAAGATCTACTCTAACCACCCCGTTTAGATATCACAGATTATTTTATATTTTCCACAATGTGTGTTATCAAAGTGTATTTGAAAGATCACAATTTGGTCAGGTCCTCTATTGAGAATCTGGAAATTTTTGTCTTGAGAATAATTTGTTGACCTTTAGCACTACCCGGGAGGACGTCGATTTGTCAATTTGATAGAAATTTCCAGATGTCAGAATATCATAATAAGCCTAGAGAACTACGTCAAAATACATTTGAGGTTCCACAAGGTAGTGCACTCGGTCCATTGTTGTTTCTGTTGTACATTCATGACATACCGGAAGCTACTTAACGATAAAGACAGCTTGTGTCAAATAGTCGTGTTGTGATTGGTCAATTTCTCCAGAGCGAAATTCTTAGATGTCAGAACTGCTTGCTTAAGGAGACGGTTTTGGTTTATTGACGTCCATTTTATTAAAACCTATCGTAAGTGTCCAAAATGGGAATACCTTCGAAATGATAAAAACAAAACTAAAAGTTGAAACAAGATGGATACATTTCCTCGCTCCCTACAGGCGCCCTGGATCTAATAAAAAATACCTGCAAGAAATGGAGAATGTTTTAAGATCACTTCCCCCTTCAGAAGATGTACTATACATGGGAGACTAAACATAGATATTATGTGTTAGGGTATACATTAGGTACTAACAGAATATGAAGATCTTATGAGCAAATACGCGATGGAGTGTGGATGACGAGATTATACGCGTGAGGAAGTGATAAAGGGCAAGCTATCTAGGACGTGCCTCGGCCATATTTTTATACGTGTGGCTAGAAGTGAGGTCTGTTAACGTGCAAAATGTCAGACCATTACTTAACTGGTATAGCAATGCGTGAGGGTGACGTGCAACAACAAAGTGGTATAAGAACTGAAAAAGTTTTAGATAATCGACAGGTTGTATTGGGGCTATCACAACATGACTGAAATTGCATGATGGTGAAATAATATCCTATTAAAATATACGAGGGATATTTAGTGTGTTCGACAATGTTTATGAAAATGGATTTAAAGAGAAAACTATTCAAAACAGGAAATCTAATTATCACATCATATCATATTTCCTTTTGCACACAAAACTTATAAAAAAAACAATTGTTACATAAAAATAGTGTACAAAGAGGAGCTTATCTCTAATAAGAGATATCTTCTAGTAAACCAGCAATTAATGGCTTAATATGATATTAAAACATGATGAATTATTTAGAAAATGGAAAAATTCACCAAAAAATATGACTATACGACTAGAGTACACAAAATGGCGTAATAAAGTACCTAAACTCATAAATATTTCCAAAAACAAGTATAGATAACATATCTCAGATAGTCAAAGTTATTTAAAAAAAAACAACGCAGCAAAGTATGCAAGTTGAAATTGCGTGGTTTCCTTTCCTTGACCAGTGATTTTGTTTTGGAACTAGTACAAAAATATCACTTATTCCAACGATTGACCAAGCTTTTTACTAATATTTCGCTTGTAACTTGTTTTAGCTTAAAGATGCCACCGAAAAATTCTGTCAGTTTAGTGAAGACGATATTTATGAAGCTCTCAACACTGAAAATGATAATTAACTTGTCCTCAATTAGTCTTAAGTCTCAATAAGAATTGCAAAGGGCATTTGTGGTTTAGGCATCCGCCTTCAAAAGACGAGCCATTGCACTGAAGTAAGGTAAATATAAACTAGGTCGAAAGAGTTAGCCAAAGAGTCAGAGTTTGACGACCGGTGTAGCCTAGCTGGTAGTGACCCTGCCTACGAAGCTGACGGTCCTGAGTTCGCATCCTGGTAAGGGCAAATATTTGTGTGATGAGCAAGCATATTTGTTTCTTAGTCTTGGATGTTTTCTATGTATTTTACATAAGTATTCATCTCTATTACATCTTACATATATCGTCGTCTAGTACCCATAACACAAGCCTTATTGAGCTTACTCTGGGCCTAGTTCAATTTAAGGTTGTTCAATTTAAGGTTATCCTCTAATATTTATTTAAGGCAACAAATATAATGATCACCAAAATATTTTTTTCCCACCCAAAATGAGTAAAAGTCTACCTACCCAGTTAAATACCGGATTCAAACATTTCGAGGATCTCAAACTACACATCAACAAACAAAAACATCGCGGTACAAAACAAACGTACGTCAAACTCAAAACTAGGTCACGTGGTACAGTCGGAAGAATTGAAATAGAATTAAAATTTGTAGTACTATATATAAATATAAACTCGCAGTACAAATATTGTAGTTTTATTTAAAAACTAATAATTGCCATTAACCATTACAAAGATAATAATAATAATAATAATAAATCTTTATTTACCAAAAAGTTGATACACATTTCAAATAAAGAGTGCACTACTCCCCAAAAAAGGGCTAATGCCCTGTAGATTTAGGTTAAGTAGGTCTCAACCCTATATATCATTTTAAGTGACCACTGGTGAACTAGTATATTTTAGTTAATGAAGTATACACGAATTAAGAAAAAAGAAAATAAATATTTTTAAAATTAATTTAAACATGCTTATAGGGGCATGCATAGTAACTTAACTCTATAAGCATTGTGTTAGGGTGTGTGTGTGTTATGTGAGTATGTTTGGGTATTGGTTTGCTTATGAGGGTGTCTATATGTATGTATGTATGTGTGTGTGTGTGTGTGTGTGTGTGTGTGTGTGTGTGTGTGTGTGTGTGTATGTGTGTGTGTGCATGAGAGTGTAAAGTATCATGAACCCATTTAAAACAACACGTCACTCATCAACCTTCAACAGTGCCTCCGTTTCTTCATACGTCAAGCCGGACAGCCACTTGGCTATCTTAAGTTTACAGTCGTAAGGGTTTAGTTCGTGAATGTTCAATATTCTATTTGCATTATTGTAAAGATATGGTCCCAGGAAATTAAAGAAGTTACAGCTAAATTTAGTGCTACATTTTGGTAAAGCACAAACCCGAAATCTCCCACGTCGCATCTGTGTCGGGTCAATCAGGGGTGTATTTTCATGCTGTTTCATTAATGTGGCTATAATAAAAGCTTACGGACGGACAGCACTCCACAATATTCGAATAGACTGGTGGTCGGATACCTGAAAGGTTTAAATGTACTGAACTTCAGCAGCGCCCTCTGGGAGATCTCAAGTTTTTTAATTATTGTTTTGTGAGTTCCACCCCACGATGTAACACAGTATGTTAGCAAGCATTCACAGAGGGCATGATAAACGCGTTTTATGAGTTCTGGTTGCAAAACATGTCTGATATTCTTAAACACGTGCATCAGTTTTCTTACTCTAGCACTGATTTGACCGATGTGTGGACCAAACATACAGTGCTGATCCACAATAACCCCCAGATATTTGATGCTTGTACACCTTGCCAGTTGATCACATGGACATTGGTTAAGATTAGTACACTGGGGCAGATGAACCACAAGACTCTCAGAAACGGGTGGGTGCGTGGTGCTGACTATAGAGAAGGTGATGTAGGACAGTATTTCCCCTACAATTGGAGGGGAAATACTGTCCTACGCTGATGATACGGCATTGATATTTGAGGGTGATTGTTGGGATAGTGTGTTTGCAGCGGCACAAGCTGGTCTCGACAAGGTTAGAAGCTGGTTGGCCAAAAATGTGTTGACGCTAAATAGTGATAAAACAAAATACATCACCTTCTCTATAGTCAGCACCACGCACCCACCCTAGCCTGACTAACCTAGGTTAGTCAGGCTATTTATATATAACAAGAATAGGGTGGGTCCCAAGATACTGCCCTGCGGGATACCAAAGGATACTGACAAATCATCACTAAGATACCTTCCAATGTTGACACTCTGGTACCTATTACTCAAGTAATCCGTGAAAATCTTTAATGGTATTCCACGTACACCCACTCTTTCCAGTTTATCCAGTAGAAGGGGGATAGAGACGGTGTCGAATGCTTTGGCCAGATCTAAGAAGACAGCAATGACCCTTCTTTTTTCATCTAGCTTGGTAGAAATAGAATGAGTTAGATGATGAACGGCATCAGCTGTAGATCGACCTCTTCGAAAGCCATATTGGTGTTGTGAGAGAAACTTATTTTTTTCCAAGAATCCAATAAGCCTATTATTTAAGACCTTCTCCAGTATCTTAGATAAGGCAGGTAATATTGAAATTGGCCTGTAGTTACTTACACCTCCTCTATCCCCGGACTTATAGACAAGAACTAGTATTGCCTTCTTGAGTTGTTGAGGAAAAATACCTTGCTCCAGACATAGATTAAAATGTGAACGAGTAGGGGTGCCAAAACGTGCTTCATCTGCTTGAGTACCGTGTTGGAAATTTTATCCCATCCTATTGAGCACTCATTCTTTAGGCCAGTTATCAGTGTATCAATCTCGTCTACGTCTATATGCTCTAGGACAAGGGAATGTAATTGAGATTTCTCAGATGAATTTGTTTCTCGATCTGAAGATACCTGTTGTGAGAGTATTCGCTCCGCGAGATTTTTACCTACATCGGCGAAATATCTGTTTATCTCATTTACCGTTTTTGTATCATCATGACCGGTTAGTAATTGATGAGAGCTACTGTCCTTCTGGTTCCCACTTGTAATCGATTTTATTGCCTGCCACAGGAGCCTAGGATTCTTACCTGCCTTATTTATGAGATCTTTATCATATTGTCTTTTTAGGCTTTTTATTAAATTGAAGTAAACATTTTTGTACCTTGTATACGTAGTTTTAAGTATCTCATTGTGTGGATCATGTTTATGTTTTTTGTGTAAGTTATCCTTGTTTTGTTGACATCTTAAGAGACCCTGTGTCATCCAGGGTTTAAGTATTACTTTACGGTTTGATATTTTATAAGTTTTTGAGTTATTGTCCAGAATACTTTGTATTGATTCAATTAAGTACTGTATCCCAAAAGCTGGATCGTCGCTTTGTAAAATTGGGTTGAAGTCGAATGATTCAAGTTCTTTATACACTGCTTTATAATCAACTTTTGTGCGAAGTGATACCGGCTTTGATCGTGGCGACATTAATTCAAGATCCATTAAAACTGATTTATGATCAGTGATCGTACTTGATAGTATTTGAGTTACATTTAGAGTCAATAAATATGTGATCCAAACATGAGCCGCTTGCATCACGAGTGACAAAGTTATGACACGCTATAAGACCATTGTATGCCAGGATATTTAAATACTTTTCGTAGTTCGGATCACTACTACCGGGTGCTATGTTTATATTTAAATCGCCAATCTCGATAATCACCATGTTTTTGCAAAATATCATTTAGCTCAAAAATAAAAGCATCAATGTTTTGTTGCTTCGTAACTTCATTTGCATCGAAAGCATGTGCACGATATATAGAAAAAATAATTAACTTATCCAACTTTATCAAAAGACAATTATATCTGGAAGTACTAAGCTCCTCGACAAAAACAGTAAGATTATCTCTGAAGTAGACAACGACTCCATCGTTCTGATATCGATTGAGTGTGGTAGCCGCTTTACTGTAACCATTTAAGTCAGGTAGCTGAGGGCAATGAAGCAACCAGCACTCCGTCAGAACCAGTATATCACACTCGAACGTGAGAGAAGTAAGCAATAGTCAATAGTCAAAGTACTTTATTACTGTAGATATTTACATATACTTAGCAAACGTCATTTTTTGCCTCTTCTCTACATTGGACCACTGTGGGAGAAGAAGGGCGAAGAAACTCCCACAGATTTATTTTTAGATCTCTTTTAAAAATAGGTTGTGCTTAACTAATACAAATATGAAAAATTTAATTGTTATGATTAATAAGCAGGAATAAATTATTACAAAATTATTAACAGCAAGGTCTGTGTTGAGCCAGATTAACCCCATACAGTCCTGTCATTTAAGTAATCTTGAACATTGTAATATCCCTTTTTCGACAAAGTCGCTTTAACATGCTTTTTAAATTGCTCAAATTAAATTAA
This sequence comes from Argyresthia goedartella, assembly GCA_949825045.1. NCBI lineage: Eukaryota > Metazoa > Arthropoda > Insecta > Lepidoptera > Argyresthiidae > Argyresthia > Argyresthia goedartella. The sequence goes on along the minus strand of OX463829.1, from coordinate 16,932,661 downwards.
AAAAAATCAAAAGCAACAGTATTAAATCGGAAAAGCGAGTTGCTTCACCAATACTTCGAATGTTTTGTGTAAAAATCTTTAAGCCATGTGATGTCACATATTTTTTACAGTTTTGTGGTTCACATTCATAGGAATTTGATATCGTATGATTGTCAATATCTTTAATAAAAGATAAACTGTCCATTTACTGAAATAATTTTGATAAAAGGAGACCACGACCATATGAGACTACTGCAATAATTTAGTAATATAATTTTTAAATAATATTTATGAGATTCAATAAAGGTTGAACAAATCATGACATAACTTTCATTTCCTTGAGGAGCGCACTGTTTGTTTGAAATGAGGGTGTTTAAGCGTGTGTATGTAATGTAAATGTATATAAAATGTGTAAAGTATTTATGAGTGAGAGTAAATTGATGTATAAGTGTTTCATGGGTTAAGTAAATAATTATAACAAGTAAGTAGAAAAACATTATAAAGCTACTATATCTGAAAAATAGTCAGGCTTTTGTTTTAATTTTAGATAGGTCCGTTTCGTTATTCACACCTATGAAAGGGGCTCCCTCTTTCTTCTTTAAGTAAGTCACGCCTCGAGATGTCCAACAAAAAACAAATCTGTTGTCCGTAGCAAAAAGTCTGGCTTGATAGAAGATTCTTCGTTGTTTATATGTAAGGTATTCAGAGACATAAACAGGTTTTCGCTCTGTATTTGTTTTCAGAAGAGTAGTATTTAATTTGTGGTTTCTATCCGATTTCGAGATTTGAGGAAATATATAACATTCATCATTCGTCATTTCTATGTTTAAAAAAACATCACAAGATTAGTAATGCGATTTTAGGTATGTAAATAATTACAACTATCTCAAGATTATCAGACCTTGGAGATAACTAAGTGGCATCAACTTCATCAAGTCCGCCAGGATCAAGGAGAGTAGGAAGATGGGACGATGAAATAAAAGAGACGGCTGGACATGAGTGGATGCATACAAGACTTGGAGACAAGGATTTCTCTGGAGGAGGCCTATACCCTAAAAAGGGCTCTCGTAGGCAAATAAATAGTCAATTTAATAAATATTTAACATATAAAAAAATAACAAATAGATATAAAGTTATAACTAACAAATGCATGCGATAATATTATTTAATACAGTGAATTAATAATTCCATATTTAAAAATAAGATTGTTTACTGTGCATTCGTGAAACTACGAGGATAAATGTTTTTTTTTATTATTATTATTTTATTTTAAATAATAAGGCTACCGTGTGAGACCGCCCCTGGCGAAAACAGTCCTGAAGTATGAATCTATGAACCAAAATTTAACCAACTTCAGGAATGGGTGAGGTTGTCAGTTCATGTCGTATCGAGAGACCTCACGCTACAGTAGCCTACCCAGCGGCGAATATTACGTGATAGACCTCATTAGCTGACCAAAATGAGGAATGACTGTACTTGTCTTTATAAACAACATTCCCTAAGAAACAGGTTACACTGAAACCTATTGAATCATTTTTTTTGTTTGGTTTACCAGAGCATTAAAAATTAAATGGTTATTGTGCTTATGGTTTCCACACTTTCTATGTACACACACCTGTATCTAATCCAGGTCCTGGATCCGCGAGTCGGTCGTCGAGCGATACGGACGTGTTTAATTCGCCTGTGTGTCTCTGTCTTGAGTCAAGTTCATAAAGTGCTAGCAAAAAACCTGTCTCAATAGTGATGGCTCACACTCAACTTCGAAGAATTATCGATATTTTCGGGTAGGCCGTATCCACCTGGTGATTAAACCTTCTAACCCCACCATGGATAAATTTCTGGTAAGATCAAACTCCAACCCAAATGTAAGCGGCAAGCGTCCTGGTGAGCCCCTGGATAACGAATGGCGGACTCCTAAGCGTTCGGCTCCAGCAGCAACTCCACTGAACAAGCCAATTACTCCGACCAGCAATAGATTTGAAGGCCTCCAAAAAGAGAAACCACTGGATCCTAACCCACCAGAGCTACAAGCCGCTTCAGAAAGAAAGAAGTCCGGGCATATTCCTCCAATCCTGTTAGATCTTCAGCCTGATTGGACCCACAATAGTGTCAAAGACATCATCTCAAAGTTGAGCAAGAATTTTCACCTCCAGTATCGAGGAAACAACAAAGTTGCCATCCACTGCTACTCACCTGACGTTCATCAGCTGATTAAGACGGGTCTCCTTGATAAAAAAATCCCCTTCTTCACTTTCTCGCGACGTGACGAAAAACTCCGCAAGTGCGTGATTCGTGGCCTGCCTCCAATAGACGTAAACGAACTATCATCCGAGCTCATTTCTCTCGGCTTTAATGACACCAAAGTCACCCGCATGGGTGCGAAGCCAGATAGTCCTTTCTACTGCCCCCTCCCTACTTGGTCCAGTTGCCAGAGGGTGAAGATATTCTGCGATTCAGGAAGATAAAATATATCTGCAACTGCTCCGTTGAAATCCGCAAATATAAGCCTAACTCCTCTGCAGGGACCCAGTGCTTTAGGTGTCAGGCATTTGGGCACGCGTCCAGAAACTGCAATCTCCCAGCAAGATGCGTAAAGTGCACCGAAGCTCATCCAACCAGCGAGTGTACTATGAAAGATAGATCCTCTCCCGCGCAATGCTGTAACTGTAACGAGTTCCACGCAGCCAACTACAGCAAGTGTAGTGCTCGTACAACGTATGTCCAGCGACTGGCGAAACAACGAAATAAACAACAGATTGTGCCCATACAACCTCATGCTGCTAATTTAGGCACCATCCAGTCTTCTGGTCCCTCCTGGGCAGACATTGCATCCTCGCAACCTGAACCTATTCGCAAATCCCAGCGTGAAAATCTCGGTGGCAATCACCAAGATACCACTACGAACGAAATGCTCCAGATTTTAAGTGCTGTTAAAGTTCTCAAAGAACGGTTTTCATCATGTGTCACCATGGTCGACAAGGTTCTCCTAATCCTGACATATCGAGATAAGCATTTTTAATGAAAATAAGTTACATATCCTCTACTGGAACGCCGACGGCGTCCGGCCTAAAATACATGAACTTTTACATTTAGCATCCTCTGATCTTTCTATCGATATTATAGCCGTCAGCGAGACCAAGTTATCTGGAAATTCCACGCTAAGTACGCCGGGTTACACGTGCCATCGTCAAGACAAGCTGTCGTCCGGTGAAGGTCAGGGTGTTGCAATACTTGTTAAGTCAGATATAAACCATTCTCCGATTCGTATCCCGAAAACAAATTGCCTAGAAGCTGTGGGAGTCGAACTCACTATGTCAGACAAGAAAATCACACTTATTTCTTGCTACCAATCCCCTAACAAAACTTTCTGTTCCCAAGATCTTGACTCCTTATGCAAACTAGGTCCCCATGTGATCATTACGGGTGACCTCAATGCCCAACATAGACACTGGAAGTGCCCAAAGACTAACCTGCACGGGAAATTCGTATTTAGCCATAAGCTTTCAAATGATTACCTCATTCACGCCCCGCCCACTCCTACTCTAGTCCACTACAACAAGGAATATATGCCGACGACTCCTGACCTAGCCCTCAGTATTAATATTGATTCGATCTCAAATATGCGTACCATCCCTGCGCTTTCGTGTAACCATTTACCTGTTCATTTCTGCTTGTATGGTTCTATCCCTAGAAAGAATCATACCTTCTATCGCTATGGTGAGGCAAACTGGAAGGAGTTTCGATCCTATCTGGACACGAACATAACACTTAGCTCCCAAACTTTCAAAAGTTCCTCGGATATTGACGAAGGAATACAGCTGCTAACAAACGTTCTGACCGAAGTCAGAGAAAAGTCCGTCCCAAAAGGGACAACAAACTACAAAACTACACCTCTGCCTCACGAAATACGAAAGCAAATTAAAATTAAAAACAGGCTACGCAGACTTGAACAAAGCGAACCTAACCCTATCATTCGGCGCCATATTCGATCAAAAATCAACAGCATCCAAGAAAACGTCAACATGTCCATAAAAAATCACAATGACCGCATCTGGAATTCGAAACTAGCTAAAGTTGATCACCCCTCATCTGACTTGTGGCGCCTAGCTAAGTCCTTGCGCTCCAAGGTAACTTCAATTCCCCCACTAAAAAGGGATACCAATACCTACAGCCTAACAAAAAACACAGACGAACAATGTGAAGTCCTGGCAAAAGCATTTCATAACAACATGTGTCTAACTAAAGACTGGCAAAGCGGCGTCACGGAATCCACGGTGTCATCATCTGTCAGAAAAATTCACGACTACTTACCAACGTCTCTTTCTTGCCCTATTCGCCCTAATGAAATCGTAAAACACCTTCGATACCTTAAGCGACGCAAAGCACCAGGCCCTGATAACCTCCACAATATTCTTCTAAAGAACATCTCCCGAAAAGCCGTTGTTTACCTCGTCAAAATTTTTAATGGATGCCTCATGCTTGCATATTTTCCGAATCCCTGGAAAGTAGCTAAAGTTATCGCGGTACAAAAAATGGCAAGGACGACTCCATTGGCTCCAGCTATAGACCCATTAGTCTCTTGTCCTCACTTAGCAAGCTCTTCGAATCTCTAATATACAAGCGCCTACAGACCTCCACTACCCACCTGATAAGAAACGAGCAATTTGGTTTTCGTAAACACCACTCCACGACCCAACAACTTGCCCGCGTTGCGGATCATGTTAGTCACCACCTCAACCTTAACCAGTCCACCGGGATGTTCCTGTTGGACCTGGAAAAGGCGTTTGACACCGTCTGGCACCATGGCCTATTACATAAACTTATATTGTATGAGACTCCCCTTCCCCTAGTCAAGTTAATACACAGCTACTTAAAAAATCGACAGTTCTTCGTTTCGATCGGTGATGTTCACTCTGGTTATCAAATTATTCCTGCTGGAGTCCCAAAGGGCTCAATTCTAGGTCCCTACCTCTTTCTTATGTTTATAAACGACATCCCGGTACAAACGCGTACCAAACTCGCTTGTTTCGCAGACGATACTGCTTCCCTGACTTCCTCAAGTGACATCGATCTTGTCATAAGCAGGCTCCAACTCTCACTTATCGGCCTACATGACTATTTTACTAAGTGGAAACTAAAGCTCAACGAAACAAAAACAGAGGCGATAATGTTTACAAGGGCACGAAAACCACCCGACAGACAGCTTCTTATATGTGGCCATCCTATTGAATGGCAACCCTCGGTTAAATACCTAGGGGTCCATCTAGATACCAAACTTAACTGGTCGAAACATACTGAGATAACCCGGTCCAAGGGTATCAAAGCCATGGGTGCTCTTAGTCCCATCTTCAACAGAAAAAGCTGCTTGAGCCCAGCCACCAAGCTAAGCATATACTGCACCCTTATCAGGCCATGCTTAACCTACGCTTGCCCTGTCTGGAGTGGAACCTGCAAAACGAATTACGCGAAACTTCAAGTCGTGCAAAACAAAGCTGTAAAAATCTCATTTAATACTCCCTTCTGCACTAACCTAACCAAACTTCACAATCGAATAAAACTGTCTTCCCTAAGTGACTTCATACTTAAGCAGACGAAACGCTTCTATCTTCACAAAACTCCTTCCCATGAAAATGAACTTGTCTCGCTGATCGCACAAACCCGCTACCATAATGTCAACTACATCGATAGATATAATCGATACAAGTTGCCTCATCACTTGATCCTGAGCGAGCTATGACGCAGCTCTTTGTTTTCGCGCGTCGCTTGCTCGGCCCGGGCGCCGCCGCGCAGTTCAATATGTAATATTGTTCACTGGATAATAGTGCCCACTGTTTATGTTATGGTTAATAATCTGTATAGTGCTATATCTTGCGGGCATATCGTACCAAATGCCTAAAACGTATGCCTAGCATTCTGTGCGTCAATTAGTGATTGTGGCTCTATGATTTGCATGGGCCCTTACCTGCCGGTATTGTGTTATATTCATATATCACGCGCATGCGCATCACCCGGCCACAACACCTAGCTTTCCCCACGATTATAAAAGATATTTCTCCTACAAAACCCAAGTAAATCTCCAGTCTAACTAGTCTGAAGAGTGTATTTATTTTAATTCTTGGACGCCACAAAATGAACAATATACGAAATTGTCATTATCTAAATGTACCCTCATCGGTCACCAACCAGAATTTAAGATAAGATTCAAAGAGACACATATACATACCATTTATTAAGTCTTAGAAGGTGTATTTAGCCTGTAGCACATAATTCTACATTTATGTTAGGTGTCACTCTGTATTCTGTGCGCACAAATCTGTAAATTGCATTTAAATAAACGAACTTTGAAATTAAAAAAAAAAAAAAAATTGAATTGACCTGTATCTAATGCGCCGCAATGGGACGGATGAACGGACATACGATATGGGTAATATTTTATATAAGTACGCACGAATTTAGAGGGGAGGAGGGGGGTGAGCGGAGGGGAGAGGGAGGGTAGTCCCCCCTACAATTTCCCCTTTGAGGAAAGCCATAGTTTTCATGTAGGGGGGTCCAAAGATTAAAGAAAATGTCTACTTTTTTGCATTAACAAGTGATGTAGAGGGGGAAATAGGAAAAAAAGGTACCAGGGGGATCCCCTGAAAACCCATATTTATGACTATTGCTACTGCTCCGGCGCCACGTAGCGCGGCGACTGTCCCCGTGCAGCTCGTCGCAGGCTCCCACACACGCCGTCTGGCCTGCTCCTCACCGGCACGCGGCCGCCGCGCTCCGCAGCGCCTCCGGCTCATAAAAAACACTCTAGGGAGTAGCCACAAGACTGCCCAGGAAGTAACCTATCCTGAGTTAAGAATGGTAGGTTTAATGCATCGATATAATTCAAGTCTGTGGTTTAATGGCATTTTCACGATTTCACGCAGCAGAGAGTCGGAATGAGTCATGATGGCGATAGGTATCCAAAATGGCCGATGCTGTTTTCCACCGTTGCAATATCTGTTGTCATTTGTACTAAAATCATGTACCAATATCCAACGTTGGAGCTTTTGATTTTTACATTTGACGGTCGAATTTTACAAAGACGTGTCACCAGCAACTCAAGTAACTGCCTCGCGAGAACTTTGGTCAAAAGGTGACTCCGAGACAACGCGCGTTTTCATTAGAATATTTAATAACTGGTTCGAATGCGGGCGAGTTTAAGCCCAGCTATGTTGGTCCAAATAATGTGTTTTTTGAATATCTACGTGTGCATTGTGTCCTACTGGTTAATTTATGGAAAATACATTTGCGTGAAGAAATAAAAAAAATGATTCTAATCAAAATGTGAACAACTTCAATTAGAATCCAGCAAGGGCCCTCCAAAACCCTTGTCTGTGGAACCTTGAGGAAAGTCAATTTTACCCTCGCACATTCAGATTTATCGGCGTTGATAGCCGTCCTTTGAATTTTATTTTATTTATTTATTAAGGTCTATACAACAATGCAGATTACTTATAGTAGTTTATGTGACTGCTGCATAATGCCTAATTATGTACAGTTACATACACTAGTTTATCTACAAACATATCTTAAGCTCTCTTTGCTGTGTTCAGGAACCGCATGATTGACCGGCATTGTGGCTCTGCAATTGTTTAACTTGTTCTGTAGTACAAACTTCTCGGGCGGGCGTCGGCGTTCGAAATTTGAATGTCAGTACCAACTTCACAAACAAACTAGGGTCGGCACGCGGGTGGGCGTCGGCGTTCTAAATTTGAATGTCATTATATGTAGAAAAACTACACATAATGACCATACTGTGTAGTTTTCCAGATACTAAACGAGTTTTTACCAAGTAGTTTAACATAATGCTGATCCTAACGTGCGGTTTTTGAACGCAGTAAAGAGGGTTTATGATACGTGTGTAGATAAAATTCTTTAATAATAATTCTAGTTGCAAGCCCGCTGTACTACACATAAGTTTTTATTGCTTTTTTTATTGCTATTTTATTGCTTAAAAGTGATCTTAGTAGCACCAATGCTTGATTTCTAATTGATATAATCCCTTTATTTAATTTCATTACTATGATCAACATAATCAAATGCCTTCGACAGATCGCAAAAAACGCCGATAGCAGCCTTCATATCCGATTGTTATGTAATATTATTATATTATTCAGTCACCAGCAACTCATCTTACTGCTACGCGAGAACTGTTGGTCAAAAGGTGATGCCGCGACAACGCGAGTGTTTTCATTAGTATATTTAATAAGAGGTAAAATGCGGGCGGGTATGAGCCCAGCTAGGTTTGTCCAAATCACGTGTTTTTTGAATATCTACGTGTGAATTGTGTTCTATTGGTGAATTTATGGAAAATACATTTGCGTGAAGAATTAAAAAAAACCCTTTTAAATTCTAATTAATAAGATTTTAATCAAAATGCGAAAAACTTCAATTATAATCCAGCAAGGGCCCTCCAAAACCCTTGTCTGTGGAACCTTGAGGAACGTCAATTTTACACCCGAACCATCAGATTTATCGGCGTTGATTGCTGTCCTTTGAATTATATTGCTTAAATGTTAATCTTAGTGCAACCAACGCTTGATTTCTAATTGATTAAATCCCTTTGTTGAATTTCATTACCATGATCAACACAATCAAATGCCTTCAACAGGTGCAAAAATCGCAAAAATCGCCGATAGCAGCATCTGCAATATAGACACAAGCAATATAAGTGATATTAGCGATATAGAATACCTAAACTTATACCTAATCCAACTGAAACAATACAAATCTGTAAATTAAAAATTATTAATGACTAAATTGTTAACTTTTAATCGTTACTGTTTTTAACTTTTGCTTGTTGTAATCTTTTTACAATAGTATTGTTGATAATTAATTAACTTTATTATAAAAAATCATGCCGTCGCCGACTGTACTTCATGAAACAACAACGTACAACAGCTGTCGGAGCTAGTTCTAGTTAGTATTCTGTTACGGCTCTACGATTTAAATCTCCTAGGTAGCTACGGTGTAACTTTACATGCTCCTTCCTCCTTCAGGTATACCAACAAGCTACAGTCAAATAAAGGTCTCTTGATCACATTTCAAGATATTCTGAAAAAATCACTCTGTGCAGGTTACCACGTTCAGTGTCGACACTAGTTTAAATACTCAAACATAAAATTTTGATAAATGCTTTAAATTTACCTATTAATGAATAAAAAATAGGAAACATCGAACATTGACGAAATTCCACATTCCATTCCATGGCATAAAAATTATCAGAGTTACACAGATGAGTTTGACATCTTGTTCATGGATGGGCGTTATGCGTTTAATAATAATAATAATAATAATTCCGTTTAATCGAACTGTTATTTTACACAACACATAGTAAATAATTAAAAAAGTAAAGGCCATCCAAAGAATATGACCAGATCCACCACGCAGTGTATAACGCAACAGCGAATGGGTTCCGACTCAGCATCTGCTGCAGGACTTGCAGCAAGTCCTACACGCTCGTGTTCTGCCGGTACCTAAAATAGTGCGCGGAAAATAATATATGTGGGTTATAATATGGGTGGGTGTCAAATAAACTAATTACTTGTGTATTAAAGGATGGTAATAATTAATAAATAAAATTGTCAGTAAAAAGTAAATAGATAGTAGATAAGTTCATAAAATAGGTGTGTGTACAAAACATAGAAGTAAAATGTGTCATCCGACTTTGGAAAACGACGACATTTTATTTTTCAAGTTTTTGTTACCAACTAAAGCATGCAACCAACGCAAGCGCTTATCGGGTCTCAGTCAGACATCTGACTTCTGCAGTGTTAGGAAGTGCTGCCTACACATGATTTTAAATTGAGCTAAAGATTTTAGGTTGCATATTGGTGGTGGCAGATTGTTCCAGCACTTCGTTGCCAGATATCTGAAACTGCCCCGAAATGCAGCAGTCCCTCGACGGGGGATCGACAGTAGGCTAGTTGCGGTCCTGGCGTGATGGTACGAACGTTGCCAATTCAACTATCATATAGGTACAGAAGATCGGTTTGCAGGGCACACAAACACCAGTCTTTGTGTGCGTAACGTTGCCAATAGCTACGATTAGCAATGCACACTAACACAGTATTCGTGTTAATGTCGCGTCTGTGTGCGTTTTTCTGATCCCATACATTCATTGATTATGACGCAAGTTTTCACAGCTTTATGCAAAGTAGTCGATAGCCTAGTGGATTAGGTGCTAGAATTACGATATGTAGATAAAGGTTCGATCCCTCAAAGGAAATTATTTTTTAGAAGCTACGAGTATTATTAAATTCACATAGCATCGAATATAAATTGATTACAATTGTTTAACCAAACTAGAGTTCGAAGAGTTGTAAACTTGCCCGGTAAAAAGGCCATAGTCTACCTTCTTTATTTAAAATGTAACAGCTACCCTCTTTAAAATTGTTTTGCGTCTGCGCGCTCTCAGCATTAGTTGTATTGCATTTCGTTCCTTGTAAATTGTGATTGAGATTTGTTATCTATCATGGAAAGTCATCTATCCACTTTTAAAAAGGCGGAAATCATTGTTTTGTATGAACAAAACATTTCAATTAGCGAGATAGCACGACGTTTAATGATATCGGTGAGTTATGCATATAAAAAATAAATTTGAAGGTTTTTTATAAATTATGATTATAATTATACCTTGTGTTACTACTTCATTGTATTTTTTTCTTATTTTACAGAGAAGAACAGTGCAACTGTGGGTTCATAGGTATGCAGATTCTGGACATGTTGAAAGTCGTCGACCAGGCCCACAGCCTGTAGCCTACACAGCTGCATCTGATCGCCATCGCGACATCATTGCAGCGCATAACAGCAATCCGTTTGCCAGCACCCGGTCTACGGCGACACTTCATAATGTAACACTACAAACAGTTCGCAATCACTTACGAGCTGATGGTTTAAGATGTCGGAGACCAGCGAAGAAGATTATGATGTCTAATGAGCATCGTGAAGACAGAGTGCGGTTTGCCCGTGAATATTTGGACTTTGATTGGTGTAATAATGTTGTTGTTTTTAGTGATGAAAAGACTTTTAGATCAGACAAGGATGGGCGTAAAATACTGTGGAGAAGAAATAATGAACGATATAGTTTAGCAAACATTCTACCGTGCAGGTGTAGTGGCCGTATTACTTTGGGATATTGGGGATGGATGTCGTCGATGGGCCCCGGTGAATTAGTGCAAGTGAGTGCTCGCAACACTGCTCAAGGATACTTGGATATTTTACAGAACGTCATGTTACCAACCGTACGAACTGTATATCCGGATGAGCATATATACTTTGTCCATGACAATTGCGCTGTGCATCGCGCCCATATTGTGCAAGAATGGTTTAACAAGCAAGAATCCTTGACAGTTATTGACTGGCCTTCTAAAAGCCCTGATTTAAACCCCATCGAAAATCTATGGGGACATATGGTGCTCAATTGGGATCCATCGAATGTGAGATCTAGGTCTAATTTAGATGAAGTTGTTACTTCAACCTGGGAGATAATGCGAGGCACTGACATGTGTTGGAATATGGTCACTGGCATGAGAAGTAGACTACAACAAATAATAGTAAGAGAAGGAGCTCCACTAAGATATTAAATAAAACATAACCATTAATATGTGAAAGCTTTGTGTTATCATAAGATAAGGTGATTTATATGTCTATGATGTTATTGCTACTTCAGGTTAGAAGTTATCACATAATTTCTAATTGCTTAGCATGTTGATTCATAGCTTATATATCATCAACTGCGACATCTGTCCTTGTCTGACTAAAACTAAAATAAGTAAATTAAGTGTAGTTTATTATAACAAACTAGTAATAAATTATTATTAGGACGAAATATAATTTTGTTTTATTATGAAAAAAATAAGGCTGGTTTCACCACATGCTGATAAAGCCTATCTGTCAAATAACGCCATACAAAAATCTAAGTTTAACTGGCAGATAGGCTTCATCAGCAGTGGTGAAACCGGCCCTTAATCTAGAATAAATATTTGGTCTGATCAATAATAATTAAAAAAAAGTATCTAAAAAAAAACATCACCATGCTTTTTCCCTCCTTGATAGAGGATCGAACTCAATACCTCAAAGTCATTAGTCTGGCATCTAACCCGTTGGGCTATCGTCCACTCTGTAGGAAGCGGTAAAAACTAGTCTTATATTCAACGAAGACACATAGTGATTGTATGCTCAGACAGTATTATAATATCTGTGACTGTGCTGTGACGACCAATGTAACGCACACACATTCAAGTCAGCGATTCGTGTCGCAACGTTACGCACACAAAGAGTGGCATTTGTGTGCCCTGCAAACCGAACTTCTTTGCCGATTGTACTTCAGTATTTCCCGCTTTACCGCACCAAATAGGAGCGAGGCAAGGTGTAGTTTTTGTCTTCCGTCTAACTTTAGGGTGTTTGCATTGTTTAGGTAAGATGTAACGTGGCCACGAGGAGGAATAGTAAAACAGTACCTGGCACATGCATTTTGGACTCTTTGAATCAGGCGTTGAGTGCGCTTGAGGGGAAAGGGCCCATACACTATTATGCCGTAGTTTAATTTGGATAGTACTAGAGACTCGCTCAGTGATATTCTCGCCTGTTTATTTAAGAATGATATTATTTTATTTAGTATACTAAGCCGATATAAGCAGACATTTACTATCTTAAGAACATGCTTTTCAAAACGTTACTCCTGATCTATGACAACCAGGCGCATATTCTCCCCAAATCATCGTTAATAGGCTTAATAGCATCACCAAAATTATATTTATTCCAATCTAGATATAACTGAAGGTCGTGAGCATAAATATGTTATTTACAATTAGCGATGCATTTAATCATGTCAGCGCTATATATCATGAACAACAAGGGCCCAAGAATTTACCCTCGAGGGACACCTATATTAGTTATTTTGGTTTGTGATTGATCACTACTGCCAATGGTATTCCTCAGTACCACCTACTGACTGCGACCCCCGAGGTAGCTCTCAAACGCTCTCACAGCAGACGTGTCAAATCCATAGAAATTTAGTTTTGGGCATCATAGTCACATTAATATAATCGAAGGCCATGGAAAAATCTAAAAGCGTAAGCATAGTACCATTTCCAGAATCTTGAAACGAATAATGTAGTCTACAACATCTAGAAGCGCAGTCGTGAAGCTAAATTGCTTCCTAAAACCTGATTGGAACTTGGGTAAAATGCTATTTCTCTCCGCAACCGAAACAACCTGGTTATAGACTATTTTCTCTAAGATCTTAGACATGAAAGGAAGTATGCTGATTGGACGTAAATCCGATACATTTTGTGGATCATTGATTTTAGGGATAGGTCGTATGACCACATTTTTCCAGGGCATCCGGAAAGTAGATGTGGCAAGAGATTTATTTACTACCTATGTCAGTAATAATTTTAAGAGTATGTGGTAGCGTAAACGCTATCACGCTCATAGTAATTTGATCTGCGCCACAGGCGTTAGAACCTATCCTGCAAATGACATTTCCGACGTTATTCTCACTAACAGGTTGAAAACAGAACTCAGCTGTGCCATGGCTGTGGAACTCAAATATTAATATTAACAGAGTTAACCCCAGGAATATTAAAAAAAGTCCATTAATTTCGTCTGATTTAGCAAAGTGGTCAGGTAGATCTGTTGTTTTCTTGAAGTTAGATAATGTGGTTTCCCTCAGATTTTTCCATAACAATTTCGGATTACGCAAGTGTTTATTAACGTTTCCATTGAAACAGGGCACTTTCTCCGCTTGCAGATTAGCACTAACAAGATGTTTTAGTGATTTATAGTCGTGACGATGCGAATCCAGTTTAGATTGTTTATAAATCTTATGAGCCCTATCTCGAAGTCGCATCATGTACCTAACATTACTTATCAGACAATTTTTATCTCTAATATATCTCAAGGCAATATCTATAGGCAATAGTTTAACAACTATGAAAGATGATGTAAGCTCGCAGATAGAGATTATTGGGGATCTTGATTTCAAAATAAAATTAATCATAGAAAAACGTATATTTGATAAAAGTAATCATAGAAAAACGTATATTTGATTAAAGTAATCATAGAAAAGAGTACATTTGATTTCATGTACCTAACTACGACTTTTACGTGACCGCCACCAATTACTGAGTTAGAAAAATTGGTACCTGATCACTGATTAAGTCGTCAAGGTCAAGGTTATTTAACATAGCGTCACGCCTTTTCCCATACGGGGTGGCAGAGGCTCAACTCTGCCACCTAGCTAGTGATTCAATATTCCATTTCTCGTGACAGGGGGCAAGCCCTGCGCCGCAGCTAATTTAATGAAGCCGGAGTAAAAGGTTTCCTCACAATGTTTTCCATCACCGTTGGAATATCCGGTTAGATTATTTTTTCAAATGGAGTGTGGAATCCAGATATTCCATACAGGTATTCCATTATACGGACTATGAAATTATTTGAATTTATGAAAACATGGCTTTCATTTGTACAATTTATTGTATACATTTACCTTGTATGTAAAGTTATCATCTTACCTACCATCGTCCTCGTTTCTACTTTTGATCTATTCATTTTATTTTAAACCCGTTAACGAGGCGGCTGTGAAAGTAAAACTATTATTTTTCCTAAGGTTAAGTTTAGGTAATAAGCTGGACTCAAAGAACCGACATTTACATTTACCTACCAAAATCCTGTGAAATAAGTCATCGATTTATAATACTAAAGAACATCGCTACAAAGTTTCGTCAGTCGGATGATAGATTTTCCTTACGGGGATTTATCGAAAACAATATTTATAAGTTTAACTGTTTGCAGCCAATAATAATTGTAAATTATATAACTTACTTATGATAAGTCACCTCTTTTTTTGTATTGTGCCTCCCGCATGATTTACAACAGTAAACAATGCAGGACACCATTTCATTATATCATACGTGCACGTCTATCCGATGTCATAGTCTGCGCGCGACTGAGAGAGGTTCGTGCTCACTACCAGAATGGGCACCATCTAAACGGCGACACTTTTGAATGCCTGGTGACGGATCCCCTATATTCAAGTCTGTGCACAGACCAGATATCGAGATAGACGCAGCAAACACGGTCGAATGTATGAGAACCAACCGTGTAACTTTTTCACTACCTACTGTGACGTCACGAGCGCCTTTTAGTGATGGGTTGACATGTTAATCGTGAAACAGAATCAAAGGCGCGCCGCCAAATCGATTCAAAATGAGCGCTGCTGCGGGAATCCCCTACCTACCACGACCACGTACCTACCGCGTTGCCTTTTTGTCAGTAAGCCGGCAGTGTTTCGAGCGGGAGATCGTATCGTAGCATCGCAACCGGATAATTCTAACAAAATAGTTAATCTAATCTTATTTTCCCATACAAACTTCGGACACCCATTTCATTCAACCCCTTAAGGTATACATTTTTAAAAATGTTGTCTCAGTGCACCCCCAGACCTCATAAAGAACCTACTTGCGAAATTTGGAATCTCTATACCCAGCGGGTTGTGCTGTGCTTTGATATGTCAGTCAGTCAGTCAGTCAGTCAGTCAGTCACTCAATCAGTCTTCTTTTATATATTAACATAAAATGAATACATAACAATCTCACGTATACGTTATTCTACTACTAAAATATAGATTGCAATGAAAATGCAACTCAGAATTATCATTCTTCCGTTAACAAAATCGAATCGTCCAGCGATTTTGCAAGAATCGTCGCATTGTACAACACTATCTGATTAAATCGACAGAAAAATGAGCAAATCGACTGTACCATGCAACTGTAAGGTTAACGAAAGTATAGTTTGCTTCACTGTTCATTGAGGGCTACGAAAGAGATATCCATGAAGTGTGTAAAGTGGAAGCAGCAGTAGATGAAGTCCATGGGAAATATACGCTATGGTTCAACCTATCTCAGTAAAAACGGGAGACGCTACTCGAAATTAAAAATAATTGATTATTAAATAAATTAGGCGAATTTCAGAAATAAAATTACTTGCGTATGAAAGGTAACGCCGTCGTTTTCTTTGGAAACAACATTGCTTGAGTTTTTGCAATTCACAACGGCACAGTAAGGCATTTTTAAGTTTATTATTACACGGCTTACATTCGAACAGCCAGAGAGCGACCGAGCCGGGATGAGCGGAGTCCGCCTATTAAAAATACGCGAAGTAGGTAGACTTTCGCTGTCATCTCGATATCTGGTCTGTGAGTCTGTGCATTCAACATTGAAAACACTATGAAATGTGTCATTTTAGTGACCGTAATTCTAGCAAGAAAGTACGATTTAGACAGATTCTGAGTACGCACATATTTAGTGCGTTGTTAGATATAAATGTGAGCAAAATTTCGGAATTTGTTTGTACACGGGGGCTGAAATATTACACACAAACACTTTCTCTAGAATCACGTTTGGTAACGTGATCCTAGCAAGAAATGTTTTGAAAACAATTTTAAATTACATAAACTTACAAATAGCGATAGTAAAGTAGGGTTTAGTGAATGGGCAACAAAAGGAATTCGTAAAAGTAGGGATACACTTTATGCACTTTATGGCAAAAAAACATCTGCACATAACCCAATTTTTATTCAACATGCAAAATTATATTTAAAAATATTTAGGGCCGTCTGCCATAATGCTAAGTGCGAACACATAAAAACGAAGATTCTTACATCGTCAAATGAAACTAAAACAATTTGGATCATCATAAATAGAGAAGAAGCAGGTAAAACAAAATCAGGAGAGCGCTATTTACTTAACATTGAAGATAAACCAATAACTTCTAACGATGACATCGCGGCCGCATTTGAACAGTTCTTTATAAATGTTCCAATCGATACTACGGCTTCTTTAGACTCGTCTCCGGATCTTGCTGCATCATTTTTAAAAGTCAATGTTCAAAAGTGCAATCAAAATTTCTCATTCGTATATATTTGACCCTATGGCATAATTAAAGCATTTACGTTGTTAAATTTTAAAAAATCCGTGGATCTCTTGGGCATGTCAGTAAATACATGCTCGTAAATATTAGCTCGGTGATAAACGAACTTGCCCCTGATTTAGCTAAAATCTTCAATAAATGTATAGATGAGAGTACTTTCCCTGATCTCATGAAACACAGCAGGCTGGTATCTTTATGTAAAAGCGGCGATAGGGGTGACTCTACAAATTTCAGACCCGTTTCGGTTCTACCCGTATAGAGTAATATATTTCAGAAGATTATATTGGGTCAGTTAATGGCGCACTTCAATACGCATCAAATTCTCCATAGCCTAGCAGTTTGGATTTACAAAAGGGCGGTCGCCAACAGATGCTGGAGTCATGTTAATTAAACATATTTTTAATGCGTGGGAAGATCGTAGGGACGCTATAGGTGTTTTTTGTTCTTTTGTGTTGTTTGCTCTAAGCTTATGATATCGTATTTAGAAGGGAGGGTTCAAAAAGCTGACATTAATAGGACAAAATCGTCGGGTTCTCAGGTGAAGATGGGAGTCCCACAGGGATCTATTCTGGGTCCGTTCCTTTTCCTCGTGTATGTAAATAATTTGCCATTCATGATACAAAACATGTCAGAGATAGTATTATTTGCAGATGACACGTCACAATTTTTTTAAATTAGGAGACAGGAAAATGACTTACAGGAAACAAATAATGCTCTCTTGCGAGTACTAGACTGGTTTACTGCCAATAACTTGCTTCTGAATTAAAAAAAGACAAAGTGCATAATATTCACTTTATCTAATATAAGGTAAGTTGAGAGTCACATTGTATTGGGGAAAGACAAACTAAAACTAGTAGATGAAACTGTATTTCTCGGCATTACTATTTATGCCAAACTACAGTGGGCTCCCCATATTGTAAAATTAGCACATAGACTTCGCTCCGCAGCATATGCGGTTAAAAGAATCAGGTAATTGACTGACGTTGCAACTGCTAGGCTTGTATATTTTAGTTATTTCCATAGCATTATGTCCTACGCCATACTACTATGGGGACGGGCTGCTGACATTGAGACCATCTTCATTTTGCAGAAGAGAGCGATCCGATTTATTTATAAGCTATGTAATAGAGAATCTCTGAGAGATTTCTTCAAAGAAACCAACATCCTAACAGTTGCAAGTCAATATATCTTTGAAAAAATAATGTATGTGAGGAAAAATATCAGTAGCTTTAAAACCATTGATAGCCGCCACAATGTGGAAACTAGAAATAAACATAAACTTTCTTTTCCAATGTTCAGACTCACAAAAGTTAGCAGTTCTTTTATGGGACACTGTATACGCTTCTACAATAAAATTCCGCATGAAATACAAAACATAACTGAAGCTCGATTAAAAAATGTATGAAGCACACTTTGTGCACAAAGGCCTACTACAAAATTAATGACTTTTTACAAGACACCGACATCTGGCATTAAACCAGTTCATTGCACCCTATACACAGTCAGTTCATAAGTTCTGTCACACAATAAAAACTTTTGAATTTAGAATGCTGGCCACAAAAAGTT
This sequence comes from Argyresthia goedartella, assembly GCA_949825045.1. NCBI lineage: Eukaryota > Metazoa > Arthropoda > Insecta > Lepidoptera > Argyresthiidae > Argyresthia > Argyresthia goedartella. Next base: position 16,914,148 of record OX463829.1, on the reverse strand, counting down.
TATTGAATTCGAATTTCGAATTTTTCATGAAAATAAAAAAGGGGTACTTTTTAGAATTTTCCTCATTTCTAAATATGGAGTGGACACTTAAAGAAGACCGTGTCGCAGTTATTGCGTTGCATCGTTTCGGTTACGCGCCAATTCAGATTTTCGACTTACTGAAAAATTTGAATATAAACAAAACATTCGTTTATCGTACCATAAAACGATACAATGAAGACTCTAGTGTAGATGACAGGTCAAGAAGTGGTCGCCCTCGCTCTGTTAGGACTCCAGCAGTGATAAAAGCTGTGAAGGCGCGAATTCAAAGAAATCCCATACGTAAGCAGAAACTGTTGGCCCTTCAGATGGGGTTAAGCAGGACCACGGTGAAAAGGGTGTTAAATAAAGACTTAGGGCTTAGGGCATATCGAAGAAAAACAGGACATCGTTTGGACGCTCGTTTAATGGACCTGAGACTGAAGAGATGCCGCGCTTTGTTGAAGCGGTACGCGGGAAAAAAGCATCGGGAAATTATTTTTTCGGATGAAAAAATTTTCACCGTGGAAGAGAGCTACAACAAACAAAATGATAAGGTGTACGCACACAGCAGTGAAGAAGCGAGCAAACGTATTCCGCGTGTCCAACGAGGTCATTTTCCATCCTCGCTCATGGTTTGGTTGGGAGTCTCTTATTGGGGCTTAACTGAGGTACATTTTTGTGAGAAAGGCGTAAAAACGAATGCAGTTGTGTATCAAAATACAGTCCTCAAGAACCTTGTGGAACCTGTCTCTCATACCATGTTTAATAACAGGCACTGGGTATTCCAACAAGATTCTGCGCCAGCTCATAGAGCGAAAAGCACACAAGACTGGCTGGCGGCGCGTGAAATTGACTTCATCCGGCACGAAGACTGGCCCTCCTCCAGTCCAGATTTGAGTCCGTTAGATTACAAGATATGGCAACAGTTGGAGGAAAAGGACTGCTAAAAGCCTCATCCTGATTTGGAGTCACTCAAGGCATCCTTGATTAAGGCAGCCGCCGATATTGACATGGACCTCGTTCGTGCTGCGATAGACGACTGGCCGCGCAGAATAAAGGCCTGTATTCAAAATCGCGGAAGTCATTTTGAATAAACTTTATTACCATAAGAATCTATGTTTTATTAAGTTCATTTTGCTATATAAATGTTTACATAAATAATAAACATGTCTAAATTATTTCATATTGCACATGTGACAGAACTTATGACCTGACTATGTATATTATGTACTATGTAATAATTAGGCACCTACTTAATGTTATATTATGCTTGCTTGATTATGTTATGACGTTCATTAAGTCTCAATTTTTGTGCTTATATGAATAAAATCTTTGAACTGAACTGAAAGTGAGATATCGAAAGATTTCACTTATATGGCATTTAGTGTGTCGTGAGTGGTAAATGTGACCGAAAAGACAATTTTATGTGTCCACGGGTTTTAGAGATATTCCATTTCCTGCTAGGATCACGTTTGACCAAATGCTGGTTTGAGAAAACTTCTGAACATACAAATCTTGCCAGCTACATAAATATTCGTGGTAATTAGTTTGTAATTTGTGGGGAATTACTTTTTTCAATTTTCACACCGTTTGGGAGTTTTTGGTAAATCTTTAAAATACCTCAATGGCTTAATATCTCCCTAACAAAGCAACTCAAAGTCAAACGAGAGAAACCTAAAGATACATCTTACTCAATACTATCACTATATCGAATTGCAAAAGCCTAGGATAAGCTGTTTTACCAAAACAACATCTTTTGTAAAGAATTTGGACGAAAATATTTGGACCCCAAAATAAGCAGAATGTACTTTGTTTTCAGCTTTACTACAGCATTTAGTGTGTCGCATTTCGTGTGTAATTATTAACTTTTAAAACCAAAAAGTAAGAAATACAGTTATTTTTGAAAATTGAAATTTCGGCAATAATACGACCAAATTAAAGTCCAAAAGAGTCCGTGCAGTACTTGAGACATACCATCCTCATTGTGTAGCGTTATATGCGGTACAATGATGTGAAAAACTTTTTAGTGGGTAAATGATAAGAAGATCCGCATATAACTTCCCAAAATGGAACTCACCTAAGTAGCTAAGTACATGCCTTCCTAACCATAATGGTAATAAATAATAACAGTGTATTGTTTAATTTAACCGCTTGTTGGAATGAAAACTGAAAAAGAATTTTCCCCGCAGCCCAAATTGTTTGTTTGTCTTGCAACTTGGAAAATACCAGCGGGTATGGATTAGCACTTATACACATACAGCGTCATGCCTTTCCCATACGGGGTGGCAGCGGCACAATTGTGCCCACGTTCAGCCAGTTATTCAATACTCCATTTTGCGTGACAGGGGGCTAGCCCATAACCGCAGCTATGGAATAAAAAATGTTTCCTCACGATTATTTTCCATCACACCGTTAGAACGTCCGTCCGTATATTGTACATAAGATAAATTAATTATCACATTGGTACTTGGTCAGGAATCGAACCTGCATCTCCTGCACCACGGAGCCATTACATTCTTACTTATTTTTTAATTATTTCGTCTTAACCTTGAATAACCTACTCAAGACATTTCTTGAAATACAAGTAGATAAATATATCGCTCAGAAAATTTTCAATGACTATTGGTATAGGTACCTATGGAAAGAGCGCTAATTTAAGATCCCTAGATGCATATAATATCAATGTCGTATGATGTCAATAACTTTTTAACCTCATTTTCGAGGTTATGTTTACATAATTTTCGCTAAAGAATGTGACCTATTTTGCATTAATATTTAGAAATCGCCTTAGCTCCTGCTACTAGGGGGCTGCGGCGATAGCCCCGTACTGCCGCGCACTCACGCACGCCTCCGCAGCCTCGGCTTGCTGGTCGGCAAGCCAACCAGCCTCGGCCGCTCCATCTCACTCGGTGCGCAGCAGTGCGCGGTCCCCTGCGTCCCTCCGCGCCTCCGGCATATGAAAAACACTGTAGAGTCTAGCCACAACACTGCCTAGGAATTGCGATGTCCTGATCTGGATTTTCTATTCTAAAACGAAACGCAACAAAAAACATTAACGAAACTCTAGAAGAAACGGAATGAACGAAAACGATGACATATGTCACATGACGCAAATGGCGCGTTTTTTTTTTACGTTCTATTTCATCTTATTATTAATTTATATTATTATTACTAATATATTTACCATGATGCCTCTGTGGGACTTGAAATTGGTTGTTTGCTAGTTTTTGCCGTGGCTAAAGGTCACGTTGCCACAGAAATATTAAAATAAAACTTTGTCCATTTCCAGAATCAACGTAGCTGGAGGCACGATAGTGTCGCTATGTATGTGCTTGATTCATTATAACAAGAGAAGGTGTATGAACGATCTCAAATATGTAGTTCCACAGAAAAGTTTCATGTTTGGAAAACTTTGACATCTTATTTTTCCTAAGGCTGCAAGTGCAATATGCAAAACTGCTGCCAAGGTAGAAAAGAAATAAAAAGTAATTTTCTTCAAACATTTATTTTTTAACTTTTTTTCTCGAAAAGTAAGCACCCACAGACTTTTTTCTCATAACAAATGTTGTTTGTTTAGTAAGTATCTGTTTTAAAAAAGAGGTTCCAAAGAAAAGCTCAATTTTCGAAAAATAATAACAACGCTTTTTAAATTTAGCATACTCTGACAAATGATTTGACAAATGGTTTTTAGTTAGTGTAGCACTTAGCTCTCATATGAAACGCCCCCGTCACTACTCAAGTCCGATAGCCGCAGTCATCATCATAGTCATCTCACGCACCCCTTCTGGGGCGTGGGGAGTCGGGGTCAGGTCGACGGACCTCTTCCCGAAGAATCGCCTCTGTCCACTCCTGTGGACAGGTCATCGGATGGCCCCTGCGGGCGGTGGTCTTCTTGTGGCGCTGGTGTGCAGTGGGTGGTCGCCGGCTAGGCAACCAGGTAGCCGCAGTCTTGCCAGTGAGACTTATTTATATCCACTTTCCACTAGATACCTAACTGCGCGCTAACTAGTTAAACTTTTCGTCTTGTTTGCGTATTTGTAAAAGCAAGCTTTAGCGACTTTGTTGAAAAATGGATATTACAATGTTCAAGATTACTAATGATGGGAGTGTATGGGGTTAATCTAGCTCAACAGTCCTTGCTGTTAATAATTTTGTAATTACTTATTCCTGCTTATTCATCATAATAATTAATATTGCAATATTTGTATTAGTTAAGCACAAGCAATTTTTAAAAGAGATCTAAAAATCATTCTGTGGGAGTTTCTACGCCCTACTTCTCCCACTGTGGTCCAATGTAGAGAAGATGCAAAAAATTACGTTTGCTAAGTATATGTTAATATCTACAATAATAAATAAATTCGACTCTTTGGAGTAGTCCCTTCGGAACATAGTGCTGTTTGCGATGAACTGATACCAGTTTTGGACTCTTCAGAGCGGCCGGTTCCTTCAGGATATGGTGTAAGTGAGGTGTAGATGTCGATGTTGGACTCTATTGAGCCAGCAGAGGCTGCGAGGTGGACAATTTAGTATTTCCACAAAACCGATAAAATATCTGAACCACACTTCTTAAGCAGTCTTTCCTAGGCAGTCTTTTGGCTAGACGATATAATATTTTTATGAGCCCGAGGGCCGAAGGTGACCTCGCACTGCTGAACACCGAACCAGATAGAGCGGCCGAGGCTGCGGAGGCGAATTGTTTGAAAATAAACTCGAAACCTAATGATTTCCAACGCTCCGCGTTTCTTGATGTCCTCTCAAAATGCACTAATAATAGGAAAATCAGCAAAAAAATCTCAAACGGTCCTTATTCTGATTTCCTTCTAACTGCTCACTCGTACCACCATTAGTACCGTGTTGGTACCTATGTATCTAATATGTAAGCTTCACTTTTCGTAATCTGAGATTTTCATAAAAATTTTCGGGTACAGGAGAAAATAATGTACAAATCTAGATTTGATGGGTTTTGGTCATCCACGCCACTGTCTTTTTTCTTCGTGATTAGTTGATTGATTTTTATACGTTGTGAAAACGCAGTCCAGCATTTTTAATTGTTTTAAGTCACAATTTCGGCATGCAGTCGCTAGGAGAGCAGGCGGATGTCCATCGCCTAAATAAGTTGTTACCGGCCAGCAACAAATAATGGCGCAAACAAATGGTTCGCGGCGGCGCTCCGGCTCCATACGCTAGTTTAGTGTCAATGGGCTACACAAACTTACATTAATATAATGGTATCATTAGCGGTTATAGTTTCTTCAATTAGTTAAAGCCACCTTTGAACGCGCCGCCTTGGCGCGAGCTGATTCTTTTCAAAGAACGCCGCTTAAGAAGCCGGCGAACAATGAATTTCCCATACAAACTTATTACGATTATAATTTTCGATTCGAGAATATTTCAACGTATATATGCTGTTGTTCGTATTAAGACAGTATTTACCTGGGTTGCTTTTGCAACATTTTTTCAAAATATTTATCTACTTAAGAATGCAATTTAATTTCATACATTTTTAGGACGTTAACGACGTATTTCCATCTGTTTGTTGTATATTAAAAACGAAACCATTCATGATATAATTATAAGAGAAACACAGCTTATATTATCAAGTTGCATTATGTCACAAAGAAATTTAAAATAGATTCAATTTTCATTCATCATTTTCAGTATTCACAGAACACAAGCGAATTTCTCTTCCATTTTGAACAGCTTTATCGCTGTCTCTGCTTTGCAAGGGGTGGACGGCAGTGACGGCGGGGCGCGGGAGCGGGCGGGGGAGTATCCGCTCGTCAAGTTTGTTAGGTTCTACCTCAGATAAACGAAAGTCTTTCTTACTTACTGGGTGGGTTCTACAGTATGAAAAAGATAACAAGGTACTTGATAGTGAGGGTAGGCTTAAAAACATCGATTAATCAAATGAATCGATGCACTCGTGAATTGGATCCAGCAAATTTGGATAGATTTTGATATTATTTTTTCAATTTCGATATTTTCAGATTGTTTTGGTAACATCCCTAGTGTTTAAATAGTGTTTTTTTTTTTAAGTTTTAGTTTATTCAGTGCGACAAGAATACTGAACTTTTAAACAATTGTTATATAGGCACATACATTGCTCCTGGGGATTTTTTCTTCTTCTCCAGCCGGGGTTCAAACCCGGGACCTCTCGCTCGGGAGGCAAAGCCTCGAGCCAAAACGTGACAAAGGCCGTCACAGATGCGCCCTCGTTTAACCATTTTTCTCTACTCCATTTCACTAGCCCATTGCCACAGTTAAGAAGACATGTATGACTCAAATCAGAACACAACAAATACAAGAAGTTTAAGTTTAAGATTTGTTAGACAGCTTACGCTGAATCGTTTTCCCGTACAGTGACTTTCAGCACTCGCATTTTTCCGCGATCTCTTTGTTTCAACTTGCAAAATTTGTTGGTCTATCTTTTATGTACAAGCGAAAATGTTTAATCGCTTTTGTCTTCGATCGCAGGTTTTTTGATAGCAAAATTTATAAACGTTTTTTTTTTTTTATCGTACATATTCTAATTCGCATATTTTTTCTGGCGTATTTATTTTTAATATTAATAATTTAATTCCTTAATACCATTTTTATACGGGAATATAACTCCTTCCTTTAACTAGATATTTAATTTTTTACTGAAAGCAAATTTTATATATATTACACTACGTGAATCATATCTCTTTGCTAAACACAACCATAAATCACACCTTATTTGAAATTTATTAAAACTGTGGTGTTTGAAGAAATTTGGGATAGACGATATAATGACAAGTCTGCTCTGTGTTCGTGAAGCGCCAAATTGTTTTATTCAAACAACAACCCTGTGTTTGGCATTGGCTAAAAATGCTTTTGCCCGTCTGTCTGTTCTCGCCTACAGGTCGCATTTTCCAACCGAATTTGATGAAAATTGGCTCACAATTTCCCTGATTTTATAACAAATTTAGTCGATCGCAATTTTTTATTAGGGGAAAAGGGGGGGAGTTTGCTGTAGCGTTATTTATAGATGGATTTCAGTAAAATGTAATAGGCACACTAAGGACATCATTCTACACAAGACGTTGCGAAAAAAAATCCAAAAGAGTAGAGTGGAGGGGGAAAGGGGGCTCCCCTTGGCAGTTTGCTATAGCATTATATTTGGACGTATTTAAATTTTTGAAATGGAAGCGAGGTCTTCTGTTCTCACAGAACTACTAGTTAGGTTTTAGACAAGTTAGTAGACAGCCATACCGAGGCTGCCGACAGCGAGGGCTTGACGATTTGAAGCATAAATTTTTACTTTATACTTACCACATTATTAAATGATTCGACCAATATTCAACCTTACTTATTGACTATAGGAGCATCCTCACTGAGAGTGTTCGCATGTAATGAGCATTTGGCTTCAAATATTCGAGTAGCGTGGACGTTGAACCGAGTGTTATTATAGTTGCTCGCCGGCGATTGTTTGTTTACGAATGCTCGCGAAATAATGCTTTCAGGGGGACGCTCCTAAGGCTCATTCTCATAGAGATTATATCTGGAAACGGCCGCAGCATTAACTGCCCGATGGCTCTTGCCATCGCAGCGGCAAAAGGTCGGGTGACCGTTGCTTTCTGTGGCGGATGATCCGGTGGCCAATGTGGCTGCGGTTACAGAGTCCTAGTATGTTACTATAAGTTGCTTAAGTAGGTAGGAAGATACAAGGTAGATAAATGTGTGTGAGATATCAATAATATCAAGTCAAATTATGTACTGAACATTTTCAAAAGAATAAATTTTCTATTAAGAAACACCGCTAGTTCTAAAATCTTCTTGTGTGTAATTTAAAGATTTGAAGTAACACGATTGTGAATACCTGCAATCGAGGCCAAAAGCGATTAAACGTTTTCGATACTACATGAAAGTCAGACCAAAAAAATTTACAAGTTGAAAGAAAGCGATCGCGAAAAAATGCGAATGCTGAAAGTCACTGCATGGGAAAACGATTCAGTGGAATTTGTCTAACAAGCCAAGTTAGGCATCGCGGCGTCAAATCGCCAGGTAGCAGCCTACCTATTTTATTTAATAAATAGCACGCCTCATAACGGACTAACATTATACAATAGTATTATGTTAGCCCGTTATTAGAACGTACAGTATATGGACATTCTAACGCTGATGATAAAAAACAACGCGAGGAATTTTTTATGTCTCCTTAGCTGCGCTGATGGGCTAGCCCCCTGTCACGCATAATAGACGTGTTTAGATGTAAGTTAAATCAAGCATTAAGTGTATGAGAAAAAAAGACCTGTAAAATTATTAAATCGGCAAAACATATGTAAATAAAAAATACGGATTGAGAAAATAAAATCATAGGAAAATGTCTGGCAAAACGAAACAGTAGAAATAAAAGCGTGAAAATACTACTAGTAAAACAACGTAGAGAAAAAATAAAGCTTGGAAAAAAACGCGTATGAAAAAAATAAAAAAAATAAAATGCATATTATTTCGGAAAATTCATCTTTACACTCCTTGTTTCTCCGGCCGGTGGCGGTGGTGGTGGCGGTGGCAGCTAAAAAGAACGACACGCTGACGCACGCATTCACATTCACACCAACCCATGGTGCATGGTTAGCTTCCCACCCGCACGCGTCAGGAGAGATAGCGATATGTCGAACGTACATTGACGCTCACCTCGAATGAACCACTTGAGCGGCTGTCCGCCGGCTTTTTAAGTGACTTTGCTAGTATGCACCAAGAACTAGCATAAGTTCAATAATGTTGGAAAAGACTTTTCATTCAAATTGTCTTTGCTACTTAGTGTTTTATTTATCGTATTTTATTATAATAACCACAATTGCGTGCGGGTGTACTGTGCGAGCGCGACGCAGTCTGGGTGAATTATTAATTAATTATTAATCTATCTATATTTCAACAACATAAAAGGGATTAATATAATATCAATATAGATACTTCGTAAACAATTTATTGAAAACAAGAAAGGTTGTTACAACCTAACAGCCCGTGTAAAATGGAAAAGTTTAAAAAGTATTTTTTTTTTTCATTCATGACCCTCCCATCGAGATTTGAGCCGAATTGCCAAAGTTCGGGAGGTGACGCAGATGGCAGCATTGCCGTAACATTGTAGCCTAGAAATTGTAACCCGGCCTACCACACAACTTTGGTTACGCCTATTTGTACGTTGAGAACAATTATCGTATCGTTTGGGATGGAAGGAAAAACAACTTGTTTTTACATTAACTTTTTCAAATAAACTTGGTAAACGCTAATAAAATAGATTTTCGCCATTAATTGGTTTTTAATGCTTGCTTATATTGTGTTTTAATCGAACATTGATTTTGCCCATTATATCAGTTTACTTATATGGAGCATCATACCAAAACTAATTGTCCCTCACCTGCATGAATTTTTAAATTCTCATTTTTTATGTTTGTTACGTGCTACATAAACTGGGAAAAAAAAAAACATATTCATATTTTATCATATTTATTATAAAAAAAAACTATCTGTTTCAAATACAGTATGCAAATCCCATACAAAACTACAAATTCAATTATTGTGAAAATTGTTAAAGGAATCCATATTTTTTTTCGAGCACAGGTATACTTAACACTTGGTGCACTTTATATAGTTCAGTAGTTTGCTTCCTGGCATTTGGCACCGTCGCCTATCCTCTGTCCACAGCTGGTCATGGCCTATCCTATCAATGCGCACCTCTTTTGTTGGCATTTTAGGAGCCGGACCATTCCTTTTTCTAGAGATCAGCTCTTTTATGCTGGAGTTGGGTCTCCTCGGCCACGACATTCTATAGAGCCAACTTTGGTCAAAGTATCAGCTAACTCTGAACGGAAGTCCACTAAACCCATCAGATCTTCATCTGATGGGTTTGGCCGCATCAAGATCCAAGTATTTATCATGGTAATATCCAATAAATGGTAAAATATTCTCAGATACAATTTTTTGTTTTTAATCTAATTTTTTAGTGCCCTAAATGGCTATCCATCCACGCCTCCCAGATGTGCGTTGTATTCTTTTATTATTTTAGGACAAGAAATAGCCCCTTTTTTTTTCTGATTTTTGTCAGAGCGCTCTATTACTCCAACTAGCTCAGCACCAACGTACTTGGAAACCACAACCACTTGCTTGTCGTCTTTCCAGCTAATTCCTGTCATATCCACACCGCTTTAGTCTATAATTTCTTTGACGTATGATCCCCTGGTAACGGTTCTCTTCATAACATCCGTTTACCATGGCAACTTACAGTCTTTGCTCAGACGATTTCATTGAATCGTGCCTAGGCAATAAATACCTTCTTTGGAATAATAGTGCAGCAGCGCCAAAGATGTGTAGAAATTGTGAAAATAAATGACATGATTTATTATTCGAGGTAAATCTGGATCTTGGATCTGGTCAACCTGATCACAGTATTACCAATAACACCAATAATAATAATAATACCTTGGACACTATTTACACACATTGATCTAGCCCCAAACTAGAATTCCCTGTATCTTGGGTACTAGACAACGATACACATACTTATATAGATAGATATTATGCTTAGATAGATAAACAACCATGACTAGGGTACAAACATTCCTTCTCATCAAACAAATATTTGCACCCACCGGGACTCGAACCCGGGACCCATGGCTTAGTAAGCAGGGTCACTGCCGACTAGGCCATTCGGTTCATTTGACCAATACCATTTGATAATCTTTCAGGAGTACTATTTGAAGTGTACTTGCCTGAGTACACTTCAAACTTGTACGCATATCCAAGTAGGCAACACAGCTCAAACAGTTTGAATCCCCATTTATCTGGCTTTTTGGGTAAATTTTGTTTTAGGAAATGTCCCATCTTGGTAGCGTACATTTGTTCATCCAGTGATAATCTCTGTTCATAAGGCACACTACTAAATCTTTCATTCAAATGATCTATTACAGGTCTCAGATTATTCAGTCTATCGTGGTTGGGATGGTCAGTTGGCAGATGATGGTCATTATCATTGAAATGATTAAACCTCCTCATTTTTTCAAATCGGTTGACGGTCATGGAATATACAATGTTTGCCAATCCAAACTTCTTTGACCAGTATAAGCGGATACTTGGATAGTGATAGACGGACATGAAGGTATATATTCTAGATATTTTTTCAGTTCTTCCATTGTCATTCTGTCTGGTCGAGCGGGGTTAGTTTGAGTACTATACCTGTTACTTTCTGTTAAAATTTTCTCCTTTAGTTCTGGTGTGAAGAAGTAGGTGAAGCACTCTTCTTCCAATGAAAAGAACCGACGAGCTGTGTAGACAAATAGGTCCATTGGTTACAGTATCAGCCCTAGGATCGACTTCATCGATCAGGATCACCGGGTCAGCGGATTCAATATTTGCGGTTCTTCGACAATAATTGTAGGGTCAACGTCACCACTATCCTCATCATCTTCTAAAATTTGATGGTCCTCTAATTCTGTTTCTAACAGTAGGGAAAGTGGAAAAAAAAGCACCAAATGGACAAAATTCACAAAAAACTCTATTTATTATGTAACAAATAGGCACCTTTACGAAAACAATTTTTTTGTGGTAATAACTTAGCTAAATCACTTAAAAAATCCAAAACTTATCTACGTAATTTTCACTTTCGCGCCTTGTATGGCCAACCAATACCTATCTCGATGGTCTACCAACAAAAAAAAAAGTAACAAAACATGTTTTTATTTTATTTTTAGTTGGGCAAAGATTGATAACATATAGCCTAATGAAATAACACCTCGATGGTTTACCTAATTTGTAACCATAAAATTACTGTATCATCCATGAAACAGTATGCAGGAAAGGGGTACTCGACAAAGAGATGTGAGATGCTGATAAGTGATGTTAAAATGTATACTTCGATATGCAGACATAATCATACGTCGCGATAACTGGCGTAAGTAAGTATGTACAGAGGTGTATAACGAAACTGTAGTCTTATTCGAAAAGCTTGCTAAGGACATCATTTTGAACATTAGTATAAAACCGATTTTATTAGAATTTTCAGTTGGCGTAAAATGTTTGGAGCGAACACATTTTTGTTCATTTTTGTCCTGACTACATCGAAGCCAAAAGGAGGGTTATGTATTTGACCGTTATGTATGTATGTTTATACATTTGTGTACCCAGAACATGTAAACTACTTATCAGGATTTGAGAAATGAGGTATTGTTAGAAGCATCTTAATTGTCCACTAGTTATAAGATATATGACGTTACATCGAATTCAATATGGCGCGCCCTAGGGGTCCAAAAATAATTGATTATAAATAAATATTAGAACAAGACCATATTGGGTTTCAAATTAAAGGGCTGAATTAGCATATTCCAAATATATAGATGTTACTTGCTCTTGCTCTTTGATTTTCTTGCATTTAGTTGAAGCGTTAGAAGTGTATTCACTGCCTCGGGGTGATCGGTTTCATACTCTTTAGAGCGCGATGTTTAGTAGTCGGGTTTTAGTTTTTGAACTTATATCTGTCTTGCCTCAAGTCATGGGATAACTTTTCCAGCTTCCATTACAGGGCAGCATAAGTATCAGCCTTGAAACATGGCTTGTTCTTTGCGTAACACCATGTGTAAAATCATGATCTAAATGAATTCCGGTTGGCTCGCTACAGCATAATCTCATCTTGAACTGAATACGGTATAAATACCATCGAGAGGTTATTGATAACAATCTGAAGTCATTGCATTTGGCTCTAACGCTGCGTTAACTTCGATAACAATGGAGCCATTATGTGAGCAAAACCCTATGTTATTTTAATTAGCTACGAATGTGTAACCAAGTATGTAGCGTCACGCTTTTACACATACGGGATGGCAGAGGCACAATTATACCCACTTTTAACCAGTTATTCAATACTTCGTTGTGGAGTGAAGAAATTAATGTAAAAGTGCTTAATGTCTCACAAATTTATTTGTTGACGAAGTGAGGTCACTATTATTATAATAACTGTCCATGCGCCAATTACAGTTTGTTTGATTGGATTATTAATTTATTACATGACATAATTGTTAAGATTAATTGGATTATTGCTTCAGAGTTCTTGTAAACTAACTGCTGCGCCGCGGGCGGCATTAACACCCCCAATAATAATTTTCGATTCAAGAATATTTTAACGCATAGATAAATATTTTGATAAAAAAGTTGGAAAAGGAACATATGTACTGTCTTATTATGAATAACGGCAAATCAAACTATTTTACTCAAAAACATCGATAAGTCAAATGCATCCATGCACTCTTCAAACATTTGTAGATTTTAACATACTTTTTTAATTTCGATATTCAGTATTCAGTAACATCCCTAGTGTTTAAAAAGTGGATTATATGAATTTTCAGGTTATTCAGTGAGACTAGACCAAAGTCTGGCCGCTGAAAGAGTGCGATCCTGACACCTGTCAGTTTGGAATGACTAGATATGGGAGATTATTAACGTTATCGTTTGACGTTACTAACTTTACTGGCGTAACGTTATTTTCGAGAAATATGTAAATTTTAATTGTTGCCAATAAAAAAAAAAACAAAGTATGTTATGTTACTTTTTATTGCACAAAATAAAACAAAAAAAGCTAATTAAACCAACTCAACTAAATAAAACCTAAAATCTATCCATAACGTGTTTTAATTCGATTCACATTCGCTTGATGAACTGTCGTCGCTGTCTTCTTCCCCGACTTGAAATATCATTTCATTATCAATCTGCTCATCTATTCTTACGTCTCTGACAAAATCTTCGAAAATAAGGTTTTAGTTTTTTCGACGACCTTCGCCCCGTCATCTCTTGTGACATTTTCACAGGCATATTTCAGAAGGCCCATATGTTTTTCTGCCGAATGGCGGTGCAGTGTTGTGGCGAGCGGCATACCCTTTCATTTGAGCCCAGATCAACTCAATCGCATTAGACTGGCAGTGGTACGGAGGGATTCTCAGAATACGATGACCATATTCCAAAGGATGCTTTTTTTCTTTAACTAATTTTAATAACTCTTCTTTGAGATAATATTATAAATTTGAGATAATTTCTGAATCTGCCTTATAAATTTATTAATTACATTATATATATTGATCTGTATAAATACTTGTTAGTGGGGACAGAATCAGAATAGGAATATTTTTTTTATTGAATATAAATAAATAAATTATCTTATTCAACGTCAAAATTTCACTTAGTTATAACTACAAGTCAATTTTTTTATATAAAAAAAGACTACACCGTTTCAGAAGGTGGGCCTCGGGGTTAAGAAGAAACGGCAAGAAACTCCCCCATACCTTCTTTTTAAAAAAGTGACTTTACAACAGGTACTACTGGTTTTGGTGTAAGGAAATTCGCCGGCGAGTGATAGACTTGATCCATCGCCCCTCGTCAAATTTCTGTGCGCTGGTATGGTGTTCTGTGGATGGTATGGACCATGCAGTTTTGTCATCTAAGTATTCCTTAATACTATAATAGGACTTATCAGCTCTTTTTTAACATAGTTTTTGAACCTCTTTTCAGGAAGGATCAATGATTCCTGTGGTATTTTATTGTAGAAGCGCATACAGTGCCCCATGAATGATGTGGCTTAACTTTGGCTAAATAATGGTAGTGCTAACCTATTGCTATTTCTAGTGTTAATTGTATGGCTATCGCCTACAATTTTAAATAAAGATATGTTTTTTCTTACATGCATGATATTCTCGTATATATATATATTGACAGGTAACCGTAAGTATATTAATTTCTTTGCATTTTTCTCTTAATGATTCTCTAGCATCTAATTGATATATCGCCCTGATCGCCCTTTTTTGTAAGACAAATATCGTATTTATATCTTGTGCTCTCCCCCAGAGCAATATTCCATAATACTAATAATAATAATACTGTAAAAATAACTAAAGTAAATAAATCTGGCAGTTTCAACATCTGTAAGATATCTGATTTGTCTGACTGCAAAAGCGGCTGAGCTAAGTCTTCGTGCGAGATTAGTTATGTGAGGACCCCATTGAAATTTCGAATCTATAGTGATTCCGAGAAAGATTTTGTTCTCAACGAGGTCCAATCTTTCAGATCCTATTCTTACACTGCAGTCAACCTGTCGTACATTAGGCAAACAAAATTTGATACATTTAGTCTTCTTCAAGTTTAATAACAGGTTGTTTACATTAAACCAACTTAATACATGAGAGAGTGTACTATTTGCGTCGTCTAGAATTTCTTCTTGTCTTTTCACCTTGAAAATAATAGATGTGTCATCAGCAAATAGAACCATCTGAGTCATTTTTTCCACCATGTAAGGCAGGTTATTCACGTACACTAAAAAAAGGAACGGACCTAAGATAGAACCCTGGGGTTCACCAATATTCATATGGGTTCCAGTGGACTTACATCTGTTTATATCTAATTTTAGTCATCTTACCATTAAATAAGATTCCATTAATTTTAACGCATTATCTTTGATACAGCAAAAGAGTTTGATAGTCCACACAGTCAAAGGTCTTGGAGAGATCACAGAAAATACCAACCGCATCCTGTAATAAATGTGTTCTACTAGCGCTACTCCGCGTCTGTTGATGTTCTGCCTTTAGTGAATCCGAACTGTTTTTTGTGGAGTAGCCCAGATGCATTCAAGTGGAGTAGTTGACTTAATATGACCTTTTCAAACACCTTGCTCAACACTGGCAATACAGATACAGGTTTGAAGTTGGCAGGGTCTTCTTTACTACCGGATTTGAAAAGTGGTATTAATCTGCTCATTTTCAGTCAAGAAAAACTCCATTTGCTATACTACTATTGAATGTGATTGCCATGTATGGTGCAATCACATCGATTACTGATTTAACTACGTTAACAAACATGCCCTATAAATCTTCAGTCTTTTTCATGTTAAGAAGTTTAAATGTTTGCTAACTATAGTTAAAACATTTAAACTTCTTCAAGCCAATAGTCTCTATAAAGAGCCTATTGGCTTGAAGTTAAAGCCATCCTTGTTTTGGGGCACATTTTCAACCAAGTAATCTAAAGACTTTTCAGAAGGGGATGGTAGTGCTTTTGTTGTTATTATGGGTATGGTACTGAAGAACTTTTCAAATGCGTTAGCAACGTCCTCGTTTTATGAGAGTAATTTGTCGTTAACTTTTAAATTTAAACTAGATTCACTAGACCTAACCTTGCCTGTCTCTTTTTTAATAATGTTCCATGTAGTTTTAATTTTGTCGCCAGAAGCTTTGATTTTATTGTTAAGATGTAGGCACTTGACTTTGTGGCAGTCTTTCCCGAAATTTTTAGGATAATTTTTGACATTTTTAAATATATATACTTTTATTGAAATTTTAAAACTACACATTATTCGACTTACAACATTCCTAACTTAAATATCTAAGTTGACGGCACCTCTTACTCATACCTCTAGAATCAGGATTACTACTTTCAAATATAGTAGAAGTTCTAATTTACTAGACAATCTATTTTATTTGGCAAAATAATTAATAAGAGACAGCGTTTCATAATAACAGTGATAATAAATATAAGAGGAGGGATCTTACAATACACTTAGAAACTTCCAAGACCTGGGGATTTATTTTTCCTCTCTACCCAGGATTCGAACCTGGGACCTCCCGCTTGGTAAAGCCTCGAACCGCTACGTGAAAGCAACCCTCATCACCCCTAGATATGACGTAAGTATAGGTCGATCACTAAGCGCTGGTTTCTGAATTGAGAAATTTACTAAGTCAAAACTTATGTATCTTTATGTACCATTCTGTTTTGTGTAATATGCAGAGATAGAACTATACTTAAATATTATTTTAATTAAATTCTCAATTCAAAAATCAGAGGTGAGTAAGTAACCTAACAATAGGCAATATAGTTTAAAAAAACGCAATGTACTGGTTAGCTGGCTGGGAATCAATCGCCACAATATTTTTCATATACATATGTTTTACCTATATAATAATTTTCCAGGTGTTTATTTCCACATACGTTTTATGCTTGATTTAACTTACATCCATACATGTCACGTCTTATCCCATACGAGGTGGCAGAGGCACAGATGCGCCTTCGTTTAGCCAGTTTTTACTACTCAATTTTGCGTGACAGGGGGCTAGCCCATCGCCGCAACTAAGGAGATATGTATGACTCAAAACAGAACATAGAAAATACAACAAGTTAGGCATCGCGCAGTCAAATCGCCTGCCAGCCTACTTAATTTATTTAATATATCGCACGCCTAATAACGGACTCACATTATACAATAGTATAATGTTAGTCCGTTATTAGTATGTACATTATGTAGACGTTCTAACGCTGATGGGAAACTGTTATATCTCCTTAGCTGAGGTGATCGGTTAGCCTCATGTCACCCAAAATGGAAGTGTAATGATGTATGTTTAATATTTATGCTTCGGAACGCACCGGTTTTTTGTTGCGCGGATCGACCGCGAGTAATCGGGACATCACTAGCGGAAACGGAACCGCAGCTGTCACTCGTACCAACGAGATGAAAAATTAGAGGTTATTTTTTCTTGTCGTGAGAAAAAACATGTCTGCTCATGGCGTCGGGCCATTGACTGTATTTCGGTGTAACAATTGTCTAACACAGGTGTCGGGCCTGGTCGGAGTGTTGATCATAATAATCGTCGGGAAATAAGTAGATTCGAGTCAGCGGTTGAGTGATTCGTGTTGTGAAGGACATCGTCGTATCGGACGGCGACTCCTCGTGTCGGCAAACAGCACGCCGGCGACAGCGTGAGATTCGGTTCCTATCCTATCCCAATTGTGCTCCTATCCCGTATTCCTGCCTCGAATCGAGCCTTCGATTTCCGGTCTGCGACGGCAAGGTAAGGTATCACTCACTTTTCTCCCGTGCTGGCAAAAACCCAGCCCCTCAAGATTCCACGCCGTTCGAGTGAGGCGTGGAATTAAACATTTTGGTAGCAGGCGCGGTTTTCTAGTGGGAAATCACCGATTCACGGACGGTTGTAGGGTTGTTTTTTTGCCACATTGTAGTTGGGAGAAAATAATATCTCAGATTGGCCGGCAAGTCGGCAATGAGTCTGTGGTCGGTATACCACAATTAAAGTTCATTTTCGGTTAGTGAAAGTATAATTGTCAATTTAGTTAACAATTATTATAAATTTGTAGTCGGAAACTACTGTTTGTGCGCATAAAGGATTGAACAGTCATTCGGCGAAGTAACTAGATTGTATTACTTGCGGTAGAACGTCGGGTTCTATAGTACTGCAGTGTTATTTCGGTTTACAGAGCAGGGTCAGGCTATTTAAGGGGTATTAAGCTGATTTTGCTGACCTCAGTAGAAGTGTGGGTCATATCGGAGGGGCCACTTCTAGAAGGTCACAGCTACCTTCATTATATTAAAAATAGCTTGGATTTCGGAATCCAGTGTGGTTTAGGGTGCTATATTGTTTAGGTTTATAGTCTCGGAGCCCACCACTTATTATTTTGTATTGTTTTCATAATCAAGTTTTGTGGGTTATTTTTGTATTGTGTTTTATGGTGGCATTCTCTAATTGATTTAGAGTGTATATTTATAAGGTGTATGTCCACAGGGCGACCATATTAAATATTGTTTTAGTGGTTGCCTTGGCTTTTACAACTTAGTTTTAATTTCTGTGCCCAGAGCTGACGGGCAAGTGCTGGTCTCTGGCTGTGCTTAGTTCGGTAGTAAAGCATAGGACCAGAAACAATTGAATCGGTAACCATGGCACCTTCGCCCTTGACGGTACTGCGGTATGGTGTCCGTGAGGAGATGAGATGGCTCGCCCATACTCACAAGTAGGTGGAGCGACCTGACATGGACGATGTCCTGCTCAAGCGTGTGGAGGACGCAATGACACGCGTCGGGAAGGTGTGTCGGCTGGCAGCGGAGGCTGAAGCCCTCGGGCTTACGGATGAGGCTTCGGTGGCTGCAGTGAAGCAGCTCTGCGCGGATGCTGTCCAAGCGATGGAGTGCTTGGGCGACATCGAGCGTCGCGCGGAAAAAATTACGCGGTCGCGACGGAATGACCGCGGGGAGGGTAGCGGAGACCCGCCCCCTAAGGGTGTTGTTGGACGGCTGCCACACCTGGAGATTCCGGCCTTCGGTGGGGCAATTGATGAGTGGCCGGCATTCATCAATTTATTCGATAGTTTGGTCCACGGTCGGGACGACCTGGACAACGCCTACAAGTTGGCCCAACTATTGATGGCACTGCGGGGTGAACTGAAGGAGTTGGTCGGTCACCTAACGGTCACGGCGGGCAATTATGATATAGCCCGGTCCATATTGTTTGACCGCTACCAACACAAACGGCGGTTGGTTGATGCGCAGCTGGGGAAGCTGTTTAGCATACCAAGAGTAACCCGGGATGTTGACATCCGGGTACAGGTGCTCAACCCTGTGCTGGTGGCCACTAAGGCCCTTCAGAACCTTGGTCTGCCGGTAGACCAATGGTCAAATATCGTTTTGTATATGGTTTTGTCACGGTTGCCTGCAGCTGTTCAAAGTCGGTTTGAACAGCTGCATGGGGGCAGTAGCTCGGAACTTCCCACGCTCGTCCAATTGACGGATTTTTTGGAGGGTGAATGCAGGCGATGTGACACACTGGACACGGAGGCCAGTGTGCAGAGCCAACCCGCGCGGATGCGGGAGGGGCCGCGCCCCCCGCCCCCACGGGGGGTGAGCGGTCGAAACAATTTGGCGTTGCGTTGGCATGAAGTGACCAGTTGCGCCAACTTTAAGGCGCTCGGGGTAGCTGCCCGCAGGAAGGTAGTCTTCCGCCACCGATTGTGTTTCGGTTGTTTGGGGCCGCACCCGCTGAGCGAGTGCTCACGCGCGTTCCCCTGTGAGTGCTGCGGTGGCAAGCACCACATCGTGTTGTGCCTGAACCGGTCAGGCCCTTCGGACGGTCACCAGGGCCGGACTCAGGTTGGTCGGTCACAGGGCCCAACCAGGGCCGGACCCAGTCCCCCTCCGGGCAACGGGAGTCACCAACGGGGTGACTGGGGTACCCGCGGACGGGACCCCCCCCGAGGGGAAGGGGGCAGCGCGGGGGGTAACAGGCGGGATAGCCGGGGTTCGGTCGCCGCTGTCCAGGGTCAGCGAGGACTTCGGGCCGCTGGCTCACCGCGTGTTACGGGCGGGTGTCAGATGGCACCTATGAGTGGCGCGAAGGCTGGGAGCCCACCACCTTCTGCGCCACCCTGCCCGTCGCTCTGGGAGGCGAACAGGGAGGCGAACAGTCGGATGTCGCCCCCATTCCTAGAGCGCCCCAGGTTGGATCCGCTCTCCCCCCTCCATCCACGGTGGCCACCGGGCACACCGTACACAGTCCGGTATGGTCGGATACCGGGACAGCGAGGGGCCTATTATGCGGGTTGGGACCCCCTGATGTACATACGGTCTGATATGCCACCGGCATATCAGCATCCGAGTTACCAGGCCGACGGGGGTCCCAGCGGGTTCGGTTCCCGCGGAGGTTCCCGCTAGGGACACGCCGCCCACTTACAGGGTGCCGCCACTCCACAGACGGTCATGCTCCCCACCGCCTCGGTGATAGCGTGGAGTTCGGACGGCAAATCTTGTGTGGCACGAGCACTATTGGACTCGGGGGCCCAGGGGTGCTTAGTCTCGTGCAACCTTGTAAGACGGTTGGGCATTTCGGTAAGGGAGTATCCACATTCCATTCGGGGAATTGGGAACACGGAAGTCGGTTCCGTTAAGGGAGTATGTCGGATTACTCTCTCGTCACGGGTGGATTCATCGGTGAATCTGACGGTCACGGCATTAGTCATGCCTAATGTGATGGGCTCATTCCCTCACGTACGGTTGTCGCCCTCGGTGCGACAGTTGGTCGCTGGGTTGTCACTGGCTGACCCGGAGTTCGATATTCCGGGCCCAGTAGACATTTTATTGGGTGTCGATGCCTTGGGATACCTGTTAGTGCCAGGTGTCCACGTGTTGCAGGCGACTGGTCTGGTTTCGGTCAACACCAGACTGGGCCATGCGGTAATGGGTCCGGTCATGCCGGCTGCCCCACGCCTACCGACTCGTAGTCCCTTATTCGGTTCTGTACTCTCGGAGGTGATACAGAAGTTTTGGGAGGTAGAGGAACCACCTACGGTCCGCCGGTTGGACCCGGTTGAAGAAGAGTGTGAACAGTTTTATCGGAACAATACTGGTCGCCTTCGGTCAGGTCGATTTCTCACACGTCTTCCATTCCGGAGTGATCGCCCTCCGCTGGGCAGTTCACACCATGCAGCCGAGACGCGGCTTCTGTCGATGGAACGACGCATGAAGCGTGACGGGATTTTCCGGCAGAAGTACGTCGACTTCATGCGGGAATACGAGTCGCTCGGCCACATGTCGGTTTCGGGTATCGACTGGAAGCGTGAAGACCACTGCTTCCTGCCCCATCACGCGGTCTTGAGGACCCCGGAGGGCAAAATACGGGTAGTGTTCGATGGATCGGCATCAACATCTAACGGCATGAACCTGAACCAGTGTTTGCATTCAGGGCCGAAGTTGAACCATGACATCGCGGATGTTATCACACGGTTCCGTCGACACAATTTTGTGTTTGTAGCTGACATCCGGATGATGTTTAGACAGACGGTCATTCACCCTGACGATAGACGGTATCAGCTGATACTGTAGCGAGAGAGCCCAGATCAGCCCATCAGGGTGTACGAGCTGAACACCAACACGTACGGGCTACGGTCTAGTCCTTATTTGGCGATTCGCACTCTGCGGGAGTTAGCGGATCGAGAACGGTTAAACTTCCCTAGAGGAGCAGCGATCCTGGAGCAGGATCTCTACGTGGACGATATCTGTACCGGTGCAGATTCCGTAGAGGAGGCGCTCGCTCGACGGGACGAGCTAGTTGAGCTCTTACGGGGTGGAGGTTACGAGCTCCGGAAATGGATGTCGAACTCTCCAGAGTTACTGACTGGTCTTCCGGATGACTACCAGCAGGATCCCCACATTTTTGAAAATTTGGAAAATCCAAATATGTTGTCGGTATTAGGCGTCCAGTACCAGCCGGTGTCAGACATGTTTTCGTATCGGGTCGAGTTGGACTCCCCGAAGGTCTGGACGAAACGGAACGTCGTCTCAACGGTGGCTAGGACATTTGATCCAAACGGGTGGATCACCCCGGTAACATTTCAGCTCAAGTGTTTTATGCAGCAATTGTAGTCTGCTGAGCTGAAATGTGACGACCCGATCGGCGGGTCATTGAGCTCAGAGTGGGACTCGTTCTTTTCGACCCTCCCTGGCATCAATCGGATTTCACTGCCACGGAGGTTGGTCCCCACCAAACGATACACCGCCACCCTGCATGGGTTTTGCGATTCCTCGGAGAAGGGCTACGGAGCTGCGGTGTATCTGCGTACGGTCGACTCCTCGGGGGAGGTTGATGTGCGGTTGGTCATGGCCAAGAGCAAGGTTGCGCCGTTGCGCACTCGCCTGACCATTCCCAAGTTAGAGCTTTCGGGAGCGGCTCTCCTGACTCGTCTGCTCAACCACACGATGACGGTTCTTCGTGGGTCAATAGCGTTAGAAGATACGGTCTACGCTTGGACGGACAGCCAGATCGTGTTATGCTGGCTGAAGGCTTCAGTTCACAACTGGAGATTTTCGTGGCGAATCGGGTTTCGCAGATTTTGAATTCGGAGGTTCCCTTAATCTGGAGACATGTTCCAGGGGAGATGAACCCAGCAGACTGTGCGTCTCGTGGGTGTCACGCTCCGGAGTTCGTTGGACATCCCTTGTGGTGGGGTCCAAAATGGTTGACTCAAGCCGAATCGGATTGGCCAATGAGTCCACGCGTTACCTCGGCGAACGGCGCCTTGACAGTCGGTGTCTGTACGACGCAACCAGAGCCAGAAGAGGAGTTCAACCTGCTGGAACGGTACAGCTCGCTCGACAAGCTGGTCAATGTGACCGCCTGGATCTGCCGATTTGCGCGGAATTGTCGGAATTCTGAGGCGCAACGAGTGCGGACACAGGTCCTGACACCACGGGAACGGAACCATGCGTTGTTCGCATTGGTACGGAACGTGCAGACGGTGCACTTTAAGTCCGAACTGGACATTCTGAGACGCGGACGCGTCCAACTGAAGGGAGCTGTGGCTCGGCTCAACCCGTTCATTGACCCTCAAGGATTGCTGAGGGTAGGAGGTCGGCTGCGGAATGCCAACCTGCCTTATGCGGCTCGCCACCCGTTGTTACTCCCTAGGAAAGGGAGGTTGGTCGAACTGTTGATACAGGATCGACACATTCGGAATGGGCATATCGGATGCCACGCCTTGATGGCGTTGCTCCAGCGCGAGTTCTGGATTCTATCGGGAAGACGCTTAGTGCGTAGCGTCGTATTTCGGTGCCTGCCTTGTTATCGGGCCAAGGCGGCTACGATGCAGCCCCAGATGGGCGATTTGCCCTCGGATAGGGTTAACGAAATCCGGCCCTTTGCGGGTATCGGAACGAATTTCGCGGGACCATTCATGGTCAAGTCTTCACAGCTACGGAACGCCAGATTAGTGAAGGCATACCTGTGCGTCTTCGTGTGCTTGGCCACGAAGGCAGTCCACTTGGAGGTGGTCAGTGACCTCACTTTTATCGCATGTCTAGATCGGTTCGTCTCACGAAGGGGCCTCCCGACATTAATCCGTTCGGACAACGGCACAAATTTTGTCGGAGCCAGGCGATATCTGCAGGAGGTCACTCAATTCCTGAACGGTAACCAGGATGCCATCGGTACGGCTTGCTCCCGACGAGGGATTGAATGGGTTTTCAGTCCGCCGGGATGTCCTCATTGGGGAGGAATATTTGAGGCTGCGGTTAAATCGGCTAAGTCGCGCCTGACGAGGATCATCGGTGAGACCTCTCTCGATTTGAAGAGCTTGCGACGCTGTTCTGTAAGATTGAAATGACACTGAACTCGCGTCCGTTGTGCCCGCTCAGTTCGGATCCAAATGACTTGGAAGCGTTGACGCCGGGTCACTTCCTGATAGGTCAGCCCCTTAACGCCCTGCCAGAATACCCATTCGGTGATGTTAAGTTAAGTCGGTTAACTAGGTGGCAGATGTTGCAGCAGATGGCTCAAGATTTTTGGAAACGGTGGTCCCTTGAGTACTTGCACACCTTGCAGCAGCGCCTTAAGTGGACTGACCGGACGAGCCCCCCTCAAGTCGGTGATTTGGTGCTGATTAAGGATGCGAACCTGCCATCATTGAGATGGAGACGAGGACGGATCGTCAATTTGTACACGGGTCGGGATGGCACGCCTCGATCAGCAGAAGTCAAGGTGGGGGACTCGGTCCTCAAGAGAGCGGTCGCAACACTTTCTCGCCTTCCTATTGATTAGGGACAGGTTCGGGCCTGTCCGGGCGGGTGACTGTTTAATATTTATGCTTCGGAACGCACCGGTTTTTTGTTGCGCGGATCGACCGCGAGTAATCGGGACATCACTAGCGGAAACGGAACCGCAGCTGTCACTCGTACCAACGAGATGAAAAATTAGAGGTTATTTTTTCTTGTCGTGAGAAAAAACATGTCTGCTCATGGCGTCGGGCCATTGACGGTATTTCGGTGTAACAATTGTCTAACACAGGCGTCGGGCCTGGTCGGAGTGTTGATCATAATAATCGTCGGGAAATAAGTAGATTCGCGTCAGCGGTTGAGTGATTCGTGTTGTGAAGGACATCGTCGTATCGGACGGCGACTCCTCGTATTGGCAAGCAGCACGCCGGCGACAGCGTGAGATTCGGTTCCTATCCTATCCCAATTGTGCTCCTATCCCGTATTCCTGCCTCGAATCGAGCCTTCGATTTCCGGTCTGCGACGGCAAGGTAAGGTATCACTCACTTTTCTCCCGTGCTGGCAAAAACCCAGCCCCTCAAGATTCCACGCCGTTCGGTTGAGGCGTGGAATTAAACAATGTAAGTTAAATTCCACCAAAAACATAAACGTGAAAATGGGAGCCAATTTCAATATTAACAAGATCGTGACTGTCGTCTTCGCCAACAAATGATTTCAGATCTGAATTAATGCAAAGTTCTGTATTTATGATATTCCCGAAATTCTAGCGTTACACAAACTGGATAACTTGACACAAATTGAGGTTAAAGATTCAACTTGGCTTTGTTTTTACCGGCAAATCAAATTTTAGAAGGAGAATTTTTAGAATAGAATTAGAATTAGAAATAGAATTTTTATCTTACGTTAACCACACATATATACAATGATGTAAGAAGCATAGAAAAAGTAGCTCGCTCGCAGCGATACGAAGCGCACGCGTAACCCGCTCTCTAGATGCCGCTAATACACCCTAGTAAACAAGTTCATCTTTTACCTAACAATGAGTGACGGTGATAATCAAATCATCATCAACGAATTATCTTATTAAAATTATCATTTATCCACTCTGGCGGATAAATGATCAACATATTGTGTTTCATGAAATACTGTAAAAATGTAACTATTTTGCTTTTTATGTTTTGTGTACTTATTGTTTATGTTGTAAGTATTTTTGTTGTTCTTACATGTTCAGCCTATCACGAAGGATAAAGGGGGCTTCGCTTCGCTCACCCCCTTCACCTGAGCTGACGCAGTATATTGCCCTGAAATATCAGTGGTGCAAATATGATCATCAAAAGTTGCTGCAAATATGCAGCAACTTTTGGTGATCATTTATCCATCTTGGTGATCGTTTCAATTGTAGCCTAAAAATAATAAGCTTAAAGAACACATTTACTCGTTTTTCCTCTTGTAACGATATAAAAAAAATATCTACATTTTAACCCGCGGGCAAGCAACACACCTATACATATATAAAAAGGTGTGGAAAAATCAATCAGACCTTAAGTATATTCCAGTAGCCAGCTCCAATTCGTCTTTGTGTCCAGCAGTCGTTATTCCTGATTCAATGAGGGGTTACCGCCTTCCTAAACCTCCCGATTACGTTCACGACGCCAGAAAAGGTTAACAGTTCAAATTCGTATATTTGTCCAGCAGCAGTCTCTGTTTCTGTTTCAATTGGTGATAGGGGCCCCCCAACCCCACGTCTTTTATGCCTCACTGTTCACCACGCCAGAAAGCTTTAATTCCAATTTCTCTATTTGTCGTATTAGTCAAAGTTAAACTAAAAGTTATCTACATTTGTAACCCACGAGCAAGCAACACACCTATAATTAGCCGTGGAAATATCAATCAGACCTTATGTAAATTCCAGCAGCCAGCTCCAATTAGTCTATTTGTCCAGCAGCAGTAGTTGTTCCTGATTCAATGAGGGGTCACCGCTTCCCTAAACCTCCCGTCTTTCACTGCGTACTGATTTCGTTCACGACGCCAGAAAAGGTTAACAGTTCAAATTCGTATATTTGTCCAGCAGCAGTCTCTGTTTCTGTTTCAATTGGTGATAGGGGCCCCACAACCCCACGTCTTTTATGCCTCACTGTTCACCACGCCAGAAAGCTTTTATTCCAATTTCTCTATTTGTCGTATTAGTCAAAGTTAAACTAAAAGTTATCTACATTTGTAACCCACGAGCAAGCAACACACCTATAATTAGCCGTGGAAATATCAATCAGACCTTAAGTAAATTCCAGCAGCCAGCTCCAATTAGTCTATTTGTCCAGCAGCAGTAGTTGTTCTTGATTCAATGAGGGGTCACCGCTTCCCTAAACCTTCCGTCTTTCACTGCGTACTGATTTCGTTCACGACGCCAGAAAAGGTTAACAGTTCAAATTCGTATAATTGTCCAGCAGCAGTCTCTGTTTCTGTTTCAATTGGTGATAGGGGCCCCACAACCCCACGTCTTTAACTCCGCACTGATAAGGTTCACCACGACAGAAAGCGTTAATCGACAGCTCCAATTTCTCTATTTCTCGTAGTCAAAGTAAAAGTAAACCTACGAAACTTCTGCATATTGTATATCTAGAAAACGGGACTCATGTTGCGAAATGTATTTATCTTTTCTTTCTTGGGTAAACACTAATCATGTTAAAAAAATCCAAAGAATTTTCGAAGGAAAATCAAGGTTTAAGGTAAATTTTTCATTCAAATATACAAGAACAAATAACACTGAAATTTGTAATTCTAATCCGATATATTTTTTTTTAATATAGGATTCGTATATTTTATAACCAAAATGTTCTAGTCCGTACCATTACAAATTTCGAAGTCTACGTCCCTATGAGGCGGTGTCCTAAAAGTGGAGACTTAGAAACCTTCAAATGAGGAACCAATATAGTACGGTTATTAATCGTATAATGGCAAATAACTAAGTCCGCAAAGTGCGTCGTCAATAAGCTAAGAATTATCAAATAATTAAAAACTACACACACACAAAAACTGAACATAATAAAAAACAAAATACTAAACAAATAAACCGCCCCAGGACATGCCCGATCCAAAGGTACCCATCACACTGGCAGCATTACCGCGCTGCACGGCGAGTGAGATCCTTTGGATCGAACGCTCCGGAACGATTGTCAAAAAATATAGTACGGTGACTTTCGAGACATTCCAATTTTAAAGAGTATTTGCTTATATTTTTAAGTGAGTGTTCGATTCAGAATCGATACTCGATCTATGGTTCCGGAACGGCCATTTTTGAATTTGACGGAGCTGCCACAGAGCAGTTTTTGACAACTGACTGACGAAAAGCCCCCGTAATGTGACGTGTATTGATTTTGGGCATTAAAATTAAATCGTAAGCCATCTGGAATTGTATTCGGGCTCCCCTCAGGATTGTCTTATAGCTGAGTGTATTGTGGTTCTCCGAACCAGATACTGTTCGTATTTACGTAAATTGTGCGGTCGAAGCTGGCCTGCCAGCCATACCTGGTTGGCTGAAGAACCTGTCTACCAAGAAGAGCCTAGGGTGCACCCAGGCCTTGCAGAGAGACAGGTGTTTGACGGGAACGAAGCACAGACCAGGTCAGATAGAATCTATTTATTTAGCTCGGTGAATCGCCGACGTTCTTGCTTCTTGGCATCCCATCGCTACGCTACCTCGTAGCTATGGGCCCCTGCGAGGTCATGGGTCCCGAGAAGCCTGAACATTTTGGTAGCAAGAGCGTGGTTTCCTGAGATTTGCAGCCGTCAAGGGCTCCAGGAACCCACGATTTGGGACTATCAATCTGTAGGTATAGGCGGTTATTAGCTAACTTGGTTTTGTTCCTGTATCCACATAGATTGGTAGTATTATAAGTTATAAGTCTACTGCTGGTAGTAGACAGACAGATATAACAGTTTTCCCTAAATGACCAGTTGTACTGAGATGTGACTCAGAATAGTAATTACATTACAGGTACATTGTAGGTGAATTGAAATTTGCATTGAAGTCATATCATGTTTGCAGTTTGAAGTTTGCATAGTCAATCTATTAGTGGTCTAGTAATGCTAATGAATGTTTGGACATTGTTTTCAGTTTATAGCAATTTATAACTTGAACTAATATTGACTATCTGTGTGTGTTATATGATATAGGGAAACTAAATTGTTGTTTACAGAATTTGTGTAGATATAAAACTCGGTTTCTATTGTTTGGGGAAATCAGCATTGTTTAAGTTATAGATTAGGGTTCCCTCGTTTGTGTTGTAGACTGGAGGGTCCAATATAATTGAGTTACTGCAAATTGTGAGTAAGTATCGTTCCGATCATGTCGTTGTCTGAAATACAGAAGGGTGTTTCTAAGGAGCTCAGATGGTTTTCCTCCGCACACGGTCTGATAGACCGTTTAGATAGGCATGATGTGGTGTTGGAGCGGTCTATGGACGTTAAGGAACGCTACAACAGGGTGCTCGAATTGTCCGCGCAGGCGGAAGCAGTTGATGGTTGCGCACCTGACAGGCTGTCACGGTTGCTAGGGGATGTCGACCAGTGTATGGAGATGGCGGCTGCTATCACGCAGAGGGCTGCGGACATACGTAGGCAGCGCGAGTCCAGCCATAGTGGTGACATTGGGGCGCCTCTGCCGCATCAGGGTTCGGGGTCCAGGTTACCTGCCATAACCATGCCTACTTTTGACGGAGTGTCCGGTGAATGGATGAGCTTCATCAATCTGTTCGACAGCTTGGTGCACATGCGATCGGACATTACCAAGTCTGTCAAGATGGCTCAGCTGGTGGCAGCATTGAGGGGTGAGCCTAGGGAGCTGGTCGCTCATTTGACAGTTACGGAGGGTAACTATGAAACGGCCAGGCAATTGCTGGTCAGACGTTACCACAACAAACGGAGGTTGGCCGATGCCCAACTGAACCGTTTGTTTAGCATCCCGGTTGTGAACAAGGTCGGGGCCATACAGACGGAGGTTTTGAACCCGTTGTTGTCCGTCACCAAGGCCCTAGAGAATCTTGGACTTCCGGTTGGTGAATGGTCCTACCTACTGCTGTACATTGTACTTTCCCGCCTACCCGCTGACGTGCAGACTCGTTTCGAACAGTCTCACGGGAGGTCGGCCGAGGACCTGCCCGCCTTCTCCGACTTGTTCGGATTTTTGGAAGAGGAGGCTCGACGGGCAGAGAATTTGGGGTTGACGGTCACCCATCCTTCGGAGCCACAGAGAGCTGCCGGGAGCGCTGTGAGTAGGGGCCCTCCGACGAGGAAGGACCGCACCAACCGGCAGTCATATGGGACTGTGAGTGCATTGACCCCACATAGTGAGACCTGCCCATGTTGTAGGCAGATTGGCCATGCTGTGGCCGATTGCAATAAGTTCGGGGAACTTAGGGTTGAGGGACGGCGCCGGATGGCCAAGCAGCGGAGCTGGTGTTTCCTGTGCCTCGGGCCACACATGGCTAGGGACTGCACGCGCACAAAATTGTGCGGATATTGTGGTGGGGCCCACAACAATCTGTTGTGCATGAACCGGTCCGGCCAACAGCCACCACAGGGCCGTACCCAGGGTGACACGGCATGGGGCCCTGAGAATTCGTTTGCGACTCGGAGCGCAACTCAGGAGCCAACGTCCCCACGTCCACAGGGCCGTACCCAGGGTGATACGGCATGGGGCCCTGAGAATTCGTTTGCGACTCCGAGCGCAACTCAGGAGCCAACGTCCCCACGTCCACAGGGCCGTACCCAGGGTGATACGGAATGGGGCCCTGAGAATTCGTTTGCGACTTGGAGCGCAACTCAGGGGCCAGCGTCCCCACGTGCACAGGGTAGTACTAGGGTGCGGGGCCGCACTCAGGGTCATCACATGGGGGGCCCTGAGTTTTCGGTTGCGACTCAGCATCCGACTCAGCGGGCAATGGGGCCACAAGCGTGCGGCCACCCAGGGGTGCAGGGCCGCACTCAGGGTCATCACATGGGGGGCCCTGAGTTCTCGGTTGCGACTCAGCATCCGACTCAGCGGCACATTGGGTGTGTTGAGCAGGCCGTAACGGGCGGGTGGCATGGGACAACTTCGAGCTATGCGGGTGCGGTTCGGACGCCGCCTCAGTTGTCGCCCCGCTCGTCGCCTCGTCCTCGTCGGTCGCATGTGATGTCCCCCCCGCTCATGGAGCGGCCACGGTTGAATTCACGCCCACAACCCTTCGGGGGGCGTCGTAGGGTGGCAATGGAACCGGCGCGTGGGCCATTTGTACAATGGGACCCTCTGGCGTATAGCTGCCTACCTGATCGGTTACAGGCACAGTGGGGCCCCGGGGGCCCTCGCTAGGAATTTGCGGCCCAACAATTTGTTGCCCCCCAACCGGAGACGGTGGTGTTACCGATCGCCTCTGTGCTTGTTTGGGATTTGGCGGGCAACCCAACATACGTTCGCGCCCTATTAGATTCTGGAGCTCAGGGCTGCATTGTATCGAACGATTTAGCGAAATGGTTGGGCCTCAACATAAATAATGTATCGCTGCCGAGGAAATTGGTCCCTGCTGGGGATTACAGGGCAACCGAGGCTACACGTCAAAAACAGCTGTGCTGTATTTTAACTAAATTAATTTGTTTTAATTCGTCTATTTGTGAATATAGTGTTAATTTAAGTGTTTGTTTAGTCAACTAAAGTGTGCCAGTGCTAAATGTGGTCAGAATTGTAATTGTGATAAAATAATCGATCACGGACCGAAAGACAAAGGAAATTTCAAACTGCCAACGGAAAAACCCCGGGGGAGTATTGTTTTCATATTTGATTATTCATATTTTACAAGTATATGACTTGAACTTAACTATATACTTATACACTACATACTGCTCAACTCTCACTATTGTGAGAAACGTCCATCCTCACACCGCAGCGTCTTTGTTTTGTCTCTTAGCACTTGACAATCTGTGGAAGTACTTTTGACGATAAAACTAGCTGTTCACTCATAATTATTACACGATATACACAAGTGCACTGGTAGGTTAGACCTTGGCAATTAGTGCGAATATAATGTAAGCTTGTAGGTGATTCTAGAAACATATTAGGTACTCACTTCACAGCTGATCATCACAACACTTGCAAAACGACTAAAATTGTTAGATAATAAGTATAACTTTCATTAGTTCAAGACATTTATACTGTTAACCCATATTGACTTGTGATAGTTTAATTGAAACTTGTTGACTTTGACGTAGAATAGCTATATAGGGAAATAGGAACTATCATATCAGTACTACAGCTACTAACTGCAAGTCTTTATTCCTTCTGTTTTATTTTAATTTTGTTCGGAGCACCCATTCTTTTTTATTTTATTTCCAGGCATGGCATCCAACATTACTACGCGGAGAATGCACGCACTACAGCAACAACTAACTGACGCAGAGGAGTTAAACCAAAGGCTATTGGAAGAGCGCAATGAAAATGACTTTGAGATAAAAAGCTTGAGAGCCAAGAACTCACAGCTTAGAGATAGTGTGTCTACTTTGCGAGAAACACACGAGGAGTCGCAAAATGAGATTCAAAGATTGGAAAAACTTGTGGAATCTTTTGACACCCTGCGCACTGACCTTGCTTCTGCTTGTGATCGCAGTAAATTCCTCCAATACCAACTCAATGAGGCAAACTTGAAGTTGACTGATATGTGCATAGAAAAAGACTACAATGAATCTCGCCACATTACCTCTATCCAACAAGAACTAGAAGTAGCCAACCTAAGCACTATTGTTCAAGCCATGCAGACAAGCAGCAGAAAAATTAAAAAATATTGTAAATTAAATAAATTCATGAAAAAAACTAGAGGTAATATAAAAGTACTGAAATTAGCCTTGAAACGGCAATCAAACAGAATATTAAGAATCTCCTTAATGCAAGAGCTCCGGGGAAAAAATGTAGGTTTACAGTCGGACCTTCAACATGCCCGAGTAGAAATCCAGCATCTACATGACCTGCTAGCAAATACACTACAATGTTATGCCAAAGAGCAAAGTGAGTTAGCAGAACTCAGAGCCGCGACGTCTGAGTTAGTACAGCTACAACGCCAGAATGCGGAATTGGTGGGCGTTCTAATTGAGAATGAGGAGAATGAGACCAGCAAGGAGGACGAGCCCACATCACTAACTTTGGTCTCGACCCCCCTCAACGAGAGTGTTGCAGCGTCCACCGCTGCCCCAACCAAAAAACAGCGTCGCCGTCGTCGACGAGGAGACACCTCGCAGCTCAACAGCGCGAGCACCGCGCCGCTCGCTGTCCCTGCTGAGGCGTGTGTCATGCCGCAAGCTGCCCCGAGGGCCGCGCCGTTCGCCGTTGCGCACGTTGCGACGCTCGCTGCCGCGAATGCCGCGCCAACCGCCGCCACGTGCATCAAACCGCACTCCAACACGTGTGTCCCGCCACTCACCTCCACTCGTGTACCGCCAGCTACCAAAATATGTGCTCAGAGAAAAACTCTGTTGTTCTCCGACAAAGTAGGTGCAGGATTTGGGACTCTATTACATAACCGGCTTAACCAAAAAGTAACGAACATTTGCTGTCCAAATTGTTCATTTGTAGATCTAGTGAAGATGATTAGTCGCGGTATCTATGATGAGTACAGCACTATTGTAATTATGGTAGGAAATCATTCAAACATTAGTCGGAATGATTTGAATAAAAGTGTTGAAACACTTCTAGACTTACATAGTAGGATGAAATGCAAGTTTATACTATGCAATTTTCCATATGCCTGTAATTTGACAGAACAACAGAACAAATCTGTGCATAGAATGAATATTCATTTATTTAATTTAACATGTCATCACAGCGATGCTATTTTATATTTCGACATGAATAATTTTATTCATAACTTTACTCTGACACGGGATACATTGTACCTGTCTAATAAATATAGAAAATTAGTAGCTACATTGTTAGCTTATAATATATGCGACGCAGCTATAGTTGGTTTAACTAAGTTCAACTTGACATCAGCTTATTTTAAGAGTAATATGACATGCACCCCTATTGGGAATTCACCTGTTAATTATACTTTGCATGCAACATTGGAATCTGTTCCAAGTAATTTAAATTAGTTCATAAGACAATAGAGGAAATCTCTAGCATACAAGAGCCACTAAATATGTCAAAATGTAAGCCCCAATTAAATATTGCCCATCAAAACATCCAGGGGCTACCTGGCAAAGAACTTGTATTAGAATTATTTCTAAAAAATTCTGACATTGATATTATTTGTGTTACTGAACACTGGTTGAAGGAAAATATGATGTCTTTTAACATAAATAGTTACAAAATTGTCAGTTGTTACAATAGAAAGACTGCTGATAGAGGTGGTTCTTTAATCTTAGTGAAGAATAATATTAAGGTGAAACAACGGAAAGATATTCTTGCACTTACTGTTGAAAGACAAATAGAGGTATCCTGTGTTGAGTTAGATAGCCATATTATTGTTTGTGTCTACAGGCCACCGAGGGATGAAAAAGGCCATGGCAATTTCGAAATATTTGAGAAAATTATGGAGGAAGCCCTCATTAAACTTTGTAATAACAGAAAAAAGTTAATTATTTGTGGCGATCTTAATGTAGATCTGCTTGTTGATACAACACTGAAGCGACGATTAATAACTCTGTTCAAATCATTTAATTTATGTCATGTATTTCTAGAGCCGACTAGAATTACACTTACAAGCCAAACTTGCTTAGATAACGTTTTTTGTGACTGTGCATTCACAACTAAAAGTGTAATTAACTGCTTACCCTCCGATCACAGTGGTCAAACAGTTTCATTCCCAATTAGTATTAAGGATAAGACTGGTCCAACATTTTATAGGCCTATTACATCCCATAGACTAGAGACATATACGAAAAACTTAGATATAAATTTGCCAGTACCGGATTTTAATGAACAGAACCCAAACAAAATCTACTCAGACTTCTTCAACATTATTCAGACAGAATTCAATAAAGTTTTCAAATTAAAGAAAGTCAGTGACTACAACGGTAAATCTAAATTTAATGACTGGGCAACGTTTGGAATTCGTAAAAGTAGAGTTATCTTGTATGACCTTTATGATCAAAAAACCTATAACTTTGATCGAAAATTTCATGACTATGTTAAAAAATATTCCAAAACTTTCAAGTTGGTTTGTAGAACTGCAAAAACTATACACATTAATAGAAAAATTAAAAATTCAAATAATAGAATGAAAACAGTTTGGCAAATAATAAACCGCGAAACTGGCAAAGTTATACCAAGGGACAGTGATTTCTGCCTAAAGATAGGTGATGATGTTGTTAAATCCAACGCTGATGTTGCTCGAGCTTTTGAAACTTTCTTCACCAATGTACCCGTACTCACAACGGACAGTCTAAATTCATCTCCATTTGAAGCAGAGACTTTATTAAAAAATAACACTAGCGTCAGTAATGTATATTTAAAATTTCATCATGTATATCCCCAGGACATTGTCAAAACGTTTAAATTACTTAACTTAAAAAATACGGAAGACCTGTGGGGTATATCAGTCAAAGTCATTGGTTCAGTAATTCTAGTTATAGCCCCACACTTAGCTTATATATTCAATAAATGTGTTGACGATGGGGATTTTCCAGACCTCATGAAACACAGTAAACTTATACCGCTGTTCAAATCGGGAGATAAGGGCGATCCTTCAAATTTCAGACCAATATCTGTTCTTCCAACACTAAGTAAAATATTTGAAAAGATTATACTCAATCAAATGCTCTCACACTTCAACCGTACAAAACAACTCCACGCTAAACAATATGGTTTCACTAGGGGTAAATCGACTACGGATGCAGGTATTTCCCTTGTATCTCATATTTATTCTGCATGGGAGGCCGCACAGGATGCTATCGGAGTTTTTTGCGACCTGTCGAAGGCGTTTGATTGTGTTGATCATAATACGCTATTAATTAAATTAAATCATTACGGAGTTAGAAATAAAGCGTTGGATCTACTAAGATCATACCTAAGCAATAGAATTCAAAAGGCAGAAGTTAACGGCGTAAAATCTGATGGATCGGGTGTTAAAATTGGCGTTCCACAAGGTTCCATATTAGGCCCTTTCTTATTCCTGGTATATATTAATGATCTGCCTTTCATGGTGGAGAAATTAACTGACATAGTGTTGTTTGCTGATGATACTTCAATGGTCTTCAAAATTGAAAGACAAAAAGGAGATTTTGATGATGTTAATGGTGTATTGTCTTTAACCTTGAATTGGTTCACAGTTAATAATTTATTGTTAAACGCTGGTAAAACCAAGTGTATCAAATTCTCACTTCCAAATGTCAGGCAAGTTGAGACCAGTTTTGTGTTAGACAACAGCACGTTAGAATTGGTAAATGATACGAAGTTTCTTGGAATAACCATTGATAGTAAATTGCAGTGGGGACCCCACATAGATAAATTGGCTGGTAAATTAAGTTCTGCGGCTTACGCTGTTAGGAACATCAGACAAAGCACGGATGTGGCTACATCTAGGCTAGTATATTTTAGTTACTTTCATAGTGTGATGTCCTATGGTATCTTGTTGTGGGGGAAAGCAGCGGATATTCAAACTATTTTTATTTTACAGAAAAGAGCTATTCGAGCAATTTATAATTTAAAACGAACAGACTCCTTAAGAGAGCTTTTTAAAGAAATTGACATACTAACAGTAGCTAGTCAATTTATTTTCGAAAATATAATGTATGTACGCAAGAACCTTACAACATTTTCCAAACTTAGCGACAGCTGTAATGTTAACCTAAGAAATAATCACAGACTATGTGCGCCCCGTTTTAGACTCGCGAAGGTTAGCAATTCTTTCAAGGGTCAGTGCATTCTCTACTACAATAAGATACCTCTGGAGATTTTGAAATTGCCATTTGAGCAATTTAAAAAGCATGTTAAAGCGACTTTGTCGAAAAAGGGATATTACAATGTTCAAGATTACTTAAATGACAGGACTGTATGGGGTTAATCTGGCTCAACACAGACCTTGCTGTTAATAATTTTGTAATTATTTATTCCTGCTTATTAATCATAACAATTAAATTTTTCATATTTGTATTAGTTAAGCACAACCTATTTTTAAAAGAGATCTAAAAATAAATCTGTGGGAGTTTCTACGCCCTTCTTCTCCCATAGTGGTCCAATGTAGAGAAGAGGCAAAAAATGACGTTTGCTAAGTATATGTAAATATCTACAGTAATAAAGTACTTTGACTATTGACTATTGACTATTGACCCTTCACGGGTTTTGTGATGCCTTTGAACGAGGGTTTGCGGCAGCGGTTTATTTGCGAACCGTCACCTCCACCGGGGAGGTCGACGTGCGTTTGGTTTTGGCAAAAAGCAAGGTAGCGCCTATTCGGACAAGGATTACGATTCCAAACCTGGAACTGTCCGGGGCTGCTCTTTTGACCAAACTTTTGAATAACACTCTAACAGTGTTGCGTGGGTCAGTGGTTTTGGAGGATACGGTGTACGCGTGGACGGACAGCCAGATTGTTTTGTGCTGGCTGAAGGCTTCGGTCCATACCTTAGAGGTTTTTGTTGCGAACCGTGT
Source organism: Argyresthia goedartella (assembly GCA_949825045.1). Taxonomy (NCBI): domain Eukaryota; kingdom Metazoa; phylum Arthropoda; class Insecta; order Lepidoptera; family Argyresthiidae; genus Argyresthia; species Argyresthia goedartella. The sequence goes on along the minus strand of OX463829.1, from coordinate 16,877,201 downwards.
CTCCCAGATTGTGTCGTCTGAGGTCCCACTGACCTGGAGACAAGTACCAGGAGAATTGAACCCGTCTGATTGTGCATCCAGGGGATGTCGGGCTCCTGAACTCGAGCTCGTTGCTGATCTCTCGACAGAGGCTTTCATTGCTTGTTTGGATAGGTTTGTTTCTCGAAGGGGACTTCCAACTTTGATCCGCTCTGATAACGGCACTAACTACATCGGTGCGGAACGATGCTTACGAGAGATAGCCAACTTTTTGAATGTAAATAAAGTGGATATAGGAACGGCCCTCTCCCGTCGGGGTATACAGTGGACCTTCAGCCCACCGAGTTGCCCCCACTGGGGTGGGATTTTTGAGGCCGTAGTTAAGTCAGCTAAGACGCACTTGGGGCGTATAGTAGGTCAGACCGCGCTGACTTTTGAGGAGCTCGCGACATTGTTTTGTAAGAACGAGGCCGTTCTCAATTCGCGACCGTTGTGTCCGCTCAGCTCGGATCCAAATGACCTGGAGGCTCTGACCCCAGGCCATTTCTTGATAGGACAGCCACTTAACGCGTTGCCCGAGCACCCCTTCGAGGGAGTGAAATTGTATCGGTTGTCAAGGTATCAGATGTTGCAGCAGTTTACTCAGAATTTCTGGAAGCGTTGGTCGCTCGAGTATCTGCATATCTTACAACAGCGCCTTAAGTGGACTGACAAAACCAGCCCCTCTAGTGTTGGTGACCTCGTTCTGGTTAAGGATGCTAACCTACCGCCACTGCGTTGGCGCAGGGGGCGCATTGTTAACTTGTTCCCTGGCAGGGACGGGACCCCCCGGTCTGCAGAGGTTCTAGTAGGAGGCTCGGTACTAAAACGAGCGGTAGCAACGTTGTCTCGGCTGCCCGTAGATTAAGGGACAGGTGGGTGCCTGTCCGGGCGGGTGATTGTTCGATTCAGAATCGATACTCGATCTATGGTTCCGGAACGGCCATTTTTGAATTTGACGGAGCTGCCACAGAGCAGTTTTTGACAACTGACTGACGAAAAGCCCCCGTAATGTGACGTGTATTGATTTTGGGCATTAAAATTAAATCGTAAGCCATCTGGAATTGTATTCGGGCTCCCCTCAGGATTGTCTTATAGCTGAGTGTATTGTGGTTCTCCGAACCAGATACTGTTCGTATTTACGTAAATTGTGCGGTCGAAGCTGGCCTGCCAGCCATACCTGGTTGGCTGAAGAACCTGTCTACCAAGAAGAGCCTAGGGTGCACCCAGGCCTTGCAGAGAGACAGGTGTTTGACGGGAACGAAGCACAGACCAGGTCAGATAGAATCTATTTATTTAGCTCGGTGAATCGCCGACGTTCTTGCTTCTTGGCATCCCATCGCTACGCTACCTCGTAGCTATGGGCCCCTGCGAGGTCATGGGTGCCGAGAGGCTTGAAAAGTGAGTTCAACCTTTTTTGAATAAAATCGGATTGAGTTTTTAAACAAGTGGCAAAATAAAATGTAAAGCCCAAACAGGAACATAAAAAACCTGGTCTGAGGGCGCTTAATAACTTCATATAGCAATACTAAGTATAGTTTACCCATGCGAATTGGCAGCTTCGCTAATTGCCGAACTTATTTTAACATCGAAGTTATTAGAAGTTATATTTTAAATATAACTATAAATTACCAATCATAGAGAGCTTATGATATGTAGAGATAAACATAAGGCATTACAATATCGTGTCTTTTTATTATGAAACACTTGTATAATAAAGCCTCTCATTATGGAAGTCACATAACTACTATTATTTTTTATTATTATGAAATAATTTTCCACTAAAATAAATACCTGTGCATCGCCCACAATGCAGTGCGCTGCAGCTGCGAGTCCACGACCCGTCCAGGCACCGCGGGGCGTGCGGAAGTGCGCGTGGTCGCGCCACAGAATACTTAATAGTACTACGTACAGAAAGATCACTACTCAAATACACTTAAATGAATAGCTACTAATAAAGCACAATCTAGCTCGCACCTGCGCTACGTACAACAATCGCTAAGCACCTACAGAATCGGTTGTCCCACCCGTGCAGGCTAGATTGCGCCGCAACACTACGCCTGAGAGCTTCTTTTACTCTGACATCACAAGGTCGTCCTGTTAAATCCTGTCTGGCTTGATCACGTTAGGGTTACCTACGTGCGATTTGTGTTTGTGAATTTAGTCCACTCTGTGTAAGAGAGGTGTTCTATTAGTACTTATTCAGGCTATTGGCAAATTCTACGGCTAGGTAGGTACCTACTTTCTTACTTATGTAATTGTAATTTATTTATACTGGGTCTAAAGTGTTTACATTTAGGTAAACAAAAAAGTGTTCAATTAAAAAGGAATCGAATTTTATTTGTGAACAATTCCTTTAGACACCCTAAAATATTGGTTACTTAAGTCATTATTGTTGCAAAAATGGTTCACGGATAAATAAATTAATCGCCTATCTGCGGTTTATTTTGAATAATTTTTCGGCATTCTTGGCCCGGGAAGACTACAATACTTACGAAGCCTTCACCGGCGTCTCCCAGAGTCCTTCTCCGTAAACAGTCAGATGTATTATGTAGATGATCGTCGGGCCGAATATGAAGAAGGCTATGTAGCTGAAGGAAATGATGCAGAACCGACGGAGTATCCACTCCGCGCGCGCCTGACAAGATTTGATTATATTTTCGCGGTAGCACGTGTTGAACTTATCTGCAATTACACCGAGCCCCATATATCGGAATAACCAGAATTCCGTATTTCAACAAGGATAAAAAATTCAATTAAATATAAAACATGTCTCTCATTGAAGCCTTATAGAGTATATATAGAGTAAAGAAGTATAAGTGAAATATTATATAAGATTTTGTAAAAATACTAGCTGATCTCACAGACGTTCTGTTATAAGCTGAACATAAGGGCCGCTACCAACGTCATCTATTGAAAGGGTTATACGAGGTCTCTTTGCATTTAAAGAGAATTTTGTAGACAGTTGAAATTTTCCCAGAATTTGTACATGTTATGTTACCGCTACAGCAAAAACTAATGAACTACATAAAAGGTATTAATGAAGCGCTCTTTCAGTACCGTGCGTATTTGTCATGCGGGACGCGGGGCGCGATACTGACAGAACCCATGTGTCCCCATCCCTATAGTAAATCTCGCGTGCGTCTTGAAACAAACTCGTCACTGAAATATGCCAAAAGGGTTCCTCATACAAAAGTCGTGTTTACCAAATCATCATCGTTAAACTATCATCGCAGTTTTAGCGAAATGTCATGACGTCGTTGATGGCGCAAGCGGTTTGACATCGGATTCGCATTTTTTCTGTTGGGACTGGTATCGAAACTAAGTTCTGACGTATTTTTTTTGTTTTATTATTTTGTAATCCATAAGTTTTCTCGTACGATGGAACGAAGTTTTTTATAACACCATCTCCACGTTATCACGATTAGAGTAACGCGACTTTTTTTCGATTACGTAAATGGCGACGACGACGCGCGCGCAGGCGGGAGGTAGCCGCGTAGACTGACTGACATAACACGCTATGCTATGCCGACAATGAGTTTGAACTTTGATACGACGACACCGACATAAATCAGATGCTTCAAAATAAATTAGATATTTTGTTTTTTAAGGTATTTTTTTTTTATTTGTAATCACTCATCTATTTTCGAGTCACAGGCTTTTTCAGAAAGTTTTTTCAAGTAAGAAAGAACGATGTTATAAAAAAAAATCTGAAGCCAGAATTAGAACTTGAAACCTCTCATTTGTAAGCTCGACATCGGACAATCGGTTTTCTAAATTTGAAAACACACAAATGCTATTAAAAATACTTATCACAATAAATAAACACTCACGCATTTCATAAAAATCCTGCAATTGGTTAATTACAGAAAAATATGTCTTGTGTTCTTTGAAAAATACAGTGAAACGATAAACGCCAAAATGATGATGACAGGAGACATTTGTTCCTAAAATTCTCTTCCTGGAGGCCAGCATGAAGGAAGCTGGCCAAGTTGAATAGCAAGAATGCATTATACAGCCCGAGTTTGACATAGAGTCAGAGTCAGAGTCATTTTTTTATTGAATATAAATAAATAAATTATCTTATTCAACGTCAAAATTATACTTACTTATAACTACAAGTCATTTTTTTTATATAAAAAAAAGACTACACCGTTTCGTGAGGTGGGCCTCGGGGTTAAGAAGAAACGGCAAGAAACTCCCCCATACCTTTTTTTTTTTAAAGTGACTTTACAGCAGATACTGGTTTCGGTCTAAGGAAATTCGCCGGCGAGTGATAGACTTGATCCATCGCCCCTCGTCGAATTTCTGTGCGCTGAGATGGTATGGACCATGCAGTTTTGTCATCTAAGTATTCCTTAATACTATAATAGGACTTTCTTATCAGCTCATTTTTAACATAGTTTTTGAACCTCTTTTCAGGAAGGATCAATGATTCCTGTGGTATTTTATTGTAGAAGCGAATACAGTGCCCCATGAATGATGTGCCTACTTTACTTAGTCTAAATAATGGTAGTGCTAACCTATTTTTATTTCTAGTGTTAATTGTATGGCTATCACCTACAATTTTAAATAAAGCTATGTTTTTTCTTACATGCATGATATTCTCGTATATATATTGACAGGTAACCGTAAGTATATTAATTTCTTTGAATTTTTCTCTTAATGATTCTCTAGCATCTAATTGATATATCGCCCTGATCGCCCTTTTTTCTAAGAAAAATATCGTATTTATATCTGCTGCTCTCCCCCAGAGCAATATTCCATAAGACATAATACTGTGAAAATAACTAAAGTAAACCAATCTGGCAGTTTCAACATCTGTAAGATATCTGATTTGTCTGACCGCAAAAGCGGCTGAGCTAAGTCTTCGTGCGAGATTAGTTATGTGAGGACCCCATTGAAGTTTCGAATCTATAGTGATTCCGAGAAAGATTGTGTCTTCAACGAGGTCCAATCTTTCAGATCCTATTCTAACACTGCTTTCAACCTGTCGTACATTAGGCAAACAAAATTTGATACATTTAGTCTTCTTTGAGTTTAATAACAGGTTGTTTACATTGAACCAACTTAACACATGAGAGGGTGTACTATTTGCGTCGTCTAGAATTTATTCTTGTCTTTTCACCTTGAAAATAATAGATGTGTCATCAGCAAATAGAACAATCTGAGTCATTTTTTCCACCATATAAGGCAGGTCATTCATGTACACTAAGAAAAGGAACGGACCTAAGATAGAACCCTGGGGTACACCAATATTCATATGGGTTCCAGTGGACTTGCATCTAGTCAAACATAGTCGAACCTAGTCATGCCAACGTGGATAAATACACATAAATAACACGGCGTTATATGTTAGGAGAAGATCTCTCATTAGTATAATCTTCTTTTTAGGATTTTGATTGGATATTTTATTGAGAGAGGTATTGAAATGATGTCCGTTCGGTTGAAATTTCTATTGAAGAATGCACTAGCTGAATTAGAGTTGTATATTTCCTATCTCGGTGGTATTTATAGAGGATGGTTTGGTTTGAGCAGCGGGGCGATAGGTTCGCCTTTTGTGAATATTTATATTTAAATTGCCCTGTCAAAAAATAGCTTGTTCATTATGTTTATGTCGTAGAGTACGAATTGAGCTATAGCTATAGCGTAAGGTAGTAGAGATAAGTACGGTGACACAAGCGATACATGCATTCGCTTAGGTTGGGCCAATAATTGAGAGGTTAGCTGTGCATGCTATAAAAATGGCGTGCGCGCCAGTCAGGAGTGTCGTCGACCGTCGCGTACACGGACCTACATCCCTCGCCGTTCCTCCGCAGTTCGCCCGCCGCTTCGTCGCAAGCGGACGTGCGCAACACGCGCCCGTGCGCGTCGCGAAATCACCGTCGCGAGTGTTTGCACGGAGGGGAATACCTTCTAGGAACGGACGTCGGCTTCGCCTAAGGTCGTACCTGGTCGGTACCCCCTTCGGGCAGCCAAGTTGTCCATAGCCCGCTGCTATGGACAAGTTCAAAAGCCCTTCTAAGGGCTATAGTGATAGTGCTAGTGCTAGTGTTAGTGTGGACAGTGCTAGTGCTAGCGTCAGTGATCGTCATGTTGATGACACGAGCAGCCCGCCGCTGGGGGCCACACCGCGCCGTAGTCGCCTCACATCATCAACATCCCTCGACCGCCTGCTCCCCGTCTCAACGTCGACGGAATATGGGTCCCCTTTGGTGCGTCGTCCGGTTTCGCCGAGAGCGGAGCTTGAGTTGGACGGATTATATCTGATCCGGGCCGCTCAAGCCAAAGTGTTTTCGCCGGGACTACTACGCGCCATGGAGGCCTACATCGCCGATAGCCGCGCTGCCCTGGAGGGTACGCCTGCGGCTACATCGGCGAGGAAATTCTGGATGCGAGACTGCTGGAGCAGGCGCGTGAACAGCCTCTCATACTGCCGCCACCGCCCCGCGGGACGAGGCGGGCGCGCAGCGAAAGCCCATCCGACGAGGTACTACGGGGTAGCGGAAAGCGGGCCTTGCTCGCCGACTCGCCATCCCCCCCGCCCCGCCCGCCTACTCCTAGGAAGACTGGCCTGGACATGCCAAGGCTTTCGCCCCTGCCGGGCGAGCCCCAGGCATCCGGGTCCGCCCCCGCCCACGAACCGACCGCCGCGAGTGAAAGAGACAGTGAGAGCGCTTCAACACTGGAAAAGAAAGGTACGAGTGTTTTACCTACTAAGTGCTCTCCCACAGTGTCGTTTGCCGCGGCGGCCGCGACCGCAATTCCCGTGTCTGGGGCACCGGGCCCCAGCACCGCGACCCCCCCCCGACCAGTGTGGCACCCGGTGCCGCTAACCGCGCGTCCGCCCGCCCCGTCGGCGACCACGTCGCGAGTGCCCGCCCACCCCACGCGCTCCGCCGCTGCGCCCGCGATAGTGCCCGCCCACCCTACGCGCCCCGCCGCCGCGCCCGCGAACCCACCCACCGCCGCGAATGTGCCCGCCCGCCCTACGCGCCCCGCCGCTGTGCCTGCGAACCCGCACGCCGCCGCACCCGCGATAGGGCCCGCCCGCCCAATGCCGCCCGCCGCTCAAACCGCAGCCGCTATCGCCACCACCACCGCCGCCCCATCGGGAGGCGCTGCGCCACAGCAGCCCCGCCAGCCGCGCTATCCGCCCCTTATTGTGGAGGTCCTACCCAACTGGGCCGCCCACTTCAGGGCGATAGCCAGCGAGCTCGGCCGGGCTCCCAGCGCGCGCGCCTACCAAAAGGGTGTGCGCTTCACCCCAACGGCCGAAGTCGAGTACCGGCTTGTGCAGCGTTACCTGTGCAGGCTGGAGAAGGACCAGGGTGTGAGATGGTTCTCATACTCGTTGCCGGCCGACAAGACCCAGAAGGTGGCGATCCGCGGGCTGCCTTCTAACACCGCGCCGGAGGAGATAGTCGCGGCGCTTGCAGAACTCGGTGTGGAGTACTGTAAGCAGATCCGGGCGCGCAAAGGACGACCCGGCTGCATCTTCTTCGCCAACCTGAAGAAGAACCCAGACCGTGCCCCCGGCGCTGTGTACGAGATCACGGAGCTCTTGTACATGCCGGGGGTGAAGATTGAGGCCTGGCGCTCGAAACAGGGCCCGGCCCAGTGCCACAGGTGCCAGCAATTCCGGCACTCGTCGCATATGTGCCACCGCCCCCTAGCGTGCGTACGTTGCGGCGGTCCCCACTCGGCGCGGGAATGCCCCCGCCCTAAAGACCAGCCGCCGTTGTGCGCCAACTGCGGTGGCCCGCACACGGCCAATAATGCGACGTGCCCCGTGTTCCGCCAGGAGGCGCGGAACAAGAAGGCCGGCGCTCACTAATGCGCCTGGGCCCAAGAAGATGCAGCCCCCCCCTCCGCCACGTCCTGATCTGCAGGAAGAAACGGCGCCCGCCTCGCTTATGGCGCAGGCGAACGACGGAGTCCCCAGTCAGAAGACGAAGCGGGGGGGGAAGAAGAAGAAGGCGACGGCTCCACCTGCCGCCGGCGCCGCGGCGGCTAGGCGGCTACTCTCGCCGCTAGCGAGACTGCGGCCGCCGCTGGCGCCGCCACTCCGGCTGCGGCGATAGGGCAGCAGGACTTGGGGCACCTCACAGCCCTGCTCGCCCTCCTCAGCGACCCCACTGCCCTGGGCAGACTCACCGCTCTGCTCCGCAATGCATGAGCCGCTCAGGGTCGTTCACTGGAACGCGCAGTCGCTGACAGGGAAGAAGCGGCTGCTCCACGTGTTCCTGAGGGACTACCGCGTCGACGTGATGCTCATCAGCGAGACATTCCTAGCCGGAAGCGACAAGCTGTCGCTGCCCGGCTACTTCGTCTACCGCAAGGACGAGAAGTCCACCAGCGGCCGGGCCTTTCGAGGCTTGGCAGTCATCGTCGGCAGGAAGATCGTCCACCAGCTCGTTGACGCCCAGGAGTATACATCCCTGTATGCTTTGGGCGTCGACCTCCAGGTCGCCGGCCAGGGGCTGCGACTGTACGCCGTGTACAAGCCCCCCAGTACCCCAATCCGCACCTCTGAACTACGGGGGTTGCTGCAGTCGCCGCATCCGACACTCGTCGCTGGCGACCTCAACGCCAAGCACACCGTCTGGAACTCCACCAGGGTGTGCCCAGCTGGACGCGCCATCCTTGCCGACTCCGTGAGCCACAAATACGATGTCATCGGTCCCGACGAGCCCACCCACTTCGATTCGCGGGCCGGTTGGGACACCATCGACGTCGTAGTCGTCAGAGGTCTCCGGACTTCGCCGAGCCAGGAGGTACTCCCTGACCTCCCATCGGATCACAGGCCAGTACTTCTCGTCCTGGCGGACCTGCCCACCCGGGTCTCTCCGCCAGCATCACGCCGACGCTACCAGTGGGGCGCCTTCACCGCCGCCCTCGACCAGTCTTCGACCACATGTCCAGTCAACCAGCCGGAAGACGTTGACCGCCTGGCATCGCTGCTAACTACCCAGATCCGAGACGCGCTCGACCTATCATCGCACACCGTAGCTCGCGGGGGGAAGCCCAATCCTCTTCCTGCTGAGCTACGCGCACTCATCCGCGATAAGCGCGCTCTCCGGAAGCAGTGGCAGCAAACCCGCTGCCCAACGATGAAGACCAGGCTCAGCGCCATGACGGCAGAGCTGAAGCGCCCACTTGATCTCCACGCCGAAGAATCTTGGGAACGCCACGTCGAGTCCATGGGCGACCACGTCCCCTCCGTGCATCGCCTATGCCGGGATTTGTCGACTACTCCAACTCCCGTCCGACCAATCCTGGGCAGCGACGGCCTACCAAGATTTCGAGCCCAAGACCTTGCGGAGATCTTCGCCGAATGCCTCGAGAAGCAGTTCAAGCCGAACCTTACGGATGATGTGGAGCACGTCGCAGCAGTCGAGAGACACCTGCGAGAGTACTTCGCCTCGCCGATAGCTCCCGAAGAGGACCCCACCGTCGTCACGCCCGGCCAGATCATGCGTGCATTCAGACGTACCAAGCCCAGGAAAGCCCCGGGCGCAGACCGCATACCTAACATGGCGCTGCTACATTTGCCGCCACGTACTGTGGCGGCCGTTACGCGCCTGTTTAACGGTATCTTGCGCACGGGCCACTTCCCAACCCAATGGAAGGAGGGCTTGGTCATCATGTTGCCCAAGCCGGGCAAGGACTCCAAGCTGCCTGAGAGCTATCGGCCGATAACTCTACTGAGTACCATCTCAAAGGTGTTTGAGAAACTCCTGCTGGCGAAGCTACTGCCCCACATCCAGCCGCGCCCAGAACAGTTCGGCTTCAGGCCCGAGCATTCTACGACGCTTCAGCTCACCAGAGTACTGAATGACATGACGGTTTGTTTAAACAAGAAGAAATACACTGTCGCAGTACTCCTGGACATGGAGAAGGCTTTTGACAGAGTATGGCACGAGGGGTTGCTGTACAAATTGTCGACGTCTCCAGCCCCAAGAAGACTGGTCCAGATCATCGCCTCCTTCCTGAAGAATCGCCGCTTCCGAGTGATGGTGGAAGACGCCGTCTCCGAGGAACACCCCGTTGCAGCCGGCGTCCCTCAGGGGTCCTGCCTATCTCCAGCCTGTTACTCCCAATATACGGACGACATCCCCGTCGGGCCGGGTGCCCAGCTGGCACTCTTCGCCGACGACACTGCCTACTACGCGTCGTCGATCCAGGCACGGCACGCTGCCGTCAAACTGCAGCGCACCCTGGACATCTTGCCCGACTGGCTCGCCAAGTGGCGGTTGTCCGTCAACGTTGGGAAGACGCAGGCGCTCATCACAGGCCAGTCCCCCCTTCCACCACCACTCCAGCTCCAAGGACAGGACATCGCGTGGTCTCCGCAGGTGAAGTACCTGGGAGTGACCATCGATCGCCGGCTCACCATGAAGCAACATGTCGACAACGTCGTCAACCAGGTCAAGGTGGCACGCGCCAAGCTGCGTCCACTTCTCGACTCCAGCCTCCCTCTGAGGGCGAAGCTCGGGATCTACAAGTGCTACGTGAGATCCCGCCTCACCTACTCGGCCCCGGCATGGTACGCCCTGTGCTCGGAGACGAACAAACGGAGACTCCGAGCCCAAGAGAACCTCTCTTTGCGTACCATCGTCGACGCCCCCCGCTACGTGAGGAATGCGACGATCCAGAGGGACCTCAGATGGGAACCAGTGGACCAGTTTGTCCAGAGGCTGGCGAAGGGCATGTTCGCGCGTGCGAATAGCTCACAATATCCGCATATCCGCGACATGGCGCCGTACCACGCGCGCCCGCCCGACCGCCGCCGCCTGCCACGCGACCTGGTTGCCTAGCCGGCGATCATCCAACAGAACACCCCTCGTGAGAAGATCTCCACCGCCCGCGAGGGCCCCCCGATGACCTGTCCATAGGAGTGGACAGAGGCGCTTCTTCAGGAAGAGATCCGATGATCTGACCCTGATTCCCCACGCCCCAAAAAATGGGTGCGTGAGATGATAACTTGATTGATTGTCAGCGGGTCAGTCTGTATCGAGGAGTCATATGGAGCGCACCTCCTCCCATATTATTAGACTAGCCAGTCCCCGTGTCTAGTGTGGTTATTATGTATCTAGTACTCCCCGTGTTTAGTGGGACTGTAACTTGTGCTCCCAGTGTCAAGTGTCATTATTCTGTGTCTAAGTACATGAGTCGTGCCCTAAAGTTAATAAACTGTGTTATAGCTAAACTGTTGCCTCCAATGCTCGATTACCCATCACACCCGCCCTCAGCCATCGGTCCTGACCCTTCTGCGACATCAGAAGCGGGATCACCTCGAGCACAGGAAAAATATGCCACAGAAAAACTTCAAACACCAGATGATGATGTACCTTATCAATGCTGTCAATAAATCATCAGCTGATTAGAAACAATTGCTGCCACTATCACGGAATTGAGAGTGCAGTGACCAGGTAGCTCCTGGACTCGAATATGGAGGAAGAAGCAGCCGGCCATGAGCCCAGCAATCTTCTGCCTCGGTTATGGTGAACCTGTCGACGTCGTGACGTTGCTGTTCAGCATCTGCCCCAGATCCCAGCGTCGTGTCGATCCATAGTCGAGACCCCATTCAAGAACCACAGATACAGACTGACCCGCTGATTTTTTTTTTTTTTATTGCGACTCAAGTACCGCGTGTTCGCCGATGAAATGAAAGATTACGAATAAATTTGTGGAAAGCTCACAAAAAAAAGAGACTCATAGGCTTTGATAATTACATTGTCGTCGATACTTTCCAAACTGAGATTGATTGATTAATTTGAAAGCTTATTGCGTTCGAAATCCATGATTCCGGCGTTTCAGTACGGAACGACGACGGAACGTATGTGTGGTGGGCCTTAGCAGGTAGAAAAGTTCTCTGTGGTGATGGTGGTTATCAAAGTGTCAAAGAAGTTTCAATGATTGAGGTCGAAGTGTGTATTTGTGTGCTCTCTATTATTTTCTTCGAGATTGGCTTGACACAAGGATTTCACAGCTGGTGATGATTTTTTCTTTTGATTGCACTGTAAATATAGTGACTGGAGCCAACCCTCCAGAACTCATAATGGCTGATGGATGATGTAGGACTGATACTAGATCTCAATACTTGAAAGTGCGCTCCTAGTGTTCAAGCTGAGCTGTATTCTAACATTTTTGACCGAGCGAGCGAAGGGCTCCATTTTGACAAGATAGGAGGCCGATTTTGCCAGTTCCGGTCTAGGGGCCACAGTTTTCAAGCGTTCCTCACAAAACTTGGCACTCGTGTTCATTGAATTATAAGTTTTTTTTGTCCTGAGCTTTTCTCGATTTTCCCCTTTGGGGGAGTTATGACGTCATTAATTTTTTTATGGATTTTTTTCTTTTTCTGAAGCCTATCGTGCTATATGAGCCGGTTCAAAAACTATACCACACCATTACCTTTCGGCCGCCTGTTTTCAAAAAATCCAAGAAATCTTTTCAAAACATACCAAGTTTGGGATCCTCGAAGTACGAGACGGATTAGTAAAGAAAGAGGATCTATACAGACCATGAGAGTGAGTGAAATAGACTATAACTGTTTTCGTGAAAAGTCAATAGATTGTATTTTAAATCGCAAAATGTAGTTTACAAAGTTATTGGTGCGGCTACTTTACTACTTGATTTTGATTGAATCTAAAATACTTACCTAAAAAATTGGTTCCCTGTCCCCCCTGTTAGCGAGGTCTACTGCCCACAGGGCTACCAGTATTTTTATTTAGAATAGGATTTTGTTTGTTGTCATTAAGACATTGGGTTTAAAATTTGAGGTAAATTTTGATATTCTTACCGCCTCGTGTCCTTCACACACGGATTTGGGCCGATGCAAGAATGGAAGCAGAGTGTTGAGCTTTGTTAGGCAATTTCGGATATTAAGTCAATATTTCTATGATGCTGAGATGTAGAAGTAAGGTGTGCACGGTTTAGTTGGTTTGGGTCTTGCCAAAGGCCAGAGAGGGTTATGGTTTGACTCTGTAAAGTGATTCTTGAAGAGCACTGTTGTGATTATGATCTTTGGAGAGGGTGAACATGTTGATGAGCTTAGAGCACGAATGTGACACTTACTATCGTCTGAATTTCTATTCTTGTGGTTATCTTGGTTGACCGGGCGTGCGAGACATCCAGTTTCAAGATTGGTAAAAGTGTCTTTGTCCGACTGTCTCTTCTTGCCATTATGTCGCATTTTTCAGTAAGGCACACAAGTTTCTTGTTTTCTTTTTTTAATGATCGCGTTTTTTTATTGTGGTTAATAGAGGGATGTTTGCTGTGGCGTCGTTTGTCGACGGTTTTCAATCGGACCTGAGAGACGCACTAGAGACTTCATTCTGCACAGGATATTGCAAGGAAAATGCAAAAGGGGAGAGGAATGGAAGTTGCTTCGGGGTATTTTCGACCCCCCTATAGATAAAGCTAGATGCCTGAATTATGTGTGATCGATAGGCTACAATTTGAATAGGAAAATTGCCAAAATTCAGTCAATTTGAACCAATAAAAAGAATGGTAACGACAAACGTTTACGTTCCGTCATTTTCTCAATGGCTGACTCATCATCGATCAACAAAATTCTAATGTAAATCTAGCAGAGCCACAAGCTTGATGTTCTAAACAAGTGAGGTCTACTGTTCTCGCAGAGCCACTGGTTGATGTTATTGGAGATGACAAACAGGCTTTGTTTGTTTGGTGGTATTGGATACTCTGTTCATTGGCTATAATATTTTGGTTAATTTGGCTATTAGAATATCAGTTTTATACGGTGAATAAATGATGGTTTGACTTTGAAACTGAAATTAACTTGGGTTTAAGAGTCTGAATAGATCTTTATCAATGAGTGGTGATCAATTTCCTGTGGTTTAGTGATGCATAGCCGAACGGATACTGTACTGTTTTTTTTATTGTTGCAGGATAATGCACGAGAAGGGTATTATGGCTTTTTTGCAGTTTCACCAAAAGCCTTTGCCGGGCAAACCTAATCGTAACCTTATTTATTCATGGTTTACTTAGTAATTTGTTAGTTAACTCAAAAAGTCAATTGATCTTCAATGTGATATTTGGTGTGATATTAAGACAATAAGATTCAATGTGATATTAAGACAAATAGCATACATCCTAGTCGAGTGTCAGTTTCGACTAGGCACACACAATATAGTATTTTGAAATGTTTGAATACCTCAGATCTTGTGGTACAGAGATGAGATTGTTATCCGTTGGTACGGACATGTTGAGATTGGATTCCGTTGGTACGCAGATGTTGGGGTTGGATTCCGTTGGTACGGACATGTTGGGGTTTGCCACGAGTTGGCACCGTTGCGACGAAGGCGTTGCATCTGTGGGCACAGATGGCGCAAAAGATTCCGTTGGTACGGACACGGTAGGGTTGGGCTACACTAGTAAAAGATTCCGTGGGCACGGACACCTTAGGCTGGGCTTCGGGGATGAAAAGAATCCGTGGGCACGGACAAGACTAAAATATTCCGGACACGGTAGGGTGGGGCTACACTAGTAAAATATTCCGTGGGCACGGACACCTTAGGCTGGGCTTCGGGGATGAAAAGAATCCGTGAGAATATTTTTGTGAGAGAAATTGATTATTTGAATACTTTTCTAAATTGTGTGTGCATGGTATACAGTACTAAAACTATTGTGAAAAATCGAGATACTACTTAAGAGTCAGGATGATCGAGCGAAATGTAGTTGTTGTTTCACAGATAACACAGTCGTGGAAAACAGTCGTGGACGACTGTAGTGTCAGGTTGGCCGTGTCGTAGTGTACGAATTGAGCTATAGCTATAGCGTAAGGTAGTAGAGATAAGTACGGTGACACAAGCGATACATGCATTCGCTTAGGTTGGGCCAATAATTGAGAGGTTAGCTGTACATGCTATAAAAAGGGCGTGCGCGCCAGTCAGCGGGTCAGTCCGCCCAAAAGGGCAAATTTCAGGTAGAAAGCCTTCAGCATATACCGAGGCCATGGCTCACAGTTAATTCTTAATAAGACAACTGTAAACACAAAGGGGTTGTTTTTAGTCCGTATACCACACGAGCTGATGCCCGCTCAATATGTGGGGACCCGGACATAGCAGGGAGGTCTGACTCCTGGGCATGGGTAATTCCATTTTTTTCCCCTCCAACAAAAAAAAAAAAAATCAGCGGGTCAGTCTGTATCGAGCAGTCGTACGGAGCACACCTCCGTACGACTGCTCGATACAGACTCGAACGACATATTATTGGACTAGCCAGTCCCCGTATCTAGTGTGGTTATTATGTATATAGTACTCCCCGTGTTTAGTGTGACTTTAACTAGTGCTCCCAGTGTCAAATGTCATTATTCTGTGTCTAGTACATGAGTCGTGCCCTAAAGTTAATAAACTGTGTTCTAACTAAACTGTTGCCTCCAATGCTCGAGTACCCATCATACCCGCCCTCATCCATCGGTCCTGACCCTTTTGCGACATATACATTTAAATAATAAGCAAGAATTCTTATTCTTACTGGGGCAGTATGATTTCCGATGAAGTAATTGATCCTCAAAGGTAGTATGCGTTTATTTTTCAATTCAATACTTATACTTCATGCACAGCGCTTAAAAAGTGAGGAGTTTCCTGCTGGGGTAATGTAGCAGTAGCAGTACAAGAGGATGGACATTACATGCTATTCTGATCGCGCAATGAAGTTTGGCGCTGTACAGGACGTCACGAAAACTACCCTCCCGCACCGTTCTATTAGGGAATAATACAATTTGCAGTTAGGGAAGCATAAGCTAAGCGCACAAAATATGTCCAGTATTAAATCAGCCTGTTGCAGCAAGTAACACACATTCAAGTATCAATTTAATAATTTACACATGTTTTCAGTAACTGATGAAATAATTACACATTCTAATGCCAGTACTCATAATATATGTAGGTAGCTAAACAACTTGAGGCAGTTATTTTTCTATAACGAGTGAAAATTATCTTACAAAGATTAGTGTTATTATGACGGAGAGCCAATAAATATTACAGAAATGCAGTTTTATGATCCCAGTTTCTCCTATTTAGATAATATGTGATATTTATTGATGATGATGATGATGGTGATTCGGAGAAAACCCGCAGCAATCCCCAGTTATATCAAATTACTATGGGACCACTTATAACTATATTGCACAATTTTCCATACATAGGGAGGAGTTATTGGAAGAAGGCAGGCAACTCACAGTGCCTCAATGTTTGATACCTGGCCCTCTATGCTACTAAGCACAAGACTCACACAAGCCTATCGCAAGCTCGCGCTATCTCTCTCTCTCCCGACTCGATGAAATGTGACTTCCGAGCCTGTGATAGGCTTGTGTGAAGCTTGTGGTTACAAGCATCGGGGCCCTGAGCATGTGTTGACGTGTTGCATGTGAATATAAATAATTATTAAATTTAACATGTAAGAGCTCAGCGTGGCGTGACGGCGGTTGGGGAAACTTGGTGACAAATTCGATTTTCATGTCCTTTTAGTAGAGAAAGAGTGTTGTTTGAAACTTAATAATAGATATCACCAACACAAGAACTTTACACTCATCAAGTAATAAGAAGGTTTAGCTAAAATTTATTCATATGTGACGCTTTTAAAATGTATCATCAATCAATCAACCTCTTGCCCTGGTTTTGCTTTGAACAAAATTCGCGATGTCACCAATTTGATGAGAGCTTTACGTATTCTATTTTTAAGTCCGTCATATGTTTTTGGTCTGGCGGCTAACCGGTTAGTATAGAGATCTGAAAATAATAAATAACACATCTATTAGTATCTATTAGTATACAGGGTGTTGTTTTGTAAAAATGCTCCCGACTCATGGCTTTTTTACATGACCTTGAAGCAAAAAAAATATAAAAAAATAATTTCTAGGGTTCCGAACCTTAAAAGGAAAAAATTAACCCTTATAGGATCATTTTGTTGTGCGTTTCTCTGTCTGTCATAACAATTTTTCTCGGGAACGCGAGCAGGTATCAAATTGAAATTGATATCAATTACTCAAGCCTGTAGATCCTTGGAGCTGTGACAGAGTAAAATTGAAATCAATTAAATTTGCTGCACTTCTGAAGGGAAGATGTAAAAAATATATTTTTAGAAATAAGCTCACATTTGCATATTTACATTTCCATTGTGTTTTCTGTGCAAAGGGAATCACAACCTATAGGGTACTTGCGGTTGATCTAGGATCATGAAATTTGGCAAAAAGCAAGATCTTGTTGCAGGTAAAGGGAAAAATCCGGAGACTTTTTTATGTCTGTTTGCCTATCAGTCTGTCTGTACGTCTGTCAAGAAGTACTTCCCTTGACCTAGAAACAGGAAATTCACCAAAAAGCAAGGTCTTATAGCACAAAGAAACGGTGAAATCTGAAAACAATAAATTTGTGGTTTGAACATAAAAAAAAAGTTTTTGGTGACTACCTATAGATCTTATCGTAAACGTAACTAAGAGCTTCCGTGGTCTAGTGATAACACCCTCACCCGTCACACAAGAGATGCAGGTTTGAATCCCGGTGGTGACCACGATCCTATGCCTCTACCACCTATGGGAAAAGGGGTCGCGCTATATATGTAACTGTACAATTACCCATCTTTTATATTAATAGGTACTTAACTCATACTAGCTGCCCGGGAGCAAGGCTTCGCATTCGCGTTTTAGGCTTTTCATAGTTTACGACCAGAAAAAATTCCCTTTAAGGTACCTCGGCATCATCATTATCATCAACTCAGTTCATATCGATATAATTTTGTTGGGCTCGGGCTTTTCCAGATAGAATCCAAATTCGCGTCGCAGTCAAATGGCCGCTTCAAATAACAAATGAGGTTGAATCCGAAACATCCTCATACAATTTAAGGGGTTCTTAGGGACATCTTTCTGAACAACTTTCACAATGAAGCCAATTTGATCAGAGCAACTTTATATTTACGCCTTTATACATATTGCGCCGAGCGATCAGTGTAGGAAGCAGGAATGATTACGTGTCGAAAAAGTATGCGAATAGAACTGTCAGTGACTCTGACGTACAAATGACATAAGGTTAATTTTATCTGAACTCGAACACTTTTTCACTCTGGTAATTATTCCTGCTTGGCCCACAGATGATTTGTATGGAGAAGAGAGAAATAAAGTTGCCTACACAAATCGGTTTCACAGTGAAAGTTTTTCAGAATGATGTCCCTAACAACACCCTACATATGACTACACCTTCCTCTTACATCATGTATGCTCATGTTTATGTTTATAATGCACAGGCAGCTGAATAGTATTATTTATTTATGAAATCTGTAAACAATATATTTTGCGTGAAATTTGAGTTCGATTTGGGGAAAAAATGCATTATGAAAGTTAATACCTACACATAAATACATACTTACATTACACATACGCAGTTGCATATACATATTATACAGCACACACTATTTGTAATAAATAATTTACTCAATTTGTTTACAGCGATTTCACCGCTGGCCCCAATTATAGTTTCTTCCTGGCGATGTTCTAGCCCCATGTCACGTAAAATGAATTTCCTATTGAAAAACTGGCTAATCGTGAGCAGTATGGGCCTCTGCTAGCCACCCGGTGTGGGACTCCATGCCGAATTGTTTGAATGTTTTTTAGAGTAACTCTAAAAAACATACAAAAAATGCGGCACCGATATTTTTGTATATAGGACAAAAAAAACAAAGGAACCCATATTTTTGTATACCTAAACAAAAATATAGGTTCTTGTATATATATCATTCATATGTACGCATTTATATTATATACTGACAACACCGTAGAAATTATTATTAAAATATAGTATGAAACTTACTTTTTGTCCAAGACCCGGCCGAAAGAGGTTTGGAAGCGAGTAACGGGTTGCAAACTTTTTGTCAGGGTAACTGACCAGTTTTTTTTGTAGTTTTTGCAAGACGTTTAGGACTTTTTTCATAAAGTTTTCTGAATCGCGAAGGTTTTATGAGATTATAATACTATTTCGGTTTTGTTTCGTATATATTTTCAGTTTGTAGATTTGATAGTTCTTATTTCTGGTTTAGTTGCTTTTTTCGTAATTTCGGTGGATGTATTTCTAACTCCGTAATGATTTAATTTCATTAGTAGCGTATCATGATGAACACAATCAAATGCCTTAATGCAAATGCAAATAAGATCGCTTTGCCTTCATTGATCTTACAATTTTAACTGTCATTACCATCAGTCGATCGGAGTACAAGATTGTTTTCAATTCGCTTAGTGTTACTTGTAAGTATATAAGTTGTAGTGCTTTTTTGTGCAGGTGAGATTTCTTCTTCGTTTTGATACTGCTTGCTGAAAATTTCGACAATATCTTTATAATTGTCAATAGTTTTCTGTTAGTCTGCCTATTTACAGTTTCCCATATTTATTTTGTTAAGTTACCTGCTTTCTTTATTTTTGACTGAACTGCTAGTGAGTTCGCACACCTTAATACCCTTCTATAAATCCTGAGATACTAATTTCTATAGTTTAGGATAGTTTCATGATTGTAGTTTTAGCATAAAAAATGTTTGAATTTACTACTTACGTTTATTCCCTTGGTTATCCATTTTATTCTCTTGGATTTATATTCTTTTTTTTCTCGTTTTTCTGTAACTATGGTTAAAAATATTACAAACTTATTATTAAATGAGTTGATACCAAGAGCGAACCACTCTACATTCACAAATCTCTTGCGAAATTCTGATTGATTTCTTTTATTATAGGTTCTCCTTTCAGCGTATATAACTTCCTCAGTCTGTTTCCAGTAACATTGGCACAGTTATAGCAGCGTGACCATCCGAAAGCCCGTTATGATGTATCTCATATGGTATCTACTGGTAGGTTCGTGATTATATTGTCTGTTTAATTCCACGCCTCAACCGAACGGCGTGGAATCTTGAGGGGCTGGGGTTTTGCCAGCACGTGAGAGAATTGTGAGTGATACTTTACATTGCCGTCGCAGACCGGAAATCGAAGGCTCGATTCGAGGCAGGAATACGGGATAGGAGCACAATTGGGATAGGATAGGACCCGAATCTCACTATTTGCCGCCGACGCTGTTGCCGGCGTGCTGCTTGCCGACACGAGGAGTCGCCGTCCGATACGACGATGTCCTTCACAACACGAATCACTCAACCGCTGACGCGAATCTACTTATTTCCCGACGATGTTGATGATTAACACTCCGACCAGGCCCGACACCTGTATTAGACAATTGTTACACCGAAATACAATCAATGGCCCGACGCCATGAGCAGACATGTTTTTTCTCACGACAAGAAAAGATAACCTCTAATTTTTCATCTCGTTGGTACGAGAGACAGCTGCGGTTCCGTTTCCGCTAGTGATGTCCCGATTACTCGCGGTCGATCCGCGCAACAAAAAACCGGTGCGTTCCGAAGCATAAATATTAAACAGTGTCAATGCACGATTTTGTATTACTGTATTGTAACAGAATTAACCAGGTGCCTATAGTTATAGCTTCGAAGCAAGCTTAGAAATGTATCTTTAGTTTCAGATAGCATGTTAACATTAAAGTCACCACATATTATGCACTTCTTTTCAAAATAGTGTTGTAATAGTAACTCTAGGCTTTCTAAAAACATTTTTTTTATATTTTGATAACAGCAAAATATATACATAGATTCAAATTTTCAAAACAATCGACTCTACTATATTTATTACAATCGAATCTACTTATTTTTATATCTTTATCAACCAAAATCAGTGAGCCACCCCTGATTTTATTTTTTCTAGCATAGTAAGAGGCCAATATGAAGCCTTCCAGATACAGACTAGATATGGATTTATCATTAAGAAAATGTTCACATAGATATACATAACGTCGCTAATGGGTAAATTCATTCAAATAAACTTCATATTTGTCTCCTTTTCTGCTAATCCCACAAACATTTTGGAACACTATATTTAGCCAAGCATTGTTTGCTTTATTAATTACGAAAAAACTCATCTTCTGTCTGGGTATGGCCAATTTTCCTGTGCTAAACTATTCGAACTGTTCATATTATTTATATTCGTCACTCTATTATGTTTGGTGTGCTTATGTTTATGAGCTTATAGAATCATGTCCATTACTAACGCTCTACATGAGTTTTTTTTATCTAGCCTATTATTGTTTGTCGTGTAGCGATATGAACCTAACCAGAACCTAACAGAAAACAACCAGGATAAAATTTAGAAATGACAGTTTATTAGGGTTATATACAATGACTTTAGAAAAATGATAGGAAGATGAGGGTGGATGAAATGAGGTAGGTTTTATAGAAAATACAGGTATCCGATTTTAACAAAAAAAAGAAGCGGAGGACACGGAGAGTAGGAGCAGAAGGAGTAGTGGAACCGGTCTGGCGAACCGGTCAGTGGAAGCACTGGTGGGCGACGTAGCACTTGCAGATGGAGAGCGTGGCCGGCGGCCAATCAGTCTTCAGACCCCGACGGGCAGCAGGAGTAGGGGCCCTGGTAGTGAAACGCCGACCAGGGTAGAGGCCCGCAACGTGTCGGCCGAAGTCACCGACGGGCAGGTGTAGCAGAGAACGGGCAGGTGAAGTGGAGACCCAACGAAGCGCCGGCCAGGGTAGAGGCTCGCCAAGTCAGGAGGCGTAGTAGTAGAGGCTCGCAGGATCCCGGGGCAGTGCGACCCCGGGATAAGGCCTTTAGGTGATGCTTCTTGCTTGAGAGCTGAAGTGAGACCCAGAATTTCAGAAATGTTCCGCTCTTATACCCTTTTTGGAGAGTTCTAAAAATTATTTAAATTAAAAGCAATTTTTGTGAGTGGCCAAGAGAGAAAAAGTATTTTTGTAAAAGTATTGAAGCAAAAATATCAGACCGCTAACGAGTTTGAATGGACATATTAACAATGACATAGACAATTACAGAAATATCACCTTTTCCATCTAGATAAGTACTCAAATTATAATTTAATAAGGGTTATAATTAAAAATAATTATAATACTATAATGTCGTCCTCTCTCATATTGCTGTGCCTGAACAAGGTCCATAATGTTGTAAATTTATAATATAACTTTATAACTGTGGAATGCAATAAATATACTTGATAGTTGATACTTGACATTGCCATGACAACCAGATAAACAACAACAAAGTAAATGTCAGATTTTGGTTTCAGACTCGTAATAGAAATATCAACATGTTCACATAGCCAAAATTACATAACAGCGATAGATATAAGGGTAGCGCACCAGCGCGCACGAAGCCCGAGATTGCAGAGTTTCGGAGAAAGCCAAATTCAAGGTCACCAAAGGTAAACCCCTTCGCTATCGATTTAGAAGTGCTGATAGTGTGAAAATACGAAGCGAAAATGATTTGTTAATGTGTTCTTATGGTTTAAAACGTTACAGGGTCCAATGAAAATAAAGGTGAAACCAAATATCAGGCTGTACAGCTCAGCAAGTATCCAGCTGAACAGACCGGAAAATAGCACGTAAGTAGCATAACACTACATGTTATAATATAACAACTGAGAATACAGTATATTGTCATTGTAAGAAGTGCATATCATTTTTACCAGTTCATTAAGTTTTGCCCCGTTTAGATATGAATTTGACTTGATTTGACCAAAAAGCATTTTTAAAATGTTTGTGCAGTAGTAGAGAGCTGACTGAAACTTAATTAAGTTACGAACATGTGAACCTCCAAGAATAATATCATAGTCATTTTTCGTAAAATCATTACATAGAGATAGAGTACCATTTATAACTTGTTGTAGAGTGTCATAAGGCTTAAGAATACAAGTTACTTTATAGTCAGAGTCAAGAAGGTTTTCTAATTGTGTTTGTAGATCACGACCCGATTCATCAGCTAGAAGTAGGACTCTACGTGGTGCCGACGATGTCTCGATGTTCCTTCACAATAACTCTTTGTGAGAATATTTCGCAGACAATTGACTATTTGACAATTGACGAACGTCTTGCTGCCCTTCTTCAAAAGACAAAGTTTTTGGGTGTGGTTCTGACACTATATCTAATAAAGTACTTTGGTGGTCTTTTTCCACATTTCCTAGGGGCGAAAACCTACTAGAAATATAGGCCCGTTTATTCCGTTTGCCTGTTGAAGTAGGTTTAGAAGCTGGCGATTTACAGACTTCTTTCAGAAAATTTGTTTTCGTTTCAAATTAGGTTAATTTATTTTTAGTGCCTTATTTTCCAAAATAAATTTTTCGATTTCTGGTTGGCGCCATTCAATTTGGCTTCCATAAGTGTTAATAATTAGTCTCTCCATAAGTGTTTTTATTTCATCATTTGTGTTCGAGATTTTCTCAGGACAGCTGAAGTTTATCCTGCTGCTTTCTGCCTCTAAAGTGCACGGGCTAGGCTATCCTACTCTGGTAAGGATTCAAAGGTGTTCTCTATCCTAACATTAACTTTGTATGTTCGACTATTCGTTACAAATTCGTCTTGGTTTTGTATTGATTCGCTTATTATAGGGTTAATGTCTGCAATCTGATCCAACGAGATTGTTGTTGCGCTGGGATCCCTTTCTTCAGTTTTTTTGAGGGTTGATTTGTTCAGGTATTGGAGGTAACGCATAATTTACATCTCCATTTATCTTTAGTTTCTTTCAGACACATTTTTCAGACACTTCGTAATGTCTATGGCATTGTACACACTTTAGATATTCAGTTGTTGCTAACTTCTTCTTCTAATCTCATGGAGAGGAGAATTATCATTAGCTGGAACAGCGATAGGTCTGCTCTCTAGTGTAGTGTCTAGTAGTGTCGTGTAATACTTAAACGGCGACTCAAGTGGTTAGTAGTCGATAGATACTCTCGAGTTCGTAATATTCCCAATAGATGGCGTCGGCTATATCGGTGGATCCTACTGTTGTTATTTTTGAAGTAAAACTTCTTTACGCACGCTTGACTTGGGGAGTAAGCTGGCGAATGCGTGACGAGAGCGTTACGAAAAGTGTGATCGGGCGAGGCGAACGAGAGGTGCGCGCGCTCATTTCCTTTCTCTCTTCCTCTCATAGCCAGACACAGTGCAGGAGATGTATTTTTGAAGCATTAGAGCTAAAGAAGTTTTACTTCAGTTGTGTGGTCTAAAGCACACTCTTTTTTTTTGTTTATTCAAATTATGTATTTGTTCATTATATAGTTTTGCTGCAGTTTGTGTGTTGTGGTTTATCATAGTTATTCTCGGTTCGGAGTAATTTGGTTCTACTTTCTGTGTATTCTAAGCGAAAACATAACATCTGGAATCTAATTTCAACCAAATAAATCACGTAAGTGGCAATAATTTCGAACTCGGCTCAGCTGACTTAACCTCAATTGGCTGACAATTATTATAGAAGTTAGTTGACACTTATACATACTGTTTTCCATTCATATCGATAATGGACAGTCGCATGCAGACCCGTTAAGCACGCCAAGTAGAATGCCAACTAAAACTGGCTTTAGAAGAATTAAAACTATCTAGGGAATTGTGTAGCCAGTTGACTTGTGAACGGGAGGACAATGAAAAGATATTGCTAGAAGCATTAGGTAATAATACTAAACTAAAAACCGAGCTGTCTACTTTACACTCACAATATGAAAATGTACTTGAAGAACAAAATAGGTCAAAAATGATAATTCATGGTTTTGATCAGTGCGCTGCTGAATATGAGTTTGCTTTGAAGAGAATTTCTACCCTGGAAAAGGACCTGTCTGATGCCCACAACCAAATCACATAATTAGAAGAGGAGTCCCATGGTTCAGCAGCACTAAAATCCCAAAATTTATTTGAGGATTATAGGATTTTTAATTTGAGGTCAAATATGTAAACAAAGGTGTTCCCATTAGAGAAAATGTATGCTAGATCAATGGTTACTATTATTGAGAAAAGAAATAGCTATATTTTATTTTCATTTCTGTTTTAAAACTTCTGAAACAACTAAACGTACTCAGTCAGACAGATTTGTAAATAGATGTAACATTCATTTTATGTAACAGTTCATTTGGGCGAAAGGAAATATGGCGCTTGCAACACTAAAGAGGTTACGATATATAAACATTTAAGACTAGGCGAAAATATGGTTCTGGATATCCTCAGAATATGTCCTACGACAACAAACCCTGGTCTAAACGGGAAACATGCAATGCTTTCAATGACTACTTTGCAAAAATCTTCTGTCCCCCTGCTCAATCTTATCCTGACACAACTATTCTGGAGCCGTCTCATCGGTTAGTGACTAGCAACATAGTACTGTCGCCTGAGGATACATTCAAACTCCTACGGAAACTCGATAAAAGTAAGGGTCCCGGCAGTGATAAAATTCCACCTAACTTAATCGTGAGTTGCGCTGAATCACTGGCTACGCCACTAACAATAATATTAAATAGGTCATTCCGTGAGGGTGTTTTTGCATCTCCATGGAAGTTTGCAAAAATAGTTCCAGTCCTCAAAATGGGCTCCAAGATACCAGTGGAGCACTATAGACCAATATTGATTTTAAACGTTTTCAGCAGTGATGGAGCAGGTGGTTCATGATCATATCAGGTCTCTACAAAGTCCGTCATGGAGTACGCGACTGTCCGGGGAGCTCTATTTTTGAATCACTGGCCTCGGAAGCGAGCGCTTTCCAAGCGACACGATTGGTGGAGCTTAGTTACGTCGAGTGATATGAACCAATCGTTGCGCTTGGCGAGCGCTCGCCACGACGCGAGTGATTCAAAAATAGAGCTCCAGGGTCGAGGCTCTAGTCAGACTTGAGGCGCCGTCGACACGTACTCGACACACCAAATTGTTTAATATACCTATCTTTTGTTCAAACTATGCCGCCAATTCCATCAGCCGCCGCTTGGGATAATTAATATTGGGATATTATTACACTTTTTGACTTTTTGAATTTGGGCAAGATATTACACATTTTTGATCTCCTAGCTTGCTCGATTTATTTATTGGCTTATGTATGCTAGAGATTTCCTCTATTGTCTTAAGAACAAAATTAAATTACTTGGAATGTCTTCCAATATCCCTTGTCTGTGCTCAATAGAAGCAGTCAGGTTAGCCAAATTCTTGGCAGTAATACTAAAAAAATAAGATAGCGATACAGCTACCTGTCGTTTATAAAATTCTGAAAGGTAGTAAGTAACTACCTTTGGTCAAATAAACATTATCACTAATATAATTGTTAGAGTCAATCAGATGAATCAAACTATGATTATATGACATTGTATGTAATGTCATATTTAGCTTGTGGCAAGCTTTTACTGTATGGGAATGTAAACATAAGAATTTTATTAACATTCAGTGAGCAAAGTGTTTAAAAATATTTAATTAGGTCCCATTTGTTTACCTCATTTCTATTTCCAAACATGAGTATTAAGTTTGATTCAGGTGTCAGATCCTTTCCTTTCCTTGTTATTTTTTGCATAACATCATGATTACTGGAGTTTGGTAAACAGTTATTTATGACTGAGTGTCCCAATTTATTCAATAATATGTTTCTGTTATGCCTAAGTTTCTTCCAATTTTATCAAAAAACATAGCAGTTTTGCTTGTGATGTTTTTGTGCGAACCTGAAATCTTGAGTCGGATACTTATTTCAAGGCTCGTGGTTGAAGCTGGTCTCTCCGGCTTCAACCAAGGAGTTGGCAGTCACACAAATGATTGGCCACCAAATAGCGTATTGATTACTATGAGACAGTTCAATGGCCTCTTGAGATTTTTCATAGCGAGCAATAATAGATCTCAAGCAGCCATTGATTATGGCAAGTTCAGACACAAGATTTTGCAGGCCTTTCTCATATTTTGTTTTATTAATTTATAATTTTAAATTTTTCCAAAATTTTTATTTTACTCTTATTGTTAAACTTTTATTGAGTTTTTATGAGTTTTTATTTTTGATGTGTTTTTTAATTTTAACATATTTTTTTGATGCGTTTTTGCTGCATGTCGAACCAGTGCCCACCACTGAGGCTTCATGAGTCAAATCAGTCACTGCACTGGACACATCTCTACATGCAACAGAAACTTGGCCGGCCAAATTATCCGCTAACATCAATTTCTCAAATCAATTTTGGGATTTTAGTGCTGCTGAACCATGGGACTCCTCTTCTAATTATGTGATTTGGTTGTAAGCATCAGACAGGTCCTTTTCCAGGGTAGAAATTCTCTTCAAAGCAAACTCATATTCAGCAGCGCACTGATCAAAACCATGAATTATTATTTTTGACCTATTTTGTTCTTCAAGTACATTTTCATATTGTGAGTGTAAAGTAGACAGCTCGGTTTTTAGTTTAGTATTATTACCTAATGCTTCTAGAAATATATTTTCATTGTCCTCCGTTCACAAGTCAACTGGCTACACAATTCCCTAGATAGTTTTAATTCTTCTAAAGCCAGTTTTAGTTGGCATTCTACTTGGCGTGCTTTACGGGTCTGCATGCGACTGTCCATTATCGATATGAATGGAAAATAGTATGTATGAGTGTCAACAAACTTCTAGAATTGTCAGCCAATTGAGGTTATGTCAGCTGAGCCGAATTCGAAATGATTGCCACTTACGTGATTTATTTGGTTGAAATTAGATTCCAGATGTTATGTTTTCGCTTAGAATAGACAGAAAGTAGAACCAAATCACTCCGAACCGAGAATAACAATGACAAAGACAAAATTCTGTAACCTAAAAACAATTGGCCAGTTTGCATCAAACACACATCACTCATATAAAATATTTATAGTCACACGTATGTTTATAATTATTCTATCAAATACAACTAGAATTGTAGTTTAATTACACAAGAAAACAAATTATATTTAAGTTTTACATAGGATAAATCTCAGTCGGTTGTGGACCTCAGTGTTGCCACAAGCTAAAAAAAAATATCGTTTGTCACGGCAATACATCAGCAATTTTGCAGCCGATGAATAAAAATCTTCTGAAAATTCAAGCTGGAAAAGCTGGACAATCAGCTCAGTTTGACTTCAGGATCTCAGCATCAGTATCTTAGTTACTTGAGGGCTTTGGCTCCTCTGACTTGAGCAATATTGTGGTTGCTGGAATTCGACATAAACTTCGACATGATCATAATTTTATAACTTGAGGCAAATTTCACGAGTTTGCTTTTTAAAAATTTGTCGTTCGACGGCATCCCAACGTTCGACGATCTGCCAGCCTTATACCTCGGGATATTGAAAAGTAGGGTGACAATAGATTTGGCTCGGTAAGTTGGGTTAGATTAGAGCGTGTATGTGCAACCAGCGGAGCGAGCTTGCGACTGAATGTAGTGAAAAGCCAAACGTGGCTAGAGTAGATTATGGTGGCTAAATTTCAGTTGCGTTATTGGTTAGGTAGGAACTTAGAAGAAGCAAAACCGGGCGTAGCGAAGCGGGGCGGAGGGAAGCCTATGTAAATAAAAACAAAATTTAATAATGAGGATAATAAAACTCGTTAAAATATCATACTCAGATACCCAACAGTAGCCCAACGACTCCCGTGAAATGCTCATCATACTTTTCTTGATTTGGTTTATAACCTAAAAAATATTTATGTATTTTCTAAGTATATATAAATAGTCATCTAACATAGGTACGTGTAACAACAAAAAAAAACATTGTAAAAAGGAAATAGATTTGTTTATTCGTAAAATTTTAACTATTTTACGATGGAAGTTTTATCCTTTGGCCATATCATGATGTGGTGAAGCCTTCTCTGGGAATA
Organism: Argyresthia goedartella; assembly: GCA_949825045.1. Lineage (NCBI taxonomy): Eukaryota > Metazoa > Arthropoda > Insecta > Lepidoptera > Argyresthiidae > Argyresthia > Argyresthia goedartella. Next base: position 16,848,484 of record OX463829.1, on the reverse strand, counting down.
TCGACAAACGTTTGCTTCTTATCGATTTGCCCAATTTTGGTTTGGGCACATCATGATGTGCCCCATTAACAACGGCTTAATTCAAGAAACGCCGCCATATCTTAATATGGCGCGGTACATCATGATGTGCCCAAACCATCGAGTGTTGTTTGCTGATGACACTTCACTTGTATTCAATATTGAAAGACAATAAGAAGATTTTGATGATGTTAATGGAGAATTGTCTTTAACCTTGCATTGGTTCACAGTTAATAATATTGTTAAACGCTGGTAAAACCAAGTGTATCAAATTCTCACTTCCAAATGTCAGGCAAGTTGAGACCAGTTTAGTGTTACACAGCAGTAAATGATACGAAGTATCTTGGAATATCCTTTGATAGCAAATTGCCGTGAGGACCCCACATAGATAAACTAGCTGGTAAATTAAGTCCTGCGGCTTACGCTGTTAGGAACATCAGACAAAGCACGGATGTGGCTACGTCTAGGCTAGTATATTTTAGTCACTTTCATAGTGTCATGTCCTATTGTATCTTGTTGTGGAGGAAAGCAGCGGATATTCTACTATTTTTATTTTACAGAAAAGAGCTATTTGAGCAATTTATAATTTGAAACGTACATACATCTTAAGAGAGCTTTTTAAAGAAATTAACATACTAACTGTAGCTAGTCAATTTATTTTCGAAATATGTGCGTATGTACGCAAGAACCTTACAACATCTTCCAAACTTAGCGATAGCTGTTATGTTAACCTAAGAAATAATTAAATAATAAAACAGCTTAGTTGCTCCCCGGTTTAGACTCGCGAAGGTTAGCAATTATTTCAAGGGTCAGTGAATTCTCTACTACAATAAGATCCCTCTGGAGATTTTGAAATTGTCTTTTGAGCAATTTAAAAAGCTGTTAAAGCGACTTTGTCGAAAAAGGGATATTACAATATTCAAGACTACTTAAATGATGGGACTTTTTACGGGTAATCTAGCTCAATACAGTCCTTGGGGTTAATAATTTTGTAATTATGTATTCCTGCTTATTAATCATAGTAATTAATATCGTAATATTTGTAGTAATTAAGCAAAAGCAATTTTTAAAAGAGATGTGAAAATCAATCTGTGGGTGTTTTTTACGCCCTTCTTCTCCCACAGTGGTCCAATGTAGAGAAGATGCAAAAATTCATGTTTGTATATGTTAATATCTACAGTAATAAAGACACTTGATTTTATTCGATTTAATTACTGATGCTGTAATTTATTTCATCCCTGTGCGGAAAGAGTGACTGTTGTAGTATGTGTTGTGAAATGCTGTCTGAAAACATGTTGCCGGTATTGGTAGTGTAGAAAGCTGTCTATACATGGGTTGCTGGTACTGTACTCGACTTGCTGGATCTGCTGTTAGTGCTACTCTATCACTGCTATGTAACTGGTGATGTACTTAACCTGCTGGGTCTGTTTTTAGTGCTGCTGTATTACTGCTATATTACTAGTGCTGTATTGACCAGCTGGGTCTGTTGCTAGTAACTGACTGCTATGTAACTGGTGCAGTACTTAAACCGCTGGGTCTGCTTTTAGTGTTGCTTTATTAAAGCTATGTCACTGGTGCTGTACTTAACCCGCTGGCTCTGCTGTTAGTACTGCTGTATTAATGCTATGTTACTGGTGCTGTACTTAACCCTCTGGGTCTGCTGTTAGTGCTACTGTATTAATGCTATATTACTGTACTTAACCCTCTGGGTCTGCTGTTAGTGCTGCTGTATTAATGCTATATTACTGTACTTAACCCTCTGGGTCTGCTGTTAGTAGTGATGTATTACTGCTAATAAATAAATAAATAAATGTTACTGGTGCTGTACTTGACCCGCTGGGGATCTTCTGTTAAAGTTGTATCACGTGTTCGGAAAGCTGGACGGTCCCGACGATACTGCTGCTGTGGATGCTGGAGCCTATGCTTAAAAACTGTTGCTGTTCAAGGAGTCGTGTAATAGATGATCAATGGCCGAGTTAAAGGCATTAAAATAATAGAAAGTAAATAGTTCTTATTTATTTGGTGAAGAAATATAATTTCTATTTAACCTATAGAAATGTTTGGCATGCAAGCTACTTCTAGCCTAGATGTACTCGGATTTAAAAAAGATAAAACAAATAGTCTATGAGATGGAGCCGATAATATTTAATTATTTAAATAAGAAACAAATAGTCACATTAAAAATATACGACTTAACACATATGCTGACCAATTTCTAATTAAAGACTTACATTTTCCTTAATTATAAAATGACAAAATAACAAAAGGTCAATTTGCACAAACAGTTCAACACAGACAGTCAATATGCGCCATAGATTCGTTTGTAATATTTTGTTGTAAGGTTGAAATATTTTGGTTATTTGATGAAGTTTTGAAAATTATAAGCAAAGTGAAACAAAAATAATATTTAATAGATAGATAGATGATTCATTTATTCATTGTTCGGTACAAACACAAAAACATTATTGGTTATTAACATATTACAAACCACACAAAATTAATTATGACAAAAAACATCAAAGAAATTAAACAAAACAATGAAAATAATTATAATTAACACAGCAAAAATATGGAAAGTAAGGATCACTATGTGGCACCGTGACTGTACCGCGACAATGAAATGGCCCTGAGTCAGCAATGTCACAGACGAATCTGTGACGCTGCTGCGCTGTGATTTTGCCAGAGCCGAAGCGGACGAGACAGCAATAAGCTCAAGTACACAAAATACACAAATTATTACAGCAAATAAATAAAATTAAAAAATAAAATAAAATATTAAAATCTACTAATATGGAATTGAATTAATTATTGCAATTGAATTTGAATTTAAATTGAATTAATAATGCATAGAATAGTATCGGAATTGTGTGATTTAAATTAGATGAAATTTCAGAATTGTATAATATGAATAGAAAAAGGATAATATAATGTCAATGATTATGTCGTATGATAGACAAAATAAAAAAGAATGAATTTTGTGAGGTAGGAGATTTCTTCAGGTTATAACCAAGGGCATTACAGTTATTTTAAAGTGCTGCCTCCTCAGCCTTCTGCTGCAGTATTAGAAACCTTCTTAAGGCACTTCTGAAACCAGCCTTACTATTTAGCAATCGAAGGGGTGGTGGGATGTTATTCCAGCACTTTGTGGCACGGTATTTAAAACTGCCACGGAAAGCTGCACTTTTGTGTCGAGGCATTGAGAGGAGAGGAGCGACTCTCTGGGACAGACACCAGGTGAGTTTATCATAAAGATAAAGCGGTGTTCGCGTCCGGAAAACCTCAAAAAGCAACATTGAATAATAACGATTTTGTCTAGCTTTCATTCGTAAAATATTTGCCTTATTTAAAAAAGGAGTGACGCGCGTTCGAGGAGGAATCACAAAGCAGAACCTGGTACAGGCGTTTTGTACTCTTTGTATGAGTTTTTGCGTTTTCCCAAACAGACACGATCCATACACCGTAATACCGTAGTTTAGCTTGGAAAGCACTAAGGCTTCAATTAATAGTATTCGCAGGTCAACGCTGAGAAGATCCCGGATTCTATACAGAACTTTAAGTCTATAAAAGCAGTTTCTAACTACCTCAAGAACATGTCCCTCAAATCGCAGTTGATCATCCATAAAAAGACCAAGGTTTCAAGCCTCGCGGACCCGTGTGATAGCGATTCCATTAACTAGAACTTGTGGATCATGCATCGTTATATCCTTTATCTGAGTTTTTGAGCCCATTATCATACACTTCGACTTATTTGGTTTGAGGACTAAAGTGTTATCAGAGGACCACTGCGATATGCGATCCAGATCCTCATTTAAAGCTTCCACCCCTATATAGGGATCATTGTCTACCGAGACATAAATTTGCAGATCATCAGCATACAAATGATAATTACTGTTAATTATGCATCTAGTGATATCAGCACAGTATATTATAAACAGAAGCGGTCCAAGTATGGATCCTTGTGGGACTCCTCTATCCAGGGTAGCCAGCCGCGACTGCAACTGAGATCCATCAGCTTTGTCCAGCACCACCCGTGGGCTCCGAGTGCAAAGGTAGCTATTAAAACAGTTTAAGGTGGAAACGTCAAAGCCATAGAAAGCCAGCTTAGACAGTAAAAGAGGGATGTTTAGAGCATCGATAGCCCTCGAAAAATCCAGGAGAGCCAGTACGGTGCCTCTGCCTTGATCCTGAGAAGACAAGATATTATCCACAACGTCCAACAGTGCTGATGTAGTACTACGCCCCTTTCTAAACCCAGATTGACGCTGAGGCAGTACATCTCTATTCTCACAGTACTTATAGACCTGGTTGGTTAATTCCGGTCCTTTGCACAAAAATAGTAAAATTATCGTAATGAATGAAATGAAAATGGGGTTTTCTGTAGGTTATTAAAAAAAACAAAATAGTTCTGAAAGATGCTGCTGATTCGCCATGACTTTCATTTATGGGTCTGTGTTAAATACAATAACCCTTACTTACTTGCTATGGTCAATTCAAGCTGATTTCTATTATATAGCTGCAACCCACCTACAAAAATGTTGGTCTGGTTATTTTAATTTCAGGGTATATTTACTTGACTCTACAATAGGTATATTTCAGCATAGTATACCGATCTTGTTTAAGAATGAAGTTTACCAAAACTTTGGATGTGAGATTTGTCAGCCGTGATTCGTATCTACCGTGCACCTAAATAGCTACGTACAACATGTGACTATCAATCGTTCTTTCTTTAACATACAATCTTCCTGGACTCCAATTCCTATTTACATTGTGTTTCTATTTCTACTATCCGAATAATACCTGAGTAACTCTAACCTACCTTTTCCTTAAGTAGCCATTTCCACTAATCCTCTCAGCCCTGAAAGCCTTGAGCGAGGGCTAACGAGTCAAGATTTTGCATATTATTCTCAATAAGTGGATTTCTGTGTTTTCCACCCCAGAGAGAATATTCAATGATAATGTTTTGCAAATTGATACTCGTCTACGGAGGGATTTCAGGTACCTATAGGTAGGTATACCACATGAACGGCTATTCTTGATTTGTGTGAGTATCGTTCTTATGATTGTATAGGATCAATCCTCAAGATCAATTCTATTCAGAGAGCCACAGTTGAAATGTACAATTATGTCTATTTCCGTTTTTAAAAACCTGCAATCCTGATGGCAAATCGTATTAACAGCTCACACTGACTACCAACATAACCCGATTAATTAAAAACAAACAATAATACCAACATGACAAGGCCTTGACACCCTGCCCTAGAACGTACGCTTCTAATTACAGGTAGTGCCATCTAGAAGTCACATGTTAACAATCTGTTTACATATAGATAGTTTGTTTACAGTTGTGTTGGTGCGTTTATATAGTAAGATTTACATGATGGTGTAATACATACACAAGATGTCTGTACTTATAGCACGGTAATCCGTCGAATTCTGAACTAACTAGCTAAAATGACTGTTTGAATACCTTATTGATCTATTGAAACATGTTTTTAGGTTTACCCGATGGATAACTGTAGGCTCATTACGTTATTCTGACACCTGGGAATATCTATTATAATCCCTTTCAAATTGAGAAATTGACGAATCAAAACACAGCTCGTTTGAAATATTCTTGTTCTAATTTGGGGCTAATCCTAGTTTGGGGCTAGATCAATGTGTGTAAAAAAAAAAAAAAATTGGTCGATTTGACTATTTACAAATGGTTTGCGATAGATATTCCTTGATGACATGGAGTACCTGATAAGTCTCCGGGACTATATTACCAATTTCAGTGCCAAGCACCCGTCAGGCGATTTTTATTAAATATTGTTCGCACGCCGACGTCCCACCTCACGGTTCTAGACTATACATAGCTAATGATGACTTTTACCCACGCCGCCGACTCGACTAGCGGGTCCTACCACACTGGGCTAGCTAGGGTTGTCACTCAATACTTTCTTATCATACCATAAATAAATAATTCATAAATTTACGTCGTTGTTTCTGTAGTATTTTTTCAAATCCTTATGTCTAGTTTTTAGTTATATAGTTCTGTGCTAGATGACGTATACATTCATATACGTTGGCATCTGAATGGAAATATGAATGTGAATACAGTGTGTGAGTGTGCCCCCGCTTTCTTGCCCCATTTTGCTACGAAACTGGACTTAAAACTTTTTGAAGATAATAGGTACTTAATCTATAATTCGAAAATCGGAGCGGACGTTGGGAATTTTTGGCATAACCCTGGATGACGACAGGACCCGCAAGACGAGTTGGAGGCGCTCGCTAATCTATCTGTAAATGCACCCGCGTAGCAGGTGCTCGGCTCTGGAATACGGTGTGCACATCTTTTGTGATATGCATCCGACTGGAGAGTCTTATAAAGTACTTCCACCAACTTTCGCAGTTTCCGGATGATATTTCGATTTATCGATAGTTGTTAAAGTGTTAATAAGCCTCCGCTGTCCGTCTTTCTGTCTGTCCGTCAGCGAGCTGTATCTCATAAGCAGAGAGTTGAGTATTACAGATAGTGTGTATTTCTGTTGCCTCTACAAGACACAATAATGAACTAAACACATGGTCATCTCATCATACTAGAGCCGTGTTTTTTTCTTTTACGATGATACTTATGGTTAGTCCTTCGTGTTGGCGCCTCGAACTTCACCGTTTTTATACAAATTTTGTTGTGACGCCTCTGGAATCGATAGGTACAAAGTACTATCTCTATATTCGCGAATGGAACGAATCTAGCATTGATTCGTTTAATAGATTCGTTCCATTCTCGAATGTCGACATGATATCCTGCTGATCGAGAGGCTATTCAGCGAATCTTGATTGATGGATAAGGATAACTTTACTGAAATATTTGCTCTAATTTTTATTTTCCCGAGTATTTATCGATACAAAGGCCCATCTTTTATGAGCTGCATAAGTAATTCAAGAAACCATTAGGCATAATATCTTCAGAATAAATCTGAAATAATATTCAATTCAGCGTGTATATCACTGTATAAAGCAAATCTCATCTAAATATTCAGTCAGATAAGGAAGGAAACTCTGGTGACTTTTTATTTGTTTTGTTAACTTCGGAGAATGATAGTATCCATCGATATGAACATCTTTCCCCAAGAAACATATGGTCGCAATCGAAAAATATAGCCACCCAGCTTATATAATTCCCACAACTAGTCCCACAAGCGAATGAACGTTACGTACGGTACTACTCAAAGACTAGTTTTGGGATTTTTTTCCCACTTATGACCTACAGGTATTTTTCCACACTCTCTTGTAAAAATCATTTTCTAGTCCTTTAAAATAACTTTAGCCCTTCATTACTTCCACATCATCATAAATACACAAAAGCCAAAACAAAAATTCGTTTGATGAATGGATCACCACCAACACTTTAAGCACCAAAGAGTCATCTAAATTACAAATAAAATTCTGTACGAACACCAAGTAGCGCCCTTAGGTTGCAACTAAAAGATACCAATTCATCTCGGTCCGCCGAATGGAAAATCTGCATAAAACGAAGCAGAATTTATAAATATTTATTACTTTCGATACAATTTCGGCCCGTGTATTGTCGAGTTTCGCTGAAAAAAAAATGAGGGCTCTGTTAACGAAGCTGAAAGCTTTTTGTGTTTTGAATAAAACACGCAGGTAGTTTTTGCCACCGTCAGCTCCAATTTTATAGTACATACCTGATGTAATTTTACCAAGTATTTTTCATACAATACATATTATTGAATGAGTACGAGTAGATTTAAAGTTTAAAATAAAGTTACAAAAGCGAATTATTAGTTTATGTTACTGTTGCATAATGGAGAGCACTACAATTCGAGGGCTCGTTTCATAATAATATCACTCGAGAATTTTAATGCCTCATTATTTACAGTTACATACACTAGTTTATCTACACATATATCATAAGCTCTCTTTGATGTGTCCAGGAACCGCATCTTCAGCCGGAATTTTGGCATTGATCATTGCTCTGCACTTGTTTAGCTTGTTCAGTAGTACCAACTTCACAGACAAACTAGGGGCGGCACGCAGGCGGGTGTCGGCGTTCGAAATTTGAATGTCAGAATATGTTTTGAATGTCATGAATATATTGATACGTTATGGTCATAAATATTCAGATAAGAAATGAGTTTTCAATAAGTAGTATATTATTTGGTTAGACATAACTTGCGGTTTTTGGACGCAGTAAAGAGCGTTTATGTTACGTGTGTAGATAAACATATGAATTCGTAGAAAAATATAATTTTTCTGAAATATTGCCTATAATGATATCACTAAATACACTATAGCTTACTGGCAAAATCAAATAAGTTTCCGAACATTATTCACTTTAGTAGAGAAGGCGAATAACACAATATCCAAGTATAGTAGAAAGCGGTAAAATATTTTGACGAAACGTCAAGAAGTTTTAGTTTTTTCTGCAGTTTCCTCGGCAGCATCCTCGTAGCCTTTCACCAGGTTCTCCAGTATGAAGTTTATCGTCTTCTTGTAGATGTTCTCAATATTCTCCGTGTACCGGTCACCGAGGGTGGTTTTTGCAGCTTCTAGAAATGGTTGCTCGATCTTCTGTAAAATAAATGTAAAACCATGACGTTTAGAAAAAGCAACAGGTAAAGTAACAACTTGAGAACTTCAGTCGTGCTCAGGAAAGACAACACATAGAAAACTTAAATAGCTTTGAAGATATAATATTTTAGTATAATCGTAGTTTTTATTTTGAATGAAATCATACGGTACAAAGTTAAAAAATTCGCATATAATTTTCAGTTTTTAGCTGTTTGGCCTTTTAGTTCTTATATTTAAAATTAAGTCACAAAAAACACCACATCTTATTTTCGCTTTTATTGTTGTGATGTTTTCGGTACCAAATAATCTCTCAAGTGATTATTTGGTCCGAACCCGGGACCACTCGCATGGTAGGCAGAGCCACAACCGCAACGCCACGGAGGTCGTCAAATAAAGGCAAACATCGAATCTCAGGATAAAAAACACTTCGAAAGAGATTAAAAATCACTGGATTTATTAGGAGTAACCCCTGAAAGTCTTCAACCACAGAAACGTGCCAAGGCATAAATGAGAAAGCCCGAATTAAAGTAACATGTTAAACCCCCCATACTAAGCTCTACCACAGCAGTCCAACTTTAGCCTATATGGCGCAAGAACTAAGAACTTCACAAAAGGTGTCACTTATATAGAACGTGTGGACAGCATTCGTTTTAGTGTATCGTGTCAAATGTAAGCACGTCAGTAGCGCGGGCCCGCCCAACGCTAAAAACGCGAAGTTAATTAATATTGACTGAAAGAACAATTAAGGGCGGCTAACATTATTGTAGGCTGTTCCAATAACCCGGACCCTTTAATATTGAACATCGGAGTAAGCCACGGATGAGTTGAATATTTGAAAAGTTGTGTGAGCATTCTGTTTTACATTAGTTTGAAACTTATTTGACGACCCGAATGGCCGAGTCGGCAGTGTCATTGCCCACGAATCCAAGGGTCCCGGGTTCGAGTCCCGGTGGGGGCAAATATTTGTTTGATGAGAATGGATGTTTGTACTCTAATCATGGTTGTTTATCTATCTAAGTATAATATTTATATATATAAGTATGTATATCGTTGTCTAGTACCCAAGATACAGGGAATCCTAGTTTGGGGCTGGATCAATGTGTGTAAATAGTGTCCAAGGTATTATTATTATTATTATTATTGGGGGGGTTGCGAGATGGCTTGTAAAGGCTACGGCTTCTAGAGTCAGGCCTTGTAGAGTTAGGCTTGGGGTTTTAGCTCTTCAAGAGATCTGATTACATACTGAAACCGTTACTCTCGGCCCATCTATAGGTTCAGTCCGAGCCAAGTTTCTTTAGCTCTGAGTGAGGGTAAGGTGGATGGCTAGACCCTTCTCTCTCTCTCTAACTCTATGCTAGAAAGAGAGGTCATCGCAACCTACCCTCGCTCAGAGCCAAGAAAAGCGCGGGCTGTAAGAACATGAAGTCTTTTTGGATGAGTAAACCGATACGTGCTTAGACCTTTGTTATTTTCTGTGGATTCCTTCATGATTCACAATTCATAATTTCTTTATTGAACACAGAACTTATAAATGAACAATAGTTACATGAAAATAGTGAACAAATGCGAGCATATCTCTGTTAAGAGATCTCTTCCAGCAAACAAGCTTAGGGTAGGAAAGGTTGATTGCTTTCCAGGGTCAAATATGTAGACAACAATGAAAAGTAATAAACAAGTACTTACAATAAAAAAATAAAAAAATATGATAACTATAATAATATAACCTTGGACACTAACACATATTGATCTAGCCCCAAACTAGGATTCCCTGTATCTTGGATACTAGACAACGATACATATACTTATATATAGATAAATATTATACTTAGATAGATAAACAACTGTGACTAGGGTACAAACATCCATTCTCATTTAACAAATATTTGCCGCCACCGGGACCTGAACCCGGGACCCTTGGCTTCGTAGGCAGGGTCACTGTGGACTCGACCATTCGGATCTTTAATATAATAAAAAAATATAATATTATAAAAATAAAACTAATATAATTTTCTTTCTTTGCTTTTATTAATGTTTATTTTAAATAATGCTGAAAACCAAGTGGAATTTTATTTACTCTGTAACCTATCAGTTGTCTCGATACCGAAATATTGACCCAATCGTAATTGACGAAAGCGTGCGTTTCGTAATGAAATTTCGTCATTGAATTAAGCGATTTTGCCGCTGCTTTTGCCACTCAGTTGATATTTAGGCTCTCACTCTCTCACTCGATATTTAGGCTCTCACTCTCTCGCTAAATTTTTCGTAAACATAAAAATATATAAAGCGTCACGCATTTTCCCATACGGGGTGGCAGAGACACAACCGTGCCACTGCCACCACCTTTAGCCAAAATGTTTAAGTTAAAATGAAAATCGATCCCAATTATGAACTTAACTTCTATTTGCTATATGTACCGACACGGGGCCTTAATTTTTTTAATAAACGTTTCACTATTGCGGCCTAAGAAAGTGAAATGAAAAATCACACCTTTTCCCACCATATACCATATAGTCGCTTATTTAATTTTCTTTCCCTCGGTCCCTTCGCCAATTTATGTCGTCTTTGTGTGACGAGAGTTATTTTAGGGGTTTTCATTCCCTTTTTAGGGTTCCGTACCCGAAGGGTGCCAAACGGGACCCTATTACTAAGCCTCCGCTGTCCGTCGGTCCGTCCGTCCATCCGTCTGTCACAAGGCTTTATCTATGAACCGCGATAGTTAGACAGATGGAATTTTCACAGATATATCTGTTGACGCTATACAAAAACAAATACTAAAAAACAGAATAAAATTAATATTTATGGGGGCTCCCATACACCAATTCCTTGAATACCACATACAAACTCATGAATGCACCTAGTTGGTGGAACGTACATGGAGTGTGAAAGTAGCCGCACCAATAACTTTGTAAACAACAATTTGCAAAATCCAAACTATTCACTCCACACCATCTTTACTATTAAACGGTGGTACGTAACTCTTCTTGCGGGAGTTAGAATCGCACTTCTCCGGTTTTTTGGATTTATTTTTGATGTTCGGTTTATTTTTTATTTATATTTTTTTATTTATTTTGATTTTATATTTAGTTGAGTCAAAATAGCATAGCAACTTGAAATGTTAGAAATAACGTATGGCTCTTTTTTAAGAGATATATATATATTTTTCTATTATTTACTATACTATTTGGGCGGTTATATGGCAATTCTTTTGTGAAAACTTAACTTTTAGCGAAGAGTTGAGAAATATTAAAAAAATGTTCATATTTCGTTTTGGAAACTGTAAGTGATATCGCTTTTCTTTGTACAATAGGTTTATTGCCTAAGGATCAATTCGTTTTCATGTATCGTATAAGGTTTTCTTTAAAAACTGCGCTTCGGGGAACTTTCGGAGCCGCGGGGAGGGGGCATACTCCCGGAGAGGGGGGTGGGAAAGGGTACATATATTTTAACTCAGCTCTATAATCTACATATCCCAATAAAACTGCATGAATTTTGCCATGTTTATACATAGCAATCTAAAATTACCGTCATTGCCCGACGTGATGACATGTTAATGCACCCATTTACCTACATTTAACTTCGCTCATACACATCCTAAAAGATAAAAGAACCGCATCAATTTTGCCAATTTTTGCTTAAATTCTTGTATATATCTTGTAATGTGTGGCAACATTGAGCTTTTCCGTTCAGGCCATTTCTTGATTTGACATCTTCTGTGTCCTTGGTTTGTGCAAAAGACTGACTTTGAAAATAAAGTGGAAATCTCTGAAACATGTATATCATTATGTTATCATTGAACTAACTACTTCAACAATTTAGCCTTTATAAGACAATGCAGATCGACACCCTATACAAACAACGCGACCGAGGGACCCTTGTGACGTTTTTTCGATTTTTCGTCCTCAGAGGCCATGACGGTCATTTTTGTGCAACGCAGAAAAATTGACATAGAGTCGTTTATTCGCCAAAAACAAATTATTCAGTAATCAGTTAGTATCTATCTCAATAGATAAATAAAACAACCGACGAAAAATTGACCGAATTAAAGTTGCAGACCGACTTTACACGTAGTTCACAGGCCCTATAACCACCTCGCTACCATCGCTAGTTTCAATGGCACAGGAATGACGTATCATTCTGGTGGCTAGTTCGCATTACGACCACCGGGTCAGTTAAGTTTGCTCTGTAGTTGTATGAACGACGTCATACCCAAAAGTTTTCAGCCTTGAACCCAGGTATCCTTGTGTGTGTGGCTCCAACATGGCGGATATAGTCGAAGAAGTTGTCGATATTACCGAGTGTTTTGATCCCTTCGTCGAGGGTATGCATCACCTGGAAGTAAGAAAAGAACGTGGAAATATTTACATGACAATTGCATTGTTGTGCACTAATTCATTCATTCTTATTCTTTATTGCACAGAAATCATAATTGAAAGGTAACAAAACATTTTATGAGCAAAGGTGAGTTTATCTCTAAAGAGAGATACTCTACCAGCAAACCTAGACTGGAAAGGAACAGTTGTGCATCAGGAGAGTCCTAGTGGGCAGTAAAACTGTATACTTCTAATTATTTACGAAACTTAAACATTAATTATTACCAAATAAGATACAATAGCACACAGACAAGATTTAAACATATCAGAAATGTCAATGTCATGTTGTGTAAACAAGCTCTGAACTAGAAAATAATTATAAAATCATCTATTTTGCTGAGTTTGCGTTTGCTTATCTTTTCACGAGTGTGATACCTACCCTCTTAGTGCCCAATGATGGAATCGTACTTTTTGTTATTACACTAAGTGGCAATATTGCAATCTTGTGAAGCGTTTCTGACTACAGGAACAGATTGAACTCCCAAACGTTAACCAATAACCCTAGTTATGCTACTGTGACACAAAACACAATGTTCCCTAAAAAGACCAGGCAATTATTATTGACGCATTAGAAAATGTGCAAATCAAAGATTATGCCCAAGCTTTAGGAAGAATAATCGAACCATCCCAAATTCGCTTTTTGTCCAGAATATCAAACAATAGAACTTGTATCTACGTTTCCTCGAAGTTAATCGCCGATGACATAATTGACAACAAAAAATATGTCATAATACTAAACCAAAAACTACCCATTCGACCGTTGATCAGTAGAAACAAACGCATAATTATATCTAATGTGTGCCCCATTATACCGCACACCGAAATAGAAAAGAAACTCCACGATATGCATATTACGCCGATGTCACCTATCTCTTTTTTACGTGCTGGTGTCAATGAAACGGGCTACAACCACATTCTCAGCTTCCGTCGACAAGTTTACGTGACTCCTGAGGATTTCACCCGAATTCCAGAAAAAATCTCTATCGACTTTGAAGAAACGAATTACTGGATCTACTTTTCATCGGATACTATGACTTGTTTTGTGTGCAAAAAGACGGTCACGTAGCTTCTAAATGCCCAAACAACTACGTCGAGACGAATGCTTTCAACGACCAAACACCACAGGATGCTACGGCTACGGAGACACAAAATTTCGCCCACATCCACCCACTGAATCTACGACTACTTCCGACTTTATGGAGTCCGAAACAGCCAAAGACAACACGCCCAGCAACGTGGACATCGACGAAGACTTTGAGAGCTCATCCCAGTCTAGCTCAGACGAAGTTTACAAATCTAAGAGTGGAAAGAAACTTAAAAGAACACCTCACAGTGATCTGGATTCAATCGATTGGGACCACTTGGAAAGCTATGTAACCAACTCTCGTAAAACTTACCCATTGTCTACAAAAGAAGTTAAAGAATACCTCAAACATACTTATGGAGTTAAAAACATATCAGACATCACTTACAGTTATACAAAAGAAATTGATGCTTTGATTGAAATGTTCGCTGACTTGATACCTAACATTCCATGTCGCAGTGTTAAGAACAGACTCTCACGTCTCGTAAGTAAACTCAAAGTGCTATCTCGCAAAGAAAACCACCAACCAAATTAGTTTTAGGTAAGTAGACAAGCCCCCCCTCCCCCCCCCTTTTTTCCTTTTTTTTTAAATTATATACGTGGTGGTCATATAATTAAGAACGATTTGTAGTACCAGATATTTTTTTTCAAAACTATGCTATGTGTACTTTTAAGTTCCTTCTTAAAAGTAATCAGTTGTGTTATGAAATAGCTACATCGATAAAGTAAACGGGATTAGGAGTAAATATTTAAAACATTTACTATTTTTTTTACAAATTTAATTGATTATCGATAATTACAAATTCAAGTAGTAAAAATGCTGGACAAATAATTAAGAACGATTCTTAAGCTGCTCGAGAGTTGTTTCCGTAGATACTTAGATTTTACAAATCACATTAAATAAGACAGTGACAATGTTAAAAATTATAATTTAATACATTTTATTCTAAGTTAATAGTTTGTAGCGTGACCATGGCTTTTAATAACTGCCTTACACCGTCGAGGCATTGATTCTATCAATTTTTGACATTTTTCAAGAGAAATAGAGCGCCATTCTTCTAAAAAAACGTTATATAACTCAGTTAGGTTACCACATCGTCGATTTGAAACCTTTTTCTTGACTTCGCACCAAAGATGCTCTATGGGATTTAAATCTGGGCTGTTCGGTGGCCATTCTAAGACAGAAACTGATTGAGATGTGAGGAATTCTTTAACGGTGCGTGCAGTGTGCTTCGGATCGTTGTCGTGTTGGAATGTCCAAATAATCGGAAGTACGTCTTCAGCATATGGTAACATAGTTTCTTCGAGTATATTTTTGTACTGGAATTGATCCATGTTTCCTTCTATCAGTCTAACAGGTCCAACACCATGACCAGAGAAGCATCCCCAAATTTTCACATTTCCACCACCATGCTTTAATGTCATTTTTGTGTACTTGGGGTCGAATGCTGTATTCGGAGGGCGTCGAACATATCGTTTCCCATCAGAACATACTCTGTTAATTTTTGTTTCGTCAGAGAAAAGAACATTTTTCCACTGTCTTGCTGTCCAGCTTTCATACCTCCTAGCAAATGCAAGCCGGGCTTGCCTATGACACTGTTTCAACATGGGCACCTTTCTTGCTATCCTTCCGTTCAACTTCGCTTCTACCAATCGCCTTCGGATAGTGCGCGCTGAGATCGCTGAAGGGTTATTTTCACCAAAGTATTCTTTTTTTAACTCATTAGACCCCTTAAAAGGGTATTGTTTTGCCAAACGCACGATATTTCGATCGTCTCGCTGAGATGACTTTCTCTGTTTAGGTACACGAGGAATATTTAAAGTTGTTTGATGTGTGTTAAAATGCTTCACAGCGTGGAATATCATCGTTTTTGAGCACTGCAAATGATTGGCAATCTTTTTATATGACCAATTCATATCGCGAAGTTTTATTATTACTTCCCTTGTAGATGCATCACAACTTTTATTTTTTCCCATTTTTTTATTATGAAACGATCAACTTTTTGACTTTTACAGAACTAAATGGCGCCAAAATTACTCGAATAGTGGCCTAGTTACAGAGTGTTCTCTATTTAAATTTGAATAAAAAAAAATAAACTATCCAGCGTTCTTAATTATGTGGCCAGCCAGTAAGTTTGCAATAACATGTTAAGATATATTATATACAAAAAGTTTACTTATATAATAATATTGTTGAATTTATCATATTATAACTGTATGCTACGATTGTGTAAAACAGTTTTACGATACCGAGAGAGATACAAAACGATATGCAATAAGTGTTATTCTCGTAAGTTTGAAAAAAGCTTGTTTTCAAATAGTCGTTCTTAATTATATGACCACCACTGATATATATATATTTTTTATTTTTTTTATTGCATTCATGAGAAATTTCCAGTTTAACATTATTCAATGGAACTGTCAAAGCCTAATACCTAAATTAAGCGAGTTGGACTCATATATGTCTTCTGTCTGAAACTTGGCTAGTATGCAAAAATATTATTAATTTATCAGGTTATTCTGTCTTCAGAAAAGATCGAGCAGATGGATACGGAGGTTTAGCTATCCTGGTTCACCAATCTATAAACTGTACACTTAAAACCCTTCCAAGAAATAATAATAATAATATTGACATGCTATGTCTTGAAGTCCTTAATAGCTTTAAACTCCAACACATCATAGGTGTCTACTCTCCCTCAAACATAGCAGTAAGCGTTAGAGACTACCAAGAACTTTTCAGCCACTTTTCTGAGAAAACTCTAATCGTCGGAGACTTCAACGCTCATCACACGGCTTGGTCATATACAACTGACACACGGGGTAGACTCTTATCAGATACTATCTTAGAACATAATTACGTCTTTCTTAACAATGGAGATTTTACCCGATGTGCTCACCTCAATGGTGATATAATATGTACATCACCTGATATCTCCTTTTGTAGTGATGATCTTGCATTCGATTTTGACTGGAACGTTACTAACGAATCTTTTGGCAGCGACCATCTTATTATTTCTATTAAAACGTTAGATAACACACAAAACTACCAAGAAACGAAAAGAAACATCAAAAAGGCCAACTGGGCAGAGTATACACAACACATTAAGTCTGCTTGTGGAGAACTTCACCTTGAAGACAATGTACAGAGTAGCTACGATAAACTCATAGAAATAATTGAAGAAAGTACTAACAAATATATTCCTTGTACTAAATTAAGTCATAACCCTAACAAATTCAAGCCTAAACCTTGGTGGAATCCTGATTTATCGAAGGCAGTAGCAGAGAGAAGATTATCTCTTAAAAAATTCAGGAAATCACGCACGGTTGAAAATTACTTAAGGTACAGAGAAAAAGTTGTTTATGCTCGAAAAGTAATAAAACTTGCTAAAAGAAATTCCTGGCAACAGTTTTGTGATAGCATAGACTGCAATATGCCAAGTCGTGAGATCTGGAGGAAACTCAGATGGCTTAAGGGTTACCGAAGTCCTAAAGAATACTTACCGGAAAGCGCCGCACTCTCCTTTGTAACAGAACTCACTCCTGATAGCGTGTACTTCCAACCCCTAGAGTTTAATACTAATGATTCCAGTCCGCTCTCTTTCACACTTTCAGAACTTAACTTGATTCTTAAAAGAGCAGACACATCAGCTGGTTTAGATAACATTACTTACTCTATGATTAACCATTTACCCGATAATGCGAAAGAATATATGTTACACATATTCAACTCCATCTATAAAAAAGGTGAGATACCAGGACAATGGCGTAGGATCAAACTGATTGCCATTCCAAAAAGAAATTCAGATACTTCTAAGTATCGTCCCATCTCACTTAATAACTGTATTTGTAAGACCTTTAACTTAATGATAACTCGTCGCCTTGAGTACCATTTCGAAAGCAACAAATTATTTAATGATAGCACTTTGGGTTTCCGTCGTGGACTTTCATGCCAGGACAATCTTAGTAGATTTATCGTAGACACCGAAACTACTTTTATCAACAAAAAATACCTTTTATGCGCTTACGCAGACATAAGTAACGCTTATAACAATGTGGCAATTGAACCTCTTATTACCTCTTTACTTGATTTTGATGTGGATCCGTTTCTATGTAGATATATAAGAGAATTTTTAAAAGAAAGATATTTGATATACAGGCTTCGGGATGGGAGGGAAATAATAAGAATAAGTAGACAGGGTATAGCTCAGGGTGACCCAATGTCACCTATATTATTTAATATAGTCACAACAAATGTATACAACACACTCATGAAGTCAGTTAAGGTCTCTCAATATGCCGATGACTTCGCTTTGTATTGTGTTAACCAAAATATTGATTTTTGTGTTAGCACTATCCAATCAAGTCTTAACAGTTAAATAACTATGTTAGAAGAAATTGGTTTAGAAATATCGCTCTCAAAGACTAAACTTTGCCTTTTTACTAGAAAATACAAAGTTCCTCATATAAATATAAGAATAAAAAACATTGAAATTGAGGTGATACATTGTACAAAGTTTTTAGGCGTTTGGGTGGATAGCCGCTTGAATTGGACTCGCCATGTTTTAGAAACTGCCGAAAAATGTATTGCGTTCATTAATATCCTTAGCTCATTAAGCAGTTCAAAGTGGGGTGTTCATCAGATCCACCTAAGAAGACTGTATTTAACACTGGTACGATCTAGACTCGATTACGGATGCATTATTTATGGCAACGCCAACTCTAGACTTTTGCAAAGGTTAGACGTCATCCAAAACCAATGTCTTCGCCTTTGTGGAAGTTTCATTCGAGACACCCCAATTTTTGCCATGGAAAGCAAACTTTGTATCTTACCCTTAAATTTGAGAAGAATCTATTTAAGTAACAAATACTTTCTGAAACTCTCTTCCAGAGGATCCGACCCCTTGAGAAAACAGTTAGAAGTTTTTGACAACACATTAAATACAGGCGCTAGTTATTGGCGTAAAAACCAACTTCCTCTTTTGCTTGAAAGTTTCAGAAAGTACTCCAACCTAATTGTGTCAAAATCTGAGATTTTACCCCAATTCTTACTTTCTCACGACATTAAGACTCTCCCTTGGGACAAAATCATATTGCATAGAGTGGACACTATTATTAAACCTAAAGCTCAACTACCCACTCATGACCTTAAACAACTTAGCGAAGATATGATAAACATGCAGTACTCAGACCATTCTAAAATATATACTGACGGATCCAAAACTAGACACGGCTCTAGTTGCGCATTTTATGATGAAGCTGAGAATTTTGGGGTGAAGTTTCTAATTGAAGATCCATGTATACCGATAATGGGGGTTGAACTAACAGCAATTAAAGAAACAGTACACTACATTGAGTCGACCACAAGTAATAAAATTGTAATTTTCACAGATTCTAAGAGCAGTCTACAACATTTAGTGGGATGTGCTAAGGGCAGTATCGTCGGTAGACACGAAACTTACCTCATTATTAAATGTATCCATAGAATGATACGTAACGGGGTTGAAGTTCGTTTACAATGGATTCCTTCACACGTGGGCATCAAGGGTAATGAGATAGCAGACTCACTTGCATCCGAGGCTCTTCGGAACGGCATACCTCTCGACACGGTACCGCACTACATTGACCATCTTCCAAAATTGAAAATCGACAACTACTTTAGATTTAAATCCTATTTCAATGACTGCTCTCAAAACAGAGGCATCTGGTACAGAACCGTTGTAGACGTACCACCTCGCGTACCTTGGTTTGCCTCACGAAGCTTCAACAGAAGAGAACTACGAACTTACCACATCCCACTTAACAAATTTAGTTTCATTATGAATAAAAGAGACGACCCTAATTGTACCCGATGTGAGAGGGAGGAGGACCTCCTTCACTTAGTTCTCGAGTGTAAAATAAATGAACAACCAAGGCTGGACCTCCTCGAAGAAACTCGGTGCTCTGAGGGGGATCTTCTCTTCCTTTTCCATCGAATTCTAAGCTCAGAGTTCACTGTCGAGTATAGTAACAGATTCTTAAGTTTCTTGATAACCTCTTTGAATCTCAGTGGGAATACTACAAAATGCTTATGTAACTAACCAATTTTAGATTTATTTAATGTTATTTTCTTTTGTTAAAGTAGTTCTGTAAGCACTGTAACTTTGTTAATTATTTTTAAGCTGACTTAATCATAAGATGTATGGCTTATAAAATAAATAAAATAAAAAAAAAAAAAAAAAGATACAATAGCACAAATATAAATAAGGGGAGTAGCTCAAAATAAAATTGTGCAAATGATTTTTTTTCACTGATTAATCTACCGTATACCAAAAAACAGACTACTCTACAAATAAACCATTTGATTAACAAAACAAGCACCACCAGCATTATAATAAATCCTCACAAAACAAGCTTATCTTTCATACACAGTTCAAAACAAATATCTGGCTTGTCGTACACAAATTCCGTTTTCAATACAAAAATATTCTTAGTCACTCTAAATTACTGACTTGCACTCATATTCTCCATCCACATAACGGAATTTCTAAAACTCGTGTCTTTTGCTGTAACATACTAATTCATGTTTACTTTACAAAATTATATTTAACAATTTTATCATTCTTTTACCAAAAAAGCATACTAATAAAGCTAAATTTCATTTTCTTATATTTTTTAATGAAAATTATATATAAATATTTCTTTCTTTCTTTCTTTCTTTCTTTTAAATCTTAATTGTACACTAGGACTACCTCTCTATAAATATTTTTTCCTTTCCTCACAGGTTAGCTGTAAGAAATTTCTTTTTGTATTTTTTCCATTGTGTTTTCTGTGCAATAAAGAATTATTATTATTAATTATTAAACATCCCTATTGGCATAAAGCGAAAACGCGGACGCCCTGGTAAAACGAGACCTGCCTTAATTATATAATTAAAAGTTCGAAACTTTAATTAGATTTAATTGGGAAATATTTAACCGCACATCAAAAATATTGATTTGTAAAGCAAATATCAGGGCGAAGCGAGCGGTATCTTAGGTGAAGAGTAAAGGGGGTGAGCGAAGTGAAGCCCCCTTTATCCTTCGTGTTAGATTAAAAATATAAGAGCAAAAGAAACATAAAATGTTTGAAAATGTAAGAGCATAAGAAACATAAGTGTTTTTGTTAAACATTTTTGTTGTGCAAATAAACATATTTGATGTGCGATTAAATACTACCCGACATTTTTTTTATATATATTGCAAGTGCAAAAAAATATGTTTCAAAATCTGATTTATCGTTCTTTGTCGTTAACATGTTTGCATTATGGTAATTTTTTGATTGATCAATTAGATACGATTCTCGAAATGGTTTTTTCATTATTAAAACTTAAGGGCCCCAAAGATTAATAGGTGCTTTGTTCCAGTAAATTTGCGTTCAAGTTTTTGTAGTTAATAAAATAATTGATAGGTTTAAATTCAGATATCAGATAATCACCTAGTATAACGGTTTTAAATAAGTAGTTATTAGTTTGCAAAATTTATTTTGTTTTGTGAGTACATTCTGAGGTGCAGTCAGTATTTTTGTTGCAGTTTTAAGAGATATTTTGATAAGAAATCATGGATTATTTGTTTAGCGTTTAAATACATGTGAAAATAAAATATCAAACATAAACTTACTTATTTTGCATAAATATACATAAGGTACCTATCATAAAGAGAAAGTAAATGCTCTTACAATCTTTTCCTGAAAGTGAAAATTGAAGGACTATCTTTAATAGCGCATGGAAGTGCGCATACTCTGCGAAGTAGCGAACGAAGTTCTGCATCACAAGCTAAAGGCCGGCCGGGGAGGAAGAAATAAAATTTGAAATATGGTGAAACGTCAGATTGGCGCGGTTTTCAGAGAGGCGGTGTCAGCTTCGGGTCAGAATGGCCGGGTACATATTGAAATATATAAGCCCAAAATTTATAAAATCTGAATGAATATTTTTTGCAATTACAACTATAAATCATAAAGTTCGTTATACATAAGTTTACAATGTTACAGTTCAAAAAATATAAAATCATGACACATAATTTTTAGAAGGCATGCTAATCTCAAGCAAGACAGCAGAAATTAATCCATACAATTAAATTATAAGTTTTTATTATTTCCTTGGTCTGATCAAATAGCTTTTATAGTGAAAATTACTAAGAATTATATCTCTAACAACCCCTTAAGCTAAGACTATACCTCTATATTTCACATAGTGTAAATACATTTTGGGATAATTTTAAGTTAACCTGGACAGAGAGAACAAAATACTTTATTTTCCAAGAAAAAAAACTGAATTGCCCCTTTTTATAATATCGGTCATCAACTTGTTTTTTTTCAAAAACTTTTATTTTGTTACACCTACTCGTAAATATGTTTGTTATAGCATCATAAATACTAAAAATAAATAAATACAACAATAAAATAAAATAAACAAACATATATTAAAAAAAACCTTATTAGTTAGTAGTTAAATAGAACTAAAAGTAACAAACGACCCCCCCTCCAAACACATACAAACACATACACACATACACACACACACAACTAGATAGATAGATAGATTAACGTTTATTCCATCAAAGCAGCACACATACAAATTAAAAGTGATACGGAGGTGCAACTATAAAATAAATGATAGCAAAGTAATAAAAACAAAAACTCATAAGATTATTATTTTTAGTTGTCGATTGTGCATTTGGGCCAATGTCGATTAAATCGCAATAAAATAAAATAAGGTTGTGAAATTGGGTGTCAGCGTAACTTAGGTATTCGTTTGTGTAAATAAATACCTTAGTGGCATGTTCTGCTAACTCCATAGAGTTGGCCTGCTCCTCTTTAGTACGGAGTTCGCTGAATTTCTCAAACAAATCCAGGAGCTCCTGGTTCTCTTCGAACAATCTGCAACATAACAAACGGGCTTATGAAACAATTCGTAACTAACTAGATCTAAAACGCAACGTGCTTCTGCCACAACGTATGGGAATAGTCGTGACGCTGTGCTTGTTTGATAATCTATAATAACTATTGTTCCAACATATGCAATAATATAAAATCAGTGTTCCACATTAACTAAAGTAGATAACATCAAAAATAGGGCGCTGCGGTTGTAGCTGCGAGAATTCCCGAGTTCGATCCCCGGCTGGGAACACAGAAAAAAAACACAGGTCTTAAATGTTTATATGTGTATGACGACGCTCTTTCTGGCTTCCACGACACAGGGTATCCTAGTGTGGGGCCAGAAGCAATGTATGTGCTTGTATGTAAATGTTTATGTTTATGTTTGTAACAATTATTAACACGAAACATTAAAGTCTGGCTAAGATTCCGCATTCAGGTTTCAAAATCGAGTTACACTACACGTGACGTGGAAGTGGGCTATTCTCACTGCACGTGATGTGGAAGTGGACTATTCTCACTACACGTGACGTGGAAGTGGGCTATTCTCACTACACGTGACGTGGAAGTGGACTATTCTCACTACACGTGACGTGGAAGTAAGCTATTCTCACTGCACGTGACGTGGAAGTGGGCTATTCTCACTACACGTGACGTGGAAGTGGGCTATTCTCACTGCACGTGACGTGGAAATGGGCTATTCTCACTGCACGTGACGTGGAAGTGGCCTATTCACACTGCACGTGACGTGGAAGTGGCCTATTCACACTGCACGTGACGTGGAAGTTGGCTATTCTCACTACACGTGAAGTGTAAGTGGGCTATTCTCAATACACGTGACGTGTAAGTGGGCTATTCTCACTGCACGTGACGCGGAAGTGGGCTATTCTCACTACACGTGACGTGTAACTGGGCTATTCTCACTGCACGTGACGTGGAAGTGGGCTATTCTCACTACACGTGACGTGGAAGTGGGCTATTCTCACTACACGTGACGTGTAGGTGGGCTATTCTCACTACACGTGACGTGGAAGTGGGCTATTCTCACTACACGTGACGTGGAAGTGGGCTATTCTCACTACACGTGACGTGTAAGTGGGCTATTCTCACTAAACGTGACGTGGAAGTGGGCTATTCTCACTACACGTGACGTGTAAATGGGCTATTCTCACTGCACGTGACGTGGAAGTGGGCTATTCTCACTACACGTGACGTGGAAGTGGGCTATTCTCACTGCACGTGACGTGGAAGTGGGCTATTCTCACTACACGTGACGTGTAAGTGGGCTATTCTCACTACACGTGACGTGGAAGTGGGCTATTCTCACTACACGTGAAGTATAAGTGGGCTATTCTCAATACACGTGACGTGGAAGTGGGCTATTCTCACTACACGTGACGTGTAAGTGGGCTATTCTCACTACACGTGACGTGGAAGTGGGCTATTCTCACTACACGTGACGTGTAAGTGGGCTATTCTCACTACACGTGACGTGGAAGTGGGCTATTCTCACTACACGTGACATGGAAGTCAGCTATTCTTTGCATATAATAAAACAAGTAACAGCGACTATTTTAGTTTATTGTTTTGTACTGTGTGTATAGTGTTATTGAATATGAAAAAAGTGTACCTACCTAATCGAAATACTAAATTGGCCACTGTTTTACTAACTGAGCCACAGAAACAATTAATATTATTAATCTAATAAGAAATAGTAATTTCATTTCTCGTTATCACGGTTTACTTTTGGTCTTAGATATGTAATTTCAATTCCACAGATTACTATCTAACAAAATCGAATCATATCAGTCATTTGGGTAAATTTTCAAGCAAACCGTAATTATAAGATAGATATAAGTTGTGTTAATCAGTAATCTAGGGTCATATTTGACATGTTGCAGGCAGGAAAATTTGTCAACGGCAGTATGAAATACATGCTTGTATATGTCACCGTAAGATAGTCAAAACCGTTAGTTGATAAACTAACGTTTTTTCTCGTTAGTTGGTCAACTATCGACAGAACTGTAGCGTACTGTTTACTATATAATGCGTTAGTTGATAAACTAACGGTTAAATTCGTTAAATAATAAAATGGTTTAAACTTGCATTGCAAACGAAATACCAGGGCAAACACTGCGGTAGCTTAGGTGAAGACTAGAGGGGGCGAACGCAGCGAAACCCCCGATTAGTCTGTGTGTTAGGTTGACAGTAAGAACAAAAGAAACGTAAATTCTAAACCCTGTCAGTCTGGTTCACTATCTGTGGATAGTTGATCAACTAACGCGTAGTTTATTAACTAACGGTTTTGACTATCTTACGGCGACATATACTATGCCTGTCTAAGCAATGTATAGAAAGCTTAAAAGGGCAACCAATGTGATTTTTTAACTTTATTTTGAAGCGAGGAATGTGGCTATATCAGTTGAGATCAGGTGGCTGCGTCCGCTGTAGGGCTGAACATAGGCCAATGGCATTGAGAATTAGACAAAGAAAACAAATACCCGTCGCATCGCGTTGAAGCAGACTGACGCATGCTCCCGCGCAGAGCCCCGCGGGGCAGCCCAAGCTCCGAGACCAAGAAAATTATAGAAAATATTACTAAATTCCTGTAATAATAACATTAAAAATAAAATAAAACAACCAAAAATTTTCCCTTTATTTTACCTATTTTTGCGTGTAATTTTCATATAGGAAACTGATTTCGTCTCCGAGCGCTTGTTTATTTGCGAAAAATATTTTTAAGTATTAAATATAACAGATATCCGGTAATTTTAAAAGTACATTCTTATCTCTAATAGACCTTTTATAACATATATTTCTCCTACATTTTTATGTTGTCTGGTTTAGCCTAGAATTGAAGCCATATTTAATTAATCCCTTAAGTCCGTAAAAGGGAGACCTCCACGCTCCAGGTTGCTACGCATAGGGACCACTGGTCCGACAACTTATGCTCATATATTTTGTTACCGAAGAAACTTCTCTTACGCGATGCACGATCGATTGTTAATTGTTCTGCGATCCGTGATGATATCACATTTGTTTGCTTGACATCTGTATCTTAGTATGTGGATCGCCTGACGCCACAATACTCGGCCGCCGAGATAATGACTGAAGTAACGGTCTGTGCGTCGTCAATGCTTGCAGGTGCCAGGATTGATGAAGATGATGCTTGAGTGCGCCAAGTTGCTGCTCGGACTCCTTGTGCCGTGGGGAAAGAGATATTGCTTCAGATTTCACCATAGTGGAAAAGTGCGCTTGGTGAGGCCTCCGCCGTTGATAATTAAAGCTGCACCACTAGGAAGCTGTGCAAGATGCTGCGTGGGAACTGATTGTAGCTCGTTGCTGATGGCTTGCTTGTGATTGCTAAAGAGATTTGAGAATGTGGGTGCTGCTGCTGATGGAGATGAATAAGAAAATGTCTTTTAGGTTGCAGGAATGCGTCTCCAGAAAGCTGCAGAAGAAGTCTTTGGTAGGTAGAAGAAGGCTGCTGCGTGTCGATGTAGAGGGTCACCAGTGAACCAAAAGGGTGGCTTTCTCTTTCTCTATATGGGCTATATATAGAGATAGCCACCTTCTTCGCTTCACTGGTGACCCTCTACAACGACATACAGCAGCCTTCTTTTATTCAAATATTTTTCTAACAATAGCCTAAAATTTCACTAAATAAAATAAAAAGTAGTACGTACTTTTTTTAGAACGATTTTTTTCATTTTCGTTCGGCCCGGCCCATTGACTCACTTTTTATATGTTAAGGGTAATAGAGCAGAGCAGAATAACTCCGGCACGTGCGGCCACCGCGCTACCTTCTAAACAATTTTCCGTGACATTTTACCATTCAAGCGAGCTTGATGCCGATATACAGGGTGTAACAGAAAGGTGAAGTCCTATTCATATACATATAACAGCGACGTCACAACATTGTAAATATCCAAGACACAGCCTTTTTTGTTTCTCCCCAGTCGGGATTCGAATCCTCTCGGGGACCTCTCGCTTGAAAAGCACTGCCTCGACCTCTACACCACAGACATCGTATATTAGCATGTATAGACTAACAAAATCTTAAAAAATTGTGGCGCATAGTTTTACCTGTCGATGTGTTTTTTGTGTAAGAGAATAGTTATTTACCTGATCATTATAGTAAAAAATGGTAATATTCTGATAAATTGTATGAAGGGGATTGTCGATGAATGTTTTCCCATTGAGGGGGAATTACAAGAATTACTTTCAATTAATTTGGCGTTAATTCCAGGGTTAAAAAAAAGTCTCGAAGTTGGATTTCAAGCTGGGAGCTTATTATTTTTTCTTGAATACAATTAAATTAGAAGAGGTAGAAGGTATTATCGATAATCTTGCACTTGTACAGACCATATGCCCGATATAAATATTCATTTTTAGATTCAGGCTAACAACCATCATAGCAGAAAACCGCATTAAAATCAGTCCACCCGTTAAACCAATAAGGTGCCACGGACAGACACAATGATGCTCACACAAACACACAAAGACAGACAGATGCTTCAAACGTCTCTTCGTCTTCTTAATCGTCTCTTTTTTGTACTCAAATCTTCAATCACAACAATATTAACCACAAATTAAAATCACACCTTATATCATTACTACCATAATCCTACACGAACTGTGGTTGTGCTGTAGCCAGCCACCAACTTAATGCTTAACTTTTATTGACCTACCTACAAATAATGGACTATTTTTTGTACTACATACAAACCTTTGTGGCTTACGTAGTATTTTAAGACATAAGACATTAGACGTTTATTCGTAATAGGTTAGTATTACATGTCATGTTGGTGTTAACACATTAATGAAACTGTATGTAGAGTAAGACTATAGTATAATAAGCAATTGTAATATTGTACAATATGTCATGGTCAGCAAAAATATAAAAATATGCAGTTTAAAGGTCGATTAAGGCTACAAGCTGTAGAGGAGGCTGTACCTAATAATACATAAAAATTACTTAGGGCGTCAGCCCAATAAGCCACCGCTTTAGTCCCATCGCATGTGTCTATATAGATGTTTTGGCCAGGACGGCGGGTGACTAAATTATTGACGTGCGTGTTGCGTTTTATGGACGCGATAGGAGTCTAAGTTTTGGTGAGCATACACAGCCACCTGGAATATTACCACAACCGGTAAAGTCAGCATATGAAGCGAATTGAATAGCGGCCTCGCCGATGTGTCCAGGGGCACTCGCGCGATGGTTCTTACTTCTCTCTTCTCCATCTTGCGTGCGCGCTCCCAATTAGTGGTGCGCCCTCAAAGCTCTGCGCCATATTGGAGCAGTCAGTGTACGGTCGTAAAGTAGCACGCCCGAGCTACCTCCTTTGGATCAGTCCACGCAAGGCGATGGAGCGCACACCCACTTGACACCGTTCGACACAACCTGTCAATGTGCGCCTCCCAGGTCATTCCCCTGTCCAACGTAAACCCGAAAAATCCCGCGACACCTATTAGTTCTATATAGACCCCGTCAACCTGAACCGACATCGTTCGTGGGGGGTTGCCTCCCAACTGAAAGTGCATGAATTGGGTTTACTTAATGTTTAGGATAAGGCCATTTCGAGAGAATCATTCCGAGAGTTTAGCGGCAGTGATATTAAATTTCTGTTCCAGCATGACCAGATCTGGTGCATATACTACTCCAGCAACGTCATCAGAGTACATTAATACGTCGACAGTATCTATGTTTTGTGGGAGCTCTTTGAGAAGCAGGGAGAACATTATGTTGGACAGTGAAGAGCCCTGCGTGACACCCAACGACGTGGTAAGAGGATCTGACGGTTCCTCAGTCGCCCACCACAATCTCCGAACTGTCCCGCATGAAGCCGATGAGAAGGGCGGCCGACAATTACGTTTAGCCAGTACGTTAGGCCAGTTAAGCCGCAAGTACTGCGTGTTCTGCCACATCAAACGGTTTTGACATATTTCGAAATAGGGCCACATGCTACCTGAGTTCTCCAATATGCGATGGATTACTTCATGCGCCAGAGCTGTCGCAAGCATAATGCTGGTCGGACAATGCGTTGATCTGGATCAGATAGTCGTCCAAACGTGAACTTAGTCCGTTTTCAAATATTTTGGCGGTAGCCAGTATCACAGATACTGGTCGGTAGCAGTCGATGTCCTCTCTCTATCCCTTTCCTTTAAATATAGTAGATATTTTACGTTTTTTCAGAGTCATATGATAGACCCCCTCTTTTATACACGTATTTTAAAGATCTGACAAGAGAGGGGAGTGGTATGGCTTGTTGTGTGGTATTTTCTTTGTAATTATTCTATGGACTTCATTTGGTATAAAATACAGCTTTATGTGTATTTTAAGTTAGACTATAAGCTTTTACCTGTGAAGTAGAAAATAAATGGAAAATAATATGTACACAGTCAGGTCATAAGTTCTGTCACACAATAAAAACTTTTGAATTTAGAACGCTGGCCACAAAAAAGTTTATTGAATTCGAATTTCGAATTTTTTATGAAAATAAAAATGTGTACTCTTTAGAATTTTCCTCATTTTTAAATATGGAGTGGACACTTAAAGAAGTCCGTGTCGCAGTTATTGCGTTGCATCGTTGCGGTTACGCACTAATTCAGATTTTCGACTTACTGAAAAATTTGAATATAAC
The DNA here is from genome assembly GCA_949825045.1 of Argyresthia goedartella. Classification (NCBI taxonomy): domain Eukaryota; kingdom Metazoa; phylum Arthropoda; class Insecta; order Lepidoptera; family Argyresthiidae; genus Argyresthia; species Argyresthia goedartella. The sequence goes on along the minus strand of OX463829.1, from coordinate 16,818,905 downwards.
CAAAAGATTCGTTTATCGTACCATAAAACGATACAATGAAGACTCTAGTGTAGATGACAGGTCAAGAACTGGTCGCCCTCGCTCTGTTAGGACTCCAGCAGTGATAAAAGCTGTGAAGGCGCGAATTCAAAGAAATCCCATACGTAAGCAGAAACTGTTGGCCCTTCAGAAGGGGTTAAGCAGGACCACGATGAAAAGGGTGTTAAATGAAGACTTAGGGCTTAGGGCATATCGAAGAAAAACAGGACATCGTTTGGACGCTCGTTTAATGGACCTGAGACTGAAGAGATGCCGCGCTTTGTTGAAGCGGTACGCGGGGAAAAAGCATCGGGAAATTCTTTTTTCGGATGAAAAAAATTTCATCGTGGAAGAGAGCTACAACAAACAAAATGATAAGGTGTACGCACACAGCAGTGAAGAAGCGAGCAACCGTATTCCGCGTGTCCAACGAGGTCATTTTCCATCCTCGCTCATGGTTTGGTTGGGAGTCTCTTATTGGGGCTTAACTGAGGTACATTTTTGTGAGAAAGGCGTAAAAACGAATGCAGTTGTGTATCAAAATACAGTCCTCAAGAACCTTGTGGAACCTGTTCCTCATACCATGTTTAATAACAGGTACTGGTTATTCCAACAAGATTCTGCGCCAGCTCATAGAGCGAAAAGCACACAAGACTGGCTGGCGGCGCGTGAAATCGACTTCATCCGGCACGAAGACTGGCCCTCCTCCAGTCCAGATTTGAGTCCGTTAGATTACAAGATATGGCAACACTTGGAGGAAAAGGCCTGCTCAAAGCCTCATCCTGATTTGGAGTCACTCAAGGCATCCTTGATTAAGGCAGCCGCCGATATTGACATGGACCTCGTTCGTGCTGCGATAGACGACTGGCCGCGCAGAATAAAGGCCTGTATTCAAAATCGCTGGGGTCATTTTGAATAAACTTTATTACCATAAGAATCTATGTTTTATTAAGTTCATTTTGCTATATAAATGTTTACATAAATAATAAACATGTCTAAATTATTTCATATTGCACATGTGACAGAACTTATGACCTGACTATGTATATATACTTATGACATTTTGATTGCCATGCTTTTCCATTATGGCCAGAGGAACCGTTGCATATTGTGGTTGGCATTCTGTGTAGCATTCTGTAAGATTAAATAAATATGCATTTAGCATTTAGCATATATGACAGTACGCTAAAATATGTAATGGTTTTTGATAAATCAAGTGTTTTAAGGTTTTTGTCGCCATCCCGACCATTTTTTTCAGACTCATTAAGTAGGTAAATAATAATAGTTTATGTGACTGCTACATAATGGAGGACACTAATACTCGAGAGTAAGTTTATGAAACGAGCCGAAGGCGAGTTTCATAATAATATCACCCGAGAGTTTTAATGCCTAATTATATACAGTTACATACACTAGTTTATCTACACGCATATCATAAGCTCTCTTTAGTGTGTTCAGGAACCGCATGTTTGACCGGCATTGTGGCTCTGCAGTTGTTTAGCTTGTTCTGTAGTACCAACCTCACACAGGCGCGCGTCGGCGTTCGAAATTTGAATGTCAGTACCACTGACGATATCGTCAGTGGTACTGACGATATCGTCAGACGCTGCGTCTATCTCGATATCGAGATAGACGCAGCAAACACGGTCGAATGTATGAGAACCAACCGTGTAACTTTTTCACTACCTACTGTGACGTCACGAGCGCCTTTTAGTGATGGGTTGACATGTTAATCGTGAAACAGAGTCAAAGGCGCGCCGCCAAATCGATTCAAAATGAGCGCTGCTGCGGGAATCCCCTACCTACCACGACCACGTACCTACCGCGTTGCCTTTTTGTCAGTAAGCCGGCAGTGTTTCGAGCGGGAGATCGTATCGTAGCATCGCACCCGGATATCACATCATAGAGCGTTAAAGTATGTATTTGTCTGTAGTACCTATTTACCTTTTATTATTCATGTGTAAATCCGTCCAGCCCCCTTATTCAGTAACTCGAATCGATCTTAAACTGTGGAATAGTATCAGATTTCCCATATACTAAAATATAGATTGCAATGAAAATGCAACTCAGAATTATCATTCTTCCGTCAACAAAATCGAATCGTCCAGCGATTTTGCAAGAATCGTCGATTGTACAACACTATCTGATTAAATCGACACAAAAATGAGCAAATAGACTGTACCATGCAACTGTAAGGTTAACGAAAGTAAAGTTTGCTTCACTGTTCATTGAGGGCTACGAAAGAGATATCCATGAATTGTGTAAAGTGGAAGCAGCAGTGGATGAAGTCCATGGGAAATATACGCTATGGTTCAACCTATCTCAGTAAAAACGGGAGACACTAATCGAAATTAAAAATAATTGATTATTAAATAAATTAGGCGAATTTCAGAAATAAAATTACTTACGTATGAAAGGTAACGCCGTCGTTTTCTTTGGAAACAACATTGCTTGAGTTTTTGCAATTCACAACAGCACAGTAAGGCATTTTTATGTTTATTAGTATACGGCTTACATTCAAACAGCCAGAGAGCGACTGAGCCGGGATCAATCAATCAAGTATTCTTCTCACGCACCCATTCTGGGGCGTGGGGAGTCAGGGTCAGATCATCGGATCTCTTCCTGAAGAAGCGCCTCTGTCCACTCCTATGGACAGGTCATCGGGGGGCCCTCGCGGGCGGTGGAGATGTTCTCACGAGGGGTGTTCCTTTGGATGATCGCCGGCTAGGCAACCAGGTCGCGTGGCAGGCGGCGGCGGTCGGGCGGGCGCGCGTGGTACGGCGCCATGTCGCGGATGTGCGGATGATGTGAGCTATCCGCACGCGCGAACATGCCCTTCGCCAGCCTCTGGACAAACTGGTCCACTGGTTCCCATCTGAGGTCCCTCTGGATCGTCGCATTCCTCACGTAGCGGGGGGCGTCGACGATGGTACGCAAAGAGAGGTTCTCTTGGGCTCGGAGTCTCCGTTTGTTCGTCTTCGAGCACAGGGCGTACCATGCCGGGGCCGCGTAGGTGAGGCGGGATCTCACGTAGCACTTGTAGATCCCGAGCTTCGCCCTCAGAGGGAGGCTGGAGTCGAGAAGTGGACGCAGCTTGGCGCGTGCCACCTTGACCTGGTTGACGACGTTGTCGACATGTTGCTTCATGGTGAGCCGGCGATCGTTGGTCACTCCCAGGTACTTCACCTGCGGAGACCACGCGATGTCCTGTCCTTGGAGCTGGAGTGGTGGTGGAAGGGGGGACTGGCCTGTGATGAGCACCTGCGTCTTCCCAACGTTGACGGACAACCGCCACTTGGCGAGCCAGTCGGGCAAGATGTCCAGGGTGCGCTGCAGTTTGACGGCAGCGTGCCGTGCCTGGATCGACGACGCGTAGTAGGCAGCGTCGTCGGCGAAGAGTGCCAGCTGGGCACCCGGCCCGACGGGGATGTCGTCCGTATATTGGGAGTAACAGGCTGGAGACAGGCAGGACCCCTGAGGGACGCCGGCTGCAACGGGGTGTTCCTCGGAGACGGCGTCTTCCACCATCACTCGGAAGCGGCGATTCTTCAGGAAGGAGGCGATGATCTGGACCAGTCTTCTTGGGGCTGGAGACGTCGACAATTTGTACAGCAACCCCTCGTGCCATACTCTGTCAAACGCCTTCTCCATGTCCAGGAGTACTGCGACAGTGTATTCCTTCTTGTTCAAACAAACCGTCATGTCATTCAGTACTCTGGTGAGCTGAAGCGTCGTAGAATGCTCGGGCCTGAAGCCGAACTGTTCTGGGCGCGGCTGGATGTGGGGCAGTAGCTTCGCCAGCAGGAGTTTCTCAAACACCTTTGAGATGGTACTCAGTAGAGTTATCGGCCGATAGCTCTCAGGCAGCTTGGAGTCCTTGCCCGGCTTGGGCAACATGATGACCAAGCCCTCCTTCCATTGGGTTGGGAAGTGGCCCGTGCGCAAGATACCGTTAAACAGGCGCGTAACGGCCGCCACAGTACGTGGCGGCAAATGTAGCAGCGCCATGTTAGGTATGCGGTCTGCGCCCGGGGCTTTCCTGGGCTTGGTACGTCTGAATGCACGCATGATCTGGCCGGGCGTGACGACGGTTGGGTCCTCTTCGGGAGCTATCGGCGAGGCGAAGTACTCTCGCAGGTGTCTCTCGACTGCTGCGACGTGTTCCACATCATCCGTAGGGTTCGGCTTGAACTGCTTCTCGAGGCATTCGGCGAAGATCTCCGCACGGTCTTGGGCTCGAAATCTTGGTAGGCCGTCGCTGCCCAGGATTGGTCGGACGGGAGTTGGAGTAGTCGACAAATCCCGGCATAGGCGATGCACGGAGGGGACGTGGTCGCCCATGGACTCGACGTGGCGTTCCCAAGATTCTTCGGCGTGGAGATCAAGTCGGCGCTTCAGCTCTGCCGTCATGGCGTTGAGCCTGGTCTTCATCGTTGGGCAGCGGGTTTGCTGCCACTGCTTCCGGAGAGCGCGCTTATCGCGGAAGAGTATTAGGCTTCCCCCCGTGAGCTACGGTGTGCGATGATAGGTCGAGCGCGTCTCGGATCTGGGTTGTTAGCAGCGATGCCAGGCGGTCAACGTCTTCCGGCTGGTTGACTGGACATGTGGTCGAAGACTGGTCGAGGGCGGCGGTGAAGGCGCCCCACTGGTAGCGTCGGCGTGATGCTGGCGGAGAGACCCGGGTGGGCAGGTCCGCCAGGACGAGAAGTACTGGCCTGTGGTCCGATGGGAGGTCAGGGAGAACCTCCTGGCTCGGCGGAGTCCGGAGACCTCTGACGACTACGACGTCGATGGTGTCCCAACCGGCCCGCGAATCGAAGTGGGTGGGCTCGTCGGGACCGATGACATCGTAGTTGTGGCTCACGGAGTCGGCAAGGATGGCGCGTCCAGCTGGGCACACCCTGGTGGAGTTCCAGACGGTGTGCTTGGCGTTGAGGTCGCCAGCGACGAGTGTCGGATGCGGCGACTGTAGCAACCCCCGTAGCTCGGCGGTGCGGATTGGTGTACTGGGGGGCTTGTAGGCGGCGTAGTGTCGCAGCACCTGGCCGGCGACCTGGAGGTCGACGCCCAAAGCATACAGGGATGTATACTCCTGGGCGTCAACGAGCTGGTGGACGATCTTCCTGCCGACGATGACTGCCAAGCCTCGAAAGGCCCGGCCGCTGGTGGACTTCTCGTCCTTGCGATAGACGAAGTAGCCGGGCAGCGACAGCTTGTCGCTTCCGGCTAGGAATGTCTCGCTGATGAGCATCACGTCGACGCGGTAGTCCCTCAGGAACACGTGGAGCAGCCGCTTATTCCCTGTCAGCGACTGCGCGTTCCAGTGGACGACCCTGAGCGGCTCATGCATTGCGGAGCAGAGCGGTGAGTCTGCCCAGGGCAGTGGGGTCGCTGAGGAGGGTGAGCAGGGCTGTGAGGTGCCCCAAGTCCTGCTGCCCTATCGCCGCAGCCGGAGTGGCGGCGCCAGCGGCGGCCGCAGTCTCGCTGGCGGCGAGAGTAGCCGCCGCGGCGCCGGCGGCAGGTGGAGCCGTCGCCTTCTTCTTCTTCTTCTTCCCCCCCCGCTTCGTCTTCTGCCTGGGGGCTCCGTCGTTCGCCTGCGCCATAAGCGAGGCGGGCGCCGTTGGTTCCTGCAGATCGGGACGAGGCAGAGGCGGAGGCTGCACCTTCTTGGGCCCGGGCGCGTTGGTGAGCGCCACAGTGCCGGCCTTCTTGTTCCGCGCCTCCTGGCGGAACACGGGGCACGTCGCATTATTTGCCGTGTGCGGTCCACCGCAGTTGGCGCACGTCGGCGGCTGGTCTTTCGGGCGGGGGCATTCCCGCGCCGAGTGGGGACCGCCGCAACGTACGCACGCTAGGGGGCGGTGGCACATATGCGACGAGTGCCGGAATTGCTGGCACCTGTGGCACTGGGCCGGGCCCTGCTTCGAGTGCCAGGCCTCGATCTTCACCCCCGGCATGTACAAGAGCTCCGTGATCTCGTACACAGCGCCGGGGGCACGGTCGGGATTCTTCTTCAGGCTGGCGAAGAAGATGCAACCGGGGCGCCCCTTGCGCGCCCGGATCTGCTTGCAGTACTCGGCCTCCACACCGAGTTCCGCAAGTGCCGCGACGATCTCTTCCGGCGTGGTGTTTGAAGGCAGCCCGCGGATCGCCACCTTCTGGGTCTTGTCGGCCGGCAGCGAGTAAGAGAACCACCGAACTCCGTGGTCCTTCTCCAGCCTGCACAGATAGCGCTGTACAAGCCGGTACTCGTCGTCGGCCGTGGGGGTGAAGCGCACACCCTTTTGGTAGGCGCGCGCGCTGGGAGCCCGGCCGAGCTCGCTGGCTATCGCCCTGAAGTGGTCGGCCCAGTTGGGTAGGACCTCCACAATAAGGGGCGGATAGCGCGGCTGGCGGGGCTGCTGTGGCGCAGCGCCTCCCGACGGGGCGGCGGTGGCGGTGGCAATCGCGGCTGCGGTTTGGCCGGCGGCAGTGGCAGGCGGCGTTGGGCGGGCGGGCGGCATTGGGCGGGCGGGCCCTTTCGCGGGTGCGGAGGCGTGCGGGTTCGCAGGCGCAGCGGCGGGGCGCGTAGGGCGGGCGGGCACAGTCGCGGCGGTGGGCGGGTTCGCGGGCGCGGCGGCGGGGCGCGTAGGGCGGGCGGGCACTATCGCGGGCGCTGCGGCGGAGCGCGTGGGGCGGGCGGGCACTCGCGATGTGGTCGCTGACGGGGCGGGCGGACACGCGGTTGGCGGCACCGGGTGCCTCACTGAACGGGGGGGGGACGCGGTGCTGGGGCGCGGTGCCCCAGACACGGTGGATGCGGTCGCGGCCGCCGCGGCAAACAACACTGTAGGAGAGCACTTATTAGGTAAAACACTCGTACCTGTTTGAGTTGAAGCACTCTCATAGTCACTCGCGGCGGCGGACAGTCCAGGGGCGGGGGCGGGTGCCTGAAGCGCGCCCGTCCAGGGCGACAGCGACGGCATGTCGAGGCCCGTCTTCCTCGGCGGCGGCTGGTTCGTCGGTGGCGGGGTCGGCGAGTCCGCAAGCTGGACTCGCTTTCCATCTCCTCGGAGACGCAGCTCGTCGCTCGGGCTTTCGCTACGCGGGCGCCTCGTCCCGCGGGTTGGTGGCAGCACCAAAGGCCGCGTTTTTGCCTGCTCCACTAATTGTGCGTCGAGGAGCTCGGCGTCGATACAAGCCGTGGGCTTGCCCGACAGGGCAGCGCGGCTTGCGGCGACGTATGCCTCCATGGCACGAAGTAGGCCCGCCGAAAACAGGTTGGCTTGAGCGGCCCGAATTAAATATAATTCGTCCAGCTCAAGCTCTGCCCTCGGGGACACAGGACGCCGCACCACGGGCGACCCGTACTCCGTCGACGTGGAGATAGGGAGCAGGCCTTCCAGTGATGCCGATCGCTGCGCGCGGCGCCGACGCGGGGTTTCACCCAGCGGCGGGCTGTTCACATTCACGACATCGTCACTATCACTAGCACAAACTCGCACAATGTCACTGGCACTATAGCCCTGAGAAGGGCTTTTGGGCTCGTCCATAGCGGCGGGCTATGGACGAGCTGGCGTCACAGAAAGGGTTACACACCAGGCACGACCTTAGGCAGAGCCGGCGTCCGTCCCGATGTGATAATCCCCTCCGTGAACACTCGCGGCGCGGGTATCGCGATCGCGGCGCGCACGGGCGCGTGTTACACACGTCCGCTTCGCACGAAGCGGCGGGTGAACTGCAGCGGGACGGCGAAGCGGAGATCCGTGTGCGCGACGGTCGAAACTATCCGTGAGCTCCACGACGCTAGTTCTCCCTTATAAGTCTGAGCCGGGATGAGCGGAGTCCGCCTATTAAAAATACGCGAAGTAGGTAGACTTTCGCTGTCTATCTCGATATCTGGTCTGTGGTCAGTACCAACTTCACAGACAAACTAGGAGCGGCACGCAGGCGGGCGTCGGCGTACGAAATTTGAATATCATAATATGTAGAAAAATTACACACATAATGTGTAATTTTTCAAATAAGAAATGAGTTTTTACCAAGTAGTTTAACATTATGCTGATCGTAATGTGCGGTTTTTGTAAAGAGGGTTTATGATACGTGTGTAGATAAAATAAATAAAAATATTTTTTTACTAACTCCAATGACTCATAAAAAAATGGTTTGAATCAGCACCCCGACAACACCCTGTATCAGTCCCATTACTAGGGACGTATTTCATAAATTGAATAGTCAAATTCTTTGATTGTGATAAAAATATAAATAAAACCGGTCAAGAGCGAGTAGGACATTGGGTTCCATACCATTGTTCACAAAAAAACATAAAACGGCAGTCTTTTGTACGAGAATAAACTTTTAATTTTAAATAATAAAATATTTAATACTAGGTAGGACTACATTCAAGGCCGTACATTTAAAAATTGAAAAAGAGTTTTAACTATGTAGTATGTATGAATTGAACTATGTACTCAGGTTAACGAAACTCTTTGCTCATTGAAACCGGAAGTGGCTAGAAATTTTGATAAATAAAATCAAAACTGATAATAAAACAACGAATGAGCAATTAATCGTATAATGACAAATAACTAAGCACAAAACTCAATAACTGCAATTAAAGATCTTTTCCGATAAGATCGGGAGAGTCCAGTTTTCACGGATAAACAAATAAAACAAAATGGCTAAGAAAATGGCTATACCAATAATTTCTTGTATGGTACTTCTTTAATTCTTAAAAACTGGTTTGTGTCATTATTTGATGTAATAGCCGTAGTAGAAATACACCCTCTGTGAAAATTTCAGCTCTCTACCTATTTCGTTTGATCCGGTTGAACCCGGTGAAAGACGGACAGACGGACGGACGGACTAAGTATCAGGGTCCGTTTGGCACCCTTCGGATACGGAACCCTAGAAAGATTTTAATCCTTATGTGTAAATACTACTGGGCCTCTGTCAAAAGATGTGACGTAATCTATGTATGTATGTGTAAATACTTATATAATATTGATGAACAATCTTTGCTTTGCCAATTTTGCCTTGCCTTTATTAATCTGTGGCTTAACTCGGAATTGCAAACCATAAGTTAAAATAAACCCAACTTCGACCGGATTGGGGGAAGAACCCACGACCCGGGAAGAATTTCTGACAACAAAAATTACCGCTGCAACGTTGTCCACGCATCAACCCGACCATATTCAATGAGATTTGTGTTAAACACTCATTCCGAAGCCCATAGAAATAGGAAAAAAGGGTGGGAATAAACGGGTCCGTTCCGTTATGTGTGTTTCAGATAACTTGTCCCTTCGCCGTTGATTTGGTTGTGGTGCCCAACAAACTTATTATAACCCAAAAGTCTATCCACTCTTTTTCATCGATATTCTCGTAGAGTAGATACCGAGAACCGTTCCCTATATATAACGACTATATATTTTGATAGTTCAACTATCCTCGCTTATTACCATAATGTTCGTGGTCTCAACACTAAGACTGTATTCTATAACAGCGTTCTAAATTGCGATCAAGACAAGGTACTCATTACTGAAACCTAGTTGCAGGAGGGTGCACTTGACTCAGAACTTACTATAGCAAATACCACATATTTAGCCGTGACCGTGATTCGATAGCCCCCCGATTCGAATCATGATTTCTATCTATTCTGATATTAAGTGCCGCGTGCCTCAATGCCCGTCTGCGCACCGGCTGGCAGCGCGACCAGCGGCGACCATCTGATGTTGATTGTATGTGGGTAACTGTAGATGGCCGCTCTTTCGGGACCATGGATCAAAGTAAAATCGAATATTGATAATTTTAAAACACAAGTGGTTATTTTTAGTCTGTATACGACACGAGCCAATGCCCGCTCAATATGTGGGGACCCGGACACAGCAGGGAGTTCTGACTCCTGGGCATGAGTAATTCCATTTTTTGCCCTCCGACAAAAAAAAAGGATGCTCTTTCGGCTCGGAGCGTGATCTTCATATCGGGTTGGTTTACATACCGCCCGACAAACCTAAATGCAAGAAGCATGCTCAACGCATTCTTAATTTCACAGGATGGTAGACCGGTTTGTTACTGCATACCCAGATGACTAAAAAAATTTAATTTTATGCAATTCAAATTTAATGTAATACTTTATGGCAATTTTAATTTTAAATAATGGTATCTTAATTTATAGAATGCATTTTTATGTGTCTGACATTTTTTATACAGATGTATATTAATCAATTTTTTATTTATAATCTGACATGTAATTGACACTTACCAATAAATATGTTTCAATGTTTCAATGTTTCACTATCACGTGATAGCTGGCGATTTTAATCTGAATATGATCCGGTGGGAAACTGTTCACCAGTTTCCCACCTGTACAAATTAATCGAGGAACGGTTAAGCTGCAAAATTTGGCATTCGAACTGATGCATCATACTAATCTTAAGAGATTACGAGATTCGAGACTGGTTTACTTTTATTTTTATTTTTTATTTTCGTTTATTCAGGAAACATACAGTCGTACACAAATATTAAAAATTAGAAATTTTAAATACTAATAGACCTAGAGCTCCATATTTTATAAATATATTTTTACAATGGTCTTAAGCGGCACTACTTCATACAATACTATGGAAAAGAAAATACAAGGAAATACAAAATTTGGAAGAGAATTTAGAATTTAGAATTACAAATTAAGAATCGTTACGACTACTACAGCTATTAACTAATAACAATTTTCTAATATTATTTTTAAATTGATAAATAGAGTCTGAGAAAATATCGACATCTGATAAATGCGTATTATAAAAGTTACAAGAACGCCTTATGAAAGAGTTACTAGCATATCTCGTGTTGCACTTAGGGATGTGAAAAATGACGTTTGAACGTGAGGAAATGCGTTTTACTCTGAAAGTTATTGACTCCAAAAGATGAGATGAATCGATAACGTTGTGTAATATTTTATATAGGAAACTAGCATCAAGATAGGAACGCCTCCTATCTAAAGGGTCTAAACCATGCCTTAAAGCAGAGGTATGGTAATCCTGGAAACAATGACCTGTTCTAAAATCCAATGATTTCAGAAATTTATTTTGAATTTTTTCTATGCGTGAGATGTGGACTGCATATTGCGGGTTCCATATAACACTACCAAACTCAAGTATACTGCGGACAAAGGTGTAATATAAGATTTTGAAAGTGAAAGGTCGTCTAAAAGGTTTGGATAAACGTAGAATCAAACCAAGCTGCTTATACGCCCGAGATATAATGTTGTCTATATGAATGTTAAAATTTAGTTTATCATCTAACGTCAAGCCAAGATCTCTGATTGACTTAACGCGAGTAATAATTTTACTAGACAAAGTGTAATTAAATGAAATGGGATTGTGTTTGCGGGAGAAAGTAATAATGTAACACTTGTCAGAATTGAGAATTAATTGGTTTTTCTTACAGTAGTGATCAAACTTTAACAGATCATTTTGTAGATCCTCGCAATCAGATATCGATGAGACTATCTTAAAAATTTTAGTATCATCGGCATATAACAGATGACATGAGTGAACGAAGGTTGATTCGATGTCATTTATATAAAGCGTAAACAAGAACGGACCTAAATGCGAACCCTGGGGGATTCCAGATGTAATATTTAGGAATTTTGAAGTGTACCCTTTGAGCGCCACAGCTTGGCTTCGGTTATTAATATAAGAATTCAGCCATCTTAGGAGGTCGCCGTGTATACCGAGTTTCAGTAATTTCCGTAGCAAAGTTGAATGATTTATCTTGTCAAAGGCTTTGGAAAAATCGGTATACACGGCGTCCACCTGAAATCCAGAATCAAGTGCATTAAGAAGAAAATCAGTATACGTTACTAGATTTGTGTCCACACTACGTCCCCTGAGAAAACCATGCTGGTAGGGGGAAACATGCCTACACAATAGTGAATTTAATTCATTAGTCACAATTTTCTCTAAAATTTTACCAAATATACATAATTTAGATATGGGCCTATATTGTCTCACATCGTGTCTATCTCCACTTTTAAATATTGGGGTTATCAAGGCTTGTTTCCAGACGTTTGGGAAACAACCTTCCGACAACGATTTTTTATATAGCTTAGTGATAGGAACCGTTAGTACTTTAGCGAGTTTATTAATTAATAAGGGGTGCACTTCATCCACACCGGCACCCTTGTTAACATCAGTATTCCTTAGGTGTTTCATAACTAACTCTTCTGAGACGTTAATTGTTGATAAGTTCACGACTGATGTGTCAGGGACTACATCGATATTGACAGTTGTATGGTTCGTGTCAGGTAAGGAAAACACAGAATGGAAATAATCATTGAACATGTTTGTGATGGCTTCGCCATCAGTGGACGTTTCCCCGTCATAGGTCATGTGATCTGGTATGTTATTTGAATTAAACTTAGACTTGATGAAACTCCAAAAGAATTTAGGTGAAATTGTGATTTTATCTTCAGCTAAATTAATGTATTTTGTATAACATTCCGATTCGACCTTCTTTTCCCGCGCTCTTAATATCTGAAATTCCTGATAATCAAGGGGATCCTGATAAATCTTCCATTTCGTATGAACTTTCAATTTTTCACGAATAAGTTTAACAAGTGCTCGGGAATACCAGGGAGGATATCTGGAGTTAACAGAAACTTTGCGTTTAGGTACATATTTATCAATTAACTTATGCAGAGTGCAGTAGAAATATGTGACGGCTGTTTCTGTGTCCATGTCATTAAGAACATCCCAGTTAGTTTCGGACAAGGATTTTCCAATATTATCGAAATCGGCTGCATGAAATAAATACTTATAGCTATCATTAGATACAAGCTGGATACTGTAATCTAAGCTGAAAGTTAAGTCGAGCGCTATATGGTGGGGGTCTTCGGCAGTGAGAGGTGAATCACACGGCGCAACTACACATGTCGAATTGCTAATTATTAAATCTAAAATACGGTCGTTAACATTAGTGCACCAATTAAATTGCTGAAGACCCGTTAGATCCATAAACTCTGATAACATGGTGGCTATAGGATCGCTATTGACTTGGATCGATAATAAAGTATTGTTACCATGAACCCACGAAGCATGCGAAATATTAAAATCACCCAATAATAGGAAAGAGTCGCTATTCTTTTGTTCTACTATATTCGAAACGGAGTCAAAGAACGATTGAAGTTGGGTGGCGTGAAGGGGCCCGTGCGGAAAGTATGAGCAGGCGATGTATAGTGTACGTGCAGCGCACGGGCCGGCGGCGACGGGCGGGCGCAGGCGGGTAGGTCGAGCGCGCGGCGGGGCGGCGGTGGCAGCGGCGGCGGGAGCCAGCTCGATGCTCAACCACAGCTCCTCGGCTGAAGGCGCGCTGCACAGATCATCGCGGCGGCGCGCGCACAGTTCGCTGCGTACGGCTATTAGAACCCCTCCCCCCCGTACGTCTCCACTACCTCGGTCCCGCCTAAACACATTATAGTTGTGGTAAAAATACTCAGCATCGGTAAAATTTGGAGTCAGCCACGTTTCAGACAAACATATAATATCATAATTACATTTTAAAACATTTGATAAGAAGTCATGGGATTTAGTGCGCAGTCCCCTCACGTTCTGGTAATAAATATTTAAACTACTTAATTGAATCATTGTTGACCGGAAAATAACATATATAACTTACAGTAACATTTTTAGATAAACAAAAATAAGTACGTGGCCGAATAGTTATAAAGCTTTTACAATTGTAGTATTCCTCAAACGCATACGATTTAATCTCAACAATAAGTTTAACGCTCAAAATACATGTGTGTTTATATGTAACTATGTAATTAATGGGGCAGGCAATTATAATAAAAAAAAATCCAAAAAGTCGATAGTCTTTCAGCTTTGATGTTAGTCATTGAAGTTTTAATAAATCAGATTCATCACTAACGCGCAACACTTTAGATTTATCATTTTTCCGAAGCAAGATCTTGCAGTCTCTGATCCAAAGATAAGAGTAGTTAAGTTCTACTTTTCGTTCGCGAGACTTCTTTAGCAGCAGTTTGTTAGTGGGTGTCAGGTGCTCGTTGACATAAAGCGGGTAGGCCGCGCCAGGCAGGCCGATGTCAGCTGAGGTGAGGCCGCGGCGCGCGCGCACCGCCGCTAACAACTGGTTTCTGCGATGACGTTGGGTGAAGCGCACAATTATCGACGGATGACGTGTCGGTATAATGCTCTTATTGTTAATATCATTGAAAGGACGAACTCGGTGAATAGTGTCAACGTCGGTTTCCGCGAGTGAGAAACCCACTTTATTGCAGATATCTCGTAATATGGAAGTGATGTTTTCGCCGTTTCTTTCCGGGACGCCCACTATTTCTAGATTATTCAAGCGTGAAAACTGATTTTGTTGGTTACTTTCTTTTTGAAGCTGTGCTATAGTATGCTCGGCGGTGGTAAGACTCTGCTGAAGAGTAGCCAGTGTTGCGGTTTTAGCTTCAACGAGTGCCAACCGTTCCTCCATTTTAGTGAAACGCGAATCGAGGTTGCACAGCTTAGAAGATAAGTCTTGCATGTATTGAGAGGTGCTTTGAAATTCGGACTTAATTGATGATATATCAGACTTCATAGAGTGAAATTCACTCCTAAATTCTTTGAGTTCATTCATCAATTCCGAAAGCGATGGTGACGCGCTTTTTTCCGAATCTACCCTGCAGGTTGGACAGCGCCAGGCCGCTTTTTTTTCCGGTCCCATCTTCCTGTACGTGGTTTCCGCAATTCCGGCACAACCGTAATGAAAACGACCATTGCACTGTGATCCTTGACACGTAACAAAGTCAGTAACAACGTCTTTACACTTAGCACAAAACATTATGTTGATTGTTATAGAAGTAATGCAACGTGAGCCCTATGTAAGAAGTACGGACGGGTTAAAGTCGCGCGAATAGTAAACGTAGGTGCAGATATTCGCGTGTGCGACTGATCGTGACAAGCGCCCGGGCTCGACTGTACGTCAGTTTAATCATTTCAACAATGTGTCGGGAAATACCTTAGACCTGCTGTTTTCGACATTTACTTTAGAAACTGCAAAATGTGATTTTCCAATCAATGGTCAAGGAAGATTCCGCTTACACTTCATTAACTGTAAACGCGAATGAGATTACCATACCTCCCTTGCCCAAAGTCCCCCGTCGTAAGTTCTTATTCAGGAAAGCCGACTACATAAAGTCATTGAGAAACTTCGGAGAAATAATTGGACCCATATTCTCAATCATGGTACTATAGATGACGCAGTTTCAATTTTATATGATAAATTATTTAATTTATATATATATATATATATATATATATATATATATATATATATATTTATATATAATAGAGTGATTGAGGAGACTGTACCTCTAGTATTACTAATAAATCTAACCGCTACCCAATATGGTATAGTCGAGCACTCGTTTGCATTATCAAAGAAAAAAGTAAAGCACACTCACAATGGAAGAGCTATAATAATCCAATTGACTATGCCACATTCTCTCTCCTTAGAAAAAGACAAAAAAATGTGCAAATTTAATGTTATAACTCCTACATAAAAAGATCCCAAACCATAAAAAAATGGATCACAAACACCTATGGACTTATATCAAATCTAAGAGAAAAAGTGAGTCCGGGTACCCGAATACTATGTACGTAGATCAGTGAGGCCTTAAGCTCTTTCTTTGAGAACATACTAATTTTAACATAACACATCCCTGAACTTTTGAAGGCAATCGATCCCAACAAAGGGCCTGGTAATAACGGTATTCCACCTAGTTTTATTATTAGATGTAAAGATTCGATATTGGAACCCCTTAGTTTCATATTTAACCGCTCTGTACGGTTTTCCCTTTGAAGTGGAAGGAGGCACTTATAGTACCGGTTCATAAAAAAGACTCAAGATTTCACGTAGAACAAACACTACAGACCTATATCAATCTTTAAGACCTTTAGGAAGCTGTTTGAAAAACGAATCCTTACCAAAATTTACCCTATACTAATGCAAGGCATTCCAGTGGAGCAACATGTCTTTATTAGGGATCAATCTACCACATCAAACTTGGCTGTGTTTGTTAGTGATGTATGGCATGAGGGCATGAGCTCTCAAGGATAGGTTGATGTAGTCTACACTGACATTGAAAAGGCCTTTGATAGAGTGGACCATATTATCCTGCTTCAGAAACTGCTGCACTAGGTATTCCCGGGGATCTGTTACGATGGGTAAAATAATACACAAATAATCGTCGACAGGTAGTAGCAATAGCTGTACACCGATCTAACCACTTCGATATACCCTCTGGAGTCCCACAAGGATCATTACTCATAGCCACCTTTACTTTATGCAGCATACGTTTCTACGTCAAAGAATGTTTCAAGTATGCAAAATTTATATTTTATACTGATGACAAAAAGATTTACATAAACGTTAGAAGAATTCTTGATTTACAATATCTTCAAGAGGATGAGATAAGATACCACGACAAAAATAGGATAGGTGTAAACACAGGCAATGCGTGCATGTAAGCTTTACAAGGAAATCGAATTATATAGCAACTAATTACAAATTGAACAATGTTTCCATACATAAAAGTACTAAGATAAGAAAGAAAGCATACAGGAATCTTGGCTTTGTAACACGAATATGTAATGACTTCACAGATACGACTTGTATAAAAAATATTTACTTCGCGTACGTTCGTAATGTAATTGAATACTGAAGTCCGATTTGGAATCCACAATACATCGATCGAAAACATGCTAAATAAATTCCTCAAATTTCATAACTATCGCACATAAAACCCAAATTTGACCTACGTAGAATCCTGTGACAAGCGACCACTTATATGTAGACTTGTGCCATATCAACCTACTCTTACCATCGCCACACATACACACACACACACACACACACACACACACACACACACACACACACACACACACACACACACACACACACACACACGCACACGCACACGCACACACACGTGCACACGCGCACACGCGCTCACGCGGACACGCGCTCACGCGAACACACACACACACACCCTCACACACACACATTTTTAGTGTAACCTAATGTATGGTTGTGGAGTTTTGTTCAATAAATAAAATAAAAATAAAATTAGAATAATAATAAAAAAAACATAAAATAATAAATAAAAATAAAAGTAAAAATCAAATAAAAAATGTAATAAAAATGAAATGGGGTTTAGTGAAAATGGTAATTCTTTACCGAATGATTTCATTACCATCCCTAACATAATGCCTGAAAATGTAAGGTAATGAATAATTGGAAAACAATGATGTTTCCGAAAATAATTGTAAATTATAAAGTTATCGATTGATGTTTATCGTGTACCTAATCTCTTACATTGATTCAAATAGGTCTATTACTATTTACCTATTCTAATTTTATTCTAATTACCTATAATAAATATCAAAAATAGGAAACTCTTAATTGCCTTAAAAAAAACGCTGGATTGTAATGATGGATGACCTGTAACAAAGCTCTTTTCTAACAGCGAGTTTATACATACTTCGATTTACAATGACGCACGTTCGCCTCCTCAGTAATTCAGGGAAAGACTTAGATGTGAGGGGCTCAGTGGAGTCGACGTGAACGGACGGACTGAGTCAACACTTTTAATTCCATCGACGCAACGCGACAGGCCTTGACGACTCTCGCTTGAGAAAATTAAAAAGACCGTTTTTTCAGAATTTCGACTAATAATCGATAAAAGAATAGAAGAAGAACTTTTATTAGATTCTTCATGGCTCAGTGAATTTTATATTCTGGAGAAGGATAATACTCTAGAGTTACTACCTGGTCGTTTAGAAATGAAGTGGAATGACATTTGTCCTAGCTTTTTCCGAGATTACTCACTAGCGTTAACACGTAGCTTATAATTGGCTAAGTAAACCGCTGCATCATTACGGCACGTCATCCGCCATTTCGAAAATATCATTCCGCTATCAGTTTATGTCTAGATTGATTGCTCTTGTATTTTTGTTTGATTAAATTGTGAAAAGCGCAAATAAAATGCCGAACCTCTCAAAAGTGATGCACTGCTAGTTATTTTAAACGTTTTATCTTTTATGAGAGATGATAAACGCCTCCAAGCTCCAATAATAGCATTCGAAAATCTGAATAAACGCGTTACTGCTGCGGCACGTCAGTGCTGACAACACATTTTTTTCTAGGTGGTAATTTTATTTAAAAATCCACCGAAATATATTTATTTCGGGTATTTCTTTATATTTATCCTAATTTACGGAAAGCCATCTGAAAGTTGTTACTTAAATAACGTCATCATAATTTTTTAATAGGACTGCGGTATTTCTTGGTATGAGTTCGTAGAAAAAAATATTTATAAAATATTTAATCTTATAAAATACGTATCATAAACCCTCTTACGCGTACAAAACCGCACGTTACGATCAGCATAATGTTAAACTAGTTGGTAAAAACTCATTTTTTATCTGAAAAATTACACATTACGACCATAATGCGTAATTTTTCTACATATTATGATATTCAAATTTCGAACGCCGACGCCCGCCTGCGTGCCGCCCCTCGTTTGTCTGTGAAGTTGGTACTACAGAACAAGCTAAACCACTGCAGAGCCACAAGTTCCTGAACGCATTAAAGAGAGCTTATGATATGTGTGTAGATAAACTAGTGTATGTAACTGTACATAATTAGGCATTAAACTCTCGAGTGATACTCTCGAGTATTAATGCCCTCCATTATGTAGCAGTCACATAAACTAATATAATAACTCGCGAACATCAATTACGACCGGTAGTATTGAACCGCCGCTTGGCCGCTTGAACGCAAAGACCATGACCACAATATTGTTTTAAAAATATAAATAAAATCCCGTTATTCCGCACTTTTTATTTTATTGATTAACTTAATAAGCTATATGTTTTAATTTAAATTTAATAATCATAGCCATATTTTAATAGTGTTATATAAAGTGTTACACAGTGCTTAGTGCATAGGCTTAATTATAACTTAATTATGACTTGTTTGATTGATTGTAGTATATTATTATGATATTATTTAAAGACTTTCTCTTGACTTTTAACTCCCTTTCTTCTTGTTGAATTTCATTAATGGCAAAACAAAATTATCAGAATTATGATGTCAGACAAGTTAGGCGGGCAGCGGAAGGTCTGAGCTTATTGGTTAGACCATGTCGAAGCCTCTCCTATTGCATTTTGCCCAACAAAAGTTAAATGAAGCGTAATGGAAATTGGGGCTTTCAATCGATTGCTTTGGAACAGTTTTGTCCAAAGTGTAGCTCGACCAAAAAGTTTTGATAATGAAACTACCGAGACTGTTTGTTTTCATGAATTTTTGTTCGGTTCTTCTCTTCTCTTTCATTTTATACACCCCACGAAAAAAGAATTGTGTTATAATATTGAAGCTGTCTGTCTATAAGTTTGTGTTTTTGTGTCTATCTGTGGCACCCTATCGGTCAAAAGGGCTTACTGGACGGATTTTAAACTAGTTTATTTGTAATTGATAGTAAACTTCATTTCCATGGTTCTTAAATATGTGTAAAGAAACTATATTTCTTTAACATATTTGTTGTGTAGCACCCCAGCTAATTAAATATGCTGTGACGTTGCAGTCGGTAAAACAGCTACCAGCCTAGGTTATTCTGTAAATGGTACCGTGATTAATGGCGGCTACCACCATTGGTAAAACAGCCTTTGTTTTGACAGATGGAATTCACGATGATGGTGCACATAGTTCGTTGTTATATTATAAAGGGAATCGACTTTGAATAAGAGACTTTTAATGTCGTTTCTTTTTTTCAGGTGGGATGGTGTGAATTAAGTATAACAGTGTAATTAGTTATCCTATGTGTGTTATAAAATAAAAATAAATTGTTTTCAGAGCAACGCAATTGTTTATTTGAAGATTCCTGATAAAATTGATATGATTGATTGAGATATTGTCTTACGTTACGTTACGCTATGTTTAATTAATCTCAGTTCAGTGGTTCGAAAGTTATCTTGTTATCCTCCAAAGTGCACCAGGCTGTGATTGCGGGGTGGATATTCAGAGCATGAAACATATAATCTGAGACTGTGATAATAATATATTAATATGTAATAAAATATGATGGAGACCCCAACGACCTTCACTCAAATTGATGAAGCAGTGGAATGGCTGAAAACCTCAAATTGTACATTTAGCCAGGAACGACTGAAACGCTTCGATTTCTAGTTTTTTCTTCCCCCCCGGTCGGGCAGCGAATTTCGGTAATTTTCACAAAAACAAGTCTATGAAACCGGTTTCTTTTAGTGAATGGCACCCATTCACATATATCCAGAATTCATCACATGAATATCTGTAGACACTACTGAAAAGACATAGGAATACAAACAACAAACTTCGTTCACCTGGATTCTTGAAATTGCTATTTGAGCAATTTAAAAACCATGTTAAAGCGACTTTGTCGAAAAAGGGATATTACAATGTTCAAGATTACTTTTAAATGACGGGACTGTTTGCGGTTAATCTGGCTCAACACAGACCTTGCTGTTAATAATTTTGTAATTATTTATTCCTGATTATGCTCATCCATATTATAATATTTGTATTAATTAAGCACAAGCAATTTTTAAGAGAGATCTAACAATCAATCTGTGGGAGTTTCTACGCCCTCCTTCTCCCACGGTGGTCCAATGTAGAAAAGTGGCAAAAAATGACGATTAGATTAGAATAAAGATATTTGGAATTTGGAATTTGGATGACATCATAATTCATAGTTTTTTATTGAGAAACCAAACTCCTTCAACGATTTTAAATTTACAAAAAGTTGGATCATACTATATGGATGGTCACCCTTTCAAATAAATAAAGAAAATTTTAAATCGGTTAATAAATAATAACAGTTTTGAACATGAAAAAAACAACCGAATCGTGAATACCCTCCTTTTTATGAAGTCGGTTCAAAAGCTTAACAAGTAGGTTTAAATTTTTGTTTCGCGGGGTTGTCAACAGTATATTGTTCACAACAACGTATAAATGTTTATGTTTACTCATGTTTAGGTATAGCTTCACCATATGGTGTGGCAGAGGCACAACAGTGCCCACGTTTAGAACTTGATGTTGCGTAAAAAGAGGGCATATGTTTAGTTGCTGCGGAAATGCCGTTAATTAATATACACTTTGACATAGTCGACAGACACACAGTAGATTTTGCAGAGAAGCTGGAAATCGAAAAAAAACAACCTACATGAGTATTACTATTAGTCATAAAGAGTAAAAGTAAAAAAAAATTAGTTGATTCGTTAAGTAGCCATAAATTAATTGCTTTGCTGCGTTTTTATTATTATTATTATAAACTGATTGCTGTGCCTGAATAATACTTTTATGTACACACGTATCATAAAACCTCTACACCTCTAAAACGTCGTCCAAAAACCGCACGTTACGATCAGCATAATGTTAAACTTTGTAAAAACTCATTTCTTATCTGAATATTGAACATTATGACCATAATGTATAAATTTTCTACACATTATGACATTCAAATTTCGAACGCCAACGCCCGCCTGCGTGCCGCCCACAGACTTGAATAGTAGGGACAGGGCACGGAGCGCTTGAAAGTGTCGCTACAAAAACAGTACAAAATCGGGAAAATTGGACTGTTTGCAATCAGTCGCGCTTGGACGGTGACAGCCGATTGACATATCGGCACCAAAAACAAAAATGGTGACCTGCGACGTAAAAAGGTGTAAATCATACCCAAATCGCAAAACACAAAAACAGGGAGTGTCGTATCACAAGTAACTATTATATTTTCAATTTATTTATTTATTTATTTATTTATTTATTCAATAGTTTACAATAAGGCTTACAGTAATTATTTACCAAATTGCACTTATTGCTAGATAATTAGTAACAAAAAGCAACACTTATCATTTATCTGTAGAAACTAAATAGTAGAGTCAGATCGTTTGTTAACTTTGGGATTGTATCAGAGAATATGTCAACCAGCTGACCCACCCTGACAAGTTCATTTATGAGAGCTATAGCTCTTGGGGTAGGCGCGTTTTCACCGCGCAGGCTGCGAAAATGATGGGCCGAAGCCAATAGTGGTGGCCGCCGCCGAAGCATACCAGATCGCAATTTGGGGACTATTATAGAGATGCTGTGCAAAACGCTTGGATTATTTACCGTGTTTCGCAATGTACTGATATAGTGGACAAATAGGGCCAGCTTTCTTCTAAGCTCTAGAGTACACAGGCCAACCATACCCACCACAAATAGGGAGGGGAAAAGGAAAGGATAATAACCATACATTCGTTTGTAGAGGTATCTAGCAAACTTCCTTTGTATTCGCTCTATCATAATAGTGTATTTATCCTCGCGAGGATCCCAAACTATAGCGTCAAACTCCAGCCTACTACGAACAAATGCGTTGTAGAGCATAATAGCAACTTTCGGATCTCTAAAATGAGAAGCAGTCCGCATGATGAACCCTAAAGTCCTGCTGGCATTTTTGCAAGTGGTTTTAATGTGATCGCTAAAGGTTAATTTTTGGTCCAACATTATCCCCAGATCACGGATCTTGTCAACCCTTTCCATGACTTGTCCGTCTAGCGTGTATAGATTTATTGCAGGTGCGCGTTGCCTAGAAAACGCAATGACTTTACACTTTGCAATATTCAAATCAAGTTTATTTGATTTGCTCCACTTAGCTGCAGCGTTTACATCATCCTGCATTCTTTGACCATCGGCAGCAACTCTACAAGGTGTGAACAATTTTAAGTCATCAGCAAACATGAGACATCTACACCCCTTCACAACGTCAGGGAGATCATTTATCATGAGCGCGAACAACGTGTGCTACCCTGGATTACCCCAGATCTAGTGTAGTAGTCGACAGAACGGTATTTTTGAAGCTGGACATACTGGACACGATCACTCAAGTAACTGGCAATAAATTTTAGAAGTTTGGGTGTGAAACCAAAGCCAGATAGCTTACGTAGGAGTATATCATTATCAACAGTATCAAAAGCCTTCCGAAAGTCAAAAAATGCAGCGTCAACTTGACAACCTGTGTCCATTTGACAAAGAGTGTAGTCAACGAAGTTAATATGGTTCGTTGTGGTAGATCGCCCTGCACGAAAACCATGCTGTGCGTCTGCAAGACGAATCTCTACCTGTCGAGTTATTTGCGCATTAAGTATATGTTCAAAGACTTTACAAAAACCTGACAAGACAGCAATAGGCCTAAACTCAGTCACATCAATAGAGCTAGATTTAGGCACCGGCGTAACTCTCGATCTCTTCCATTTACTGGGAAATTTACATTGCTTTATAGAGAGGCCAAATAAATGTTCCTATATTTGAAAAACGATCCGATTTGGTTATTTTTCTATTCGTAATGTCAAGATTACTATTCGTAATGTCATTAGATTACTATTCGTAATGTCATTTGGTTCCCCCCCCCCCCCCCCCCCCCTATTTCAGTCAGTTAGAGTTTGTATTTCACTGTTTTCGTTTTAATTTGAAATGTAATTAATTACGTTTCGTCGTATTTACGTTGAAATACAAGGTACACTATCCGCGGTTGGTTTCCCATACTGGGTGACAAGAGTCAATGTGCTCACTTTTAGTCTGAAAATGTGCTCACTTTTAGCCAGTTATGATGACAGGGGGTTAGTTGGGCATAGCCCAGCTATGGAGTGATAAAACAACACACTTCCCTAATATTGTGTCTATACACCACAAATCGGAACGTGACCGACCGTGACGCCGTTACAATTTTTCGTACTGTCTTGGTTCCGACGAATTCCGACAGGGGCGCTATTTTTCTTAGCCTCAAAATGGTAAGAAATTTAGTACGGGAAGGCCTATCCTTAGTATTTATATCGATGGTGACGCCCCTACTTTGTCTGTGAAGTTGGTACTACAGAACAAGCTAAACAACTCAATGCCACAATGCCGGTCAAACATGCGGTTCCTGAACACATCAAGTGTGATACTCTCTCGAGTGATATTATTATGAAACTCGCCTTCGGCTCGTTTTATAAACCCACTCTCGAGTTTTAGTGCCCTCCATTATGTATCAGTCTCATAAACTACTACTAAGATAGGAATACATAAAATAAGACATGCTTAGAAGGTAACTATATTTTATTTTGGCATGTTTGGTCTGTAATGCCAACTGCAAATATGCAACAAACTCTCTCGAGTGATATTATTATGAAACTCGCCTTCGGCTCGTTTCATAAACCCACTCTCGAGTTTTAGTGCCCTCCATTATGTATCAGTCTCATAAACTACTACTAAGCTAGGAATACATAAAATAAGACGTGCTTAGAAGGTACCTATATTTTATTTTGGCATGTTTGGTCTGTAATGCCAACTGCAAATATGTAACACAAGTTGTTATCAATATTTCTGCGTAGGCTTGAGCATTGAGACTTTATTTGGTTTCGTACAATTATTACATAAAAGCATCAAGCACTTGTTACAACAACCTTTGTAAATCACCTGTTTATATAAACATGGAAAATAACGTGTTTACCGAGGCTACTAAAATTAAGAACTTTTTAATGCATCGGGAAACCTTCAATCTTCATAGCTGCGGCGTTAGGATAGCCCCCTGTCGCGCAAAAATTGTGTACTAAGTGCAAAAGCACTAAAAATAATAATAAAAATCGGGGGCGTCGACCACAGGTACGTCGACCACTGGGGGCTTAAGTCGATAGCGCTAGCTTTGAGAGTTTACAGTAAAGTAAAAGGATGCAAATGATGCAAAATAAGGAATACGCCACGCAAAATGGATTGTTGTGTTGAGTTACCGTGCAAACCTGAACGGTAAAAGGCGCGTTATGTGTATATCCGACTGCACAAGAAGGAGGGTAATGATTTTCGAGCATATGTATGACCATTCCTTTAGCACGCGCTACTGCCCAATCGGCTTGACGGATTTTATTAAATGAGGTATCATAATAATCATCATCATCATTAATAATCATTTCTAATAGTGTCAGAAACCTACAAGTCTACCGCAGAAAAGACGTTCTCCGGTACCAACGTCTCCATAGTGACCGGCTCCCGCTTCCTAGGAGGCTACATAGGGACAGGAGGGGACGACTTCGTAAAAAAGAATGTAACCGAATGGATATCTATCATCGAGAGAATCACAACAATCTGCAAAAACTCACCTCAAGCCGCTTACACTGCCCTAACTAAAGCAGCTCAGTTTAAACGGTCCTTCCTACTACGTGTCTTAAAAAATGCAGAAGAACTTTTTGAACCCTTAACTAACACATTACACGACAAATTCATACCAACACTAATCGGAGGCGAAATCACAAAACTTGAATCCCAGCTATTTACCCTCCCAGTCCACAAAGGCGGACTTGCCCTTTCTGACCCCTTCAACACACCAAACCGTGCATACCAAATCTCAAAACAGGGATCTACAATACTTTCAACAACCCTAACCGAGATGAAAGACATAAACCTTGCTGAACACTACAATTCTTTGCGTGACGCAAGAAAGGAAGGAAACAAGGAAAAAGAAACATACGAGAACGAAACTCTAGAAAGCATTCTAACAAAATTACCATCCAAAAAGAAAAGAGCAATAGAAAGATCAATAGCGACAAAAATGAAAACAAAAACATCAACATGGCTTTCAGTAATACCGACAAGAAAAGACAACTTCGACTTATCACCCCACGAATTTAGAGATGCCCTGGCCATAAGATACCACCGCACACCAATCTCCATGCCTGCGACTTGCGGCGGCTGCGGCCATGACAACTTCAACGTGGACCACGCCTTGTACTGCAAAACAGGTGGCCTCCTTATCACACGCAGACATAACGAAATAAGGGATCTTTTCTGTGAACTGTGCCAGCAAGCCTGGGGAAACGTCACGAAAGAGCCAGTCATCTCCGAAGGTGATACTGGGCTGCGCGGAGACTTGGCTTGTCGGGGGGTATGGATTGCCCAGAGGGAGGCGTTATTTGATATCCGTGTCATAGACACCGACGCTCCCTCCCACGCATCACGCCCCGTAGCGGCTGTCCTTCGTTCAGCTGAAGAAGAAAAGAAAAGGAAGTACTGCGACCCATGCGAGACGCGCCACACCACCTTCACCCCTTTAGTAACCTCTGTCGACGGAGTTTTTGCTCCACAAATGATATCATTCACTAAACACCTCGCCGAAACGCTGGCGGACCGCTGGAACCGGACCCCTGCCACAATAATGGGCTGGCTACGAGCAAGAATTCAAACCGCCATCATCAGGGCTAGCAGCATGTGCATCCGCGGCACCCGCCATAGGTGGAATCGCACAGGCCTATATGAGGATGGAGCGGCAGTCCCACACGTCTTGAACTAGAATGAATATCTTATTAATATTCTTTGTACTTATTTTCATGAATCTTTTGCTTAATAAATTTCTTATGCATCTGGTTACAATTATACCAGATCAAGTGACAAGTGAAAAAAAAAAATCGTTGGAGTTTTGGTTGTGGGAATGTCAAAGAAAATCATATAATTTTAGTGAAATGTCAACAGGATCTATTTTAGATTGCAAAAATGTAGGTAGTTTACAAAGTAATTGATGCGGCCACTTTCATACTCCACGTACGTAACGAAGGTATCATAAGTTTGAATGAAAATGCAGTTGGATTATTTGCTTTTATAATCTTGTAATTATACTTGTTTGTTCTTAATTAGATAAGATCAGCGGTATGCTATGCACATATGTTTTGGTGATCTGAAAACGGAGGAGTATAAACTTCAGAGGCTGATTTTGCTTTCGTCTGTCTGTGCCTGTCAGTTCCAGTCTAGGGGCCATAGTTTTCAAGCGATCCTCACAAAACTTGGCACACGTACCTTGAAAAAAATTTTTTTTTCGAGAGCTTTTCTCGATTTTCTTCTTGGCGGGGGAGTTATGACGTCATAAATTTTTTGTATGGGTTTTTTTTTTCTGAAACCTATCGTGTTGGATATCAAATTGAAGGGGTTTATGAGCCGGTTCTAAAAATATACTATACCATTACCTTTCGGCCGCCTGTTTTCTAAAAATCTTAGCAATACTTTCAAAACATACTAAATTAAGACTCCTCGAAGTAGGTGACGAATTATTAAAGAGACCATGACCTAAACAGACAATGAGAGTGAGTGAAATAGACTATATTAAATTCGTGAAAAGTCGATAGATTGTATTTTAAATCGCAAAATGTAGTTTACAAAGTTATTGGTGCGGCTACTTTACTACTTGATTTTGATTGAATCTAAAATACTTATCTATAAATTGGTTAACAGTCCCCCCTGTTAGCGAGGTCTACTGCCCACAGGGCCACTAGTTATTATTTGGAGACTTCTTTCGACTGCATTTAATCCGGTACCATTTCGTATTTTTTTATTGTACTCACTAAACAGACGACATATTATAACATAATATAGAAAAAAAACATGTACGAAGGCGAGCTTATCTCAAACAAGAGATTTCCAGCAAACCATGATGGTTAGGAGAAGTGATGGTTGAGCGGGGGAAGAATTATTATCCTATTCATTCATCCAAATGTTATTTTTTCGTGGAAAGATTCGTTGGAAAGAAAGTGGTTAATATTGTCTATCATAATGAATGACATACAGCCAACAACCCTTGTGCTATAACCTGACTCGAATTAACAAAATGTGAATGTTTTAACTAACTAAACAACCGACAAACCTATTCAACCTTTCTTGGATTTTCTTCATTAACAAAAAAGCCCCTAGAGAAAGGGTTCCCCTTTCACTAGGGGCGCGTATTATAATACCAAAAGTTTATTGGAATCCCTACGATTGGAATCCCTACGTCGAAATCATCGAAATTCAAAAAACCTAAAGTTGTGTATTCCGTAGTCCCAAATCGCTTTTATAGGAATAAACTAAGAAAAATCTCAGAGAGAGAAAATATATTTTAATTTGTGTTTATTTGTTTAATGGGATGGTACTTCCCCCAAATCGCTTAGTGCTATTGTCCGAAAAACGGCGTCACCTTCTTTTAACGGTTCAGTGATGACCTTTTCAGCTTTACGTTACCTTCAGTTAAGTTTGTAATGTCACCAGTATTGCTAGCTTTTGAAAAATGTGCTTCTCAAAAGTTAGGGAGAAAATATCAAACTAATGTTCATTCGTTCTTGTTGCCGATACTCGTATGTATCATTTGTAAATAATTTACGTATTTCGTCTTGTGACGAAGTTGTAGGTAGACTAAATTCCGGCTTCCCTATTTATGAAAGTGAAGAATTGTAATGTGAATCTGGCAACCTGAAATTGCATATTTTTGCGTGACACATAAGCACTACAGCCAACTTAACGGCGAAGGGAATTTAAAGCTGAAACCCACTTTAGAACTAATAACTGAAATCTTAAAAAATATATGTTAAAAAGCTATATCAATAGGTTACTCGTATTTTAATCAACGCGCGTGTATCGGCCAAATTAGCAACTCGACTCGTGGTGGACACATATTAAACAAAGGGTCACAACAGCTCACACCACAACACGGCTGTTACGCCAGTTGTTGCGGCAGAACAGTGCGACACATTTTTCGCACTGTTTTGTGTTTCCTTTTCAAAGACCACTGATTTCCAAACACAGAGTTTTAAGCTATTGTGAGAAACATTTTTAGTGTCCTTTTTGGGTTTCGTTCAGCACCACGGGTGATGAGTTATATGCATTATGGTCTGACTCCGTCGAAAAAAGTGTGTCATTTTTAACGACCTCCACATTATGGGTATCAAATAAAAGTCTCATAAAACACAGTATACCATCAAAAAAATCCAAGTGCAAGATGGCCACCACCACAAAATAGCGGACTACATGATGGTTTTCAAATTTATCAATATGGGTATGAAATGAAAGGGCTGGATTAGTAGAATACAGTACACCACTGAATATCAAAAACCAAGTTGCCTGCGACCATAAAATGGTGAATAACATAGGTACTATATTTTTTATTCAATATGGGCATCGAACGAAAGGGTTTGACTAGGAGAACATATATATAGTATACTTTGAAAATAATAATAATATTTCATAACAAAAACCTACCGTATAGTGGACGGCCAAGCCATGTGTGTTAAATCATCACTGTACATATGTAACAGAGAAGCCGTAGGCCGAGCGAAGCAAATATAACTGCGGCGCGAGGCCGTAGGCTGCACCATATGCTAATAAATATACAATATCATAAAATAGAGCGGCACCAGGAGACAACCAAGCATTGCGAATACACCACTATCTATAAGAAAAATGCGAGGCCGTAAGCTATGTGTGAGAAAAGAGCAAAATAAAAAAAGTTCCAGGCTGTAAGCCAAGCGAAGCAAAACGAAAATAAACCACACCAACAGAGGTGCGAGGCATTTCATGTGTTAAAAAACCCTACTATATCTAAGTCAAGTCAAGCGTTATTAATGGCTCACAATAGGCAGAAAATGCGAGGCCGAAGGCCGGGCCATACATTATAAAAACATTATGTGACAAAATAGTAAAATACGCGAGAAAAGTGCGAGACCAGTTCTGGGCATTAAAAATAAAACATAATTAATTTCAAAATAATATATATTAATTAGTAAATTACACAACATATAAAACCAATGTTTCTTATTTAGGCAGGTAAGTATCAAATTATGCTAATTTCGCTAGCTTTTAATTCAAAAAATAAAAAGATCAAAATTTTATTAAATAACAAATTAAAGACATCAACATTTATACGAGGAACATAATTATTATAAGCTATCTTTGATGTTATTTTTATATTAGGAACTAATTACATAATTGAATTATTTACTCACACCAATCTTATATTTATCTTTGAAATAATTAGACTCATTATTCCAATTGGAATTTAATTGTGTTGTGTCTCACAATCCACAGCTGGCCAGTTATGGATTAGTGCGTTCTGAAACAACACGATCCCATAATACTCATATTAACAATTCAGTTAAGAACACACAACAAATAACAGACCTATAGCTTATCAAATTCGTACGTAGCACTCCCATGGTCTGCGGGCGACGGGGGACGAAAGATGCGGGGGCTGCGAGGGCGAGAAAGAAGAGCGCGGGCGACGGGGCGCGTAGTAGGAACAGCCCGCGCTCTTCTTTCCCGCAATCAATTTTCAAGCCCGTCAACAAAAGTGGCTTCTTACGTCAAGGTGAAGTTTGACACACGACAGCTGTCTATAGTATCAGTGATGCCATAATGCATGATGCAATATTGTAAGGACCACACATAAGAAATGAAAATAATGGCCTTAGGTTAAGCCGCTTTGAAGTCACAAATGTCCAAATAGGGTTCAGTGTTCATCCACCGGATACATGTTATTTTTTCTGGCTTAGCCAGCGCGAGGCCGTAGGCCAAGGAAGGTGTTGAAAAATAGTGCTAGATCTAAAAATAGTGCTAGATCTAAGAATAGTGCGACATGAAAAGGCGATAATAAAAAAAGCATGGCCGAAGGCCGTGTAGGTACTCGTAGATCAGCGCGAAGCCAAAGGCCAAGCCATGCGTGATAAAGCAGCATTGCTTGTAAAAAAAAGTGCATGGCAAGGCTTAGAAAACCAAAAGAAAACATATCACATATAAAATGCCAAATCAAGATTTAAAAAAATATCTGCTGCTTGACTGATGTATAAATAATTCAGTGATCGTGGATCTCACTGGAGCTTGTATGCCATTGACACTGTTCCGGACGCCGAATATTTTCAATCTTATGGCTTGGAAATATAAAATATTAATTACCCAAACCAATTAATAATTAAAACAATGTCCGACTTCTAATAAGTTAAGATGGTGTGTTTTTCATTAAACAGGAATAGTTTTTGTGTCACAAGAGAGCAAAATTATGTATTTACGGCGAGGGCGGTACATTGAATCTAGAGTGAAGGGAAGGATTCTAAGTTAGAATCCTGAGCGTAACGAAGGATTCAAGCGTTAACGCCCATGACGAAAATAATTTTGCTCCTCAGTGACACATACAACTTTTCACACCGACTATGAGGAAAATTTAAATTAAATGCTCTAAAAATTAAATAACTATACTTTGAATTCCACTTTCACCACTTTTACAGTAATCGAACAACGTAAACAAAACTTTTTTTCATAATGGTGGATTGTGAAAGATTAGGGAAAGATTACCACAGATAAAATATTCCTGTGTACTTTTACTAATGTGTAAAAATTATCGAATCGATTATTACAATGGTTTCGGATATCAATATTCATCATATCACAATAACAGTCATCGATAGTTTTGATTGCAGTAAAACAAATAATTTATTGTGAAATTTTTTTTAATACTACGAAAAAATTATTATTTTTAATACAACGTTGTTAAAGTTAAAACTTGAAACATGTTCGTTTTTAATCGACTATGTCATCGTAGTCGTTTGTAATGTTATTTCATAATTACATTCGATTATTTTAGTCTGTGTTCAATAGGTGCATTGCGTAAATGCTACATGCCAATGAATAAATTAAAAAAGTAGCTTGAACAGAAAAGTAGCATTTTGCTCCCTCTCGCCGTGGAGCAAAACTTACTTTTCCGAATGAAAGGTGGGAAATAGTTATTTGTGTTACAAGGGAGCAAAATGATGTATTTACGGCGAGGGCGGTACATTGAATCAAGAGTGAAGGGAAGGATTCTTTCGCTCAGGATTCTAAGTTAGAATCCTGAGCGTAACGAAGGATTCAAGCGTTAACGCCCATGACGAAAATAATTTTGCTGACACATACAACTTTTCACACCGACTATGAGGAAAATTTTAATTAAATGCTCTAAAAAAATATGTATACTTTGAATTATACTTTCACCACTTTTTTAGTAATCGAACAACGTAAACAAAACTTTTTTTATAATGGGGGTTTGTGAAGGATTAGGGAAAGGTCACCACAGATAAAATATTCCTGAGTACTTTTACTAATGTGTAAAAATAATCGAATCGAATATCACAATGGTTTCGGATATCAATATTCATCATATTCCAATAACAATCATAGATTGTTTTGATTTCAGTAAAACATATCATTTATTGTGACATTGTTCTAAAATATTACGAAAAATTCATAAATTTTCATATAACGTTGTTAAAGTTAAAACTTGAAACATGTTCGTTTTTAATCGGCTACGTCATCGTAGTCAATTGTAATGTAATTTCATAATTACATTCGATTATTTTAGTCTGTGTTCAATAGGTACATTGCGTAAATGCTTCATGCCAATGAATAAAATAAAAAAGTAGCTTGAACAGAAAAGTAGCATTTTGCTCCTTTTCGTCGTGAGGCAAAACTTACTTTTCCGAATGAAAGGTGTGAAAAAACTATGTCCTACCTATGTAAAAGGCTCGCACTCCGAGTACAAGTAATTTCGAACATTGACTCTTTCGCGCGCGCGTAGATTTTATTGGCGTCGCGCTCGAACAGTTCAAGTACGAGAATGCCGGCCATATAATTTACACTAGAATAAAAGAGACAAGTAGTTAAGGGTCATTTTCATTTCATTTTTTTAACTAATGGCAATCTGTCCTGCTATTGCCAGACAATTTCTGCCAGTATCATGTAGTGGAGGCACATGTGAAGAGACGCGGGGTAAATCTTAAATTGGCTGAATACATTTTAGTAGGTGTCTATCCGAAATAAAGTTTTACATTATCGGTTAGTTCCATGCAATATATACATAACACACACAAAATAAACTAAGGGACAACACAATAACATAAAGGGAAGGAAGGGGATACATATCTATTATAATTTTATTTTGTTAATATGGATAAATTTAGCTAATAAAAATACTATCTTTGGGTTGGGGAATAGAGAAAGAAGGTGGCGAATATTAGTAGGGATAGGGAGACCGATTGAGGGTATTAGGGAGTACAAGGAATCAAGGCCATAAATGGGGCAGTTAAAGAAAATATGGTCAACGGACCCATCCTCAAGACCGCACTCGCAAATGGAGGAATCTCTGATTTTTATCTTCTTTAAAAACACTGGAGAACAGCAGTGACCTAAGCGTATTCTGCATAAAATTGTCACTAATATCTTTGGTAGTTTTTTAAAATTGAAAAACCATGGTTTGCTTGGAATACTTGGCTGAATTGAAGCGTAAAAAGCTCCTTTATTTCGACTTGATTCATGCCACACATCTGACCAAGTCTTCTGAAGATCTTTACCAGGAATGCTGAGCAAGTCATAACAGTGGTTAGAGAAGTACTTTCGATTACTGTTATTATCTAAGGCCGCACTTTTAGCCAACTCATCAACGTGATCATTACCAATAATGCCAGAATGACTAGGGATCCAAACCAAAATTACAGCAAAATTTTTTTGGGAACATTTATAAAGGATATTTTTGATTTCCATAATAATATTACTATGCACTTTTGATTTAAATTGGTTTTGTTGGAGGGCTTGTAAGCAACTTTTGGAGTCCGAAATTATTAAAGATTGTCTTATATTATGGGATTCAATAAACGAGCAAGCTTCCAAGATCGCAAGGCATTCTCCTGTGTACACTATGCTTTGAGGCGGGCTCTGAAGTTTAATTTCTATTTTAGAATTTTTAAAGTATACTGCGAAACCAGTCGGAACAGTCTCTTCCAGCCTGGAGGCGTCAGTATAAAAATATTGCCAGTCTTCCCATCATGATCTTAAAACCGAGTTGAAGGACGAGTTTGCTAAAGGAGAACCTTTTACAATATTAAGATCCAAAATAATTTTCGGAGTGAAGAGGACAGTTGGCAGGGGGAAACAATATAATGGTAATTTATCCTTTCGGATGATTGGGCAGGAGTCCTCGATGTTTTTAAGCTTTCGGAAACTATTGAGAATAAGAGGAGGACTCTTACATTTCCAATATTCATTACGAATATTGCAAATATTATTAAGGGATTCTAATTTAAAAAAAAGAGGATGGTATTTGAGAATAAATAAGCCCTATATATAAACCGGTCAGAGAGATATTGTCTCCTTAGAATCAAAGAAGGATCTCCGCACTCCACCTGTAGGGCATTTATAGGAGATGATTTCATGCATCCAGTTATAATTCTAAGTGCCTTAGATTGGATACCATCCAATTTGCGAAGAGCCAGTTTACTACAAGGTTCTAAAAGATAGGATCCATAGTCAAGTACACTCCTAATGAGGGCATTATACATCAATTTCAGAGTAAATGGGTGGGCACCCCACCATACCCCAGAGAGAACTCGAAGAATATTTATTGTCTTTTCGCATTTATTAACAATATAATTTAGATGAACGGAACCAGATAATTTTGAGTCTAGGAATACGCCTAAGAATTTTACAGAATTACGAACAGGGATAGAGGAATTGTTTATTTTTAAATCTATGTCAGTAATGCCCCTCTTCCTAGAAAACACTACCACAGTGCTCTTAGAAGCTGATAGATTGAGACCATTGGATAGCAGCCAAGCAATCAATGAGTTGAGAGAGACTTGCATTGACTCCCCAGCATCTTCAACACTTGAGCTAGGAATGTACAGACACAGATCGTCAGCATATCGTAAATTTTTACAATCGTTATTTAGGGAAGTATGAAGAGAAGCAGTATAAATATTATATAGTAGAGGACTGAGAACAGATCCCTGGGGGAGGCCTCTCCACACCGTACGGGGTTCAAAGCTCTCGCCAGGGATACGAAGTGAGATTGATCTGGACATAAGCAGACTGCAAATGCAGTTTCTCATTCTTACAGGGATGTTCAGCTATTGTAACTTGTACCTGAGCACTGAAAGAAGTACATTGTCATAAGCAGCAGATATGTCCAAGAACACCGCTAGGACAGATTGTTTTTTGGAGAAAGCTAGCCGAACATCAGTGATGAATATGCTAAGACTATCAGATGTACTGTAGCCTTTGCGAAAACCAAATTGAGATTGAGCAAGGATACCCTTAGACTCCACAAACCACTCCAATCGATTCTTAATGAGATGCTCTAGGGTTTTTGCCAAGACCGAAGACAGGGCTATAGGTCTATAATGATCAGCTACATCCGGGGACTTACCGGGTTTCAGAAGGGGGATAACGATTTGTTCCTTCCAAGAGTCTGGAACATAACCTGTATTATAAAAAATGTTCACAAGTTTTAACAGATACTCTAAAGCTGGCAGGCCTGCATTTGTTAGAAATGAATATGGAAATCCATCCATTCCAGGGGCTGAGTCGCGGACATGGGATAATACTGATTGAAGTTCTGCAATGGAAAATGAAGCATCCAAAGGGTCATTGATAGTAGGTAATGTATGGGAATTGCAAGATTCCTCTAGGAGAGGGACATAGCCAGGAGCCAATTTATTAAGGAAATTTATAGCAATATGATGGGGGATGCGGGGAGAGTTATGATGAACACAACCCTTTCTATACCTGTTAATATAATGCCAAACCAAACTAGCTGGAGTTGATGGAGAAAGAGTGGAACAAAATCGTTTCCACCCCTGGTATTTTTTCTTTCTAAAGAGACGTCTGGATCTAGCCACTATTTTACGATAACTAACTAGGTTATCAACGGTCATAGCAGATATGTAGATTACTTCAGCATTATTGCGAGCTTTGATTATTTCTGTACACTCTCTATCCCACCATGGTGGAGAAGATACTTTTTCAGAAGCCGAGTTCTTAAGCGGGATCGATTCATCAGCAGCAGATGATATAGCGTTAGTGAATTGAGAGTAGCAATCAACAGCATTGCCCTCATGAACATCAGGAAGAGAGCTGGTGAGTAGGCTAAGTTTATCAGAATAACCATCCCAGTTGGCTTGAGACACACGGTACTTTAATAAGGGGTTGAAGTCCCTGTGGGGGATGGATGACGAAGGAATGGTCATTTTTAATGGGAAGTGGTCACTACCATGTGTAAGGTTCAACCTATGCCTGAACATTTCGGAACGCTGCAGCTTGTCAACATCAGCTCTGTAATATTTGCTTAAATAAAACTATAGAAGTGGCTAGAAATACAAGAATATCACTCACTACCAAAGGAGAAGTGTTAAACTCAGTGAAAAATTGTTATCCACACCATTCAAGCAACAGTGATGCAATAAAATATGAATTTCCTGTCATAACGACCAACCGAAATAATTTACAAATACAGTGACAATACACAAAGAAATCACAGCAAGAATACGTTTTGAAGGTTAGTCTACGTGTGCCAATAATATTACTCAATACTGCACTCCCTAAAAGACTTCTAAGAAAACATAACCTATAATTTTCATCATATGTATTCTAACGGTTATTTATTATCGTAAACAAGTTATGTGGCATTTGCGGACGGCTACAAACTTGACGGACTTAAAGGTGCGTTTCAAAGTCTAACCAACGAGTGGTGGAACTCACCAAACGAAGATTGCGTTTTGTTTCACTGCATGCAATCTTACATTGTCGACCAATATGGATCAAACCGACTTCGTTACTATTAGATCCCGATACCGGAGAAACTCGTATGGTGATGAACCAAACTCATCCCTATTCGAAACTACAAGCCAGAGCCTACCCAACACATCGTGTGATATCAGTCAAAATGTAATATCACAAGAAGAAATACAAAAAATAAAAAATGATTTACATTCAGCAGAACAGGAGATTGAAAACCTGCTAACTGAAAATATGAAACTGAAAAGTGAAATAGAAAAATCTAATAAATTAATCGAAGTATACAAAGCATTTAAATTTTCTGAAACAATTATGACACCAATAACAGCAAGACGAAGAAAAAAGCCCAGAAAGGCACTGTTGGACTCAAATATAAACAAAAAACTGATCTTTTTATCAAGAGATTCAAATCAAAACAGTTCAATACAAGACAATGACGACGATGTATCAAAGATCATTAACGAAAACAAAAAAGAACACAATGATAACAGTCAAACAAAAGTACGGAATGAAGACATACATCCAGATCAACCAATAAATGACCAAGAATTCAATACAAATACGGAGAAAATTACAGAAGCGATTATCGAAACCATGGTGGAGACTAGCCCTGGACCCTCGCTGGATCCTAACGTCAAGAACACACTGAAAGCAAGCGCTGAAACAACTACGAAAACAAACGATGAGGCCAACAACAAGGGAAAAATAACAACTCAGATTGGAAAGACAAATAATGAAATCATACAGCAAGAAGAACGTACATTGGACTTATATATGGAAGCAAATAAACCCCAAGAAACAAAACAAAGTGAGAAAGACAAAACAACACAAGCAAACAATGAGACTAAGGTCGACGCAAAAATACCAAAACGTAAGAGGAAAATTATAATAATTGGCGACCAACAAAGTGGAGGGATGAGAAATGCGCTTCAGACCCTAGTAGGACCTAAATTCTTAGTGACATGTTTCTGGAAGGCCGGAGCTAGACTTAGCGACATAAATACAGCAGAGAGAGCAGAAATATCAACACTAACTGATCAAATTTACGTGATACTGATGGGTGGTATAAATGAAGTAAACCCGTTTGAATTTACGTCAAGCATGATAGTATGGCTGCATTCTAACAAGAATTTAAATATCATTGTGTGTGAGATTCCATACAATAAGAATTTACAGGAATCCAAATTAAACTACGAACTTAGACTGATCTGCAAACAATACAACAACGTCTCGTTCCTTGATATGAACTACGGAAGATTTCAATCCACAAAACATACTTTTACAAGAAACCTTAGCAGATCACTATTAAGAATGCTGTTGCAAAAAGACTATGCCGCCGAAAGAGATAAGTATCAGAACATGCTTAATCAACGACACGTTTCCAATCAACTGCGGGCTTCCAAAGAACAGATAGACAGGTGTACACAGACGGATGCAGACTTGAATGAAAATAACGACACATCAACAAGTAACATAAATATATCAGACAAAGACAAATCTGCGAACTCTGTAGTGTCAAATAATAACAAAAGTAATAAAACAGCAGGTGACAAAGAAAATGAGAGAGACAAGAGCAATAGAGAGTTATTTCGTGTTTAAAAAAATAAATATATTGCACCAAAACATTAGCGGACTCATAAGCAAGTGTGAACTACTAACTGTACATTTGGATGAACTAGAAAGAGATGACGTTTCTGTGGATGTTATATGTGTAACAGAACATAATATGATGCAAGGTGATGAAAATCAACTATGTATTCCAAATTTCCAGTTAGCGTCATGTTATTCACGCATGAGCAGAAAGGGTGGATCATGTATATTGGTAAGGAATAAACATAAATCAAAAGATCTTGACGGTTTACGACGCTTCAACACACCCAATACACTAGAATGTTCTGCGATTGAACTCGTCAATCACAACATAATAATTATGTGCATCTATAGAATCCCTAAATATCATTTGACAGATTTAAATCCATTCTTTGAGAACCTCTATGACATTCTGCAGGAATACGCATGCAATAATAAATATCTTATAATAGTAGGTGACTTCAATATTAATACTTTAAAAGTTAGTCCAATGTCTAAGCGATTCCAACAACTTATATTAAGCTTCAATTTAAAAATATCAATCAAAGAACCCACAAGGCTGAGTAGTGGTACTTGCCTTGACAATATAATTCACAATATACGCGGAGCAGAAAGCCAAGTGCATGAATTTGCGCTGTCAGACCACACTGCACAAATACTTAAATGTCCAGTAAAAAAAACCAGCAGTCTTGGTCACTGGTATACTATGAAGCGTGACTATAGTCTCGAAAATATGTTTAAATTCAAAGAACATCTTAGCAAATTGGGTTTTGCTGACGTATACAATACATCAGATCCTAATGACGCATTTGATCGGTTCTCAGATATTTTCAAATTGTTATATGATTTATGTTTTCCCAAAATAAGAGTTAAAATCAGTAGTAAACGAAGGCCAAAATGGATTACCAAAGGTATTATAAAATGTAGCAAACGCAAAAGGGAGCTCCTATGGCAGTACAGACGAAGACCAAACGCCGAAAATAGGAACACTTACAAATCCTATTCCCAAAGACTGCATAAAATTATAAAATTGACTCAAAAATCCCAAAATAACTATTATATCCAATCATCACAAAATAAGTCAAAGGCCACATGGAATATTATTAATAGTACTAAGCCAAATCACCCCAGGGACCAAATAGAGCAAATTGAGCATAATGGGGATAAAATAAAAAACCCTACGGACATAGCAAAAGCATTCAATAATCATTTCACAATACCAGAACCATTAGACAATACTTGTAGTAATCATCCTCTAAAATCAACCTTGACATACAATAAATTAAATTCTATGTATTTAAGTCCCACCAATCCTATTGACATAACAAGGATAATTATGACCTTAAAAAACACAAGCAGCACAGGGTATGACGAGATTTGCACGAAAGTATTAAAATATGTGGTACATAATATAAGCGTGGTGATCAGCTACATCGTAAATTTATGCATCGAATTCGGTACGTATCCAAATGCTTTGAAGACGTCGATAATCAAGCCTTTATTTAAAAAAGAAGATAAAGAAAATATGAACTTCTATAGGCTTATCGCCCTAATACCAGTGTTTTCCAAAGTATTCGAAAAGGTAATATATAACGCCCTATACAACTACTTCGAAAAGAATGATATTCTGGTTCCCGAGCAAAAAGGTTTTAGGAAACACAAAACAATCAATCTGGCTATATACGACTTCATAGGAAAAATAGTTTTCAATTTAGACAATAAAATACCTGTGTCAGCCATATATATGGACATGACAAAAGCGTTCGACTATGTAAACCACAAAATATTATTACAAAAGTTACACACATACGGAGTCAGAGGCAACGTTATAGATTTGATAAAATCATACCTATCTGATCGGAAACAAATAACTCAAATTCAGAAATTGTGTGGCCAAAGTAACATGGAGCAAATCTACTCATCTGAACCTTCTAAGGTAACTCTAGGTGTACCACAAGGAAGCGTTCTAGGCCCGCTGCTATTCCTGATCTATATTAACGACATTGTTGACTCGACATCAAACCCTATGATCCTATTTGCTGATGACAGTACCGTAGTTTATAAAAACGTAAGTAATGATAATTTGATATTTGAAAATGAAATAAACAATTCACTTAATGACATCATAACATGGCTACAGCATAATAATTTAAAAATAAACTTAAAGAAAACATATATAATGAACTTTAAACAAATTAAAGAACGGATACCATTAACTATCAAACACGACGACAATAACATTGACGAAGTACCATCAACGAAATTTTTAGGATTACAAATCGACAATAAACTAAACTGGAAAGAGCAAATTGAAAATGTCAGCAAAAAACTAAACCGGTTTTCATATGCACTGTATATGCTCCGCAAAGTTGTGGATGTTACCGCAGTTCTGACAGCTTATCACGGCTACGTAGTGTCTACACTCAGATACGGAATAATATTCTGGGGTAACGGAATAAATAGGGAAATTGCGTTCAAGTCTCAGAAAAAATGCATTAGAGCTATATTTTCGTTAAAAAGAACAGACAGCTGCAAACCATATTTTAAACGCCATAAACTTTTAACAATGCCTTCCTTATACATATATGAAATAATAATGTTTATTAAAATAAACCCAACCCTATTCGAAAACCTGAAGAGTCGCCGCAACAACAAAAATATACGCGCTACCAGACACAAAACTGCACTGTTCAGCAACAGTGTATTCGGTATGGCCTCGACAATATACAATAAGGTTCCTGTCTCAATTATGAATATAGATAACCCAAACAAGTTCAAGCTTAGATTAAAAGATTATTTGGCTGATAAAGCATACTACTCTGTAGGTGAATATTTAGCATAGTGTTGACATGTTATATCTACTAAACTATTGCCATTGACATCTTTTTTAATTTTTTTAATCACCTTTTACTAAATACAATTTTACATATGACATACAATAATAATATATTTGACATTTTTTTTTTTGACATCATTGTAATATTGTAATGGTTTAATGTATTGTTTGTTGCCTATATTTTTTAACTCACCTGTTGTTTATTTGGTTATTTGTATTATTTGTACGCCTCGCGGCTGGACGTAAGGACAAAACATACTATGTAACATCTACTTTAAACTACGTACCACAATAAAATATCTGATTTCTGATTTCTGAAGATCAGGGAAGCCAGGTCTGGGGAACATAGTGACAAGTCAACACAGCTTTTGTTTTGATTTGGAGGAGTTAATCGTGTAGCTGAACCATCATTCAGCAAACATAGGTTTAAATCATCAAAGAGATCTACCAGGGCCCTACCAAAACTGTCGTTGCGAGGGGAACCCCAAGCCGAGTGATGGCCATCAAAGTCACCTAATATTAGATAAGGGGGGGTTAAAACCGACAATATACGTCTTAAATCTGGAAGAAAGGTTAGATTAGGATGAGGGGTATATATGGAAAGAATAGAAATACCTTGAACAACAACGCCTACTACACTAATTTCATTGTTATGGGGGGAATAGGAATTGAAATAGGACAGACACAATTATTTACAAAAAGGGCTGAACCGCCCCCACTGCCATCCTGCCTATCATCTCGGAAAGAGCAATAGCCGCGCAGGTTAAAGCGTCTTCCTGGCTTAAGCCAGGTCTCCGTGATGGCAAAGACAAGAGGGGAATGTTTATTTATTAAAAAAAATATGTCATTTATTTTTAATTCAACGCTTCTCGCGTTCCATTGAAGAATAGCCAGTGGAGCCATTGAAACGGTTTACAAATGAGAGGAGTTGTGAAGCTACGTGGTCTGGTATAGAATTGTTACTGGAAATCATTGAGGTGAGGAGTGACAGCAGTAATGATATAACATTATCTACTGGAGAGGACTGAGTTTGAGATTGGCTTTGTAAAGCACAACCATTCTGTGGTTCGGGGATTGTGAAAGAGTTAATAATGTTCTGATGAGATATCTTGTCATACCCGGACGGGGTGAATTTATTAGGTTTCGGGGATTCGAAGATGGTTTTTCTGTAGCCAGAAGAAGAAGGAGCAGAGAAAGGTGGAGAAGACTGGGTTTGGTAAGTTTGGGAGGCTGATACCTCCGCATAGGACCTGTATGGAGAAGGGAAGCATTTAGATGATTCTTCATAAGATATGTTCTTCTCTGCCATAATAGTTTTAATGTTCTTTTGTCTTAATTGCTCCGGACAATCTTTACTTGTGGCCAAGTGATTGCCACAGCAAAAGAGACAAGATGGGTTCTTGTTGCATGAATCAGTAGTATGGTTTTCACCGCATTTCGAGCACCTAGGCTTGGACCTGCACTTTGGTTTCGTGTGCCCATATCGGCAGCAGTTAAAGCATTGGACTGTGGGGTATTGATACAGTTTCACAGGTAAGGATGTATAACAAGCAAAAACTCTAGTAGGGAGCACTTGCCCATCAAAGGTGGCTATGACCGATTGGGTAGGTTTCCATTCCGATATATCCTGAGAAGTAACCTTCCGGTTAATTCTTCGGACCTTCAGTATTTTTCCTATTCCATCGGGGACTTGAATGTTAAGTAGGACCTCTTCATCAGTCCAGTCCTGCGGGACATAACTTATTACACCCATGCGGGTGATATTATAGATGGGAATGCTGGCAATATATCCTTTGTCAAATAGTTTGGTACAGATCAGGAAGCAGTTAGCTTGCTCTGGTTTAGTGAACTCCACAGAGACTCTATTTCTCCCAACCCGCTTGATCCCATCAGGTTTGATACCAATAGTGTTACTGTTCATGAGAAACTTTCCGAACCTGACCGGGTGCATGGTAGATCCAGAACGTTCATCAGTATCGGATCGGGATACATGAACCAGGAAGGGAGCTTTATCGGAGGTCGAGTAACTCATTCTGCCAGTGCTTTTATGAATCTTATTTAGTGGTGTTGATTTTTCGATTGCACTCGGGTCTTCAACACGGGGGCGCTTAAGTTTCTTAGCCTGCCCATCACAAGCAATGTCCTCTGAGCCAGATGAAGATTTGTAATAAATATTATCGCTCACGGGCGAGAAGGGCGGAGCAGGGGGAGATGAGGCGTTGGAGGACCCATCGAATAACTCCTGGGAAGCTTCATTTTTGTCAGGGGGTTCAGGCTCAATTTCATCCATGATTAAGGAATGTTACATCCCCAAACACGGAAGAAAAAACAAACACTGTGTACCACTTACCAAGTAGAAAGGCCAAAAACAACAAGACAAACAATAACACAGGACAATCACAAGATATACAGATACTAAAAAGTACTAATTTCGAGCGGAAATCGGCAAAAGAAACTAAATTTTCAATTCTCCAATGTGCTCACCAACAACACTTTCTAGCGAAAAAAAACAAATCGTTTTTCTCAATTATTATTGTGGGTTCGGATTTTCAGAATGAAATTTGTAATTCCGCAAAAAAAACAACCTCTAATCAAGCAGAAAGTCCACGACACCAACAAAACGAAAAAATTCGTATGTATTGTTATACTTCAGTTAAGGGTCATTGTACGAAATTCATTCTACTCTGCCCGTTTGATCTAGTTACCATAAGCTTGGTCCAGACATGTTTTTCCAGACTTTTGTCCATAACAACGCCGCTGATAGGAAACGAAGGTACGGTACGGACGAAAGAACATATCTGGACCGACCTTTAAATGGGGAATGTCAATGACGGCATTATACCTAAAACGATGGTGTGCCTTGCAAGCTGTGTGCCATAATGGAGAGGTTGCCAATGAAGCAGTATGCCTGAAATGTGAAATTGACTAAGAAACAGTTTGCCATAAATTAAATTACCTCAGCAGTTTGCCTGAAAAAAAAAAAGAGTGAGGATGCTGTAAGTATAATAGTATGATGACTGGGAAGTTGTCAGCAAAGTGGCAACTCTGTAGAATATATATATATATATATATATATATATATATATATTTATCATTCGCTGTGACCAATCGTCATTCACTTAATAAATATAGTATTAAATCAAATCAAATCAAATTGTTTATTTGTGATAAATAGGTGATACACAGTTGGTAAAAATCTGTCTAATATTGCTGTTTTGGAAAGGTTCGCTATTTTATTTACACATGCATTAAATTTTACACAATAGATTAGGAATTAATATTTGGTTACACACACATTCATTAAATTTTACATAGTAGATAGGAATGAATAAATCGATCGGACGGGGTAATAAGTGCTATAAAAAGAAAAGATCACAGTTCATTATCATTTATATGTAGTAGTATGTTTTACCTATAAGTAATTTCTTCACTTCTTTTTTAAATTGGTTATTGTTCACCATTTTACGAACATTTTTAGGAAGTTTGGTCTATTTGGTTAATTTATTTAGTTGTACTCTGGTGCCATTCCAAAGCACTCTGTTTGGTGTTTTGAGGAGGATATTTTATTATGATATCGTTCACTTGAGAATTTTTCAAATAATCCAAGATTGTCTCTCACAAACATACAATTTCGAAAACATATAGTGATGGAAATGTCAAGATGTTTAATCGTTTAAAATGTGGCTTACAGCTATCCGTACGACGAAGGCCACATATAGCTCAAATGCGCTTTTTTGAGTTATTAGTACCTGTTCCATTCCTAATCCGTTTCCCCAAAATATTAGTCCAAATCTTAAGATGGAATCTACATAACCATTGTAAGCTGTAACTATAACTAATTATGAATCCTCTGACACTTTTTTCGATAAATTATATAGCGCATATGCGAATTTATTAAGTTTTTGCATGGTTTTGGTTTGCGTATTCCATTTAAGATTTTCATCAATGTGTAGACCTAAAGACTTTCTAACGGGAACCTGCTGTATATTTTTGCCTAAATGAGTTATTTTAATATTATGTGTCATATTTAATTATTGTTGAAATGTCATTTGTTTAGTTTTGTCAAGATTTATCAATAATTTATTAAGGTTTAACCAGTCAATAATGTCAGATAAGGAATTATTAAT
The DNA here is from genome assembly GCA_949825045.1 of Argyresthia goedartella. Classification (NCBI taxonomy): domain Eukaryota; kingdom Metazoa; phylum Arthropoda; class Insecta; order Lepidoptera; family Argyresthiidae; genus Argyresthia; species Argyresthia goedartella. The sequence continues at coordinate 16,773,914 of OX463829.1, read as the reverse complement.
GTCGCTTTCAAATTCATCCAAATTATCACAAGCTATATTAACTGTGCTATCATCTGCAAATAGGACCATAGGATATTTTAATGCACATGAAAGGTAATGTATATTTGCTAAAAATAATAATGGAGGTACACCGCGTATTATATTCCTTTCTTTTGATATGTATTTCTGTTCCGTTTGAGTTTTTGTGCGGATTTTATCGATTTGTGTCACATGTTTCGGTTTCGTAAGTATGATTCGAGAAGTTTGATTGAACTCCCTCTGATTCCATAGTCATACAGTTTTTTAAGCAAGGTATCATGATTTACTAAATCAAAAGCCTTGGTCATATCCATGTACAAGGTAGCAATTTGATTTCCACATTTGAAAAAATATTAGACCAAAAATCATAGATAGCTAAGTCGATACTTTTATTTTTCCTAAATCCTTTCTGTTCGGCGGCAAAAATAATGTTGTATTTCAAAAAAAGTATAAATATTATTGTGTATGATCTGTTCAAAGATTTTGCAAGTATAGGGATTAGTGCCACTGGTCTGTAACAGTTCATATTTAATCATTTTTTTTAATAGAGGTTGCTATTGCTGTTTTTAATTCATCTGGGAAGGTTCCAACTTCAAGGCATTTATTAATCATGTTGGATAGTATAATATAGGGAAACAAGTTTTCCTACAATTTTTATAATTTTCGTAGATATGACATCGTGACCGTTTGTATTTTTAAATGATGTTTTTATTTTAAGCATGTCAAAAGAGGATATCGGATTTAGAAATATAGAATTGCAATTACAGTATGTCATTTTGGTGTTATTATGTCACATTATTATTAGAATTTGATTTATTAAGTTCATTTGTATCATTTAAATTGTCATGAATTGTTCCTAATCCAAAATTTACGAAGGAACTATAAAAAGTTTCTGCTATTTCAATGGAATCTGTAATCCTGACACTCCGAAAAATAGTATTAAAGCAATTGTTGTTAGCGATCAACAATTGCTTTAATACTGTTTTTCGGAGGATTTATCTTAGATTCTTTGATTATGTTCCATGTCTCTTTACATTTTACGTTTTGTGACTTTTGTCTTAAATTAACAACGGTTTTTAGTCGTCTGGCATATTATTTAAATTCTTTTTTATTGCATTCGGTACGATGACGTCTATATTTCCACAGCATTTCTCTTTTCTTCCTACAACATGCTTTAATGCCGGTTGACATCCACGTTAGCTTACGATAAAGCGTCATTTTAATTTTCTGAAGTGGGAAACCAAGTTAATATATCAAAGTAAATAAATTGTGAAATTCTGTGAACGCTTCGCTAGAAACGTCAGATTCGTAAACCGGGCTAAAAGTCAAAGAATTAAGATATCACACAAATTTAGTAACATTTTCCTCAATATAATCACGTTTTGTTATGTACCAGTACTTAATCGTATAGCTAGTTCTGTACCGACCCCAGGGCTAAGGTCTGAGCCGCCGCTAACAGTAGCTATGATCGTCTATTCTTTCTATCCCAAAATGAGAGGACCCGATTCGGCTGTAAGTTTTGTAAGTAAGAATGATAAGTCTGAATTTCTCGTTCGTCGAGAAATCCGTTAGGCGTACAATAGTCGAACGAAGCTTGGTTCAGAACTTACAGTTTCTAGTTAGACAGAGAAAGCATATATGTCCGCGAGCCGGTAATTCGCATCAGTCAGCGGTGTATTGCGCCAAAACGATCGTTGTTATATTTTATGTGATGGCACCATCTGGTTTTTGTATATATGAGCGCTTTGGAACATCTTTTGTTTTAGTTTTAGTTTTAGTTTTAGTGATCGATCACAGTTATAGTATAGATATCCGTCGTAGTTTTACGACGTGAGTACTCAATTATATTTCATGTGCTCGCTAGTAGCGGCTTGTGGTGGTTCCAATTATATATTTGATTCACGGCAATAACGATCCGAAAAGACCGGTTTACACAATTGCGATTTGAGTTCCGAAATGGGTTCTGAACTAGCGGTTACCTCAAAAGGTCCGTAACGTTTTGAAACCTTCAACTCTGCGCAATTTGAGCTGGATGTTATCGAAACGCAAGCATTATTGTTTTAGGATATCTAACCCACACCATAGCGAAGTGCATAATTCGATAAATACCGAACTATGAATTCCACTAGCCGCAGCACGTCCTGGGCTGAGCCAAATCATATATACCGACTCAACTTACACATTAGATATCCAGCGAAATTTACATTTAATTTAAAAATGCAACTTGAATCCAATCTGACCCAAGGCAATGCAAAACACCTACCCGGACCTAAACAATGAACTTTAGACTGTAAATTGATCTCTTCGCGCGTCCCCGATAACACACAAATGTCAAAATATCAACAGGATATGTTATCTGTGCTGACACCGGTTTAACTTTGTTCTGAATTTGTTATTTCCATCCGCGGAACCTCATCGATCAAACAGTCTCCCTATGCCCTGACAACCTAGGTTTAGCCGCAACTAAACTCCTGTCTAGCCTAGTCTAAAACCTAGTGTTATACCACGTCCATTATCGACACCACTCGAAAATGGTTGAGTTTGATTTGAATGTGCTTGAATGTTTAACGACTGTGTGTGTGGGAATTTCAAAGCTCGCTAGTCGAAGGAATGAGGAGAGGATTAGCCCGCGAATATCCTAAGAGCCAATCCAGGAACCCTATGGTGAAGGAAAAAGGAATTTAGGGTCGCTCCAAGCCCAGACTCAGACTCAGATCAATTGACTTAAAAGTTCTTTCCTAACGACCCAAGGATAGTTTTGGAATTAGGGGTAGGTTGATATAAAGGTAGGAACCGAGGTATATCTCGGCGCTTCAGACACTCACGAAAACCCACTGAAACTTCGCAATCACCAATTCGTATAGTTCTGACGCGTAACACGGCAGACAAAAACTGTTTAGAACTCGTGAAGAAGACTGTCACAGTGGCTAGACGCAGAGACTGAATGCTCTCCCTTCCCCCACAATGGTATTTATACGCCCCACATGCGTCCTTTGCGAATACGCTCTGCCCAAGCGAAGCTTCTTATCACTAACTACACAGGGTCTAATTTCAACCATGCCATGCAGATCCGCCGTTCTACAAATTGTGTGTACGCATATTCACTGTGATCAACCGTAGGTGATCACTCAAATCATTTGGTACTGCCGATACACAGAATCTGTTGATCGCTGACCAATAAAAGCTTGTTGCGATTAATTAAGCATTACCCGACCACTAGGTGCGCGTAGCAAAAGACCTACCAGAATGATATTCAATCCAGAGGTGTCAGACCCTCCATCTCATACCTCAATCGCAATTGTATATTTGCAATCTACATAATAGCTTTCTCCGTTCCGTAATAACCTTTCATTATTTAGTTATTCATAATTTTATTCAACGCGCAGCCAAATCGGCTCTCATCTCTACACATCTCGCAGGAATGCGACAAAAAAACTTGGCCTGAAAACTTCCACGAATCAACCCACGCATCGGCTCTGTTTTTTTGCTAACTTTGCCAGTGAGCTACACAAAACCCCCAAACGTTATCTGAACCGATTCTCGTATTCAAAACAGCGCGGCGTTGGGCTAGCCCTCTATCACGCAGAATGAAGTATCTAATGTACCGACTCTCGTGTACCATTACAGCCCCCTCCCAGACCTTGAGACACTGTTTATCTCAGTTAACATGGCGCAAGGATCTCATTACCACTATGCTACCCATGCTTTGTACATATCTACTCTATATGTACGAACATCTCAAATCATGTACACAGACCGATGAATCTGTCAATTATGTATATAATATTTACACAACTCGATTGAGTTCTCTCCTGTCTTATCTTATTTATCTATCTTACTATACAACCTCGCTTACCCGCAATTTATCCTAATTCGTATTACTATATATATACAAATTGGGTTTTTTTTTTTTTTTTTTTTTTGTTTTTTTTTTGTTTTTGTTTCCAAACCATGCAAGATCCTTAAATCTACAAAGTAGTTACTCAAATTTACAGCTTACAGCTTAATTATATAACCTTTATACACTATCTTATTTATCTACGCCCTTATTCGTCCTCACATAATACCTGGCTATATTTATAGTATTGAAGTTACCCAATATCTCATTTGAACCCGGATCTACTAACGTATAACAGTTAGGATATACCACTGCCGAAATAACATAAGGCCCTTTATACAACAACGAAAATTTCCGCATGATTTTATGTTCTTTATTCGAACGCACAAAAGTCTTAAGTTTCACATAATCACCTATACGATAGACCTCTAACTTACGCCGTTTGTCCGCCTGTCGCTTACGTCGTTCACTAGAACTTTTAGAGTTTTCTATCGCTACATTCCGCACCTGTTCCGAATCTCGCACACTATGGCCTAATAACCATTCATCGCCTAATTCCTTGTCAATAGTTAACGGTTCCCGCCTACCAAACGCTAACTCATTAGGCGCAAAGCCTGTGCTTGTGTGTTCGATATTATTATAGCAATTCTGAATGTCCGGTAACACGTCTACCCAACTACGATTACTTCCGCCGCAATAAGTTCTAATCAGTCTACCTAGCTCGCGATTCACTCTTTCTACGCTATTAGAATTTGGACAATACACCGACGTATGAGTGACCCGAATACCCAGCTGTTTGAGTCCAAATTCCCAAACTTTCGATATGAACTGTGGTCCTGAGTCCGTAATTATAGTTTCGATAGGTATCTCCCTATGAAATCTCTTTGTACAAGCGAGCACGCTCCTACCTGTCGCTTTTCGCATTGGATATAATTTTATTACTTTACTGTACACGTCTTGAATCACATATATATATTGATATCCGAATTTACCTACGGGCAATGGCCCATAAAGGTCCGAGAAAACTTTCTCACCCAACTTTTCCGCCAACACCGGTGTACAAGGACCAACGGTATTGTTAGTACTTGGCTTGACCTTTTGACATATGTCACAACTTCTTATCACCGCGCTAATCACCCTACTCATATGAAGAAAATAATATCTGTCCTTCATCAGTGCTAATATTTTATATCTGCCGTAGTGACCTATTTCTTCATGTATGTGTAAAATAAGTTCCTCCTGTAGTGATTTCGGAATTACTAGCAACTGTACGTTCCGCTTCGGCACGTGAAAATATAACGTATCACCTACTAGCTTATAATTTTCAAAACCTCTCGTTCCGGTATCTACCACCTTACGTCTGATACAACCGCTAATTCGATTTAACCGCTCATCTTCGCTTTGTAATCTCGCAATGTCCCGTAAACTCGAAATAACACTTGCGGTATTCGATGCCTGAAACCAGAATATCCCCGGCTGAACATTTATACTGTCATTCATACCTCCAGGTCCCGCTATCTGCCTGCTTAGCGTGTCGGCAATTTGATTATCAGTCCCTCGCACAAATTCTATGTCGTAATCGAATTGCTCTAAAAACATAATCCACCTCGTTACGCGTGCACCCAATAAAGTCCACGACTTAATGAACGTCAAACTTTTATGATCAGTTCTAATAATAACCTTTTCCCCCCGCAAATATATCTCAAATCGCTTTAAAGTGTATATAACTGCATACATTTCCTGTTCACTGACCGACCATCTAGTCTGGGCACCCTTGAATGCCTGCGAACAGAACCCTATAATTAGTTCCTGGCCCGATTCATCTAATTGATAAACATAGCCCCCAATTCCTATAGCGCTGGCGTCACATTGAACATAATATGTTTTTCCCGCCAATGGCTGACTCAAAATTATACTTTCTGAGAATTGATTTTTTATCTTGTCAAAGGCACTTTGCATCTGCGCACTCCAGATGAACTTGACTCCAGACCGCAATAAATTGTACAAGGGCTGTGTTAATGTTCCAAAATTTTTTATAAACCTCCGAAGTAATTTATGAACCCCAAAAACGCCCTCAATTGCCTGACAGTTCTGGGTGACGGATATAATTTAAGTGTTTCAATTTTGTCCGGGTCCATCTGCAAACCTTGTGTAGACAAAATATGCCCCAATAACTTGACCTTTTTTTGTGCAAACTCGCATTTTTTTAGTTTGCACGTGAAGCCCGCGTCTTTCAATTTACTCAGAACCGTGTCCACTTGAGACAAATGCTGTTCGAAGTCACCCTCAGTTAAAATTGCCAAATCGTCAACAAAATTTAAACAATATGACCTAACCTCTGGCCCTAGAATTAAGTCCATCGCCCTCGAAAATGAACCCACACTGGTTTTCAACCCCTGAGGTAAAACGTTGTAAACATAACTTCTGCCTTGATATACAAAACCCGTGTATCGTTTAGATTCGTCTGATAATGGTATAGAAAAATACGCATCTTTGATATCAATAACTCCTATGTAATTTATCCGGCGCCCGGATTGCAATATCTCACTCATTAAAGGTGTGGTTTCAACCTCCCCGACCATTCCAGTGTTTAATTGTCGTGCATCTAGCAAAATACGAACCTCTCCCGTTTTCTTTAATGTACAAGTCAATGGACTGCTGAAATCCGTAGATTGCCTGCTAATAATACCTATAAATTCCATTTCTTCCAAACGTTTTGTTACTTTATCGCGATATGCGAACGGTATGGGATAGCTTCGTTTTACGAAAGGCGTTTCATCTCTCATTTTTATCTCATGTATATATTTATTTGTCCGACCTATCCTATCGCTAAACAACTCTGCATGTTTATTTAACACCGGCAATAACCTTGTTTTGTGTTCAACAGGTATTGATGAATTATTCACATATTCCTCTATCATATTTCTACTGGTATCTTGGTTCTGTACTTCCATTGTACAACAGCAAAAATCCTGATTAGGGCCAGTACCTAATGGTATTTCACACATCCGCCCGGCGCTTCGTATAATTAGCCTCTTATTACCCTCACACATTAAACTCGCTCGCGTCTGTTGTATAAAATCAAACCCCAAAATTAAATCTTTAGGCACCCTTGTTAATACTAGCATTGGAGTATCGATAACGCATTCACCTATTGTTAATGGTAACGTTACTAATTTATCAACCTTTTCCTTACTGACTCCAAATGCACCTGTGATTCTCAAACTTGGAATCGGTATTTCCGTCGGTTTTCCCAATTGACTGCATACTTCTTCGTATACTCTCCGACTTATTACACTGATTTCGCTCCCCGAATCAATCAAACTCCTTACAACAATATTCCCAATACGCACATCTATCTCAGGTAATGTCAAAGTACTACATAACTCGCGCCCACACTCAGTCGAATCGTCGTCTCTGAATATCGTATGTAAACGTCTGTCATTTCGATCTCTACAATTCGATCTAGATTTTTCCTCTAAACACACGGCATATCCGTGCGCTTTATGCGCTAGTAATTGAATAAATTCATTCACACCCACGTTCGAATCCAAATTACACAAATCATACAGTCTATGCTTTTTCCCAATTTGATCGGCTGTCCACCCGAACCGTAATAAATATCTGAGCGCGAACGACCCGCGCGAGTCCACTAGTTTTTTGAATTCTGACTTATCGCATTATTCCTGTCACTTGAACTTTGCCCTGCCTCTGTATCTCCTGAACCCCTCTGAAACCCTATTGCCTTTAAGCTAGGCTGAGGCTGTCCGCTTCTACCGCGAAAATAACCGCGACCACGCGTCCCAAATTCGTTTCGCCCCTTCGTTACCGCGTTATAATTATTACTACGACTTATCGCGTTATAACGTAACGTATTTACCCGCATAGCTCGATATTGCCCACGCATGTAGCTATCCCGCCTCACGTTATTCGTATTCATAGGTTCCGAACCATGTATCGCACTTAATCCCCCATCGACATTCCGTTCTAAATGCCGAAGGAATTCGACCGCATCACGTATAGACATTGCCTCTTTCCTAGCAAAAAACGCTACCTGAATATCACGCGGCAACTGTCTGAAAATCGTGTTGATTTTCTCCGTATCAGTAAACGGTATCGTAAGCAATTTCAATTGAGAGGCAAAGAATTCTTCCATACTTTGACCTTTCTTAGAATCAAACTTCGCAGTTAGGAATCTTTGCTTAATTAATTCCTGTTCATTATCACCCCAGAATACCAGTCTGAAATCTTTTTCAAAATCCGAATAGGTTCGCCATGAGTCTCTGTATATGCTCATTCGAACTTTCGCAATTCCTACCAAACTATCCGTTGCCCATATCAAAGCCCTAGAACTATCTCCCGAGACTTTAATATAAGCTTTTAAATCTCTTAAGAAAATCATCGGATTTTCCGAACTTCGCCCATCGAATGTCGGCAACTTCTGTGTCATTTTCACAATGCACGATTGACGTTTTTCTACCGATTGTTCAAACGTCTCTAGTTCCTGTCTGTCAGTCTGTCTGTCCGAAGTCCTACTAGCATTGCTCGCGCTGGAACCCCTTTCCAAACTGTCTAATCTATTCACTATTTCAGATAACAATTGCGTCACCTGCCCTGACGCCATTTCACTTGTGTGTGAAAGTGAATTTTGTGCTACCCGACTGCCGTTTTTCCTAGGCCGGCCGGCCATTATTCCTATTAAACCGCCGTAGCTCGTCTGAAAACAATGCCCCTTTTTTTGCTTATTTCTTATTTACAAACTGAACTGTTTAAAATCGTTTCTACGTTGTGTTATTTTTAAAAGTAACGCGTTAGACCTTGATTCTTTTAGAATATCTAGGTATATCTAGGTATCAGACTATCTAGGATATCCTTCCGTCTCGGCACCAAAATCTTTACCGACCCCAGGGCTAAGGTCTGAGCCGCCGCTAACAGTAGCTATGATCGTCTATTCTTTCTATCCCAAAATGAGAGGACCCGATTCGGCTGTAAGTTTTGTAAGTAAGAATGATAAGTCTGAATTTCTCGTTCGTCGAGAAATCCGTTAGGCGTACAATAGTCGAACGAAGCTTGGTTCAGAACTTACAGTTTCTAGTTAGACAGAGAAAGCATATATGTCCGCGAGCCGGTAATTCGCATCAGTCAGCGGTGTATTGCGCCAAAACGATCGTTGTTATATTTTATGTGATGGCACCATCTGGTTTTTGTATATATGAGCGCTTTGGAACATCTTTTGTTTTAGTTTTAGTTTTAGTTTTAGTGATCGATCACAGTTATAGTATAGATATCCGTCGTAGTTTTACGACGTGAGTACTCAATTATATTTCATGTGCTCGCTAGTAGCGGCTTGTGGTGGTTCCAATTATATATTTGATTCACGGCAATAACGATCCGAAAAGACCGGTTTACACAATTGCGATTTGAGTTCCGAAATGGGTTCTGAACTAGCGGTTACCTCAAAAGGTCCGTAACGTTTTGAAACCTTCAACTCTGCGCAATTTGAGCTGGATGTTATCGAAACGCAAGCATTATTGTTTTAGGATATCTAACCCACACCATAGCGAAGTGCATAATTCGATAAATACCGAACTATGAATTCCACTAGCCGCAGCACGTCCTGGGCTGAGCCAAATCATATATACCGACTCAACTTACACATTAGATATCCAGCGAAATTTACATTTAATTTAAAAATGCAACTTGAATCCAATCTGACCCAAGGCAATGCAAAACACCTACCCGGACCTAAACAATGAACTTTAGACTGTAAATTGATCTCTTCGCGCGTCCCCGATAACACACAAATGTCAAAATATCAACAGGATATGTTATCTGTGCTGACACCGGTTTAACTTTGTTCTGAATTTGTTATTTCCATCCGCGGAACCTCATCGATCAAACAGTCTCCCTATGCCCTGACAACCTAGGTTTAGCCGCAACTAAACTCCTGTCTAGCCTAGTCTAAAACCTAGTGTTATACCACGTCCATTATCGACACCACTCGAAAATGGTTGAGTTTGATTTGAATGTGCTTGAATGTTTAACGACTGTGTGTGTGGGAATTTCAAAGCTCGCTAGTCGAAGGAATGAGGAGAGGATTAGCCCGCGAATATCCTAAGAGCCAATCCAGGAACCCTATGGTGAAGGAAAAAGGAATTTAGGGTCGCTCCAAGCCCAGACTCAGACTCAGATCAATTGACTTAAAAGTTCTTTCCTAACGACCCAAGGATAGTTTTGGAATTAGGGGTAGGTTGATATAAAGGTAGGAACCGAGGTATATCTTGGCGCTTCAGACACTCACGAAAACCCACTGAAACTTCGCAATCACCAATTCGTATAGTTCTGACGCGTAACACGGCAGACAAAAACTGTTTAGAACTCGTGAAGAAGACTGTCACAGTGGCTAGACGCAGAGACTGAATGCTCTCCCTTCCCCCACAATGGTATTTATACGCCCCACATGCGTCCTTTGCGAATACGCTCTGCCCAAGCGAAGCTTCTTATCACTAACTACACAGGGTCTAATTTCAAACATGCCATGCAGATCCGCCGTTCTACAAATTGTGTGTACGCATATTCACTGTGATCAACCGTAGGTGATCACTCAAATCATTTGGTACTGCCGATACACAGAATCTGTTGATCGCTGACCAATAAAAGCTTGTTGCGATTAATTAAGCATTACCCGACCACTAGGTGCGCGTAGCAAAAGACCTACCAGAATGATATTCAATCCAGAGGTGTCAGACCCTCCATCTCATACCTCAATCGCAATTGTATATTTGCAATCTACATAATAGCTTTCTCCGTTCCGTAATAACCTTTCATTATTTAGTTATTCATAATTTTATTCAACGCGCAGCCAAATCGGCTCTCATCTCTACACATCTCGCAGGAATGCGACAAAAAAACTTGGCCTGAAAACTTCCACGAATCAACCCACGCATCGGCTCTGTTTTTTTGCTAACTTTGCCAGTGAGCTACACAAAACCCCCAAACGTTATCTGAACCGATTCTCGTATTCAAAACAGCGCGGCGTTGGGCTAGCCCTCTATCACGCAGAATGAAGTATCTAATGTACCGACTCTCGTGTACCATTACAGCTCTAACAGGACATTACAATATTTGTGCATAGTGATCTGATAGAGTGAATTCGATGACTTCGCTTTTACATCCCCTAATGTTAGGCATGATATTTTCCAGACAGGTTGAACTAGCAAGACGTGTTGCTTGGTGTATTTATATTTTTAAATTATAACTCAACATCAGTTGTTCAAAGCGAATACTGTTATTTGTCTTTTTTAAAGTATTGTTGTTGAAGTTCCCGCATAAAATAATCTTTCTATTCCTTTTATAAACGTATTCATAAAGAAGATCATCCATAAGGCAAAAACATATTCTTCTTTGGTATATTTAGGTATTCCATAAATACATACGATTTTTTTTATGTTCAATTAATTCGACAACACTACATTCAAAAACATTTGGTATGTTATTTTTTTTACATCACTTACATCTTTCAACTCATGTGAGATTTTAACTAAAATGCATGAACCACCTGCACTATTTGACCTAGTAGAACTCGACACCAATGAGTAATTCGAAATTATTAGTTGATCGCAATCATTCTCAAGTTCAGTTATTTATCATTGGTTCAGTAATATTGTCAGTTTAAGTGCTAATGTCCACCAATAAATTAGTTGATTTTGATCTGGTGTTATTTGATATTTTGACTCTGTATCCTCTGTATCTCTCGTTGTATTGAACGGAACGTGCCGTGTAACTGCGAACACTTGTTTACATTCTCGTCTTACAATTATCGGAAAATAAAATAGTTACCGCGGTGAAACTACTTCCAAACTCAAGATAAATATTATTTGACCAGTGTGCTACAAAGTGAACATTCTGGATTGCTGAAATTCATGTTAAATAGTAAGTTAAAACTCAAAATCTTTAGTACTAGCCGACCAAACATAATTGCATACGTCAACGCAAAAGAGAGAGGCCCAACATACAGAGAGAGAGAGAAATACAAACAGACAGCTAGTGTCACTGGAAAGGACCAATCAACGATCACATACCCCGATTGCGTTCCGCTCCATGCATTGTGTCTTTACTGCAACCATTGCGGTTGTTTTGGTACTGCTACTACAGTACAGAGGGCGCTGATATAAAATTGCATTAGAAAACTACAAACAGCTATGGCCAATTGTGATGCTTGTCAGCAACATGCGAATATATCAGATCGCATACAATGCTGCTGTTGTAAAAATATATACCACTACCAATGCTTAAATATTACAAATGAGCAATATACAAAAAACACGCACATGTACGATATTTCTTGGACCTGTCCTGAATGTGCAAATGTAACTAGGAGACAAAGAAATGAAAATACTCCCGCGCGAAGCATCCATTCATCAACATTATATGCAGACTCCGAATGCGAACAAAGTTTCACGGGCGATACCCTAACTGGTAGATTCTTGGCAAAAACTACTTCACAAGATGCAAATGTTTCTGACCTTAGTGAAGTCCCCACCCACCTAAAGGAGCTGAGTGATCTTTTGGATAGCGAATTAAAAATAGCACAACATCAAATAATAACAGAAATATCATCCAGATTAGAAGTTAAGATAACAATTGCCATGCAAGAATTGAAACAAGAATTATTTAAAGATGTAAAAAACTTAAAGTTAGAACAAGCAAAAATGTCTAATCATCTAACAAAGATAGATAATGATATTAAAAAGTTAGAAGAAGATAAGTTAAACTTAGAAAAACAAATAGAAAAGTTATCGTCCAAGATCTCCCAAAACCAAGCCCACTATACAAACTCTCCGACAAACGATTGCAGTGACAATTCTAGAAAGGTGGTTTTATACGGACTTGATGAAATCTATGGCGAGAATGAATACAGCCTGAACAATAAAATTATTGAAATATTCGCAGAACTGTACAATGTGGATCTTGGCGGATATATTCATCAGATATTTCGTCTTGGAAGAAAAGGATACCGTCGGCCTATTGTAATTGAAGTAACTAGCAAGATCATGTGTAAATACATAACACAAAATTCTACGTTTCTCAAAAACACCGGACTCTACATATCTGAATATTATGATGAAGAAAAACGAAAAGAACGGATCAAAATGCAAGAATTAATGAATTCCGCAAGAAGAGAAGGGAAACACGCAATTATAAGAAATAACCGATTGATTATAGATGGAAAAGAACATTATACAGGAAGCAAGACCGTGAAATATAATAATGAAAACAATTACCAGCAATTGAATGAAAGTTAAACCGAAAATCATACATTTCGCAAATAAACAACAAGACCAGTTCTTTAAAATCCTATTTCAGAATATGCAAAGTCTATACAACAAACAAGATATATTAGAAACTTTCGTCGATCAGAATCCATTCCATGCTATATGTATATCTGAATCGTGGTTGTCCCCAGCAAAATTGGATTTAATTAGTATTACAGGCTATAAGATTGCATCTTCATATTGTAGAGTTAACTACGCCGGAGGAAGTGTGTGTATACTATTACCTGAAAATACAGAGTTTATAGAGAGAAAAGACTTTGAAAAGTTTTCTGTTGAATATGTTATAAAATTATGTGCTGTTGAATTATATAATGAAAATATTTTATTAATATCCGTATACTGGAACGGCAGAAAGAAGGACATATTTAATAGGCAACTCAAACTCTTATTAACTCATATCAATAATAACTATCGTCACTGTAACGTAGTACTAGGTGGCGACTTTAATATAAATGTACTAGTAAACGATACACAATCTAATGACTTACTAAATGTCATGTTGGAATATAATTTTGCTCAACATGTAAGAAAACCAACACGTTTAACAAAATGTATAGATTTAATATTTACAAATTTCCAAAATAGTATTAGCCACACTGATGTTATGGATTTTGGTTTTAGTGATCACAAAGGAGCTATTATAAATTTAAAAATTTCTAATGTAAAACATGTAACACCATGGTTTACCGAAAAACGCCTTATGAACGCCGAAAATGTCACTAAATTTAAAAAACAGTTAAAAGAAATAAATTGGATAGAATGCATAAAACCTAACAACAATATTCAACAAAATTATAAGAACTTCATAGAAAAGGTGACGATAATCTTAAATCGATGTATACCAAAAAATAGAGTTAAACTAAGAACTAAGTTTAAAAAACACTGGTTAACGGTTGGTATTAGGGCGTCATGTAAACATAAACGTTTGCTAAAAATACTAATTAATAAATATAATAACACATTGCTTAATAACCATTATAAAGCGTATGAAAAATTATTAAAACGAACAATCATAACATCAAAAAAACTAAATTATGTAAGAAAGCTAAACATGTCAGAAAATAAAGTAAAAACAATGTGGAGTATTATTAATCAACGTACTAATAAAAAACCAAAAAAAATATAAAGAGAACATTAAGCTACAAATTGATAATAATCTAGTCACTGAGCCGAAGGAAATTGTAAATTCATTTAATAACCATTTTGCATCTATAGGTGAAGAAAAAATTCGACTCGCGAATGGTAAACTGCCTGAAGGCCGCCCTTGCCTAATTCCTACAGAAAATTCTTTTTACCTAAGTCCAGTAACTTATAAAGAAATACACAAAATTATTAAAAATATGAAAAATAAACGTTCATTCGGAATAGACGAATTACCACCAACACTTATTAAAGAATGTGCTGACGAACTTATCTTACCAATAACTACACTAATAAATCAAACATTTGAAGAAGGTGACTTTCCAGACTTGCTAAAAATTTCAATATTAAAACCCGTACATAAAAAAGACGAAAAAATGGATCCTAATAACTATCGACCAATAGCTTTACTACCTGCAATTTCAAAAATATTTGAAAAATGTATGTGTGATCGTGTTTATTCATTCTGCGAAAAATTTAATCTGTTTGATGAGTGCCAAAATGGTTTTAGGAAAAATCGTTCAACTACTTTAGCAGTACAAAAATATATACAGGAAATTATTAATATATTAGATAACAAAAAATATGCTGTTGGAATATTGCTTGATATGACGAAAGCCCATGATACAGTCCAATACAATATATTACTAAATAAACTATATGGAATAGGTATACGTGGAAAAGCACATCAATGGTTTCAAGCATACTTGAAAAACAGGCAACAATATGTAGAAATCGAACATTATAATGAAGAAACTAAATTTATAGAATCTATCCGATCAAACAAAAAAGCTATAAACTTTTCAATTCCACAGGGTAGCGTTATTGGATGCCTTTTATTTGTCATTTATATAAATGACCTGCCAAAAGTTATAAACCAGAATTGTGTATTATTTGCAGACGATATCTCTCTACTTACCACATGCGATAGTGATTTTAACCTAACTGCGAAACTCACCTCCATCTTAAATATAGTAACTGACTGGATGCTAGATCACAACCTTCAAATCAATTACTCAAAAACTAAAATAATGGCCTTTTACCCCCACCAAAAGAAACCTCTTGCCATAAACCTTACTTACAATAATATGTCAATACAAACCGTAAATGAATTTAATCTATTAGGCATAGATATAGATACCCATGTTAACTGGAAAAATCATATTCAAAAAATTCACATGAAATTATCACGCTTCTGTTACGCTCTAAGAGAAATAAAAGAATCCACTGACTTTTCCTCTGCTCTAGCCATGTATTACGCTTATGCGTATGCATGGCTAAGTTATGGTGTTACACTATGGGGAAACAGCGTCGATGCACCTCGACTATTTACAATGCAAAAAAAGCTAATCCGA
Source organism: Argyresthia goedartella (assembly GCA_949825045.1). Lineage (NCBI taxonomy): Eukaryota > Metazoa > Arthropoda > Insecta > Lepidoptera > Argyresthiidae > Argyresthia > Argyresthia goedartella. The sequence continues at coordinate 16,758,228 of OX463829.1, read as the reverse complement.
ATCATATTTAACTTAAAGCAAACAGATAGTTGTCGACCCTTTTTTCAAAAACATAAACACCTTACCCTCCCTTCAATTTATATTTTGGAACTATGTAAATTCGTCCGGAAATACAATCATTTTTTCAATCGCCGTGAGCAAATGAATCAAAAAAAATTGAGACATAAGAACAGACTTCATTTACCATATTCAAGGTTAAAACTACACTCTTCCAGTCCATATATTATGGCAATAAAAGTTTATAATAAACTACCGAAATCATTGACAAATGAACCAAAAGATAGCATTTTCTTTAAAAAACTAAAACTAATGTTAATAAATAAAAGCTACTATACGTTATTAGATTATTTAAGTGATAGCCTACAAAAATAAATTAGCTGCCTTCTCCCTCCCTGTGTTGCTGTGCCCGTAAGGGTCCATAATGTGAGACAATTTATTATAATTATTAAGACCAAATGTACCATTATGGAATGCAAATAAACTATTGAGTATTGAGTATTGAGTATTATTCTTGTTAATTCTGTATTCGAAACTCTTTGGCCCTCCCCGTATCTATAGTAATTATAATATACGTATGACAGGTTCATAAGTTGGCTGCATATTAAGTTTAAGTTTATTTTAGTTGTGCGATCTTGCTTAAAGTGACCACGAGGCAAATAAATTAATCGTCATCACACTGGTGGGAAAAAATGGTGTGCCCGAGAGTCCGAAGCGACGGCATTGTTTGGTTAATTATAAATAGAAATATGTATGTGTACATAAATTGTCAAATAAATAAATGAACATATTGAGTAAATCAGGTAAATACCTATTTTTAACTGCAGAGTATTAATTGCTCACCTCTAGTCCAGGTTTCTACTTCTATGGCTATTTGCTTACAGAATGTTTTACAACTTAGCCATTTATCATTCATTTTCTTAAGCATTTTGCTTTGTAGGCATCTACTTATGGTAAACTGCTTCTTAAGTCAATTTCACATTTCAAGCATACTGCTTCATTGGCAATTGCTCCATTATGGCATATAATTTGCAAGGCACACCGTCTTTTAGGTATGATTCCGTCATTGGTATTCCACATTTAAGGTAAGTAGATCAAAAGGGCTACTTGGCATGCTGACTATAGAATAAAGTAGTAGCGATTCTAGCACGAGCAAGTAACTTTGTCAAAGACCATAATGAAAACCCAGCAGAGTGTATACACACAACACGCCAACTCAATATCGCTTTCCGTGTGTTAAGGGTTTAAACATACACTAAGGCAACATCAAGATAGTGTGAGAATACCAATTAGACCAACTCCAGACAGCCTAACTATACTGTACCTAAATATTTACAAGTTTGTCCATATATGCCAAAAGTTCCTATGAATGGAGAAGCCTAAATATGGACTTCATTCCTTTACAAAATTGGCTAGGACGTTCATTGGAAATGCTTCTTTATTACCTAGGAGTAAAGACTGCAGGCAGTATTCAAAATGGTAGCTTTGTTCCCCGAAAGACAATGAATCATTGTCTGCTTTATGTCTGTTCATTTTAGGAAGAGAGCTGATGAGGTCAGGACTTGTTATTTTAGACTACCTGTATTCATAGTACTGGATTCATGGATCAGCAATTTTTTTTATCTGTCATGTACCCACTGACATGATATGCGTGACCTTGTATACGTACTTTTTGATCTTTGGCCACGTTTGCACGGCGTGTTCTACACAATCGGACTTGACTGACCGGGTACCCAACCCAACCGACATGCCGTGCAAACTTGCCCTGTGGCGTGGCAAATGTCACGCATGTCCCTTCAGTGGGCACTGCACCTAACACGGTAGCTAAAGGCTCTTCATCCACCAAGAAAAGCAATGTCCGTCGCCCTTATATTTTTGGGTGGAATTATTTTGATGTGCAATTCAATATTTATTTCCTTGTTTGTCGGTTAGTATCTATAATAAACCCCTTTTAAATTAAATAAGTAAGTGATGCCGGACAGAGAGAGATATACGTGGTCCAACGGGTTTCACGCTTGCTTCCCACACAGGAGATGCAGGTCCGAATCCTGACCTATGAGTTTATTTACTAATTTTAAGAACATTATCAGACGGACGGATGACACGTTAAGCTGTAGGGCCCGGCTACTATAGCTGCGTGGTTGTGGTCGTATAACCCCTCCACCAACTCGCACTGAGCCAGCGTGGTGGAGTATGGCTAAATCTTACTCGTATCCGCGTAAAGGCCTGTGCCTCTCGGTGGGAATATTAATGGGCTACATCTATAGTGACGCCTCTATGTTTCCGTTAGCGAATTTCACTTTACTCTACTGAGCTTCAGGAAATTGCCACTGTTTCGATAAGTCGACGGTAAGGTACGACTTCTGCATTAAAAATAGTTGGTCTCTCGGGTATCTAGAATCTAGATGAAGCAATAAAGCGTGGCTCCAAGAAGACTAAGCTGGAAAACCTTTTTATACTAGAAAATTATTATTTCAGTACTTACACGTCAGATGCAGCTGACAAGCAATAGATTGCCTTTAGTGGTCACTTCTAATAAATTATTGAAGATACATTTTATACTGAAAACTTCATGACGTAAATATATATGGAAAATAACACTGTGACTTGATTTTTATTTGTCTATGATAACTCAAACGAAACCTATCGCTGTTTCTGTGAAATTGACATTTCTGTTTATCAATTGAATGTCACATCTTCATACATTTTAGCAGGTTGAACGGTCTTATCATGAGTATTTGAGTAAGCAATAAAAATAAATATTACAGGACTATCTTACAGAAATCGAACTAGGCCCATAGTAAGCTCAATACTGATTGTGTTATGGGTACTAGACGACGATATATTTAATAGAGATAAATACTTATGTAAATACAAAGAAAATATCCAAGACTAAGAAACAAATATTCATGCTCATCTTACAAATATTTGCCAATACTGGGATTCGAACTTAGGAACATCAGCTTCGTAGGCAGGGTCACTACCCGCTAGGCTAAATCGGTCGTCATAAAGGGTCAGTTGTTGTTATTTTTCTTGCTAATGTGTGACGTCACTGGCTTTATTTGTTTTCCTTGGAGTCTTTTTGACATCAAAGTTACAATGTGCCTGCAAAACAAAAATCAGGCCATGAATTCGAAATGTATGGCATCAAAATATTACCACTACACTGCAGCTAAAATTAAGCGGACAAAGAATGCGGATTATTGGTGGGCTACTCAAGTTCTTAATGTAGGTATAAACGTATCATAGCATAGCATCACGCCTTTTCCCGTACGGGGTGGCAGAGGCACAATTGTGCCCACTTTGAGCCAGTTATTCAATAGGTACTCCATTTTGCGTGGCAGGGGGCTAGCCCATCGCCGCAGCTATGGAGTAATGAAGGTTTCCTCACGATATGTTCTATCACCATTAGAACGTCCGTATAATGTACTTAAGATAAATTAACTATCTCATTGCTACATGGTCAGGAATCAAACCTGCATCTCCTGTGTGAGAAGCAAGCGTGAAACTCATTAGACCACGGAGCTCTTTAGGTAAATAATGATATGTGCAATGTGCATGTTAATGTGTTTCCTCGGGATAAGTCTATTATGTACAGGTAAATAATTTCGCATAATTTAATTACCTACATATATGGGACATAGAGAAAGCCCTCGGTAATTTTCCACTCCGATGAAATAGACCTTGAAAATTTTCGAGATCCGATTTTTTATACGTTACGTCCGTAACACCAGAAACTGCACTTCTTTCGGACCGATATCCTGAAATCATATTACGAGAGTATAGCCCCTGTCAGTTTGCGGCAGACACATAAAACTATCCACACCATCATTCTTCAAACCACCGCGCATCGAAAATAGCATATTAAAATATTTATAGGTGGATAAGTGTTTGTACTGCTTTTAATACTTTCACAGTGAGTTAGTGCGAGACTTGTTTGGACGTTTTTAAGTACGCTTTTTGCAGATACGGACGGATGGGAAACGGAATTCAGCCGGTCCAACTTGAAAAAGTGCTGTTTTTAGGGTTCCGTACCTGGAGGGTGCCATACTAAGCCTCCACTCTCCGTCTGTGCGTCCGTCTGTCTGTCTGACCATCTGTCCGTCAGCAGTCTGTATCTCATACACCATAATAGATAGAGAATTGAAATTTTTACAGAGTGTGTTTTGCTATTGCCGCCAAAACCACAAATAATAAATTACATGGCTTTATTATAAATTAAAGGGGTCCTCAAATAGTGTCATGGTCATTTTAACCGACTTTAAAAAAGAGGGGTTCTCAATTAGGTTGTTTTTAAAAAATAAAAAAAGTTTGTTACCTCAAAACTTGAAATCGGTTCCTAAATATTTAGGAACATTTGTGCATCCCATTTTTGTCCCATTTGAAAATTAGAAATCAGTACTTAGTTTGGTTTCTAAAGCAAAAAGACTGGAATTATGATATCATCCAAGTAACCGAAATTGCATATTATTGCTTTACTGTGACTTATCAGTGGTGTTTAAGATCATTGTCATAAGGTGAATTCTGTCTATAAGTACCATATATTCATTTATGTCGTGTAATACGTAATAGGTAAATGCGTTATTATAATAATAAATAAATCAAAACGTCGCCGACGCAGTGATGTCCTTCAGAAGCGGGTCCGCCGGCGGCCTCGACGGCTTGACTCCACATCATTACAAAGACCTCATCTGTGGAGCCGTCGGAGATGTTGAACGGACTCTTCTGGCGAACATCGCCGAGCTGGCGAGCCTCATGTTGTCTGGGAAGGCACATGAGGACATAACAGGTGTGCTTTATGGAGCCAATCTGTGTGCCCTCATAAAGAAAGACGGGAGCATCAGACCCATTGCTGTCGGCAACACCATCCACCGCATAGCGTCAAAGATCAGCTGCAAGTACATTCTGCCAGATCTTTGCGCTAATTCCAGCCGGTACAGCTGGGTTTCGGTAGCAGGGGAGGCTGCGAGGCCGCCGTGCATGCGACTCGCACTTTTCTTGCTAACGATGAAGGCGACTTGCTGCTGAAGGTTGACGTGAAAAATGCCCTCAATTTGGTAGATAGAGGCGCCCGGCTTTCCCAAATTAAAGATCATTCACCATCTATTTACAGTTATATGTGGCAATGCTACAGTTAAAATATTAATATTCAGCAGTCGGCTGTCAGCAGGGCGACCTACTCGGATCGGCAATTTTCAGTTTGGCCATCCTTCGAAATTTAACCAATGATTCTGGCCGACGGGACCATAGGAGACACCTGATACAAGATACAAGATCTGGAACACCTCACATCAGAATTATCAGAATTAACTCCACAGAAGCCATAACATCTTAATTCAATCAAGTCGCAGCTAAGATCAAAATTCTAAATAAACAACCCTTTCGCCTTCTAGGGGCCCCAGTTTTAGAGGACGGGATCTCCAGCTTCGTGGATGAACAAATTTCTAAATTTAACCAAACAGCAGATAAACTCACCGACCTAAATCCACATATGGCCTTCCGCATTCTCTGCTTTTGCCCTTTCGTACCAAAATTTACGTACTTTCTTCGATGTTCTCCTCTTTGGAAATAATATTTTCTTCTTAACCTTTTAGACGATTTAACAAAAAACACGTTAACCAAAATTCTTAACTATAATTTTAGCGACACGTCACATCAGACACGGTGGTCTGGGGATCCACAAAATCTCGAATATGGCGCACCTGGCCTTCTTGGCCGCGGCTCACAGTACGCGTGACCTCTATGGTAAAATCTTAAATCACTTAGCAATGTCACATGTCTGGCCGAGGCTAATAATGCCTGGTCGCAAGCCCGTCCGAGGCAAAATTATCCCGTTAAATGTAACTCCCAAAGATTGTGGGATGAGTCGCTCTGCACTTAATCATGGTACGACCTGCTGGTCTTGGCCCATAGCCCAGCAGAGCGCGCTCGCCTTCTCGCAACCAGGGAGAAAGAATCTGAACACTGGCTGCACGCGATCCCGTCGAAGTACATCGGCACCTTGCTCGATCGAGCAACATTGACACTCGCCGTCTGCCTGCGACTTGGCGTCAGAACCAACGGACCACACCGCTGCCGCTGCAGTGTCAGGGTGGACCAACTTGGAAACCACGGCCTCTCCTGTCAGCGCAGCGCCGTTGATCCGCCGCCGTTGATCCCACCATGCAAGCCTCAATGACTTCATCCGTCGGGCCCTTGCCAGTTGAGGCGTGCTTGCCGTTCTCGAACCAAGCGGCCTGGCGCGCGACGATGGCAAGATGCCGGACGGAATGACACACATTCCCTGTCAGAACGGAAGGTCGCTGGTTCGGGACGCGATCTGCGTTGACCCGCTGGCTCCATGTCACCTACCGCTGCGGCGGCAGTGGCAGAGGGTCTCAAGCGTCGAACGTATGCCACACTTGGCGAAGACCATGTTTTTGTGCCATTCGGCTTTGAGACCCTTGGGCCGTGGGGCCCTGATGCTCGACGAGCCCTTAAAGATATATTTAAGCGGCTAGTCGAAGCGTCAGGGGACCGCACCCCGCCGCGGACTGCGACCGGCCTAGAGAGATGCCGCCGACGTGTGCCAACTGCGGAGGCCCGCACACGGCAAACAACAGGTCGTGCCCTGTATTCCGGCAAGAGAGCCGAAACAAGAAGGCCGGTCCAGCGGCCCGCACCGGTGGCCCCAAGACGCAGCCGCCCCCCCCCAAACCCCCAACTGTGCAGGAGTCGGCGCCCTCATCACTCATGGCGGAGGCCAACCCGGCCACCGCGCCAGGCGCGCTCCTACCCAAGCGCAAACGGAAGCGGGGGGGAAAGAAGAACGAAGTGCCGAGAGCGGCTGAGGAGAAAGGAGCCGCAGCACCACCACCTCCACCGGAGAACGAACCGCCGAGGGATCTTGTCGCAGCACTCATCAAAGCACTCCAAGATCCCGCAGTCCTAAGGAGTATCGCCGAACATCTGCCCTGATGGCTGACTCCTTAAGGATTGTGCACTGGAACGCCCAGTCACTCAAAGGAAAGAAGCAGCTGCTGAAAACCTTCCTGCGAGAGTACCGAGTCGACGTCATGCTGGTTAGCGAAACCCACCTCACCGTGAAGATGAAGCTCACCCTCCCCGGCTACACAACCTACCGCAAGGACGAGCGATCCCCGCAGGGGATTGCCTACAGAGGTCTGGCTATCCTGGTTAAAAGGAGTATCGTCCACCAACCCATCGACTTCGAGTAGCACACTACAATCTACGTCCTTGGCGTCGAAGTACAGGTCGCCGGCAACGTTGTGCGACTCTATGCCGCCTCTCACCCCCCCGGTGAGAGACTCAATCTCAGGGAGCTCAGGGGACTGCTGGAGTCGCCGCAACCGACTCTCATCGCCGGAGACCTCAACGCCAAGCACCCACACTGGAACTCCTCAAAAGTGTGCGCCGCCGGACGCGCACTCCTCGCCGACTCCGTGAGCCACGACTACGATGTCATCGGACCCTATGAGCCGACTCACTATAACCCGGACGGCTCTGGGGACATCATCGACATCGTAGTCTACAAAGGAATCCGGACCCAGCCAAGCCAGGAAGTCCTGCCAGACCTCCCCTCGGATCACAGACCCATTCTCCTCGTCCTTGCGGATTTGCCAACAAGAGTCTCGCCACCAGCGCCCCGTCGACGGTACAACTGGGCCTCCTTCTCGGCCGCACTCGCCGAAAACCCCACCACCCGGACAGCCACACAGCCAGAAGACGTCGAAGCACTGACTTCAGAGTTGACTAGCAAGATCCAGGACGCGCTCGACACATCCTCGCACACCGTCTCTAGCCGGAGGAAACCACAACCCCTCCCGGCGAAGATTCAGGCACTGATCTGCGAACAGCGCCGTCTCCGGAAGCTATGGCAACAAACCCGGTGCCCAACTCTGAAGTACCGCCTCAACGCCATGACGGCCACCACCAAAAGATGCCTTGCCGACCACGCCGAAGAATCTTGGGAACGCCACATCGAGTCCGTAGGCGATCACGTCCCCTCCGTGCATCGCTTATGCCGGCAGCTGTCGGCCACCCCGGCTCCTGTTCGACCGCTGCTGGGCAGCGACGGCTTCCCGAGATTCAGAGCAAAAGACCGAGCTGAAATATTCGCCGAATGCCTGGAGAGGCAGTTCAAGCCGAACCCCACCGACGACGCCGAACACGTAGCAGCAGTGGAGGAACACCTGCGGCACCACTTCGCGACGCCGATAGCTCCTGAAGAGGACCCCATCTTCTTCTCGCCCGGCCAAGTCCTGCGAACGATCAGGCGCACCAAGCCCAGGAAAGCCCCGGGCGCAGACCGAATCACCAACATGGCGCTGCGCAACTTGCCGCTACCGACTGTGGCGGCTATGACGCGCCTGTTTAACGGCATCATGCTCACGGGGCACTTCCCTACTACATGGAAGGAAGGCCTGGTCATAATGCTCCCCAAGCCGGGCAAGAATGTCAAGAAGCCCGAGAGCTATCGGCCCATCACCCTCCTGAGCACCATGTCAAAGGTGTTCGAGAAGCTGCTGCTAGGAAGACTGCTGCCACACATCCAAGCTCGCCCGGAACAGTTCGGCTTCAGGCCAGAGCATTCGACGACGCTCCAGCTCACCAGGGTACTGAACGACATGACGGTCTGTCGGAATAAGAAAGAATACACCGTCGCAGTACTCCTGGACATGGAGAAGGCGTTCGACAGAGTATGGCACGAGGGGTTGCTGTACAAGCTGTCGACGTCCCCAGCTCCACGACGAATCACCCGCGTCGTGGCCTCGTTCCTACGGAGTCGCCACTACAGAGTGGTGGTGGAAGACGCCGTGTCAGAAGCCCGCCCCATCGAAGCCGGCGTCCCACAAGGTTCCTGTCTTTCACCCGCCTGCTACTCCCGATACACGGATGACATCCCAGTTGGCCCTGGTGTACAGCTGGCCCTCTTCGCTGACGACGCAGCATACTATGCGTCGTCCTACAAAGCACCCCACGCCGCCGTCAAAATGCAACGCACGCTGGACACCCTGCCTAAATGGCTGGCCAAATGGAGGCTCTCCGTCAACGTCGGGAAGACGCAGGCGATGATCACCGGCCAGAGCAACCTGCCACCACCACTCCAACTCCAAGGGAAGGACATTGGGTGGCTGCACCAAGTGAAGTATCTGGGGGTCACCATAGACCGCCGGCTCACGATGAAGACCCACGTCGACAATGTCGTAAACCAGGTCCGGGCTGCACGGGCAAAACTTCGTCCACTCCTGGACTCCGGCCTCCCCCTGCGGTCGAAGCTCGGCTCTATAAAACGTACATCAGGTCCCGCCTCACGTATGCCTCGCCGGCATGGTACGCCCTCTGCTCGGAGTCCAACAAGAAGAGACTCCGGGCCCAAGAAAACCTCTCCTTGCGTACCATCGTCGGCGCGCCGCGCTACGTGAGAAACGCAACGATCGCAAGGGACCTAGGATTGGAGACACTGGACAAGTTCGTCCAGAGGCTGGCAACGAACATGTTCGCACGAGCGGACGGCTCTCAACACCCGCTCGTGCGAGACCTGGCGCCATACCACGCGCGCCCGCCTGACCGTCGCCGCCTACCCCGAGACCTGGTTGCCGAGCCGGCATCACCCCTGGATTGAGGCCACAGAACCCGAAGAACACCTCAGCCACCCAATGACCTGGCCGTAGTCACAGCCAGCGGAAGACTCCGCGGAAGGGGGCCGATGCCCCGGGACCGCAACCCCGCACCCTGGAAGGGGTGTGAGAAGATCACCAAGCCAAAGTCAGGGGACCAGAGAGCTGGCACCTACCTCGCCCAACGCATTAGCATTGCGATACAGCGAGGTAACGGTGCCAGCGTTCTGGGCACCCTCCCGCCCGGCAGCGATCTGGGCGAAATTTTTCATTTAGTTTAGTTAGTTACACCTTGTAGTTTATTGAAGTTAATTTGTTACTGTTATTTAGTGTAAATAAAAAAATATATCACCAGAGTTCTATGAAATACCAACAATAAATATATAAATACGTCTGGAATTGACAGACAGACAGACAGATTTCGTAGCCTTGTTTTCGTGTATTTTGACGACATTCGCATCCCGACCGGAGAGAATAGAGCTTAAACTTGCAGTCGATTTTTTTATTTTTAACTTGGTGAATTATGTTTCAATCGTTTATCGGTAAACTCTGGTAAAACAAAATCAATCGATCTTATCAAAAAAAAAAAACGGGGTTTGAGTTTTGGACTCAGAAATATAATTTAGAAACATCAATGTTGCAACATATCTGTACTGCAACATTTTTCAGTGAAACCTATAGAACTCGTCTCAACCAAAATCCACGCAGTTATTAAGTTTAGTAATACGAGTAGTTACGAGATTGTTACTAATCTGCGACTTGTTGAAAAAATTGGGATTGAAAATGGTTGTTTGGGACACTTCGGTATACAAATAATAATTGCTCACTCGTATTATAATAAACTTGAAATGTTTATTGATATCAAATTATATTATGTAAATAAAAAAAGGTTTCATACGAAAATCTAGTCAAATTAAATGGATCACTCCAGGAATCAAAACTTCTAGCAATATGAAGAAGATTTTAGTCAATGCTAACAACTGTGATAACACTATAAGGATCTATCGTAATGAGCACAAATATATAGAGGAGTGCTCATAGAAGCCAAGAAATAGGCAGTTAGGTCTGAGCTCGATAAGGCAAAAAAATCCACAAAAGCTTTATGGAATTTGGTAAATGATCACAAAAATAAGAGACCTATCTCAATAACAGATAAGTTAGGTACTAATAAAAGTAAATGATGAAAATATTGACAAGCCAACGGACTTTGTAGACATCTTTGCAGTACAGTTCGATGCCAAGTCCACGGGAGTCGTAAATGATCAAAATTCAAAATTCAAAAAGAGTTTATTTCCATAAGAAACACATAGGTTACATTTGGACAATGTCAAATCTTAAACTATAAAGCAGTGGATTTATTAACAGTAAACTGTCCAAAAGTGGGTAATATGTGAGATGGACCTCAGACCAATGTACAATCGGCAAAGTAGATCGATTTGCAGGGCACACAAACACCAGTCTTTGTGTGCGTAACGTTGCGAATAGCTGCGATTAGCAAGGTACACTAACACAGTATTCGTGTCAATGTCGCGACGCAGACTGCTTAATACATCTGTGTGCGTTTTTCTGATCTCATACATTCATTGAATAAGACGCCAGTTTTTCAAGCTGTATGCAAAGTAGTCGATAACCTAGTGGATTAGGTGCTAGATTTACGAAATGTAGATACAGGTTCGATCCCTCAAAGGAAAATATTTTTTTAAAGTTATTATTATATTCACATAGCATCGAATATGATTACAATTGTTTTACCAAACTAAGAATTCGAAGAGTTGTAAACTTGACCGGTAAAAAAGCCACAGATAGACTAACTTCTTTAAAAAAAATAACAGCTACCCTCTTTAAAATTGTTTAACGTGTGTCGTCTATGTTTATCGTCAATTTATTACATCATTACGCTGCGCGCTCTCAGCATTAGTTGCATTGCTTTTCGTTCCTCGCAAATTCAGTGATTGAGATTTGTTATCATGGAAAGTCATCTATCCACTTTTAAAAGGGCGGAAATAATTGTTTTGTATGAACAAAACATTTCAATTGGCGAGATAGCACGACGTTTAATGATATCGGTGAGTTATGTAAAAAAATAATTTGAAGGTTTTTTATAAATTATGATTATCGTTAAACCTAGTGTTACTTCATTGTATTTTTTCTTATTTTACAGAGAAGAACAGTGCAACTGTGGGTTCATAGATATGCAGATTCTGGACATGTTGACAGTCGTCGTCCAGGCCCACAGCCTGTAGCCTACACAGCTGCATCTGATCGTCATCGCGACATCATTGCAGTGCATAATAGCAATCCGTTTGCCAGCACCCGGTCTACGGCGACACTTCATAATGTAACACTACAAACAGTACGCAATCACTTACGAGCTGATGGCTTAAGATGTCGGAGACCAGCGAAGAAGATTATGATGTCTAATGAGCATCGTGAAAATATTTGGACTTTGATTTGTGTAGTAATTTAGTTGTTTTTAGTGACGAAAAGACTTTTAGATCAGACAAGGATGGGCGTAAAATACTGTGGAGAAGAAATAATGAACGATATAGTTTAGCAAATTCTACCGTGCAGGTGTAGTGGCCGTATTACTTTAGGATATTGGGGATGGATGTCATCGATGGGTCCCGGTGAATTAGTGCAAGTGAGTGCTCGCAATACTGCTCAAGGATACTTGGATATTTTACAGAACGTCATGTTACCAACCGTACGGGCTGTATATCCGGACGAGCATATATACTTTGTCCATGACAATTGCGCTGTGCATCGCGCGCATATTGTGTAAGAATGGTTTAACAACCAAGAATCCTTGACAGTTATTGAATGGCCCTCTAAAAGCCCTGATTTAAACCCCATAGAAAATCTATTGGGCCATATGGTGCTCAATTGGGATCCATCGAATGTGAGATCTAGGTCTCATTTAGATGAAGTGGTTACTTCAACCTGGGAGTTAATGCGAGGCACTGACATGTGTTGGAATATGGTCACTGGCATGAAAGTAGACTACAACAAATAATAGAAAGAGAAGGAGCTCCACTAAGGTATTAAATAAAACATAATCATTAATATGTAAAAGCTTAGTGTTATCATAAGATAAGGTGATTTATATGTCTATGATGTTATTGCTACTTCAGGTTAGAAGTTATCACATAATTTCTAATTGCTTAGCATGTTGATTCATAGCTTATATTACCTACCTTATGCGACATCTGTCCTTGTCTGACTAAGATCCACAGCTAAAATAAGTAAATAAAGTGTAGTTTATTATAAATAACAAACTAGTAATAAATGATTATTAGGACGAAATACAATTTTGTTTTATTTTATGATAAAAAATTTAAGGCCGGTTTCACCAAATGCTGATAAAGTCTATCTGCCAAATAACGCCATACAAAAATCAAAGTTTGACTGGCAGATAGGCTTCATCAGCAGTGGTGAAACCGACCCTTAATCTAGAAAAATATGTGGACTGCTAAAAATATAAAAATAATTAAAAAAATAGTAGCTATCAAAAAAACATCACCATGCTTTCTCCCTACTTGATGGAGGATCGAACTCGATAACTTAACGTCATAAGTCTTGCATCTAACCCGTTGGGCTATCGTCCACGCTGCAGGAAACGGTAAAAACTAGTCTTATATTCAACGAACTCATATAGTTGGTTGTGTGCTCAGACTATAGATAATCAGAAAGGAGTATGCAACCTCCTTGGCTCAGACAGTATTATAATATCTGTGACTCAGGCCAATGTAATGCACACACATCAAGTCAGCGATTCGTGTCGCAACGTTACGCACCCATAGACTGGCATTTGTGTGCCCTGCAAACCGAACTTCTTTACCGAGCTACCTAATAGAAATTGGGAAGATGGTGCGACTCTTCGAAAATAAACAGTCATGTGGCTTTGATGATATACCAGTAACAGTCTTCAAAAACAATATTGATATATTAGCTGAGCCCTTTTCTACTTTTATTAACAACTGTTTGAAGGCGACAACTTTCCCTGAACGACAAAAGATAGCTCGCGTACTGCCAGTGCACAAAAAATAATCAAAAAGGGATCCGTCGCATTATAGGCCAATTTCGTTGCTCCTGATATTGTCAAAGATATTCGAAAAATTCATTATATATATTTTTTTAATTACGGTTTTTTTTAATCATTTAATAGTCTAATTAGACTTAGAGCGGCACACGTCCACAGAGCAATTTATAGTTTTGGTATTCCTCTTCTTCAAAAAGTATACTGTGAAGCTTTTATTATTTAAAAAAGTATTAAAGTTAAACAGATGTAAATTCGGACACAGTGTCCGAGTAATTTGTGTCGAGTCGTCAGCAAGCCGGGAAAGGTAAAACACCTACTTATGCCCATTAGGATTTATTTGTTGGATAGGCAATGAAGCATCTTGTGAAACTTGAAACTTGCCTTAAGAAGTGTTAACCAAATTAGTGTTACGTAGACATGTTCAAACTGTTATACATGTCGATACTGTTATGTACCAATATGTACAATATTGTATATTTTGGAATTTGATGTGTTTTACTTTTGTCATGTCGAGATTTTTTAAATTCTTAGGTTAGGTCTTTTTATTTTGATTTAGCTACCTATTTGAAATAACATATATCATGGCTTCAAAGTGTTTGCCGTTTCATTTGATATCAATTTAGAATGATGTGCCGAAATAAAAATAAACTTTCAATGGAGTCTGTGTACATTTCAATATGATGCGACTGAAATTCCCGTCTGAAAGATCCACCATATGACGTCACGGTATAAAATAATGTAGGTACTAAAATTTTAATTCGTGTCGAAATTTTTATAATAACTGAGCTAACAGATCTACGTGGCTTTCTTGAAATTATATTTTTTTCGTAATAAACAATTTTGATATTGTCGAGCCTTTTTGTCGGAATCGTTGTTTTGTACAACTACAATTCCGACATGTTTATATATATATTTGACGGCCTAGTGTTATGTGACTTATTTACCGAATTATTACCGAATATTACTGAATTATATAGATTATATAGATTATATAGGTGACTTTTAAGTCGTGAACTATGAATTTTACCAATTCCATACATGATAATCACCAACTGGCACCGATACTTAGCCTAAATCACTCATGTTTACTTTTTTCACTTTTTTCTAAATCATCACATCACATAACTTTAACTTATTACCACTTTGAACTGGCGGGATCAAATATTTTTGGCGTAAACAATCTACAAAGTCAAGATTTTATTAACGGATGCCAAGATTGATTTGATACGAAGACACATGAATTTTGATAAGTAAGAATCAACAATCCTTTTAATTCATAATTAATTATAAGGCTCATTTATTTCCCTAAGTATTGATGAATCGCTTTATGTAGCTGTACTGGAAGACGTGATCAGATTTCACGACTTAAAAGTCACCCTTTAGAGCTTGAAAACTGCCCGATGTGTCGAGGTCGAGAGTCGCCACTTGAGTCGAGAACATACTATTATAAGATTTCATTGCTCTATATTCGTTGTGTCAATAAACAAAACTAATGCGGTACCCTGTGGTAAAGATGTAATACAGGTGTATGTTCCAAAAGCAGATATTCTTCAGAGAAGAACTCACAATAAACTCTGAGGTAGCTCTTTTTCAAAAGAAATACTTATTCATTACTACTTAACATTACATTAAACATCAATGTTGTAAAGTATGGACTTCGCGATATGGAAATTTGGGATGAACACAGCCACATAATATATGTTAACAATGTTAGTATAAGATAATTATAATTGTGGAGCTCGCAACATTATCCACATGTAACATCATAGACAGGGCTTACTGTCAACAATTAGGGAAGACAGTCTGAGAAAATACACATACAGAAAGAGACATGTAAAGGTGGGTCCAGATATGTTCTTTTGTCCGTAACGTACTCCGTATCGTATCAGCAGCGTCGCGATCCAAGAACGCTAGTTTTCGACGCCCGCTCGGTACGGTACGTTGGCGTACGCCGCGCGTCGCGATCGCAGCCGATCCGGGCGTCCAAACTAGCGTTCTTGGGTCGCGACGCTGTTACGATACTGAGGTACGTTATGGACAAAAGAACATGTCTGGACCCACCTTAACAACTCAAAATCGTCACAAATACAGCAGTCGGTTGAATTGAACAATGATGATGATGATGACGATGATATGATAGAAGGACATAAAATGGTACTCACTTTATAAACAACGTGATCCCAGTGATCTCTATCGCTCTGAAGATGCCCTTCCATGAAGCCAGCATGCAGTACTGCTGCTTCGTAGTCAAGGGTGATCGAGGATCCGCCTCTGGTACTGATTTCTCCATAAGATCAACGTGGTCCTTGAAGTCCGAAGCGGCCAGCTTACTCAACTCACAACCCATTGTGACGAGGTAAAATTCGCGGGAATTTTGAAATCAGAACATCTTTTTTGGATTAAAAATGTGCACTGGCTGGAAAGGAATTTCCGCGACAAAATTTTCCGTATTTGATGTTCCAATTTTCGAGAATTAAACATCAATCATTTCGTAAAATTAATTTATTTCTACAATACACTTGACATTGGCACTGTATTTTCGTTACGTCTGTTCTGAGAGTGAATTCCGTGATCCATTTAGCAGAGTATTTGAAATTGACGGTCATTAATCGTTAATGGCACCGAGTAATTTTCCAGGGAAAATTTTGACAAAGTTTGTTATTTAAAACAAGGGACCGGTAAACGCGTTGATTCTTAAAATCACTTTCGATCACTGAATATAGTATGATAGTTTAATCATAGGGATGTGCCTTTCAGAAAGTAGCAGTTTAAGAACGGTAGAAACTGTTTCTAGACGCAGTAACGTTATCGTTGCTGATACCGGTAACAAGGTTACATTGCAACCATAATTTACTTCGAAACCACAGAACAGAAAAAACTGTTTTATTTTATTCCGTGTTCGCAACCACAACCATAAAGGCGGAATGCCACCTAGGACATTAATGCAATTCAGATACCATTATCCTAAATGTTCGGTTAGAAATGGGGTTCTATTTAATGAAAATAACACTTACAGATATTAAACTCGGTTAGCTGATAAAGTAAACGAGTACAGCAATAAGACCTCTGAGAGAGACCAACAAAGAAAATAATTAAAAGCGTAGCCACTCAGCTGTGGGGCAATCAACAGATGATTGTTTATTTTTCATAGGTTTTGAACTATATTGCCTAGCAATAACGTTCAAAATCGGGTAGGTGGATTTCTAAGGTGCACCAAATCTGATTTGCATGCAATGTCGTAAAGTCGTAGAAAATTATAAAATATTTCATGTTAACCTCCTTCCTTGCATTCAAAGGACCTTTACAATAGTTAGAAAACTATGCGACTTATTACCATGAGTTATTTATTTTATAGTTATGTTGAGCACTTCACTAGTAATATTTTTATGACGTGCGCGTGCGGTACAATTGTATGATAATTTATGTGTCCTTTTTAGAATTATGGCATCCACACGTCACTCAGACGAACGCAATTATATCATTAAAGATAAACAAGGAAATATAGACGTTCTGTGTGCGGATTAGGATACAATTCAAACTCACACTAAAAGTTTGTAAAGTTATCAAGATTTTTATCGTTTTGAGAAGTTATGTGATCAGAGTTTGATATCGAGCTTTTGTTTCTTTTCATTGTTAGAGAATAATATATTATAGATACTAAGTATGTATACATTTTTCCTCATTTTAGCAGGATTCCGATTACTAGCAGTGTGTTAAGTATTACGAAACTACCTCTTGTATTATAATATTTCTGTCCATTATTTAAAAATTTTAGTGTAGTCAACAAAATATAGACAAACATTTTGAAATACTCTTTTATTTCAAATAAAAATAACACTTTACACCGATATCTTAGCATTTATTCTACCAACTATGTTACATACAACATACATTCAGCTTTTATGCATTTACGATAAATAAATTTATATGACTGATGTTAATTATGAATAGGTAACTTGGATGAACCAACAATGTCACAAATGTCGTCTTTACATCAAATTCAATACATTATAGTACCAACCTGTAAACAGAGTAATGTAGGTACAGTACGATTATTTTATCTTCACCGCTCAACACTTCTCGGCTTCTAGATATATATTTTTATCTTAAATCAATTAGCTCTATTTGGATTTTTCCCTTAATACACTCTTGATGCTACACCTCTGTGCCACATTTCAAGTTTGCAGGACATCTAGATTACTTTCAGCGACTAAAACCGAGAAGTCTCGAGCGGTAAACTTAAAGAATTCGTACTGTACACCTTTATTATCTAGATATTATGACATCGCAGGCTTTATGATGATACTTAGTATGTCCAGTATCGTTTAGTCCGTAGCATGTACTTAATATAGTTATTTTGAGGCATCGCGATTTTTAACCTCATGCCTTGGTAATACAATTCAAAAACTATAACGGGAAAAATATCTCTATTGCAGTCATGGATCGTTGATGGATTAAGCTGGAGAAACACTAGGGATATTCCCCGCGACATGTTGCTGCAACATGACAGACAGTATTTCGAAGCATGCCCCGCGATATTTAACCATAATAAAATGTCTAGGGGCCTCTTTCGGAACACTGTCATGTTGCAGCAGCTTGTTGCGGGAAATGTCCCTTAATTTATCTCCGGCTTTAAACTCAATCTCGATTAACACATCGATAACTAGTTGGCTTTGTGATAAAAAGACAAATGTAAATTGGGACTGCTTACATTTTAAAATAAACCAGCTAAAGCCACTGTAGTAGGTAATATTTTACTCTTGATCCAAATTTAACAACGTAACCTTGTAACGGAGTGAACACAATATTATTTATCCTTTAATTTTAGGATTGCATATTTGAGTTGAAAATACAATTGTATTGTAATACTGACAAAAGAAGACAATTTTACTATTTACTTTGATTATTAGACCATTCTAAAAATAATAAATTATTTTTGTTCTACAAAAATTAATATGCTAATAGGCGAAAAGTCAAGTAATCATAAATAAGAGCTAGAAGAATAAGTTATCAAATAACCATAACTGTATGGAACTATCACGCCAATTAACATGCTGCTTGGCTTATACAAGGTTACAAGGTTGTACAGTACGTTTATATTTTCTTTTCCGGTTTTAGACTCTCTCTTCTCGGTTTTAGTCTCTTAAAATAGTTTTTAATGTAGAATTATTAAACTCCTAGACATTTCTCGCAGTCAATGAACAAGACAAATGGTAACAGATTTAAACTATGGTTTATGAGATGATATTTGTCGGGTTTCGACACAGAGTAAGTCACACTGCAGTTCATTTGCCTCCGCATCATCCTGATTCTAATCATTTTCAATTAAGGATATGTTGCTTCTAAAAATATAGATATATTAAAACCACTTTCAGAAACTGCTGTTAGTAAAAATCGAGATGCTGGGACCAGAAGAATGGAAGAAAGTTGACTAGAGTGAGGAATAACTCGTAACTGAAGAAGAAAAACTGGATGTATTTAGTGACAGCTTTGTAATAAATGTGTCGGAGTCAGATAGTCAAAGTGATAGTGCGAGTGACACTTCTATGTTATTTATACGTCTACTCTACAAAATGTGACTTCGGTACATTACTTTTTTCCACTATAAGTTAAGTAGTATTGTGATGAATATGCCGCAATGTATATTTTCTTTCGATCTGTGCCGATAAAGGCCGAGAAGTGTTGAGCGGTAAAGAAATAATAATCGTATTGTACGTCAGTGTACCCTTATTTTGACAAAAATCGATCAAAAATAATTGAATACAATAATGACTGCATTCAAAACACATATTTTTGAAGTTCGAATTCATTAATTCAACTTCAATTTAAGCACTGTGAAGCTAATCCAGCCGGATCTCAAATATTGCCTATTATAATGAGCCTAATTTACTTACAACAATATGATAACATTGTAGTCAAAATAGATACTTTTTAAGAAGAGTCGAAACGCTCTTTTTGACTCCTGAAAATATAAAAAACTGACGTCATAATTTTTGAGGTCAAATGTCGGTCATATTTACACGAAATGATATTTATTCCTAAAATTTCTCAAAATCATCAACGATTGTGACGTTGAATCAAATTTTTGACTTTAATGATCTTATTTTTGATTTAGTTTATGTTCCTTGGTTACGTTATCATCCCAATTTAACTGTAAGAAACTATTGAATTTTTTGACAATAGAGGGTAATTGATTATGCGATACAAACATTGTGAGGGGTTAAACAACAGACTATTTCCAAAAAATATCAAATAATCCGTATCTGAAAATCAATTTGTTTTGGAGTAATTTAGATTTTTAACATTTTTATTTCTTTCCAAAATTTGTTATAAAGTTATTAATTGCGGATAAATCACTAAATTACTTTGGGCATTTCTTTGACTGTCGTTTATAAGCTAATACATCAGTGTTTTTATGCAATAGCTTAAGCTAAAAAAAAACAATCAACAACAATTTTGATCGACTCATGTGATAAACATTTCTTTTTATTTTATAACCGCGTTTTTGTCCAAAAACAGCGTTTTGTTTTATCACATGGTAAATTGTTATACACAAATTTTAGAAAAAAACTTTTGCAATAATTGCAAAGTGGTGGAGCATACAATAACGTGTATTACCCAACTATGCAGAATTGTCATATTTGTTTGACAGATGTGGTACTTATTTCAACAACATACAAGCAGTAATAATGAATGACATCATTTCGATACAATAATTAGGTTCTTGCTTAGTTAATCACTTATTATATAACATTGCACAAGGAAGACCAAAACCATGACAATTTACAAAATAATACCGAATACTAATAAAGCTATTAAACAATACAATAATACAATTTTGTGTATAATTTATGGCTTATTTATTTAACAAGAGAAGGGGCCAGCCCTACAATAAAATTTAATTCTAACGACTAAAATGTTAGATAAACGTTAACATGAAACAAAATAACATAAGTGTAGTCGTAGACAACGTTAATAGCGTTGCACAGTAACGGGTTGAACTAATGCGTCTGATCTATTTGATATAAATAAATATTGAAAAAACCTGCTCAGAAAGTATCCCATTGTTTTTTAAGCCTCATTTACACTAAGGATGGAGTGCGCTGGTCACTAATTTTAGAACGCAGTATCCAAGCCAATATGCCATAGTACATACACAAGTTGACATTTAATTAGCTGACCATATTTTGGGGATTGGTAGTACCCATTATTAGGAACAACTTTCCCCAAGAAACATATATATGGTCGCACCGAAAAATTAGGTTGAGTCCCCCATAGTATCCCCTTTTTTAGGGAGTTGTGAATATCCCTTGTTCTTTACTGCGTAAAAAACAAGTTTATGTGCATATTTACCTGAATAAAGTATTTCTATTCTATTTCTATTCTATTCTATTAACTTATAATCAGCTGATCGGGTCAATGTATTGAGGGTTGTTTTTTTTTTATTTCTCACCATATGTTTCTTGGGGAAAGTTGTTCATAATTATGGGTACTATAATTACCCAAAATATGGTCAGCTAATTAAATGTCACCTGTATAGTAACAAAATATTAAATTGATTTGTATATAAGTATATAAATGAGTATATACCATATAGTAAGTATACCATATAAACTAGTATAGATAAAATTATTAATGGTTTGTATTTTTGTTGGTTCGTAAAATAGTAATTACGCATTCATTTAAACTATCGTAATCATCATCATTTGGGCATCATCTTTTTAAGGAGAATTGCAGATTTGAGATCACGTCAACTAAGTCATAAAAACGATACATTTTACAGTCAGGCTACCACATATATGTATAACATATCACTTGAAGGTTATATTTATACCCTTCAAATTAATGGCTTTATTAAGCATTATTAAATAATAGTAAAACGCTAAGCAGTAAGTGTTTCTGAAAATATCTGGATTTTTGCTATCATCCTCATCATCAGCCTATCAGGGGACCCACTGTTGGGTATAGGCCTCCTCATAAACACGCCATTCAGTACGGTCCTGCGCTAACTGCGCCCGTTGCCTTCCCGCCACCCTCGCCACATCGTCGGAGCAACTGGCAGATGGTCTTCCGACCCATCTTTGGCCTCCTCTTGGATTTCTGCCATTCTTCTTAAAACACGATGTGAAAAATGGGACTTCATTCTCAACAACTTTTCTCAAGGTAGTTTCGTGCACGTGATTTTCAGTTTTTTTTTACCGTTTAACTTTATAACACATTACATATTATTTTTTAAATGACTTTAGGTTAACTTAAACTGGATCCAGCCAATGTAAACTATACACTCGATCTCTTACATATGGGCAGCATGCGCGTCGGTGGCAGACGACAGCAGCCTTAACGCTTAAGCGAGTATTTGAGAAATTAGCAACGCGATTTTTGGTGGTTGCAATTGTGGACAAAACCATATTAAAATAACGTTCATAACAACTCACACTGCATGGCTACATGGCTACATGGCTGTCACATAAATCGCTGCGGTAGCACAGTGCGAAAATTGCGTTTGTTTTTGATTTTCCACTACTGGTTTTTCTATAATTTCAAACACAGCGTTTTAAGTTTTTAAATCTTATATTTTGATGCTGAAATCGTTAAAGGAAAGGGATGTCTTTCTTGCATATTTTTTCTCTGAATTTGTCTCCTTTAGAAGGAGTAATAGTAAGAGATTTGGAAATACCCATCGTCTTAAAACGTGTCGAAGGGATCGACGGCATCTGCGCAGAAGTCGCGTCGGCAGCTGCCGTCGAGTGCCTGCCGGCTACCATCGACTGCCAGCGGCTGCCGGCTGCTGTCAACTGCTGCCGACGTGCATGCCGCTCGTGTGTACGAATTTAGTTCACGCAATTAACCTGCCACTATTAATTGCGATGGTACAGGTTTAATTAATATTATGCTTAAAAACTTCAATAAAATATTTAGTTATGCATTAAAAAAAATAATGATTTATTGATGTTTCAATAAATTTTTCAGGTATTTGATGCATTTTATATGTATATAAATGTTACAAAGTTCGGTGTGTTTGATTACAAAAATCATTTTATTATAACTATAACTTTCAGAAACTATTACTTTAAAAGGGGACTAGTGGCTATTTACAGTCAAATACATTTTTAGACAAATATTGTAATATAGTTTACACTTAAACCAAAAATATTAAGGAAAATACTGTCGTTATTAATGCTGACTACAGATTTTTTCTTTTTCTTTACATTGGTCAAGAATTGTTAAAATTGAAGATATAGTTGTACATACAACGTGTAAAGATATTTTGCTTGTCATTTAAGCTTTCTGACATAATTTCATATGTATCATGATAGTTACCAATTACAGCGATATCATTTTCCGGTTGTGTTATGTTGTCTTATAAAGTGACATCTGTTCGACAGAAAATTGACTTACCTTCAGGAAAGAATTATACATTCACGGATACACGTCATTTAAATTCATACTAAACATTTAAGTAGTTTATCTTAGTCAAGCGTTATTGATTAACATTGTAAAACACGTTATAAAAGTCTATGAATTTCTTCAACTTCTTTTATCTAAAATTGGTTGAGGAATTGACAGGACACGACATGACGCCACGGCGACGAAATAATCCGCGGGAATCGCCAACTTTAAAAAACGTTACGCCAACGTTCCGTTTTCGAAGTTTCGAATACGGTTGCAAATTCTTTTCTTGTCTGCCAGTTAGTTAATCACAAACATTTGCTGATTTTCTTTTTATTTCGTTAAGCTCGCGCTCAAGTTTGTGAACATCGTTAGACATTTTAATTTTTAAAGCGATTCGTGATTGCGTTCACGATTTGGAGTTGGGTACGCTTTTTCCTTTTTCGAAGCCGTCTATTAGCGTTTCGAGAATAAATTTTATCGTTATTTTGTAGATGTTCTCCACGTTCGGTGTGTACCGGTCTCCAAGTGTGGACTCGACAGCAGCCAGGAACGGCGCCTCTATTTTCTGGAAAAGAAAACATTATTCAATTAGAATTTAGCTCAAACGCTGATTAGTGATTACTTAATACGGTAAGCACTTAGTTCAAAGGTCAATATAAACACAATCCACACTGCAAATATTAAAACCAAAAGTAGTACTCGAAGTACAGGAAAGACGGCGAGAACTGAGAATTGCGATTGTCTGCGTGCACACATATACAGGGTGACATTTATACCCATAAATATGTGACCCATAAATATGAACAACTTTCCTAAGAAACATATGGTCCCAAATGAAAAAAAAACCCTCAGTAAATTGACCCAATCAGCTGATTACAAGTTACTATGGGAAACATATTTTTTTTTTCGTTTGCACCCATATGTTTCTTGGGGATAGTTGTTCATAATTATAGGTTCTATCATTGCCCAAAATATGATCAGATGATTAAATGTCAACTTGCAGTGTCACACACACACAATTGCCGCCCGGCCACGCACACAAACGCCTCCCGACTGTCACATGACGTCACTCGTCCTCCTTATCACTGGTCACTGGTCACTTATACAGACGAATTTCTCATGCCTCGCCTTCGGGACTGTACCTAGTACCTCATCAAACTAAACAGTCTATACCTATCCTGAATTAAATTAAATTTGACTCCAAGAGTCTAAACGTCCGTTGCCTCATTACCCTAATAAACTTTGCCTCCGGGGCAATCCCTGGGCAGTTGTTGGGCAGTTCGTTACGTATTCCGGACCGAACCCGAGTTGCCTCAACTTTTGCTTCCATGATTAGTTTATCCAATCAACCTGCTTTGTCGCACGTTTTTACTGACAGGGCATAGGCCAATGGCCAATTTTCTGACAGCTCATAAAAAAGAAAACAAAGTAGTTCAAATTTGTGATTAGATTTGGTTGGAGCGATATTTATGTATTAATATAAAGTATATGTATAAAGTTATTTTTTCATGCCAGTTGCCGGTTCAAAGGATGTGCATACCTTCGGTATGCACATCCTTTGAACCGGCAGGTAACCGCAAGGTATGCACCTTCGCGTATAATGCTATATTGATGGTGATTGAGTTAGTTAAAGCTCGTCTGTGTGTGATGAAACCGAAGATCAAGAACTGTCATTTTTCAACCACAAATAAAACATAATTTTGTTGTTTTCGTTTATATCGACAAGTATCTCTTCGCGTTATACACTGTTTTGTGATTTTTACGACCATTGACCTTAAACTCTTCGGTTACGACGACCATGGCTATTCTTTCGGTGTCGTTAAATTTTATAAGAAAGTGGTACCCATTTTTCCCTAGTAATAAACGTCGGTAACGGACGCTATGGGCTAATAAAATATAATAATAATAAAAAATGAACGTCTAAGAATACTATGGGTTCAAGCAGTTGAAAGTAAGTGTGGTTCTAAAATAAACTTTTAAATACCTGTTATTTAATACTCTTTGGTTTTTCGTTAATCACAGGCCCACAAATGAAAGCCATGGCGAATCAACGCCATGAAACAGCTTTCAGAACTATTTTATTAATTAACTGTCAGAAAACCCCCTATAGCGCTCAACCGTTAACCCTTATGAATACTCGTAACTATTTTTCATTACGTCACATGAGAAACAATGAATGCGAAGTTTGAGTTAGGTTAATTAATTTATACATTAAACAAAAGCTTTATGTACATTCCTTAAACAATTAAAATCAAAGTGTGAGTTGTATCTTGTCCATTGATACCTTTACCATTTACTTTGACACACATTAGGTACAATAACATAAAGCCAAGTTATAAAGTACTAATCTGTCTACTTATTTTCTTATCTCGTTTATTATTTACCAAGAATATTATCAGAGCCTAATGGTAAACTATAGTATTAGTTTTGTCCCCTTCCCCAAGTTGGTACGTCTGTGCAATCAGCCTAACATTGGCCGGGCCACCTATTCGTTAAGTCCGAGCAATGAGGAAACATGTTGACCTTTATGTGTGCCTTTATCCAGCAAGTAGTTACAGTTACCGACACATAAAGCTCTCTATTGTAGTTCTTTTACTCGAATAAAAACATTTATAGCCACATTTGCGCCCAAGTTTAACCTGTTTTCCGAAACTCCATTTTGCGTGACGGCGCGATTTTGCAAAAAAAAAAACAAGTTGTAAAGTTGACACGCAATGACGTGACGTTACATTTTAACGGTTTACATTTTAAATGTGACGGGCACACAAAAAAAAATTAAGCCCAGATATGAATTCGCTGTCTAATCGACTACCAATACCCATAAATAGAATCTCAGTAGGATGACTTTAGTACAAACCATTTATGAGATGGCCTAGTTTGGAGGGTTCCCATAGTGCGGCGGCTACATTATCTCATCACTGCGACTAAGGGGATTTGAAAGTTTCCCCACCACACGATGTTCGCTATCGCTGTCAGAACGTCCATATAACATTCTTACAATAGATTTATCGATTACCCATTATTTTTAACCGACTTCAAAAATGACTGCATTTTTTTGTATGTTTGTTACCCGATTGTTTTGTCCACTAGGAATCGATTTTGATGATTCTTGTTTTGATTGATAGGCCATACTTGATAGGTCGCGAGGTGTTCCCGTATACATTTTAACAAAATTAATTAAGTTTTTTTTTTTTTTTTAAAAACAACAAAAAATAATTTTGACGTTTCTGTTTGTGGTTCCTTTCAGCAAAAGTTTTGATGACACTTTTCATAGACGACATTCGCATCCCCATCGGGGAGGAAGAAATACGGCTTGAACTTGAATGCGGTATTTTTAGGTTTTAACTTGGTGAATAATAGTTTCACCGTTTATAGTAGAAACGTGAAACGAGCCGAAGGCGAGTTTCATATTAATATCACTCGAGAGTTTTAATGCCTAATTATGTACAGTTACATACACTAGTTTATCTACACACATAAGCTCTCTTTGATGTGTTCAGGAACCGCATGTTTGACCGGCATTGTAGCTCTGTTTAGCTTGTTCTGTAGTACCAACGTGCCGCAGGCGGGCGTCGGCGTTCGAAATTTGAATGTCATAATGTGTAGAAAAACTACACATTATGGTCAAAATGTGTAATTTTTCAGATAAGAAATGAGTTTTTACCAAGTAGTTTAACATTATGCTGATCGTAACGTGCGGTTTTTGTACGCAGTATAGAGGATTTATGATACGTGTGTAGATAAAATACTTTGAGCGACAAGTGGAAGGCTTCAAATAAAGGCTTTGTGTAAATTATTCCATTAAGATGATAGGTATTGTGCAATGCCCATCTTTAGGGCTCCTTACCCGAAGGGTCGAAATGGAGCCCTATTGCTGTTACTCACGTGTCCGTCCGTCCGACCGTCGTCTGTAACACAGGTTTTACAGGTAATCGGTTAAAGCTATAGTTTCTTGATACAAAGTTGATGCAATGTTTCTTGGAATAACCATTTATAGCAAATTGCAATGAGGACCCCACATAGATAAATTAGCTGATAAATTAAGCTAACGCTGTTAGGAACATCAGACTAAACACGGATGTGGCCACATCTAGGCATACGATATTTTAGTTACTTTCATAGTGTAATGTCCTATGGTATCTTGTTGTGGAGGAAAGCAGCGGTTATTCAAACAATTTTTATTTTACAGAAAAGATTCCTTCAGAGAGTTTTTTAAAGAAATTGACTTACTAACTGTTGCTGGTCAGATTATATTCGAAAATATAATGTACGTACGCAAGAACCATACAATATTTTCCAAACTTAGCGATAGCTGTAATGTTTACTTAAGAAATATTCACAGACTAGTTGCGCCCCGGTTTAAACTCGCGAAGGTTAGCGATTCTTTCAAGGGTCAGTGCATTCTCTACTACAATAATATACCCCTGGAGATTTTGAAAATGCCATTTGAGCAGCATAAAAAGCATTTTAAAGCGACTTTGTCGAAAAAAGGATATTACAATGTTCATTACTTAAATGACAGGACTGTATGGGGTTATTCTTCTTTTTCTTCAATAGTTTTGTAATCATAATAATTAATATTATTATATATTTTTATTATTTAAGCAGAAGCAATTTTTAAACGGGATCTAAAAATAAATCTGAGGGAGTTTCTACGCCCTATTTCTCCCACAGTGGTCCAATGTAGAGAACTTTGACTTTGACTTCTTCAAAATTTCACAGTATAAACACCTTGTTGACTCAAAGGCATACAAATTGACAAAAAATATTTTTAAATATTTTTAAGGAGGGCTCTCATACATTCAAAAGGGAAATATTAACAAATATCACCTACCCCATCTAATGAGTATCGTTGTATAGGGAGGTTGTTGCGCAGATGACGCGCGGACGAAACGCGGTTGTCGCGATTCATAAGCCAAGAAAAGGCAAGGCCTTCAGCACAAGAAACGTTTGCACTCCCATCCCAAAAACGCGCGTTTGACGCGATAATAATGCTCGTTTGACGCGATAAAGACGCGCGTTGTCGCAATAAAAACGCGCGTTGTCGCAATAAAAACGCGCGTTGTCGCATTAAAAATGCGCGTTTGTCGCGCGGAGTCTGGATGCGCGGAAATCAGCAGCTTTGTTCAGAATTGTTTTCCACAGTGTTGAAAAGGCTTCACTCGCGACAACACTGCTTACGCTAGCCTTTGTGCTGTTTTTAAAACGACGCACTAGAAAAGCATAAATAAAACCGGTCAAGTGCGAGTAGGACGTCGGACGCGCACATTAGTGTTCCCCTTAAGGGTTCCATGCCATTGTACACGGAAAAACGTAAAACGACCGTCTTTTGTACTACCTACCTACTGTAGCATACCTTTTGAATTTTTAATAATAAAATATTAAATACTACGTAGGACTGCGTTCTAGGCCGTACATCGACAGCTTGAAAAGAGTTTTGTGTATTATGTAAACTGTGTAGTATTTAAATATTGAAATATTTACTCAAGTTGATGTAACTCTTTGCTCATTGAATCGGGAAGTGTATAGAAATTTTGTCAAATACGATAATTATTGAAATCAAATAAGATTAAAATCAAATACGATAAAAAACTTAAAATTGTTTATTTTAATTTGAATGAGCAATTCTTAATCGTATAATATCAAATAACTAAGCACAAAACTCAATACCTGCAATTAAAGATATTTTCCGATAAAATCGGGAGAGTCCAGTTTTCACCGATAGACAAATAAAACAAAATGGATAAGATAATGGCCCGAGCAATAATTTCTTTATATTCTTTCAATTCTTAAAAACCGGTATGTTTAGAATAGAATAGAATAGAATAGAATAGAATATGCGTTTATTCAAGCGTCACAATACACAACACATAGCACAAAATAGGAATATACAAAAATAGGAATACACATGGACAACAACAAAAGTGGGTATATTATGTGATGTAAATGGCTTCTTAAGAAAACAGCGTAGTGTGCTGGTTGTATACGCCGACGGTGAAACGGCTCCGGCTCAGCATTATGCTACAGGGCCTACAGGAGGACCTGAAGCGCTGGTATTCTGTCGGAACCGGTGTGACTGAGTGTGTTGTTTTGTACGGTGTTGATTAGACTACGTAATATGCATAGATAAGAGATATAAACAATAAATAGCATAATATAAATGTAGGGTATATGAGTATAGAGTTTGTGTGTGGCATGTAAATAATGGTATGAAGTACGATAAATAAATAAATAAATAAATAAATAGGCACAGTAATTATGATAAATATGAATAATGTACAAACATGTTTGAAAAATGCAAGAGGTTTTGGGGGTCAGAAACGAAGGCTGCCGATGCAGACTGCAGAGATAGCTTCAGTTATCCGCTTTTTGAAGGGCTAGTAAATAGGCTTTGTATGCTGTTTTATAGCTGGTTAAAGTAATTTTTTCACGAATTGGCGGAGGGATATTATTCCAGCATTTTGTAGCCAGATATCTGAAGCTACCCCTGAAAGCAGCAGTCCGATGCCGGGGAATGGATAGTATATTTGTTGAGCTGCGGTTCATGTGGTGATTGGAAACTTTCCAGGAGAGCTTTTCGTGAAGGTATTCAGGTATCCCTCTCTTTATAACACCGAACAAGAGCGCTGCAAATTGAAATTGTTGTCTGCTTTTCATTTTTAAAACATTTGCTCGATTCAGATTGGGCGTGATATGAGTACGTGGTGGGACGATGTAACAATAGTGAGCGCAGGCGTTCTGCACTCTCTGTACCAATCGCTCAGTGCGCTTATACAAACGCGGCCCGTATACTGTGATGCAGTAGTTAAGCTTTGACAACACTAACGCCTCACAGAGCTCCACTCGTATTTCTTCTTTTAGGAATTTCCGAATTCTGTAAAGAATATTTAACCTGTAAAAACAGTTTTTGACGAGCTCGAGAACATGTTTGTCAAAACGCAGCTCCTCATCCATGATAAGACCCAGGTTCCGCGCTTCATGCACTCGCTCCACTGGTACCCCCGATATAGCAATTTGTGGATTCATATCGCCAATAGTATTCACCTGGTGTCTCGAGCCGAGTATCATGAACTTTGATTTTTTTGGGTTTAGGACCAACGCATTTTTGGAGGACCAAGTTGTTATACGTTCTAAATCCGCATTTATCCTCCGCATAACATCAGGAAGCGATTCTTTGTTCACTTCAATATAAAGCTGTAAATCATCGGCATATAGATGATATTTGCAATGGTGAATGCAGCTTGTGATATCAGCGCAGTACAGAATAAATAACAGAGGACCCAATATGGACCCTTGAGGAACACCTCTACAGGTGGTGACTTTTTGAGAGTGATTTTTGGTTCCGTCACTATTTGTTAAGACTACTTGTTGGTTGCGGTCTATGAGGTAAGTTTCAAACCACTTAATCGTATTTACTTCAAATCCATAGTAGCTTAGCTTGGAAAGAATTAAATCCACATTGATGGAGTCAAATGCTCTAGAGTAGTCAAGTAGGACGAGAAACGTGGCATTCCCAGAGTCTTGGGATGCTAATACGTTGTCAACAACATCAAGAAGTGCCGTCGTTGTACTACGATTCTTTCTGAAACCTGATTGAAACTTTGGAAGAAGGCCGTGTGTTTCCGCAAATGAAATTACTTGAAAGTACAGAAGTTTTTCGAGAATTTTAGAGAGGTACGGTAGTATACTTATAGGTCGTAGATCAGATATTATTTTGGGGTTACTTATTTTTGGGGTCAGACGGACAATAGACGCCTTCCAAGATGATGGGAATATAGAGGTAATCAAGGATTGGTTTAGAATATGAGTAATTATTTTAAGTGTTTGTGTTTCATTATTTGTTGTTAAGGCGGCAATAGAAATACACCCTGTGTGGAAGTTTCAGCTCTCTACCTATTTCGGTTAAGGCCGGTGATAGACGGACGGACAGCGGAGGCTTAGTAATAGGGTGCCGTTTGGCACCCTTTGGGTTCGGAACCCCAAAAAGAGCAACTAGATAATGACGTAATGTGGATTTGACAGGACTGGGCTGGTATTCCTTAATGCTTGCATCATGGCCTATGCGAAGTTCGCTCATGCGCGCGCTGCTTGCCCCGAGTGATGCCAACTTCGGAAATGCCGTGTTGCTAGACACAATATTAAATGTCGCCGGAAAAGTCGCTAAATTATTAAAACAGGGGCGGGACGAGTAGCTAGATTCTCTATCTCTGACAGGTATTCAAATCAAATCAAAATGATTTCTATATTGAAGGATTGTACACGCCTTCACAGATAGACATACACGCTACAGGTGCTGAAAGCATATTTCCTAAAAATATGTATTTACTTGAAAACAGGTTCAACAGGTAAACCTAGGCGCTGAGCTCATCACACATTTGTACACACACACACGTACAATTTATACATCTGCCCCACGTATTGAAAAATGTAGTTGCGTGAAGTTGTACGTTCATGCGTTCCTGAGAAAAAGGATCTTTGACAGACGCGCAGACGGATAGACGGACTTTGAAGTTTGAACTTCTATTCGGGTTCCTTCTAAGGCAATAATGAAAAATACATGTAAAACTGCATTGCAGTGTATGAAACCTACTGTTTAAAACGACTTTAATTATACATATTATAAAGCTAGTTTCCGATAGTTCGTGTCAAATTATTTTTAAGGAAAAATCGTCATTTCTAGCTACAAAGTCGCTAGATTGACAACACTGGTTCCTCTCTTACTTCTGAGCTAACTCTACTTACTTACTTACTTTTTGAGAGTATTTTTTCATAATCCTTTCTTTCTTAATTAAATTAAATTTTCATAATTCTTTCCTAGACGGTTTTCTTCAAAATCCAATAGATGACTCTCAAGACGGCCTGTTTTTTGGTCATAGAGTAAAGTATATGGTATATAGTTTCCAGATCTCAGATGGTATAGGTCAATGAGGAAATCGTACAGGTAACCAAATGAAAAAGTTTCGGTAAAAAAGGTTGTGTACTGGCTGAACGTAACCGTTGAAACCTATGAACGTACTGAAAGAAGGTTAGGGATGAAGGTTTTGTACTGACTGGCTGAAAGTAGTATATGATTGAAAGCTGTCATGTGCTGTTTGCTAAATAAAATACTCGGAGACCTAAAAGTATATGTAGGCCCAGACTATATAGGGATACTACGTTAGGAGTCAACCTACAGAACGAAGCTGAACAAACCGAACTTGACAGTTTTCAATAACAGGTTACGTTCAGGCAGTAAACTACCTTTTTACCAAACATTCTTTCAGTGGTTGCATATCTCTACCATCTGAGAACATGGCATCTCTTAGCATTACATATACTTTACTCTATGACCAAAAAACAGGCCGTCTACAGCGCCATCTGTTGGATTTTCAAAACGCCTGCTCTGAAAGAATCCCATTGAATCAAAGAATCAATGTTCTCAAATAATTATCATTACTTTTTGTTTGTTTAAATGACCTCTATCTATATTTACCACATTCAACATGCGTCAAAGAAATCAAAGGTTGGAGTGTCTGCAACGCCAACCATTGGATGTTTGCTTCGCGGAAAACGAGCGTATACCGCGAAAAAAAAAGCGTGTTTGTCGCGATATAACCCTCGGTTAAAACGGCATTATGTCATATGCTGTTTCCACCGCCGTGTGCAACCTCCCTTACAGATTATGGAGTAAATAAATACTCTATTTTTAGTTAACAAGTTGTAAGTAACACGTTGTACAATTTAATGTCCACTTGTCGTTACGAGGTTAATTATACCTACAAAGTCCCATATAGCAAAGGACTTACCCAGAAATACTCGACCTTAAAGCCTGGTATCCTCCGATGGCTCGCCCCGACCTGGTGAATGTACTCGAAGAAGTTGTCCAGGTCGTCTAAACTCCTGATTCCCTCGTCGAGTGTGTTCATGACGTTGTTGGCATGCTCCGCTAGCTCCATGGAGTTGATCTGTTCCTCTTTTGTTTTGTAGTGCCGAAACTTCTCGAACATGTTCAGGAGGTCTTGGTTCTCTTCAAAGAGTCTGCGGAGGGAGAGAAAAGGAGTTTAATCAGACCCTTAATTAAGGGATAGTTAGATTAATAAGGGATTTTGATTAGATGAGTAAGATTTTGATAAAGAACGATGCAGGTAAATTTGCCATTATATTTCGAGGACACGCAGTGTACGGTTCCACGATTTATCAGGTATTATATCTCAGTTAATAGAGGACATGTCATAAAAATGAGTATTTGGAGTTCATATATAGGTCTAAGTTGCGGTTGGAGTACGTCATACAATTAACTTCAGGCTTATTTTGCATTGAAATAATTACAATGACTGATAATTTAATAATTCTCTTTCTATTTCATTCCATTTTGAGTTTTTAGTTGCGCAGTGCTATAAAAATACATCAAGCATGATGTCGTAAAAAAAACCCTTTTGTAGACCCTGCAGGGTGCGAGAGGCAGTGACCGAGATGACCTTAAATGTAAAGAAAAAGCTAACTCACGTTTTTTGTAATATACTTTATCTACACACGTATCATAAACCCTCTTTACTGCGTACAAAAACCGCACGTTACGCACGTTATAATGTTAAACTACTTTGTAAAAACTCATTTCATATCTGAATATTGAACATTATGACCATAATGTGTAAATTTTCTACATATTATGACATTCAAATTTCGAACGCCGACGCCCGCCTGCGTGCCGCCCCTACTTTATCTGTGAAGTTGGTAGTTGGAAGTTGGTTGTAGTACCCTACAGAACAAGCTAAAGAACTCAGTGCCACAATGCTGGTCAAACATGCGGTTCCTGGACACATCAAAGAGAGCTTATGATATGTGTGTAGATAAACTAGTGTATGTAACTGTACATAATTAGGCATTAAAACTCTCGAGTGATATTATTATAAAACTCGCCTTCGGCTCATTTCATATACCCACTCTCGAGTTTTAATGCCCTCCATTATGTATCAGTCACATAAACCACTATTATACGGCAGGCAAATTTTTGCCGTTGTTTATCGAAGAGTTGCATAGATTGATAAATAGGATTCACCAGATTCAGGAGATTCCACTGGTCCTAACCTTTCAAACAGATGCCATTTTCCCGTTCCAAGTTTTGAACTTTATTACCATGGCAAGGTTAAAAATCGCGACGCCTCAAAATTTCCGTGGTCTTTGTGAGTTAAGTATGCAAAAGCGGCATACATAGTACATAAACGTAACAGGAATCTCCTTTTCAAACATTCATGTCATGGAAATCCTAGCTCAAATGAATATCAACAAAAAGTGAAATATTTCAACGTTTCACACAGTATGATTCACAAGTAAACCACAATGAAATAACTAACTACACATACATTAAAATGCAAAATCCCTTGGCAAGCGCAGCTTAATTCTATCTGCAGGCTTTTCCGCGAGATTTTCAATTCAGCAGGAATCGTCTTTCTCTTCGTTGGATCGAAATAATTGAAATCAATGAAGATCACGGCATTCAAGATTACTGCCAAGTTAGCGTCGATGTCGCAAGAACAGAGTCGGCAGATAAGAGCCCCAAAGGTCATAATATTGGACGCCAGAAGCGAAAAGGGTAATTTATTATTCATTTTCCCGGATATCTTATATCACGGTTCGGTTATTTCAATCTCGAGTATTTTTGTGGAGGGTTTTCTCGCATAAAATAAGATATCTTCTTTGTGGTGTTTTTAGGGCGCCGCATCCCATGAGAAGACGAATGGAGTTGTACCGGATTTGGATCAGCTTTATCGATGCCTTTGATAGGTATTGGGATTGTGATTGTGACTGCAGTTTTACCTTCTGATTCGTCGTCGCCGAGACTCTCATATCTTTCTTATCTTTTCAATTTATTGAAAAATCCGCGCTACCCCAGCTACCTTCGAGACAGCTTTGACTATCTCTTTTCAGTATATGTAAACTATATGTAGAGGTTTATTATATATTGCTACTTATTTAGTAGTTTGGTATATACGTATAAGTTTCAAGTTCAAGATCAAGTTCAAAGATTTTTATTCATAATAGCACAAAAATTGAGACTTAATGAACGTCATAACATAATCAAGCAAGCATAATAAAACATTAAGAGGTGCTTATCATTAGTTCATAATATATAGGGTGCAATGAACTGGTTTAATGCCAGATGTCGGTGTCGTGTAAAAAGTCATTAATTTTGTAGCAGGCCTTTGTGTCGACTTTTTGATGGGTCGGAATTAGAAACAATAAGCACGTCCAAAATACCTATCGCCGAGGTAGGAATTTTCTATCCTACGTTAATAAGCTCTAAGAGCTCCTATTACCGTCGATACGCCTCCATAAAAGGAGCTTCATAGAACCTTTTATCTATATATATCATTCCTACTTTAGGGTTCCCTTATGTAAAGTTACGAAAAATGCATCAAAATATTTTCGTACATTTTGCTATAATTGTTTGTATAATTTGAGATAGATTTTTAGCTAACAATGTAAAATCTATCATCATCATTATTATGCTTAGCCCACATCAACCCACTGCTGGGCATAGGCCTCTTATCTATCTATATAAATCTATATAGTAGCTATAAATTATAGGATAAGGATAGAATAGGGAATTACTTACATTCGCATAATATCATTTACTGTACGGAACCACAACATGTACATTTTCTCACCCTCGGTATTACTTTCGCGAAAATAGGCTCAAACCTTTTTCATATCCCGGTAATAGAGCAAATCGACTTGACAATTTAAAAATATATTTTTATTAATAAATCTCTCAAAAAGAAACATAGTTTATGAAGTAATATCAAATATCACGTCCATTTTTCCCAAAATATATATAATCATCCAGGCGTGTTGCGTAGAATTGCTTATTTTTCGCTCTTACTTTCCAATGCTGTCAAAGCCCATGGTATTCACCTTACGTCTTGATCTTTCAATGATTCGATCCAATTATTTGCTGACATCTCCAAAGGTTCCGTTGATTACATTGAACCTACATTAAGCCCCTCCAAGACTGCCGAGGTGGCGGTCACTTGTATACTGATCGCCGAATTAGTTTGAATGATTCAAAGGACTGCCTACCATGCCAATCGGCAGTCTAGGAGAATTGAGAGTATATTTATTTTGGTGGAGAGGCCTAAATAGTATATTTATGGCTCAGATTAACGAAACTCTTTTTTGACTTACTCTGTGGTTTATGTGCTTATCATCTGTATCATAGTATACCAAAGCCTAATAAAAAACCAGGATTCAAAGTTAACGGTCGAGTGCCTGTCATAACCGATTACGACCATAGAGCTGGCACTTACCTCGCTCAACGTATCAGTTTAGCGATACAGCGAGGAAATGGTGCCATTATAATAATAATACCTTGGACACTATTTACACCATTGATCTAGCCCCAAACTATGATTCCCTGTATCTTGGGTAATAGACAACGCTACACATAGTTATATAGATAAATCTATTGATTGACTAAGATAAGTTTTTTTTTTCTGATGATGGATGGCGTCACATGGTTGAGTCACGACTCACGAAACCTTCATCGATGTACCTTGTTTTAATGCTCCTTGTCAAATGGCACCAGAAAATGGTAAAAATTGTCGCTTTCGGTTTCTGTTTGCTAATTAAGTTTTGATTTTGATTTTTGAGATCTTTCTAAGCTTTAACAAATTTTTGGAAAACTTAGAAATATTTCTATGAAATTGGTAAAATGGAAAAATACGACGTCAAACTATCAACTTAATAGGTGGTATGCCAGCTGCCGTTGTTCTTTAAGCTAACCGTTGCACACAACGTAGGAGTTCAGTTTTCTCAGAAACCTAAATATTTAAACTTTCTGATAAGTTAGTACTCAAAACCAAAAGGTTTTTAAATGTAGTCAGTCCCGGACAAGCGCAACGACGATCAAAGTCAAAGTCACAGTCAAAGTAATAAAGATATTAC
Source organism: Argyresthia goedartella (assembly GCA_949825045.1). Taxonomy (NCBI): domain Eukaryota; kingdom Metazoa; phylum Arthropoda; class Insecta; order Lepidoptera; family Argyresthiidae; genus Argyresthia; species Argyresthia goedartella. The sequence continues at coordinate 16,721,256 of OX463829.1, read as the reverse complement.
TGTAGATATTTACATATACTTAGCAAATGTAATTTTTTCCACTTCTCTACATTAGACCACTGTGGGTGAAGAAGGGCTTAGAAACTCCCACAGATTGATTTTTAGATATCTTTTTTATTTTTTCAGATATCAACACAGATATTACGTGAAAATATTAATAGTATTAATCAATTGGCATTATTAAATACACGCACTCGTCATAATATAATCATTATAAATAAGATGAAAGCGTCAAACGCCAAATAATAATAAATTATCGTCATCGTTAGGGATATCATTCTCAACTATTTTCACAATAAAATCCATTTGATCTAACCAAGAAAATGATAAAATAATTATAATTTTAACAGTAGGTATATATTCAGTACTTCTTGGGTTTTGATTATTATGCCTTCTAAGTATAATTAGTTTTGATTTTATATAATTTGAACTAGTTCATTGTAAACTTATGCACCTCGTCAGTATGTATTTCGAACATTATGTATAACTTACATTGTGAATTTTGATAGTTATACCTTCTTAGTTAAGACTTGGTCACTGAC